>OY821772.1:50994924-52244924 GCA_963682175.1 Triglochin maritima
AAATTATCCAAACTTGAATTGTTTAGAGGACTACCAAAAATTGATTTAAAAAGGACAAACTTTGTGATGCATGCCAATTTGGAAAACAATTTAAATCTTCCTTCAAATCTTTAAATGTGGTGTCTACTTCAAAACCCCTTGAGTTTTTATACTTAGATCTGTTTGGACCATCAAGGATCGTGAGTCTAGGAGGGAGAAGATACGCATTTGTGATCGTTGATGATTTTTCGAGGTTCACTTGAGTTTGTTTTTAGAAAACAAATATGATGCTTTTGAAAGATTTAACATATTTTGGCAAAATGGATCTGAATTGTCATACATATGTGATACATTTTGGCAACAAATTTAACATATTTTGTCATACAAATGTGATCTGAATTGTAAAATCTGGAAAACAGGGAATGTAACATATTTTGGCAAAATGGAAGGTCTGTTTGTAAATTCCCCAGGCAAAACACGTCAACGAAACTTGCAGCTCATGTCAGAATGACTTTTCCTTGTATTACAAATATTTACTCAAGTGTTAAACGTCTTCCCAAAATTACTTAAATCGTTAGTGCAAATTATCTTTTTTTCCTTCTCTAATTTTATTTCTGCTCCCAATAGGCTCTTCACTTTTCATACTAAACAAATAACCATGAAAAACAAAAATCAGAGTAAGAATGTGGGGGTGACATCTAATTATTATACTCCAGATATTAATCTGTTTACCCGTTTATTTACGTTTGTGTTTATTTTCTACCATGTCACCACCAAAATCTTGCAACGAAACCTGAAATAATTTGAAATAACACACTGTATCAATTCAAGATTTAAAAATAAAAAATAGGGCGTCCTAACCAGACGCCTCCCCATGGTGGGGCATCTTCCTTAGACGCCCTCATGGTTAGGGGTGCACATGGGTCGGGTTGGGTCGTGTTTAGACCACCCTTAACCATCAAACAAATCCGACCGCTCGATTTTCCACCTGGGGGTGGAAATGGCTGGGTGGGTGGGGGGCACGTGCACTCCCCCTACCCCCATTGGATATTGATATTTTTAATATAAAAATATATTTAAATATGTTAATAATTATTCTAAAAATTATTAAAATCGTTTTTTCAAAAAAAAAATTTAAATCGTTTTTTCAAAAAAAATATTTTACCTAAAATTATTTAAAAAATTATTTTTTTCAATAATTATTTTAATATTTTTGTGTATTTTACCTAAAATTTATCCTCAAATGATGTGGAGGGGAGAGAATGTAGGGCGCTTTGGTTGTTTTTGGGTGTGATTAAGGAAAATTTGGGGGTGTTGGTTTGTGCTGACATGACAGAGAGAAAAACTGATGTGGCTGAGAGAGAAAACAAAGTGTCCGGGAAGTGCCCGGTCGAGGTTAATGGTGGTCTTAGGGGAGAAGCCGACCCAACCCGAAAAATTTGGGTTTGGGAAAACCCGAACCCAAACTCAATATGATTCGGGTTAAATCCAACCCGACTTGGGTTGGGTCGGATCGGGTTGGACCGGAATTGTTTTGCATATCACCCTAAAGTCATCAAAAGACCACAGAAGTTGACATACCAATTCACAAAAAAAACATGAGATCCTTCGTAAGCAAGAAAACAACATACGCAAAAATGAACATCAAACCACCCAGACATACGCGACACAAATTGTTCTTCCATCTTGTCTGCCATATTGGAAGCAAAGGAAAAGGTGGCATCGATCTCAAAAAATAATTTCCAAACAAACCACTTCATCTATCTACATTGCTTTATTTATATTTATCATCACAAACAAAATGCAATACACAAGTTGTGTCTGTCTGATGTTCCACTCGAGTCGACGACTATATTTAGGACCATGACAAAACTGTAAAAGAAACACGCAGAAAACAAAAGCAAATTTAAAGAAACACAAAAACACCCCCACATTCTTCACTGTGACAGTGAGCATAAGCATCATGTCTTGTCTCATGAGTTTATTTAGTACTTATAATATGTTGAACATTAAAGCAATCACAATAAAACATACATAATCTTGAACTGAGCAAATGAAAAATCTGAGAAGAAAAACATACGAAGAGAACAAATATACCAAATCAAACAACTGAAATTGATATTCTTCAACAAAATCGAACAACAAATGTAAAAATAAACCCAAAACGACGAGATTTAGATGGGAAACCCACACTTGGGTCTCTTAAAATTCTACTTGGGAGCAGCTTCGTCGCCGGATCTGTTGGCCCCCGACGACGACGCAGCGTTGGTGCTCATTTGTTGCCCCCCAACGACGATGCGTCGTTCAGGAAGTGGGAGGGAGGCGTCGGAGAAAGAGGTGGAGGGGATCAACGGAGAGGGGGGGGGGGGGGGGGGGATCGTTGGAGAGGCTGAGGTCGCGAGAGAGACAGGAGGGGTCAGGGTTTTGTGGGAATGGGGGCATCTTCGCTAGGTGAAGGGAAGATGAGTCTTTAGTTTTAGCCTTTTAGGGTTAGGTAACACGTTAGGAGAATAGAAGATTTTGAGGGAATGAACAGTCCAGCTAATTCTGGGAAAATATAAATTAAAAATTCTTGGGGTTCGGGTTGGGTTGGGTCAACCTGACCCCTCAACCCAAACCCGACCCAAGAAAATCGGTTTTCTGATTTTCCAACCCGACCCGACCCGACTCAAACCCCTTTTCAACCCCACCCAACCCGACCAGTCAACTTCGAATCTGTTTTCGGGTTCAACCAGACCCGTGTGCAGCCTTAGTGCCTTACCCATGGTGGTGGCGTTCGGGGCATACGCCCCACCATGGGTGGGGCGTCTAAGGAAGACGCCCTTACCGTGGGGGAGACGTCCTAACCAGACGTCCCAATTTTTTTTTATTTTTTACGGGACATAATGTGTATTAAATTGATTGTCAAGAGCAAAAAGGTGATTAAGACTGCCGATTTAAGTGATTTTGGGGTGACGAATAGTAATTTATGAGCATGTCTATTACGACAGTGTTGTACAGACTTGTTAGCGAATTGATTGGGGCGGATGACCTTGTGGCGAAGATTACTATATGGAGGTTTGGTGCGACTTGTTCCTGATTGTCAATTTTTACAAGTGTGCACTTATGTATTTCTCAGAATGAACTAATGGTTCATTGTACCTGTGTATTACAGTGCTACCTTGGGAGACCCCGTCTACCACGACGAAGTCATGCAGAGAGTTGATCATTGCTCATTTAGGCAGTTACATACATTTCATTCACTTAGAATTAGCTGACAGATTCTATGTACCTCCTATAGCGACTTTGTGGTTTCAAATGCGAGATGAGAGTGTTGCTGGATGGGAGGAAGAGTACGAAAGTAGGAGAGTGTATTGTGACCGGTTACGAAGTACATTTTGATTACTATATTTGTTAAATTACTATATTTTTAATGTATAATCTATCTGCGATTATATCGTGTATTTGTACTTATATCGTGTGTTTTTTATCAGATTTTAAATTTAAATTACATTATATATACCAAACAAGTTTAAGATATGTTCGTGAGAAATAAATAATAAAAGTACAACAGATAAACAAATAATGAGAAAATATGTTCGTCAGATATAAATAATAAGAATACAACAGATAAGCAAATACAAATACATGTTGTAATAGTTCAACATAGAATAATAATAATAATAATAATAATAATAAAATTTAAATAAACGTGAAAGATATATAGTTTTATACCTCCGATGTAGTCATTTGATCTAGCCGTCTACGAATGGAATGAAGTCACCCATCACTCCTATCCTTGGTCCGGACAGCCAACATACGCGAACGATGAAGGGTCGACTCAATGATTTTCAGCTCCCGATGCGGGCAGAAAGGAAGAAAATACTCATATATCCAAGCTTGCAACAACGTAAGACAACCTGCAATACCAGATTAATCGGCACGACTCGCTATCCCCGACTGGCGATACAGATATGCCAACGTCGCTGACCCCCATAGTACTGACCAATGGTATCTGGGTCCCTGGCCTCCAATAGGTCGCGTGGTCTGACTCTGCACTCTTGTCGACAAACAAGACGCAGATGAGCAGTAAGAAGAGTTAGGAAGTCAACTACGTATCCTCAGTCTGTGGTGGTCGTCCCCGTCTGCAACAGTCGTCAACAATGTCGATGCTAACATCACCGCCACTCCAAAATGAGATGTCCCTCCCAAGACCATCGACGCTGACCCTGAGCAACTCTGATACATAACTCTTCAGCTCAGGCGTCGATGCCTGAGCATTGACCATACGACCCTCAACAGGAATGCGTAGAATCTGGAAGATGTCGTGCAACATTATCGTCATCTCTCTGAACGGCAAGTTGAAAGAGTTGGTGTCAGGCCGCCACTGCTCCACAAATGCAAAAATCAATGGCACGCCAAGGCAGGGGAACATGTTGTAAGACAACTGACCCAATCCGCTATCAGTAATGGTCTCCGTCATATCATCACTCATTATTGAACGTCAGGCCTGCAATGTAGTACAAGCTCTGTGCCGATTATGACACTTCAGAACCTTCCGATCACGGGCCTCCCAAATGCGTCTGGCGATGTGACATTCGAAACTCGGAATGACGTTGTCATTTAAAGGACCACCGGGCATCACACCAGCCACGATCTAAGAATCGTCCTCAACCCTCTTCTTCTGTGCTCGGGCGTCTGCAGAGCACAAACTCGTATCACCGGTCACAAACCTACCACCTCCACCCTTCCGAATGACCTACTCCGCAGAAGAAGAACCACCATGTCGCCCCCGTCCTCTACCATATTGTTGCCTTACTTCCTCCTGCGGCTCCAAGCCATACTGACCCCCATCGTCACTCTCCACCTCATCTGAATCCTCCTCGTTGCCGAAAGAAACATCATGTGTCTTACGATAATGTAAATTATCTCTCTCCCTCCTAATTGAAGCAGATATACATTGTTTACGTGGATGACAATGTGTTGAATCTCTTCGTAAGCATGTACAACGCGTAGATGTATGAATTTTCCTATTCCTCCACGGTAACCCGATGACTATTAATTAAATTTTAGGAATAACATGTTGTTAAATGGATTTAAGTAGCTAATTAACAATTTTATTAATTATTTTTAACTAATTATCAATTAATACTAATTATTTCTTTAAAAAAATGACGTCTGCCGGAGACGCCCACCCTTTGGGGGGGGGGGGCTCTTGCGGACGCCACACCCCAATTTTTTTTAAATTTAAATAAATGAGACATTTTATCAGGTTCGAATACGTCAAGGTGTCTGCTGGCTCATTTCTTGGTGATTATGAGAGGAAGATGACGAGAGTGGTGATAGGAGAGTGAAATAAATAGTTATATAAGTAGAAATGAGAGAATGGTAAAATGGTAATTCGTACGACCGATTTAAGTAGTTTTCCGACGATAAATAACAATTCAGTACTTTTTGTCCAATTGGATGAAACCATAATAGATCAATTTTATACAACTTTGGATGACGTTTATCTGAGGTACAAACGTATATAAAGATCCAAGTTTGGATTAACAGGATTACATTTTAACAGTATTACGAAATTATCTTACATGTAAGTCAAACTTTGTGTTGCGTGATGCTTCAGAGTAATTGTGTTGCGTGAGACTGTGAGTTGACTGTCGTTATTCTTATTTTAATCACCAAGAGGTTCTAGCACGTGTAAACCTAAACGTTAAGCTATTGTAAATTTATTATCATTCGAGAATTGTAGAATGCGCTTGATGTCTTTCGTATATGTCAAATCGTAAATAATATGGTAGTCCTAAACGTGAAATCACCACGGGATGGGACCCTATTGCCTGACGGATGAAAAATTAACTGCAGAACTGCAACAAAGATTCCACGCACAACCTCAAAGGACCTCGTGTTTCTCGGTTTGAAAGTTGTGCAACTCGTTCAAGCTTCTCCACCAATCAAAGTTATCTTTCCTTTCTTCGACCCACTGCAGCAGAGCTCCCAAGTAAAGTCCAGTGTGGTCCTGTCCTGTCCTGTGGACCCAGAATCCCCAACACATCCACGCATGGGACGAAACCAATTTAGCTCTCTCGTCAACACGTGTCGAGACGCCATTGCGCCTGGACCACCACAAGCATCACGTGATGGCACGGGGGATGTCACGTGGGATTTTGTTTGTCGTGTTCCACGACATGGATTCCTATGTCGACGTGGTCGTGGAGCCTATGATGTGAGAATCTATGGAAGACGTTTGTGCCACGTGTGGTTGTGGTGGCGTGTTTTTTGAGAATCTGTCAATCTCGAGTTTTTAGTTTGTGATTTGTTAGGAACGCATATCAAGGTTCCACCATTCGCCATGCTTTCGCTTGGTTTTCTTTGGTGCTACAGTGCTCGTACTCCGTCCTGGCTTTGGCATCACACTTTTATATTATTATATACAATAAAGTAAAAATATTGAAGGCAGACTTTCTTTCTCGGAAGGTTTGAAAAATTGAAACTTTGAAGTCAGTTTTACTGTTTTACACTTTTACTGCAGGCTAGCTGCTGCTACTACATGACAAATAACCGCTGAAATCCTAATATAGCACAGTAGCACTGTTACAACTTCTGTGGAACAAGTAATAGAAAGATTGACGCAATAAATATTTAAGATATTTTATTAGTTTCTCAATTGGATTTGTATCCAAATCATTAAAACTACGTATTAAAACGTAGAAAATTACATTTAGAACGTAACATTAATATTTTGTATAGATTTAAATGACTAAAGTTAAATTCTACCTTTCAGCATGGAATTATTTTGTGTATAGCGTTGAAATTTTAAAGTGACACGATAGTATTAGCAAAACATGTATAGTTTTACTGTTTGCATATTTCAGCATAGTATTAGCAAAACATGGTATTGACAATTGTAACCTTTTGAAATAGCATGTTCAGCTGAAATGATGCATCCAAACACGATCTAAACATTATTTTCCAATTTCTCGTAAAATGAGTTAGATAACAAATTTCATACTTAACTAATTTGTTTTTTTGGAAACGTAACTATGTAAGACACGAATCTATGTTATGGAAGCCTTCTTTTTTAATCGATCTAAGAACCTTTTTTTTCCTTTTTTTTCTCTTTATCTTCCCCACTGTTTCTCTTCCTCCACCAATGAATCATTTTAAAAAAAATTGTCTTCACCTACATTATATTCCAATCCACATTTTTTTGGCTTACTCCTAAATCCTAAACATTTTTTAATTAATTTTTCAAATCAACTCAATAATAATTGTTATATGCATTTCCACCCTCACAAATCAGGTGTTGAATTTTCACAAATCGAACTTCAATTTGTGAATTTCATACTATAAAAAAATGACATCAAACAAGACAACTATATATACACCATTTCATAATTTGAATTTTCGTGAGTATCCTTTTGCTTTTCAAACTATGAGCTTTCATGATAATTACTTGCCTTTTCATTTAAAAGAGTTCAAGGATAAGTCAAATTGCTTAGTAGACAGCAAAGACAACATATTGTTTCCATGAACCTGGTAATTCACTATGAATAACATTTTCAACCAAAAAATTGTTGTGATTTATGAGTACAACTCTTGATTTGTATCATTGTATGTCACTGACTACTAATCGAAGTAGAAAATACAAACATGGTTTGTTACTCAGGTTCCACTTAGGATGACTAGTCAATTTTCAAATAATGAAATTCTAGTATCTGAAGCAATAAACGGATAAACTAGGTACCAACAAAAAACCTAAGCGAAAAAGAAAAAGAGGGGGAAAACGTTTTCAAATTTCTAGGCATGAGGTGTTGTGTACTTGTGTATCAAAGAAAGGATGAGAGAGAGTATTGGATTCAATACACAGTGCTGTATACTAGGTTGTTCTCTTGAATTGTTAAACATGAATTACTTAAATCGTTTGTGTCAATTAATATTTTGTCATTCTCTCATTTTTACTTAAGATACCATATTATTATACTCCAGATATTGATCTGTTTACCTGCTTATTTATGTTTGTGTTTTTTCTCTTCCGGATTAGGGTAAACATATATGGGTAACCATATCAATATCCACCATGTCACCACCGAAATCTTGTGACGGAACTTGAAATAAGTTGAGATAACACACCGTATAAATTTAAGTTTTTTTTAATTCGCCGGATTCAGCTGGTTCGCCAAACATTTTCTTGGTGTTAACCCTAGGAGAGTGAGGAAAACCGAGAGAGAAACATTTTTTTAAGAGACACGACGAAATGTGTATTAATGGAAAGTGAATGACAAAATGGTAATTGACGTGGACAATTTTAGTAATTCGAGGATGACAAATAGTAATTCTCTTGTTCTCCCCAATGCCTAAGATGTGAAGGAAAAATTGCATTCCAACCTATTCGACATGATACCACAAGGAATGGGTATAGAGTATTGACTAAGATAGTGTTTGGATGTGCAGTTTTGTATGTCAAGAATCAAGATCCTGCAATAATCTTTTTTTCCTTCTCTCGAGCATCCAAACACCCCAGATCCATACCTAGATTCTTGAAAAACTCAAAAAAAATCAAGAATCTAGGTCAAATTATGGGAAGATACATTTTACTTTTGTGGTAGTCTTTATATTTTAACATTAGTCTATTTGAAATAAATTTTGTGAATGATAAAATTAACTTTTCACACAAATGTCAAAAATTTGGTGGGGAGATAAATTATATGACCTAACTCATTTTTTTGGAGATAAGAACCAAGATTCTATGAACATATCAAATCATGTCATATCCAGATTCTCAAAACTGCACATCCAAACAATACTTAAATCACTACTATTCAATTTAACATAGGAGGTGCCTTCTCTAACTGGACACAAACAATTGGTCTCTTAAAGCCTTAATCACAGATATCAAAAATTAGTTCTCTAAATGATGTGTTCCAAGATCCCCCCCCCCCCCCCCCCCCCCCCCCCCCCCAAAAAAAAATTTAGCACCATTAGATTAGATGGCTAAATATAAATAATGAAGACAATGAACTTGATTTGGGTTGGGTCATCTATTCTAGAGACCAAAACAACTCTCCTTGACCGAGTAAATCAACTCGTTTGAATGTAATCTATCAGTGACTGTAACAAACTTGACCCCTTCACTGTTGGTGAAGAGAAATATGAAGTTTGTACATTGAGTCTAGAGCTGTAAATGGGCAGTTATAGTGCTTACCCATGACCATATTCACCTAATTAAATGGTTCACGGTTCGATTAGAAACTCGTTTATTTTTACATCTACCAATTACACTACCCGTTTAATTTAATTAAACGATTTTGGGCGGTTAAATGATTATATAGTTAAAAATTAATAGATACTAAAATTGATATAAGAATTGAATAAATAGTTAAATGGATACAAAAATTGTCAAACTTGTTAAAAACATCAAACATCCATAAATTTATAATCAAAACCTCTAAACAACCATAATCTAAACATTCACAAATTCATATAAAACAAAATCAAACATCCACGCATAATGACAATAATAATACAAAAATGATATGTATATAGTATATCTAACAAAATATTTTATATATTCATTACGTTTCGTTGTTAAACGGACGAGTTAAATCATGTAACTATATCCGTTCATTTATTAAACGGTTATTATTTTCATAATTATTATCCACTTATTTATTAAACGATTATGATTTTCACACTTCGTGATTCTACGTGTTAGTTCGGTTAGAACAGTTAAATGGTTTTAACGTTACCATTTACGACTCTAATTGAGTCACTACTATCGCGACAAACAATAATAAAGGAAAATAAACCCACAGTGAGGACCCACCAGGCCAATACTGGTGACAGACATGGACGTCCATGTCTCCCTACTTAGAATATTGCACAGCTTTCAGACCCCACAAAGAAAAGGAGAGAGAGTGACGGGACTTGCGTAACGCTTCTAATTAAGCAGTGACCACAACCACTTGCCAACCATGGTTGGCGCCGCTGTTTACCTTTTCTTTTTTCTTGCTTCCTCCACTGGTATTGGTTATGTGTCGTTTGTTTTTTACAACTTGCATATAGTATTCTGGTCGTGATACATGTGCTTGCAGAATTGGGATTAATTAGACGAAAGATTTGTTACCTTTCTCGTGTGTTACAAAAGGGGGAGTTCTCAAGGGAGCTTTTAGTTCCATACCAAAAGGTTGTTCTAATATATGTTATTATTTGTTAATTTCATTATTGATGGTGCACATCTTGTCTTGCCTAAACGTTTTGTTTGGGTTTAAAGTTTGCATGCGATGGATTATTGGAAAATTCCACCTTTTATCATTCTAACATCCAAACAAATTGGATTCATATCAAATTCTAGATTATCGCACCTTAAATTCTCAAATTTACACATGAATGGAAATTTTCTTGGAGGACTTTCTCCATATTCTTCAACAGTAAAATCCAAGTATTTTAATTCTTAACCTGGGGACTTTCGTTATTTACCCAAAATTCCACTAGGAAATGACAATTTCGCCCCTTACAATACCCACTTCACTCTCCTATTCTCCCCTCCACCCATGATCCTCCATCTCTTCCTAGTGTTGTCTGCTTGCCAATCTCCGGCTCCACGTTTTGGATTCGCTTCAATCCCGTCTTGACTTCTCCACTCGTATTTGGACGTTGATTTAATCCCTTACATGTTTTTTTTTGTTAAGACATCCCTTGGGTGTTTGGATGTATGGGTTGTCATTTGTACTTTTAATTTTTTTGACATTATAGGCAATTGTTGGTTGGTAGCAAAATTCCATATGTTTTTTTCTACCTTTTGTAAAATTTGTTGTCCTAAAATTCATACATGCACTGATCCACAATTTTCAACTTTTGGTGCTTATTTGTTTATGGGAAATGTTTTATGAACGCAGCGCGTCACGGACGCGCTCTACGTGGACATCCATGTCAGCCCTTACGTGGCCAAAGCATCAATGTTTTTTTGTTTTTTCTTCCTGATGTCTACTCAAATCACATTAAATGCGTTTCAACTCAGCACGTTCTCTCTCTCCACCCAAATACAAATATGATGACACTCTTTCTTTCTTCTTCATTCTTTCTCTCCAGAATAAATCACCATTTCGAGCAAAATATTAGGTCGAAGAAGCGTCTGATGCCGACTCCCAGGATTCTTCACAACGTAAGCAGCGTGAATGGGACGGTGCGAAGACTTCCCGATGTTCTACATAAACAGGAAATCTGAGATGCTATTTTTTTCCTAAACGTAATTCTTGTGGGGTAAAATATACAGTGGGAGGTTTGTTGAGTTTTTTTTCCGACATCATATTATTGCATTCCATATATTGATTAGTTTATTCCGACAATAATGAAGCCATATATTATTCCGGACTGCAAATACACTTATTCCGGACAGCAAATACACTTATTCCGGACAGCAAATCCACTTATTCCGGACAAACTTTATGTTCCGTTTCTGGACACACTTTATTCTTAAACCGGACAACAAATACACTTATTCCGGACAACAAATACACTTATTCCGGACAAACTTTCTGTTCCGTTTCTGGACACACTTTCTTCTTATTCTGGTCAACTACACTTATTCCGGATTGCAAATACACTTATTCCGGACAGCAAATACACTTATTCCGGACAGCAAATCCACTTATTCCGGACAAACTTTATGTTCCGTTTCTGGAGACACTTTATTCTTAAACCGGACAACAAATACACTTATTCCGGACAACAAATACACTTATTCCGGACAAACTTTCTGTTCCGTTTCTGGACACACTTTCTTCTTATTCTGGTCAACTACACTTATTCCGGATTGCAAATACACTTATTCCGGACAGCAAATACACTTATTCCGGACAGCAAATCCACTTATTCCGGACAAACTTTATGTTCCGTTTCTGGAGACACTTTATTCTTAAACCGGACAACAAATACACTTATTCCGGACAACAAATACACTTATTCCGGACAAACTTTCTGTTCCGTTTCTGGACACACTTTCTTCTTATTCTGGTCAACTACACTTATTCCGGACTGCAAATACACTTATTCCGGACAGCAAATACACTTATTCCGAACAAGAAATCAACTTATTCCGGACAAAACTTTATGTTCCGTTTCTGGACACACTTTATTCTTAAACCGGACAACAAATACACTTAGTCCGGACAACAAATACACTTATTCCGGACAGCAAATACACTTATTCCGGACAAACTTTCTGTTCCGTTTCTGGACACACTTTCTTCTTATTCTGGACAACTACACTTATTCCGGACTGCAAATACACTTATTCCGGACAACAAATACACTTATTCCGGACAAGAAATCAACTTATTCCGGACAAACTTTATGTTCCGTTTCTGGACACACTTTATTCTTAAACCGGACAACAAATACACTTATTCCAACGTAAAACTTAAAAACAAATATTTTATTATGATAAGTGTGGGCTCTGCACGAATAATGAGACTGCACGATGTCCTAGGGTCTGCACACTGTCTTATCTGTGTATTGGGAAATGAATCGTTCAACTTAAAGAACCAGCGTTTTTTAAAAAGACCAAAACGCGCGAAGAGAAATTTTGCTGACTGGACGCTGACTCAAAGAAAAATATCTGAGCTGTACAAATCCACGTAAGGCGCGTCCGTGACGCGCGCGTCCGTCTATCACGGTTCTTTGTTTATTCAGTTGTTTGTTGATGGATGTTGTGTTGTAGATCTTGGACCTGTTAAGCTTACTTCTTTTCTTGAAATTAGTGTTAAGTCTATGTTGTGTGATATGAGATATGTTTTTATTTGTACATGTGTACGATGAGAAGGGAGAGTGGTGGAGTGTGAGCCGTCAGAATAAGATGCAAGTGAGAGGGGCAATCAAGAGTCCTATTAAGGGAGACGGTGAGAGGGGGCAATCAGTACTTTACAATCTTGATGAACCGTTTTGAGTTTTTAACCCCTCATCACTCATGCATCCAAAGACTGATGCAAAAATTGGATTCTTGGTTCCATAAACGTAGGGTCCGTTTGGCAGCAGTTCTTAAATAGGATTCTTACGAGAATTCAGATTTTAAATGAAACGCATGATTCATGATTTCTAAAAGAAACAAAATTCGTTTGGATGAAATAAATTCTTGTTAATGATTTTGAATGTTAAATTACTAATATGTCTTTAGATTTAAATTTATATTGTTAGATTATTATTGTAAGATATGTTACGATTTTTTTTTACTAAAGTAGAATATTATATGTCTTTAATTTTAGTTTCTAATATTAAAATTATCATAAAATTTTAGTTTCTAATTATAAATTTATCGAATAAAAATATTAAAATATGATGGTATTATGATAAATACAATTGAAGGTAATATGGTAAATGTCACTCGTTAGGATCAAGAGATTACTATAGAATCTTGAAATTGATTTTCTGTTTGGAAAGTCCAATTGGACTTTTACACCATTCTCGTTGGAACCTTGTTAAGAATCAAGGTCCAAACAGTAGCTTAGAATTTCCACGAGAACCTAAAAATCCAAATCCTTGATAATCTAAACGCTCAAATTCTCACACGCAATCTAGCGAAGGAGATTTTGTGCAGTACATTTGACAAATAAACAATTGCCTGGACTAGTACGTTAACTTGCCTGGTATACTTTGTGTACATTAATAAGCAAATGCCTAATCACAAGAATGCACTTTTGTCGTTGTCTGAGTTTTCACATTTGTCTTTCTCTTTAGAGGTTAGTTAGCTAATCTCGTAGCCACCGGCCATTATTGGTTTTTTTCTTCGATTTTATAACATTATCAGTGACCATGACTCTGATGAACTGATTATTAGTTTTTATTTCTCCCTTCTAAATCAATTTTCTTTATATTCTTCGTCAGTTTTCTCTCTTTTCGATCAACTTTCTTCATTTTCTTACACTATTCACCTATTAACCACAATCTATCAATCTCCTACAAATCATTTCGGTGTCGATTTTGGAAAAAAATTTAAAAATTTAAAACTAGAAAAATATATTTTCAAAAAAGAATCAAACTAATTTTAAAAAATCAAAAAAAAAACCTTTTAAATCCGTACTTTTGGTGAAAACCGGGTCGTCCGAGAGGAACGATCCGTTAAGGCTGCGCTAATTGGAACTTTTTTTTAAAGCTTCTTTATTATTATTTTAACTCTTTGACGAGGTAATTGGGAAAAGGGACAGAGTTTACTTTGAAAATGACGTGACGTTTTTGTCTTTGCCTTTGACAAAAGATGCTCATCAATGTCTATCATTTGAAGTGCAACACGTAATTTGTCTTTTTCCCACATTTTTTTTGTATATATGCCAGTAAAACAGGGGACTAAATTTGCAAATCACATTTAATTTATTATTATTAAGCGGTTACTAGATCACATAATCAACGGAACTTTCTAATGATTGCATTTGCATGCATCACTACCCAATTTGATGATACGACCCCCAGAATGGGTACTTTGTCTGCACATTTCCAACAAAACAAAACTGCTTATTTACAGAATCACACAACTTATTTAAATCATAATATATACCCCTACGTACATTTTCAAATTGCAACTAACCAACCCAACTTTTACGAAACTTCAAAAACACCCTCACACTTCCATCTTTATTCGACCCACCCCAAAGTCTGTTCCATCAACATTTCAGTCCCACTGGTCGGAACAGTACCACGCCAGCGACGGCGGCTGCTCGTCGGAGAAGAAGCTGGTGCTACACGGTTCCTCTTCGGTCAGAAACCCATTCTCCTCCATCTTCATAACCTTCTGCTGCTGCTGCTGCTGCTGGAAGTAGCAGTGGAACCCGAGTCTACTGCTGGGAGAAGAGGAAGATGTGTGGTTAAATCCCATGAACAATTGTTGGTTTTGTTCTTCCTTTGGCTCTTTTAGCTGTTCTTCCTGGACTTGATTGTTGTTTTGTGACAACACCATGTTTCTGAGATGGTAAGGGCTGTTTAGAATCCCGCTGGAATCGCTATCCGACGAGCCATCTTTGTAGATTAGAGGATTCTCCTCTTCTTCTTCTTGCTCTCTCTCCGCCAAGTTTTTATCCACTTCGGGCTCCTCTTTAACGGAACAGTGGCTACTCTCGCCTTCACCGGAAAGCTTCCCCTTCAGCTGCTGGACCTGCCAAATCCCGACCCATTACCAAGACGGAACTAAAAAATAAAAATTGAAACTCGAATTCCACTAAAAATGAGATTTTGGGAAATGGGTAAGGGTCGGATTTGACAACCTCGGCGAGGAGGGCTTGGTTGTCGTGGGTGAGGGCGTCGAAGCTGAGCTTGAGGGCGTCATAGTTGACCTTGAGGACGCCGAAGTCGCGCTCCAGTTGCTTCGTCTTCCACCGGGCGCGACGGTTCTGGAACCAAACCGCGACTTGGCGAGGTTGGAGCCCGAGTTCTTGGGCGAGCTTCTGTTTCCTCTCCGGTTCGAGCTTGTTCTCCACCTCGAAGTTTTTCTCCAAAGCCTTCACTTGCTCCACGCTCAGACGCCTCTTCTTCTCTCCCACCGACAGCGACGCTATGCCTCCGCTTTCCATCATCATTTCCACCTCTCCCTCCTCGCCTAACTCTAACCCTCCCTCTACCATCGTCTGGAAACCTCCCAACACAACCTTGTCTTCTGTCACAAACCACAACATGTTAGAAACACTACAACAACAGAGCAAGAATTTCTTTTATTTTTATTTTTATTTTTTGAGTACCGGAAAGTGGATCCGAGGAGCTACTACGTCTCTTCATGTTTAAACTTCAACGGTCTTGCAAACGGAAAGAATCGACCAAAGAAGGAGACGGAAAGGATCAAAAGAAGAGTTTTTTCTGTTTACTGCAACTACGAGAGTTGAGAAGAGTGGGAGGTGAGGAGAAGAAACGAGTGTGGGGACGGAAACAACTCCACCCTTCGTCCTTCTCGGCGTTACCCATGTCTTGTCCTTCCAAACCCATCAGGAGAGAGAGAGAGAGCAGTAACAAGTGTAGGGCTCTACCTATGTGATGTTTGTGTTATGTAGCTTTGGGCTTGTTTCATGATATTGTTCGAGAGAAGCTTTTTGTTTTTTAGGTGTTTGGAAATTGGAAACCAGAAGGTTTGGCTGGGCGAGTGAGTCTGAGTGGAGTGGAGGATAAGAATCGGTGGGATCTGCGATGCGGGGGAGAAAACACTCCGTTTTTATAGAGAGGAGTGAAGGTGAAATGTGGGTTGGTTTTGGATTTGGTTTTTCTCATGGGTAGCTTTTGAACTTTCAAAGGTGTAAATTATCTTTTGGGTGGGTTGTGCAATTTTTCCATAAAAATCTTTCTGACTTCTGGCGTTCACAATCCCCTCTCTATTTTGGTCACAAACTCACAATAAAATTGTATCACATGATAAGCACTTTCAGTTTTCTTCAATTGTATATATTGTCCCCCAAAGTTCTAAATTAGTAGTTCTTCTCTCTTCATACATGACTATGCCGTATGTTGTAAGTTTCCAATGACAAGGCTGATCAGGCAACATAACATGTCAACAAGTTACTACATTCTGCTTAGGAAAGAAAGATGAGTGTAAAAGTCATTGCATTGAAGCTGTAGTAGGAATAGGAATGAAAAGCAGGTGCATATTGCAAAAGATTCCTATTAGACTAGATTAGTAGAGTTGTTTCTAGCTTTCCATCTTCTTAGGTGGATTTCATCCGATCTGCATAATCCATTCTATTTTATTTTGATCACTATAATTTTAAGTAAAAGGTTATTCATCAAACTTAAATTATGCCAAACGAGTTTGGCCTTCATATTGAAGTGGCAAAAAGGATGTGGTATCTGTTGCCAGTTGCCACCAACAAGACATGTAAAAAGGAAGATGTGGAAGAGTTGAATTGGTGGTGACCACATTACAAATCTCTTCCTTTCACTTCTCCAAACTCAACTTTCAACGTCCAATGACGAACAGGAGGGGTTGTGGACACTTTTTTTCTTCTGGACTTGAATGAAGCACACTTAATCGTGTGGAATTTCCCATCTCGCTTTCTGAAAATGATTGATAGATACCCAACAAGACATCCATCCAATTGGGGTTTGACGTCGTGTCTTTGGTGTCTTTTGCCTTAACGCACTTATCAATATTTTGTTGTTTTGGAGCTTTAATAGCTTGACTAACTTTAGTAACTTGGCTTTATTGCTCTTGATTTCATGGGTGGATATATATGTACATATATTTTCCATCGACCATTAATTGTAAGTCAAATTGGAAGTCAAATCTTATTTGAATTTTGATTAGATTCAATTTGACTTTTGACGTAATATTAGGATTAGAAATGTATTGGGATATAATACAAAAAAACGTGAATAAGTATTTAAATATATTTTTTTAAATTTTAAAGATGTAAAATGTTTTTTTATATAATTGGTGATTTCATTGTATAAATAAAAAATAGGAATGTTATGATCACAACATCCCACCCAAGGTACAAAAAACTCATAAGGAGTCTAGAAAATGGTAGTTTAATCACCACAAAAAGCATAATAAGTAGCCTTAATAACCAAGCTAACACAAAAACCACGCTTGAGCCATCCACACTATCGGCTTAGACAGAGGTCTAGTTCTCGTAAGTCGGTGTGTCATCGGAGAGCGGCGGGAGCATTCCGAATTCTTCAATGTAGTGTTGCCTTTCTTCAAGCTCTTTAAGTCTTGCCCCCTCAACTTTCGTCCGCTCTTGGGCCTCCTCTTCAAGACGAGCAAGACGTTCAATTTCAGCAGGCTCTCCTTCCGAAGATTGTGTGAACACAACCACAACTTGGGTTGCATCCTGTTCTTCAACCTGAACATGCAAGATGGTGGAGGTGTGGCATCGGCTGCCAGGAGCGTTCCCTGCTGTGGACTGGTGTCGGAGCCTACAGTAGTGGTGGCGATTTTTGAGTTTGGGCTTTTTTATAGCTTCGTTTTGGAGCAAATTGCCGCCTCTTTTGTGCGACCATGTCCATAGTTCCAAAAGATCAAAACATTTAATCATTAATTGAGCAAATGAGATGACCCAACCCTGAAAAAATCTATTATTACGTTCTAACCAAATACTCCACCAAAAGTCATTTATTAAACAATTCCACGATTCATTATCTAAATCAAGACGATTACGGATTGCACGTCGGAAATTAATATGGTTAGTTAGTGAAATATTTAGGTCAGCCCGCGCACATAAGCACCAAAATCTACGTGCATAATTTCAATCAAAGAAAATATGATTTATATATTCGTCCTCCAAACCACATAACGAGCAATCAAAGAAAATATGATTTAAGATGCAAAATATTATAAAACGAAAGTTCCCAGGCGCACAATTTTCTCTCTTTACAACGTCAGCACAATTCAACCCCCATACAAAATCCTTCAGACCACCATTAACAGCGCCTGGGCACCTCTTGGGCAAAAAAAGGAGGGGGGGGGGGGGGGGGGGGGGCACATGCCCCCGAATTGGGGCCCTGGGTGGGAAACCGAGTTGTTTCCCGCCCATTCTCAAAGACAGACTAGTCTTATTACTTCTAGTACAGTCTAGTCTATTGTTGTTAGAGTGAAAGAGCTTGGGGCGAAGACTTCTCTAACCTTCCATTTTTATACTCTTTCTGAGCTTTCACTAGTATCTTGTTATTTCCTTTGTTCGCGACCTATCGGGCGCCAAATTTTTGAGCTTCCCATTATCCAATCCTCCGAGTCACGCTACAGTGTTTGTTGTCACGTCATTATTTTTATTCTCTTCTTTAAAACTCTCACAACAATCAACAAATTACATTACTAATCATTTTTGTAATTACTCAATGTAATTCATTCATTCGATTATAATTAACAAATTTGTATCCGTATTTGTATTGTTTATTTGTGTTGTATTGGTGTTTTGTGATTTATCTGAATTTCATATTTGATTTTTTCATTTTTAAAATTTAAATAAAACTTAATAAATCAAAAATAATTTAATTAATTAAAAACAATCCTACAATAATTGCCAAATTGAAACAACATCAATACATGAACCACAATTAAATTACAAACCCTAATTACATCTCTACTTTTTTTAACCAAAAAAAAAAAGAAAAGACGGGGGAGGGTGATTTGACTCCCGTCAAGGGGGACCTAAGTTCAGAAGTAAGAAATAAAATTAATACATAATTCACGAGGACAAAGTACATATATTTTTTGCACAATAGGAATAAGATCCCCTCGATGGGAATAGGATCCTATTCCCATTGATTCTCAAATAGTTCCTGTCTGATTAATAAGCTACATTGAACAGATTATTAAACTGGACGCAGATACCAAATTGTGTTGCAGTCATTAACTTAAGATTTTAAAGTAAAGTCTAATCAGTCTAATTCTCCATGTAATTGATTAATAAATAGTGACCATCCTATTCATGAATTAAATTAAAAAAATCGTGAAATTTGACACTTGTGCAAGCGTTAGATAAATTTTTTTTCCTGTGTGTTGCACATGTATGAAAGGTCTTTGTTTAGGTTGAAGACTTTGGGAACATGGTTGGTGGGTCTCTCTTAAATAATGCCCACATATTCCCCAATAGGAACTAACATGTCACATATAGGTGGGTCTATTTCTATCTCTGTACACTATACTTATGTTTATCCTCCAACTCATGCTAAACACAATCTTAAAAATGTTCACATATGCTCCAAAGTCCTAACTATAATTATTCGTGGCATCTAGAATGCACTTGAGAATGCTTCCATTTTATAAATCATTAAAGAACTCTTGACATTTCTTGCCAGTATTACGTCTCTGATTCGAATATTTTATTATCAACTATGGGTTAAGAAACGCCCAGTCAAACAAGTTCTTGATTCCTTGAAACTCATGTGCTTAATTTCATCAGATTGATATGATTCCAATGTTTGATTATGGGTGGCACTTTTTACCAATATACGATGTGTTAGTTTCCGTTGGAGCTTCTCAATAATCATTGTGGTTGGAGTCTTGGAGAACTAGTAGTGGTAGAGTCAAGCACTCAAGTGCATTATCGCTGTGATAAGTTAGCCAGGACTGGCATATGATGTTGGATGGGTACGGGGACGTATTAACTTTGTCCATGACATTTAAGTCTATTATCTTTTAAACCTTCAAAATGGGTGGTCTTCATTTTTTTGTGTGAAAAACATTTGACACGTGGAACAAAAAAGGTAAAAAAATCCATTAATTTCTCTTTCTGATGAGAACCTTTTTTAGTTCAACACGTAAGTTGGATCATATATTCACGCATGGATGTTTCCTGGAGAAAGAAAACATATTTGATACTTGGAACGAGATAAATTCAAAATTCCATTAATATTCTCTGAAATGACTACTTTTTTGACATCAATACATAAATTGGAATCATTATCACATGTGTGGATGTTTCAGGAAGAACGAAAACTAATAAAGTGATAATATTTTGTGAAATCGTGTTTTAGCGACAATTTTGTAAACTGATGATAATTTTACTATTTTGTTTTTTATGATTTGGACCATTAGTCCATCAAGTATGCCATGTCGGCCCATTAGGAATAATAGAGGCCTCAGCCCATCGGGTGATCTTCATTAAATGGTAATCCGATTGCCCGAAGCATCCGAATTTATACCGAGAGATATTCGGGTGACACGTCACGGACTACGTAAGTCTGTTCCACGTCACCTGTTGCTTTGCCTTGGGTGCTTAACACCTACGTGTCATTTAGGCCATCTTTAACCCCAACCCCAAATATCTTGACACGCCAGCTTTCTCTCTCTGCCACGTCAGCAAAAAACACTATGCAACCCACAACCCAACCCAACCCATTTTTCTCTTCTTAACCCCAACCCCACTTTCAACACTCTCTCTCCTCCACAACATTTCTTTTTACCTCATTTTCTATATCAAATATTAACAAATATTAATAAGTGATACACTTTAATTGATTTATTTAAAAAAAACACAAGAAAATGTAATTTTTTTTAAAAGTTGGATTGAAACATATTGAACTCGTACGAACGGCTGCCCAGCTCGCCGGTGAGCTGGCGGGGATCTCGTACTAACGGCTGCCCAGCTCGCCGGTGAGCTGGCGGGGGTTTCAGGGGGCAGCGCCCCCTGAAAGGTAAACACAATTTCAAATTTGATATTAAATTCAATATTGATTTTGTATTATTATAGTTAATTCAATTGATTTATTTTATTAATTATTATATTTATTTACAATTTATTTTAATTATATATATTTATTAACATATTATTTAACTAATATAAATAAAAAAAATAAAAAAAATTCAACCAACCAGGTCTGGCCACGTGGCCAGACCTGGGTCGGGACCCGGGTCGGGTCGCAGACCCAGGTCGCGACCCGACCCGGGTCCGCTCCCCATTAAGGGGAGCCAGGTCGGGGCGAATTTCGCCCCGACCCGAAAAGGGCCTCCGTTAAGGAGGCCCTTAGATGTTTTGCACAGACATTCCCCTACAATTACGTAAATGGAAATAGCCAAAAAAGGGTCTTCCACACCATCACTTCGGTTACATACAAATAAACCAAAACCTGGTATAGATTAATAAAATTCCAAATTGTTATATGAATTAGAAAATTATTTTAAGATGATCCTATGACCTATCAGAAGTTCACTGCACGTTACCGTTATACAAGTCGACATTTTAATGAAGTCATTTTGTCTTCTCATGGGATTTTAGGGCTCAAACCAAAATTTTAAATTGATGCAATTTTTTCCCCAGATATCAATTTAAAAAGTCATCCTATAACTATTCTCCATTCAAAAATATTTTCATTTCAACTCGTCGCTTAAATGTATTTCCTAAAGAAGTAAAATAAGTAATTCTACGAGGGCGTTCATTACAAATCCACCATTCCTTGGATTTCCACTTTCCTCCTCTTTCGACGACGAGGAGGAGGAGGAGAGCAAAATCCAAAATCGAAACGGAAATCCAACCCCGGCGGAGTGGAAGATGTGGGTTTTCTACCTGATCTCGCTTCCCCTGACACTGGGAATGGTGTTGGTGACGCTACGGTACTTCGCCGGACCCGACGTGCCGCGTTACGTCCTCCTCACCGTCGGATACACCTGGTTCTGCTCCCTCTCCATCATCATCCTCGTCCCCGCCGACATCTGGACCGTACGTCCCATTCCCCCCTTAAATTACCCCTTTTCGATTGACGGAAAGATTCGATCTTTGCTGCGCGTGTTTTTTTTTCGGATTATGGGACTTTGTAGGATTTGGATTGGCAATAAAAAGTTGAATTTGAAAGTTAGGTGCCGTTCCTATTGTTAGAATGGGGCGTTTTTGGAGTAGATTTTGTGTTTTTGCTGATTCTGGGATTAGAAGTGTTTCAAATGGATGGTCTTTTAGGCTGAAATGGGTAGTTGAACATGCTGTTTTGTACATTGACTCCGTGGGCAAAGATTTAGTCTGGTAGGATTTGTATTAGCAATTAAAAGTTGAATTTTGAAAGTTGGGTGTCATTCCCATTTTTAAATCGGGGCGTTCGTGGAGATTCCTGATGAGTGATTAAACATGTATCATGTGTTTTCTGTGAACCAGAAATTCTAGGTTTAGATGTATTTTAGATGGATGCCCTGTGACCGTGTAGGAAAAACCCAAAACATGGGTAGTCGAACATGCTGTTTCGTGTATTGACTTAGTTGTTCTCGAGCCAAACATTGAAGGGGTAGTAGCCAGGGGGGCAATGGATATGTTTCTAAATACCGTCTGGTATATAACATGGATGCTAAAGCTGGCTACTGGCTGTTGTGCATTGCGAATTTTGTTTGACACTTTGGCATCAACAATCTTTGGTTCATGTGCAACGAAATGATTCAACTTAGGCTGAAATGGGGTTCCTGGTTTCATTCATTTTCTAAGTTCATATACTGAGGAAGATTTCATCATCACGACGAACTGTCAATATTATAACATGAATCACAATTAAAGTTTATCGAATCAATTGTCGTTTCTTTCTATCGTGGTAATGTACAATCACTATATTGGTTTCAGCAGGCTCAATATCACATCTGATTGGATTATCTAAGCTGCCATTAGTAGAGATGCCGTATATAGTTCGAAAGCAATGTGTTTCGGTTTGGCCTTTGAATGTCAACATTGTTATCTATAATACTTGACTGGATCACTTTAAGCGTGTCTTCGATGGGATTAAGAATAATAATATTGTTTTGTAATATCCATTGCCATTTTATTGTCATTGGAAATTGCATTTTGATTTAAAGGGTTTAAATTTACATTATGCAATTTGTCAATGAATACTTGACATCTATTTTATTAACAAGGTATGAGTTTTCCTTGCAATCTTCTACAGACAATAATTGGCCGCAATGATGGAGGTATTGCTTTCTTTTGGAGTTGGTCATATTGGGGTACCTTTTTGCTAACATGGTATGTGTGTCGATTTTTTCTTCTTCTTTTGGCTATAGCAATTGTTACTATTACAATATGAATTTCCATATGGAAACTCATTGATGTTCAGCTAAGGCACTCATAATGAACAAGTCACTACAAGTATAGTTTTGAGTTGCCCCTGTGATAGTACTCTAATGATCAAAAAAAAAAAAAAACTCTTAACACTTTCTGGCTTTCCACAAATCACAAATGTGTTGGTCCTTGGCTCTAATATTACAGGGTGTGGCTTTCCATCTTAAAGCCAATTTTGATATTGAGATAAAGTTACCCATGATCTTACAAGTCATGAAAATACCTCCAATTTGTTAATTTAGTACCAGTCAAAACAAATCCTATTATCATGAATATTAGAGGCCATTGGTAACTAAGAGCAATTCATTGGATGTTGGGATAATAGTCTCACATTGTTCAAAAACAAAAGTATTAGAGAATCAAATCCGCTATCCTCCACTTTTTGTTTAGTTTTTGTAGACATGGTGAACCAACCAAATTAACATGATATGAATGGTCGATTGTCCTATAGAGAGGCACTCCAAAGTCCAACCTGTATAGTTCAATCGTAGACATGACAAAACATGCGTGCCTGAAATTGTTGGAAGAATATCCTCATTTTTATAAGACAAAGGTCTTAAAGAATAGATAAGCGAGTTGGATTCACAACTCTCCGTATAAATGCTTTGGTTTTGTAGAGGTGGTGGACCGACCGATTTTCGCTTCGATGAACTTCTTATTCCCAATAAACATTTACAGCTTTGCTGGTAATAGACAATTATCTTGCAACTTCTGATTTCTCATGTACAATTTTCTGTAAACCTTCACTTGGACTTGTGACTGACGGGTTCGACATCTAGGATGAAGTACAACAAGTTCTTTGCAGTGGTTCGTCATGGACTCACTGTTAGCGGCGGTTCGATAGAAGTGTGTCCTATCAACATCAATTACATGATTTTTGTTCTGCATTGGTCTATTCATTAGCTTCTATGGAAGTTTGTTTTCCAAATTCAGCGAGTTTGATTTATAACTCTTGTTCCTCTTTTCTCTTCAACATCATCATTTTCGCTATCTGACTTTTCATATTTTTGAGGGAAATAATGCTAGTTGCTGTGTGGCACCTAAAACCATAGTTCCTTTCGAAAACAGGGCGGTGTGTCCAACTATCCAGAGTTATGAAGATGCTGGAGACTTCACTAGAACAGAGAGACTCAAGACTAGCATACGGGAAAATCTTGTATTCTATCTGACAGTTGGAGCTATTGGCCTTTTTGGCCTTATCCTTCTTATAATCATGCACAGAAATTGGTAAGAAAATTTCCCCCTTTTATCTTGAATCTGTTTATGAAGATTTTATATGTTGTTACTCTCTTATACCATTATACCAAAAATTTCTATTTATACCAAATGGTTTTTTGGCCTTCTATATTTTGTTGTACAATGCTATTAAATTTGACGACTTGTTCATTCATTTCCAAGAACAGATGATTTATTTAATCCCAAAATTTGATTATTTAAATGGCAGGAGTGGAAGCATTTTGGGCTTAGCCATGGCTTGCTCTAATACCTTTGGACTTGTTACTGGTGCATTTCTTCTTGGATTTGGCTTAAGTGAAATTCCAAAGAGCATCTGGAGGAATGCAAATTGGGATCATAGGCAAAAATATCTTTCACACAAAGTTGCTAAAATGGCAGTGAAGCTTGATAATGCTCACCAGGATTTTTCAAATGCCATTGTGGTAAATTATTTCTTGTCCAGCATAAGCAATTATTGTTGTCGTTCTGAAACCTGAGACATGTCATTCCACTCAACAACCTATGAGTTATTTGACACTCGTTATATGAAAAGAAATTGTATATTTAGTTGGTTATGGTGATAAGATTATCAGTGATGATTAACTTTAACTGTTTACTCTTAAATATTTTCTTAATGGTTGATGAACACATTCTCTAGTAACTAATTTCTGTTTAGGCCTCAACGTCCACTTGTTAAGATGCATTCTTGTTATTTCTGTAGGTGTCAACATCTAATTACGTGGATGATTAGTTTTTCTTTCTTTTAGACCAAAAGGCATCGAACCAGATGATTAGCCGTAGACAACATCTAGTTATGTAATTCATAGGAAACTAACATTTTTCGTATATGGACAAGGTGGCACAAGCTACATCCAACCAGATGTCCAGACGCGATCCTCTAAGACCTTGCATGGATATTATAGACAAAATGGTGCAACAAATGGTATTTGACTTCTTTTCACAGAAAAACTCCATCAAGCTATTTCTGTTTTGACAGTTGCTTATATGTTATCTCTATATGCTAAATTTGAACCTTTTTTTAACTTAGTTTCAAGAAGATCCCTCTTTCAAACCATCAGGGGGTCGACTGGGTGAAAATGACATGGATTATGATACTGATGAGAAATCAATGGCAACTCTAAGACGTCAACTAAGGATAGCTAAAGAAGAGTACTACAGATATAAAAGGTAGTGTATGTTCCATTAATGCATAAAGTGCAGAGGTTTATTATTCATTCACCTTTCAAATATAACTTCAGTCACATAATTTTATCGTATATGGATGCCCACATATAGGAATTATTTAGTTGATACGTGGGTACAAAAAATCTGCCTAAGAGTATATGATCTTCAGTTAGTGTCTGAACTTGAGATTTAAATTGTGTCCTGTGTTCCTTGCATGTGTGTTAAGCATTAACTTCCCTTTTATTGTTTTGCAGTGAATACATAACATATGTGATTCAAGCTCTTGAACTGGAAGACACTATTAAAAATTATGAGCATCGGGACTTAACTGGATGGTTTGTTCTATGCACTCTTTTGTTTCCATTTAAGATTAAAAATCTAAATATAGACATTATTTCATTGCCTTTTCCCCTAACCATGTCTAACACCTGAAATGATCCTTTATTGCCTCATAGGATTCCGTCGAGGAATCCGATCAATTCCAGCCACTTCACCACCGACTGGTTGATTTCGCTTGAGTCAACAGTTTGACTCCTAATTACGCACAATTTGCGTGGGTTCGAGCTCCACCAAGCTCCAATGGAGGGGTTCGAGCTCCTCCAGTTCTGATGGCACACAATTTTATGGCAAAATAATGGGAGCCCCTTTTCTATTCATCGCGACTATTTCTATGGGGGAAAACCCTCTCTGATATAGATAAGATGAAAACCCCCCACCTTAATCTAATTACATGTGATTTTGAGCTAATGACATCCTCACTTTGACTAATTAACAATACATGAATTAAATGGAAAAATACATCGAAAATAGTAGAAAAATGCTCGTCTGGTCGGAAGGGAAAGGTGAATAGTGTGGATTCTAATCGGGTTGAGCTTAAACGGGTTTCTCTACTGAATGCATCGCTGATCATTGGATGGAACTTAAGTCATCCATTCACAGCCGCTCGATCTAACTACCTCCCAACCAACTCCAACGGCCGCCGGCCCCTCCTCAACAGATAACGCCTAACAACCTCCACTAACTTATCCTGCTTTAATCTCCTCCGTTAGATGAGAATCCTACGGTGCTCATAATTGCCTTTCTTAACATGTCATTGTTTCTTTCACGGTTGTGAATTCCTGATACCTTTATTACATGGGTAATATATACTTTATTTAACCTTGGGGTCTTTCTCATTGTTTATGCCACGTCTAACTTAAGAAATTAAAACCATAACTTTATAGGCTCTTAGACCTAAAAGACGGTGTCGTTTTTGAAATAATTTGAAATGCTACCTCATGCATTTTTTGGGTGCCAAGGAATTCTGGGTCATCGAAAAAAGGGAAAAAACCCACCATGATATTATCTTGTTTCTCGAAGGATTAGATAAAATGTTCTTAGAACTTACAGTGTTAATTTATTCGTAGCATTTTTTTCCTTTGAGGAAATACTTCTAAGATATGGTCTTTTTACATTTGTGGTTTGAATAATGACATTGAGGGGGGAAATGAAGCAATTCCTGAAATTTCAGGAGAATGGAATATTCCCAGACTGACGCCAGAATGATTTTGCATTCCTTGGAACCATTCCAACAGATTCCAGCCAATTGCAAGAAACTAAGGATATTATTACATAAATGAGTTGACTAGGCAGGGCTTATTGGTTGGATCTTAGAGCAGAGTAAACATGATTACATGTCAGTTACTTGAGGCAATTGAGGTCATGACTTATATTTGGAGATATTGGTACTCATTCCAGTTTCCATCAAGCAATATCTGTTACATTAAAGTATGTTTTCATGACTTACATAGGACTTGAAAGACCTTTGGTTTATGATTTTTCATGTGATTGTTTGTGAAGAGGTGCTCCTAGTGAGAATGGACATGGAGATGAAGGGACAGAAACTAGAAAGAATGACAGCTAATGAAAGTTTAAACCTGAAAGATGTACCATTAAACAAAAAAAACTACAGATATCAAATTGTGAACAGACTGTCCACATTAGTTTTCATGGCTATTTAATTTTCTTTTCACGGACATTCTTAATTACTCCATGTAATACATGAAAGGTTTTTTATACCAGGAAATATGTTTCAAGTTTCAGACGTAGCCGAGGAGGTACACTGGGAGCCTTCCTTGATACAATGGGTAATCTGACTCCTATTACTCTAGTCATAATTGCAGCTAAGTTATTCCTGGTATATTAGCTTAAGCTTTACATTATTATATCTTCTTTTGTAATGTTCCGTTCTCGTAATGAGCACATTGCTCATATACTAACTAATTTCATTGGCATTTCTTATCAATCAAACAATGTTCTGATGTTAGGCATTTTTTCTGGTCTTGCAGAACTAATTTGGCGTTGTATTCTGAGAAAGCAACTTCAAAAGCTATTTGCTATAATTCTTGCTTGCATGTCAGCAGCTATCCTTTTGGCTGAGGCAACATTGCTTCCAAGTGGAGTTGATTTATCACTTTTCTCCATTTTAATTAATGCAGTGGGGAAACAAGAGATGCTTGTCCAGGTACATAATCAAGTATCATTATGTCGTTGCATCAATTTTAGCACTTGCAGGGGAATTTTGTGCAATACCATACCACTAAAGAAATTTTGTATCGTACTTTCATATTGTACTTCTGAACCCTCACCAAACTTGGTGGGGCTACATGTTGTGAATCCATGTTTGTGTCAGCAACAGCCACCAGCACAAGTTAGAGTTTGTCTACAAAAAAGTTAAGTTCCTTAATTGGCTCCTTGGGCAAGGGTCCCTTATTCGAGCCCATAGTTGCAGCATTGCAGGTATGTCTGTGAGGTCATGCGATTCAAAAGCCAGCTTGCTAGCGCTTACATTATGCAGTCGCATAATTGACAGGTTTTATTGGTTAAGCTCCTTCTGTGGCCGATTAAGCAACCACCCAATTCAAACAGACCAAAACAGTTACAAAGTATTATGCAACTGTATGATAAAACTATACAGTCACATATTGATTCCACGCTTGCTTTTCATAATTCAATTATGCAGTTGATGCCAATAGAGTCCGTGGACCTTTTCCTTGCAATTTTGAAAGTACATGGTAGGTTTGTTATGGTTACACTTAATGACATAAAGCCAAGTACTTCCATTTGGTTTTTTTGTTGTAGCAGCAGGCTGTAGGATAATTGTTTAGGTAATATTTGGAAACTAAAATTTCTGGATTTTATTGTCATGATTAATGAATTCATCATTTAGGAAAGGTGAATTATGAAAGAGAACATTATATTAGTTGGATAGTAGAAAGAAACAGTAGGCAAATTAGAGAACAAATAGTCAAATAAAAAGGTTGGTCATCAACATTCAACAACCTGTCAACCTACAACCAGGAGAGAGTTTGGAATGCAGATTACACAAGCTTCAGATTTATTCTGAAATCCCGTCTGAGTAACACACCTGTGATTGTACGGGAATTATCAAAACACGACTTTCTTGAAAGCTTCTATGGTTCCTGTAGGCCAATTTTGACATCGATGATTGGTAATTTTGATCCTAGAATAGTAACTATTATATGAATAAATAGTGGCCATTATTTTACCAAAAAGGTTCAATTGGCTACTGACGTGTCATGGTATAAAGATGGTTTGAACTTTTCGAAAAATTTGAAGTTTTACTATATGAACATCACTGGAACATGACAATGTAATTAGTTATTTTGCTTTCTATTTTTTGCCCTCCTGTTTTTTGTTTTCCTTCAAGATGTACGCTGCTGCACACATTTATCGTTTATGACTGCGCTTCATACAACTGGAAGTGTAATGGTTTTTTACTACTTACTAGAGTTGGCTATTTTCAGATAGCTGCATTTGTTCCTCTTATGTACATGTGCATTTGCACCTACTATTCCTTATTCAAGATTGGGATGCTGATGTTTTACTCGTTCACCCCTCGACAAACGAGTTCGGTCAGTTTGCTCATGATTTGCTCGTAAGTATTATATTTCATGATTAAGATGACATTCTTTGGTGACGGTCTTTCTCTAATATTAAGCACTTGACTAACATTTTCCAGAATGGTTGCACGATATGCCCCTCCAATTTCATATAACTTTCTCAATCTCATCCGTCTTGATGGTAACAGTAAGACCATTTTTGAAAAGGTAAGTGTATTTTTATTATGCTATTATGTTGAGACCAGATTTATTGTTGTGGCTGAAACCTGGATGTGCCCATGTTGAATATGAATCTCCAAGCAAATGCAAGTGTAATATTTATTGGGGATGTATTATCCGTTTGCATTTTTTGATTAAATCACCTTCATTAATCATACTCACGTAACTACACAATCCAAACATAAGTTTTAGTTTCGACATCATCATGCATGAAGCTTGTAAAACTATTTAGATGTGCTATCTTGAATAATACTTTCAGGGATGACATTTAAGATGAACATGGTGGTATCTGTAATGTGTTGTATCCAGTTCAACCTAAGTAGATATTTATTTTTGTTAAGCAATATAAATTATGTATCCATTTCTAATGGAGTTAGATTTAAGTTATTTTTTGGCTTTTGGGTTAGAATGTACTAAATCAACGGGGTTCATATAAGTTGTCTGAGATTCTTATTTATTGTGAATTAGCAGAAAATTGTCTGGACATCAAATCACGAGTTTATCGGAAACAACCTCTCTGTCATAGGGTGGCAACCTGATAGAGGTATGGTTGCGTAAATCCGACCCCTCTTTACCCTACTTAATGTGGGAGTCTCTTTCGAGATTTTGGGGCAATGTTGATGTTGAAGCAATCTACATTATATCATCATTGCTAACTACAACTAAATCATCCTAAGTGGTTATTTGCACCTTGTCGCCTTAACTTTTTTATTGGTACCTTAATAATCAATAGTTGGTGTATAATTTGGAACATGTAATGATTCAGTTTTATGCTTCGAGGAATCCTTCTCATGTTGTTCCATATATGTGTTATACTCTTGCTTCCCTTGAGTTAGTTATCTTCTTGCTAAAGTGCAACATTTGAAGCCGTACAACTTACAATTTTTGCCCATGTTTTTATATGCAGAGAATGGGAAATATTGATGATGCAGTACCCTTTTTTGGTCAAGGGTTCAACAAAATATATCCACTTATTATGGTTATCTATACCTTGCTTGTTGCAAGTAATTTCTTTGGTCGAATATTCTCGTTTCTCGGAAGTTGGAAAAAGTTTCGGTTACAGACCGAGGACGATAACACAGATGGACTTGATCCATCAGGAATGATAATCCTGCAAAAAGGTACCCTCTATCATGAATTTTACTAATTATTTTCCCAGAGAACTATGGTATCAACCATCTATAGAAGCCATTACTTGATTGTTGAGGTGTTTTTGCTAGAGCGGTCTTGGCTAGAACAAGGGAGCAAGGTTGGTGAGCAAGTCATACCACTAGCGAGAAATTTCAATGATTCAAACAATGATGTCGAATCTGGCAGCAATGCATTGGTAATCTCTCTTTACTCTATAGTATATATAACCCATACCATAACTTATGTTAATTTATTATTTTTCTGCTTTTTTGTAAAGAGCTTCTGAAAGTGACTAAATTGAGAAAGTGATAATCCAGCCTTTTCTTGGCTTTCTCCAGCCATCCTTCATTTTGCTATATTTAGCATCTGTACTTTGACGTCACTGCTCTTACCAATTTGCACACTGAAAGTTTTATCAGTGTATTTTGTAGATTGGCCGTTCTTTCTCAGTGTGATTTTTAAACTTGTTCAGAATAAGGCTCTAGTGGAACTGAAACCAGAAACCAGTCAACAGGGAGCTCCCAAAGAGAGTAGTAAATATGGCAGTACAAGAGACGCCATTGTAAGCAAGTATGCACCCTTAAGGGATCAGTCAACCCGGAAATTGATGATGGTTTCAAATGAACAAGGTGTATCATCTGCTTCGGTATCATTACTAGATTCAGAGCAACAATCAGGTGGCACCTCTTCCAGCATTTCCTCTACCTGGGCATCAGTGAGGAATGGTTTTAGAAGTTTCAAAGCAAATTTAGAAGCCAAGAAGTTCCTCCCACTGAATCAGGTTCAGGAGACTACTGGCCATGTCCGTGTCTCGTCGACTGACTCCTTAGATGATATATTTCACAGGTTAAAGCAACGCCCTACTAATCATAATGCAAACTTCAATATTGATGACGACATGGATGATGACGATGATATTAGTACAGATAACTCAGTTTCTCGTGCACACAGATAGCAAGATCAATTTTACTAAAGCAGTTGTAAATGGTCGAATACAGTACAAGAGTTGAGGAACTTATACCCTCTTTTCTCCGTGGAGTGCATTAAGTAGAGGAGAAGTAGACAAGTTCTTGAAGTGATTCTTTTACACAAGGGCTCCTCCAGCGAAGGGGTCACATATACAACATTTTAAAAGCATAGATGGGCAAAGAAGTAGAGATGGTCGTATTTGTAGTATTTTTTTACATTTTGTTGTTGCTGATACTGATGTATTCTGTGTTACGTTTCCTTGCTTTGAATTTTGTAAAATGTCACACCTGTCCCTGTTCATGTTTCTGTTTTCTATATAGATCATTTCTGTGGATTTAAGTGCTTTGGGTATGAATTTGGGCTTGCCAAAATTAAGCACGAATAAATTGCCAAAATATTTTAGTTTTTTTTCCTCTGTTACACTTTTACATAATTATCACCATTATTGCAAAAAAGACTGAAATTTTGTAAGGATCTGTTGTAGAAAATGTATTTAAGAAACTACACTGTGAACTGAATACGTCACAATTGTTATCAATTATTATAATTATATCATTAAACATTGATATTTTAACGTACAAGGTGTTGGTACCCTGGTGATTGGGGAACGAATACTAGTTGACTTGGATATATAGAGTACGTGATTACATCCGAAATCGAAATATATATCTATATCCGAGTTAGCGGAGTTACACAAATTCAAATTAGAGTATTTTTATTTTAAACAAATTGGATTTTAACTATTCGAAATCAAATAAGATATTTTTAATTCTAATATTAGTGATAAACAAAACTCAGATATGCACAAAGTCTTCATGTGACAATAAAATAAGGATTTTTTTTCTTCAAAATAATCATAAAAAAATTAAAAAAATATACATGTGAGAAACATAATTGGCAAACTATGCACCTTGAATAGGGCAACTAGGATATCATTTTCATTAAATAAACACGGCATCGTGGATGCTATTTTTTATAAATATTATTTTCATTTTAAAATTAATTATACTATAAATAGTAAATTAATTTACTATATGTAAATTATATATCCAAGTCAACTATATATAAACTATATAGTAAATTAATTTACTATATATAAATTATATGTAAATTATATATCCAAGTCAACTATATATAAACTATATAGTAAATTAATTTACTATTTATAGTATAATTAATTCTAAAAAAATAATAATTATAAAAAACGACATCCATGATGCCGTAGATGTTCCTTAGTCATTCATTTTTATGTTAAACTAGTATGTGGCACGTGCTAAAGCACGTGTTAAGAAAATTAAATTGCTTTTATAAGAAACTTTATAAAATTGTATGAATGCTTAATGCAACTAAGATGTATAATAATGAACTAAAAGATGTATTTATGAAAACTAAAAAGTGATTTTTTTTAACAATATAATATTTATATTTTATATTAACTTGTGGTCCATCTTAAATTCTTGATCCAAGAGTTATTAGAATATAATATTATATATTTCTAATATATATAATATTAAAAATAGACGTGTAATTCCTAACAAAACTAGAGCTAAAATAAAAATCACATAAAAGAAAGACGAATCCTATTATCTTTTTAAAGAGGTATAAGATGTATACCTATGTGACTATGTGTGGGTAGGTATATGTTGGATTATTATTGTATCAACATTATATACGGTAGATAATTCGATTTCTGCATCGTAGAATTTAAAATCCTTTTCATACAAATTGGTAATGTCCTCGATCAATTTGTATCTAAATTGAAGTTGGGAAGACAAAATCCACCAAATAGAAATATTTGTTTTTTATTGTAACGCTACTAACCGACTGACTCCGAAAACCCAGCCCTGTCTTGAGCTAGTTTGGCATCGATAAAATGTCCCAATAAGAATACCCATGCAGTTGCAGTATCACAGTGTGATAAGGTGGCCGACCTCCACCCAGGCCACCACCCTTCTTCTAATCTCCCTCCACATCTCTTAATTTTAAACACATCTAATTCTTTATCAATGACTCTATGACTTGAGTAACTTCATGCGGCATGCCCGATGGGTTTTTTTAAATCTTTTTTCTGCCACTAATATTAAAATCACATCATATTAATTAATCAAAAGTTGATTATTAAGAAACATCTCTATCCAAAACGGGACATGTGATGTGGTTTACCGAAGCACGGAAAAGTGCCCGAAAAATCCACAAGCCGAGTGTGTGTGTGTGTGTGTGAGAGAGAGAGAGAGCAATGCTGACGACGGTGAGGCGCAGGTTTACGCACGGAAAGCTGAACCTTCTCCGTTGCGTGCTAACGTGCGCCATCGCCGCCGAAACCCTCATCGGCGTCCACATCCTCTCCTCGTCGAAGGTCCCCACCGCCCTCTCCCATCCCCACAAGGTTCACCACCTCACTCCCCGATCCCTCTATACCAAAAGTGCCTCCTTTTTCCCCTTTTCATGGGCCTTCGTGACGTCGTGTTCGTAGTTTCTTCGAGATTCGATGTCGTTTGAAAGGATATTGTCCTCGTTTATTTCGACAGATGCTGTTTGTTCCGTAGATTTCGGGATCAGAAAATCTAGAGTTTAGTTAACATGTCGGGAACTTGAAAGGAACCTTTTTTAAAAATAAAAATCCTGTTCTGTATGATGTTTGTTTTGTACCCTCCCGAGGCTCTATATTGTAAGAAAAATCGTGAAGTGGATATTTTTAGTAAAGGTTCGTGAATCCTTGTTATGTACTACAATTTGAAGCTTGGCTTCCATTTCGTTGAGGGGAGCCCAGATGGTATCTGAACCCCGATTCAAAATCGTTTGGTAGAATACATTGACTAAATATAGAAGTCGTCAGCATGTGGTAACGGTCTAATGGATATGGAATTGAGGTTGCTAAAGATTCGGATGATGCATCCTATTTGTATTTGTATCCGATAGTTATTCGTATTTTTAAATTATTTTCTATTTTTTTACAAACTAAAGCTGTAAAGCATTCGTATGATATTATGTTTACATCCTATACTTGATTACTATCTGCATTTGTTTATACCAAATGTCAATATATATTGTAAATTTCAAAAAGTATTCTATTCATTATGTAAAGAAGGTATAAATATAAATGTTTTAATACTATCCAAGTATCCATATTCACTCCATTTTCAATTCTAGGGGAAGGGGCACTGAAATATCTTGCTCGACTCAAATCTTTGCTACTAACGTTATTGTTACAAAAATGTGCAGCAAGGAGATGATCGCAAAACATGGAGTGGTGAGCTACAGTGGACGCATGAGTTTGTACCATCCAAGCTATCTAAGGTACCCATATAACTATCTTAGGACCATACAGTTTTTGCTAATGGCATTTTAACGTTTCTAATCTACTCTTCCCACAAGTTTTCCGAATTTGAGCTTCATTTCATGATATGTTTCTTTCTTTACCATTCAAAGTTACTCACATTGCGAATTTTACTGCAAAGCTACCAATGATCAAGTATCATGTGAATAGTGTTAGGTGGGTGATGTTTATCAATGCCTAGCACCTTATGTGGTCTTTAGAATTAACAGCTTGAAGGTGTTAAGGGGCTAAAGGACATTCTGAAGCTCTGGAAGCAGCCTTCTGGTCGACATTTTGTTCCATGTGTTGATCCAAGTGCATCTTATTTACGTAGGACTCCTTTGGCATTATCTTCTTCTTTAGGTTTCATTGGTTTCTATTTGACCTCTCTTTAATTTGATATGTTCATCCTTCAGCTCCAGAAGAGTCCAGGGGGTATCTACTTGTCCACACAAATGGAGGGCTGAATCAAATGCGAGCTGGGGTAAGTAACCAACTTTCACTGGATGCCCGTCATGAATTTGGAATGGTTTATAAAAGTTGACTGTTGCCAATGAGCGAAGTCTAACTCACATGCTAAATTGGACGTGCAAAGAATTTTGTCTGCAATTTGTACACTTGCAAACCCAAAGTTATTATCTATTTTCCGTTGCATTGCTTATTAAAACTAGCAAGAAGAACAGTAATAGATAGTAGATAGCTAACAAAAACAATATAGGACCAACTAATGACTAGTTCCAGCGATATGATTTTTCAGTGATCTTAAATGCAGATATCTGACACGGTAGCCGTTGCTCGCATCATTAACGCTACACTTGTTATTCCAAAACTGGACAAGGGCTCATTTTGGCAAGATCCCAGGTAGCCATCTGTTACACAGTGACCTTTTCAGTGCTAATATCAGGATATCTGATACATGAAAAGTTAAAATTGCAGCAACTTCTCCAATGTCTTTGACGTAGAGCACTTTATACGTTCATTGGCTAATGACATAAAGATTATAAAGAAGCTTCCCAAAGAGCTGAAGAAAACCATTAAAGCAATTAAGCATTTTACAAGTTGGTCTGGAATTGAATACTACGAAGAGGAAATATCTAGCCTTTGGGATACTTATCAGGTATGTCAATATGACCAGTCTTGGAATCATTATGGTGATATAGCAAAACTTGATATAGCACCCTACATCATGTGTAGGTCATCCGAGCTGCTAAATCGGATTCACGTCTTGCTAATAATAATTTGCCAACTGACATACAAAAACTGCGTTGCCGCGCTTTCTATGATGCTTTTTGGTTTGCACCTCCTATCGAGGCTTTAGGGAAAGTATTGATTCTGTCATGAACTGCTCTATTTCTCTTCCTTGTCGTGTAAATTCCTGACGTAAAATTACTTTTATGCTACAGTTATTGGTTGAAAGAATGAGATCATATGGTCCATATATTGCTCTGCACTTGCGATACGAGAAGGATATGCTTGCTTTTAGTGGTTGTACATATGGCCTGTCTTTGGTTGAAATAGATGAATTAACTAGAATGAGGTTAGAGACCTTTAGGTCTTGTTTCAGATGAAAAATCCTTTATTTGTGATAAAATTAATCTTCAATATACAGCAGCTGATATTTCTTAATGTCACTAGAGAGAATGTTACACATTGGAAGGTAAAGGATGCACTGAACAACGAATTGAAGGGTGTTGCCCTCTAACACCAAAGGAGATTGCATTGTTCCTTTCTGCCTTGGGTTATCCATCAACAACTCCTATCTATATTGCAGCAGGAGATATCTATGGTAGCGATACTAGTATGGCTGACCTTGAAGCCCGCTTTCCTATCCTAATGAACAAGGTACAGAGCCTTGCATTCTGATGCTTCTGTTGCTTTCAACCTTGAGAAGCCACTGGATAATATGTGATGTGTACAAGGTCTGCATTGGTCATCGTGTTTCTGATTTTCCTGTATTAGTCTTTCATCCTTCAGGTTTAATAGGTAGTGTCGTAGGATATTGAGAAGAAGAAAAAACTTCGCTGTTTCTAATGATTTCAACATGTTTCCATTAAGAAAACCCATCTTGCTAGACTTGGAGAACACTCTCATTGTGGGTGTTCTGTTTAGAGAAGTTTTTCTTACTGAGAGCTAATCATTGTTGCGATTGGTAAATGTTATTGCCAATGTCTTATGGTCTGCATGTGGATGCAGTCATGTATAAATTTCTTATCCCCGTCAATGAATTCTTCCTTTCTTAATACTTGTCTGAAGAAAAGTCAGGTTGTGTTCTACCTAACTTAACGACCTTCTTTGCAGGCAAAATTGGCAACTTTTGAAGAACTGAAGCCCTTCACTCGTTATGCAACTCAAATGGCAGCTTTGGATTACGTAGTTTCTGTGGAGAGTGATGTTTTTGTCCCGTCATATTCAGGCAATATACAAGAGCAGTTGGGGGTCACAGCCGATTCTTGGGCCATAGAAAAACCATCTCGCCTAACAGGTAACATGACAACCATCATGTCTTAACTTGCATGAAGACATGCAATATGATTGCTCCAATTGTTACAAAGCTTATTCAAGTTTATGTTATCTACTTTTTTATCACTAGAAAGGAACTTGTTCATTTATTCGATGCGATCGAACAAGGCAAACTTGAAGAAGAAAAGCTATCACATATGGTGATTGAGATACATAAAAGACGGTATGTTTCTTTAATGCACTAATTCAAAGTTTATGTCACACTCATTATACATGATTACTTGCAACTTCTTATCGGAATTCGTAACTACAGGCAAGGATCACCAAGGAAGAGAAAAGGTCCTACTTCTGGTACGAAGGGGAAGGAAAGGTTTAGGTCGGAGGAGGCATTTTATGAGAACCCCCTACCCGATTGTCTTTGTCAGAGGGAATCGATCAACAGAAGAATGGCTCTTCTTTAACAGATGCTGACATACAACACGAGGGCAATACAAATAACTGCATGCATTCATAGTTTCATACCAACTGAAGTTGCTGATCTGTATGATCTTCCTAGTTTCAAATTCCTGTCCATATGTCTAATATCCTGATGGTAGATTGGTGGTTCGTGGTTGTTCTAAAAAGGTTGGGAGTTCGACGTTTAGTTTGTACTGAACATTATTTAAAGTTGAGATTTTGTGATAGTGTAGTTGTAGGTTGGCTGTGATAGATTTTGTGATACGAGGAATTGAATTTGAGTTCCACTGTAGGTTGGTTCTTTGCGAAACATCCTACGGTAAGTTATTCGAATGGTTGATTGGTGAGAGGAAATTTTTAACTTCCAGAAATCGCTGTTTATGTGTGAGTTGACTTTTAGGTGGTCCTCTTAAATTACTTTAAAGCTGCAAAATATATATCTAATATTGTATTACTGATTGTGTTTTTCATGTTTTCTTAAAATTGACTAGAAAGTCTTTAAGGTGTATATATTTTTGTATATATTTTTTAATAAATTAATCGCCGGATTTAAGTAAAATAAATTACAAAATTGATTTTGAGATTTTTCTTCTTCTCCAGTTCATTTCTGCAAATGTTTCGTACCCATGAAAAAACAGTTGGATTTAAAAAAGGTGATTTGCACACACACAAAAAGTAGATAATCTTTGCATGCGAAAGCCGACAAAACTCGTTCCAACAAGATAACTACAACACAATGTTCAAAGAGTGTACGTAACACATGCATGAAGTAAACTTATATAACTAAATGGTCACATCTGAGATTGATCGTTTTAGTTGGGATTACTATTCTATTTATGAAGAGTTATAACAACTTACAAGGGAGACATCAGACATGGAAAGAAAGGACTTAACGAAAACATTCTCAATCACGCAATGGTGGATTGGTACTTGGTAGTGGAGAATTTTGTATATGTGCCCTTATGTGTTTTGTATTACGTTTTCATTTTCATACTATTTTTTTAAGGTTAGAATTTGTTTTGCTAGCAAATATGTTTTCCGAGTTGACCACGATGGCATGCACTTTGGTCGTTTAAAAAGCGTTAAGAGTGTTTCTATTTGACTATTAGAGATTTATATAGTAAATACATAAATCTACTTCAAAATTTTGGTATATACTGCAACAACAAGATTTTTAGCCTCACGACATAATTCAAACTTCAAACTGTTTACGTAAAATTATAATCTATAAGGAAGAAGTTATTCGTCAAAACTCGAAACCGTTAGCTTCAGTCTGTGAACAACAAAGATAAATAAGGGAGTACATATATGTCTAGAGGAAATAAGTATAATGTAGTTTGTACCGCAATTTTGTAAAATTGCAAGAGACCTGATCATATTTTGCGAAATTCCATTATGATAACAAGTACGAATTATGATCGTCACCAGATTGGTCACAGTTGTAAGCCTTCAGAAAAGTCGATATACGAAAAGTTATTATAATCACCGAATTTCGAATAATTCCAACTACTTGAGAGGGACTTATATGTATTTGTATATCCTATTGCTTCATGCAAACGTGACTCCAAGCTTTCAATAGTTTTTTCTTCTTTTGATTAACTACACTAATATCTTGCACTTTACCTAGAGATGAACACGGCATATTTCTTATTTTTTTCATGTTCTTTGAGTTTTTGTAAGATGTGCACGTCAATTTTATTATTTAAAAATGGAATATCCACAAATACTATTTTCAATTTTATTGTGCCTATCTGTTATATACTCATATCCCGGCCCGTACATTTTTTTTTCTTGTATTCGGTCCATGTCTATCTAAAATTTAAATATGAACCAATTATTATCGTATAATATGTTGTTAATGTTGATGCATGATTCTATAGTTACAATAATCTTACTATTCTTGACTAAGGATCGGTACATCGCTCGATTTTGCTCGGATCGTGACTCAGATTAGTTTGTAACGAGCCAAACACGAGCAAAACAAATCGTTCAACGAGCTAAACGAGCAGACATTGCTCGCTTGAGACCCGATTATTTTATCTAATTACTTAATTAACCTGAATACTCTATCCAATTACCCATTTACCAAACTCATTTTGCAAATCCACTACCTAAACCCTTTTACTAAACCCATTACCCATTTACAAAACTCATTTAACAAACCAAACCCAAATATTCTAATTCACCCAAATCCAAACCTTTCATCTCCTCCTCACCAAACCAAACCCTACCTCATTCTCGCCTCCACTCCTCCTTCCTGACGCCGCCGCCTCTCCATTCTCAATCTCACCACCCTCCATTGCTTCCTCCCCTCAAAATCCTCTCCCACCTCGTCCCTGTCTCCACCGACCCCACCCTCCCATCTAAACAACCCTCGCCTCCTCCGGGAGCTCTTCGAGCGCAACAAACTCTCCTCCACCACCATCACCTCCTCTTCAGTCCCCAACTCTCCCTCCACTCATTACCCCTCCTCACCTCATGCCTCCCTTCCTCCCCTATCTCCTTCCCCGACCTCGCATGGTCCCACCATCACCTCCTCAACGCCAAGCAAGCCCTCAACTACTCCCATTTATCCTTCTTGTAGAGGTACCCAAGGGAGTCATCGGGGCCGATGTTGGAGTGTGTGTTCAGTTTGTTGGGAAAAGGGTTAACCAAGTTATTAAGCAATTAACAAGCCGAGCCGCTCGCGAGCAGGGGTCAAATCGAGCATGAGCGGAATTTTTGGCTCGAAACCCTTATCAAGTGAGCGACGAGCACAAACTTTTTCTTATCAAGACAAGCTCGAGCATGCTCGTTTAGATACCCCTACCATGGACTGGTTGGTGTTAAAGAAGTTCATTTATAAGTTTATGAGCTCAAACTTATGATATATATAGATGTCAATCTTTAGTGAGCTCAGGACTTATCTTATTTAGTTTAAGTCCCTTATAATCTCACCATTAAATCTTATTTACGGTTAATCTTACATTATATTAGCATAACCACTTTGCTCTTAATCTACCTTACAATTTCAGATGAATTGTGGATATTGTGACAGTTTAAAATAGAAAATTAAGCATCAGACTCATTAGATAATTCATGTATATATATTGTTTGTGTGTGTGGAAAAAATGTGGTTGAATTATTATAGCAAACTTGGTTGTGTCACTTAAAATTAAGGTATTTGAAAGTTTTTTTTATTATAAATCAAACTAAATCACATGTATTCTTATCTGTTAAGTTATATAACATGTTAAAATCTTAGGTCAATCCAAGCTAATTTCACTGTTGATATAAGATCCCATATTCAAACGACTAAAATTTATGAATTTCGAAGTGTTCAGATCGAGGTCTATGATTGTCCATTTAATATGATTTTTTACCACATATTCCTTATATATGGAATATCTCACCCATAAATTTTCATAAAATAATAATTAGAAATGACTTAAAATTCAAACCAAAGATCTTGATTTACAACATAAGTAGATTATTTAACTAACATAATCTTAATCACAATCAAATGTAGAGTAACACACATTATGTATAGAACATATATTGTACTATGCTCACATCTACAAATGATCAAGACTCAAAAAGAATGGAATTAAGTCAAGACATGTAATCAAGCTACTTGAAAATATGTAATTTTACCTTTTATTTGAGTCTTAGGAACTTATGTGGATTTGAGAATACAAGAGTTAAAATCTATTTACATACACATTAGGTTCATTGTAGAAGTTACACACAAAATCTCAAATCAATTTGACTTCAATAGGTCACTCAAATTTAGATAGGAAAATCACCTAAATCGAACTTCTGTCTGCCTGTGTAGAACGATCAACCAAAACGAGTTTTCCGTTTGACCAGTTCCAACAGTTAATAGTCTTACAATGATTTAAGTCTTACAATGATTTGACCAGTTACAGTGATTTTACCTAACTCTACTAGTTGACATTTTCTAACTCTCTAGTCGACCGATTGACAATTAATCTTGTCATATTATACAACAGTCATATTCATATTTCTTCCTAACCCCTTACGTAGTTGGCCACCGGTCGAACGTTGACTTGTAAACGGTCAACCAGATGAAGACAAATTTTGTGCCCAAAACTGTCTGTTATTTTCAGACGAGTGTATCTATTGTTTGTGTTTGACTAATTACCTTTACCCCAGCCTAAACCCCTATATCGGTCGACCGACCCCTGACCTGGTTCGACCATAAGATAAGTTGATCTCGAGTCGGTCAACTTGTTTAGGACAAAATTGTTGAACTTCAATTTCTGATTTGTGTATCTTACACACTTCTTATCCAATTCTTCCCCAACGGCTATATCTTTCTACGATCTTATAAATAGAGGAACATACACCTTATTTACACAACTCTCATACTTCTATTTGCTTCATACACTAAAAAGACTTCTCCCAATCTTCAAATCCTCAATCTTACACTTAATAGACTAAAGTTCACACATTTGATCAATTCCACATCTTACTCAGAGTGTGCTCAACTTAGAGAGTGTTTGATCCACTCAATTCAGTTCTCAAGAAGCATAGGTTTCAATGAAATCTCGAAGCAAGTTGTAAAGGTTTCGGTGAAAGTTTGAAGCATTTTTCTCGGATTTGAGAAGAAGAAACCAAACTTGCAAAGGTGTTCGCAAGACTTGCTGCTTTGTAAAGATGTTCTCTCTCGGCCCAGAACAGAGAGTGGGTAGTGAATACATAGGTGAAGATCGAGTAGTCGAGCGGAACTTGCAAGAGAGGAAGTAAGCAGTTGACCGAACCTCTATAAAATCTCATTGTTTACTTGGGGTTTGCGTATTCATTTCTCTACTTGTATTTATTATTTCCGCTGCATATTTAGTCGAGAATTAAGAATTTGATTAGATTAATTAAGGTTGTATCAAACCTACAGATTAAGGATGTCGAAAATCATAAAATTTGATAAATATTTCATATAAGATCTAGAAATCATGTTTTTTAACGAATGTAGTATGTTCATTTTTAGATCTCTAAATATTACATAAAATGTGTTCCAATTTTGTGATTTTCGACGTCCTTAATATACATGTTGTGTATATCAAGATTTACATTTTAGATTTTCAATTTCAAGTGTAGATTTGATTTTATCATCAAATTTAACCGTGTGTGTTAATAAAATTTCGTGGACTGTGTCGTCATATATGCACACACACTTGGGTTAAGTGGTTTTAAAATTGGTTAGAAATTGAAAATATTTGGATGTCCAGAAAAGGTCTCAATTTTGATTTCCCAATAGGATTATCTTTTCATTGAAACAATGACATTTTAAATCAAAACGACGATGAGACGAATTAAGGAGTTTATAATACACACAAGTGGAAGTAGAATTATTACGAGTCTACCGACTAAATTAGTGTGTTGCAAACATGATTTTTGAAGACAATTACGGACATACCAACGGTGGTTCCTAAATTGCCAATCCTTGTTCCTTCCTACACAGTTGCGATCTCAACCGTCCATTTCAAATCCAGCGACCATAGATGTGGCAACGGAAGCGAACAGTGGTGGGTCAAAAGAGCATACTTCCAAGTCAAGCCAAACATTTTTATAAAGGAAATAACAATAATAGTCCTCACAAAAATCCAAACTCTGCACACCACATGTTCTTCACACCTCCTTTCTCGGTTTCTGTCTCCTCCGTCCTACCTTCTTAAACTTCTCCACCGGATAACTCCAAATTCCAGAATAGCTAAGGGTGACAAGTGAGATGATGTTTTTTTACCATTGGAATACGAAAACTTTTTTTATCACCCGTTATCACGTGTTAAATCGTATGTGTCGACGTAGTTTTTTTCCTGCTCTTAATATGCTATCTTCTTTTTATACAACAACAAAAAATAATCATAAAAAATAAAATCAGAATAAGAATGTAAATGCAAGACTCCACCGTGGGTAGACGTCCTATCCAGACGCTTCAATTTTTTATTTTTTATGGGGTATTAAATGAATTGTAAATGACAAAATGATAATTGAACAAACGATTTAAGTAAAAATCGGACGACAAATAATAATTCTTTTATTTTATAGTACAAAAAGAAATTGTTGTTATAAATTTATAATAGTAGAAAGGTTGATAGGTAATTTCAACAAACAGGTGATTCATCAATTTACACCTCTGTCTATCTATTCCAAAATCATCATAATGGTGGAAATTGCAAATCGAAATATAAGATAAGTCGAATGACTTCCCGTAATAAAGAAAAATATTAACTTTCATTATTTTTCTCAACGAGAATAGAAGTATATGTTAAAACTTCCAAATATTTCTTGGAATAAGTTACTCTTAAGTATTGTATCTGTGATCTTCAGCACAAGAAGTATTTATTATACCAGTTGAAAAACATTAACCTCCATTTCCTAATCTAATATTTCCTCCAAATCCAATTAATAAAACCCAACAATCCCTGGTTAAGCCAGCAAGCAGTTCCCGAGGCACAACAGAAGCAGTGTGTTGTTGGAATCTAGATTTTGGGCGTCCCCAAGAAAGCAAAAACCAGAACCAAAACCCCCCTCTTCGTCTTCCTCTTCCTTATCCCTCTCGATATCCCCGCTGGTTCCCTCATCCCATGACCCCTCTCTAACGAACCATCTCCAACCCCCCAACAAAACTAAACTTGTTCTTCTTACTACACATGGAGAAAACCCAAACCCAAACCCATCCCTCGTCAACAACACCACCCACCACTATTTCCAAACCGACCACATCCCTCAGAACCCTCAACAAAACCTCCTACAAAATCTCCAAACCGACCCAACAACCAAAGCCCAATCCCAACCCTCCTATTTCCGACGAGCCGACCCCATCTCCACCCCCACCCCAACCCCCCGTTTACAACATCAACAAGAACGACTTCCGCGACGTCGTCCAGAAGCTTACCGGCTCGCCGGCCCACATCCACCCCAACTCCCCTTCCCCTTCCCCACCTCCCCCGTCCAAACCCTCCCGCCTCCACAAGATCCGCCCCCCGCCTCTCTCCCACCTCGCACACCGCCCCCCTCCCGTCCTCCACCCTACTCCTCCCATGCCCCACTCCCCTCTCCCGCCGTTCCCGACCGTTGCCGGCGCCGTCGACTCCCCCATCACGGCGTACCTGAGGTCCCTCCATGGAGGTGGAGGAGGCGGGTTGGGGTCGCTTGGAGCGCCGCTGTTTCCACTGCCGACTTCGCCGTTGGGGTTTGGATGTCTTCCGTCGCCGAGGTCGGCGTTCCAGACTACTCTCCCGCCGTCGCCGAGGATGCCCTTGCCGAGTCCCAAGTGGGACCCGCAGTGACGGTGGGCCGACTTGGGCCGGGCTTTTGGGCTTCCAAGGTAATCTAGTCGGTTCGCTCTGTTGCTTGGAGGAGACTTGGAGCCATTTCATTTCATTAGTTTTGCGCTGGAATGTGTATATACATTATTATTATTGTTATTGTTATTGTTGTTATTATTATTATTATAGGGAGATATCAGTTTCAGGTCTTTATTTGGTTGGACTTTTATTTGTTTGGTCCTTCAAAATGCAGAACAATGTTTTTCCCCTGTTTTTTAATTTACATTTTTATGTAAAAGACGGTGGATTATGGCAGGAAGCCGATAGGCTTAGTTTATTATATTGCTTAGTTTATTATATTTTGACATTATTTATTCATCAAGTTTGCTTATTACCTATCACTTTCTCCAGATTTAAAACAGAGGTAAGTTGATATGTGTTTGTCAGGTGGCATGATATCACATCTTAAATGTTAAGCCTGTCATTCATCTGGAGACTTGAAAAACCAGTTGCTAGTTGACAATTCTCTTGTAGGGTTATTGAAATCTTGTATTGAGCAATATGAAACTATCACCGATAAAAAAAATTAAAAATGAAAACTATCTTTCCAACATTCATGTGTAACCCTAGACAATTTTAGTTTCAGATTCAAAATTCAAATGATTTTTATTGTTGTTTTTTATAAGGTTGGTTGCATTCGATTAAAAGGTTAGTAATGAGCCACGATTGATCTTGCAAAAAAAGAGTTTCTCAAAGCGGGTATGGAGCCTGGGATATTGCCCCTGAAATGATTTGTATTGGTTCTGTGTGAAATTTTAATTTGTTTATTCTTTATAGGTATGAATTTTACTTTCGTTTGGGCCATGGCAGCCAGTGCTCCTCGTCAAACTCCTCACAAGACCGGCTTCCTTTTTTTCTTTTGCTTGTTACATAATTTTGAGTAATGTAGGACTATGTTTCTAACAAGAGTCGTTATAAACGGACGCCCGCGTCCGTGACGTTTCCTACGTCTACGGACCAGTCAGCTGCCAGTTCAGCGTCCAGTCAGCCAAAACTTCTGCGCGGGGAAAAGTAAATTAGGAATTTTTGGGTGCGACGGTTCATTTCCCGAAATCACGATTAGACGGTTAGACTTCACGTACATCAGTAGCGGCGGTACAACATTCGAGTAACTTTCCTCCCAAGTCTTCTCCTTTTCCATTCCCAATTTCACCCGGAGTTCATTTCCATACGCTCATCCAAAACCTTCATTCCTGTTTTAGTCGAACGAAAATTATAACCAGGCGAAAATGGATCCTTTTCTACCTGAAACCTCCATCGCTCCTGAAATTGTAGCCGCGTAGGTGTTGTGTCAACCACGTTCTTTCTGGTTCATTTTAAGGTTCATTATTAGCCTCTAACAATTTTTTTTGGTGGTTTAAGGGAAACACGTACTATTTCCGCGAAACCAAGTGCGGTTTCACGGCCCTTCACAATCAGTTCGACCGGATGAAGGAGGAGGAGAAAAATGTCTTCCAACGGACGCCTTTCGGTCATTTCCTCTCCTTTCCTCGCGTCACAATTGAAAACGAGATACTGGGTTGGTTCGTCGAACACTTCGACGTCAATGAATTCGGTCTGAGAATAGCCACTGGGGTGGTTCCATTTACGGTAGAAGACGTCGCCCTTCTACTTGGACTAAGAGCACATGGGCAGAGAATGGATATGGAAGCCATGTACGTAGAGAAACGTGACGGGGTTAACCTCGACAACACCCAACTATTAGGTCATCTTACCGCCACGAGCAAGATGGGCGAGGAGGAGGAGCACGCCCGACTCCTTATTTCTATGATTTTCAATCATTTTTTGTTCTTCGATGGATTACTGCGAAGTAAAGCGTGGTAAACGAAGCACCTTAAGAACCTCAAGCGCCTGAAAAGATATGCGTAGGCAAATGCGGTTCACACTTTCTTGGTTGAAGGACTGGAGGAAGCCCAACGGGACCTCTCGAGGAGGAGATTGTCAGCGAACTTCTCTATGAAGCAGGGCTACGTGTATGGTTGCGTTGCCGTATTACAAGTAAGCATCTTGGTCCGGAATGAGTGTTGTGTCAGTCCGGAGTAGTGTTGGTTTATGTCCGGAATAAGTGTTTTGTCTGTCCGGGATAAGTCTTGTGTCTGTCCGGAATAATGTTGTCTCTGTCCGGAATAAGTGTCTTGAGGTTATCCGGGAAAAGTATTACGTATGTCCGGAATAGTGTTTTGTCTGTCCGGAATAAGTGTGTTGCATGTCCGGAATAGTTCTGTATATGTCCGGAATGATTGTCTTGTCTGTCCGCAATACGTATTGTGTCTGTCCGGAATAAGTATTTTGTCTGTCCGGAATAAGAGTTTTGTCTGTCCGGAATAAGAGTTTTGTCTGTCCGGAATAGTGTTGCGTCTGTCCGGAATAAGAGTTTTGTCTGTTCGGAATACATATTGTGTCTGTCCGAAATAAGTATTTTGTCTGTCCGGAATAGTGTTGCGTCTGTTCGGAATAAGAGTTTTGTCTGTCCGGAATACGTATTGTGTCTGTCCGGAATAAGTATTGTCTGTCCGGAATAGTCCTGTATATGTCCGGAATGATTGTCCTGTCTGTCCGGAATACATATTGTGTCTGTCCGGAATAAGTATTTTGTCTGTCCGGAATAATGTTGCGTGTGTCCGGAATAAGAGTTATTTATGTCCGGAATAGTGTTGCGTCTGTCCGGAATAAGAGTTGTGTCTGTCCTGGGGAAGTTATGTTTCTGATTTTTAACTCATTCCTGTTTTCAGGTGTGGTTTTGCGAGAAGTTCAAATTGGGGGATCCCCGGTCAGCATTTTCACGGTTCAAGTGTTGGACGGAAATGTTTAGCAGACGCCAAATCCTTAGAAAATGGGAAGATCGAGGCATCAACTTGTCCCGGATTTACTCGGGCCAATTTGAGTTGAAGGGCACCCCAAAACTCAGTGAACGGGAGCATTCACTGTTGTCAGAGGATCAATTTCCTCCTGCAGAAGCAACTCCCGCAGCAAAGGTCGCCTCGAAGGAAACACCTTCAACATCCACTCTACCAAGGGTACAACTCAGTGAATGCAGCATTCCATGTGACCCACTGCTACAAGAGTTGGAACTTAGTGAGGTGAAGACGAATTGGCTGCGAGCCGAAGCAGCACTTAGGGAGGCGACCGTTAAAATTAACAACCTGGAGGAAGAACTCCGGATCTCTCAAGAAGAGTGTCGTAGGTTGAGAGTCCGTGGGGAGGAGGAAGATAGGGAAAAGAGGGAGGAGGAAGAGAAAAATAAGAGGGAGGCGGAGGAGAGGGAAAAGAGGGAGGAAGAGAGGGAGAAGAGAGAGGAGGAAGAAAGGAAGAAGAGGGAGGAGCAAGAGAAGAAGAAGAGGGAGGAGGACGAGAAGAAGTGGAGGGAGGAGGATGAGGGGAATAAGAGGGAGGAGGATGAGAAGAAGAGGAGGGAGGAGGATGAGAGAATTAAGAGGGACGAGGATGCGAGGAAGAAGAGGGAGGAGGATGAGAAGAAGAGGAGGGAGGAGGAAGAGAGAAAAAAGCGGAGGGGGGAAGAGATGAAGAAGAGGGAGGAGGAAGAGAGGAAAAAGAGGGAGGAGCAAGAGAGGAAGAAGAGGGAGGAGGATGAGAAGAAGAGGAGGGAGGAGGAAGAGAGGAAGAAGAGGGAGGAGCAAGAGAGGAAGAAGAGGGAGGAGGATGAGAAGAAGAGGAGGGAGGAGGAAGAGAGGAAGAAGAGGAAGGAGGAGGAAGAGAGAAAAAAGCGGAGGGGGAACAGAGGAAGAAGAGGGAGGAGGAAGAGAAGAAGAAGAGGGAGGAGGATGAGAGGAATAAGAGGGAGGAGGAAGAGAAAAAGAGGAGGGAGGAGGATGAGAGGTAGAAGAGGAAGGAGGAAGAGGGAGAGAAGAGGAAGGAGGATGAGAAGAAGAATGAGGAAGATATGAGGAGACAAGAGGAAAGAAAGAGGAAGACTGTGGTACAGCTACCACTTTTGCACCCTCAAAAAATGCGGACCATTAAACCACGCTTGCGCACAGAACATATAGACGAAGCGCAAAGCAAATCTGGCCAAGATGATGCACAGAAGAATGCCGCAGAAAAACAAGAAGAAATAAAGGAGGCCGAAGAAGCCATCACAAAAACAAAAAGGGCCGAAGAAGCCAGTGAAGAAATATACGAGGCCGACGAAACAGCGAAATATGAACTGGCCGCCCATGTTTCGTCCACGAGGCCCGATGTGGATGCGACCGCCTTGAGAACGTTGACCAATGATGAGGTACGTCGTTTATTGAATGCAACGGCTCCCGAACGACAAGCAAAAGATATTATCTGAAAGGGGTTCTGAGCAATATCACCAGGGGTGATCTCAAGCAAATAATTTCGTCAAAAACAGAATTCACCAACGAAACTCTTGACGGCCTAATTGAGGTACTCCTCAGAAGAGGAGGGCAACAAAAGGTGGTCTGTTTATCATCCTTCGAATCGGAAATGATTGTGGAGGGACATGGAGAAGATATAAGGAAAGATTATTTACTTCAGAAATGATTGTGAAGGAATAAATGTGGAGGAAGTCATCATCGCACAACCATGCTGTTTGGCCGGCCACTGGACTCTGTTCGTTGCCCACGGACCTCGATCAGAGTTCATTCAGTACAACAGCCTCTCCCGCACACTTAAAAAATGTGACAATCCTAACCGTTTGGTCGGAACTCATGAATGCACCGCGTCTAAGATAGCGGGATTCTGGTGAGGGTTGTTGAAGGTCGAGTGGCCGCTGACAGCTACCGGGGAGTAACGACTGCGGGTCATACGTTTTGTACTGGATGAATCGTTTGATGGAGAATGCTGATCCGACGCAGCCGAAGCAGAGCAAGGTTATTCACCGTTTTAGAGGCGATTTGGCCAATTTCTTACTCGAAAACTCTAGGATGTGCGATCAACAATAAACGCCCTGAAAAAGTTTTAATTTATTTTGCACCATTGCGCACTCAACAATTTTTCCCCAAAGTTATACATGTATACATGTTAAAATTACATAGACTATTTGAATGATTTATCAATATAAGGACATTTGGTGTTTGGTTTTTATAAAATTATTTTCTTGTTTCCGGACATACATGATACGTAATCCGGACGGACATATAACGTAATCCGGACAGACCATTAGCGTAATCCGGACAGACATACAATGTAATCCGGACAGAAATAAAACGTAAACCGGACATACAATGTAATCCGGACAGCATAATTACGTATTCCGGACATAGTGGTCACTTAATCCGGACATAAATAAAATGTAATCCGGAAATTGATGAATCGTAATCCGGACGGACATATAACGTAATCCGGACATACTGGTAACTTAATCCGGACATAAATAAAACTTATTCCGGACGAACATACAACGTAATCCGGACAGACAAACAATGTAATCCGGACGACCTAATTACGTATTCCGGACATACTGGTCACTTAATCCGGACATAAATAAAACGTAAACCGGACATACTGGTAACTTAATCCGGACATAAATAAAACTTATTCCGGACGAACATACAACGTAATCCAGACAGACAAACAATGTAATCCGGACATAAATAAAACGTAATCCGGACATACTGGTAACTTAATCCGGACATAAATAAAACTTATTCCGGACGAACATACAACGTAATCCGGACAGACAAACAATGTATTCCGGACAGCTTAATTACGTATTCCGGACATACTGGTCACTTAATCCGGACATAAATAAAACGTAATCCGGAAATTGATGAATCGTAATCCGGACGGACATATAACGTAATCCGGACATACTGGTAAGTTAATCCGGACATAAATAAAACTTATTCTGGACGGACATATAACGTAATCCGGACAGACAAACAATGTAATCCGGACGACCTAATTACGTATTCCGGACATACTGGTCAATTAATCTGGACATAAATAAAACTTAATCCGGACGGACATAAAACGTAATCCGGACATACTGGTAACTTAATCCGGACATAAATAAAACTTATTCCGGACAGAAATTAACGTAATCCGGACAGACAAACAATGTAATTCGGACAGCCTAAGTACGTCTTCCGGACATACTGGTCACTTAATCCGGACGGACATATAACGTAATCCGGACATACTGGTAAGTTAATCCGGACATAAATAAAACTTATTCCGGACGGACATATAACGTAATCCGGACAGACAAACAATGTAATCCGGACGGCCTAATTACGTATTCCGGACATACTGGTCAATTAATCCGAACATAAATAAAACTTAATCCGGACATAAATAAAACTTATTTCAGACAGAAATTAACGTAATCCGGACATACAAACAATGTAATTCGGACAGCCTAAGTACGTCTTCCGGACATACTGGTCACTTAATCCGGACATAAATAAAACATAAACCGGACATTGATGAATCGTAATCCGGACAGACATATAACGTAATCAGGACAGACATACAACAAACCAAAATTACTTAAATATATTTGTCGCCATCAGAAATTAATTCACAAACGAACAAGCAAAGAAAGGGTTGAATCTTATGCAATAATACGGACAGACATACAATGACTTTCAACAAAATTACATAGGAATAAATCCAACCAAGGACAAATACAATAATCAAGGAGGAACTCTCTCGTAATGCAAATTCATGTCCCAGTCATCGAAATCGTGATCCCCCGGTTTGGGTGCTGCAGGGTGTAACGGGGGTAGAACCTTCTTCCTGATGATTTTCTTAACGTTACTTTTAATTATTTTCTCAGACAAAGAAATCCGTTGTTTGCTCAGCGGTCTGCCTTTCCGTCTTGTCTTATCCGGATTGAGAACGGATGTACCATCGAACACATGATCAGGTCGTTGCATACGTTCCTTAAGCAACTCAAGTGACTCTACCGTCTGAAGATATCTGTCGTTTGAGTCGAAAGCGGTCTCGGCGATCCAAACCGCACGACCCATTATGTCGTCGTGGCGACGAAGCGCATCGTTCCCAGTTATGCCACTTTGAAGGGGAAACTTGACTCCATAGCTCCTTCGGATATCCTTCCTCCATCGGTGGACGATGTAAGACTCGGGGAGCAACGCGTTTGGACGTATTCGGGCAATAACAACATAAACGTGACAACATAGGATACCGACGTGATCAAACATTCTGCAATCGCATACCCACTTCTCATCTCTAATTTGCATTGTGAACCATTTCGACAATGGGGGGATATGTGTCAATACATGTTCGGTCACGTTGAAGTGCAATGTGTCGTCCTCGTTGAACTCATCCTTGATGTCACAGTACATCATCTTCCCAATTTCTAACTGCACCTTCTTGAAGACATCCACCGTATACAACTCGCTCAATTGCCTCTCGAATGGATATTTCGAAATCAATTGCGGAGCCTTATGCTGACAATCGAAATCAGACTGAGCTTCCTTCTCATACTTGTGGCGTACTGCGAGTTCGTATTGTTTCACGAACTGCTTAAGTGTCGTCCTTGATGTGAGGTACTTATCGAAGAAAGCGTTCATATCCTCACTTCTCTGGGTTGATGTCATTCCTGCGAAAAAACAATCCCGCCAAAATGCAGGTACCCAGTGCTCTCGAATTGCATAAATGGATCGGAGCCAATTATTGTCGTGGAACTCGAAATCATGTAGAAAACCCTGCCAATTCCGCTCGAATTCTGCCGGAGTCTTGGAATCGAATACACAGTTGTTGAGGTCAAACAACGTATGCTCCCGGTACTTCGTGGGCAGCTTCACAGGGGCCTTATTCATTATGTGTCATATACAAAATCTGTGCCGCGCTTCAGGGAACACAGTCCTCACAACCGCAGTTATGGCGCCACATTGGTCTGTTATGATCGCCGGGGGGCTTGTATCTTCACACAATGCGATCAAGATAAAAACATATGTTAATCCGGACAGAAATAACGTAAACCGGACAGACGTCAAGGGTAAACCGGACGAGCAAAAAACGTAAACCGGACAGACGTAAGGGATAAACCGGACGAGCAAAAGACGTAAACCGGACAGACGTAAAGGGTAACCGGACAGGCACATAACGTAAAACGGACAAAGCTGGACAAAATAAAACACGTACCGTTCATGCACGTCAACCATGTTTGGAACAACCAAATGTAATTTTGTGTCATCTCGGAAGAGAGGAGTGCGCAACCGAGTAGGACGGACTGGTAGTGGTGATTTACCCCCACAAATGGGGCAAAATGCATGTCATACTTGTTTGTTATGTATGTTGTGTCGAAACATATTGCATCTCCAAAGTAAGAGTAAGCAGCTCGAGAACGACTGTCGGCCCAGAACACATTTCGTAGTCTGCCTTCGTCGTCCATATCCATTACGTAAAAGAAGCGGGAATCATTATTCTGCATCCTGATGAAATAATCTTGGATAGCTTGCGCATCTCCTGGTCCTATTTTGAGGTTTCTAACATCGTTCACAACATTCTTGCGAAACATATTTTTTATGACAAAGCTAAATGCGTAATTTCAACCAGGTTAAGTGGAGAATAAATAACCTTAGGTCCCGCTCGTTGAAAGACAATTTATCGTGACCTCCAGCTTCGACCACAAAAGATTGCATGGTCTTGGCGGTAGATATACCGGCAGCATCATTGCACGAAATGCGTGCTCTAGCGGACTCCAGGACGGATCGTTTTTGTCGGAGGAAGCGCATCTGGTCTTCCGACAGCATAGCGTGATTATGTTCGAGATCTACGTAGTTAATTACGTAGCCTCTGGATGGATTACCGGAGACCCTAATCCGAGCAGTGCATTCGACCCTACCGGATAACCTATGTTTCGGTCTACCTTCACCTTGGTTTCTGGGAGCATTACCCTCCTTTGAGCAAGTAAGAGTGTCCCGTATTACAACACCATGACCGTAATGAGATTGTCTTATCTTCACACCCAAACAACAGGAATCGGCGTATGAAACGTAAAATGCTTTGGCTTCTTCGAAGGAAGGAAAATTCATCATCACTTGAGGGACGTTGGAGGCATGAGCCGGCTGTGAGGACACATTTACGAGTGCCATTACAGTACAACAAAAAGGGAAAATGGAGGAAGGAGAGAAGAAGGAATGGTTCGTAGGATCGGAATAACCTAGGCACTCATATTTGTATCTCCGTGAAGCGCCAAAGAATAAGAAAGAAGACGGAGGACGTGCTGATTTGAAAAGCATTAAATGCGATGGTGGACGCATCGGGAAAATAAAACAACAGCAAAAAAATTCAGGAGTAAGTAGTACGTCTGTCCGGAATAAGTAGTAACTGTGTCCGGAATAAGTTATGCGCTTCTCCAGAAACTAAAGAAAATGACTGATATGTGTGTCCGGAAAAAAATGAATTTATTAATAAAGAGAAGGGAAGAAATAGGAGGACGAATGTTGAGTAACTAGTCTTCAGTCTGTGTCGGAGCGCCAAAATTACGTGAGTGATTTGAGACGCATTAATGAGGGATGAAAAAATTTGTACGAAACGAGGAATAAACTAAACAAAGAAATTGTTTCTGGGGAGAGTGCGCACTCAGCCGCGTCTGCTGACTGGGTTGCCCACATCAGCCAGTGTGCTGACTGTGTTAGCAACGTCCGTGACGCGAGCGTTCAACAAACATTTCCCTTCTAACAATGTGCTGACGGGTAGCTGAATTCTTACCGGGAGTAGGTACTTCTTGGTGTAGCATGAAACTCCGTTACGAATTCGAATACGGTGGGTATCCTCTGCTCTCAAACAGAGAGAAGGAAAAGTTAGGAGGTGTCAATCATAGGGCATCAAAATCTGGTAGCACCACAATTGGTTTTCTTTTTCCCCCTTTTTATAGAGGTGATAGAATGTTGGTGGAGGTAATTTGTCTTATTTCAGATTTCTAGAAACGAATATGATATGATGATATATTCCTGTCTTCGTACACAACAAAAGGTGTATTTTCTGGCTTTTTCTCGACAACCTTTATTTTGGTATCTTTTGTTCTTCCACTTCTGTTAACAAATAGAATTAGTCTCGGTGTTAATAATTCAGTTGTGGTGTTGATAATTCGGTTGTCGCTGGTTTGGAGGAAATTTTGTATGCGTGTTGTGTATTAGATTTACTAGAAGACCATAAAAAAAATCCTAAGAACTTTTTCACTTCTACGTTGGGGTCATTACTGACTATGACCTGGACAACATGGTCCTCTTCAAAATCAGCTTTCTCTTTTTTCGACATCAGTTTTCTCTTTCCTCGACCCACTTTCTTATCTTTCCTATACTATTGACCTTTTAATCATAACTTATCTTTCTCCTTCACATCATTTCGGAGTTCATCTTAGTAAAAATTAAAAAAAATTCTAAAAAATCAAAACAATTATAAAATGTATTTTCAAAAAAAAAACTCAAACAAAAAATTTAAAACAAAACTAAAAAAATCAGAAATTAATAAAATAATGGACGATCAGATTGTCAACCCGGTCACGACCTTGATTTTACGAGGTTAAAAATGTTTTAACCCGGTCGTCAGGTCCACGACCTCAAAACACTACGGTTAACAATGCCCTTAAAATCAAGAAAGTTGTTTTCAGGTTGATCCAGTAAGTGGGGAAGTGGACTTTGATTTATTTATAGTTAACTTCCGACTTAAGTATCAGTTCTGGTTAACCAAATTACCTTTGAAGGAAGTAATTTCTCAGGGTTAGGTTCTTTGAAAAATTAACGAGTTGTGCAGGTGAATCTGACATTTTTTAGAAGGTGGTGACAAGTGTTAGATGCAATTTTTAGCTTTACTCGCTTGGTTGATAGCTAGACAAATATTTTCCATCGTACTCTCCTATCCTTTAAACCACCACCGCGCATTGTTTAAGTTGATATGTAATTGTACACAATCTGCAAAAGGAGGCCCTCATTTGCTTGGTCATCTCCATTCGAACATTTCAATGTTTATGGTATCATTTGTCATGTTGCACGTTAGACTACGAAAGTTTTTATTGTTTCTAAATATTTGGTATTTAATTAAAAAAATTAGGGTGATTTTACACTCGATTCCATGATTGAAAATGTTATTTTCCAATAATACAAATTTTTAATCAATCATGTTGTACTCTGGGCTATCCAAATTAGGTATGCCCTTAACTTTTCTTTGGACCGGGACCTCCGTTGAAGTTTAGGCTGATACATTATTTGAAGTTTCAGTGAACATCTCTACGGGACATGACTAGTTGACGTTGTCAAACTAGTTGAAGTTTGAATTGTTTGATTGTATATTTAGTGAACAATTTACATAATTCCAAACTCACTAATATGGGCACTCATTACGTAGTACGGTAGTAGGGTAAGGGAGCCCTTTTATCGGGCGCCTGGGATCCGGGGCCACATGGGGTTTTTTGTTTTTTTTTGTTTTTTAGGATAATGTTTTTTAATGTTTTTTTTTGTTTTTTTAGGATAATGGTTTTTGGATGGATTGGATAATGGTTAAGAGCATTTTTAACGGGCTGGGCGTCTCCTGTTAACAGGGCGGGTGGACGATTGTGCGTCGGGCCTCCCGAGCGCCCTAGTCCGAATTTTATTTATTTATTTTTGTTTAGGGTTTAAAATATTTATAAATTCATTTTAGATTGTTTTTTCAACAAAAAAAACTGAAAATACTTTTTTTATTCTTTTGATTTTGTAGATTTTTTTTTGTGATTTTTTATATTTTTTTATCCAAAATTGATCTCCAAATGATGTAGATGTGAGAGAATATAAGTTGGGTGGGGTAGCTCGGGCATAGTTAAGGGTTTTTTTGGGTGAGTTGGGTGAACCGACGTGGCGGAGAGAGAAGAGAGGGAGCAAGGCGCCCGGGGTAGCCAGGGCGCTATTAAACATGGTCTAAGGATACTGTAGGGATGTTAGATTGTGCTGACGTGACAGAAAGATAAGCTGACATGGTCGAGAGAATAATTGGGCGTCCGAAAAGTACCGGGATGGTCTCTAACAAAACTTCCGCGGTGAATACGATTTGACCTCTAACGGTAGAAGTTTGAAGAAAGTTACCTGGTAGTGTTATTTTTGGACTATTTAAAGGATGAAATTGTCCCGCTCGTAAGTTCTCTCAACCAAAAACCTTGTCAAGCTTCATTACTTACATGAATTTAATATGCCTAAAGTAATATGGAAACAAATTAAAATATTCAAATTAGCAATAAAGAACAATTGGAATGTAAAAGTAGTTTCTTAAAAAAAAGGCCATTTCTAATTCTCCGAATTGTTCAAGTTGCTTGATATGTTAGTGGCATGTCCGTCGGTCAGTCCAACCCAACATCAATATCCGTATGACCCGACCCGATAAATGTTACTTACAAATTACAATAATACATGATCCATACCTATCGGATTCTCTCCGGATCCAATCCGTATCCGTGTCTGTACCACACACATTGACTGACGCAAACAAACCCTAATACAAAGTAACATCACTTCCCTTCTCGCCGGCGGTTTTCTTCCCCAAACATGAAGGTACCTTCTTCCTATCCGAATCTTCTTTTTCGGGGATCTGAGGATTAAATTGTTGTTCGGTTTGATTGCAGTTCAACATCGCCAATCCCACCACGGGATGCCAGAAGAAGCTCGAGATTGACGATGACCAGAAGCTGTGAGACTCCGTTTCCTTCTTCTTCTTTTTTTTTTTTTTTCTGGATTACTTACTAGTGTCAGTGTAAAATACTAGAACGCGAGTATTGTAACATTGTTGTAATCCTAATACAAAGTTACATGTAATACAAACACTAATGACAAAACTCTATTTTATCCAATAGTTTAATTTATACAGAGGATTTCAGTTCATAAATCAATTACCGAAATCGAAATTACCTCAAACCCCACCCGTTTCCCTCTCAACTGTAACGTGGTTATCTCACCATTCTTCTTTCCAAATGGAATGTGATTTTCGCAAATCCTCCCTTTCAGAAATGCATTCATCTATCAATATTTTGAAGGTTTATAGGAAATGACTTCTTCACGCTGCTTTCAATTGTTGCAGTTAGAATTTTAAATCTTAGCAACCCACCTACTCTCAAATCTTCCTCTGACTCACTTACCTCTTGGCAATTTTTTCCAATCATCAACGTTTCTGGCCATAAGTACTAATAATATCGTAATCTCTTGGAGAATCATGGTTTTCATTATATATTAGGAATGTATGGCAGTTTAAAGTGACTGCTTGACATGAAATCCTCATGTTTAAAGTACATCCCTTTTTTTCCTTGATTTCCAACTGACCATTTTCCAACCTTCATACCCCTTGAAAGAATTGGTATCCAAGTGTAATTGATCTTAATAATGTAGGCGAGCTTTCTTTGACAAGAGAATCTCTCAGGAAGTCAGCGGCGATTCCCTTGGTGAGGTATGATCCTCCAACTGCTCTATCCATTACCAATTTGTGTCCTATTTCCTAAGAGCATGATTTTACTACAATAATTTTTCCATTTCTTTTCAGGAGTTCAAGGGCTACGTGTTCAAGATTATGGGTGGCTGTGATAAGCAAGGGTTCCCGATGAAGCAAGGAGTTCTCACGACTGGGCGTGTCCGCTTGCTTCTTCACAGAGGTATGCTGTGTAGTGTGTACAATGTTATTCTGCTTCTGCCAACGTCTTTTCATTTCCTGGTGGTTACATTTGGTTTGCTTCTCTACTCATGACGTAGTCTTCTGGTATAGGAACACCTTGCTTCCGTGGTCACGGGCGTCGCAATGGAGAGCGCAGGAGGAAATCCGTTCGTGGATGCATTGTTAGCCAAGACCTGTCTGTTCTGAACCTGGTGATCATCAAGAAAGGCGATAATGACCTCCCTGGGTTGACCGACACAGAGAAACCCAGAATGAGAGGGCCAAAGAGAGCTTCCAAGATCAGGAAGCTCTTCAATCTCTCCAAGGAAGATGATGTGCGCAAATATGTCAACACCTATAGACGAACCTTCACTTCAAAGACTGGTTAGTAGAAAGCTCCTTTCAGCATACCATGATATCGACACCCTGTGGTGGCTATTTTCTTGCATACTTGCATGACTTCATGGTTTTCTTTTCAACTTAACTTTTGTTTAGCGTTACTGGTTTTCATCTCTACACGTTCTTCTTAGCCTCGCAAGTCTCTGTTCATTCAATTTTGATTGTTGAAGAATGTGGCAAACAATTTTACTTCTTTTTTATTATTAAACGTATTTTGCAATAGAAAACATGTTCCTTTACGTTTTGTGAACATATTTGCAATGGATAACATGTTTTTTGACGTTTGTATGCTTTGGTTATCTTTTACTTATTGTTTCCTCTATATTAATTTACCTTCCAATTTTTGTCTCTTCTCCATTTCACTGATACATGTTATGCACCTTGGCCAGGCAAGAAGTGCAGTAAAGCGCCCAAAATTCAAAGGTTGGTAACTCCATTGACTCTTCAAAGGAAGAGAGCAAGGATCGCTGAGAAGAAAAAAAGGATCGCTAAGGCCAAGTCCGATGCCGCGGAGTACCAGAAACTTCTTGCCTCCAGGCTCAAAGAACAGAGAGAGAGGAGGAGCGAGAGTTTGGCAAAGAAGAGGTCACGCCTTTCTTCTACTTCAAAGCCACCCGTTGCAGCATAATACATCATTTCCATGTAGGAAATTTAAATTTTGAAGAGGCTGTTAGTTTGGAACTTAAGCATTTTCCATTTCGGCCAATAATACTTTGTTTAAATTTTGGAAGTTGTGTATCAGTTTCTGTTTGAGTTGTGATGTGTTATACCTCTGAAAATTTAATTTTCAATTTTGTCGACGTAGTATCTTTGCTCACTGAATCTCGACAAATTTCATTTCTAGCTTACTCCGTTAGCAAACAAACATACATGTGAAATATGTAAGTTCCCATCATAAATCGTAAGGCCGGGAGAATACGGTTTTGGGATTCTATGAAACCTTTTGATAGATAACACAAAAGCTGATGTTATTTAACAACGCAAGGCTCAGTTTGGGCTACAAAACAAAACAGTAACAAACCAACCAACCAACTAACCAACAACAGAGTTTAAACTTTAGATTACAACATGATATGATAAGCAAGTAGGGTCACTCACTCTATGTTGACATGCACAACGTCTCGACGTTGTTCATCTTTGATCTTAGGAACAAACACCTTCAGCACTCCGTTCTTCATCTCAGCCCGAATCTGGTCCATCATGTAAGTCCTGTTCGGCAGATCGATTCTGCCGGTGTACCTCCTGCGGCCGCCACTCTCCTCATCCTGATTTTCTTCTTGTGAAGCATCATATTTAGCCTCCCCTTTAACAACCAGTGTGTTCTGGTCCACAGTCACCTTCACGTCCTCCTTGTCCAGTCCGGGCATGTCGACACGCAGGTACAGTCCCTGGTCGTCCTCCCTGGCGTCCCAACCACGACGGTCCATCAACCGCGAACCCGACCCAATCGGGCTGTCCATCAGATTGTCCATTAAGTTCAGCATCTGCGATATGCTCCTCGGCCGGTACAACGGGTCGAAAATATCTACAACCAAAAAGTCTTTAATCCGAGACTAGAACACCAAAACCCGCATTCTTAAAACCAAAGAAATAGTCAGGCGGAAAAAGGGAGAGGAATCTCATTCTAAGGATTAGATTATTGTGGTTCCGGAGGATCCAGTTATAATATGATGATCGAGTTGATTCCATGATTATAAGTTCATAACCCCAGCCTCCCAAACTAGTTCAGTCTGGCTGAGTTAGAAATGAAATTCAGTATTTAATACTGAAAGGGAAATCATGTGATGTTTATTGAGTAAAATGAAGCAAAACGAAAGAACCTGAGAAGGACGGAAACATGTCGGACGACCGGCGACCAGCCAAGTGAGTGTCGGCGGGGCGCCGCTGATCGACAACCATATTGTTGCCGGTGCTTCGGGCGGCATCGGTGTCGGTGGTGAAGTTGCACCTTGGAGTGAGAGCGTAGGTGGCATGAGTAGGGACGACGAGCTTCTGTAGAAGCTGCTTCGATGCAGAACGGCCCGAGGCAATCATGGAAGCGATGGATTAACCAACTTAGTTACCGGAAACTGAACTTGAGGATAGAGAGATAGAGAGAGAGGTGTTTAAGTGTGCTGTTGATGGATATTTCGTTTGGAATTGGAGTTTACAATTACAAGTTGCAGTGTGGTTTGAGAACAGATGGAAGGCAGAAGAGGTGTTTATATAACTATAAGGTAGACGTGTAATCGTGTTACATAATAACAAAGGAAAGATTGCATGGCATCCTTGAAGAGTGTAGGAGCTTCTGGAGGTGTGTATGTCAACAATATCTGATCCCTCTCCTGAACATCCCAGGAACTTCCATGGTGAACATTTTGGTGTCTTTATCTTTGATCTCTCTCTTTACCAAACTAAAAAATGACTAACGCAACATGCAGTGATTAATCCCGTGATCTGTAGTGTAATTACTTAATGTTAATTGCGCGTTATGATGTGAGGTATTAGATGTTACTATGTAACTTTGCTTCTCGTTGTTTTGGGAATATATTCTGCAAGCCGAGGCCCAGACATACCTAATGGGTGGGACTTAAGGATACTGACGTAATTATAATCCATAAAGCCTTGGGCCTAAATATTAAATGGATATTTTGATCTTCAGCTATTCGGCCCGGTTCAGTTCATTTTCGTTCTCAGCATATTTCACCTGAACTGAAGTTGGAATTAAAGATTTTCACCATTTTTGTTTGATATGTGTTAGTAATTGGTATGACTATTGAGTATTGAGTCAAGGTGTAGTTGAAAAGATATAACAATTTGGCCTATTGCTTGCATGTATATTATTGACCAACACTTGCACGTGATCAAATAATTAGACTTGGCGTGGGGGGTCAGTTCCAATCAGGCTAGGATAGATGTTTACTAATGCATATATTTAAGGAATTTAGGCTTAACTTTAAAGAAAATGTTTTTTTACAAAAAAAAAGACAAGTATGTATACTTTTAGCTTCCATCAAACCATCACAAGCAAAAAAGCAAGTTGTGTTACAAGATTCCATTGTTAATTATTTTTGTCAGGTTTGTGTACATTGGTTCTCCAGATTTACAGTAATTTTGACCTTTTGTCTTTCAAATATCCGTCTGTACCGATATAGATTACTTTGTAATTTTCTTCAAAGTGCCTGTTAGAAAACATACGATTGAGACAGAGGATTGTTTGAAGTGGTATTTGTTCTTATTGAATTATTGTGATGCTAAGAATACATATATATGAGGCTCAATGTAGCCGTTTGTACATATTTCCTATTGGGTAGAGGTGCTTGGGATGACGAGCGTAATCTTGATGATTCTTTGTGAGGAAAAAGGAAAGACCTTGATTGGCGATGATGAGGCTTGAGCCAAATCTAGGATGAGAGAGCCGTTGGTGTATATTTCAACACTCCCCTCAAGTTGAGTTCGGAACAAATTAAAAGATCCCAACTTGTGGAGAATGTTTTGGAAGTGTGTGTTGTCCAAAGCTTTGGTGAATATGTCAGCGAGTTGATCATTGCTGTTAACATAAGGAACTTCAATTTCTTTTGTTTGTAGTTTTTCACGGATGAAGTGACAGTCGATTTCGATGTGCTTTGTTCTCTCCTGGAAGACCGGATTGGATGCTATGTGTCGGGCAGCTTGGTTGTCACAAAACATGGGCACTGGTTCTTGGTGGGGCATCTTCATTTCACGGAGGAGTTGCTTAAGCCATATGAGTTCACTTGTAGTGGAGGCCATGGCACGGTATTCAGCCTCGGCACTTGATCGGGCTATCACCTTTTGTTTTTTACTCCTCCATGTAACTAGATTTCCTCCAACAAATGTACAGAATCCAGTGGTGGATTTCCTGTCAAAGCTTCCTGCCCAGTCTGCATCAGAATAACCGACGATGTCGTTAGATTTGTTAGGTTTCATCCATAATCCTTGACCAGGAGAGTTCTTTAGATATCTAAGTATGCGGTCTATAATTTCAAGATGTTGAGTGTGAGGTGCATGCATAAACTGACTGATGGTGCTAACAACATATGTAATGTCAGGACGTGTGACAGTGAGATATATAAGTTTTCCTACTAGTCTTTGAAATTGTCCTATATCCTCTAGAGGAGTGCCATCAATGGGACCAACCTTTCGGTTTGGTTCCATAGGGGTTTTGGCCGGTTTGGCTCCTAGTTTCCCAGTTTCTTGAAGGAGATCTAGGACATATTTCCGTTGAGACAGATATAGACCCTTTTTAGAGTAAGCAATTTCTATGCCTAAAAAATATTTTAGATGTCCTAGGTCCTGGATATCAAATTTTCTTTTTAGATAGTCTTTCACAATGCTAATTTCATGATCGTTATTACCAATTATTATGATGTCGTCAACATAAACTAAGATGATGAGAGTCGTATGAGCATAGTGTTTGATGAACATGGATGCATCTGCAGAACATTTGGAAAAACCATAAGTAATGAGGGCATTGCTAAGTTTGGCATACCAGGCGCGAGGTGATTGTTTCAACCCATAAATAGCTTTGTGAAGCTTACAGACCTGGTTTTGGGTATGATTTCCCTGATAACCCGGAGGGGTGTCATATATACCTCTTCTTCTAGATTGCCCTGGAGAAAAGCATTTTTGACATCCATCTGAAATAGGTTCCATCCATGATTGACAGCAACAGAAAGTAAAACTCGAACAGTGTTCAGTTTTGCAACTGGGGCAAATGTTTCTTGGTAGTCTATCCCATATGTTTGAGTATATACTTTAGCTACTAATCTAGATTTGTATCCTTCAATAGTTTCATTGCTATTATACTTTATTTTGTAGATCCATTTACAGCCTACGGGTTTTATTCCGGGAAGTTTGGGAACAAGAGTCCAAGTTTTGTTACTTTCTAGTGCTTTGATTTCATCTTGTGGGGATCGTATGGGGCCCTCTAGTGATCGTAATTAACTAAAGTGCGGAATTAAAACTTAATTACGAAACTAACAACTAATCATGCAAGGGTTAGATGAGAGTTAGAGAAATTGCAAACCACGTTGTAGTCGACGCCCGATGTAACGAGGTTCGGCACCCGCTCCGGGTCCTAGTCCTCACTCACAAGCCCCGCTCGTCCCTCGAGCCTCGCTTGTGGTTTCCACTATCCGATCTCCGTTACCGGGCCGAGATCAACGCCTTTACAAACAACGAGCCTCGCGAACACCCTCGCCTCGCCCGTGTCTCCTCTCACAACCCGAGAGGGAGCTTCCTCGAAGCTATTACAACTCTTGTGATTTGGATGAAGGAATGAATCACACTTCTTGCTAATGACACTCTAACTTTGAGCACACTTGGATTATGATATGGATCTAGGAATACAAGTGGTGAAGTTTTGGCTTGAGTTTATAGGATTTGAGCTTTGAAGGTTTGGGAAAGATAGCACAAGGATACTTGATGTTTGGAGAGTGTATAGGATTTGAGCTTTGAAGGTTTGGGAAAGATAGCACAAGGATACTTGATGTTTGGAGAGTGTAGTGCTTGTGTTGTGCTTCTAATGAGGTCCTTATATAGGCTTCAAAGCTCTTAAAGCCGTTGGGGAATGGGTGAGAAAGTTGACCCATGAAATGTGATTATGTGACAAAAGTTCGGGCAGAATTTGCACGCTCCTCGGTAGACCGTTAACCTAACGGATTACCGAAGATGGTCATTTCGGTTTACCGAATCCTATTCGGTTAACCGCTCACTCAACTCCAGTAGCTCTCTAACTAGCAACCCTAATACAATTCGGTTTACCGCAACCTATTCGGTTAACCGTTCCAAACTGGACAGTAAGATTGGTAGGGTTCTGTTAATGCTAGGTTCGGTTGACCGTCTATACTTCGGTATACCGAAGTTAGCGCGGGTTTTGCGCTGACAATGCGTGGGAAATTGTTTTACCAATAACGGTCAAGTTAAATAGCCGTTGGGCTCCTAAAACAATATGATTCGGTTGACCGAATGAAGTTCGGTGTACCGAATAAGGATAAGTCAATTGGGCTTTAGGTCAAGATTTAAATACGACCGTTGGAGCAAAGTCCAAAACCGGTCCAGGCTAATTCGGTCTACCGAAGGTGGTTCGGTATACCGAGGTGGTTATTCCAGGGAACACCTAAAGGATTCTACACGGTTGACCGCAAGGTGTTCGGTGGACCGAACTCTACATGATTCGGTTTACCGAGAGGGGTTCGGTTAACCGTGGGGATACGGGACAGAAACCTAATGTGCTCAAGTTTATATTAATCCTTAGGACTCAAATTATACTAAATTACATATTGGTCCAAAGCTTGATTACATGTCTTGAGTCTTTATCTTCTTATCCCAAAGCTCCTTAGCTTGATTCTTCATCAACCTATTAAGAATATCGCAAATACACGAATATATATGCAATGCATGTATTCATGTTTGCTTACTTTGATTGTCTAGGTTGATTGATTAAATATAGATTAAGATTAGATTACTTAATCATCAAAACTAAATAAAGATTAAGGCTAAAAAGCCAACACATCTTTCATGGCTCGGGCCCATTCAGGAATACTTATTGCTTCGTAAAAATTACTTGGTTCCTTGTAGTTTGCTATATTAGTAAGAAAAGCACGATAGTTAGGAGAGATGTTACCATAGCTCACATGATTTTGGATGGGATATGTTACATTGTATGTGACGTAGTCTTGAAGCCTGGTGGGAGGTCGGTTGTTTCTGTGTGACCTTCTCTGAGGTTCTTCAGTTTCCTGTCTGTTGTGGTGATCGTGTTCTGTGTCTTCTCCCCCTGCATTATTTCTTTCCCCCTCTTCTCGAGGAGTGGGACATTCCTCGAGGAAGCTTACTTCGGGTAGTGGAATATTTTGACCTGGAGAAGGTAAATTGCTGCAAGATTCTTTGAAATAGGGTTCATTTTCAAAAAATGTAACATCTCTAGAAATATAAAGTTTATGACTTTTTGGGTCAAAGTATTTATAACTATTTTTTAAATGAATAACCAAGAAAGATTGTTTTAATAGAACTAGCATCAAGTTTATCATGTCGTTTTTGATGAACAAAGCACGTGCATCCAAAAATATGAATGTGGTGAAAGTTCATCTTTCTGTTGTTCAAAATTTTGAGAGGTTGTTGGTTATGAATAGTGGGGCTAGGGAGCCGATTGATTAAGTAAACAGCTGTTAGAATAGCATCGAACCAATAAATTTTTGGAACATTATTTTGAAAAAGCAAGGATCTGGTAACATTTAGAAGGTGTCGATTTTTCCTTTCTGAAACTTCATTTTGTTCTGATGTATTTACACAAGTGTTCTGGTGAAAAATACCTTTTTGTTTCAAAACATTTTAAAAATTGTGACTAGTGTATTCAACACCATTGTCAGATCTGAAAATTTTAATTTTTGAATTGTACATATTTTCGACTAAATTAACAAATTCAATAAAAACGAAAAAAACATCGGATTTGGCTTTAAGCAGATATAACCAAGTTGTACGAGAGAAATCATCAATAAAGGAAATAAAATATTTGAACCCATTGTAGGATTCAAGAGGGGCTGGACCCCAAATGTCGGAATGAACCAACTCAAGCGGAGCACCTGTTCTGCTGTCAGAATTTGTAAAAGGTAACCTGGTTTGTTTTGCTAAGCGACATACATCACAATAACGAGAATTTAAAATAATGTTTGGGAGCAAAGTTTTCAAAACTAAATTGGACGGATGACCCATCCGTTTATGCCAGAGATTATGGTCTTCAAGAGAGACCTTATTAGCACTAATCGTTTCATGATTAAGAATGTAAAGTCCATTCACGAGAGAGCCGCTACCAATCCTCTTCCCTGTTATTCGATCCTGAAAGATCACACCGTAAGGTGAGAAGGTCACATTACAATTTAAATTTCTAGTGAGTCTAGCAACTGATAGAAGATTAGCATTAAAATCAGGGATATATAAAACATCTTGATTTATTTTTTTCAACAAACATATGTGTCCTGCTCCTTTGATATTGACATGTTGACCATTAGCAACAATTACTGATTTATTGGATTTTGTTTGTAAGTTGCATGTTAGACTTGGATTATTAGTCATGTGATCTGTAGCACCCGAATCAATTATCCATACATTAGGATTAGAAGAATTGACAAAAAAGGAGGTAGGGTTCATACCTGAAGCACTACCTGTGTTCTGATGTTGTAGGATATGGTTGAGTTGATGCAAGATTTGGGTTAATTGGGGATTGGTGTGGTCTGGAGATGGGTGAGCTCGTGTTGCAAATGGGTCTGGCGCTGTGTGCCGGTACTGTGCTCGAGCCCCATGGGAGTCTGATGTTGGTCGGTTATGTGGGTCGGTTATAAGGATCGGGTTGTGCACTTGTCCATCGGTTACTCCTACAAAAACCCGATTACTATGATCTGGCCCGTATTGCCCCCATTTCTCACCACCTTCTCCCTATCTAGGGTTTCTTCCTTTGGGTGGCGGCCGGAGATGTGGGTACAGGAACCAACAGCGGCTTCGGTTATGACCTTGTTTCTTGCAGTTGTCACAGAACTCCTCCTTCTGATTCCCATAGTCCTTCTTTGACGTTTTGTGGTTTGTTCCTCGGGTTGAAACGAACGCCTGGCTCTCTTTCTCTGCAGGTTGGTGGTTCATCGTGTTGCGTCTGGTTTCCTCTCGGTGGACCATCGCCACGATGCTGGAGAACGGTGGGAGCTCGGGTGCCAGAAGGATCAGCGACTTGACCGACTCGAAGCTTGGGTTGAGTCCAATCAAAAACTGGTACACCCGGTCCTGCTCGATCCTTTGTTGTATGGTTTTGGGGTCGACGCTTGGTGGTTCATACACCCCGAGCTCGTCCCATTTGCTTTTGAGTGATCTGAGGTAGTCGGTCATGGTTTTGCCCCCTTGTTTTGTTTGTGCGATTTCTTGTTTGAGTTTGAACACATGGGCAAAAAAAATTTGGTTTCCATACATCGCTTCAATCGATTCCCAGAGCTCCTTTGCGGAGTTCGAGAATATGAAGAGTTCGGTGATCTGAGGTGTCGTGGAGTTGAGGATCCATGACTTGATGAGATGATCTGAGTTTTGCCATGCTTCTTGTTGTGATTCTGTGTTTGCATCGGTTGGTTTTTGTGTTTTGCCCGTGATGTGTCCGAGCTTTCCTTTCCCACTAAGGGAGAGAGAGACTGATCGTGCCCATGATAAGAAGTTTGTCCCGTTTAAGGGTTGGTGTTGCCTTCGTCTGTCATTGTGAGGGTTTGGAGGTTGCGCAAGCTTCAACCCCTTCCAACTTGGTTTTGAGGATGACGATCATGGCCAGTGAGGAGATTACTAGATTTCTGAGGCACCGATTGATGATGAAGGGCTTAAGCTCGTCTGAGATCAGGATCTACGCTCTGATACCATATTAGAAAACATACGATTGAGACAGAGGATTGTTTGAAGTGGTATTTGTTCTTATTGATTTATTGTGGTGCTAAGAATACATATATATGAGGCTCAATGTAGCTGTTTGTACATATTTCCTATTGGGTAGAGGTGCTTGGGATGACGAGCGTAATCTTGATGATTCTTTGTGAGGAAAAAAGGAAAGACCTTGATTGGCGATGATGAGGCTTGAGCCAAATCTAGGATGAGAGAGTCGTTGGTGTATATTTCAACAGTGCCAAACTGTAAATAATGTCTCTGACCACTACCGCTGAAGCTTCTACAGAACACGTCGGAGTTTATTTCATACTAATATAAAAGTCGTAAGTAAGATTTGATCCATTTGTTGTTGAAGTGGGATGGCAGTTGAGAACTTGAGATGGATTAGAAATAGGAAATAAAGAGGAAGCCCCTGCCTGATCTGACGATTCTGATCGCGACAAGTAAATAATAGTAGTTGGCTTGACTGGACCGAAGCAATTCCGCAGTCGGTTTTGAGCCATCTAAGCCACAACAAACATGAGCTGCGCCGAGTTTAATGTTTTTCAGTTCACACGTGACAAATGTTGCATGTGCTTCGCGTTCCCGTACTGCGCCATTACTTACTTGCCAACCTACACGGCTACGCCCGTCAGATCTCGGATATTCTTTGATTCAAATGGAATTAGAAGTCAACAACGTGAATGACGTTTCTTGGTCGAATCCTGTTACATTTCCCATGTGACAGAGGATAACCTAGATTTTTTATGGAATGGGGAAATTTAGAGGAAGAAAGTTCCTTCAAAAGTTAGAAGTTTTATCATTTGCTAATGCATTTATTGTTAGTGACAAATTAAGTTTTCATAACCTTATAAGGTTATAAGTAGGGTCGTTGGATACTTGGACCGGTAACGTGATACATGCTAATTGTGGCGTAGTGCAAGATGTATAACATTCGTCTGCCTTTTGTCCACGTAGCTTCTGTTGGAATTGGATTATAGAATTGTTAAGTACTGGAAATCATGGAGAATCGGTCGACCGATGTGGGGCACTCGGTCGCCCAAATAATTCCAGGAGTCATTGGGTTCGGATCAGATCAAGATTCGGTCGACCGGTTCTAGGAACACGGTCGACCGAAAAACGCCAGGAGATTTAAAGCTCAGGATTGATCGAGATTTGGTCGACCGGTGTTGGGCACACGGTCGACCGAAGAGCGACAGGAGCTGCAAGATGAGAATCAGCATGCAGATCGGTCGACCGGTGTTGGACACGCGGTCGACCGAAAAAGTCCAGGAGCTTCAAGTGTTGTACAGAAACGTGGAACGGTCGAACGGCTCAGGGTGAGTGGTCGACCGAATAATGACAGTTATGCAAACTAACCGAAAACCGGTCGATCGTTTTTCGACGGTTATACACAATCTGAATAATTTATTGTACGGTTTTAGCCCATTATAAATAGGATTTTCACCCTGATTTTGTAATACACAACGTACAATACTTATTTTCCTGAGAGAGATTAGGCTAAAGAGAGATCTAAAGTGCTTTGAGAGACATATTGTTTCCAATCGTTTGTAATCTCTGAGACTTCTCTTGTTGGAGAAGAGTTTCAAGGAAAGGAAACCCGCAGGAGACCCACCCAAGGACGTAAGCATCTTGCCGAACCTTGTAAAATCGTGTGTGTCGTGGTTTGATTCAGGTGTGTTGTGTGATTGCTTGTTATTTCCATCTTATTCGTGTTTACTTGTTGCATTAATATTGGAAGATGGTCCGAAGTTATTTTCCGTAATCAATATTTGGTATTACGTGGTGCGTTTAATCCGTGTTTCGTATAAGTGCATTGTTAGATCTCCCTCCCAACATCTTCGTGGGAAGATGGCACTTTTACTAAATTTCCTGTCGTATAACCATCTTCTTTCGCGGGGGTACAATTATTAATTTCTCCAATTCATCTACCGATTATTAAGTTATGAACTTATGATCATCCGATGATGTTGATGCTCTCCTTATTTGCGGATTTCGTTTGATCATTCTGGTACCCAAAGAATAAAATTTCTAAGCACGTCCGTCTTCTTTACAATATGTCATGAAATTTTGTTTGGTTTGGCTATTTGATGCTCTGTGCCAGTGGCAAGATACACGTAGATCCCTCCAACTTCATAGAGGCTACAAGCATTTCCAGTCCATCTCGACGGACTCTCTGAGTGTCCCTAATGGAGTGATGAAACTTTTAAGCCCTTTAGGCATAAATGGTGCTATCTTCATTCTTTGGCGGTGGAGCAGCATTAGATATTTTCCCCCTTTGTATCCCCACAATGTTGGTAGAATAGTATTAAAAAAAGCATAAAGAGAGCAAAGAAAGGGGAATTGAGAATGTATCTTTTCACAGATGCGGTGGAAATGACGAGTCCAAAGGAAGGCAATAGACAACAATAAACAAACGTTAGAAATATCTTCAAACTTGGGTCAAGTATTTCCCACTTTCCCAGCATTTTTTTCCTGCCCACATCGTATACACATGATATGAGAATTTAAGATTCTAAAAGTTAAAGTTCCAAGTAAAACTGTAAAAGTGGTGGAACGATTTCAGTCTACCCTCAAATAATCCAATATTTAGCGCCAAATATTAGGACTTATTTTTCTTCATAGCCAAGCTTAACTACTCAAGTGTTCAAACCATAAGGTACAACAAACTCCAGTTCTCCACACTTCCGCAAAATGTAAGGACGTATAAATATATTGCTACAATTGTCGAACTCTGCTTAGAGTCCCATAGAGAAAGATCCAAGTTGGTTTGGCTTTTGGGCTCCAATTCTTCTCTTCCTGAGCCGCTCAGCTATGATGAATGAGAGTTCCAGGGATTGAGAGGCATTCAGACGTGGGTCACAATGGGTGTGGTAACGTGAGCTTAAGTCATCAAAGGTAACAGTTCGCGATCCACCGATGCACTCAGTAACGTTTTGGCCGGTCATCTCCAAATGTACGCCACCTGGATGACTACCTTCTTGCTCATGCACATCAAAGAAAGCCCGCACTTCCGCCTATACCAAAGCAAGGGGAAAAGAACGACCAATGTATAGTTAATAGATTGCTTTTCGTTTACAACAAACGTACACATACTATCTATGTTTATGTAAATGAAATTGAATGAACAAAGGATACAAAGGGAGATGAATGAAGTAAAACATACCCTAATCGCATCAAATGGGCGAGTTTTAAGACCACAAGGGGCCTTGATGGTGTTCCCATGCATGGGGTCACTAACCCAGGTGACAATTTGCCCTGTTCCACGGACAGCTCTTATGAGATGAGGAAGCTTCACCCTCATGTTTTCAGCCCCCATCCTGGTGATCACAGTGATCCTCCCCGGCTTGTTCTGAGGGTTCAAGATTTCAATCAACTTCACTAGCTCTTTGGGGTCCATCTTGTCACTCACCTGTGTATCGAAAAGTGTCAATAAGAACATGAAAATTTCTAAATCGGATTTTAGAAAGAAAAAAACTCATCCAGTAGTTCTTACCTTGATGCCAAGGGGGTTAGCAATGCCTCTGAGGAATTCAACATGAGCACCATCCAACTGGCGGGTGCGTTCACCAACCCAGAGCATGTGAGCAGAACAATCGTAGTAGAGACCAGAAGTAGAATCCTCTCTAGTGAGTGCAGCCTCATACGGGAGCAGAAGGCACTCGTGGGAGGTCCAGAAGTCTGTGGTAGTCATGATAGGGTGGTCAACGGTTAAACCAGCAGCAGACATGAAGCCCAGGGCCTCATCCACTCTATGCCCAAGCTCCCGGTACCTGTTTTTACCAATCCACAAACCAAAAACAGTAAAAATTCTGCTTGGAGCATGTATATATCGGCGTAACATCATGTGCTAGGATGTTTCTAAATTAACTACAAAGTTTAAATTAGACATCCGCTTTGGCCTGAGACAATAAGTCAATAATAGTAAAATCTAACCAACCACCATTATGAGCATTTCCTTTACCTTTCATCTTCTTTAGAAAATTAATTACGTTTAGCCATAAGAAGTAGATGGTTCAATTAATTATCTTTATACACCAACAGTCATAATTAACCAAGGTCAATCTAGAAAATGGTCGTCAGTTATCAGTTGAAAAAGGCAAGTCCACCAGGGCCTCAAACGGCAAACATCCACACCTTTAGGGAAGAGGTCAAAAGTTACGAGGTCAGAAGGAATTTCCCTTTTCTTTCTAAGAATAAGAATATGCCCTCTGTCCCTAACTGATAGAGATTGCATCCACCATGACAAATTCTTTCATTTGAATTTTTGATGAGGACAATTTGATTGTTAATCCAGAATTGTAAAACCCAGTATTCTTTAATTACAGGTAGCCCGAGTACTTTTCTTCTTGTCGTTCAATATCGTAATTAAGATGCACAAATCCAACAAAGACCAGGACTAGCCAAACATACAAATCAATAGTAATGGCAAAACCAGAATGTGAAGTTAGTAGTTACCTGTCTCCCTGCTCACTGTGCTCAGTGAAATCCAGGTTCCACTGGGTCACCCTCTGCATGGCCGCATAACCACCAGTGGCGAAGGCCCGAAGAAGATTGAGTGTCGCGGCCGCCTGGCAGTATGCCCTTATCATCCTCTGTGGATCCGGAGTCCTCGACTTCAAGTCAAAGGTATCTCCGTTGACGTTGTCACCTCTGTAGCTTGGCAGCTTCACACCATCCTTCTCCTCAAAAGGGTCAGATCTCGGCTTTGCAAATTGCCCAGCCATTCTTCCGACCTATAGAATTTTCAGCCACCAATCAAATCAACACCGACTTTCACAGAATTAAAATTGCAAATTGAACAATTTCTCCTACTCAAATATAAACTACACCATCAAATATGGTAAATAGCCAATTATAGACCAGGTCCATGACGAAAAGGCATCACAAAGTGAAATTCAAATGAAAGGCTTCAGCTATTTAGAGTTTTATTAAGGTGTGCTTAGAGTATGATATATATATTTTTAAATCTTTAATTTTTCTAATGAATGAAGACTATATACAAAATTGAAAACAAAAGAGCAATCCTAGATCAAACTTCCCAAAAACTCACAAAAAATAGATCTTTGCACAATTACGCCGCAGACAAATCAACCTCAGAATTGAGTGAAATAATCTAGGATGAGGTGAGTTAAACAAACCTTAATAACAGGCATTTGGCCCCCAAACATAAGAACAGCGCCCATCTGGAGGAGAATCCGGAAAGTATCCCTAATATTATTAGCATTAAACTCCTTGAAGCTCTCAGCACAATCCCCACCTTGAAGCAGAAAAGCCTTCCCCATGGCGGCATCAGCGAGCCTCTCCTCGAGGTGTCTCGCCTCTCCAGCGAACACGATCGGCGGAAAAGTCGATATCGTCTGGAGCACCGATTCCAACTCCTCCTTGTTCGGGTACTCCGGCAGCTGCAGCGCCTTCTTCGTCATCCAGCTCTCCACCGCCCACTTTCCCGACGTCTTCGGGACCACCACTGGGGTCGGGGTTGGGTTTGTGGTTGGGGTGGGTTTGTTCTTGGCCGGTTCGGCGGCATGGACGGCGGAGACGGAGAGGGAGCGGGGGTGGGGTTTGGAGGTGGAGGGGAGGGCGTGGTGGAGGGACTTGCCGGAGAACGTGGCTGTGGATGCTGCGGCAGCCGCCATTTCGGGGTGGATTAGGGTTATGATTAAGGTTTGGGGTTTCCGGCGAGCGGTGAAGGAGAGGAGTTGGTTCGGGTCCTGAAGAGGGAGGGGAAGGGGAGGGGAAGGGGAGGGGAGGGGTATTTATATGGAGGGGTTTGGTGGGGCTTTGCTTTGGTAGTAGTAGGTGAGTGAGATCAGGGGTAGTTTCGGGATATGGAAATTTAAGGAAAATTTTGGTTGGTTGATTGGTTCGGTGGGCCGTGGGGGTGTTCACACCTACTTTACTTGGTTTGGTTACTTTTTCGGCTTCGTTCGGCTCGTTTTGGAGCCGCCGAGCTTCACCCATGATTATGGGATATTTCAAATTTGTAGTCAAGATCTAAGATATTTCGGACTTGACGGCAGTTGTGAGTTGTCGCATATTCGAATATTTAGACATCATGATAATAAATATATTAATAATATAAGAAGTAAAATGGAAATTTAAGAGAAACACCTTTGCATGTTGACACGAGGATGCGACCGGTTTAAGAGTCTACGTGTCTTTATCGGGTTTTGCAGATCATATTTCTGTTGAAGACTAGAATACTGTTTTTTAATTATATGAACACTTGGGTAAAACTTGATTGGCTTGTTACTTTTTGTGATCTTTGTTGTGGTCTGTACAGAGTTTTAATTAATCGTAAACAGCTTGCTATCAAAAAAAACAGGGGATGCGACTGCAGACACGAAAACACTAGCCGAGATGTCATCTTCGTAATTAATATTTGAGATTTAACTTTATCTTAGTTCGTTCTCAAGAAATAACTGCAAGCAACTTATCAAAAAATGAAATAATTGGAAGGAGATGTCTTCGTGTCTTTCGTTCTCACTAAAATATTGCAATTGGAGATCTATCGTTAACACGACAATATAACAACGTGTTTCCCACCTAACCTTGCTATGTCCGAAAGTGAGCTATAAAGCTACTCTCTCTTTTAATATATCCACAAGAGTAATAAATTTTCTGAACGGTTATTCATCGTCGGAAAATTACTTAAATCGTCCGTAAAGATTATCATTTTGTCTTTCTCTCATTTCTACTCCTACAACGCGACATTTCACCCTCCTATCACCCATCTCTCTTCATCTTCATCTCATAATCATAAAAAATAATATTTTGAAAATCAGTAATGAGCCAACGGACGCCCCGGCGTACTCGAATATGGTAAAATATCCCACATCTTTTTAATAAAATAATAATAATAAATAAAATAAAATAACAGGCGTTCGCCGGATCCGCCCCTCCCATGGGGGCGGCATTTGGCTAAGACGCCTCCCCCATGAGGGGCGTTTTACCCAGACGCCCCTCCCATGGGCCGGGTGGCTCCGTCGGACGCCGTTATTTTTTATATTTTTTATTAAAAATATAATTGATTATAAATCAAAAACTTACTGTCTTTACGATCACGGTGGACCGATGGAAACTCGACCATCCGCATGTTACATGTTCGATAGACCGAGAAGCAAACGGTCGACCGTCCGACATCTCACCTTACAACGAGTTTTTGCAAGTGATGAAATTCAAAACTTTCCAGATCCAACAATTTCAAAATCCAAATTTCGCCCCATTGCCACCCCCGCCACCTCACCGGCGATGTGGAATGCCGCTCGCTCACCAAGGAGCGAGACCCCTGAACGACCTGTCGATGTGGTATTTGTAAGTCGGGAAGTTTTACCATTGGGAAAAATTGGATCTTGAAATTGTTGGTTCCGGAAAAAAATTGAATCTTAATCACTTGCAAAAAAAGTCATTGTAATCCGACCCGTTACCACCGAAAACTTGTAAAGGAACCTCAAATAATTTGAGATAACACACTGTATAATTTTAAGATTTTTTTAGGATGTGGTGTCTTAACCAGATACCCCCTCCTTGGGTGAGGCGTCTTAGGCAGACATCTCCTCCATGGGGGAGGCGTCTGGATAAAACGTCTTAGAAAAACGTAGGTAGAAATTTTATTTTAATAGACGGGACAAAATGAGTATTAAATGAATTGTTAAGGGCAACAAAGTAATTGTTAGGACGATTTAAGTAGTTTTTAAATTTTGTACTACCTGATTACACAAAGAAGAAGAAAAATTGTGATTTACCATCTCCAAAGCATCTCTACACCAACATCAATTAGGATACGCTTGGTGCAAATTTGGCTTATAAACTCTGAAGTTGGATAGGAACTTGAATTTAAACTCACTGTTAACAATTGCCTGATTGTGGAGATAGTATTGACACCTTCTGGAACGAGTTTTTGGTCCGAAGCCACGATTAACTTACTTCATCCACCTACACCAAGTTCAATTCCAAATGACCGACCAAGCCTACAACAACTAAGTATCAATTCAGATCTCTTCTAAGCACATAAACTGAAACTAGAACCAATCGTGCCATGTGGGCACGAATGGCATGTGTTGAACATAGGAGAGTATGGAGAAAAATCAAGGAACGTGACACCACAAGGGTCAAGCTCGTGCAGCACCATATCTTGTGGCAATTGGGCAACGTTGACGGGTTCTTTGAATATCCTGGTTCTTGACCACCTAACCCCCTGCCCCCAACCAAACAAGTAGCACCAACTCTCCACCCAACCAAACCCCAACACAAGTTACTGTGAATTCATGATTGTAAACGAATTCCACCAAGAACTGAAGGGCCCTTCCTATGTCAGTATGTCACAATCGGAGAAGAAAGTGGCCACCTACTACCCAAATTCAACGCAATTCAACAAACAAAAAAAGTTGCACCAGACCTTGTGGTGGGCCGCTCTATCCACATCTTCCTCACTTCGGAAGGATGAACTTTACCTACCATCGCATATCGCATTACTTTACCAACACCACCACCTCATAATTTTATAATAACAAAACCAAACGAGTTGCAAGTAACATACTAAATATACTGAACATTAAATTTCCATAAGCATAGTGCGGTGGTCCACCCTTCACCTCATGAACTGCGCATCTAGTCTAGTATCTGTAGTCTGTACTGGATGCTCTTTCAGAAGGTATACATACAAAAATTTCTGGACAACCACCAATGGTTATTTTTCTGATATAAAACCACCAATGGCTATTGATATGGACTACGTTATCACAAAACACACTATCTAACACGATTTTGGTAGAAAACACGACATTACAAACTCTAAATGCTGTGTAGATACCTCATCTGCAATCATACATGTCAGTTGAAAGTATTTTAGCATTTTCCATGAGCGTGGGAAGAAACCTGCTCATCCCGATCTCAGTCCCTGTAAAGCAATACATAATCAGCTAGGTCCCACACGTTGCCCCCCAAAAAATACACACTAAAGCAAAGTGTATTAGCAGGCATACTCAACATGTAAACAAATGTCAATGCTCAACAATTAATTACGGTATTATTAGAAAGGATTAAGAAATATCATCAAAGGGTGACTTCTTTTGCGGTAATTGACACTCCAAATAGCCAAGCAGAACCTAAAGAATTTTCGGTCTTTGGTGTTCGCTGTATCAACTTCCCGTGACAGATGGGCAGGCCTAATCATACTCGACATACCACACGGTGACACATATAAGACAAAGCAACCAACCCACTAAACGGTATCTTTCAGAGATCTTCCTCTCGAAAAGTGTCATTAAAAGTAGGAATTTGAAGTGGATATCAAATTTTATAAGATCCATAATGAGTTTTGGCTGGCCATAAATTAAATAAGCAGATTCGGTTCAAAATGAAAATGATATCAGCGAATGAGTGGCAAAATAAATAAAAAAATAGCAATATTGTAAGAAATAATATATATAAAAAGCAAAAAGGAGATAAGAAATCACAGACACAATGTATAGATTGACTAAGAAAACGTAGTTATGAACCTCCTGAAGTGGACCCTCATTGATCTTCTACCACAATAAAACCACATTGACTCCTCCCCAGCCAAAGAAATATCTGAATTGGTAAAATATAACAACTGAACAAAAGATCCAAACCTTGTGAAGACTGAAGAGTCTTTCCTACAAAGCTGCTACTATTGGCACTCGGCAACAAGAGGGAAGCAGGACCAATGAGGTTGACAATGTGTTGACACAAAAAAAACCACGACACGTTAAACACAATGTCAAGGAGAAAGTCCAAGGGAAGTGCCCTAGTGACCGAGGTCAGACCCTTTTTTGCCTAACCATTCCCCCAAAAAAAGACACACGGTAGTACAAGCATTGACACAACATCATTAAGGTAGGTAAACCTATTTCTCTTTTCTATCAACCTTGTTGGGTACAGTAAACAGGGACCGTGAAAAGCTTACTGTTAAACAACAATGTTACCCATGCCACCATTTACATTGGAGGTGTTTTTTTATTTGGAGGTGTTTTTTTATTTCTATAAACATTTACTTGGAGGTGTTTTTTTATTTCTATAAACATTGCATAATATCATTCGATTTTTTTATTTATGCAGAAAGATCCTCATAAGGTTTTAGTATTTTTAATAACATTGTTTAGCAAAAGATAAATGATCCCCCAAAAATTATATCAAGAAATGTTTAGAAAAATATTATCATAATTTATAAAGTAGAAAAGAGAACATGTTTAATTTTTTACACAATTTTGTTTTTTTGTCAGATTTACATGTATAAGATACTAATTTAGATGCTCATAGTATCATATCCCAAGCACTAACAAAAACCTACAATCTAACGGTCTGACCTCATCTACTGAAAAAGTTCTTTTATAGATAAGTCATTCTAGTCAAACAGCTATCGATTTTCCCAGCAAAACCTAAACATCCTCATCCTTCAAACTCCAGCCACACAATACACAAGTCCAAAGCCTTCCAAGTGCCTGCTAGAGCATATTGCACCACTGACCAAATAAACAATGAAATCTAAATATCTAATCGTATCTTCAGATTTTTGTTGTGTCCAACTTAGTTCTTTGTTTTGACCATGAACTTCTATGTTTGCTTAAGTCATCTTGTCCTTTGACTATTATTTTTTAGGTTTAAGTTTTAAGTGTATTTTTTCAATAATTGTAGCCTCGTATCATTTTTATTTTTAAATTGCCGAATCCCACCACCAATATTGTGTCGCAACCGATCTTGTATCCGTTTCGATGCCTCCTAGCATGATGTATCAAACAACTTTCTAACCTATGAACAGGTTGATCCAACTGCTTAAGTCATGACCACGCAAATATCCTAGCTAGGCCTAAAATCCATGATTATGGTAAAATGGGAAAACTTGCACCCTATGCTCATTTTAATTGGTAAAATTAACTATATTAAAAGAAGGGAAAACTATACAAAAGGGTTTGGGTGGACAAATTAATGGATGATCTTACCATTAGGTAGATAAGGAGAATACGATACCAGGTTGGAAATGTTATGAAGGGAGTATACAAGTTTAAAAATGAACTATTAAGGAACAAGCCACGTAAAACTTTACGAAGAGTCTAGATAACCAAAAAATCTAGAGACTCATACCCTCAATAATATGTCATCTTGATTGTTAAATGATAACTAAAAAACTTATGGTGGCTACTATCCTTTAAAAATATAGTGGTTAGGATATTGCTTTTGTTTTAGTATCCTAGTTAAGTTTATTTCCTCCCTTGTTTTCATCCACCTATTTGAAGTAATAACGAAGAAATTAAATGGGGAGAAAAAAAACCTTATGCTTGAATGTAGAGATAAGTACTTTGAAATTGGGAAGTTATCATTGTAAACAACAAGATCACTAATTGGCACAAAATATTGATCGCAGAGATAATTTAACATGTACTTTCATATTTACCTAAAGCTCTCATTGTCTAGGGGCTCATTGGAGATCAGGGCTAAAATTTTATCACCGCGCCATCTAATACAGTTCATAACTTTATCGTATCCTTACCCAATGAGAAGGGGGCGTTACAATTGCAAATCAGTAAGTTGTCAAAAGTGTTAAGACATTCTTTAGTGAAAAGGTGTTAAGACTTAGGTGGACGTACTAGTTGAGGTTTGATGATTCTCTGAATCCAAACTAGAGTTCTTCCCAGCAAATCAATATGCATCATGCATGCCATAATGCCATATCAAACAAACAATTTTGTTGGTGGCCTTCTCATTTCCAATTATCTTTCGGCTTTTACATATTGTTTAATGCTTGTGTATGTTTAGTTTATGACACTAAAGATACTAATTAGGATTTTATGTGTAGTAATTGACTATCTAAATAGCTCTTCAAGATAATAGTGTTAGTATGTATCGTCAAGTTTGACTCGAAAATACGTTAAAACTGTGAGGAAACAAAATTTAATCCTGCCCTATTCTGCCCTAAACCAATCTTAAATCTAACAGAATTGCTAACTACTTGTAGTTTTTCCTATGAAAATTTGGTTTTGCTTCTAGGTAAATTTTGCTTGAACGGACGCTTCAATATGTGTCTAAAGTTGTCAAGTCATTTCAATGTTATAAATCATACCTTCTCCCTATGAACAACAACTCAACCAATCATATTAAAACAGGACGAAAACTAAAAAACCTCAGAAACAGCAGGAAGGAAACACCGAGCAAACAAAATCAATTTCAGTAAACACAGAATTAACAGCATCTGACAATCGTAATTTGTAACCCACAAGCACAAGACAACAAAGAGAAGCTGTTATGTCCCTAACCCGGTTTAGGGTTTAATTAGTGGTTAAGTGGAGGTTTGACTCGGAGGAGAGAGGGAGGTATGGGTGGAGGTAAGGTGAAGTGATGGAGGTAAGGTGGAAGGTAGGAGAGGCATGGTTGGGCGTGCTGGGGGTGTGAAGGTTGGGTTTTTAACGAGGGAAACCCACTTCATTTTCTTCTTTTCCCATTCCATTCTCACCACCTTCCTCACACTCTCCTTACATTTTCGGCGGCAGCGGAGGAGAACGGAGCTCGCGAGGTCTGTGACGGAGGCGGAAGATCGGCTCCGGCGTGAGGAGGTCATCGCGGGAAGGAGGTCGCGCGTGCGGCGGTGACGGAGGCGCGAGCGTTGCTCCGGCGGTTCGTCGTCGTTGGTTGAGGTATGCCGCTCATTAGTGTGATTTTGTTGCTCACCCTTGTGAAAGGGTGTTGTTGGTCGGTCGGGGGAGGTCGAGGACCTCTCCGGCGACGCGTTCTTCGTAAATCCTCGGCTGGCGCGAGGTTGAAGACGACCAACGGTCGACCGGGTCCTTCGGGCGGTCGACCGTTTTAGCACTGTTTGCCCGACTTTAACCTTCACCGGTCGAACGATGCCTTGGGGCGGTCGACCGGTAGTGCATTATTGCTGGTGAGTTGGGATTTTCCTACCTGTTATCGGTCGACCGGTCCTTGTTGTGTTCGACCGGAACTTAAGTGTACCTGTTATTATTGTTTGAATTGTTCGACCGATTTATATTGCGTTCGACCGATTGCATGTTTGTTCGACCGGTAGTATGTTTACGTTCGACCGTTTGATGACGTAGAATACTAGGTTGACCCTGTCTGTTTTCGGTCGACCGAGACCCCTGAGTCGGTCGACCGATAGAGTGGAATTTAATGTTGACCAGACTCCGGATTTTGACCTCGTTCGGTCGACCGGTTTTAGACCCTTGTTCGACCGTTGGGGGTTCTGTGTTGAGCGCAGCGGTAGACCGTTTTAGGAGTACGGTCGACCGATTCCTTCCTGGAACCGGTCGACCGAATCACCTCTTCCGGTCGACTGTTTGGGCCCAGGACAGAATTCCTGGTTCCCCTTTTGAACGCCAACTTTGTCCACGGAAACCCGTGTCCTCGCCTTGTGCGTGAGCCGGGAGGTGACGGTGGGCGCGTGATGCGTGCCTGCCCAGGGACCGCCGTTGGGAAGAGTGTGGGTGTTCGGGACGCGTCACCTCCATGTATGGACCGTGACTTTTGAGATGATTGTTGGCACTTTGTAGTATAGCAGGCCTGAGGGATCGCGGATCCCAGTGTTGATGTTGTGCGGGCACGCAACTGGCGTTGGGTGAGGTGACTACCGGCCCTTGGGGCTACGGAGGTCGCTGCCCTGCTTTTATAGCGGCGCGGTTGGTGTTCGCGGCTCGAGGAGCCCGATGACCTGGCAGACTTCGGTCTGGACCGTCCGATGCTGTGCCGGACGTTGTGATGGACCACCGATGCTGTGCCGGTGATGCCGCCGAGGTTGTGCCGGCGATGATGATTGTTGGGCCGAGGCTGTGCCGGCTTGTTGTTTTCCTCGGCTGGGCACCTACCGAGATGATGTTGTTATACCTTCCGGGCGACGGCCCCGTTGGTCCCTGTGGCCCCGACCACTGAGATTTACAGATCTGTTTCTATCGGCGCGTAGACGTGACAGAGGCTCCCTGCCGAACCCTTGTGTAGTGTAGCTGCGTGTGGGGGGTGCGATGTCGCGGGCTACTAGACTGCATGTGCCTGCAGTAGGTCTCTTCGGGAGACCCGATGATTGATTGTCGGACTGATGTCCTGTTTTACCCTTCGGGGGAACTGTTTTCCATATCTGTTGATGCCATGACATGCTACTAGTATGATAGGTTCATTATGTGATGCATGCATATAGGTGAGTTGGTATACGGGGTTTCCTTCTGGAAACTCAGGCATTGTTGTTGCATCTTTTTCAGGATCGCAGTAGGTCCGGTGGGTGGTGACCGAGGACGGAGCGCTTTGGAGTCGGATCCTCTTCGGCATTTGCGAGATCGTACGACTACTTGTATTTTCATTTCTTTCATCTGGATTGTAGTTCTACACCTTTTGTAAACTCCATGTATTTTGGGTGCACCCGGATTTCTATATTATATATTAGTGACGTTCCCGCCTTGAGTTGTCAGTTTTATTCGTTATTTCGAAATTTTAAATCTTCCGCTGTTTCGGGACGTTACAACTTGGTATCAGAGCGGTCGATTCCTGTGTCTTCGTCTAAGGAACCACCCTTAGGAGTAGTGCTAGAGGCATGCATTATTTCCGTAGCTCATGCATGCATTGTTACTTATCTGTTGATTGTTGTGGTGACAGATGGCACCTAGGCGCGTGAGGAGTTCTCCACGCGATCGTGATCCTAGTGACGACACTTCAGGTGCTCAGTGGGACAGACTGGGCGAGTTTCTGGAGCGTCAGGCAGCTCAGAGCGCTCAGAGCGGGGTGGGAGCTGAGCACGATCGGTTCATGCGTCAGCACCCGCCGACTTTTGATGGCAGGAGGGCCCCAGAGGTTGCAGAGGACTGGGTCTTCCGGATGGAGAAGATTTTCCGTGCTATTGGTGTAGCACCTGAGAGGATGGTGGAGCTGGCCACCTACGTGTTCGATGGCGAGGCTGCCAACTGGTGGAGATCTACGTCCACGGTGTTGTTTGATGATCGTGTGGACGTGAGCTGGGAGGAGTTCTTGGAGGTGTTTCATGAGCAGTACTTTCCCCAGCATGTCAGGGATCAGAAGAGGGAGGAGTTCATGTCGCTAGAGCAGAAGGACATGACACTGACGAGCTACATCAGCAGGTTCAACGCTTTGGAGCGTTACTGCCCTGAGATTTGTTTGACCCCAGAGCAGCGGGCGAGGAAGTTCGTGAAGGGACTGAGACAGCCGCTTCGATCTCGGGTGATCAACAGCATGCCGCGGACCCTTGCAGATGCGGTGAAGCATGCTACGATCATCGAGCAGGACCAGAGGGAGTGTATTCAGGAGGCGCGGAAGGCGCCAGTGAGCACCGGCAGCAGAGTAGCTGGTCGTGGTGCAGGGAACTCGGGCAAGAGGCCCAGGTTCGATGGTGGAGGAGCACGTCAGTCAGGAGCGTGCACTTACTGCGGGAGGTTCCATCCGGGGCAGGAGTGTCCCCGTCGGACTGGAGCGTGCATGGGTTGTGGTCAGATGGGGCATTTTGTCCGTGATTGTCCTCAGAGGCAGGGTGAGCCGAGCAGGAGGCCGGGACCACCAGCAGTAGGCAGAGGCGGAGGTAGCCGATCAGTTGTTGCACCGGGGCAGAGCAGGAGGACTGGGCGAGTCTTCACTATCCAGGCTGAGGAGGCGAGGGACTCCAACACCGTCGTGGAAGGTACGCTTTCAGTTTCTGGTTCAGTAGCGCGTGTGTTGTTTGATTGCGGCGCCACTCACTCCTTCATTTCGGAGAAGTTTGCTGGCGAGTTGGGTCGGACCCCTGTGCTGCTGACTGATGTTTTGGAGGTCAGCACGCCCATGGGTGAGGTGGGCACTGTGGGGAGCTTTTTCCCCGGCACCACAGTTGCTTCGGGAGACCACGATTTTCCGGCAGATCTGGTCTTGTTACCGATGGTGGACTTCGACGTCATACTGGGGATGGACTGGCTGTCCCGGTACGACGTGCGGGTCTTTTGCCGTGAGAAGAAGATCCTGATTCCGATGGAGGGTTTGCCAGATGTTCTGATCAGAGGTGCGAGGAGCAGAGGGGGTCGTCTGATTGTGTCTGCGGTTAAGGCACAGAGACTGATACAGCAGGGAGGCAGAGCGTTTGTGGCCACGCTGGTAGTTCCTGATCCTGAGACGAGGAGGCTGGAGGACATAGAGATTGTGCAGGAGTTCCCGGATGTGTTTCCAGCGGAGATTCCAGCGTTACCGCCGCACCGAGAGATCGAGTTCGGCATCGAGCTGGTAGCGGGTACGACACCTCAGTCGAAGGCACCGTATCGTATGGCACCTGCAGAGTTGACAGAGCTGAAGAAGCAATTGCAGGAGTTGATGGAGTCCGGGTTCATTCGACCGAGTGTTTCTCCATGGGGAGCGCCTGTGCTCTTCGTGAAGAAGAAGGATGGATCGTTGCGGATGTGCATCGACTACAGGATGCTGAATAAGGTTACCGTTCGGAACCGGTACCCTTTGCCCAGGATTGATGATTTGTTTGATCAGTTGCAGACGGCGAGAGTGTTCTCGAAGATCGATCTGCGTTCGGGTTATCATCAGTTGCGGATCAGGGAGGCAGATGTTCAGAAGACAGCCTTCAGGACGCGGTACGGCCACTACGAGTTCTTGGTGATGCCATTTGGACTGACGAATGCGCCTGCAGCATTCATGGATCTGATGAATAGGACCTTCCAGCCGTACCTCGACAGATTTGTCGTTGTATTCGTAGACGACATTTTGATATACTCGCCTGACAGGGAGCAGCATCGAGAGCACCTGAGGATTGTGCTTGGCATCTTGAGGGATCAGCAGCTATATGCCAAGTACACGAAGTGCGAGTTTTGGTTGGATCAGGTGGCTTTTCTGGGGCATATTGTGTCAGCAGATGGGATTTCAGTGGATCCGGCGAAGGTCGAGGCAGTGACTCAGTGGAGAGCCCCGACGAGCGTGACGGAGATCAGGAGTTTCGTAGGTCTGGCAGGGTATTACAGACGGTTTATCCAGGATTTCTCCAGACTTGCATCGCCGCTGACAGCATTGACGCAGAAAGGCGTCAAGTTCGTTTGGTCCCAGAAGTGCGAGGACAGCTTTCAGGAGCTGAAGAGGCGATTGACGACAGCACCTATTCTGACGCTACCGAGTGGCAGTGGAGGCTACGTGATTTACAGCGATGCATCCGGGATAGGCTTGGGTTGTGTCCTGATGCAGCATGGGAAGGTGGTCGCGTACGCTTCGAGGCAGCTGAAGGTGCACGAGAAGAACTACCCGACTCACGATCTGGAGTTAGCAGCAGTAGTTCATGCGTTGAAGACCTGACGGCACTATCTGTATGGCGAGCAGTTCGAGGTCTTCACCGATCATCAGAGTCTGAAGTACTTGTTCTCGCAGAAGGAGCTGAATATGAGGCAGCGCAGATGGCTCGAGTTCATTAAGGACTACGACTTCACCATTTCCTATCATCCGGGGAAGGCGAATTCGGTTGCAGATGCGCTGAGCAGGAAGGTGGAGGTTTCAGTTGCGAGTCTGTGCATCCAGGAGTGGAGGCTACTCGAGGCCTTGTCAGAGTGGAGACCGTTCACAGAGGGTACAGAGGGAGCAGTGATTGCTGGGCTTCGGGTGGAGCCGCAAACTGTCTCACGGTTAGTTCAGGCTCAGCAGGGGGATTAGGAGTTAGCTGGTCTGCTACAGTTGGCTTCCAGAGATGGATCAGATTTCAGTGTGGGGGTTGATGGTGGTCTGAGGTTCAGGAGTCGGATTTGGGTGCCGAAGGTTGATGGGCTGAGAGATGACATCATGGAGGAGGCACACAGAGCCAGATACACCATTCACCCGGGGAGCACGAAGATGTATAAGGACCTGCAGCGGAACTTCTGGTGGAAGGGCATGAAGAAGGATATTGCAGAGTTTGTGGAGCGATGCTTGGTCTGCCAGCAGGTGAAGATTGAGCATCAGAGGCCAGCAGGACCGATGCAGTGTATTGAGCTTCCTGAGTGGAAGTGGGAGCACGTGACGATGGATTTTGTCACGGGATTGCCGAAGACGAGGAGATTCCACGACGCGATTTGGGTGATAGTCGATCGACTGACCAAGTCGGCGCATTTCTTAGCGATCAGGACCACGTTGCCTTTGGAGGGTCTGGCTAAGTTGTACGTGGAGGAGATAGTCAGGTTACATGGAGTGCCAGTGAGCATCATCTCCGATCGAGATCCTCGTTTCACTTCCAGATTTTGGGGGAGTCTGCAGCAGGCTTTGGGGACGCGTCTGAGATTCAGTACAGCGTTTCATCCGCAGACCGATGGTCAGTCAGAGAGGACGATACAGACCCTGGAGGATATGCTGAGAGCATGCACACTGGATTGGGCAGGGCACTGGGATGAGCACCTGCCGCTGATAGAGTTCGCCTACAACAACAGCTACCACTCGAGTATTGGGATGGCACCGTACGAGGCACTGTACGGGAGGCCTTGCAGATCACCGGTATGCTGGAGTGATGTGGGCGAGAGGCAGTTAGTTGGGCCAGAGATCGTGCAGATGTATGCAGAGAAGGTGGATGTGATCAGGAGGAGACTGGCCACAGCGCAGAGCAGGCAGAAGAGCTATGCAGATCGACGCAGACGAGTGCTGAGTTTCGAGGTGGGCGACCATGTGTTTCTGAAGATTTCCCCAGCCAGAGGTGTGATGAGGTTTGGGAAGAAGGGGAAGCTCAGTCCGAGATATGTTGGACCGTCTGAGATCCTCGACCGAGTTGGAGAGGTTGCCTACCGGATTGCTTTGCCGCCGCAGTTTTCGGGTCTGCATAACGTCTTCCATGTGTCGATGCTGAGGAAGTATGTGGCAGATCCGTCGCACGTTATTGAGATAGCAGTGCCAGAGATTCAGCAGGACTTGTCGCTCGAGGAGAGGCCGGTCGAGATTGTTGATCGCATGGATCACCAGCTCAGGAGGAGGAGCATTCCGATGGTGAAGGTCAGATGGCAGCATCACAGCGAGCGCGAGGCCACTTGGGAGATTGAGGAGGATGTCAGAAGGCAGTATCCAGAGCTTTTCGGTGAGTAGTTGCTTGATTTCGGGACGAAATCCTTTTAAGTTGGGTGGATTGTTATGTCCCTAACCCGGTTTAGGGTTTAATTAGTGGTTAAGTGGAGGTTTGACTCGGAGGAGAGAGGGAGGTATGGGTGGAGGTAAGGTGAAGTGATGGAGGTAAGGTGGAAGGTAGGGGAGGCATGGTTGGGCGTGCTGGGGGTGTGAAGGTTGAGTTTTTAATGAGGGAAACCCACTTCATTTTCTTCTTTTCCCATTCCATTCTCACCACCTTCCTCACACTCTCCTTACATTTTCGGCGGCAGCGGAGGAGAACGGAGCTCGCGAGGTCTGTGACGGAGGCGGAAGATCGGCTCCGGCGTGAGGAGGTCATCGCGGGAAGGAGGTCGCGCGTGCGGCGGTGACGGAGGCGCGAGCGTTGCTCCGGCGGTTCGTCGTCGTTGGTTGAGGTATGCCGCTCATTAGTGTGATTTTGTTGCTCACCCTTGTGAAAGGGTGTTGTTGGTCGGTCGGGGGAGGTCGAGGACCTCTCCGGCGACGCGTTCTTCGTAAATCCTCGGCTGGCGCGAGGTTGAAGACGACCAACGGTCGACCGGGTCCTTCGGGCGGTCGACCGTTTTAGCACTGTTTGCCCGACTTTAACCTTCACCGGTCGAACGATGCCTTGGGGCGGTCGACCGGTAGTGCATTATTGCTGGTGAGTTGGGATTTTCCTACCTGTTATCGGTCGACCGGTCCTTGTTGTGTTCGACCGGAACTTAAGTGTACCTGTTATTATTGTTTGAATTGTTCGACCGATTTATATTGCGTTCGACCGATTGCATGTTTGTTCGACCGGTAGTATGTTTACGTTCGACCGTTTGATGACGTAGAATACTAGGTTGACCCTGTCTGTTTTCGGTCGACCGAGACCCCTGAGTCGGTCGACCGATAGAGTGGAATTTAATGTTGACCAGACTCCGGATTTTGACCTCGTTCGGTCGACCGGTTTTAGACCCTTGTTCGACCGTTGGGGGTTCTGTGTTGAGCGCAGCGGTAGACCGTTTTAGGAGTACGGTCGACCGATTCCTTCCTGGAACCGGTCGACCGAATCACCTCTTCCGGTCGACTGTTTGGGCCCAGGACAGAATTCCTGGTTCCCCTTTTGAACGCCAACTTTGTCCACGGAAACCCGTGTCCTCGCCTTGTGCGTGAGCCGGGAGGTGACGGTGGGCGCGTGATGCGTGCCTGCCCAGGGACCGCCGTTGGGAAGAGTGTGGGTGTTCGGGACGCGTCACCTCCATGTATGGACCGTGACTTTTGAGATGATTGTTGGCACTTTGTAGTATAGCAGGCCTGAGGGATCGCGGATCCCAGTGTTGATGTTGTGCGGGCACGCAACTGGCGTTAGGTGAGGTGACTACCGGCCCTTGGGGCTACGGAGGTCGCTGCCCTGCTTTTATAGCGGCGCGGTTGGTGTTCGCGGCTCGAGGAGCCCGATGACCTGGCAGACTTCGGTCTGGACCGTCCGATGCTGTGCCGGACGTTGTGATGGACCACCGATGCTGTGCCGGTGATGCCGCCGAGGTTGTGCCGGCGATGATGATTGTTGGGCCGAGGCTGTGCCGGCTTGTTGTTTTCCTCGGCTGGGCACCTACCGAGATGATGTTGTTATACCTTCCGGGCGACGGCCCCGTTGGTCCCTGTGGCCCCGACCACTGAGATTTACAGATCTGTTTCTATCGGCGCGTAGACGTGACAGAGGCTCCCTGCCGAACCCTTGTGTAGTGTAGCTGCGTGTGGGGGGTGCGATGTCGCGGGCTACTAGACTGCATGTGCCTGCAGTAGGTCTCTTCGGGAGACCCGATGATTGATTGTCGGACTGATGTCCTGTTTTACCCTTCGGGGGAACTGTTTTCCATATCTGTTGATGTCATGACATGCTACTAGTATGATAGGTTCATTATGTGATGCATGCATATAGGTGAGTTGGTATACGGGGTTTCCTTCTGGAAACTCAGGCATTGTTGTTGCATCTTTTTCAGGATCGCAGTAGGTCCGGTGGGTGGTGACCGAGGACGGAGCGCTTTGGAGTCGGATCCTCTTCGGCATTTGCGAGATCGTACGACTACTTGTATTTTCATTTCTTTCATCTGGATTGTAGTTGTACACCTTTTGTAAACTCCATGTATTTTGGGTGCACCCGGATTTCTATATTATATATTAGTGACGTTCCCGCCTTGAGTTGTCAGTTTTATTCGTTATTTCGAAATTTTAAATCTTCCGCTGTTTCGGGACGTTACAGAAGCACTTACCAAGTGATGAGCGACCCGAAAAGGAAATGCTGCATGATAGGCACTTTCTCGAGCACCTCGGCCTTGTACATCTTCAGCATCCCACCATGCACCTTCTCCCACGTCACAACCCCGCTTATATCATCAAGCATCGGCGAATGCTCCGAAAACGGACCCTTCTTCACCTTCCTGACAAACTCAACGCACCCCTAGTACAAGTAATCCTTGGAGTAAGCATCCAAAATATCCTGATTGTGAATGGACTTGGGCTTCATATACTTATGCCCGACCAGCTGCGCTGCCCCGAACACGAACGGCAGGAATTGGTAATCATCAAGCCCCCAAACTCCATGCGACCCGGCCGGCTCGAGACAGTAAGTCAACTGGAGCTTCCTCATGAGATCCAGATACGACACAAAAACCCTGAGCACAACCCCCTGATAATCCTCCTCCCTCACGAGCCCCAAGCGGGCGAGGCAGTATAGGAAAGCCACGAAATTAGTCTCGTGTCCGGTTCCGTAGTCGATCCGACTCGAATTCCCAAACGAATCTAGAAAGTAGGCCGCAAGTTCAACCTCGGCGGGTTTGAGATCCTCAGGGAGGAGGTCATGGATCATAGCCGTGGCCTCGTTAGAGAGTCTCTCGTGCCAGGTCCGGAACGAAGGGTTTCCGTAACGGGAGTGGTGGTCGACAGGGGGGATGTGGTCGACCCAGGCGGAGAGGGCGGCGAGGAGGGACTGGAGGGAGAGGAGAGTGGGAGAGAGGGGGGTAACGAGGGGATCGGAGGTTTTCTTGGAGAGGACGGAGTGGGAGAGGGCGGAAACAAAGGCGAGGAAGTTGGAGCCGGAGGGGGAGGCGTGGAAGTGTTCGACGTCGGAGGGGGAGGCGATGCGTTTGGTCGGAGGGAGGAAGGCGAAAGGGGGCGTCGCGACGGGGACGGCTTGGGGTTTGGGGATCGGCGCGAGGATTATGGAGGTTCGGGATTTTGTGAAGAAGGTAGGACGGGTCGAGGGCGGTGGGGAGATGAAGGTGCTCGGGTGGTGGTCGTCGTCGGCCATTTCCGTTTCGAGGGAGTTTTGGTTGTTCGACGAGAGTCATGGACAACTAAGACAAGTGTTTGTCGGGTCGGGGGCAAGGTGACCCGATTGTGATCCGGTTTAACTTAATAGGTTATACTTATAACTAGCTTGGGTACAGGGTCGGTTTTACGCAAGGTTTTAAAAATCGGACCGGACCGGACGGTTCGACCCGGTCGAACCAGGAACCGATGGTTCAGCGGTCGGTTCAACTAAAAAACCGAGCCTCTAGTCGAACCGTTCAGAACCGGATTGAACCCGGTCTGACCGGGTCGGACCGTTTGGTTGGACAGGTTGGTCGGACCGGACATAAAAAATATTTCAAATTTTCCTAATTTTTAAAATCAGAAAATATGATGATTTTTTTCTATTCTTACAAACAAAAATCCACCACCCACAAACCCTTCTCTTCCTCACCAAATCCCTTCGTAAATATGATGTCATGGATAATATTGAAGATTGATTTTGATTTTAGATTCTTAATCGAAATAATGTTTTGTTTAATTCGTATTCAAGCAAAATTGTTCCGTTAAGTAAAGATAGCAAATTTACTGAGTTAAGCAAATTGTGTTTGATATCATGAATTATATTTAACTTTTGGTGTGTATATATTAAATAATTTTACAAAAATCGGTTCAAACCGGTCCGACCACCGGTCCGACCGTTAATATTTATTCAGTCCGGTCCAACTTCGGGTCTCAAAAATCCTGATGTCATGCTGACGTCATCAACAGTCCGACCGTGGTGGGACTGTGGTTCGACCACATTGAACCAAAACCGAAGTTTTATCGGTTTGATGACCGGTTCAGTTCTGAAAACCTTGGTTTTATGTATTTTTTAAGATATTTTAGGTTTTTTTTGGAAGGTCCGGTAAGGCGGCAACCACGTTTATAACGTTGATTTTTGGGTAAATTGCAGTTAACTACTGCAGTATTAGTTGTTTCAAAGTAATAATTAGCACACAAGAGTATTATTTATATCCTAACTTTGAATATTGTACCTGTACCATGTAACTTTTCAAAAATAATTGATTTTTTATTTATTTTATTAGAGCCGATGTACACACAAGCTCGGGAAAATAGGAAGAGATAAGACAATTTTGACCGCATTAAGCTTAATGGGATTTGAACACGCAACATTTTACTTAGGAAACCCAAGTAATCAGTTCACTATCTAAACTTGGTTGTGTTATATAACCGTCAATATTGAGTTATTAGAAGTATGATTTTTCGTGATTTGCAGATTTAAAGACGTTGGAATATAATCTAGCTAGAACTGAGTTGACAATTAGTTTTGGAGTTATATATTTTTTCCTTTCTATAATTTGTTTTTACAAATGTAAGAGCCATGACACTATGTAATTACATCCACAGAACTAAGTTTCATACCAAAATTCAACTAGGGTTGTTCCATTCGACTCCATTCAAAACATAATAGATCGAACGAAAGCAACAAAGCATGCAATATCACCTCCCTACGTTCGTCAACACATAGCCAACGATTGGAACGATGACTTGAATCCTAATGGCGCGACTAGGAGTGGCAAGAGGTTGCAAAACATGATTGGAATGACAACTTCATCTTCGGCTAGAAGCCGCGGCGACTCAAAGTCGCTATTTTCCCCCAACTCCAAGCTGCAAAAAATGCCACGCCTAGAATCAAGCCGTGCAACTTGGTTGGAGGCAAAACATTGTGGATGAAGTTGCCCTTTCAATTTCGAATCTGGAGGATTTGAGTGGAGATTTTTTTTGGTTTTGGGGAGTGGTGACGCGGATAAATGATGGTTTTTTTGGCATGTTTGGTCGTAATTAAGCACAATCCAAAATTTTCCATCAACCTAGTTTTTCTTTCTCCTGCTTGTAAAAAAAATCATGAAACCTGCAAAACAACGACAACCTAACCTATTTTTCATTTTTTAACCTCCAACCCCACTTTCAACCCCTTTCTCCAAATTATTTCTATTTACCTCTTTTTCTATAAAAAAATCAAATATTTATTAATAATAGTTACTTATTTTCTTTATTTATATACATTTAAAATTATTTCCAAATAATAATAGTTAATAATGTTAATATATTTATTTTAAATCTTTTTTTCAAATCTTTTTTCTGAAAATATGTTTTTAATTTTTTTAATTTTTAATTTATATTTTTCTCAAGATTGATCTCCAAATGACGTGAATGGTAAAAAAAATATAAGGTGTTTTGAGATTTAAGAGCACAATTAATTTTCAAAAATTAATTCTAATTATATAAAATAATATACATATCAATCAAATATTATTAAACATATACAAAACTTATTTGTAATCATTTATTACAAATAAGAACAGAAAAAATTAACCAACACGGGTTGGCCACGTGGGCAACCCACGTCGCAACCCAGGTCGAGACCCGGCCTAGACTTTTCCATCGTTAAGGGAGATGAGGTAGGGTTGACTCCTGACCCGACCCCATTTGACCATCTATTAAGAGCATCAACAACCCCAACCCAAAATCCCCACCCCCCGTCAACTCAGTTTCTCTTTCCGCCACCAAACCCACCACCAAACCCAACTTATTTTTCACTCCTTAACCCCAACCCTACTTTCAACACTCTATCTCATCTGCATCATTTTTTACCTCATTTTCTATTTCATCACAAAATTACACAAACTACTAAATAAATTATTTCTACAGTGACTTAATCTAATTTTCTTTAATTTCTTAGAATTACTTTTATTTTACTAATTTTCTTTAATAGATACATTTTCAATTATTTTAAGTATTCTCTTTAATTACTTACATTGGTTTTACTAAATTCTCTTTGATTATATACATTAATCTTATTATTTTTCTTTAATTTTAATTTTCACGAATAAATTATAATTATATAAATTACTATACATATCAATTATATATTAAATAACAAAACCAAAAACCAAAAAAAAAATAACCCGAGTTGGCCAACCCGGGTCCACCCCCATTGAGGAGGGATGGGTTCAGGTGTCAGGGGATCCAACGCAAAGAGCATTAAGGATGGCCTTACAGGGTTTCTCAATAGAAGGCCAGGTGGCAGGGAAAGGATGAAAAAATTGTATTTAAATCCTTACGGTTTCAGAATATAGGGCTCCGTACGAAATTTATTTTTTTGACATGCATTCACTTTTTGGTTAGTGTACAGTGTGATATTATGCATTTTTATAAAGTTATTTTAATACATTATGACAGATTAATTAGTAAATTGCAAATATTGTATGATTAAAATAAAAATTGTGCTAAAAGTGTGTGATATGTGTTGATAGTCATCCGTATTTTGGGTAATTATTTTATTTAATGAGATATTGTTTGTTTTGCTAATATTTTAGATTTAAATTGAGGTTATTTTGTCAACACAACCTAGTTTCATCAATGCATCAATACACAAAACATCGACGTACGTGAATCACATCAGAAGTCTTAGTACATGACCGCCTCCATGCAACATTTCCTACATTAATATACATACTTAATTCTCCCTAATTTTTACACCACACAATTACACAACCATACATGCATATATCCACGTAAAACCCAACAACTTATGTATGTAACGTGTACAGTAAGGAGACGTCTTCTTTCCGTTGCTTCTACCAACCAAACAAATAAAACAGGTACGTACCGATCGATATATATAAAGCACAAAAATCACAACACATGCATGCATGCTCCGATCAACGCCTCAGACAGGAGTGGTGCACACCTTTGTCTTGGGATCCCACATCGCCGGCAACAAGTACTTCCTCCCATACAACCCCTTCGCATTATAACTCGCACCGGTCGTCGAATCCACGAGAAGCTTCCCGGGATACCCCGGATAAGCGCCTTCTCCGTACATACCGGTGCAAGCCGAGACGGCCTCCAATCCGCCCTCGGCCGGTCCCTGGTAGTACCCATCCCCGTAGGGGTTCGTCACGGTCCCGGCTAACAACGTCGCTAGATTAATCACAATTCCGTCCACTCCAACGTCGCCGCTGGGTGGCACCAACGGCGGCGCCTGGGGACCGTATTGCGGCTTCGCGAACGGCCACGCGCAGTGGCCGGGACACTGGTTGGCGGCGTTCCCCACCCAAATGTACGTCGACTTGATACCCTCATTCTTAACCTCCCCGTGGACCCCACAGTGGCGGCAGAACCCCTCGACGGTGACATCAGCCGCGGTGAGCACAACGCTGATGGCGTTGGAAACGGCGTATGCTGACGCGAGGTTTTCGACTTGGGCGGCAGTCAGTGAGAGGCTGAGGGCGGCGTCGGGTAGGAGGTGTTGGCGGCCGAGGTGGAAGCGAGTGGGTTTGCCTACGTAATTATCGCTAGTCTTCCACCAGGATTGGACCGAAGGCGGTGGAGAGGAGATCTTGGGGTTCAGAGAGAGAACAAAGTCGGAGATGACGGTGCGTTGGAAGGGCGTGAAGGAGCCATACCAGATGAGGTTGAGAGTGATGTCTCCACGGAGGAGTTGGCCTTTGTGGTAATTGAGGATGATGGGGTTGTTTTCTACGGCAAAGAGCAATCGGGGTGCGATTCCGTAGGCGGCGCAGTGGGTGAGGAGGAGAGAGAGGATAAGGATGCCGGAGAGAGTCGCCGGCGACATTGTTTTGGTAGTCCGGAGAGATGGTTGTTAAGTGTGGGTCGTTATATAAGAAGAGGCGGATTTGATGTCGGAACGTAGTGGGATGCACGTCTAGATGGACTTGGTGATCGACGGTCACGATTGGGTCTCAATGTCGTGTTTTGTGTTTGGACGGTGTGGATCGGGCTTCTTGGCCAATATGACGCCGTGGTTTTAGTGTCTAGACGTGGGTCGCACCAATGAGCTCTCGTATTTTTATTGCTTCTCGGATTTTAAGTTCTCGTATTTTTTTTCTAGTTGATTATATGAAATGTCTTAAGACTTTAGAGAGTTTATCCGTTGGACTGATCATGTCAGAGTTGTCTCGACCAAAAAAGTTATATTTCAATACCCCAACGTAAGAAAAAATACTTTAGGTAAATATTTGTATTCTAATTTTTGCAATCGTTGGTTCAACATCTAATCACGACTTGCACTCTGCCAATAATCAATTTGACATGTGTTTGTTGAAAAAAACATTAAACAGAAATTCCCCGTTATCCCCTTATAAATTAAGACGGATGGGTATGGTGAGAGATAACAACAAATTTGTCATTTTCACACCCGCGGGCTCAAGAATGAAGATTGCTCCTTGATCTCGTTTTGCTTTTGACAAGCTCTTAATTGCATAGAATACATAAGTTGTTAACCTGATCATTGTGAATCCTAATTTTTCTAGCATTTGGTCATTTTATTTAAAATCACATGCATGTCTTTATAGGAATCACGAATCATGTACAAAACAATTAAAAATTTAAATGTAAGTATAACTAACTACTCACAACAAATTTTATGATGACATTTGTCATGGACGGCCGAACTTTAAATATTGATGTGAAGTCCATTATGCATTCCCGAGGTGAAATCCACAGTGAGTCATGACCAAACACTGATCAGAAAGGGTGAAGACATTATTTATTAATTAGCATGGACACCGTGAATCCGTGATAAAGAGAGGTGAATATCAATATATTATATACTTGGCTCGTTCTTCCTTCGCTGAACGGAGAAGCATGGCACAGATGCTTTCAGAAATTAACTTCCATCCAGCTATAACCCCACTTCGACTGATCAGATCTTGATATTGTTTGGTTTTTTTGGAGTATCCCTCAAGAAGTTGTTGAAATATAATACACAAACGGCTCCGCCACAAACGGTCTATCACAGCCATATATGGACAGACTGTTGGCTTTTTGGCATTAATCTATGTTTTGATGATTTAATCAACCTAATTTTAATTATGATCATGTAGAGTAGCACACATGTTGCATCGCATATATATTGTTTTGTGCTAACCTCTACAGGTGATCAAGACTCAAGCAAGAAAGGAAAATCAAGTCAAGACATGTAATCAAGTTCTTTTGAAGACATGTATTTTGTATTTTCTTTGAGTCTTAGGAACTTGTGTAAATTGAGCATACTTGAGCTAAAATCAACTCAAACACACACTAGGTTCCCTATAGAAGTCACACACCAAATTTCACATAATTTGGACTTCAATAGATCACCCAAACTTAGACCGAAAAACACTAAACCTGAATCCTAACAGTTTGCCCACATTCGGTCGACCGTAACAGGTCGTTCGGTCGACCGAGTGATCAATCACCATGTTTGTGTTTTCACTGCCCGGTTTCGATCGACCGTGTATACACTTTCGGTCGACCGTGTGAACTTATATTTCTGACCGTTTGTTTTGTCGTATATACCCAACGGTCGTATTCGTATTAAACCAATAATACCCCAAATACACTTCAAGTATCGGTCGACCGAGAACCTTGATCGGTCGACCACATATCCGTCTCTTGACAAACCCAAACCTCCTAGTGGAAATTGGTCGACCGCTAGACCTTGTTTCGGTCGACCGAATAGATCATTGTTTGTCAGCCCCATAGTGCCTGGTGCAAATCGGTCGACCGAACCCTATTTGGTGTTCGACCGATCACTTAAGTATACCTGAGTCTTAGCGTTGGGCGGTCGACCGTTACCGAACCGGTTGACCGAATTGAGTTCAAAATTGCCAAACGGTCGACCGAATTAACTCAGAATTGGGTCCTGCGAGTTTCTATTTTGTGTATCTTACACCAACTTATACCCAATCAACCTCAACGGCTCTATTCTCTCTAATGCTTATAAATAGAGTTGTAAAACACATTTTAACACAACTCTCCCACTACATACTTGTCCAAAACATTAGAGAGAATCCCAAACACTCCAAGCCTCAAATTTCCACACTTAAGATCAATTCTTATCTTTCTCAAGTGTGCTCAAGTTTAGAGAGTGATTGTCTCACTCAAGTTTGTTGTTGTCAAAGAAGAGTAAAGGTTTTGGTGAAAGCCCGAAGCATCCCTCTCGGATTGTGAGAGGTGTAGCCAAGCTCGGCGAGGGTTGTTCGCGAGATTGAGGATTGTAAAGGCGTTCTCTCCCGGCCCGGAACGGGGATTGGTTAGTGAAGTCGTGAGCGGAGCTCGGTGATCCGAGCGGAGCTTGCAAGAGAGGACTAGGACCCGGGTGGGGGTGTCGAACCTCTATAAAAATCCCCCGTCTCATTGTGGTTTGCATTTTCCTTGCTTTAATTGCTTGGTTGTTTGTTTAATTCCGCTGCATATCTTTAAAAGTTCAAACAAGTAGGTAATTAGGATTAATTATGATTAGAGATTGTGGACCCATAACCCACATGATCCTACACACACATCCTCGATCAAGCAAATCATCCATCCAGCAAATCTTCACCAAAGGCAACCTACATTCACACATTAATTACAACGGCTAAATCTTGTATTAGGAAATAAACCAAACTCATATATATACATGTATCTATATTATTCGAATTACGAAATACAAAAACATACATACACAAATTCTTCATGGTACCAGAGCAATAACTGGGACTCAAAAAAAGGGAGTTCATCACCGGTGACGGTCTCCGACCATCCCTTAGAAACAAACCCACAAACATCATCATAGTCCCACCCACATTCCGCTTCACCACCAAACCCCAAAACAAAATCCACCAAACTCATCATCACTGACCGATCAAACCTCAGAAAAACCCTAAACATGAGAAGGGGTTGACCAACAAAGCGACATACATACTTTCACCATGGTCGAAGGAGCGGCAAACACCCCTCAAAAGGTTGACCACCCAACTCCTTGTAGGATCGTGTGGGTTATGGGTCCACAATTAAGGCTAATTAACAAATATAATCCTAAACAAACATTACTTGCAAGTCAAAAGGTGATGCAGCGGAATTTAAAACAAATACAAGCAAGTAGGAATAAATGAGCAAACCACAATCACACGGGGATTTTATAGAGGTTTGGCACCCCACCTGGGTCCTAGTCCTCTCTTGTAAGCTCCGCTCGACTCCGCGAGCTCCGCCTACGTCTTCACTAACCACTCCCCGTTCCGGGCCGGGAGAGAACGCTTTTACACCACAAGCACTGCGAACAACCTCGCTTGCTTGAATTCTTCCTCTCACAATCCGAGAGGGATACTTCGGGCTTTCACCGAAGTCCTTGCTTCCTTTGACAAACAATTGAGTGGAGCAACACTGTCTAATTCTTGAGCACACTTGAGTAGGATTGGAATTTTGACTAAAGTGTGGAGGGTTTGAAGCTTTGAGTGTTTGGGATTCTCTCTAATGTGTTGGACAAGTTTGTAGTGAGAGAGTTGTGTTAAAATGTGTTTTACAACTCCTTATATAGGCATTAGAGAGAATAGAGCCGTTGGGATTGATTGGGTATGAGTTGATGTGTGATTACACAAAACAGAACCTGCAGGACCCAATTCTGGATGAACGGTCGACCAGATCGGGATGAACGGTCGACCGTTTGGTAGTTTTGAACTAAGTTTGGTCGACCGGTTAGGTAACGGTCGACCGCCCAACGCTACGACTTAGGTACACTTAAGTCATCGGTCGAACACAAGAAAAGGGTTCGGTCGACCGATTTCGTACAGGCACTTTGGGGTTGACAAACAATTAGATATTCGGTCGACCGAAACAGGTCTAGCGGTCGACCTATTTTGTCCAGGAGATTTGGGTTTGTCAGGAGATGAACAAACGGTCGACCGATCTGAAGGGAATGTGTTCTAAAAGTTTTACTTTTAAATGTCAATTATTATGAATTGAATGAGAAATCATTTTGTTCCTTGTTTATGTTATTCGTCTTTTAGAAGTGTTAAGGAAGAGGCTCTTGGTCCTTAACCGTAGAGCTCTAAAAGATATTGGTTTACATAAAACAAAAGATATTCGCAATCATGGTAATTAACATGGAACATTAATTACCGAGTTAAGATTGTCGTGTTGGTCATAGATCATTGTAGCTCTACAAGTAAGTGACAACACGGGTATGCAAAAGAGGAAAATATTACTTTTGTATACTGAATAGACCTAATAAGTAAAATATTATAGAAATGTGTTTCTGTGTCATTAATATTTTACTGTGTCTTTGGTCCTTTGATATGAGACTTATATCTGATCACTTAAGGAATACTTAATTAGATCAGTGTCTTGAACTATCGATCAGTGTAGTGTAAAGGCATTGGTTGGTTAAGTATAACTTTCGTTGGAGAACATTGCTGAAGATATGATTCTTGGCTCTCTAGCCCCGTCCTTTAAGGACTTTGTGATGCACTATCGCGTGCGTGAAAAAGGGGTGAGTCTTGAGGAGCTTCACAACGCTCTCAAAACTGCTGAAGTTGACATGGGCAAGGGTAGGGACAAGCAAGTCCTTGCCGTCCATGGGAGGGGCCATAAGATTGGTAAAGGAAAGGGCAAATCTACCAAAAGTGGTTCAATCAAGAGCAAGGGAGTAGGAGGTGCTCATAAAAGTGCCTCGAGGGGGAAATCTCAGAAATCTCCAACTCCCAATATGGAGTGCTTTCACTGCGGTGAAAAAGGACACATCCGGCCAAATTGCCCCAAGTACAAGGAAGACCTTGACAACAGAGTGATTGAACGTCAGCGCCCCAAAAAGGCCAAAGGTATATTTGTTATTGAAATAAATTTAGCCACCTCTGTCCAGGATTGGGTAATTGATACCGGATCTTGTGCTCACATAGTTTCTAATGTGCAGCTACTCATGGATAGGAAGGAACTCGTAAGGAACGAGGTAGAATTGAAGGTCGGAAATGGTGCGAACGTGTCTACGGTTGCACAAGGTTCTGTGGTGCTTCAATTGTGTAGTGGTTTAAATTTATGTCTAAAGAATGTTTATTATGTACCTTCGATTAGCAAGAATATTATTTTTGTATCATGTCTGGATATGGATAATTTTAATATAAATATTTCAAATTCTTGTTTGTCTATATCGAAGAATGGTGTGTTCTATGCAAATGCGTTCATAAGGAATGGTCTCTATTTGCTTGAATTGGATAATAAACAAATCTTTAATATCAATAACAAAAGACTTAAGACCACTCACGAGAATGATACTCTCTTGTGGCACTATCGTCTTGGTCATATAAATGAAAAGCGCATCAAGAAATTGCAAGAAGCTAACCTTCTTGGTCTACTTGATTTTAAATCATTGGAGACGTGCCAACCATGTTTAATGGGAAAAATGACCAAAAAGCCTTTCAAGAAGAAAGGCCCAAGGGCGAGTGGCTTGTTGGATTTGATACATTCCGATGTATGTGGTCCAATGAGTACTAGTGCACGAGATGGTTTCAGGTACTTCATTACGTTCACGGATGATTATAGTCGTTATGGCTATGTTTATCTAATGAGAAACAAAAGTGAATCTTTTGACAAGTTCAAAGAATTCAAGAATGAAGTAGAGAACCAACTCGACAAGAAAATCAAGTCTCTACGAACGGATCATGGAGGTGAGTACTTAAGTGCCGAATTTGACTCATACCTAAAGGAGTTTGGTATTGTACCTCAACTCACCCCTCCCGGTACACCTCAGTGGAATGGGGTATCCGAAAGGAGGAATAGGACATTGCTCGATATGGTTCGGTCAATGATGAGTCATGCGGAATTACCTCTTTACTTTTGGAGTTATGCACTACAAACTGCGGCTTACACACTAAATAACGTTCCATCCAAATCCGTGGAGAAAACTCCTTATGAGCTATGGAGTGGTAAAACACCTAAGCTCAGTTTTCTCAAGATTTGGGGTTGTGAGGCTTACGTCAAGAGATTGATGTCGACCAAACTTCAACCAAAAGCGGATAAGTGCTTCTTTATTGGTTATCCTCGTGAGACAAGAGGATACTACTTTTGGCATATCACCTCCAATCGAGTGATTGTAGAGAGGGGTGCCACATTTCTGGAAAAAGAATTTCTAGAAAGAGTAAAAAGTAGTGGGAGTAGGGTTGTGCTTGAGGAAACTCAAGATACTCTACAAGATCATGAAATGAATGATGACATTCAAGATCATGAAGGCCCAACCGAGATTCCTTTGGTTAGTGGGAGCGTGAGCGAGAGACCATCACAAGAAATTGTGAGAGAATCTCAATCATCCCCACCAAGTGTACGTTCAAGAGTTGAACGTGAACCCACTCCTCAAGAAATTGTGGAAGAAGTTCGAGATACACGAGAAGAACCAAAAGAACTTAGAAGGTCAACAAGGGAAAGGAAGAAACCCGATTTATATCTGGGACTTCATGAAATCATGGTACTAGATACCAATGATCCCTTAACCTTCCAAGAGGCAATGGAAAGGGAAGACTCCAAACTATGGCTTAAGGCCATGGAATCCGAAATAGAATCCATGTATGATAATCAAGTATGAGACTTGGTTGACATTCCTCAAGGGAAAAAGGTCATTCATAATAAATGAGTTTTTAAGAGGAAGATGGACATGGATGGGAACTTGACAACCTACAAAGCGAGACTTGTAGCGAAGGGTTTCACTCAAGTTCAAGGAATTGACTATGATGAAACTTTTTCACCGGTTGCCATGTTCAAGTCTATTCGGATCATGCTCGCTATTGCCGCATTTCACGATTATGAAATATGGCAAATGAGTGTCAAAACGGCGTTCCTGAATGGGAACTTGGAGGAGGATGTGTACATGGTACAACCTCAAGGTTTTGAAGATCCAAAGAATAGTGAGAAGGTATGCAAGCTTCAAAGATCCATTTATGGATTGAAGCAAGCATCAAGGAGTTGGAACAAACGCTTTGACGAGGAAGTGAAAAAGCTTCACTTCATTCAAAGTAAGGAAGAACCTTGTGTATACAAGAAGGTTAGTGGGAGCCATGTAGTATTCCTAATCCTATATGTCGATGACATATTGCTTATGGGCAATCATATTCCTTTGCTTGAGCAAATGAGAAGTTCATTGAAATCTGCATTTTCGATGAAAGACATGGGTGAGGCTCAATACATCTTGGGAATCAAGATATATCGAGATAGATCTCGCAGACTCATTGGCCTCAGTCAACGTGCATACATTGACAAGGTCTTGGAAAGGTTCAAGATGAACAACTCCAAAAAGGGCAGTGTGCCAATGAGTATGGGTGTGCAACTCAAGAAGTCTCAACGTGCGCAATCACGTAAGGACTTAGAGTACATGAAAGATGTCCCTTATGCTTCGGCAATTGGGTCGATCATGTACGCGATGACTTGCACAAGACCCGATGTCTCGTATGCTCTAAGTGTGACAAGTCGTCACCAATCCAACGCAGGTCCTGAGCATTGGATTGCGGTCAAGAATATCCTGAAGTACCTTAACCGGACTAAGGATAAGATTCTTGTTTATGGAGGACAAAGGGAATTGATAGCTGAAGGTTACTCGGATGTGAGTTTCATGAGTGATCCAGACGATAGAAGGTCGCAATCAGGATACGTCTTCCTTCTGAATGGTGGAGCTGTGAGTTGGCGTAGTTGGAAGCAAAGCACTACTGCCGACTCAACCACTGCTTCCGAAGTGATGGCTGTCGCTGAAGCGAGCAAGGAAGGCGTGTGGATTAAGAAGTTCCTTGAAGAGCTTGGAGTAGTTCCCTCGAGCGAGGGACCAATAGAGCTATTTTGCGACAATAGTGCATCTATCTCGCAAATCAAGGATCCCAAATCACACCACAAAGTGAAGTACATGGATCGTAAGTACTTCGTGACGCGTGACCTCATCGACGAAGGCAAAATAAATCTGTTATGGGTGGACACCAACAGCAACACAGCTGATCCATTCACAAAACCCTTATCCCAAGCCAAGGGCGAAATGCATTTCGAGTCCATGGGATTGAGGAACCATGTAGATTGGCTTGATGATTGATATGTAATGGGGTTTACCCTAGTTATTATTGTTTTATGCATTGAGTATGTATGAGAAAGAAAACTTTAATAACAAGTGGGAGATTGAAGGGAATGTGTTCTAAAAGTTTTTACTTTTAAATGTCAATTATTATGAATTGAATGAGAAATCATTTTGTTCCTTGTTTATGTTATTCGTCTTTTATGTTATTACTTTTGTATACTGAATAGACCTAATAAGTAAAATATTATAGAAATGTGTTTCTGCGTCATTGATATTTTACTGTGTCTTTGGTCCTTTGATATGAGACTTATATCTGATCACTTAAGGAATACTTAATTAGATCAGTGTCTTGAACTATCGATCAGTGTAGTGTAAAGGCATTGGTTGGTTAAGTATAACTTTCGTTGGAGAAGATAGTTAGTCAAAAGATTATCATTGCCCCTCTTAATTGAGTGATGATATTAGTGGGCCCCTTGATAAAGCAAAGTTATAATGTGCACAATGTGATTTGAGTTAAGTCACATATTTATAACTAGCTTAAAGAGATCAAGAAATGAATACTAATACAAAGATGACACAATACTACTTTGTGTGTATTCTTAATATCATGAGGCAAGGGACGGACACAAGTGGTGCACTCCATCACTAAATGGATCGGGTTTTGGTTCGAGTGGAATTAAGACATCTAACTAATTGGGAGCTATAATGTGTAGCTAGATACCACTTATAGCTTGTGATATTAAGCTTTTAATATCACTGCCAACTTAGTTTAGATCCTCCCATAGGTCACACCGCAAAAACCGTGAAACAAGAAGCTTGATTTTTGGTTCATATGATGTGTCGGGTTTCTCATAGAAAATATGACACATGTGGTGAACAAGTAAAATCAATTATGTTGTATATAAACATAATTAGAGTCATGATAAATTCATATGAGATGTATATATTATGGGGTGCAATAATTTATTGTTGCATAGGATAATACATTGCATAAGTTGTGAATTTGCTAAAACCCCCTTAAGTTCAAATTTTGTTGGAAATAAATCCAAAATTTGAAATAGGCAAAATCGGGTAGAAGTTCGGTAATCCGTTATGGTTCGGTCGACCGAAGGATCTATGGATCGGTCAACCGAACGTGGAACGGATAATCGTAATTGATTGACCGAACTTGACCAAAGTGCCTGGAGCTTTGGTACGGTGTACCGAACCAGAAACGGTCGACCGAACAATGTCAAGTTCCGATATTTTCGGTTAACCGAATAGCACTCAGTTTTAGACGTGAATGTGTTTGATCGGTTAAGGAGAATTTTTCTCCTTAAGATTCGGTCATCCGTCATGTACTCGGTTAAACGATCGTGACAAATTCGGTTAACCGAGTGGGACTCGGTAAACCGAACAGCGGTCGATTTTCTGCCTTTGATTATTAAGAGATTAATTTGATCGATGGTTGGATTAGCTCCAAATTTGGTCAAACGTTTTGTGGGTGCATATAATGCATTATGGAATTAGTTTGTGAGAGAAATTGTCATAAAACCGTGGCTTAAGAATAGCCATGATTAAGAGTAAGATTGGAGCCTATAAATAGGTCCTTATTCTCCCTAATTGGGTTACACACAATTCAGAAATTATTTTCTCTCCTAATTCACTACTAAAACCCACGAAAATTCTCTTAGTTTTCTAAGTCTTTGGAAGGAGAAATCTCAGAGGCTAAGGAAGGGGTTTGTAGCTAGATTCTATGCTTGTTTGGAGATCGATTGGCTAGCTCCTTTCTCTCCAACCTTGTTTAGGGTTTCGGTGAACACTCGGAGGCATCCGGCGCAACGAGAAGCGAAGATTGGCTTCCTCAACGTCTCTGAAACGTCAAGAAGTTTTTGAGAACTTCTAGGTATGAATTTCGGAGTCCCTTTGTGTTTGTTTTAATAAGTTTTTGAAACTAGTTGTTAAAACAAACTGATGCATGCATAAATAAATCGAAGAAAATTGTAATAGATCCTTATTATACATGAAAATTCGAAAAATATATATGTATAATTAAACATGAAATCCTACAGTGGTATCAGAGCCAGGTTCAATTTTCTTATGATTTATGGCTGTAAACGAATTTAGTTTGCCATCTAGGATTTAAACAATTCGGTTTTACCGGTTTTTCGGTGTATGGATCATCCGAGACATGAAATGTATTTGAGGTATTTTTGATTTAATATGAATACGACCGTTTGGTATATACGACAAGAATAACGGTCAGAAAATTAAGTTCAAACGGTCGACCGAAAGAGAAGGTGCGGTCGACCGAAACCAGATAGGGAAACACAAAACAGAATACTTGATCATCCGGTCGACCGAATGACATGTTGCGGTCGACCGAATGTGGGCAGACAGTTAGGGTTCAGGTTTAGTGTTTTCCGGTCTAAGTTTGGGTGATCTATTGAAGTCCAAATAATGTGAAATTTCATGTGTGACTTCTATAAGGAACCTAGTGTGTGTTTAAGTTGATTTTAACTCAAGTATGCTCAAAATACACAAGTTCCTAAAGACTCAAAGAAATACAAAATACATGTCTTCAAATGAGCTTGATTACATGTTTTGACTTGATTTCCTTTCTTCCTTGAGTCTTGATCACCTGTAGAGGTTAGCACAAGGCAATATATATGCAATGCAACATGTGTGTTACTCTACATGATTATAATTAAGATTAGGTTGATTAAATCATCAAAACATAGATTAAGGCCAAAAAGCCAACACTCCTAACCGGAGCTAACTACCTCTCATGGGCACGCTCAGTCACCCTTTCCTTCAGTGGCAAGGGGAAGCTGGGTCACATCACCTGAAAAACGTTAAGACCAACCACCGACAATGCAAAACAAGAGGAGTGGCAGATGGCCAACCACCTCGTAATGACGTGGATACTAAGCTCCATGCAACCACAAATCGACGAACATTTCATCTACTCAAACTCCGCCAAAGAACTGTGGGATGCTGCTCACGAGATATACGGACAACAACAAAACTTCACACATACATTCAGAATCAAGCAAGAAATTGCACAAAGCAAACAAGGGCAAAAATCTGTCACCGACTATCTAGGAGCACTTAAGAGCTGATGGGACGAGTTGGGTGTTTACGAACCACCTAGCATCGGTCTGAAGGTTCTCCAAGAGCAGCTCGACTAGAACAGGATCTACCAGTTCCCGGTCGGGATCGATTCAAATTTCGAAGCCCTCAAATCACAAATATTGTTATCATCAGATCTTCCACCCTTCAATACAGTAGTTGCCATGACCCAACGGGAAGAAACAAGATGACAAGCCACGACACAACCCACAGAAAAGGAAAACCAAGCATTCGTTGTGTCCCGCAACCAAAACCAAAGCGCAAAAGGCAAAAATCAGTTTGGCAAAAGAAAAGACGAACACTACGACAATTGTAAAAAGCAAGGGCATAACCGGGATCGTTGTTGGTTCCTCTACCCTCATCTCAGATCGTCGCGAGATGGGGTGGGAGATCGGAGAGGAGAGGGAGGCGGAAACATGAGCGAGAGCGGCAGAAGCCCTAACCCTACCTTTGGAAATCCAAACCCTAGCAGCGGAGGAGACTGGAACAAATGAGGGCAAGTCGGATCTGCGACTCCTTCCCGGGGTTTTATTCGAGACTTGCGCGGATCAACCCGGATCCGAATCCGATCACCATAGACGCTTGCATTCTATAAATCCAGATCAGCACCGTTTTTCTCAGCCTACAGTCCAGCAACAAATGGGTCAGGTACTAGCCCAATTGAATAGCCTTCTCCAGAGTCAAAATCAGAGTCAACACTCAGGTAACTTCTCAGGTATTGACTCTCCTAATGATCTTTTTAATTCCAGAGCTAATCACATTAATGCTAGTAATACATGGATTATAGATACGGGCGCCACAGACCATATGACAGGAAATAAAAATTTATTAAATAATATTCATCTTGACCCTAAAATGAATAATCGAGTTACTGTTGCTAATGGAAACCAAGTCGAAATTGATGGAGTAGGAGAATCGATTTTTCCGAATAATATACCTGAAGAAGTACTTTTTGTTCCATCATTCACATCTAACCTATTATATGTTGCAAGGATCACTAGAAAATTGAACTGTAATGTTATTTTCTCACCATTTGACGTATTATTTCATTACCGTCTATCAGGGAGGACGATTGGTAGGGGCATTCTCATAAATGGCCTTTACGTGTTTGATAGTTCGAAAAAATTCTTACTTGCTAATGTGTCCTATCAGTGTCCTGAACTATGGCACAAGCGCAAGGGTCACCCATCATATGTCGTTTTAAAACATTTATTTCCCAATTTGCGTGTTCAAGTTGATTTGTGTTGTGATATTTGTCGTTTGGCAATACAAAGCAGACTGCCTTTTTATTCTTCCACAATTAAAACAGGTAAGCCCTTGGAAGTAATCCACTCAGATATCTGGGGACCTGCCATGGTAGAATCATATAATGGTTTTAAATACTTTATCACTTTTATCGATGATTTTTCCCGCACAACATGGTTGTATTTATTTAAATCAAAATCTGATGCTTTCTCCGTTTTCTGTGAATATGTCACATTGGTAGAAAATATGTATGACTCTAGAATTAAAATTATTAGGTCTGACAATGGCTCAGAATATACTAGCAATGTTTTTCAGCATTTTTTGAAAACTAAAGGTATTTTTCACCAAACTACTTGCATCAACACCCCTGAACAAAATGATGTTTCTGAACATAAAAATTGCCATCTTCTTAATGTCACTAGGTCTTTGTTATTTCAAAATCATGTTCCTAAAATTTTCTGGTCTGAAGTCATAATAACTGTTGTTTATCTTTTTAATCGTCTTCCTATTCCTCTTATTCAGCATAAACAACCCCTTGAGATATTGAATGGTAGACGTATGAGCATCGATCACCTTAGAATTTTTGGATGTGTTTGTTATGTTCATAAAAAAAGGGTCGACAAATTCGACTCTAACTCTGTTAGAACAGTTTTTCTTGGATACTCATACCCAAAAAATGGTACAAATGTTATAACCCTCAAGAATGTAAACTATATATCTCCAGGGATGTTTCCTTCTTCGAAAATGAATCTTATTTCATGTCTACAAATAACCTCTCTGCAGATCAAGATGAGACATCTCCATCTCTCCCGACTATGGATTTATTTGAAGAAATATCTTCAGGTCTTGAGGAAACTCTCATCTCTCAAGAAGGGAGAGACGAAAATGTCACAGGTAATACAAGTATCGAGAATATTGTGCATGATGAAAATCAAGGAATAACCCCTACAAGAAGGTCCTCACGACCAACTTGTGCATCGTGTCTCCTACGAGACTTTGTTACTTATCCTATTCAAGATTATGTTTCTTACAAAGCCATCACTCCTAATCATCAAAATTTTCTAACTACAATAGACACTCACCAAGAACCAACCTCGTATCAGGAAGCTCTAAGGAATCCAAAATGGGTTAAGGCCGTGGAAGATGAATTACAAGCTTTAGAAAGGAATCATACATGGTCAATGGTCCCTCTTAAAATGGGAACCAAACCTGTAGGATCCAAATGGGTATATAAAATCAAATACAATAGTAACGGGACAGTTGATAGATATAAAGCTAGGTTAGTCGCTAAATGGTACACTCAAACTTATGACATTGACTATCAGGAGACATTTGCTCCTGTTGCAAAGATGAATACTGTTAAGATTCTTTTATCTATTGTTGTTAACCATGGTTGGAATCTTTTTCAAATGGATGCCTGAAATGCCTTCCTTCAAGGGACCCTTGAAGAGGAAGTCTTCATGACCCCACCTCCAGGCTATGCTTGTCCCCAGATTCAGGTTTGTAAACTTCACAAATCTATCTACTGTTTAAAGCAATCCCCCAGAGCATGGTATGCAAAACTCAGCCACTCTCTTCTCCTCTTTAGTTTTTCGAAAAGTTCTGCCGATGCATCCATGTTTATTAAGCATTACGATACCAACACCATCATTGTTCTTGTATACGTAGATGACATCATAATAACTGGGAATAGTGATAATGAAATCAACCTAGTAAAAACTTACCTAAAGACCAACTTTGACATCAAAAACGTAGGGTTCATGAAATACCTTTAAGGCATTGAAATTGCGCTCTCCAAAAAGGGTATGTTTTTATCCCAAAGAAAATATGTCCTTGACCTACTTCAAGAAACATGGAAATTAGGTTTCAAACCTGCAAATACTCCTATTGAGACAAACCGAAAGGTAAGTCCCACTGATGGAGAACCTCTAAAAGACATGGGACAATTTCAAAGGTTAGTAGAAAAACTCATTTATCTCACTGTCACCAGACCCGACATAACTTATGTTGTTAGTACAGTAAGTCAATTTATGCATGCTCCCCACACTCATCATCTTGACATTGTAGATAGAATTCTCAGATACTTGAAAAAAACACCTGGTCAAGGAATATGGATTAAAAATAATAATTCTAATTCAATAATTGGTTGCTCCGATGCAGATTGGGCTGGCAGCCATGACCGCAAATCCACTACTGGTTTTTGTACATTCGTTGGTGGAAACCTAGTCACTTGGAGAAGCAAGAAACAAAATGTTGTCGCAAGATCAAGTGCAGAAGCAGAATATAGAGTCATGACATCTACTACAAGTGAGCTCACTTGGCGCAAACAACTTCTGAAGGAAATGAACATCCCATGTCAATGACCAATGCAAATGTTCTGTAATAATCATGCTGCTCGACATATAGCTTCCAACCTTGTGTTTAACGAACGAACAAAGCATATCAAAGTGGACTGTCATTTCATTAGAGAAAATATTCAAGCAAAGGAAATCGAAGTTCCTTATGTTCAAAGCAAAAATCAACTCACAAATATCTTCACCAAGTCATTAGATGAAAAGCAATTCAATAATATTCTTGACAAGTTAGGATCCTTCAACCTCTTCCGGACACAACTTGAGGGGAAGTGTTGAAATATAATACACAAATGGCTCAGACACAAACGGTCATCACAACCATAAATGTACACACATCCTCAATCAAGCAAATCATCCATCGAACAAATCTTCACCAAAGGCAAACTACATTCACGCATCAATTACAACAACTAAATCTTGTATTAGGAAATAAACCAAACTCATATATATATACACACACATGTATCTGTATTATTCGAATTATGAAATACAAAAACATACATACACAAATTCTTCATTCTTCAGAAGCAAAGCCCACGCCCCACCACCAAGCAATCCTTTCTCATTACATACTTATGCACCTCTTACCACATGCATGCATTCAGGAATCAAACTCCCATAAATCTAAACCTCCTCTTGTCTTTACAATTACAAATTAACCTACGTACGTATAACATCATGGCAATTCCAAGAAATTGTTTGGAATTGGAACATTTGCTGCACTGCTGGTTATTGTGACGTTCGATGCACATATTTGCTCGGCTTCCTTGTATCGACCACCACCCCTTCTTTTCAAATTCCACAGCCAAGAGATGCTGCAAGGTGACATCCCCGTTTCGATTGTTTGGTATGGGAAGTTCACTTCCCATTAGAAATCCATCATCCACGACTTCCTCTTCTCCATCACTTCTAATAGAGCTACCGTCGAATCCATTCCGCCACCGTTCGTCTCCCAGTGGTGGGAAATGGTCGACAATTACGTCCAAAAAGCCGGTCTAAGCAAAACCCACGTCCTTCTTGCCAAGCAAATCAAAGACAACACTTATTCACTTGGAAAAAGGCTATCGAAGTACAATATTGCCCCCCTTGCCGGTAGAGTTAGCTCCATAGAGGACAGCATTGCCCTTGTCCTCACTGATCATAATGTCGCGGTCACCGGATTCTGCACAAGCAACCGCGGATTCCGTAGCTCCATTTCGGGAAGGAGAAAATCGATCTACATGTGGGTTGGGAATTCGGCCACCCAATGCCCTGGGAAGTGCGCTTGGCCCTTCCACCAGCCCATCTATGGCCCTCAGGTGCTGATCCTTCCCGAAATGATGCAAATTATTGTTAGAAAATTACCACCGACCGGATATATTGGTATGTACATCCGTCGGATTAAGACAACACCGCGTATGTAACACTGACGACATAGTTTCCGTCGGTGCAGGATAACACAAATGCTTTCAGGAAAATTAATATTGCTAGAAAAACAGTCTTACATAATTCAAATTAACACTACTCTAACCAACCAACTACAAATTAATTATACAATATTGTATGACCAATGATGCTTAATTGAGTCTAATGCATGTGTGTAGGTTCCACCGCTCGTTCCTCCCAACAGAGACGTCGGGATGGACGGAATGGTGATCAATCTAGGCACATTTTTGGCCCGGGCGGTAACGAATCCGTATGGAAACAGGTTTTTCCAAGGAACCAAGGAGGCACCAGTGGAGGTGGCGGACGCTTGCCCCGGAATTTATGCTAAAGGTGGCTACCCTGGGTATGATGGGGACTTGTTGGTGGACAGGAGTAGCGGTGGTAGTTTTAACGCTCATGGTTTGGATGGGAGTAGGTTTTTGCTTCCCACCATGTTCAATACTTCCTCCTTGTCGTGTTCATTTCTTGTGTAATCTTGTACGTGTATTCGCTTTGCTTTCTCGTATGAAAGTGTAATGTTAATATATATGCTCTCTTTTATATTTTCCTCTATGCATGTTATTGAGAAACAAGGGTTTTGGGGAGAAAATAATGTTATGTTGTTTCTTAATTTGAATTTTGAATACAAGTGTTTATATATACATTCAAGTTGGATTTCCGTTGGAGCTTTGGGAAGCGTCGGTCGGTGAGGAGGCGCGTCGGTCGGAGAAGGGAAGCGTCGGATAGTGAAGAGGTGCGTCACTTCGTATCTTTCAACACTCCCCCTCAAGTTGGGCCCGGAAGAGATTGTAGGTGCCTAACTTGCTTATGATGGTGTTGAATGGTTTCTGACTTAGAGCTTTGGTGAAGACGTCTGCCAATTGTTCTTTGCTGGAGACGTATGGGACTTCTATTTCTCCAGCATGAATTTTTTCACGGATGAAGTGACAATCAACTTCAATGTGTTTGGTCCTTTCGTGAAACACGGGGTTCGATGCAATGTGTCGGGCGGCGTTGTTGTCGCAAAACATGTTTATAGTTGTAGTGTGAGTTTGACCCATATCATGAAGAAGTTGTTTTAACCAAATGAGTTCGCTGGTGGTGGATGTCATTGCTCGATACTCTGCTTCTGCGCTTGATCGGGCAACGACTTTTTGTTTCTTACTCCTCCAAGTTACAAGATTTCCGCCAACAAACGTGCAAAAGCCGGTAGTTGATCTTCGATCATGGCTCCCTGCCCAATCAGCATCTGAAAAACCAATGATACTGTTAAAATTGTTGTTTTTCATCAGTAATCTTTGTCCCGGGGTTTGTTTAATGTACCTTAGAATTCTATCAATATTATCTAAATGTGATGTTTGAGGTGCATGCATGAATTGACTTACTATACTAACAACGAAGGTGATATCTGGTCTGGTTACAGTTAAATATATAAGTTTTCCTACAAGTCTTTGGTATTGATGAATATCTTTAACAGGCTCCACGTTAGTTGGACTGGTTTTGAGATTTGCCTCAATGGGTGTATTAACTGGTCTTGCTCCAAGTTTTCCTGTTTCTTTTAATAGGTCTAGGGCATATTTCCTTTGTGATAGGAATAGTCCTTTCTTTGAATATGTAATTTCTATTCCTAAGAAATATTTCAATAAGCCTAGGTCTTTTATATCAAATTTCCTTTTTAGGTAGTGTTTAACTTGATGAATTTTTTCGTTATTATCTCCAGTAATGATGATATCATCTACGTAGACCAAAACTATGGTAGTTTCTCCCTTATGGTGACTAGTAAACATAGATGCGTCAGCGGAAGACTTTGAAAAACCATAAGCGATAAGAAAGTGACTAAGTTTTGCATACCATGCCCGAGGAGATTGCTTCAGGCCATAAATGGCTTTGTTGAGTTTGCATACCTGGTTGGGAGAGGTGTTGTATCCTGGTGGTGGTATCATATATACTTCTTCTTCAAGAGTGCATTGGAGAAAAGCATTTCTAACATCCATTTGGTAAAGTTTCCAACACTTGTTAACTACTATGGATAGGAGAACACAGACAATGTTCATCTTTGCTACTGGTGCAAAGGTCTCTAGGTAATCAAGGCCGTATGTTTGAGTATATCCTTTTGCTACAAGGCGGGCTTTATATCTTTCGATAGTTCCATTGCTATTGTATTTTATCTTGTAGACCCATTTGCATCCAACGGGTTTGGTTCCATTAGGTTTAGGAATAAGGGTCCAAGTGTTGTTAGTTTCTAAGGCTTTAAGTTCTTCTTGCATGGCTTTTTTCCATTTAGGGTTACAACTAGCTTCATCGTAGTTCTTTGGTTCTAGGTTTTCGTTTATTTGGGTTAAGAATGCCCTATAGTTTGGTTGTATTTGTTTATAGGTTAGGTAATTCTCAATGGGATAAGTTACTTGTGAGGTGATAAAGTCTTTAAACCTAGCGGGTGGACGAGTTGGTCGAGTAGATCTTCTTGGGGGTGTTGGAGGTGGATTTCTGGCTTCTTCGTTTCTTTCGTTATTTTCTTCTCTTTCTTCATTTCTTCCTTCTTCTCGCTCTTCTTCTCGTTCTTCTTCGTCTTCTTCTTCTTCAGTTTGGTTGATGTTGAATTCAGGTAGAACAGGTGTGATGTCCGGGGGAGACTCGGTTGTACCGACAATGTTGAAGTAAGACTCATTTTCTCTAAACATTACATCCCGAGAGATATACATTTTACAAGCTTCGGGGTCAAAACATTTGTACCCTTTTTTGTTGAAAGAATAACCAAGAAATAAGCACTTTACATAGTTGCTATCAAATTTATCTATGCGTTTCTTATGAACAAAGCATACACATCCAAAGACTTTAAGATGATCTAAGGTTAGTTTCCGTCCTAAGAGTATCTCTAGTGGTTGTTTATTTTGAAGAGAAGGGCTAGGAAGGTGGTTTATTAGATAAGTAGCAGTTAAGATAGCATCAGACCAAAAACGTTTGGGAACATGATTTTGAAAAAGTAGGGACGAGATACATTTAAGAGATGACGATTTTTCTTTCAGAAACTCCATTTTGTTGAGGGGTGTGAATGCATGTCATTTGGTGTAATATTCACCGATTTTTCAAAAAAATTTGAAAGTTGTGACTGGTGTATTCAGTCTCGTTATCTGTCCTTAAGGTTTTGATTTTAAAATCATACATATTTTCAACAAATGTTTTAAATTCACAAAAAATCTGAAAAACGTCTGATTTGTTTTTGAGGAGATAAGTCCAAATGTTCCGTGAGAAGTCATCAATAAATAACACAAAATATTTAAAACCGTTGTAAGACTCGATCGGAGCGGGTCCCCAAATATCGGAGTGGATTAATTCAAAAGGAAAGTTTGATTTGGTGTTAGAGTTGGAAAAAGGAAGTCTAGTTTGTTTGGAATACTGACAGACATCACATGCATAATCAGATGAAATAAACGGAAATAACGATTTTAAAACTAGATGAGACGGGTGTCCCATTCGCTTATGCCAAAGGACATGACTCGGTATACTAGAGGTGTGAAATTTTTTGTTCGAAGTTTCTAAAATGTAGAGCCCATTGGTATAGATTCCTTTACCAATCGTCTTCCCTGTAGTTCGATCCTGAAAAAATACATCATTCGGGGTGAATATAACATTGCAATTTGATTTTTGTGTAATTTTTGCTACCGAAAGAAGATTAGAAGTAAATGTTGGGACATATAAAATATTTTTGTTCGTTTGATTTAATATGGTGGTTTCACCTATTCCTTTATTTCTACTTGATTATTATTTGCTACAGTCACAAAATTGTTAGATGATTTCACATGATTTTTTATTTTTCTTAGTAAACTAGAGTTTCCGGTCATGTGGTCAGTAGCACCGGAATCAATTATCCATTGATCATTATTTACATGCCCAATTTTTGCTAAGTTTTTATCTGATTGGTTTGCAGATAAATTTCTGGGAAAAAGTGTTATACCTGCGCAATTACCTGAACCTTGAGGGGTGGACTGCAAATATCCGCTGAGGTGGGCCAGCATCTGATCCAGCGTAATCGGGTCGGGTCTGGAACTGGATCCGGGTCCGACGGGTGGAGCATCTGATCTGTTAGCGGAATTAGGTCGGGTCTGAGAAAAACCGGATCCGCTAGAATCGCGTGAGGTTATAAAGCCCCGCGGATCCGAGCGAGAGACCGATTCGCCTTCCCATTTTCTCTGTTCCTCTTCCATGTTAGGGTTAGCCACCGCGCCGTTTCCTGTTGGTCCGCCATTCCTATTTCTGTTCCGATGATCTCCTCCTCCTTCCCTTGTTGGTCGGAGATGCGGATGTAGGAACCAACATGAGTTCTTGTTATGCCCGATCTTTTTACAGTTGTCGCATGTTTCCTGTGGTTTGTTTCCATATTTTTTTGGTTTTATTTGGGGGTTTTCCGGCGAAGAACGCCTGAGTTTCTGACTGGTCAGCGATCTGAGCGGTGGTCCGGCGGGTTTCCTCCCGTTGGACCATCGCGATGATGGACGCAAGATCAGGAAGGTTGGAAGTCATCAGGACTTGGCTCCGGATAGCTTCGTAGCTGTCGTCGAGTCCGATGAGGAACTGATAGATTTGATCCCTTTCTTTCCGCTCGAGTAGGGTTTTTGGGTCAGTGGTTGCCGGTTCGTAGTTAGCGAGCTCATCCCATCCACGTTGCAATGTCCCGAGATACTCCGTGATGGTTTGTCCTTGCTGCTTCGTCTGAGACAGATCGTGTTTGAGTTTAAAAATATGAGCGAAGTTGTGGGCTTTACCATATATGTTTTGAACAACATCCCATAGCTCATTCGCCGAGTTTTTGTAAAGGAAGATGGCCCCGATTTTTGGTTGCATGGAGTTGATCACTCATGACATTACAAGGTGGTCCATCACCTGCCACTCTTCTTGTTTTGTTTCAGTGTCATCTTCGTATGGTTTCTTTGTTGTTCCGGAGATGTGCCCCAGCTTCCCATTTCCACTGAGAGCCAGTGTGACAGCGCGTGCCCATGACAGATAATTCTGTCCGTTGAGCAGTTGAGACACCAGTTTTTGGGCGTTGGTTTCCAGATCCGTCATGTTTTCCTTGATTTTCCTTCAAGGGTTTTGGGTGTCGGGGTTTTGTTTATCACCTTCAACCCCCTTGAGAGGCGAAGATGATGAGTGGTGCTTTTTCGGTTTGGTTTGGTTTTCTCTGAGGTGTTCCGATGATGAGTGGTGGGCACTCTGAGGTTCACCAATGATGGAGCGATTGCTCTGATACCATATTGAGAAACGATGGTTTTGGAGAGAAAATAATGTTCAGTTGTTTCTTAATTTGAATTTTGAATACAAGTGTTTATATATACATTCGAGTTGGATTTCCGTTGGAGCTTTGGGAAGCGTCGGTCGGTGAGGAGGCGCGTCGGTCGGAGAAGGGAAGCGTCGGATGGTGAAGAGGTGCGTCGCTTCGTATCTTTCAACACATGTATATTAGTTTTAGCAATTGTATGTAATTACAAAAACTAATCGTTCTACGATCATGATGCTAAATTAATTCGTTACAACCTTGTGATTGATCATATGTTTCGCGTCGGTTGGTTGTTCTTAAGGAAGGCATTGGATATGTCTTGAATTTTAGGATAACAAGTGATTGAACAGTATAATGATTGATGAGTGGTTTTCAAAAATCAAATGGTAGCTCGATTTTTCTAATTTATATAAATTAGAAGAGGTTTTTTGCTGCGATGCACATTGGGGAAAAACGTCATTGTTTCAACAAATGTCCAGCATATCGTATTCTTTTACTTACACGATACGTCGTCAGTATGAATTTGTTACTTTTTCTTAGGGTTGTAAATGAGGCGGGCAAAAAAAAACCTACCAACCCTCAACATCACAACCTGACCTGCATAACATGATAACCCAAATATCTGATACCCAAATACCCAAGATGAAACGAATCTTTGTATGTAAAACACTAAAAATATATTATTTTTAACAATATGATGTTAAGGTAGATAAGCAAATTGGAAAATATTGACATATTGTAAGAGTATGGTATAATACATGGTTAAAAGTATAGATACATGTGTATATATTACATAGAATTATATACAAACATTACCATGTTAAGATCAAGAATAAAAAATAATAAACAATGCGGAATAACCCGCCCAACCCCCGCTTACTTGCTTAACTTACGCGGGAGCAGGTAACCCCACTAACCCCTACCTTTTATGTTAGAAATTTTGCAAAATTACCTACTAAAATAAAAAAAGTTTTTAATGTTAGACCATCGATAACGGTCGGGCGGAGAGCAGGGTGCTAAGCCACGACGACATCTCCCGCCAAAACCCATGCCACCTCCCCCGCACGTCACCTGCCCGTGCGCGAAATAGTGCGACATGCGACTCAATTTTGCACCCGGGTGGGTGCTAGATTTTGGATGGGTGGGGGCATATGTCCCCTCCCCATTCGTTTGATTTTTTTATTTGTTAAAAAACTTAAAAATTTATTTTAAATTCGTTTTAATTTTTTTTATCAATTTTTCTTCTTCTTATGAAAATATGTTTTTTATTTGTTTTGATTTTTTAGATTTTTGGGGGAATTTATTTTTATTTTACCCAGGATTGATCTCCAAATGACGTGAATGAGAGAGAATGTAGGGTGTTTGAGGTGTTTCTGACGTGATTAAGGAGATTTTTTGGGTGAACTTACGTGACAGTGAGAGAAGTTGATGTGATAGAGAGAGAAACTGACGTGACAGAGAGAGAAATTGGAGGCCCGGGGTAGCCCAGGCGCTGTTTGGTTATGCCCTTGATAACAAAAAAAACTTCTTTTCTCAGCGTTCTCACTTCTCTCTCGTCTTTCTTCTCCTCACTTCTCTCTCTCTTCCGTCTCCTCACTTCTGTCTCTCCCTCTCTCACATCTCTATCCTCTCTCTCTCCCATTCTCTCTTCTCCTACTTCCCTCGCTATAGTATTCTCTCTTTCCTCTCTTTTCTTCGATTTCACTTTTTTCTTCTCTCTCCAAATTCACACATTTTAACACGAAGAGAGAGTGAATTGGAGAGAGAAAGAACTAGATAGAGGGAAGTGAGGAGAAGAGAGAGAAGTGAGAACGACTTTGAGTTTTTGTGTTTTTAATTTTTTTAAATTCTTTATTTAACATTAAATGTATTTTTTATATTTTAGTATGTATTTTTTGTAAATTTTGTAACGGAATGATCCTACGAATGGTTTAGGCGCACGTAAGTTAAAAAAATGCACACATAGAGCATGGGGGAAAATTGTACACAGGTAAAAATGTTCTTTTCCAATTACACGTAATAGGAGTGTAAATGAGCCGAATCAAGTAAATTTTCGAGTCATAAGTATTATCTTATGTTATTACCAAATACGAAAAAATAATTATAAATAGAGCAATAAAAAATTCGAGCGAGCTATCGAGCCGAGCAGCAATTTTTTTTCGAGTTCGAGCGGTTTGTTTACCAAATCAAGTTTGAAGTTTTTTTTATTGTTCATTAAGATTCTTCATTTTCAAATAAAACTAGAATCAAATATTTTTCGAATCGAGTTCGAGTCGAGTTATCGAGTCAAGCCAAAGTTGACAGCCCTGTCACGCAATCAAAAAAATCCGTTGGAAGGGGAAAAAAATAAAATTCAAATTGATTATTTTCTGAGTTGTTTAGCAATCGAGATACCATGTCAACTCCTTGATAAAAAACACCAAAAAGGTTTAGCCATTCCAACCGTCCAGGATTGGACCTGTGCAGTTGGTAGTCGTCAAATTCCTCCTCCACCTCCTCCAACATGGGCGGAAACAGAGTTCCCGACTTCTGAGATGTGAGATCTCTCCTCTCCCCCCTAAACCCAAACCCTAACCCTAGTTTTCCGCCATGGATTACTACTCCAAGCTCCAATCCCGTCTCCCTTCTTCTTCTTCCTCCTCCTCCTCCTCCCACTTCCCCCCTCACAGAACCCAACTCCACCCCCGCATGGTCCACCCCCACTCCAAACCCTCCTCCCGCCGCCGCTGGATCCCCTTCCTCCTCCTCCTCCTCCTCCCCGTCCTCCTCTACCTCCTCCCCGCCTCCCTTCTCCCCTCCCGCTCCTCCCCCGCCTTCTCCCTCCTAATCCACGCCTCCGCCTCCGCCTCCCGGATCCACGTCTTCGAGTACGTCGACGGTCCAACCGGCATCCCCGTCATCGGGAAGGGGGAGCGGGTGTCCGTCAAGGTATGGCCTGGGTTGAAGGGGTTCTGGGAGGACCCGGAGGAGGCGGGACGGTCTCTGGTGGAGTTGCTGGAGTTTGCCAGGAGGAAGGTGCCGAGGGCGGAGTGGGGTAAGACTGAGGTGAGGTTGTTGGAGACCGGAGGGTTGAGGGGGGTTGAGGTTGACGTTAGGAGGAGGATTCTGAAGTCGTGTAGGGTCGTTTTAAGGGCGTCGGGGTTCGTGTTTAGAGACGAATTTGTTTCTACAATCACAGGTTTGGTGGTTTGATTGCTTTGTGCGCGAAGAGTTTAGGTTTGTTTTGGCGTGTTTTGATGCAATGTTGGTGATGCAGGTCGGGAAAGAGGTGTTTATGCGTGGGTCGCGGTGAATTATGTGCTTGGGACCTTAGGAGGTGACCCTGAGAGAACTAGAGGGGTAGTTGAAATCAATGCCTTGTCTGCCGAGGTTAGTTGCAGCTAATCTTTTTTCTACTGGTTTTTTTACTTATACATTGTATGCATGAATGTTGCCGGTTTGCCTCATACCTTCATTGCCAGACAAACTCACATCTCAAGGAATTATGTGATTAATAGCATTCATGCTTGGAAACCACATAATCCGATCAAGACTTTATCTTTCCCCGATACTACCGGAGAAATTCTTTATCAGGCGGGCCAAAGTATATTGCTTGTTTTTTCCCACCAGAAAAGTATATAATTTTTTGTTAGAAATCGACGCCTTATTGTGTGGCACTTCTTTGCTGAAATCCATACAGTGGACAGTATGAACATGCAAGTAGAAATATTGATGCATTGCTTCTTGCAGTCCATCTACAGTCTACACCTTCCTCGGACATAAGTTTACCTTTTAGCTTTAATAATTCTTTAGGTCACAGGAGTAACAAGCAATCTTTTGTTATGGTTTACGTAAGTTTGGACTTTTAGCTGCATTTTACTGGTTATCTTGTTATTGATGATGGTGGACAAAATAATGTTTTTATTGGTGTTTATTGAAGTGTGGGTATCCAACTCAAAACTAATTGACGATGAGTGGAATGATCAGACAACTTATAACTTGGGAGAAAGTTCACATTTTAACCTATGTGAGACAATTATCTAACACTCCCCCGCACGCGTGACCGAGATTTTTTTTCTCTGTGTCTATACGTGGATAACAATAAGGGTGGATGTGTTAAGCTGACCGTTGGGTCTTTTAGGCTCTGATACCATATTAAAGTGTGTATCCACCTCAAAACCAATTGGCGATGAGTGGAGAGATCCTACAACTTATAACTCGGGAGTCTTAATTTTAACCAATGTGAGACTATTCTCTAACAGTGTTGAATTGTTGTCGTTTTAGCAATCCAGTAGTTTTTGATTAGGGACACAAGAGATATTTATTTTTAACTCACAAAATGATTAATTGGCTTAAGTTGTCTTTTTTTCTTATTTCTTTCCTTCACAGATCACATTTGTTTCAAGGAAACCACCTCCAACGGAATCCTTGTGTATGCTGAAACTACCAAGTGTCAGTTATAATTTATACACAAGCAGCATGCATCAGATTAGCCAGGTGATAATCCTTACTACTAAATGTTGACATTTTTTTTATTCCTTTGTTTATCCCAAAACCAACTCCTTTACAAGCGGGACCCTCCAATACATGTGGTTTGAACTTATATTTTCTTTAAAAAACTTAAAATGAAAATCTAGGTAGTTCGAAGTTGTAGGCTCTAGCTCTTGTGGCTGTTACTGCCACGTGGATTTTAGATCCATAAATTTCCTAGGCTAGGAAGTGGGAACATAACTTCTCGACATTAGAGCTAGTTGTTTAGGTTGATCTTACTCTAAAGAACATGATTGTTCTTTTTGGTAAACAACTTAAAGTTACTAAAGTTGGCTAAGCTTTGACAATCATGATGTGTCCTAATTACTTCTTCCAAGATCCAAAGTGATAAAAAATTACAAACTGAGATCATATAAATCAGAAAATAAATCAAGAAAAAGCCAAATACTTCAATTGAAATGAATACGAAAGGCTCACACAATGATCAGATTGTAAATTATATCCTTCATTTTGATCAAGACACAAGTATAATTAAAATTATCATTTAGCAATTAGTAATTATATCTAATCATATGCAAAAAAATCTTTAGGAAACCCATAACAAAAATTCGAAAAGCACAACTAAGATGTATCGTCATTTGATACACTTGAAGTTGGCAATGTTTGTCAAAAATTATAGAAGTTAGAAAAAAGAAGTTTGCTTCTTTGCCTTTCTATTATACATTTATAGTTATTTAACAAATTGGATATTTGTGTCGGAAGATTTATTCTGCAGTATGAGTTTGTTCAAGACATTTTTTTTGTTTTTAGCCTTTGAAGAAAACTCTCGTTATGAATTTACCTGGTTCCAAAAAGCCTCTAACATTCTCTCAGATCTCTAAAGCACACAGAAGTGAAAGAGGAGAGAACTTATTTATGCGTAGATAAGCAAAGAGAAAATCTCAGCCCAACCAGTTTTAACAATCTATGCTAATCTTATTTCCCCCATGTAGGAAGGGATGTTGGACTTTCTGGATGCAATGCATTATTCTAAATCTATTGCCACATGTAAGTTTGCAGGTTTGAGTTTCATTGTGTGAGGGCAATTCCTTGCACTGCATAAATTGCAAATTTCAGCACATTCAAATACCAGAAATTCATAATTCTAAATATTTTGTCACTCACATGTAATTATCAGTTTTTTACATCATTCTGTTAGGCTACGTGCACTGCCTAAGATTTTAGATTTTCAGCTCATTTGGTCACTGCTCGAGTTATAAACCCCACACCGATAATAAAAAGACAGTAAACTTCACAGTTTTGTTAAACAATCATGTAGTTGATAAACAATTTTTTTCATTATCATCATTCATGTAAGTATGGTTAATGCATTTAATTGATGGGAAAAAAGGACAACTTAATATGCCCTGTTTTTTTAACACAACCACTTAGTTACGTTCTTGAAATTTTAGCTAGTCTGCTGATTTATGTGTAGGGTGGCAGCTCTGCTGGCTTATTTTGCCCAAAAAAAAAAACTAATTTGAGGTAAAAGAAACATTTCACGAGCAGAGTTATTTTGATTTTTTTTTGTTGGTGACTAGTTCCCAGGGTTGTGCTAGCACCAATTAAATAATCACCGTTTTAAGTTTGGATACTTACTTAATACTTATTTGATGCCTAACGATGCTATTGTATAACATTTGAAAATTTAATATAGAAACATAAAATAGAATCAGTTATAGAATATGCACTCATAAAAGCTTATAAATTGAGGGGTGTTTTGGAAATTTACTGTATAACCATTTAGGTTCATTTCAGTTCACTTTGTAAATTTTCCTGTTAGTATCGGACATTTATTATTTCGTTTTAGGATAAAATGATGTAATCTTTGTATAAATAATATATAATACGTACACTTCGATGTGCTGTGTTCTACATATATGAAAAAGGGCACATCCACTATCCACATTTGTATCACATCATGCCAATATACAGTATCTGTATCCTGCATCCATGCTTCATAGGTTTGATTAAAACGCATGTGCTATTATACCTTAGCCTTTTCTTATATTGAGGTGTGTCTGTCCACCTCTAGTGTCACGATAAGCTTTATCGTTTTTAGTTCTTATTGGTGGATCATTTCTTTGCTGCAGCATCCAGTTCTATTGAGTTAGCTACAATTAGTCATTGCATTCCAAAAGGTTATATCCAAAACTATAACATCAACTTTGCATCAAGTGCAAGTAACCAGAAACTGTTTGGTGATTCATGGGGCAACTTTTCTGAATGCAGATCCAGAGCTCTTGCTTTACTAAGAGAAAGCCAGGGTAATGTTTCAGTATCTTGATAATTCTCACTTTTTGTTTTTACAAAAATTGAAACATTTAAAGATTCCATCTTACATGTGGCTGCACATTTTTGCTCACTATATCTAATTTTTTTGTATATTAAAGGGATATGACTTTTTTAGTTTTTTCTTAAGTTCCATTGGGCTTACTTATGGACTGGAAGACCAAGTTGAAAGTCTTTTGTTCGTATGAGCATCTTTGGATCTAATTATTTTATTTTATGAACAATTTCATGATTTATAGTGGGTTTACTAGCATATAAAAGATGCATGGTGGTATAATTATATACTCTTGAGTATGATAGTTGAACATGAAAAAGATTACCGGGGTGCAGGGCTATGTTCCAGCAAGAGAATTTAATATGTACATGTTATGTTATTAAGCTCTTGATGAGAGAATTCAACATGAAGATTTATATTTAATTCTTATTATTCATGGATGGTGAAGATTCACGAATCACATGTCCTCAACTTATTCTTTAAGACAGAAATCACGTGTTCCTAATTCCTCTTGGGGTGTTATGGTGGTACCCTCTGAAGTACAACTAGTCTCTAGTTCAAAGAGTGTTGAAAGACATATGCTGCATTTTGAGGTCTTGAACTTTTGCCTTTTGGGATTCAATAACACCTGGTAGCCACCGTAGATTGGATAAAGATGGGCGTCTATGCAATGTTGGATGTGAAGACATTAGTCTCACATCGCCCAACATAAAAATGTAGTCCGCATTGAGCTCAAGTCCCGGTCCATCACTCACTGACCCACAACACCCACTTATTGCCACAAAACTTAAGTTGGTCAGTGTTGTGATAGTGGATTCATGTCATTATAACCCCCTCCAACATTTTTATGTTAGGCGATGTGGGACCAATGTGTTTGGGGTGTTAGTGTGTTACAAGATCAATCATTTCTCTTTAGTTGACGTGCCTCCTTTCATTTCTGCCGTGCTTCTTCATATTAAGGATCACTTTTTTTTTTGCTTCGGTATGCTTTATTCAATACTAAAAGCACTCATATTCAGGCATCTGTTCACATCCTCCCTGTAGAGGTTTCTCACATTTCTTGCCTAAGCTGCAAGGAGATACACCTCATGCAGAGAGTCTCTTCTACGCAACGGAGGTGTGTATATTTGAACTTGTTGTCATAATTAATTTGATACGAGCCAGTACTGGCTTGCAGGCCAAAATTCTGAAGTTTCAGTTTCAGTTTGATTTTTTTGGCTCTTTATAGTAGTGCTTCCTATTTCCTTTTCTTAGTTGTTTGGATTGGTTCCTGGAGCTTCCCTCATGGATCTTGAAGCTGCTGGAAACCATTATTGCCAAGATGACTGGACCCAACTAAAAAAGAAGCATCATAATATAGACGAGGTGGATCTGCTAAAGTATTGTTTCTCATCCGCTTATATTGCTGCTTTATTAGGTGATGGTTTCGGAATTCCCAAGGATCAAAAGAGGTAATTTATCTTTTGGATCCTTTTTAAATTAGCTCTTTTAATGCTAACCCAATTATTTCATTAGCTGTTTCTAGAAAGGGCTTCAAACATTGGAAGCAACAAATGTTAATTTAAATTGTTGTCATGCTCCAATCGCTTAGTTGTTTGTAGATTCTTTGGTGGTGGTTAGTGTTTATATGTCCGAGGGACGTTAGTTGAAGGTACTTAGGAACAACTGAAAACATGGTGTTAACGACGGCAAAAGTGTATGTTGGGAATTAGTCACATAGAGGGTGTATATTGGGAATTAGTCTGAGTCACATAGAGGGTGTATAGCTGGCTGTAACCTTTTGGGAGTATATAGGTGAAAATTCTTTATCCTTGGTGAATTGGTGCTTCTCATGAAATGTTTATGTTGATGTAGATGTGCTTTTCAGTAACAAAAGTCAAGAAACAACAGTTACAATCTTGTTATGCTTATGGTGCAATTTAGATGGATTTAAATGGAATGCATTGGAGTATTGGACCAAAACAATACCGTGTAGTGTAATGCTAATGAGGGCTTACAAGATCAGTTCTGAGCCACAGAGCTATCCAACAGGACAAGCTTGGCTGTCAGATGCCTGGATTCATCGACCAGATTCTCTGTTTTTCGCTCATATTATAATGCCATTAGCTAGTGATCCGTTTCATAAAATACAAAGTACCAAGTCACAAGTAGTTTTATAGTCAACCAATTGGAGAGCAATAAGACAGACATTGATGACCTGATGTATCTTAGAGTTCTTGAAAGTTAGAAGGTATTGGCTGCAAATATTTCATGAATTACGTCTAGAATACAGTCATCAACATGATATTGACAATATCCTAACTAGAACTCTTGTACTTGGAAATTCTCATCTCAACGGGGGAGCCTTGTTGAAGGGTCTTAATCCATGTTCAGGTGGGTGGTCGCCTAGGCGAATAGGCGACCACCCCTGCTGGTGGTCTCCTAGGCGACCACCCGCACACCTTGTGTGCGGGTTGTGCTGTCGCCTAGGCGACCAGGCGAGTGCCTAATCGCCTAGGCGACCATCTGTTGCAGCCCCTATTCTTCTTCTTTCCATTCCTGCCGGCGAAGGTTTTGGTGCAGCCTTCTTCTCTCCTTTCTCCTCCTGTCGGCTGGGTTAAGCTTTGGGGAAGAGATTAGAGAGGGTGAGGGCTGAATTAGGGTTTGGGGGAGAGATAAGAGAGGGTAGCCGTCACTTTTGTCTTGGGGTTAGGGTTAGCGTTTGAGGAGATGAGTTATATATAAGGGTTGTGTTTGGTTAGATGAAATCTCGACCCTCCGTTTTTTTCTTCTTTTAAACACTAATTCATCTCTTCTAATTCTATTTAAGTCTTTTTTAAAGGCCAAACATATAAGATTTTTTCTATATATTTTGTTGTTGTAGTTTTCATGTATTTTTTCTAATTTTCCCTTTTTTTAATAAAAACAAAAATAAAAAAATAAAATATCGCCTGCAACTGCTCTATCGCCCAGTCGCCTGGGATCGCCTAGGTGATCCCTGAACATTGGTCTTAATTTCTTAGAGGAACTTGAGAGAATTATGCACAATGTAATCATTTATATCCAAGCGTCATCCTGTGTAGTTTCACTTTTCCGGCATCATCAGAATATTTATTACACTTAAATGTCTAGTAATGTTTTTAGGGTTCATAAAGTATCCTAAAGCTTATTGCACTTTTGAGTTAATAGATGAGGTTTTGTTTTGTAATGAGGATACTTAATAGAGCTCATTTTTGAGTTTTTCTTTTGGCAGCACTGGGACAGCGAATCAGGCTGGAGTTACCCCCCTAGACTGGACATTAGGGGCATTTATCATGCATTCAGTATCACAAACTGAATCAGAATCAAAATCAGAGAGCATAGATCATGTTGCTGGGGATGATTCAGTTACATACATCACATTGTTTGCAATTTTATTATTTGTGGTTCTTGGTTTGTTCTATGTATTCTGGTGGCAGAGACCACAATTTAAGATGATATATGACCTTGAGAAAGGACATTACATAGTCACACGCATGCCCAGATAATTTTGGTTATTCTTTTAGAAATCCTAATATCGAAGTTTTAGTACTACGACCATTTAGGTTTTACCCATAGAAGTTCTATCTAGAATGGCAGGTGATGATTTTCTTCTTCTTTTATGCACCATTTATGTAGCAACTGTAGCATTTTCATCCAGTTCTTTGGGTTAATACGTAAGGGCTCCTTTTTACGCCTAAAACGTAGCAATCATAGCGTTTGTTTGGATCATGTAATGTTTTGGTTTTATGAGAACGACAGTTGTAATATGTCTTTTGTCCTTCTATTGTCTATTTGCTTTAATATGGCTGGTATTTTTCCTATTTATTTCCTTCAATGCTTTAATATAACTGGTATTTTCCTTATTTATTTCCTTTCAACTCGCCGATAGCATCTGCATGTAGCATTTCTATGCTTTCTCGGTGCTTCGATTGTCTGACAAGCACACTACTTTTGTTTGTTATTAGTAAAAGGTAACTTGGCTTGAAAATGTTCAACTTTGATTAGATTTTTTTCATGATCAAGAGGACCGTACGTTTTTCTACCAGTAGTACCCTATTCGCTCGTACGAATGGTAGCTAGTCCACATATGGGGCACTATTTGGAAAAGAGAATTTCTCTCCATATTTCTGTGGCAATCTATCTATCGCTGATTTATGCAGATGCATGTGTTGATTTAATCCACTAGAGCCATGCAGCAGCTCAGCATGTGTTGTTTTGATGTGCTTTTGGCGAATAAAGGGGTACTGGACCCTTATAATGGGAATGGGAATGGAAACAAGCATATAGTGTTGCAGAACGGCTGGATGGGGGCTCCAGTGCCCCCAGATGAGACATGGATGCTGCAGATGCCCACCACTCTTCATTGTCAAATCTCCACCACACCCCATGTGATGCACCTGCTGACTGCTGTTTCGTGGATAGTGATGGATGGGACGTACCAAGGAAATCTCAGTCCCATCTTTCACTCTCACCAACACCTTGTTATTTGCAGTCTTGAATGGAGTAGACATTAACACTGCTCTAAGTTAAGTGCTGCAGCATGTAGCAGTGGGTTTTAACGGCAAGTTCTAGGCAATTGAGCCATTTCCCTCTCATGGCAAAAGAGCACTGCAACAACTCTCACATCAACAAACTATTCCTTTTCTCCTGTATTATCCTCTCATGTTCTCACACTTCTTCCCCACCTGTGCGCAAATAAATATACACCCAAAGCCACCAAAAAAGGTAAAATGGGACAGGACAAGGTTCAGGTAGCTTGGCTGGTTTTCTTTTCTCGAAGGATTCGGGCATCGGCCCCAAATCTCTCTGCTTGCTTTCTTTTTAAATGCTTCACACGCTGTTGACTTTGGGATTCGGAATCAGATTGGTGGGTGGTGTTGCACGTCAGCGGCCAAACAGAGACACCTTACGGTGCTGGTCGTCTTTGTTCTGTTACAAATATTATCGTCAATTGTTTTATTATTACCGGTGAACTCACCGGATCAATTTTAACTGCCTTATGTACGTTAGTCGAGCTAAAAATATCAAGATTGTCCAATCATTTTCACTGAGACGTTTGACATGCCGAACGGAAAACCAATTTTCCAACGCAACCCCTCCCCCTAACCATTCCACTACCCGAGGACATTTTATCGTCAATTGTTATTGTGCATAATGTGCAGTTTCTTATTTCTTCCTGCCAGCTATCTACGTATAATCCCCCATTGACTCAATCCACGCAACCTAAGCAAGTTTGAGTGGGATAAAGGTAAGTCTGGACTCTGGAAGTAGTAAAAGCAGGGTTGAAAACAGATCTCACATAGTCATACAGTGTTGTAACCGAGTCATATAACTCATTCATACAGTGTTGTTGAGTGGTCAAAGGTGGAGCCCACTAGTCTGAGGAAGAACAGTGGATCCAAGTGCGTAATAAATGGCATTCAACGTTCTGTTCTCCTTCCCATCAACCAAATCCCCCACTTGTCCATCCAACCATCCCACTTCACTTCTCTTTGGGAACCAACACTAGGGAGAAAGAAACGAATCGGATACCAACATCCACTTTGTTTTTTCAGTGTTGGAGCCCTTTCAGTCCTATTAGCTTCCATCTACCATCTTCATTCATTCCATCGCCAACACCTTCTATAATCTATACTCTTTATTCTACCTTTCCTTCTCGAACCAAAAAAAGGAAATCAGATACAAGTACTTAACCTATTCACAGTCTCACTCACTCACTCACTCACCTGAGGAATAAAAAGAGAGAGGTAGGTGGTACCCATGATAATGTTGGAATGAGATGGTCGACCCATGTCCGGTCTCCTTCTCCTCCTCATCTCACTCCTACTGCTGGCTCTTCTCATCAATCCTCCACCACTCGTGCTCTCCACATGGGAGGCCCCTACACCTCAGGTACGTACATTTCCATCAAACAAAACCATATTTATATTATCCTCTGTTGATAGCGGAGATGATGTTTAATTGGTGACAGGGAATGGTGGTGAAGGAAGAGAAAATCCGACTTGGGTCGACACCACCAAGCTGCCACAACAGGTGCAACGAGTGCAACCCATGCGTCGCCGTCCAAGTCCCGACCTTTCCCGGAAGTGGAAGACATGAGGAGGAGAAGGTGGTGGGGCCCACCTCCTCCTTCTCGGAACTGCGCTACGGAGGCTACTCCAACTACAAGCCTCTGGGTTGGAAGTGTCGATGCAGGGAACGCTTGTTCAACCCTTAGGATCGATAATGCTGATGACGACGACGTGCTCTTTCATTGTCGTCTTAAATTATAATGATCTTGTGTTTGTTTTCTGGATTTTTTTTGTCGATCATATATTTTGCACAGCTGGTTGCGTGAAGTAGTAGTGTTTTGTTGGTGTTTTAATTTTAAATTTGTGATTGTGATGCTTTTCTTCATTTATTGCCTGCCACTCCTCTCTTAAATGAGAGTTTGATGTTTCATCACTCCCACGCCCGACCGACCTCTTCTCTGCCATCCATGCTAATCATCATCTTTGGATTGACGAGTTCATCACAAGATTCCTTCTGACCCTTTCTATGGTCTTCTTTTTTTCGTATCGTTAATGGCATGGATGTGTGAATTAATGTGGATTTATATTAAATAAATTTAGATAGCTTTTGTTATTGATGTCATCCACATGGCACGCGTGTATGTTCCTATTTTGAGGAACAATTTTGATTACTTGGACTAGGTAGGTTAAACTTTAAACAATCGATCTTGTTTTTTCGTACCTTCTTTTATAAGAAAGCAGACCTCCAATAGTAGCAACCTGTGTAACTCTAAAAGATATTCACTTCCGTTTGAATTTCACCCTCGAATCGAAACAAGCTATGAAACACCCTCGAAAAATGAAATTGAAAAGTCTAGTCGTTGGTCGTTCTCAACTTTTGTTGGGCATATTTGACCACGTTAGTCAATTTAGTCTTCGTAACTTGGAGTACTTTCTTGTGTAAAATTTAATGTACTATAGTATACTTTGCTCTCATAGTTGTCTTTAGCCACTTAGAAATATCATATTAGTTTGCTGGGGAGAAGTAAGAGTGAACAAAACTTTTGTAATTGTAGTCATATTTAGCCATCATTCATGTATGTAAGTATGTCCATTTTCTGTGTTTGGTTATGTTTGTTTGGATGGAAGAAAAACAATGGAGTGGTCCTCATCCGGACTTTGGGTCTTGTTACAGATGCGGATTCTCACATACTCATGATCACATGTGCATGTCACATTGACAAGACACCCGTGATCACCTAAAGCCACGTACATATACGGCCAGTCTTGGGTTATTTATACAAAGGGATCATAATTCGTTAAATTGATCACTGAAATTTCAAATGTAATTACAGAATCAAAGAACAAATTGGAGATAACAATAATTAAAAAATAAATACCGAGTAATCAAGTTAAAAGGCTTGAGGATCATCAACACCACCCTCTTCTCTTCCCTGTCATATGTGATGATGTCAAATGGAGACGTGGGGTGTTGTGATTTTTTTTCCTGGAGGAAGGAAAAATAAATGGTGAAACAAAGTTCGTGGATTTTTGATATTTTTTTTACAGATCCAAAATCAGATCCTTCATCATGTCTGTGTTTGTTGGGTAGTTTGGTCACCATTTTACGAATCATGTGAGGTCTCAGTGGCATCTCCAGCTGTGGACGGTTGGTGCTGCTGCTCTTGCTGCAATTGCATGTCACCATGTTGTGTCTCTGCAGTGGTGGTTGTATCAGTAATATTAGTGGTATACCACCATTAGAATTGGTTTAACTTCAGCAAATTACTCCAACGTTTGTATGATGTTATGTCAATTAATATGTGTACCTGAAGTTATGAGGTTTTGCCTTGTTGGAGGAGGTTGAAGTTGGAAACCATGTTCATGGGACGATGATTGAATGGTAGGTGGCCCCTTATCGCTGGGCACGAATTGTGGAGTATATCGAACATTATATGGTGGTGGTGGTGGCGGCGGCGGCCGTGGCGGTGGTGGTACTCGCATTCTATTATAAGAATGTTGAGTCATCGAAAATTGACCCGTTGGCGAAGTTTGCATTGTGTAGCCCACACCAATAGCAGGCGTGTAGGAATACGAGGGGCCCACCCTTGACGGCGATGTGGGCCCGTATATGTGTTGGTGGTATTGGGGTGGCAGTTGGGAATTGTAAAAAGCCTGTTATCATATATATCCATGTATATATACCAATTATAAATGACATCGTAAGATAATATTTCAAGGTTCTAAACTTATTCACGAGCAAAGATGTTTGTGAAACCAACTATGGTTAGTCTAGTGGGTAGATATTAAGTCTTAGAATAACTAAGTAAAAAATGAATAAAAAATATTAAAACCTTAGTCGTTTAAAAAGAACTTACATGTTGATATCCATAGTCAGCTGGATAAGTCATGTACCTGCATCCAGCATAACCCAATCCAACACAAAGATAAGTAGCAAAGATAAGTAGCAAGCACTATCTGCTATGGGCCTATCAAGGCCCAATAACAATATAACAGTGGAAATATCACTTTGGTCCATATAATTAAATTACACGACCAATTATTTATATTTCTTTTCTTATTATAAGTTTACCAAACTTAAGAACCAGTCAACAAGATAAATTAAAATTTAAAAAAGGTAGGAATGAACAGAGATGGAATTACCCATATGGAGGATAGTGGAGGGGAGGTGGAGGAGGAGGAGGAGAAGAAGGATGAATATGTGATGGAGGTCTGGTGAACTGTGTGGGAGGTGCACGTTGTGGGCCTCCTTGACTCCTTCCTGCATTATTAAAAATGGGTTAGCATTAATATAGGCAAAAACTGAGTATAGTCTTCATTGGTTGCAACATTCTGACATGTCATCTTGCTGTTCCCTGCACTATTCCGCATCAAATTCAATTGATTCAACTACCCTGTTAATTGTTATGCTGCTTGATTTCCTTTACTTATTGATTTATTGGTAGGTTAGCTTGGAATTTAATTAACATGAATCCGTATGGAGGATTATTATTTAATTAATGGTTATATATGTACCTCCGGTAGAGGGATTAGGACGAGAAGCAATGTTGCAATTTGCTTTTCTTCCATCTATAATGGGGTTAGACTCCATGCAAGCTCTTGTTGCAGAATCCGCATCGCGAAAAGTCACCTGGTTACATATATGAACGGTTGGAATTGCTCAATAAGTTACTTGAAAAGCATCATCAACCAAATATTGTAGAATCAAATTGTAACGACAATTTTAGAACTTTATCAAGAGTCGAATATTATTGCATGCAAGTCAATATACAAAATTCTCACGTTTTTGTTTTTGCTACATTCATCCCAATGCCTGCAAGAATATCATCAATTACTATTCCTACTAAAAGCAGAAGGAGAGAATTAAGTGCAGTTGTTGGCATATACGCACCTTTGATTGTGATATTCTAATCTTGATTCTACATATTAGTGGAGGACATCACCATAAACTGTCATATTCATTTTTGCACGAGCAATAGTCAAAGTACACGTAATTCGATTCAGACATTAGAACATGCTGGAGCACCAAAAATTTGTAAAGGTAGACGGATGTGGTGTCATGCCAGGTTGTATTCAGCAAGTTGTAGGAACCAAAAATACCGAACCACAACATGACTGTTGGCTAACAATAATAACATATGTATGGCCTTATATTATATGTATGTGGATGATACTAATTAGTGGTGCCCTACCCTCCTCTTTACAGCCAACAACTCATATGGTACGTGGACCACCATCTGATCCATGTAATGTTAATGAAATCAACACTTGATACTAAAACACAAACCAATTCACAAACTGATCTATAAGTTATTGACCATGTCAAGATTGACAATGAATTAATAAGAAAACAAAGATGTTCACAACAAGAACAAGCAAGAAGGATATATAGAAGGCTTGCTAGAGTTGACTTACAAATCCATAACCCTTGGATCTCTTAGTGTTCTTGTCTGTGATTATGACTGCTTCAAGGATCTCTCCGAATTGCTCGAAGTACCGCCGGAGCTCCTCAGTGGGCGTCTCCCACGCCAATCCTCCGACAAACACTTTGGTCAACGTGGTGTCTCCAAACCTTGATCTATATGGGCTGTTGGCCATTGGGCATTGACTACTACTATCCTGTCTTGATCTCACTCATTAACTATAGAAGATCTTGATTTCTCCCTCCTTTACAGACAACAAGAAGGAGGAGCAGAATGATAATGTAGGTTGTGAAGTATATATGATGTATTGTTGATCTCTTCTTGATGGTCTCTATGTACTTCTGGTGGTTTTGGCTTTGGTTTCATGCATGGGATGGGGAAGAGAGGGAGGGAGCAAAATAAAGAAGCCTAAGGAGAATAATAATATATGTAGAGTAAGGGTGTGATTGGAATCAGACAGCTACAAGAGGACTCTTTGCTGTACATGATCATCACCTTCCATCTTAATTTGTCTTTCTGACTCCAGTTGTGTCCTCTCCCTGCCATCTCAAATTAATATGCTTGCTTTCCGCTCCACAGGTGCAGGTGCAGGGCTGTCAACTTTGGTTCAACTCGATAGTTCGATTCGAACTCGACTTGAAAAATCATCGACTCTAGTTTAACTTGAAAACGAAGGATCTTGATGAAAAACCAAAAAATCTTCAAACTTGGTTCGGGAAACGAACGGTTCGGTAAACTCGGCTCGATAGCTCGTTCAATTTTTTTTTGATTCATTCATAATTAAATTTTGTATTTGTTAATAAAATAAGATAATACTTATTGCTCGAAATTTCGCTCGACCCAGCTCGTTTACACCGCTACACATGTGCATGCCTCTTACTATTTCCCTCCAAAGGAAACAAATACAATAATAATAATATTAACAACAACAAATTATTATATAAAAGAAAAAAACAGTAATACCCAACAACTAATAATGGCGTTAAGTGTTGTGTTCGTGTCAAACTTGTTTATAACTCGACCCAATATATCTGAACCACGGTTTTAAAAACCAAACCGGACGGAACGGTTCGACCCGGACGGAACGGTTCGACCCGGTCGGACCGGGAACCGATGGTCCGACGACCGGTTCACGCGAAAAACTGAGCCTCTAGTCGAGCCGTTCTGAACCGGATTGGGCCGGGTCGGACCGGACATAATTTTTTTTCAAATTTTCTTAATTTTTTTAAAATCAAAAAATATGAGGATTTTAGATTCTTAATCCAAATATTGCTTTCTCTAATTCTTATTCAAGCAACTTTGTCGAGTTAAGTAAAGATAACAAATTTGTTGAGTCAAGTAAACATAACAAATTTGCTGAATTAAGTAAATTGTGATTAATATCATGTATTATATTTAATGTTTGATATGTATATATTAAATAGTTTTACAGAAATCGGTTCAAACCGGTCCGACCGTTAATATTTATTCGATCTGGTCCAATTTCTGGTCTAAAAAATAATGACGTCATGCTGCCGTCATCAACGGTTCGACCGTGGTTGGACCGTGGTTCGACCACATTGAACCAAAACCAGAGTTTTGTCGGTTCGATGACCAGTTTGGTTCTGAAAACCTTGATCTGAACCCAAACTTGACCTATTTATTTTACCGGTTGCAAATGAAATATAAACCCACCCATCTAACATCATGTCATTAATTCACCCAAATGGCCATCTAATCCATTTTAGAAATAGGCCGTATTTCTGTATGGGTTATATCGAACCATATAGCTACTATATGGCAAAAAAATACTTTAAAATAGGAATACAAATGATTAATTATAGTTTGCCCTCCTGAATTATGCATTGATATTACTTTGCACTCGTGAACTTTCAAAGTTAACAGTTAACTGCCCTAAACTTTCATTTTGTAACACTTTTCTCCCCTGAACTTCAAAAATTCATTATTTAACATACATTGACGTTTTTCCCCCAATTTTCTCATCCGACCCAAATTCCAATCATATCCGACATCTGTTTCGATCCAAACTTTCACGTAAATATAGGTTTAGGAGTGTATCAGGGATACAACAAAAAATTGAGAAAAAAACGTCAATGTATGTTAAATAATGAATTTTTGAAGTTCAGGGGGGCAAAGTGTTACAAAATGAAAGTTCAGAGGAGGTAACTGAACAAACTTTGAAAGTTCAGGAGTGCAAAGTGATACCAAAACATAGTTCAGAGGGACAAACTGTAATTAACCCTATAAAAACTCCTACTTTTCTATTCCAATTTTCACATAATGACTAGGGAAATGAGTGATTTGGTGATAACATTTTATTTGATTCGGAGAAAATGATGAAAATTACCAAAACATTTATGCAAATTTGTGTTGATTGGTTTAAAAAAATAAAACATTCGTAATTATAAAAGACGGAAGGTATATATCAAGATATTTTACTAATTATGTGAATATTTGCAATTTGAAACAATACACACCCATATTATATGTGTGTATGTAAATTTCAAGTGAGGTCAACCTCATTTTGGGCTAAATGAGGTTGTTCGATGTTAATTGTTGGATTTAAACCCAATGATTCCAGATTGATGAGTTTACAATTGACATTTTTGAAAAGTATTTAATACTGACAACCAATTCGTATTGATTTAAAAGCTATAAACTGAAGGTTTATTTTGCAAAGTTTTATACAAGAATATAAAATGGAAAATTTATTAAACTTAAAACTTGAAGTCGTAACTTTTCATATTATATTTGAATCAAATCAAAATAATACATCAATTGATTCAATTCTAACTTTACAATTAATAACAATGAATAGAAAATATTATTTTATTTTTTTATATTTTTTGCACATACCTTGCAAGAATATACAACTCTATTGTTTATTAAAAGAAATATACTTCACATCTAAATAAATAAAAATGAAACTACAATTTTAGAAAATGCATCATGCTTCTTATAGGAAAAATGTATATTTTTAAAACACATAAGATGTTATTTTCAACAAAAAATGCATAAATCATGTACGTATCAGGTAAAAATATAATATTCAAATATAAAAGTGATTTTCATTAGACGAAAATGTATTTTTCTAACTATCGTACGTAGACTTAATTTTTAATTATGAAATCATATATCTATAAAGATATATCAATTCAATTAAGGAAAATGTGTTTGTTTGCACACACAATTAATAATAGGCAGTTTAACATATTTTCATTTTATGTTTATGTAAATTACAAATTCAACCTCAAAATGTAACATATTTGTTCTACAATTAAATTTATAACCTCAAAATGTAACATTAAGATATTCCTAACCTGTCTCTATCAATCTAATCCATTTGTTTAGAATCCAACGCATATTACTAAGCAACCTCATTTTTTTCTCAAATGAGGTCGCATCGCCTGAAAATATTGTACATATGTGTGTGTGACTTGTTCTTATTTTAATAAAAGGAGACTCATTTGTTGTTGACCTAAATCCTACTCTTATTCAACTAAATAATATTCCTATTTCAATAAACTAGTAAAAGTGTTCAACAAAGTCAATATGTTGTTCAACAATCTCGTGAAACTATTCCGCAACATAATTTCAATTCAAATTTACACTACAACTATGATTTTGATCCAAATCATGACATAACGAAGTATATGTTTTATAATCATTTGAATTTTGAAGCATAAGTTTAATTTACATAACAAATTCAATCAAAAGGTTGGGTTTTCCATTTGATGGTCGGATTGTAAAAAAACCAATTAGGAGTCTCACTTTTATAAAACTGAACTGCTATTCGTCGCCGTAAAACTACTTAAATCGCCCGTAAGATTACCATTTTGCCCCTCTGCCCTTTCTACTAATATAACACCTCATTTCACTCTTTTAACACAACTTTCTCTTCATATCACACTTTTATTCACCAAATAAAATGTCTCGGAGGCCAGGGAAAGAGCCAGCGGAGACCCCTGACTACTCACATCTGGTAAATTACCTTGTTTATTTCAATTAATTTTTTTAAATTTTTTTTGAGTCGGGCGGTCGCGGGTAGGGGTGCACATGGGTCGGGTTGGGTCGGGTTTGGGCCTCAACCCGACCCAACCCGAAATTTTCGGGTTGGGAAAAAACCCAACCCGAACCCGAACCGGTTTGGGTTCAACCCAACCCGACCCGAAATTTTCGGGTTGGGTCGGGTTGGATCGGGTTGAACCCGAATTCGGAAATTTTCTCCCAAACTTGGTCGGGTTCGGTCGACCGGTGCTTAAACGATCGACCGGTGGCTTGAAAACCCGAAATTTTCGGGTTGGAAACGGTCGACCGAGTGATGTTCGGTCGACCGAGTGATGTTCGGTCGACCGGTTTATTTGGGAAAAAAATAATAAAAAATAAAAAAATCGGGTTCGGGTTGGGTTGGGTCAACCCGACCCCCTCAACCCGAACCCGACCCGAAAATTCGGGCTTTTGATTTTCCCAACCCGACCCGACCCGAACCCCTCCCCAACCCGACCCAACCCGACCCGACCAGTCGGGTTCAGGTTGGGTTTCGGGTTGAACCCAACCCATGTGCACTCCTAGTCGCGGGAGACGCCCGACCCAATGAACAGACGTCTGCGGGAGACGTCTCCCACGTACGGTAGGCGTCTCCGGCAGACGCCCTACGTGTGGTAGGCGTCTCCCGCAGACGCCCGGTTTTTTTTTAATTTTATTATAAATTGTGATAAATTTTAAATAAATTGAATATTATGTTAATAATGAGTTAAATTAGTTTAGTAAATCGTTTATTGATTATAAATTGTGATAATTAATAAATAAATCGCTAAATAAATTGATTATTATGTTAGTAATTAGTTGTGTACGATTTTAGTAAAGGATTATTGATTAATTGTGATAATTGCTAAATTAATAGATTATTCAGTTAATAATTAGTTTAATTATTTTAGTAAATTCATTAATAAATTTGTATTTTTAAAATTGAATTAATAGTCATCGGGTTACCGTGGAGGAAAAGGGAAATCAATTCTCTTACGCGCGGTACGTAGTATAACAGACGAGTCAGGTCCTCGTCATCCACGTAGACGTGGTATTTCTGCTTCAGTTAGGAGAGAGAGATCTGTTACGTCGTCGTCAGACACCTGGAGAGTCTTTCGACGACGAGGATGATTCAGATGAGCTGAGGAGTCACGACGACAGTGACGATGGGGGCCGATACGACTTGGGGCCACAGGAGGAGGCGGTACATCAGGCCGGTCGAGGACGGGGGCGACACGGTGGTCCTTCATCTGAGTGGGTCATTAGGAAGGATCGAGGTGGCCGGTTTGTGACCGGTGATTCGAGTTTGTGCACTGCAGACGCCCGAGCTCAGAAGAAGAAGAGGGGTGATGACGAGTCTTGGATCGTCACGGATATTATTCCCGGTGGTCCTGTAGATGGCAGCGTCATTCCGAGTTTCGGAGACCACGTCGCCAGACGCATCTGGGATGACGAGGAGCGGAAGGTTTTGAAGTGTCATAATCGGCACAGAGCCTGTACGACATTGCAGGCATGGCGCTCAGTGATGACTGAGGATATGACGACGACCGTGGTTGACAGTGGATTGGGTCACTTGCCGTACAACATGTTTTCCTGCATCGACATGCCGTTGATTTCGGCATTCGTGGAGCGGTGGCAGCCTGACACCAACACTTTCCACTTGCCGTTCGGAGAGATGACGATCATGTTGCATGACGTCTTTCAGATTCTTCACATTCCTGTTGAGGGTCCCATGGTCAGTGCGCAGGCGCCGACATCTGAGCTGAAGTTATATGTATCTGAGTTGCTGGGTGTCAGCCTGGAGGGTCTTGGGCGGGATAGCTCATTTTGGAGTGGCGGTGGTGTTAGTATCGACGCTGTGGACGAGTGTTGCAGACGGGGGCGACCACCACAGACTGAGGATACGCAGATGACTGCTTATTTCTTCTTACTGCTAGGCTGCGTATTGTTTGTCGACAAGAGCGGTTCCAGACTGAGACCACGCGACTTATTGGAGGCGAGGGACCCAGATACCATTGCTGATTACTCATGGGGGTCGGCGACGTTGGCATATCTGTATCGCCAGCTGGGCATATCTAGTCGTGCTGATTGTGGTCAGATTACGGGTTGTCTTACACTGCTGCAGGCTTGGATATATGAGTATTTTCCTGCTTTACGCCCACATCGTGAGCGGAAGATTGTTGAGCGTGGCCATCCTCGTTCGCGTATGTGGGCTGTCCGGGCCGAGGATAAGAGCGAGAGTCGACTTATTTCTATTCGTAGACGACTAGATCAGATGACTGCATCGCAGGTATATAATGTATATATCATTCACGTTTATTTAAATTTAATTTTATTATTATTATTAACGTATAAACGTTTAGGTGGAGTGGTTACCGTATGGTCCCGAGCCTGCTGTAGCTGTCCTGATGACTACATTTGCCGGCATTATTCGTTATAGGGATATCACAGAGCCTTATATACCTGATCGCGTGTTACGTCAGTTAGGTTGCATTCAGGTGATCCCGGTTGACATCCCGACGCATGAGCATGCAGTACGGTCTGCGACTGCGACGATGTACGACGTCAGGCACAGCGTTTCGTCTGCGGAATCGGTTTGGAGGACATTTCCGAGACTAGGACGACTACACCTGGCCGATCTGAGTCGTAGCCGCGACCCCTCCACCTGTGCTCCAGATTATTTGCAGTGGTTCGGTAGGTGCTCACATCCACTGCTCGTACGCGGTATCATTCCGAGACCGGAGAGACCACTGGATAGGACATGTGCCGATGCGGTAAGTTTATCTAATTTTATATTTAATTGTAAAGTATATTTTGTTATTGTACGCTAATTTCTATTTTACATACAGTGGATGAGTAGGGCGATACGGTGTACGCAGCCGTTCTTGCGAGAGAGAGACGTCATGCCGAGTGAGGCGACGAGACTTACATGTACAGATTGGGATCGCCTGATCGAGGATTGGAACAGCCAGTTGGGCATTTCGGACCATGATTCAGATGCTGAGCTGTAGTTGTCTAGCTTTTACTTTCGTTTTGTTGCACTGTTAGTACATTTGTTGGTATATGCTTATGTTTATTTGTGTACTCTTATTATTTATTTCTGACGAACATATCTTCTACATATTTCTTTGACTATCGTATTTTTTAATATTTATTTTTCACGAAAAGATTTTCAACTTATTTCTTTATATATGAAATCTTATTTAAATTTAAAATACGGTAAAAAAAACAACACGATATAAGTAGAAATACACGATATATTATACATTACAAAACATTACAAATTACAATCAACGTAACTGGTTCCAATACTCCATCCTACTTTGGTACTGATCCTCCCATCCAACAACACTCTCATCTCGCATTTGATACCATAAGGTCGCTATAGGAGGTACTGGGAAATCATCAAGTAATTCCAAACGAATAAAATGAGCGTAACTCCCTAAATGAGCAATGACCAACTCTCTGACAGACCTCGTCATGGTAGAGGGACACTCCCAGGGTAGAACAGTAAGACACGGGAACAACGAACCATCCGTTCCCACTGCGAAATACATGACCACACACTTGTAAAAATTCGCAATAGGAAACAAGTCGGACCAAACCTCCATATAATGATCCTCGCCACAACCTCCCCGCCCCAATCAATTCGTTGACGAGCCTCTCTCACATGGCCGAAATAGACTGTCTCATAAATAGGATGTGCACCTATCTCATTAGAAATCGCACGACGGGCGTACGACCAGTTCTCCTGACCACCATGAAAAACATCGGCAACACATCGAAATCCACAGTTGCCATCAGCACGTACGTCATTCCACCTTTGCAGAAATGGCAAAATGATTCCTGGCAGTCTATCATTATATGGGAAGTTGTCCACGTCAACCCATCCGGACACTGTAAGGTAGGTAAATAACAATTCATTAAAACAACAAAATTAGGAGATAATATATTCAACCCCATTTAGATTACTAATATATATTAAATAACATAACAACAAAGATATCGACATACCAGAAGATCCTGTGCCCGTATTAAAGGACGATCGAGACGAATTAGACCGACGACCCCTGCTCCCACTACTGGCAGACCGACCACGACCCCTGCTCCCACTACTGCCAGACCGACCACGACCTCGCTCAGCATACTCGAAGGCACTCGGGTCCCGACGTGTCGACTTTCCCCTAGGTCGACCTCGTACCTTAGTATTTTCTTCGGGTTCTCCATAGTTCGACTGATCGGGGTGTAACTGTTCGTATAAAATACGAGAGGCACTACGAATTACTGCAGCATCGCTCTGCGAGATCTCATCCACTAGCTTCCGAAAATGCTCGGTGTCTTGCGCTGACTGATCAACAAACTCTGACATCTGGACTCCTTCTCCGATAACAAGTGTTTTCCAGAATGGATGAATCTGCTCTAAATAAATTCCATCACCTGACACGAGACACTCGTACATGGTACAGGCACAAGGAATCCCATGTGTTGTCAGGAAAGCACACCCACAACGATATTCAATTTTATCACTTAAGTCATGCATTCTCTTCAACTCCTGAGTCATTAACGACAAGCAGTGATGCGAAACTCGGCCTTTTATATGCTGAAACAGAGGACCTATGTAATGTGCCAAATTTCGACGTCTCGAATCTTCAAGAAAGTTCTGAATATTCGTCAGCTGCATTTCAATAGACGAGTTCACGCGGTCGAAAAGAGTGTCGAGAGCGGCAGTCGATGTAGTGATCCACTCTTTCAGAGCCGAATGTGCACTTTCCACCCTGCAGTTCGTAGTGTTGCCGAAATGAAGAACTTGATTCGTCCAATTCAACACGAATTCTTCCTTATGCACCAACCACGTGTCTTCCACATACTTCGTCAGCACTGGCCAGGAACTGTAAGAATCCTTCAGATTACGGACTGCTCTATCATAATCCGTCTGTGAATCAGAAAGCATGACTCTCCTCCATCTTCCACGTCTAAAACTCTCTGCAAGCTGCTTCTCCTTGTCGAATACGTGGTATGCGTAGTTGTACACGTCTTTGTTGATATGCCAGGTGCATAGTAAATAAGCTGACTCAGGAAAAACCTCTGCCATTGGTCGCATCAGACCCATCTCCCGGTCCGTAATTATTGCTGTCGGGCTAACAATATCCAATAACAGATCTCGCAACCTCTCCAACACCCACCGGTAACTAGACTCGGTCTCATCCTGCAAAATCGCATATCCGACGAGGAAATTCATATTTGTTGGAGTAACCCCAACCATCTCAAACAAAGGCATCTTGTACTTGTTCGTCTTATACGTCGAATCCATACAGATCACGAATGGGTATGTACGCAACAACTGAACTGAAGTCGGATGTGCCAAAAATGCGTGAGTCAAGACATTAGTTTCTTCATCTGCCACAATCCAATGCAAATACTTATGCTGCACTGCCTCTCTGAGAAACTGCTGCGCGGGATTCCTGTCTTCAGATTTCGTCCTCCTCATGTACTCTCTGAAGTTGTAAATGTGCATTTGATTAAGATTATCGTCCGGAAATTTCTTCTTTACCGCCAACAAAATGTTACGGGGCATTGCTTGTGCCTCTGTCATATCCCGAACAATTTGCTTTGCCCCAGCACTAAGTCCGCTGACCTATCGGTGACCCTCTGAATAAACTGCCAATGGGTGGTTGTGCTGCCCAAACATGCTACTAGAAACAATAACCCATCCATCACGATCTCGTCGCTCCACCACTTTTACCAAAAACCGACAACCGCAACCTTTTCTTTTCGTATTCTTTCGCAGTGCAATACTCGTATCACGAGAACTCATCTCACGTCTGCGATCGCATCTGAGGTAACAATCCATCCGGTTATCTGCTTTTGGTTTGTACGATGATATAACCAAAAAAAATTCGGCTCCTATCGCAATTTGTTTCGCCCATTTACAACCTTCCTCGATTGTTGTAAATATTTCTTTACTGTCAAAAAGCTCACTGTAATCTACTCCATCACCACCGAAATCTTGAAACGGAACCTGAAAAATTTGAATTTAACAAAAAATTAAAAAAACAACAAAAAAAACGGGCGTCTGGCTAAACCGCCTCCACCAAGGTGGAGGCGTCTGTCTAAACCGCCTCCACCTATGTGGAGGCGTGTTAGGCAGACGCCTCCACCTTGGTGGAGGCGGTTTAGCCAGACGCCCGAGTCGTGAAAAAAATTCCGCCCTAGTTACCTCGCCGGATTCAGGTGTTTCGCCAGACATTTTCGTGGTGTTGGTACTAGGAATGTGAGTAAAACTGAGTCAAACACCTTATTTAAAGACACGGGACGAAATCGGTATTAATTGATTTGTTAAGGGCAAAAATGTCATTTTTGGGGCGATTTAAGTAGTTTTCCGGCGACGAATAGTAGTTCCCTTATAAAATGAAACTTCTAATATGTGTGTGTATAATTGTTGTTCACGAGTTACATGTCTTAAACCCAAACTCAACCCATTTAACTATCGTGTCAACCTAATTATCAGCCGAAATTCAACCCATTTAGTTATCGTGGGAAACCGATTATCACCTGAACTCATTTATGCAAACCTAAATTCTTATTTTTCGTGATCGTGTCATGACCAAAATCGTCACCCCTGAGGTTAACCTTATAGAGAAAATAATCTTCTTCATCCAAACAATCCAAGTTAAGATTTTCTCTTCTTTTCCTTTCCTTTTTCTTATCCTCAAAGTGCAATAAAACCAAGTATAAAGAAAAGAGCATTGGAAGTAAATATAGCAACTTGGTGATGAACAGAAAGACAACAATACTATTTATGTCAAGGGAGGTTGGATCTTAATTAATCTTAGATTGATTTGCGGAAAATGAAGTAGACCTGTCGATATCAATACTATCGAACTTTTGGATTTTAATATATACCCATCGGTTCGTTATTGTTATTTTATCAAAATGATTGGAATGTTAGATAGAACATAATCAAATAGTTAATTAATGATGCAATGACATTGGATGTATTGAGAAGCTAGCTAATTAGACCTAGGTGGAGTTGACATGTGAGTGGAGCCCCTCTTGCATCATATATAGATGGGACTCCACTTACTACTGCTGAAGCTAAAAGGGAGAATAAATATATGGGAAATGATTTATGAACGCAGTGTGTCACGGACGTGCTCTACGTGGACATCCATGTCAGTCCTTACGTGGCCAAAGCATGAATGTTTTTTTGTTTTTTCTTCCTGATGTCCACTCAAATCACATTAAATGCGTTTCAACTCAGCACGTTCTCTCTCTCCACCCAAATACAAATATGATGACACTCTTTCTTTCTTCTTCATTCTTTCTCTCCAGAATAAATCACCATTTCGAGCAAGATATTAGGTCGAAGAAGCGTCTGATACCGACTCTCAGGATTCTTCACAACGTAAGCAGCGTGAATGGGACGGTGCGAAGACTTCCCGATGTTCTACATAAACAGAAAATCTGAGATGCTATTTTTTTCCTAAACGTAATTCTTGTGGGGTAAAATATACAGTGGGAGGTTTGTTGAGTTTGTGCGGGGGTGGCAGGGGGCGGCAGCCCCTGCGGGGGACGTGAAATGCATCATCCTTACAAACCTTAGCATTTTTTTGTTTTGACATCATATTATTGCATTCCATATATTGATTCGTTTATTCCGACAATAATGAAGCCATATATTATTCCGGACTGCAAATACACTTATTTCGGACTGCAAATACACTTATTCCGATTCCGGACAGCAAATACACTTATTCCGGACAGCAAATCCACTTATTCCGGACACTTTTTATGTTCCGTTTCTGGACACACTTTATTCTTAAACCGGACAACAAATACACTTATTCCGGACAACAAATACACTTATTCCGGACAGCAAATACACTTATTCCGAACAAACTTTCTGTTCCGTTTCTGGACACACTTTCTTCTTATTCTGGACAACTACACTTATTCCGGACTGCAAATACACTTATTCCGGACAGCAAATACACTTATTCCGGACAACAAATCAACTTATTCCGGACAAACTTTATGTTCCGTTTATGGACACACTTTATTCTTAAACCGGACAACAAATACACTTATTCCGGACAACAAATACACTTATTCCGGACAGCAAATACACTTATTCCGGACAAACTTTCTGTTCCGTTTCTGGACACACTTTCTTCTTATTCTGGACAAGTACACTTATTCCGGACTGCAAATACACTTATTCCGGACAGCAAATACACTTATTCCGGACAAGAAATCAACTTATTCCGGACAAACTTTATGTTCCGTTTCTGGACACACTTTATTCTTAAACCGGACAACAAATACACTTAGTCCGGACAACAAATACACTTATTCCGGACAGCAAATACACTTATTCCGGAAAAACTTTCTGTTCCGTTTCTGGACACACTTTCTTCTTATTCTGGACAACTACACTTATTCCGGACTGCAAATACACTTATTCCGGACAGCAAATACACTTATTCCGGACAAGAAATCAACTTATTCTGGACAAACTTTATGTTCCGTTTCTGGACACACTTTATTCTTAAACCGGACAACAAATACACTTATTCCGGACAGCAAATACACTTATTCCGTACAGCAATATACACTTATTCCGGACATACACATAATGTAAACTGCACACACACATAAAGTAAGCTAGACAAATTAAGTTGATCCAACGTAAAACTTAAAAACAAATATTTTATTATGATAAGTGTGGGCTCTGCACGAATAACGAGACTGCACGATGTCCTAGGGTCTGCACACTGTCTTATCTGTGTATTGGGAAATGAATCGTTCAACTTAAAGAACTGGCGTTTTTTAAAAAGACCAAAACGCGCGAAGAGAAATTTCGCTGACTGGACGCTGACTCAAAGAAAAATATCTGAGTTGTACAGATCCACGTAAGGCGCGTCCGTGACGCCTGCGTCTATCACGACTCTAAATATATTGCTGGCAATAGCTGTTTGGCTAGTTGGAGGGTCCAAACTCCAAACTGCTGTCTCTCATGCGTCATGACCTACAAATCATCGTACCTTTTTCAGTTTCACGTAGTGGATCACGATTTTAAACTAGAGATAATGTATAACAGTATATCGAACTGTAAATCTTATAAAGACTCGAAACGACATTTTGGATTCAAGAATTATCGGAACCGACCCTACTAGTTAAGATAAGTGTGGTCTACAGACTAGGTAGGGAGTGGGGGTGAGAGATAGATAGATAAAACAGTTGGCGAATCTGTTTAGTTGACAAGAATTTCGACGATCAACCAACTTTACCGTACTAGATTACAAATGGACATAGTTTATGGAATGTGTTTGTCTAAAGTTTGGAATCAACAATCAGCAGTCATGTGTGTAGGTAGAAAGGACACATTAATGCATTAACCAACTCATATGTGGAGGCAACCATGTTAGCATACAGCTCACCTGCACTGCACTGCAATTGGAATAGGAATAGATCCAATTCTTCAATCAATGTGGGTTTTGTTTTACGTTAATACCCACCAATTTGTTAGAACCGGCAATCTCTCGTTAATCTTTAGCATGCTAGCTTGTATTCACAACAATCATTAAAAGAAAACAAAAAAGTTGGGTTCATCAAACTCGTGTTTTGACGATTCTGCGATCGCTATAGCAACAACGGCTAAATCTATTAGGCTTATAAATTGTAAATACAAGCAATGAGAAGACAATTGTCCTTTGGTGGTCGTTAATAATCAACTTTAAAATGGAAAATACATGCATTATCATGATCTGTCAATCTTTTTGTAAGATTAACTTTAACTTTTCGTGCAAGGGGCTTGCTGTACCTCGTCATTTACTTGCTTGGTTTCATTCATATTTTAAACTCCACGAGTTTCTCTAGAGAAATTAATCTCAGCATTCATCATCAAACTAATAGTTGAGATTAATGGGATGCCACGTACCTAATTAATTTTGACTTCTCATCAATCCAACGACCATAACTAGCTAGTTCAGTTGGAAAATTCATTGTCTTTAGATAATCAATATCATGATTTGAATTCCTAATAATTGAGCAGTTAGAATTTAAAATGGAATGAGCTAGTAGAGTAAATAAAATAAAATAAAAATCATTTTTAATCCATGGAATCCTACTCCCTATTTTATGGAAACTCTCACTATGCTAATATTGTTTTTTTAATGAAAGATATATCTATTCTTCTCCTCCTAAACTCAGATGCAAACTAGTGAATCTATCGGGCGAACTAGATTTTCTTGACATGAAAATTCCATTAATAATAATTTACTCTTTTTGGCCAAATTGTTTAGAGAAGATGGAGGAGAATGACATATTATGCATAGTTAGTTCCCTTAATTATTAGATTCAAAAGAGTTTTTGTAACGTTCCGAAACAACGAAAAATTTAAATTTATCATCAAAGACACAAGAGAAAGATCATCCAAAAGGCGGGACTGTTACTTCAATAAAACATTCAAACGGTGCACCATATTACATCAGAATTTTGTCAAAACTACATGATTACATCGAATGTAACAAAAAACAGTACAAGTAATCATGTCGACCTCAATGGTCCGAAAGAGAGGATCTCAGCCCCAAAATGCGAGTACCACAGTCACCACCCAACTGAACTTACTGCGGTCCTGAAATAAAATATACAACAACAATGCCTAAGTTTCCATAAGAAAACCTTGTATGCCAAACTCACATATATGGGTGCAGTAGTACAAATGAACGTATCATACTAGTAGCATGTCATGTCATTAAGAGTAAGGAAAACAGTTCCCCCGATGAGTAAAATGGGACATCAGTCCGACAATTATCATCGGGTCTCCCCCGGAGACCTACCGTAGACACATACGGTCTTACGGAACAATACGCGACACTCCCCACACGCGGCTATACTAATCATGGGGTTCGATAAGGGGCACCCGCAAGGTCCAAGTCGTGAGGAACATATCTGTATCTATAGTGGTCAAACCACACCAACAGAGTCGTCGCTCGGTCGGTCCATCAATCATCTCAGTAGGTGTCCAGTTGGGGAAAACATAGTCGGAACAACATTGACAACAACCATAGTCGGAACAACATCGGCACATCATCGTCGGAACAACATCGACGGCATCACCGACACATCATCGGTGATCCAACATACGTCTGACACAACATCGGACATTTCCTGACCGAAGTCCGCTAGGTCATCAAGCTCCATGAGCCGCACATCATCATACATTGGGATCCCTCAAGTCTGCTACTCTACTATGAGTTCATCAATCCATCACATTAAGTCACGATCCATACACGGAGGTGACACATCCCGAATACCCACACTCTTCCACACGACGGTCCCCGGCAGACACGCGTAACGTGCCCGCCGTCACCTCCCGGCTCACGCATTAGGCGAGGACAAGAGTTTCCGTGGACAAAGTTGACACTATACAAGGACCGGGAATTCTGTTCTACGCACAAACTGTCGACCGAAAGAGGCAATCCGGTCGACCGTTCCCATGGGATTTGGTCGACCAAAAGTCTGCAACGGTCGAACTCTCTGCGCCTAACCTAAGTCCAAACGGTCGGACAAGAATCTAAAATCGGTCGACCGATACGTGATCAAAATCCGGAGTTTAGTCAAAATCATATAATTCTAACACTCGACCGACTCAGGAGTCCCGGTTGATCGAAAACTACCAGGGCATCCTAGCAGTTCTAAGTCATCAATCGATCGAACGGTGCATAAACGGTCGAACAAGACATTCAATTAACTTAAGTTCCGGTCGGACCAAACAATAGGAAAGGTCGGCCGAAAACTAACATGCAAACTCCCGATCCACCAGCACACGCACTACCGGTCGACCGCCACAAGGTATCGTTCGAGCGGTGCTGGTTAAAGTCGAGAAAAAAACACTAACCAGTCGACCGCCCGAAGGAACCGGCCTACCGTTGGTCGATAGCAAACATGCGCCAGCCAAGGATTTTACGTCGTTTCTCGCCGCCAGTGAGGTCTCCGACCTCCCGTGACCGACCACTACATCACCCCTCACGAGTGAGAAAAAAAACAAACTAATAAGTTGACATACCTTTCGAAAACGACGAACCCGTCGGAGTCTCGCTCGCGCAACGTCGCCTCCGGTGTTCCTTCTAGTTCGCCTCCGACGCAACTCCCTCCGTTGGTGCACAAGTCTCCACTACTGCTCACCTAAACAGGAAAAGGAAGTGAGAGTGAGAAGGAACAGAGAGGAAGAATAAAAATGGAGAAGAAGGGTTGGTTTGCTTTTAAACCCAAAGCTCACACCAACTCATCACCCCAACCATCCCCTACACACCCTACCCCATCAACTCAGGCACACCACCCCCTGACGTCTCATCACCACTTCTCTCCTCCCAACACCAATTAGCGGATCTTACAGTTTTGTTGCAAACCCTTCTAGTAAATGATAATTGTTTCGAAAAAAATGTATTTTAACGGATAGTTTAGGAAATAAAAATAAAATATGTGCATGTGTGTAAATAAAAATAATAATTTGAGCCATATGTGTCAAATATTATTATTAGTGGAATAATTATGTTAATCGGTCTAAAATAGAATGAAAAGTTGAAAACCTCGCTAATAGTAATCCACCATATGACGGGCTGGGCTTCAGGCCTTGTATCTTTTTTTCTGAAAAAGGGCTGGTCCTTATATAAAGAAGCCCAGTAGATTTGGTTGTGGACTCGTCTGTTCGACGGCTCGATGTGCACCATTGGTGTTACGGTTTTGCTTTGTTCAGATGTCTTGTTAAAGAGAGCATGACATTTCATCAACGTATATTATTGCCTTAAAAAAAAGCAGTGGATTACATCTCAATCCCAACCCGTTCACTAAAATTCTTTCAACTGTGTCATTGTATGTGTGTGTGAGAGAGAGAATGGTATTAGTAATTAGTAGAGAGTTGAGAGGTGGAACCCTCTCTCTGTCTCGACTTTGTTTGATAAAAACAAAGATCCCCTAAATTAATGTAAGATGTTTTTTAAAGGTTAAAGAGGATGATTGACTTAACTTTTTTCACGTGTGATTGGTACCAAGGAAATTAGAGCAACTTTACAACTTCACTTCCATGACCTCCCTACGTTTTAGCATGGAAGTTGTGGAAGTCATCCTTAGTATATCTTTTTTTTTACCTTAGTAAGTTCATTTGAAACTTTATTTCCATAATTTTCTAAAGATTTTCAGGCTACCCATCAATCAAAATTCATTTTAGAAGTCTAGTTTCCCAATTCGTGACAGCTTTCCAGAGTTTACTAATTCTTTAAAAAAAATGAGCCCTATATATGTTGCACATCCATCCTATGTATTGAGTAGTGTGGTTGTCTAATTTTCAGTGGTTACCTACTTATCTTTGAGATTAGGAATGCACGATGGAGATTGACTTGGCTGTCTTTGAGATTAATGGACGCGACAAACTTTCTATATAAATGGGCTTCTGAGTTGGTCTATGTTTGTAGGCCGTAGTATGTTAGTTGTAATGCTCGGTGGGCTTAACATGGGTTTGGTTAAGCTCTGACTAGTTAAATTATGATAAGGAAACGTATTATGGACATCATTTTATGGGTTGTCAGTGTTTTGTTGTTATCAATCATGTGATGATGAGTACAAAGTTTCAGGTGTTTGGTGGTCAATTTTAGCCAGTGAACTGTGGTTGTGGTTCAGGGTGTTTAGTATAATATAATACATTGATTTTCAGGTTCAAGCTACAACTGAACGTCTGGACTGAAAAACTTTGAGAAATATGGATCGAGTGGTGGTGTCTCATGCAAGAGTCCATCAGTCCATGACCATTTGCGTGTCGAATTGTGGACGATATGAACTTTGAGTTTGACATTTTCTCCAAGGAAATTAAGATCCAAGATACCAACCCTTTTTTTAAAGCAATTCAAGATACCAACATTTATATGTTGATTTCTACGTTTACCGGCAAAATAACAACTTGGTGTCCTGCATGTGTTCACGATTACGAAGAAATATAGTCCGTCCAAATATATATCTAACACAAATATATAGTGTCCCGTAATTGAAAACTTGAAAACACCTCTTACGAACACACCTCTCATTAAAGGGGAATTTGCTACAGTACACCCCGTAAGTGTCCAAATTAATCATATGCAGGCTTTTTCGGTATTGCCGCATATACACCTACAAGTCGACATATTTGCGCATATGCACCTCTGCCCTTAGTGGACCCCACTCTGTCACCGTTACCATCCAACGGTGTTAGACAAGTTGCAAATTAAACCTCGTAAAATCTAAATGTCCTTAATTGTAAAAATAAAAACCCCATGAAAAATCAAATTGTCTAACACTCTCCGCTCTTTAACTTTCACTCTCTCTTTCTTTTTTTCTCTCTCTCTTGAATCTCTCTCTCTCCCACTCTTTCACTCTCACTCACTCTCATCCCTTATTCCCTATCTCTCTTGAATCTATCTTTCTCTCTCTCTTAAATCTTTCTTTCTCTCTTTGGACAAAAGTCTGGACGAATTCTGGAACAATTCTGGAACAACTCTGGACGAATTCTGGACAATTCTGGACAAATTTTGGAACAATTCTGGACGAATTCTCGACAATTCAGGACGAAAATTGGACAATTCTGGACGAATTCCGGAATTGTTCCACTCTTTCACTCTCTCTCTCTCTTTCATCCATTTTTTTCTCTCCCTTGAATCTCTCACTCTCTCCATTTTCCCTCTCCACTCTATCACTTTCTCTTTCTCACTCTCACTCCTCCCTTTCTCTCCTCTCTCTTTCATCCCTCTTTCTCTCTCTCCTCCATCTTTCTCTTTCTTTCTCTCTCATCCCTCTTTCTCTCTCTCCTCGTTCTTTCTCTTTTTCTCTCTCCTCCCTCTTTCTCTCTCTCCTCCCTCGTTCTCTCTCTCGTCTCTAGATCGTTGCTTGAATCTTTCTCTCTCCTCTCTCTCTCGTCCCTCTTTCTTTCTCTCCTCTCTTTCTCCTCTCTCTCATCCCTCTTTCTCTCTCTCCTCCATCTTTCTCTTTCTCGCTCTCCAATCTTTCACTCACTCTCTCTCATCCCACTTTCTCTCTCTCTACTCAATCACTCACTCTCTCATCCTTTTCTCTCTCTCTCTCTCATCCCGCTCTCTCTTTTGAATCTCTCTCCTCTCTCTCTCTCCACGAAACACAATCCCTCACTCTCTCTCATCACACACTCTCTCTTGAATATTCTCTCTCTCCACTCTTTCACTCTCTCTCTCTTGAATCTTTCTTTCTCATTTCTACCTCCACTCTTTCACACTCTCTTCCCGTTCTCCATCTCCAAACTTTCACTCTCTCTCATGCCTCTTTCTCTCTCTCCCATTCCCCTCTCTCTATCTTGAATCTCTCTCTCCACAAAATGCAACATCTTTCTCTCTCTCTTTCCTTTCTCCCTCTCCACTCTCTCACTCTCTCTTGAATCTCTCTTTCTCTCCTTTCTCCCTCTCCACTCCTTCACTCTCCCTCTTTCTCTCTCTCTCTCTTTCTCGAAAAGAGAGAAAAAAGGAGGGATGAGAGAGAATGAATGATTGGAGAGGGAGAAAGGAGAGAGAGAAAGAAGGATGAGAGAGAGAGTAAAAGAGTGGAGAGGGAGAAAGGAGAGAGAGAGAGAAAGAAGGATGAGAGAGAGTGATTGAGTGGAGAGAGAGAAAGTGGAATGAGAGAGAGAGTGAAAGATTGGAGAGCGAGAAAGAAGAGAGAAAGATTCAAGAGAGAGAAAGATGGAAGAGAGAGAAAGAGAAAGAAAGAGAAAGATTCAAGAAAGAGAAAGATGGAGGAGAAAGAGAAAGAGGGATGAGAGAGAAAGGAGAGAGAGGGATGAGAGAGAAAGGAGAGAGAGGGATGAGAGAGAGTGAAAGATTGGAGAGAGATGAAAGAGAGAGAGACTGAAAGAGTGGAGACTGTTAGACAATTTGATCGACTTGTAGGTGTCAAAATTGGAACAATTCCAGAATTCAGCCAGAATTGTTCCAAAATTGTTCTAGAATTCCAGAATTGTCTAGAATTGTCCAGAATTCCAGAATTCGATCAGAGTTACAGAATTCCAGAATTCGTCCAGAGTTGCTCCAGAATTGTCCAGAATTGTTCCAGAATTCGTCCAGAAATGTTCAGTATTCGTCCAGAATTGTTCAAGAATTTGTCCAGAATTCCAGAATTCGTCCAGAATTATCCAGAATTCATCCAGAATTTGTCCTGAATTTGTCCATAATTCCAGAATTTGTTCAGAGTTGTCCCATAATTCCAGAATTCGTCCAGAGTTGTTCCATAATTGTTTCAGAATTCGTCCAGAATTGTTCCAGAATTGTCCAGACTTTTGTCCAGAGAGAGAAAGATAGATTCAAGAGAGATAGGGAAGGAGGGATGAGAGTGAGTGAGAGTGAAAGAGTGGAGAGGGAGAAAGGAGAGAGAGAGAGAGAGAAAGAGAGAGAGAGAAAGAGAGAGTGAAAGTTAAAGAGCGGAGAGTGTTAGACAATTTGGTTTTTCATGGGGTTTTTATTTTTACAATTAAGGACATTTAGATTTTACGAGGTTTAATTTGCAACTTGTCTAACACCGTTGGATGGTAACGGTCACAGAGTGGGGTCCACTAAGGGCAGATGTGCATATGCGCAAATATGTCGACTTGTAGGTGTATATGCGGCAATACCGAAAAAGCAGGTGCATATGATTAATTTGGACACTTACGGGGTGTACTGTAGCAAATTCCCCCTCATTAAATCACAATAACCGCCCCCAAATCATCTCTGAGAACTATTTTCTCTTCCGCATGTCATCTCCAACAACTCCACAACTTCGACTCTTCTCTGACCTTCATCCTGGAAGAAACCCTGACTTCGTCGCGAAAGTGGAGTTTACAGTCCACCACCTTCTCCATTTGTACTGCCTCTCAATACTGAGGCCACTTCTCCACCTTCTCTTTGCACCGTCGTTGGGATCAACAATAGTATTCCGATGCGAGCTTTGTTTAGACCTTAACTACATTGTCAAACAATGTCGCCCCAAACCTATCCCCCCTTCATGGGATCACCAAGCGAATTAAAGAACGACGTGGTGTCTTTCTCTAATCCATTCTCACACATTGAAGATCCCACATGTGGTGTTTGCCGCTGTTGGTGATGGTGAAGGCGATGTCGATGTAGGCAGAGACACATGTAAGTCGGGATGGGAGAAGACAAAGGTTGAACGTCTACGACTGCGAATAACACTGTCACATGCTAATATATGAAGTTTTTCCCCTACAATGTTTTCCAGTTAGTGCTCAAACATGCGACTTTGCTAATATATACTTTTGTGACCTTCGTGAAATTTTACAAGTTCATTGTTTTATTTTTTTAGTACATTTTTTTTATAATTATTTTCTACAATTATGGATTTTGAATGCTCTTTCCTATATTGTTATTCTTTATATATTTGGGCACCATTTCTTAAGTATCTAATTCATGTAAGTAGGTTTTACTATTACATATATGCACCGTTCACCATTAAATGGAACACATGATGCAAAATATGTCCACACCATACCACCACATGCGTTGTCTCGTTTACTTCGCTGTCATGCTTCTATTGAATGTCCCATGATATTATATATGGAAGCTGCATCAAATCATCATTTCTATGATATGTAATATCTCAACTTTGGTTGCAACATCGGCTCTTTAACCGATAAATCAGATAAAAAGTACCGGATCAAACTCTAAGTATACTGTGACTACTTATATATCTATTTAAGTAATTTGTGATTGTTCTCAAATCTCAACGATGTTATGTATTTATGTACAGTCAAATATTCTCAATAAATCATGTGTATATTATATGTATATACACATGCACACACCAAATCATTTGAGTTGATTCCAACATCACTTTCAACATGACGACCTTGACATTTTGCATCGTTGTTGTTTTCTTGTAGGATTGTCGTCAAGCCGTTTGCATTATTGGTATCTTATTTTGTTAGGCTTACTACCCGTGAGATTATATACTTTAATACCTTTTTCTGCATGATTATTTATTAGGACATGAAGTTGTTGCGTATATATATTGTAACGTACCCGAAAACAACGGAAAATTTAAACAATAATAAAGACCGTCAACGGTCAGCACTGGGCACGTCACGGGAAACAAACCAACATATATAATATAATATGATCCACGTGGAAGTCAAATATACAAACTGACTGTGATTACGACAAAAGCTATACAATATGTAATCACCTCAAAAGAAAGAAACTGACAACTACAGGATCTGATCTCGGGGGCACCGTCCTCGGTTACCACCTCAAACTCTAACCCTGCTCGCTACCTGAAATGCAAACAACAAACATGCCTGAGTTCCCTGCAGGAACCCCGTATACCAAACCTCCTAAAAATATAAAAAGGAATTAAAGACAATGCAATGCTATGCACATGATCATCCGCCTCGGGCCCACAATAATGCCCTCACCGCCTCCGCGGCACTGAACCACTCCTGCCACTAGGGTCAAGTCAGTCCACCGCTGCCTCACAAGGGTCAGTCGACACCACTGCTCCCCAAAAAGTGCAGGAAGGAACCCCTGGTACACGCCGCACCCAAAGAGCGAGTCAGCCCGCCGAATACACAATTCGGGTCAGACGACAGCCACTGCTCCCCCAAGAGTCGCCTAGCGCGCACCCTGCCGGAACATCCTCGGCCTACCGCTAAACCCTCGCAAACTGCCCAAGGTTTACGGTACACATCCCTCACACCCCGCTCGGTAAGAGAGGAAAAAGTACAACAATAATACGCCTTCGTCGAAGGTGAAATCCGTAGCTCTCAAAGCCGGTAATCAACCGTCGCCTCGGAGCCGGTAGTCGACCAGACATCGACGGATCGCGTGTGGATAAATCCACCAACCTGCGGCAGATCGGTCTACCGCTACAAGCACACCGGTCGACCGGTCCCCCACACAGTACACAGTACTGTACAAACAAATCTACCGGTCGAACCACGCCAACCGAATTACCGACCAATCGGTCGAACAAAAGTCATCTAGCGGTCGACCGTTTGGAAGGTCTACGCTATACAATTTTATATAATATATATATCCGATCGGTCGAACCAAGGGGCCGTTCGACCGATAACAGGACTTTCAATATTTGCTCAAGTCTCGTTCGGTCGACCGGAACTGAAATACAGTTCGACCGAATCAACACAAGCACTCTACCGCTTAATTAAATGCTCAGTCGGTCGACCGAGAGTTAAAGAGCGGTCGACCGTTTTGATGGTCAAAGCTCCCAACCGACTTAGCATCGAATGGATCGGTCGAACAAGGTAAAGGACGTTCGACCGTTTAATAAGTCAAAATCCCCAACCGACCCATTCTCATCGTTATTCGGTCGACCGGCTAAGTGGTCCCGTTCGACCGATAACAGTATATCCCCTTTTTCCCGCACAAATCTGGCATAACGGTCGACCGTCTAACGACATCGTTCGACCGTTCGCGGGTAAATATCAATATAATAATAGGATCGGTCGACTGCCCACAGGCACCGGTCGACCGATCGTCGTCTCCAACCTCTGAATTGGTTGAATTCCGACGGGGAATTCGACACCAACGTCGATCCCCAACACTCACAAGGCTTATGTGAGTTATATTGAAGATTTGGCATACCTTTTCGACGGTTGTGAAGCCTCCCAAGCTTGAGTATCTTCACTCCTCTTCTTCTTCCTTCTTCTCCTTCTTCTCCTCTTCTTCTTCTTCACCTTCTTCTTCTTCTTCTCTCTAAACTCTTCTCTCACTCTCTGATAAATCAAGAATTGAAGAAGAACGTTTTTTACCAAACAAACTTATCTCAATCTTATCTTCACTATATATATTTACCTCAAAACTCAACACCTCTATCCCCTCCAATCCTATTCCAACACCTCATCTCTCAATTCTTATCCAATTCTCCACCTCATCCTTCACTAATCAAAGATTAGATTAGATTAATTAGGTTTAGGTTTAGTTAATTAAGGTGTTTTAGATTAGGTTATTACAATCTACCCTCCTTAAAAGAATTTCGTCCGCGAAATTCGAAACAACTGACTTACCGGAACAACTCTGGATACTGTTTCCTGACATCCTCCTCGATCTCCCAGGTAGCCTCTCTGTCAGTGTGATGCTGCCACCTGACCTTCACCATCGGAATCGCTCTCCTCCTGAGCTGATGTACCATCTGATCCACAATCTCAACTGGTCTCTCATCTAATGACAAATCCTGCTGGATCTCCGGTACTGATATCTCTATCACATGAGCTGGATCGGCCACGTACTTCCTCAACATAGAAACATGGAAGACGTTGTGAAGTCCTGCAAACTGTGGTGGTAGTGCAATCCTATATGCCACCTCACCGACCCGATCCAATACCTCAAAAGGTCCGACATATCTCGGACTCAGCTTCCCCTTCTTCCCGAATCTCATCACCCCTCTGGAAGGCGAGATCTTCAGGAAGACATGATCTCCTACATCAAAAGTCAGCTCACGTCTCCGCGTATCAGCATAACTCTTCTGCCTGCTCTGCGCCGTAGCTAGTCGTCTCCGAATCACGTCGACCTTTTCTGAATACAACTGAATAATGTCAGGTCCAACTAGCTGTCTCTCGCCCACATCACTCCAGCATACCGGCGATCTACACGGTCTCCCGTATAATGCCTCATAAGGTGCCATCCCAATACTCGAGTGGTAGCTGTTGTTGTAGGCGAACTCGATCAACGGCAAATGCTCATCCCAATGCCCTGCCCAGTCAAGTGTGCACGCTCTCAGCATGTCCTCCAATGTCTGTATCGTCCGCTCTGACTGGCCATCTGTCTGTGGGTGGAAAGCTGTGCTAAACTTCAGACGTGTCCCCAGTGCTCTGTGTAGACTCTCCCAAAATCTCGAAGTGAATCTGGGATCTCTGTCTGAAATGATACTGACTGGTACGCCATGAAGTCTGACAATCTCCTCAATATATAACTTAGCTAGACCCTCCAGAGCAAGAGTGGTCTTAATAGCTAAGAAATGCGCCGACTTGGTCAGTCGATCGACTATAACCCAAATCGCATCGTGAAATCTCCGTGTCTTCGGTAGCCCCGTAACAAAATCCATCGTCACGTGCTCCCACTTCCACTCGGGCAACTCAATCCTCTGCATCTGCCCTGCTGGTCTCTGGTGCTCGATCTTCACCTGCTGACAGACCAAACACCTCGACACGAAGTCTGCGACGTCCTTCTTCATACCTCGCCACCAGAAGTTCCGCTGCAGGTCTTTGTACATCTTGGTGCTCCCTGGATGAATGGAATATCTCGATCTGTGTGCCTCCTCCATGATATCATGTCTCAGGTCCTCTGTCTTCGGCACCCAGATACGGTCTCTGAATCTCAGACCTCCATCCACTCCAACTCTGAAGTCTGACCCATATCTGGCAGCTAACTGTAACAAACTGCTCAACTCCTCATCTGTAGTCTGAGCATGAATCACTGCTGATACTGTCTGAGGCTCTACTCTCAATCCTGCAATCACTGCGCCCTCAGAGCTATCAGCAAATGGCCTCCACTCTGCCAAGGACTCTAGCAGTCTCCACTCCTGAATACATAGGCCTGCTACTGATACCTCCACCTTCCGGCTCAAAGCGTCTGCAACCGTGTTCGCCTTCCCCGGATGGTAAGAGATAGTGAAGTCATAGTCCTTAATGAACTCAAGCCATCTGCGCTGCCTCATATTCAGCTCCTTCTGCGAGAACAGGTACTTCAGACTCTGATGATCTGTAAACACCTCGAACTGCTCGCCATAAAGATAGTGTCTCCAGGTCTTCAGTGCGTGAACCACTGCTGCTAACTCCAAATCATGTGTCGGGTAATTCCTCTCATGGACCTTCAGCTGTCTGGATGCGTATGCGATCACCCTCCCGTGCTGCATAAGTACACATCCTAAGCCAATACCCGAAGCATCGCTATAAATCACGAATCCACCCGTGCCACTCGGCAATGATAAAACTGGTGCTGTGGTCAACAGTCTCTTCAGCTCCTGAAAGCTGTCCTCGCACTTCTGCGACCAAACAAAAGTGACTCCCTTCTGCGTCAGAGCCGTCAGTGGTGCTGCCAATCTCGAGAAGTCTTTGATGAAGCGACGGTAATAACCCGCCAGTCCAACAAAGCTCCTAATCTCTGTCACGCTCGTAGGGGTCCTCCACTGTGTCACCGCCTCTACCTTCGCCGGATCCACTGATATCCCCTCTGCCGATACAATGTGTCCGAGGAATGCCACTCTGTCCAACCAAAACTCGCACTTTGAGAACTTAGCATATAACTGCTGAGCCCTCAAGATGCTGAGTACAATCCTCAGATGCTCTCTGTGCTGCTCCACATCTGGTGAATAGATCAAGATGTCATCCACGAAGACAATCACAAATATATCAATATACTGCCTGAACGTCCGGTGCATCAGATCCATGAACGATGCCGGAGCATTCGTCAATCCAAATGGCATCACCAAGAACTCATAGTGTCCATATCTCGTCCTGAAGGCTGTCTTCTGGATGTCCTCATCTCGGATCCTCAACTGGTGATATCCTGAACGCAGGTCAATCTTCGAGAAAACCTTCGCTGACTGCAGCTGGTCAAAGAGGTCCTCGATCCTAGGTAAGGGATACCTATTCTTCACCGTCACCTGGTTCAGCATCCTGTAGTCTATGCACATCCTCAAGGATCCGTCCTTCTTCTTCACAAACAAAACTGGTGCACCCCAAGGCGAGACGCTCGGTCTGATAAATCCAGAGTCCATCAACTCCTGCAACTGCTTCTTCAACTCTGTCAACTCAGCAGGTGCCATCCGGTATGGAGCCTTCGACTGTGGTGTAGTGCCAGCTACCAACTCAATGCCGAACTCCAACTCTCGGTGTGGTGGTAAACCTGGAATCTCCGCTGGAAAAACATCCGCGAACTCCTGCACCACCTCAATGTCCTCTAGCCTCTGAGACTCTGCCTCCGCAACTACAAGTGTCACCAGAAAAGCTGCACATCCCTGCTGTAACAGTCTCTGAGCTCTCACAGCAGATACAATAATGCGACCCCCTCTGCTTCTGATCCCTCTAATCAGAATATCAGGCAAACCCTTCCTCGGGATCAAAATCTTCTTCTCACGGCACAAGACTCGAACATCATATTGGGACAGCCAATCCATCCCAAGTATGACATCAAAGTCCTCCATCGGTAGCAAGACCAGGTCTGCCGGAAACTCCTGATCTCCCGAAACAACCGTGGCGCCGGGGACAAATCTCCCCACAGTGCCCACCAGACCCAGGGGTGTGCTGACCTCCAAAGTGGCAGTCAACATCGCAAGGGTACAGCCCAACACTCCCGCAAATCGCTCTGAGATGAACGAGTGTGTCGCGCCACAATCAAATAACACCCTAGCTACTGAACCTGCGACAAGAAGTGTACCTTCCACGACAGCGCCTCCATCCCGAGCCTCCTCTGCCTGGATGGTGAAAACTCTGCCAGTGCGCTGCCCCTGCTGTGGTCGGAAAGGTGGTCTACCTCCGCCTCCTCCTCTGCCTGGTGCGGGTAAACCCGGTGGTCTGCTCGGCCCAGCTCCTCGGCTCGGACAGCTCCTGATAAAGTGACCCATCTGGCCACAACCATGACACGCTCCGGGGGTGAAGCACGGCCCGGAGTGAAACCTCCCACAAGTACCACAAGGCTCTGGTCGTGGTACTGCAACTCCTGCTCCCTCGTATCGGGGCCTCTTGCCCGGATTCCCTCCAGTCTGACCTCCTGGCCTCCCAGAGAACCTACCTGATGGCCTCCTCTCATCCTGGTAGTTCTCCCTGTAGTCACGATCAAGAACAGAGGCACTCTTCACTGCATCGGCCAACGTGCTCGGCATGTGTGTCAGCACCTTCGTCCTCAACTGCTTCCGGAGCCCCCGGACGAACTTCCCAGCCCTCTGCTCCTGTGTGACATACATCTCGGGACAGTAACGCTCAAGGGCGTTGAACTTCCCGATGTAGCCTGCCAAGGTCATGTCTCCCTGCTGAAGACTCAGAAACTCCTCCCTCTTCGCATCCTGGACATGCTGCGGAAAATACTGCTCGTTGAACTCGCCAACGAACTCCTCCCAGGCTATATCATCTCTGTCCGCAAACACCACTGCAGATGTGGACCTCCACCAGTTGGACGCAGCACCGCCCAAAACATAAGTAGCCAGGCCCACTCTCGCCTCTGGAGGACAACCAATAGCACTGAAGATCTTCTGCATCGTGAAGATCCACTCCTCCGCAGCCTCTGCGTCGTACTGCCCCAGAAAGGTAGGCGGATGCTGGCGCATAAACCAGTCATGCATAGCGCCAGTCCCCGTCTGCCCAGTCTGTGCTGTCTGCTGCTGTAGCATCTCCGTCAGACGTCCGACCGTATCGAACAACGTCCGACGCTCATCCTCCCAAACCTCATCCCTCGCAGTCTCACTCTCACCGCGAGTATGGGCAACCACCTTCCCCCGTCTAGGAGGCATCTGCCAAAGGAAACAAGACAATATCAATATAATCTGTGCATGCATGATCCTCTAGACCTAACTCCTAACTCAAAGGTGGTTTCTTTAGACAAGTACGTCGAGATCAACGCTCTGATACCAAATTGTAACGTACCCGAAAACAGCGGAAAATTTAAACAATAATAAAGACCGTCAACGGTCAGCACTGGGCACGTCACGGGAAACAAACCAACATATATAATATAATATGATCCACGTGGAAGTCAAATATACAAACTGACTGTGATTACGACAAAAGCTATACAATATGTAATCACCTCAAAAGAAAGAAACTGACAACTACAGGATCTGATCTCGGGGGCACCGTCCTCGGTTACCACCTCAAACTCTAACCCTGCTCGCTACCTGAAATGCAAACAACAAACATGCCTGAGTTCCCTGCAGGAACCCCGTATACCAAACCTCCTAAAAATATAAAAAGGAATTAAAGACAATGCAATGCTATGCACATGATCATCCGCCTCGGGCCCACAATAATGCCCTCACCGCCTCCGCGGCACTGAACCACTCCTGCCACTAGGGTCAAGTCAGTCCACCGCTGCCTCACAAGGGTCAGTCGACACCACTGCTCCCCAAAAAGTGCAGGAAGGAACCCCTGGTACACGCCGCACCCAAAGAGCGAGTCAGCCCGCCGAATACACAACTCGGGTCAGACGACAGCCACTGCTCCCCCAAGAGTCGCCTAGCGCGCACCCTGCCGGAACATCCTCGGCCTACCGCTAAACCCTCGCAAACTGCCCAAGGTTTACGGTACACATCCCTCACACCCCGCTCGGTAAGAGAGGAAAAAGTACAACAATAATACGCCTTCGTCGAAGGTGAAATCCGTAGCTCTCAAAGCCGGTAATCAACCGTCGCCTCGGAGCCGGTAGTCGACCTGACATCGACGGATCGCGTGTGGATAAATCCACCAACCTGCGGCAGATCGGTCGACCGCTACAAGCACACCGGTCGACCGGTCCCCCACACAGTACACAGTACTGTACAAACAAATCTACCGGTCGAACCACGCCAACCGAATTACCGACCAATCGGTCGAACAAAAGTCATATAGCGGTCGACCGTTTGGAAGGTCTACGCTATACAATTTTATATAATATATATATCCGATCGGTCGAACCAAGGGGCCGTTCGACCGATAACAGGACTTTCAATATTTGCTCAAGTCTCGTTCGGTCGACCGGAACTGAAATACAGTTCGACCGAATCAACACAAGCACTCTACCGCTTAATTAAATGCTCAGTCGGTCGACCGAGAGTTAAAGAGCGGTCGACCGTTTTGATGGTCAAAGCTCCCAACCGACTTAGCATCGAATGGATCGGTCGAACAAGGTAAAGGACGTTCGACCGTTTAATAAGTCAAAATCCCCAACCGACCCATTCTCATCGTTATTCGGTCGACCGGCTAAGTGGTCCCGTTCGACCGATAACAGTATATCCCTTTTTTCCCGCACAAATCTGGCATAACGGTCGACCGTCTAACGACATCGTTCGACCGTTCGCGGGTAAATATCAATATAATAATAGGATCGGTCGACTGCCCACAGGCACCGGTCGACCGATCGTCGTCTCCAACCTCTGAATTGGTTGAATTCCGACGGGGAATTCGACACCAACGTCGATCCCCAACACTCACAAGGCTTATGTGAGTTATATTGAAGATTTGGCATACCTTTTCGACGGTTGTGAAGCCTCCCAAGCTTGAGTATCTTCACTCCTCTTCTTCTTCCTTCTTCTCCTTCTTCTCCTCTTCTTCTTCTTCACCTTCTTCTTCTTCTTCTCTCTAAACTCTTCTCTCACTCTCTGATAAATCAAGAATTGAAGAAGAACGTTTTTTACCAAACAAACTTATCTCAATCTTATCTTCACTATATATATTTACCTCAAAACTCAACACCTCTATCCCCTCCAATCCTATTCCAACACCTCATCTCTCAATTCTTATCCAATTCTCCACCTCATCCTTCACTAATCAAAGATTAGATTAGATTAATTAGGTTTAGGTTTAGTTAATTAAGGTGTTTTAGATTAGGTTATTACATATATCCTCCGACGACGAGATGTACAGCGTATAATCATGTTGAAGGCTTGACTTTCCCGTTCATGCACTCCACAACGCAAGTAGGCAAAATACATGGAAGGAACCTGAAACAATTATATATTTTCCCTTTCATACGGAATTACAGATACCAATTATATAATGTATATATAAATTATATCTACTTATAAACACCACCTTTCTTTTTCCTTGAAATGTAAAGTATTTGTTTTCGTCGATCGTGATGGCATGTATCGTGCACATTCTTAGGCTGCATTTGCTGTGGTTTTTTCCTGAATTTTATAATTATTATTTATAAAGACGTGTATACGTGTATAGTATTTTATAAATTAACTTTTGCGTGGGAACTTCTGGTTGCCTTTAATATTTCAGCGGGAGAATGAATGGGGAATAAAAGAGTCAAAACGGAATAACTTAGGTAGTTAGTTTACTTGTATAGAGAGTTTATGTCACAGAAGTTAAGCAGTTATAAATTAATATGTTTTGTGTGGATGTCCATAATCTTAATGCATGTATATGTTACATCTACTCAAGCCTCAAGGTTTAATACAAATCCTCAAGAGTTTACGTGAATAAATGTTGCAACTTTCAAATGTTATGTTGAGCTAATTTATGCTTACATAACTTTGTCATTTATATGTTGCAACTTATTGAGAGTTTGAGACTTAAATAGAAGTCATTTATAAAGTTGTATGTACATATACAACACAAATGTAATATAATGAGAATCTCTCTTAATTATCTTGTCTAACTCTTGTCTTTTATTTTGTTAATTTCTCTCTGTTACTCATTTATTTTACCACATGTATAAATATACTATAGATGGGATTTTTTTTTCATTAAAAATATATTTTTCATTTCTTAAAAATAGTTGGTAGAATATTTTCGGTTTGTTACTAATACTACAATAACAATAAAATCTTTAATTAATATATATTTAGTTTGAGTACACTATAAATAAAACTCGTTAAACTTTACAATTCGCGGCACATGAAACCACAACTGGCTGTAAGGCTGTAACCAACGAACTTACTAATGCCATGACGTTGTTAGGATTTCATAGAGATCCTTATGACCATGACCTTTGTCTTTTAGAACTGTCATCCTATTCAATCTGATTGGGGTGCCTTTACTCTAACATGTATCTTGGCAGGAGTAACATGAAACTCATAATTTTGGGTGTATTCCAGACTCCCAAACGGAAAAAAGGAGAAGACTAATTACCCTAATTCACAAAAAGCAAACAACAAACCCCTTATAAGTAGTTACAATTAAGATGTCACTAATATTAACCTATAAACTTTCATTCGAAAACATTAACCTATAAATTAAGAGCATAAGATAAAACTAAACTCTCAAGCTAGGGACCTAAGCCAATCATATTGACTTCCATGATAATCTTGAGAGAGTGAAACTGTAACATCCCGAAACAGCGGAAATTTTAAAATTTATAATCAAGGCAATAGAACTCAATAATCAAAGACGGAACTGTTACTTCTCATAAAACATATAAGTGATGCACCATATTACATCAGAGTTTGTCAAAACGGTACATGATTACAACAGAACAACAAAAGGGAGATAAACGTAATCATGTTGACCTCAGTGGTCCGAATAGAGGATCCGATTACAAGATACGCGCGCCCGCTGATCACCACCCAACTGGACCAACTGCGATCCTGAAAAAGATGCAACAACAATGCCTGAGTTTCCATAAGGAAACCCCGTATGTCAAGCTCACCTATATACATGCAGTAGTACAAATGAACATATCATACTAGTAGCATGTCATGTCATCACAGTAAGGAAAACAGTTCCCCCGAAGGGTAACATGGGACATCAGTCCGACAATCATCATCGGGTCTCCCGAGGAGACCTACTGTAGGCACATACGGTCTAACGGAACAAGACGTGATACTCCTCATACGCGGCTACACTAATCATGGGGTTCGGCAGGGAGCATCCACCAGGTCCGTGCCATAAGAAACAAATATGTAACTTCGTGGTCGAAACCACACCAACGGAGTCGTCGCTCGGTCGGTCCATCAATCATCATCTCAGTAGGTGCCCATCTGAGTAACATAGTCGGAACATCATCATCGGCCCATCAATCATCATCCCCGGAACAACATCGGCGACATCACCAGCGCTGCAATGGTGGTCCATCAATACGTCTGGCACATCATCGGACGGGCCCAGACCGAAGTTTGCCAGGTCATCAGGCTCCACGAGCCGCAAACACCAACCACGCCGCTATAAAAGCAGGGTAGCCACCTCCGTAGCCCCATGGGCCGGTAGTCACCTCACCCAACGACAGTTGCACGACAGTTGCGTGCCCGCACAAACATCATACATTGGGATCCGCGATCCCTCAGGCCTGCTACTCTTCAATGAGTCCAATCAATCCATCATATTAGTCACGATTCATACATGGAGGTGACGCGTCCCGGACACTAATGAGAATTAAATTTATACCGCAAGTGCACGGTGTCAATGAAGACGTGGCAAATACGGGTCGAACACAAGGAGGGAGAGATTTGTTATTTGTGTGATTTACGATTGGGGGAAAGAATGAGAGAAGAATAAATTTGGGTTTTGAGATTTTTGATTTTAATTATCTAAAGAAAGAAACATGAACAAATAAAACTAAAACAAGAACAAATAGGTGAATTCCGTCGGGTGGAGGTTTAGATATAGGGTTTAGATTAGAGAATTCAGAAACTTATAATAAATCATGTTAGTTATGAAACATTACATGATAAATGATTTAACATAAACTCAAGTAATCAAAATATACTAATCACGAAATTAAAATAATAACTTTATTCTCTTCTCATCACCCTAAATCTGTCACCCCCACCCTATGGAAAGAGTTAGAAACTCATAGAGGGAGGAAGAAGGGGTCCTAGAGGAATTACAATAGAAAACTAAAAACAAGAAATAAAAGACAGAATTTTATTACTAAAATAAAGACTAAAAATAAAAACAACAACTAAAAACTAGGTCTAAGGTCAAGACCCTTATTACATCGTTCTCGGGGCTATTTATAGTTGCTACAAGGGACCTAAGTATAAAATTGGAAAGTACACGTGTCCAGACACGACTGGACAAAATTTGGAGACACGGATCTGTTAGGATCTATGGCCCTCTAATCGATAGAAAAATGCGGAATTAAAAATACTAATCGAAGGATTAAGGAAGAGACAATTGCAAACCACAAATTCGTCGACACCGGAGTTTAGAGAGGTTCGGCACCCACACCCGGGTCCTAGTCCTCCTCGCAAGCCTCGCTCGATCCCCCGAGCCTCGCTTACGGTTCCACTAACCGATCTCCGTTCCGGGCCGAGACCAACGCCGTTTACAACACCGAGCCTCGCGAACAACCTCGCCTCGCTCGTGTCTCCTCTCACAACCCGAGAGGGAGCTTCCTCGAAGCTTTACAACTTGGTGATTCTTGAATAAGGAATTGGAATCACAATCTAACTAACACTCTATACTTGAGCACACTTGGATATGATATGGAATTGGATATGCAAGTGGTGAAGTTTAGGCTTGAGTGTTGTGGATTGAGAGCTTGAAGATGGAGAGGATTTGGCTTTGAGTATTGGATAGATAGGAAGTGTTCAAGATCTCCAAAGCAACCAAATGAGGTCCTATTTATAAGCCTTCAAGCTCATCTAGCCGTTTGGGAGTTGGTGGGGAATGGACCAATGAGAAAGCAAGATGTGACTTAAGCTCAGCCAGAAATCGAGACAGATTCGGTCGACCGTTATCCACACGGTAGTCCGAAACATTGGTCTGAACAAAGAACTCGGTTGACCGATTATGTATCGGATCACCGTTCACCAACCTCCAGTAGCTTTTATCTATTTAGCCCTAATTAATTTCGGTTCACCGAAGTCCATTCGGTTCACCGTTCCAAGGTGGACAGTAGAATTGATTGGGCTCTGATCTACTCAAGTTCGGTTGACCGTGTCTACTTCGGTATACCGAAGTAGCGCGGGAATTGCGCTGACAAAGCGTGGGAGATTGGTTTACCAATAACGGTCAAGTTAAATAGCCGTTGGTCTTCTAAAGCAATATGATTCGGTTGACCGAATGAAGTTCGGTGTACCGAATATGGATAAGTCAATTTGGCTTTAGGTCAAGATTTAAATACGACCGTTGGAGCAAAGTCCAAAACCGGTCCAGGCTAATTCGGTCTACCGAAGGCGGTTCGGTATACCGAGGTGGTTATTCCAGGGAACACCTAAAGGATTCTACACGGTTGACCGCAAGGTGTTTGGTGGACCGAACTCTACAAGATTCGGTTTACCGAGAAGGGTTCGGTTAACCGTGGGGATACGGGACAAAATCCTAATGTGCTCAAGTTTACATTAATCCTTAGGACTCAAATTATACTACATTACATATTGGTCCAAAGCTTGATTACATGTCTTGAGTCTTTATCTTCTTGTCCCCAAACTCCTTAGCTTGATTCTTCATCAACCTATTAAGAATATCGCAAGTACACGAACATATATGCAATGCATGTATTCATGTTTGCTTACTTTGATTGTCTAGGTTGATTGATTAAATATAGATTAAGATTAGATTACTTAATCATCAAAACTAAATAAAGATTAAGGCTAAAAAGCCAACAATCTCCCCCTTTTTGATGATGACAAATCTATATCTTAATATTTTGAGTTCAATTGTATTTCTCCCCTTTCTATATGTTTTGTTTCTTAACATATGCATTTACAAGATTTCTCCCCCTAACAACATGCATAGTTTATTTAAAATTGAAGCTCATCTTAATTCTTCTCCCCCTTTGACATCAATCAAAAAGCAAACATTAAGCATTTGATGCAAAGGTAAGAGATATCTAACTCTCCCCCTTAATTATATGATTTTGTACTTTAAGGCTCCCCCTATCAATTAGGCTAAATAGCAACAATGAGTATTAACAATTAAGTGCATTTCTATTCTCCCTCTTAGCCTATTTAACATCCATTTTACAATTTTACATTTATGATTATGGATGTTGTTATACGATATGCAATGAATAGGGTATAAGATATGCAATGAATTATATCATAAGATATGTCTATTAAGCTCTAAATTTTGGATTAGAATCAATCAAAATTTATACCGTCGTGACGCTTTGAATTGACTCAACCCGTATTCGGTGATGCAACCGGCTTTAAAATTTTCTTTTAAGCTCATCCGGTCACCACCGATTTCCTCCTTCAAGTACCTACAATTGAAGATTTTGGTACCCATTTTTGCTTGGGTCCAATCATGTTAGTTTTTGGAACCCAAACCATTTTGGTTTTAGGTGCCCAAATACTTGAGGAAGTTTTATTCACTACAAAATGCTTTCCATTCAAAGTAGTGTGAATAACATGGTTCTTAAAGTTATTAGCATAAAAACCTATACCATGTTTATCTAGTGATTGTCTTTGACTACCAATAAGTATTTCAAGCATTTTCTTTCCACTTGTGAATTTTTCAAGATCTTTTTGTAATAGAACATTCTTAGCAATTAGATCTTGAATATCAACACTACACGAAGGTTTTGCATTTAGAGTTGCAATTTCATCAATTAATTGAGTGTTCTCTAATGCAATTTTATCATGACTAGCAAGTAATTCATTCTTATCATTCATGATAGATTCAATTTGAGATTGTAGCTCATTGATTTTCTTTCTTGCTAGTTTATTCTTTTGACAAATTTTCTCAAAATTTTCAAGCAATTCATTGAATTCACATTGAAGTTCATTATATGCATTTGAATCATTTGAATCATGACTAGAGCAAGAAGATACCTCACTATCATCGTCTTCTATTGCCATGAAGCACATTGAGGCGAATTCGCCTTCAATTGATGAAGATGATGAAGTGTCCCAAGTAGCTTTAAGAGCTTTCTTCTTCTTCTCTTTTCTCTTGCTCTTCTTCTTCTCTTTTCTTCTTTCTTTTTCTTCTTTGAGAAATTCCTTAAATTGTTGTGTCGCCAATTGTTCCTCGATATCACTATCTCCTTTTATCGAATTGGCAATGGCGTGTAGCCCTAAGGATTTCTTGACTCTCTTCTCAATGCGGTCTTTCATTTGTATCTCATATGTCATGAGACTACCCATTAGCTCCTTGACCGATAATTTTGTGAGATCTTGTGCTTCTTCGATGGCGGTTGTCTTCTCCTCCCAATCGTCGGTGAGTGATCGGAGAATTTTTCGAGTAATCTCTCCCTTGCTAAAATCCTTGCCAAGTGCTTTAAGAGAGTTAATTATCTCGGTGAAGCGAGTGTGCATCTCACTTATGTTTTCACCGGATTGCATACGAAATAATTCATATTTATGCATGAGCAAATTAATCCTAGTTTCTTTCAATCTATTTGAACCCTCATGATGCATTTCTAATGTATGCCAAATATCATAAGCACTTTCACTTGGTCTTTATGATAGAAATGAGTCTTTTGCACGCGTTTATGCTCGGGATGTGGGTAATTTGCATTCAGGTCCCTGTATTCTGTAAATAAGACTAAACACATACCTTAGTAGCATTTATTGATATAAAAGTAATCTAAATGAAAGACATATGATGCAATGTATGCAATGCATCAGACACCCACACTCTTTCACACGGCGGTCCCTGGGCAGGCACGCGTAACGCGTCCACCGTCACCTCTCGGCTCATGCGCAAGGCGAGGACACGGGTTTCCGTGAACAGAGTTGACATCCAAAATGGAACCAGGAATTCAGTCCTGTGCAAAAACGGTCGACCGAAAGGGTCAACTCGGTCGACCGTTTCCTCAAGGGAATCGGTCGACCGAAAGTCTGAAACGGTCGAACTATTTGCGCAAAACTTAAGTCCCAACGGTCTACCGAAAGTCTAAAACCAGTCAACCGAAACGAGATCAAAATCTGGAGTTTTGTCAACATTAATTTAAAACTATCGGTCGACCGACTCAGGGGTCTCGGTCGACCGAAAACTAACAGGGCATCCTAGTATTTCTACGTCATAAAACGGTCGACTGCAAACATGCATAGTAACCAGTACACTTAAGTTCCAGTCGACCGAACACAAGAAACCGGTCGACCGAAACACAACAGACAGACAGACAAAAAACACTACATCCGGTCGACCCCCCGAAGGACCCAAAGTCGACCGTTGGTCGTCTTCAACCTCGCGCCAGCCGAGGTTTTTCACCAAAACTCTTCGTCGGAGAGGTCTCCGAACTCCCCCGACCGACCAACACAACCCTCCCACGAGGGTTGACAACAAAATCACACTAAGGAGCGACATACCTCAAATGAAACGACGAACTCGCCGGAGCCTCGCTCGCGCACGTCGCCTCCGGAGATCACCTCGCGCGCTCGCCTCCTCGCACGACCTCCGCTGGACCCGCCTCCGCCTCCTCTGGTGCTTCCGGAAAGGAAAGAGGAAAGGAGAGTGAGCAAGTGAGGGAGAGAAACAAATTTCTCTTCTCAAAACCCAACTAAACCCATCATCACTCCACCCCTACTCCATCACCCTACACCACGCCTATTGTTCACGCCCCTCCTCTTCCCCAAGCAACCACTGTGCAACACCACTTCCCCATACTAAACTCCTCCCTAATCTCCATCAACACACTAAACCTAGATTTAGGTTCTAACAGAAACCTTCTAAACTCAAATAATGTATACTTGATGTAATTTTTTTACTTGAGGTGATCTATTTACATCATGTTTGGTGTTTTATAATACCCAACTCTATTTAATGTGGATTTTTAATATAAAAAATCAATATTGCCAACAGATTTTTCGTCGACAAAAGTGGAATTTTATAATGGCACCAAATCCTTGCACACCCCAACGGAAAATCCGTTGGTAATGTTCTTTGCCGACGCAACTTCTTCCGATGGACTTTTACTGACGGATTTTTTGTCAGCAATGATATTACCGACGGATTTGGATCACTTTTCTGACAAATTTGTCCATCGGGAAAGTCCTATTTTGTAGTAGGGACTAGTCTTTCTATAGGTCATCCTCCAAGAAAAGGAGATGATATTGGTCCAAAATAAATACGTTGGTGTTGGTATTCACTGGTGATGGGAATTGGGATCCCTAGAGTTATCAGTAAGCCTAATGAGTTAAGTGTGAATGGGAGAAGGCAATTGCAAACAGCCAAACATGATGAGACGCATTATTTATTGTACGTATGCAAACTTTTTAAGCAGTGTGCCCCATTTATACAATACGATGCCGTGAATATACGAAACCATATATATGTATATATTTACGGGTTTGTGACTTAAAGATGGGTCGAAGATTGGCATTTTCCTCTAATTGTCTTGTCTATTTCATGTATAGTAACTTAATAATCCACTGTGGTGTGCGTCGTATCTTCACTCATGTATAAAGTTCCACTCAGATATTTGCTGAATTTCATCCACTCTACACTTCTTGTAGTTGGCAATGAATGAACAGCTACGGAATAAATCATAATAATGTTTGTGAAATTAAAATCAACCCCTCAAATCTCGTCCAATCGCCTGCAACAAGAACAAGATGTGCATGATCGATGATGGTCAAGCAAACCATTCATTGCTGATGTGTTTTTATGTATAGTATAATATTCATGTTTGAAACTAAAACAATGACTAAAAATTTAATTAATTTTGACTTTTGAACAGTTTTATACTGTTAATTGTTCCGGTGATGAGCAGACATGGGCATTATATTATACACTTAACACACCTCAATGAATTAATTATTAGATTGACCGGTTGTGCAAGCGTCGGTGTTCACACCAAATGTGAACCATACAATTGCAAACAGAAAACGACACACATCAATTGGACATCACCAAAGTTGAATTGACATCATAATCTCTCTCTCTTCTCTTGCTTTTGGGTCAACATTGTTAACAATGATGAACCACGGGAAGGTCCACATTAGCATCACAACAGCTTTATTTTATCCATTTTGTTCTTCTTCTGAGTTCTGATTTTACATTTCTACCACATTATTACGTGCACACTTCATATTCATATAAGTGAAGTGTGCACTAAATGTTTTTACTAAATGTTCTTGTACTTGTAGCTTCCTTTGTCCACATGTATTGTTTTTTTTTTGAGAATAAGTCCACATATATTGTTAAATCATCCAACAAACAAATGCTTGTTTTGGAATCTGATTGTGGCTTTCTTTGACTAGAATACAATGCCTTGTAAAGTAGGACATATGACAACTCTGTTCTTAGAAGGTTCAACAACTAAGATGCTAATCAAAGATAACACTTGAATGCTCAGTTAATGGCTCCTCCGTTTCTCTTGACTAATAATACACGTCAGTTTTTCCACAAAAAATGCCAGAAATCATGGTGAAACGAACAGATTTTGTTTGTTTCTCTTAGGTTTCTAATTATTTATACTTAGCAGACTGCTCGCTTAACTCCACTACTCCTAGTGGCCTTGTTATTAGGATATAAGGTAGTTACTGCTCTCGTCATGGATTACGTCACATCTCCGTCATGCTGATCAAACATTGTTTTTTTTTGAATGATGTCGATGTTATATAAAACACAAAATAATGCCACATGCAAGCCATTAACACACCACTTGGGCATGCCGAGAAAGGTGTCCACAAAATATTGGGATATTTACTTAGGTAGACTTTCAAAAGTGATTTATTAAACATTTGCGTATGTATAATTTTTTATTAACTCATTACATTTGCAAATTTGATTAATTATTTGGTGCACTTTCACTTAACAACCGTTAACGACCGTTAGAGTCGTATGTTTGACGGATTTCCAATATTGTAGAGCAGATCTGGATGACTAGTCGTATGTTGTGTTATGTGTGGCAGATTTCCAATGTGATGAAAAGGTCGGGGAAATTGGAAGAATTTGAGTTGGAAAAGGAGATATATAGAAAAATTCAAATTTCACAAGAAAATGAGTGGAGAGAGACTAGTTATATAGCAAAATTCAATGACATATTGGGAAAATGACAAAAGTCGGCCATTCGAATATTTTGGACAATGAATTCCAAATTTTCTACTGAAACTATGAAACATACATTAGATAGGGGTTCGGTTGTCCAAGTTCTAGCGGAAGTACGAGCGTTTAAGCACAAGTTAGCATTTTCACCACATTTTCAATGACTCTCGCCAAAAATTCTATCCTCAAAGAAAGTGGATGTGCTTAACTTAAACACATCATATATCTTATATTGTCAAATTGCATATATATATATATATTGTATACTTTTAACATCGTAGGTGCAAAAATTGAAGAATTAATCAAGCTCAAGATAATGCTCAAGACTTGTAATTAAAATTCAAAAAGAAAACATGTAATTTTCACTTGATACACCAAAAGATATCTGACTATATTGGTCGACTGCCAAACCTTCAGTCTACCGAATTTCCCATAACAGATGATCAAACCTCATTTGGTCATCTGAAACTCAACCAACAGAGTATTCATTAGAGTTACTGGATTCCCAGAACGGATGACCGAACTTCATTCGATGGTCTGGATCCGGTCTACAAATTAACCATATTGGAAGTTTATCAAACATAACATACGATTCTAATGATCGTTAACAACTGTTAAGTGGAAGTGCACCAAAGTAATTAATCAAATTTGCAAATGTACAATACCAATAAAACATTATACATGTGTAAATATTCAATAATGAACTTTTGGAAGTGCATGCAAGCAAAAATCCCATAAAATATTTGTTCTTTTGTCCAAGTAAATCTTTTGGATCTCATAATAGTCTCTCAAACAATAAGTAGCATTATCAAGTATACGTGCCATGTAACGTAACGTCATATTTCTAGATCACCAAATCTTTCAACGATAATTATTTATTGTATACGATAGTATATTTACCATCTAAATACAATTTAAACCCATATTAACTTTTATTTTATTTTATCTACTCTAACACCCATTCTATTTTAAATCCGAACATCGTAAACATGTAAATAAGATGGTAAGGATGTTATCTCTAATCCTGATTATCTCAATACAAAAGCTCGTTAAGTCTACCAATATCTCAACTGATGCAACTCGAATCGGTAATCATATTGACTTATCATTCCTAGTGATCAATTTAGGAGAAAATATGTTAAATGACCATTCGGCGTGGTATTTCCACTGGTAGTGACAACAAACGACTCATAAACAATACGTGCGCTTAGAAGCAACAATTTTACTTTTATGTGAGATAAATAAAAGAAGTTTATTGCCGAGGTATCCATTGAAAATATTAAAATTACGTGATACTCATGTTTCTGTGCATATTGGTCTGATACTCATCCCCATATTGAAAATTACCCTAATACACATTCGTTATCGTGAGACCCACGTCCGTTAGACTCCCGTGACGAAAATCAGATGTGAGCTTCACACTAACTGATGTGCGTGAGAATAATTTTCAACAAGAATCATGAGTACCATGCTAATTTTGATCTTTCTAATAGGTACTGAAGTAAAAAACTCAGTTATGATTGGATAACACTAACTCTGACCTGGACGACCGTGGAGCAATCAGTGAACCAATTTTTATTATCTTTTCATCCAATATTAAATAGTCAACCTTGAGGACTTGGATATAATTAAGAATGGATAACACAATGGTGAAGTTTATGATTTGAGTGTTGGAAATAAGAGTTTCTTTTTAAAAATGACATAATAACGTTAGAGATGTATAAAACAACATAATGACCATGATTCTGTTGTCCTATCCCAAAGATCTCAAGAAAAGAGGGTGATAAAAATTAAAAAGATTTTTTGTTTGGTTACTCATCCAAAAGAATCAAAATTGACGTATTGCTCATGCTTTTGGTTGAAAATTGTTATCGTGCACATCAATTAACACGAGACACATCAGTTACACTCCTGTGACGGAAATCATTACGAGAACCTAACGGACGTGGGTCCACAATAACAGATGTGCATGAGAGTAATTTTCAATGTAGAATAAAGATACCAGACCAATATACACAGAAACATGAGTATCATGCTAATTGTAGTTTTTTCAACTAGTAACTAAGAGCATGACTAACAGAGGGTCATCCCCTTACGACCCGATCATCTCCTAATGACTGGGTCGTCAAATATTTTATTATTTTTTGTTTTTTTTGTTTTGATTTTTTGAATTTTTTGTTTGAAAATACGTTTTATAATTGTTTTGATTTTTTATAATTTTTTTTTAAATTTTCCAAGATGGAACCCGAAATGATGTAGACGGGAGAGAGATAGGTTGTTGTGGGTTGTGGTTAAGATGTGAATAATGTAGGAAAGATAAGAAAGTGGGTTGGGAAGAGAGAAAACTGACGTGAAAGAGAGAGAAGAGAAAGAACGATCGTGACCATGTCGTTTAGATTATAATTAGCGATGAACTAAGAAAAAAAGTTAAACAAAAGGATGCGGTGACTTGAACTTGACAAAAAAGAAAAGACAATAACAATAAAAACAACAAAATCCACGCCGTAATTTTCGATGTTATAATCACATTATCTTTCCATCACATCACACCAGAGATAACAAGGAAAAAAAAGAGAAAAATTATTTCTGACATGGGAAGTTCTAGAGGGAAACGCTAAGGCATGCTCGTGAACACACAACACTAGAGTCCGAACAAAACGAGAGAGAGAGAGAAACGCGTTTTTTCAATTTCGATCCGTAGTATGTACGAACAAACAAGGTGGACACACACACAAAAAAAAGAAAGGGTTTTTCCCTTGCGGCATCAGAGAGGTGAAAGCTGCGATTTTGTATCCATCTCACCCACGTCACGTAGTGCCTTAGACGAGGAATCCATGAGTTAAACGAGTCGAATCCAGTCGAGGCCTCCCACTACTTCCACACCGCCGGAGGCCGTGATTAATTCTCTTGGGTACTTCCAGAATCACTTCTTTAATCCCTCTTCACGCGCAAATTCCACTTTTTCGTTAAAAAAGAAAAGAAAATTGAAATACGAATGTGGTATGGGAATGGAATGGAGCGGTTTGGTTGGTGTGTGCATTTAAGAACCACCACCAAATGCCGTCTTTGGTGTGCTTTCTTTCTTCGACCCTAAAATTCCGACCCAAATCTTTTAAATTTTAAAGAACCACCACCGTACCGTCTTTTGCTGGCCCTCTTAATTTTGATTCTCTTGTTGTGTGAGTTTGTGGGTGGGTCGAGATAGACATGCCCAAGCTGTTGGTTTAAGGCATTTAATGTTAGACATCATCCCCTTTCCATACCCACCTTTACGCTAATTATCTTCCAAATCCTCCTCTTGTTTTGTTGCCTCAGTAGGAGAATTCTCAATTTGTTCGTCTGGTTCTGGCGTTTGGACCGGTAGGGGTAGGCGATGTCGAGACCGCTGTACAGAGGGTCGTCCGGTGGAGCTTCTCGGCTTAGCTTTGGTCGGGACTTGGGCGACAACGGTTTCCCATCGAAGGACCACGAGAATGGTTATGGAATGGGACAGGAGCAGCAGAGCTCTGCTGGTGTGTCTAGGAGTAGAGCAACTGCTACTCTTTTGTTTTTGAAGCTTAGTTTGGTTGTAATTCTAGTGCTTGGTCTTTCTGGTTCTTTGTATTGGACGATTTCCATATCCAAATCTTCGCAAATAAACATACACCGGCGGTACCGGAGGCTTCAGGAGCAGCTTGTCACTGATCTCTCGGATATCGGGGAGTTATCTCTTGGTGTTGTCAAGACGGAGGAAATCAAATTCTGTCCGTCTGAGTATGAAAATTATGTACCGTGTTATTATAACGTGTCTCAGGAAATGGATGTAATGAATTCTGAAGTTGCCATGATGGAATACGAGCGTCAGTGCATCCGGGATGCTAACGAAGGAAATTGCTTGATTCTTCCCCCACAAAATTATAGGATTCCTCTCCGATGGCCGACTGGGAGAAACTTTATTTGGAAGGAGAATGTGAAAATTACTGGACGGGAATTCTCCTCCGGCAGTTTGACTAAAAGGTAAGTTCGGTTGCTCCTTTTTTCTCGAAATCGAATCTAGAAAGCAGACTTTAATATGGCAACTCCAAATAAAAGAACCGGATCTGTTCACTTGATCTTTCATATGAATATCCTATAGTCTGACATCCTTTTTCTTCTTTTTTAGAATGATGGTTGAGGAGGAGCAAATATCTTTCCGTTCAGAGTCTCTCATGGTTAATGGAATTGAAGATTATTCTCATCAGATTGCTGAGATGATAGGATTGAGGGATGCTTCCAGTTTTAATGAAGCTGGTGTAAGTAATTGTTATTTATCAAAACAAAATGACCCACGCAGATGTTATATACAGCATCCTTATTATTTTGATAACTTGTACATTTTTTTTCAATAGGCAGGATATGATTGTTACTCAACTTTTGCTCAATTACATTTTAATGAATGCTTTGTTTTCTTCCTCTGTATTTCTTCATTTACTACCACAGATATTATATCCTACATAATTATTTTACTTCGGATCATAAATTTGAATTGAACAAACTGAAATCTTTTATTTACCACTTCGGTTCGCACCATAAATTTGGTACCCAATTGGCTGGGCCACATCGAATCCCGATGGTTTAGATGCAATATCACCGTTCAAATTTTTTCGCATACATTGTTGTGGTGTCATTGTCTTAGCTTCAAAACTTAAATTTTGCAGATTAGAAATGTACTAGATATAGGCTGTGGTTTTGGAAGCTTTGGGGCTCATCTCTTCTCAAAGCATCTATTAACGATGTGCATTGCCAATTATGAGGGTTCAGGCAGTCAAGTTCAATTGACACTGGAAAGAGGTCTTCCTGCCATTGTTGGTTCTTTTTCGTCAAAGCAACTGCCTTTCCCGTACCTTTCCTTCGATATGTTGCACTGTGCGCGTTGTGGAGTTGATTGGGAGCGCAAAGGTGAAAAATGTTTATTGTTGCACTCACATCATGATATTTATTCTTTGTAGTCATTCATGGTCAAAATTAGACTATATGATTCCTTTTCCCCTAGTTTCAATCATATATTTGTACTTATCAATAATAAAATGCCATTTAGAACTTGATCATCTATCCTAACAGTAAAAGAGGTATTTTTTCATGCCTGTCATATGTCAAACTTATAATAATAAACGGTGTTCTGGCATTTTGCAGTTTGTCATGATCTTTTGATTCCTTAATAAGGATGCCGACATATTTGTCATTATTTTTCAATAACTGCCCAGAGTACCGTAGTCATATTACTTCCAATTTTATTTTGAGGGCACTTTTTATTATTATCAGAATTCACTTTCATCTACATTCTAGTCTCAAACAAGACCATGCCTTTATTTGTGTCCTGACGGGAAAGTCGTTCAACTTGAAAAAATTTAAGAAATAGATTTTCTTCTTTAGATAATTTTCAGATATTCTGTTATATTTCCTTTATGTTGCCTTGATGTATCTTCTTTTCTTGCTTAAATATTTATAATGTAATACTTCATGTTTGGTCTCTTAGCGATCTTTTGGCTACTGTGCAGATGGTATTTTCTTGGTTGAAGTTGACAGACTTCTCAGGCCTGGTGGTTACTTTGTGTGGACCTCACAATCAAATACTCACAGGTCATTGCGCATTAAGGAAAATCGAGAGAAGTGGGAACGGGTTCGAGATTTCGCCGAGAATCTGTGCTGGGACTTGTTGTCGCAGCAAGATGAAACTGTTGTATGGAAGAAAGGTAGTAAGAAGAAGTGCTATCTTACTCGGTAAGGAGTTGATTTGTACCCTCTGCTATTGGCAGGAGAAATGTTACTTCAGCACTTTATTGTTTTATTTGTTTTATAATCTTTGGTGTTCATTTGGTTGTAGGAAGTCTGGACCTGAAATATGCAGCAAGAGCCAAGATATCGAATCTCCATACTACCAGCCGCTTCGTCCGTGCATAGGTGGAACTGGGAGCCGTCGATGGGTTTCCATCGAAAATAGGAGAACGTGGCCATCTCGGGTTAAACCAAATTCTTCTGAACTGAGTGTCTATGGTAATCTTCGTTATCATGATTCTAGAGTTAGATATCTCTAGTTGTTGTTTGGTTATAGATCAAGTTATTCTATTTAGGTCAAACTTCATTTATATCATTCCATTGCCCTGTTGACATCCGTCTGACAAGCAGTCTTCCCTCAGGATTGCATAAGGATGACATCTTGGGGGATGACAGCAATTGGAATCCGGCGGTTGACAACTATTGGTCTCTTCTTTCTCCATTGATATTCTCAGATCATCCCAAAAGGCCTGGAACTGAGGATCCATCTCCGCCATCCAACATGGTTAGAAATGTTCTTGACATGAATGCCAACTTTGGTGGTTTCAATGCTGCTTTACTGAATGCTGGAAAATCGGTCTGGGTTATGAATGTGGTGCCAAAAACTGGTCCGAACTATCTCCCTCTTATTCTTGACCGTGGGTTCGTTGGCGTTCAGCATGATTGGTAAGTATCCTATGGATATGGTGCCTGCAAGTTGGTGATTCTGTCGTTTTTCTTATTCTTGATTTTTTTAATACTTTTAGTATTGACAATTGTATTGTATGTCCATTTCAAGATGTCAAAGCTTAAACTATTTTTTGGCTTTTAAATAATAGACTTAATTTAGTTAACTCATTAAAACTGTCTTTGCTTCTTAATTATTAGGTATCACACACGATAGTGTTTCCAAAAGAGTCAACTAACATTGACAATTCGACTTGTTTTGAAAATTTGATGATTTACATGTCACGCAGATTATGTTTTGTTACAAATAAGGTTTTGGTGTCATGCTACATAGATCCCTGAGAACTTTGTAAATGGTGATTGTCAGTTACGGTTTATAACTACTCTTGGTATGTAATTGTCGAGCAACAACTAACTCATTCTGATAATGATAAATATTAGGTGTGAAGCATTTCCAACCTATCCTAGGACATATGACATGGTACATGCTGAAGGACTACTTTCACTCAGGAATCTTCAGAAGCACAAATGCTCGTTGCTTGATTTGTTCTTGGAGATAGACCGCATTTTACGGCCAGAGGTGATATTCTTCGTAAAACTTTTTGTTTGGAAACAATAATAGAACTACCTGAGATGTAAATATGAACTACAACATTGGTGGGAAATAGGTTATAGTTCATACCTGGTTTACATATTGGAGATGACAGTCAAAATGATTTTCTGTAACATGACAACAACCGTTTTTCTCTCTTGATAACTTGTGCAGGGTTGGGTTATTTTCCGGGACACAGTTAAGCTGGTTGAGGCAGCAAGATATGTAACAGTGCAATTAAAATGGGAGGCACGGTTGATCGAGTTGGACGTCAAAAGTGACGAACGGCTGCTAGTGTGCCAAAAACCTTTCTTCAGGAAACCACAAAAGTAAAACAGAAGCAAAGAACTTCCAGCATGCTGTATTTATTAATTTAATTCTGTTGGCCAATTTTATCATAAGCGCGCGAGGGTTGAGTAAATAGGCTCGATCAAATAGAGTGATTTTGTCCTCATGGAACCGTAAGGGTCCATGGGGGTGTTGTAATTATTATTGTTATCCAACAAAAGGAAAGGGGTATAGAATAGATACTCTTTTGTTCCATGCCAAAAATACAGCATGAAAAAGCGAACTCATTTGTCAACGAAACACTTCAAAATAAAACATATATATATGTTACGGCCAACTTCATCTTCTCTACCACGAGCAGATGTGTGTTTTGGTATTGGAATTTTGTTGATTTTGTATTGGGGTGAATGTCGCGTGTATTATAAGTACTTTTTTCCTACTTTGCAACATTATCTTGTGCTATAAATTTTTGCAGAGTTGGTTTCATATTTATGTTTTTGTAATTGTAAGTAAACAAAGGAATTTACCTTAACAATGCTACATTTTAAAAGTATTTATATGTATTTGAATGAACACCTAACATGTGGAACGAAATCACCTGGATACATAAGATAACGGAGGGAGTAACAATGAGAGGCTTACCGAGAGGAAAATACCAAGTTATGCTAGATCGAAAGTCCGTTTGGATGCAGCTCTTTGATGTGAGATCCCACAGAGAATCCAGCTTTTGGAAAACTCACCGCATGAGCCTTCTCCCTGGACCTGTCAATTCTGGACACGACACGATTACACGACACGAACACGACACAAGATGGAGATGACTTTACAAGATTTTTTTTGTATGATTGAAATTATTTATTATGATGTTTTGTGAACATACAAATATAAAATAATTGGTACACGATTTGACACGAACACGACACGATTACACGATAAGTTATTTTTGTACACGAAACTGACACGAACTGCATCTTTTGTTAGATACTCAATTGTTTTTATTGATAATAGTCAATTAAAATGTTATTTAGAATGAAAAATATCAATATAACATGTCACTTAACTATTTTCAATCTAAACATGATGGAATCTTTTCAATTTGTACTATATACGATAACACGAAATCCTGACACAAATGCAGAACTGTCAGACACGATAGTACACGAACACGACCCAATTGACAGGCCTACTCCTCCCCCCGCTTACGGGAGTTGTTTGGATGTCAACCTTTGCAGCTCCTCCTCACCGGTCTTGTCCAATCAAATTTCCCGAAATGCCCTCCAACATTGTGTGGCCTTCAATACTAGCTAGCTTGGATCGCAGCCAGGAGTACTGTAGAAATGCACCATTTTGATGTCTGTGTTCATACTCTTTACAGTGACTTGTATGTTTCTCACATGTTGTATGTGAAGCTGTATTAGAAGTTTAAATTTCTACAAACTGGTTTGTGATCATCCAGTTCCAGATTGCATACTGTAATACAACGAAGCTTCAAGCTATCATACACAGTCATGGGATTAGACTCATAACAGAAATGACTTGTCTCAGCTAACAAACACATGCAAGAATACACGCCTTCTGCCAATTTACGCTCCACTTCCAGCATCAACGCAAGTAACCTGAGTAGTAATTATCTTACCTTAGGAAACCATTTTCTACTAATAAGGCAGCAACGGTTGAATCAACTCCTCCATCATACATGAAGTGTCAAAGAGTCTCCATTCCTTGAGTTCAATGTGTCACCTATACAAAATTCAGGAGAAAAAATATATAAGAAAGAGCATCGTAATATTCAATAAAAATGTTAGATTTTTATGTCCACACATGAAAGGAGATGCACACATCCCATCCAAAATTATGGCATGACATGAAGGTAGAACAAAACGTGGTCTACTAGTGGGACTCGTAACACATCATGGATAGCTGAATGCCTGTGAAGATGCTGAGTAGTGAACAAGTTTGTCATTGGAAGTTAGTCGATTAGATACATAATAAGTACCAACCATCATAGCTAAGAATCAGAAACAAGCAACATCTGAAAACAACATAACTCTTAACACATAGAAGAATGAGGAACGAACAGATATACATACATAATAAGTACTCAAGAGAGTACAATCCTTTAACCCAATTCATAAACAATAAAGTAGAGTTATACGTAATACAATAATTCTTTGGACAAGTAGTTACATATATCACTCCTTCAACGTCCATTTCGTACCTTTATTTCCAAGAATTCAACATCCATTTCGTACCTTTATTTCCAAGAAAAAAAATTAACAACACTCAAAATTTTGTAACACCCAAGGCATAAGCAATTAACATTTAACAGGAATATACATCTCATGACGGTTTGCATCTCAAATAATCCCAAATACCTTGGGTTTTGAAAACAAGGAGGGAGGAATGTTAATCCACATAACGACGCATACATTTACGCTCAATCCAAGAAGCGTTGAACTCCAGTTAACAGTGCACCAACAACTTCTCCATCTATGTGTTAATTGTGCGTTGGGTTTCGAGGTTCGACATGTGCTCCCCGGGAGCCGTTTGGATCACCTCTTCCTACTGTAGCCGCTTCTACCGTGTCTCAGTCATCTATGAGTCCACTTGCCGCACAACACCATTCAAAGCTAGTTATCACATAATAAGTTTTTGGTTTACAATTATATTCTATAATTAATATAAATTATCCGAAGGTAAAAATAATATTCGTTGTACAACACCGTTGAAAGCAAACAAAAAATGGAGAGAGGTAAGATTGATTATTTGATTTCTTTTCTGATTTTCCAAAACACAATTTAAAATAAAATTATATACGTAACACATACATAGATATTTTGATAATACGATACTATTTTATTTCCTCATCTTTGTGGCACCCAAACGTATCATAGTTGAAGTCGCTCTCGCATTTGGTATGACTTTGTTTGATTGTTGTTGTGGGCCGTGGTAAAACGCATGGAACTTAAATTTATACTTGACTCAAACCAAAACTAACAAAATAAACATATGGGCGGGGGTAGTGGAGTGGTCAGGGGGTTGCGTTGGAAAGTTGACGTGGGTTCGAATTTCCCTCCTCGTTTCGTTTGTCAAATGTTTCGGGTGAAAACAGTTGAATAGTCTTAAGATTTGTAATCTGATCGGCGTTCAAAGAGCGGTGTCTGATGAGTTCTCCGGTCATAAATAAAAAAAACATATGGTTGGTTTTGAGATAGCAAATTAACAAAAAAAAAATCGAATTTCAACTGTCAAATTCTAATACTTTGGAGGTTAAAATTTAAAATGAAATCGGATAGAACCAGGTGGTAAAAAAAATAATCAAAAAATCTCTTAGAACCATCGAAACCCAAGCCAAAACCCTCTTCCCCCTCCGAGATGACCCTCCTCCGTCGGACCCCCATTTCCACCCTACTCCTCCTCCACAACCGTCGGATATCCACCCTCCCCCACCTCAACACCCGCAAGCAAAAGAAAAAGAAAAAGACCCAATCCCCGCGAACCAAACCGGTCCAGCAAGAACCGGCCCTCGTCAACCCCACCTTCGAGTCCATCCTCCACTCCGACGCCAAATTCCGCTTCCTCACCCGCACCAAGGACTTCCTCTCCCGCCAGCCCGACCGCGTCCTCCGCCTCGACCTCGCCGGGAAACTCCACCGCGAGCTCGGCTTCCCCCGCGGCCGAAAGCTCCCCCGCTTCGCTCTCCTCCACCCCCTCCTCCTCTCCCTCTACCGCCACCCAGACCCCCCCTCCTCCTGGCTCGGCTTCACCCCCCTCATGGACCGCCTTATGGAAGAGGAAGAATACATCCTAAACGCCGTCGAAACCGACCGCGTGCGGCGGGTAAGGAAGCTGCTGATGATGGCGAGGGACCACCGGATCCCGCTCGCGAAGCTCCACCATTGCCGCCACGTCTTCGGCCTCCCGTTCGACTTCCGAGATCGGGTTAAGAAGTACCCTGAGTTCTTCGATGTTGTTGTGAATGAGGCCGGAAATCAGGAGCTGGAGATCGTAGAGTGGGATCCAGACCTTGCCGTTAGTAAGTTGGAGGAGGATTTTGTGCTGGAGGAGGATCGGGTGAGGAAGACGTTTAAGTTCCCCGTCCCGCATTCCAAGAGTCTGGGACTTCCGGAGGACGAGAGGAGGCGGATGGATTCCGTTACTACGTTCCCGCTTGTCTCGCCTTACGCGGATGGGTCGCGGCTGGACTTGTGGACCGTGGAGGCGGAGAAGTATAGGGTGGGGATGATACATGAGTTTTTGAGCTTGACGTTGGAGAAGAGGGCGTCTATACATCACATTGTGGAGTTCAAGGAGGAATTTTGCCTCACTAGGCATACATATGACATGCTCAAGAAGCAGCCGAACGCATTCTACCTTGCCGGGACGGAGATGAATTGGGCGGTGTTTTTGAGGGAGGGATACTCCAAAGATGGGACTTTGCTCCAGAAGGATCCGCTGGTGGTGTTCGATGAGAAGCTCCGAAGGTATGCTTGTATGAGCGAGGAGGAGTTCAGGAAGGAAGCACAAGAGCTGGGAGAGGACATGGATGAGGGAAGATTTTTGTGTTAGTGTATATTTATGTATCTGTTGTTCTGTTTCAGGTAATTACTTGGTTCAAATTTGTAACATTAGTATAGATTAATTCGTGCTTGACTTTCTGTCGGAAGTAAGACTTTGATGCTTCTATTGTTGAGCTCTAAAGTTTCAACCGTTCATTTTAAGCACCTACTCTTTCTAAATGGCATGGGTAGTGAGAACAGAAGACGGAAGCCTCTTTGTTTCAACTGTTGTTGAGTTAAGTTTTCCATTTAATATTTTAACAGAACTCTTTTGAGTGGAATTTATTTACTAAACTATTTGAAAGAAAGGAATTCATTTAGCAAGGGACGAAAATATGTAGCTCTTGGATTTTATCATCTTCCTTTCTGATCTAGAAATTAGTCTTAAGTTTGTGAATGACAATTGTATGTCCTGGTATTGGTTTGAAATGAAGCGCAACAGTTGCCCAAACTGATTGTTAATATTTTGTACTGGAGCCTCTGATTTTGAGTTGACAGTTAGTATATATAAATCAAGGTGAATTTTATCAATGCCGATACCTGGCGAATCAAAGAGGAGAGGCCTCTTGATTGGTACATATCATGTGAAAGTTTTATGAAGAAAAAGATTATATGTACTTTGGATTACCTACAGAAAAGAAATTAGGAAAATGAATGCTTAATCATGAAGTAAATGTGGGAACTTGAAAAATAAAATTTATTTGGAACAATTCAAGTAGTAGATTAACAACCAGTGAACCATGAACAACCAACTGTGATGAGGGTTGCCATTGTTTTTTATTTGGAAACAAATGATCCTTGATATTACTTTTTTTATCAATATTTTAGTACGTATTCTCCTTAATATTACTTTAGTACTGCACTTAAAAATAGGGTATCATGTGGAGAAAGACATTAGATTTTGGATATGGAAGGTCTGCGATGCATGTTATTAGAGCTTTTCTTCTGTCATTTATTTCTCAACTAAGTTGAATTATCTTTTTAATGATGCAGTCTTTCAAAGAATATTCAGAAGCGGCTGCCATCTTAGCATCATGAAGGCTGAAACGAAGAGTTGATATAATATGTCCAACAAGATTTGAAAAGAGGCAATCAAAAACTAGAGACACCCAAGTTATCTTCCTTGTTAGAGATAATTATAGATTGACAGTGTTTCAAGAGTACATTCAATTTGCTCACAAGGACCGAAACATGATGTCTGCCTAGAGTATTTGAAGTGCTGCCTCAGTCATGTATTAAAAAATAAGACGAGAAGAAGATTGATTTTGTGCACCATAGACAACTGGTGTTCAACTGCAGTGGGACCATGGGATGTTGTTCGTCCATGGACTACTAAAAAGCATCACCGTCGGAGCTTCTCAACGACTGTAGCAGGCATGTTTAGCCAACAAAAAATGAGAGGTAGTGGAATTTTACATGGCTTTGGATGTCCATTTCTTTGTCGTCCCAACTATTAGTGAACGCAAACGGCGTAGCAAGGGAATCTTCCTTTTTAACAGGTTGCCGCTCGACACATCGATAGGAACTTTCAAGTTTCTCAACAAAATTTCTGGTAAATCCTTAATGGTTAGATGCGTTGTGTCAGCTGTCCTAGAAGAGAGCAGGAAGCAGAGTTCTCTTGATCCTTTTCTTTTTCTGTTTGAGAGTTCCGCCATCTGAGTTCTCCCTTGAAGGTTTGGTGATTTCGCTTTGAATTTGTTATGTCATACCCGTTAATGTTCTCTCCATTCCTGCCCGATTGTGTATATCAGGGCATTATGAATGTGAGATTGAGGGGTATGATTATAGTTTACAAAAAGTACATGTTTTATTTTCTTTGTATTACTTCGGTTTGGCATACCCAATCAGGGAAATCATTTTGAACTTCATATTTTTTGCTTAATTTTCTACTTAGATATGTTTGATATGATACAAAACTAGAAATTTCGTAAGTTTTGTTGCAATTCTTCACTTTTTTTCCTCCAATTTTCCCCCTCTAGGAGTACTCAAGTCACGAGTGATACTTGGTCAACTTAGAAGTTACTTTGGTCGTGTACGATTATTGCTAAGGAGTGGAGAGAAATTTAGAATTGTTATATAAGATTAAGTTTTAGTGAGTTCAGAGACATCTTATTTAGTTTAAGTTCTCTACAATCTCACAATTGGATATCATTTACGATTAATCTTACTTTTAATTAGCATAACCATTTTTCTTATAATCTACTTTACAATTTCAGATATGTGGTGGATATGATGTTGACTTAAACTAAAAAAATTAAATCTCAAACTCACTAGATATTTCATGTTGTCATATAATCCACTTCCCAACCATCCGATCCGTATGAATATAATATGAAGTTCAAAATGATTTCCCTGATTTACTGTAGAAGTGAATTTCGATTCCTAACCATCAGTATAAATGCTTAACCATGCGTATAAATATAACATCATGTACAAAGTGTTTTCCCTTGATTTTTAAAAGCTATTTTTAGTTTAAAATTTAAGTTAATTTCTCCAAAGTAATCACTTTAGTTTAGAGAGCTATTTATTCCTCACAAACGTTACAATTGCTGGAAGTGTAAACTTGCTATGATTTTTTTTTGAAATGGTTGGTACTAGAGATGAAATTAAGGTCATCACTGATTATGACCTCGGATGACCTGATCATGAGCATTTTCTTTCTTATCTCTCTCTTCCACATTAACTTTCTCTTTCCTCAACTCACTTTCTTCTCTTTCTTACATTATTCACATATTAACGATGACCTACAACAACTTATTTCTCTCATCCACATCATTTTGGAGTCTATTTTAGAAAAAAAATTTAAAAAATCAAAACAATTATAAAATGTTTTTGCAAAAAAAAATCAAACAAAAATTTAAAAAATCAAAACAAAATCAAAACTAAATTTTAATTTTATATTTAACAACCGGGTCGTGCGTGCAAAAAAACACCGTTAGTGGTGCTCTGATGGAACTTGAGTTAGCAAATCGAATTTCAAATTTATTAATTTAACCCATTTCTTCGGGAAACGTCGTTGGACCGAACCACCCTTCGCCCTTGCTCACAATTTACCGACCAAACCAAACCCTTTCGGCCTCTCCATCTCCCTCAACACCAAACCCATCCATCCGTCCATCTCAAATCTGACGATGGAGATGATCCCTGTGATCGACCTCCGCCTCCTAACCCAATCGGAGATCACCACCCTCGCACTCTCCTCCTCCGCCGCCACTGACCCTCGCCGCCACGACGACGACGTCATCGTCCCCAAGATCGACCGCTCCGTCTTCAACGAGTCAGCCGGAAGCCGGAAACAAACCTACTCCCGTCTCCGCCTCGCCCCTCCAAAGCCCAACTCCACCACCACCACCACCACCAACCCCTCCTCCCGCCGCCGCGGCCGTCCCCGTTCCACCCCTCTCCCTCCCGCCCCGTCCCCCAACCCTACCGACAACCTCCACATCGTCCGCTTCCTCCGCCACCTCTTCCCCGACCCCTCCGATCCCAGCCCTAGGAAGAGGGGGAGGAAGAAGCGGAAGCGGTCCCCCGAGACGGGCACGACACTTGTGACCTCGTCGGATGCGAATGTTTTGAATGGGAGAGGTGAGGCTGTTGATCTGGTCGGGTTGGCGAGTAAGGAGGAGTTCTTCCGGGAGGAGTTTCGTAGGAGGACGGTGGGGTTGGTGACGGAAGCAGAGTTCTTGGGTTTAATGAATGAGTTGGATGGGGAGTGGGGGAGTCGGAGGAAGAGGAGGAAGATCGTCAATGCCGCGTGTTTCGGGGACGTGCTGCCCAAAGGATGGAAGCTCATTCTCGGACTTAAGAGGAAGGAGGGGGCTGTTTGGCTTCATTGTAGGAGATACATCAGGTAGCTCTGCCTAATGTTGCACATTTCTCATTCTGGTTATACGGTTATGCACTGCTTCTTATGACAAAATGTTACGTTTAGTTTTAAGTGTGAAACCAACATGAAGATTAGGCTTCGTCTGGATGTGTAGTTTTAATTTCTAACTTGGGTTCCATGTCACTGTGGAACTCAAGAGTATGCTCTTTGTAAGATTGTAGTTGACTTACTTAAATGATTGTTTTTGGGAACTCTTACATACTTCATGGTGTTTTGAAATGTCATTGCCATGTAAAGTGTGCAAGCAAATCTCATGTGGAGCGCTGGAATTCGGAAAACCACATAACATAGTTTTACTGTAATCATTCCATATTGGTGCAAACCACTAATGATGCACTCCAAATAAAATTATATATAAATTCTTATATGTTTTCACGTTTGAGTGTAATTTTAGTCTTCTCACAATTTGAAATTTGAAATCAATACACCATGTCAAATCGAAATATTCAAACTACTTAGAAATTAAAAGTAAACCTAACTTATGTCATTTATAAATGTTGGAATTGGAACTGCAGAATGCTTTCATATCAAAGTTATTTGAAATTTTCTTGTTATGCATCTAACTGCTCCTATTTAAAATTCCAAAGACAATAAGAAGAATACATACAGATTCTAAGAAGGAATGATATGCAACTTGTTTCCTAACTAGCCTAGTAAGGAAACTGTTGTGGGGGCAACAAAGTGAAATGCTGCAGTAAAAGGAAAAGTTTAATTGCCTGTCCTTTTAGTTCTTTAAAGATAAAATATCCTCGTCTCCGTCAAATTTCTTTTGGGCTGTGCTTCTTGGCACCCCCCTAAAATTTGCTAAGTTTTAACGCAGCATTAGCGCTGTATGCTGTTTATATTTGAACAGTCATGGTAAAGCTCGATTATGTTTTTAGTTACCTTATTTAGGAGTTACTAAAAACATATCACATCCAATTTTTAACAGGATTTCTAGAGGGTGCAATTGTAGAAGCATATCATCAGAAGTGAAACTGGAAGTGAAAATGATACAATGTTTAATATCCAGCATGAAGGCTAACTAGTATGCTGAAGATGACCATATTAATATCCAGCACGAAGGCTTAACTAATATTAAGCATAGCATGAAGGCTAACTAGCATGAAGGTCGACTAGGTGGCCATAAATCACTAGGCGCCCATGGGCCAGGGCCACTATGTCTTAGTATGCTGAATAATTTTTCACCATCCTTTTCAATCACTGTGCGTAAAACAAGTTAATGATTTTTCACCCTCCTTGCACTATGTCTTAGTTTGCACTTTGCTGAATAATTTTTTTTCTTTGTTATCTCAGCCCAAGTGGAAAGCAGTTTATGTCATGCAGAGAAGTCTCTGCGTACTTGCTTTCTCTTGTTGGATCTGAAGGGGCAACAAGTTCCATTCATGTAAGACAAGATGAGGCAGCTTATGTATCTAAAACTTTGGGTAGTGTTTGTGTAAGTTTGATGTGTTCAATCATGTATTTTTCATGAGTTTTGTTTTGATTTCCTCATTTTATTTTATACGCACCAGGATGCAGGTATTTCCAATCATACTGGCAACACAATGGATACTCATGGCTCAGTTGGCTGCAGTTCAGGTCATGCCAGGTCTTTACCTGCCGACTCTGATAAAGAAGTGGTCATTCCATCAGTTGAAAAGCATGTAATGGCTAATCCTCTAGAATGCCGTAAATGTGATCTCAAATTTTCAGATAAAGCTGCACATATTGATCACCTATTGGAAGTTCATCAAGGTGGAGGGAAGCATAATATGGTTGGGAAGTCCATCTCAAGTGGTGTGATCATAAAAGATGGCATGTATGAATGCCAGTTCTGCCATAAAACCTTCACTGAAAGGCATCGTTACAATGGACATGTTGGGATTCATGTGAGAAACTACCCCCAGAGTCTTGAAATTCTGGCAGATGATATTAGAAGTGAGGAGGGACTGGAACTTAATTTAACTAATGAGTTGCCAACAACTGTGCCTTCTACCGATTTTCCGGGTGCTGCCTATCTAGAAAAAACAGTAGAAGCTCCATCTAATGGAAAGCCCCTATGTGATGGTAATACATTTGCATCTTGTAGTAATAGTTTCAATAGGAATGAGGGTAGTAATGGTGGTCCAGACAATACTGCACATGAAACTAGTACTGATGTCGCTGGTGAGAAGCTCATCGATAACAGTGTTTGTAATAGTAAGAGTGGAGTGGAGTGGAGTTCTTTGGTCGAAAGTGCGGATGTTAAAAGTAGCACATTTTCTGGTTCTGTTTCAATTGTAAAAGAAACTTTACCGAAAAATGCAAGTATAATGGAATCTACTGTTGAGATCTCTAATTATAATAATGCAAGTCAGGTCAATGTAAGCTGTTGTGTAAATGAGATACACCGAAATGAACCTTTGGCTGCTGGTTCCTTAGATCCTGTGTTTGGCACATCTGTTCAGAAAAACTATGATCCAACCTGTGGTGAATCTCAAGTGCACTCCAGTACAGCTATTGGAATCTCAGCTGAAGCCAAAAATGCAGTTGAAGAAACTTCAGGCGATGCAAGCAAAACAAGAAATCCTACAGATGCTTGTGAAAGCCACTCAGAAATTGCTCATGTTGCAAAGTGTCATCAGAGTGAAACGGATAAAATCTCAACTAGGTCTGTCTCGGGGCAGATTAATAAGTATAACCTGGGAGATGGTAACTCAAGATGCGGCACCAAAAGTGATGCTGAAGCTTTCGTTTCTTGTACTCCTCGAGATGTTGAAGTTTGTATTACTCTTGAAAGGACTAAAGCCATTGTGGATGGAAATTGTTATGGTAAGCAGGCTACTAAGTTGATAAATGCCCAGAATTCTCAATCTGATGCATGCATGGATGGTGATATCAAATCAGAAGTTAGTCCTATGAAGACAAACTATGAGCATCAACCCCCCAAAGAACCAAATTCCACACTTATTTCTTCCTTGGGGATCGCCAATTCTTCATCTAATTTTATTGAAAGGGCTCTCGCTGAAACCATAGTTGTGGAAGAACCAATGAGAAACACTGATAGACATCAAATGGATCCAGAGTGCGATCTAAACAATTTTTCTTGTGATTGGCATCCCTCGACAGAAACTGGCCTCTTTGCCTATCAGGAAATAAATGAAATTGAGAATTCCTTGTGTGATCAGCAATTATTTTTTGAAAGAGAGATATCAATGTCCACTGCTGATCAATCTTACAGTGCCCCAACCAATGCTGCAGGCATGTTGATTGGCCAACCGGAGAAACATGAACTTGTTGAAACTGGGAACTATGGTAAGCAGGATTGTGTAAATGATTTATCTCAAGATGGGCCTTCTTTGGGTAGTCAAACACAGATTGGTAATGTGTGCTCAAACAATGACCGGGAATCATGCAGCGGGCTTGATCTTGATTTAGAGTTTGGTCTTTCTGGATCCAACAAGAGTACTATGGTGGAGGAAAGGAGTGCAATTGGAGTTGGTGCACTTGAAGAGGGGTTGCTGAATTCATCATCTTTGTGGTTGCAACCTTCCAGCTGTTTCCCCACGGATAATACAATCACGGGGCAGGTATGGTTTTCTTCACTCTGTCTGCTACATTGTTTCAGTATTCTGTCATATAACCTTACATGGTAAGACTACCATAACCAATCTGTATTTGTGACAAAAGTTGTTTTCTTCTTCCGAAAATTAGATTCCAGAAGCGGCATGTGCCCATGTTTTGTGCTACACTTCAACAGTTTTTACTAGAGTCTACGAACTTTTACTAACATTCTCGCCAAGAATTACAAATGTTATGCTGTATCTGGTAGTTGACATGGATTTATGAGTTGCCATGTTTTTTCATATTTTCTACCTGTTGAAATTGCATGCATGATATTCTTTAATGCACCCTCAACTTGTGCTCTGTCAATACCCTCTGCTTCCGTTTCATTATCTCTTTTACATAATTTTAGCAAGTAGACTAATTATTTGCCATGTCACACTAGCCTCAATGCTTGTTTGTTCGAAATGTGCATTAACTTCACCACAGGGTTTTGAGAAATTTTATGGTAGTCAACATTGTCAACAAAAGCAGGAGTTTGCACCGGGCTTCGATGATCTTAGGCTGGATGGCTTTGAACATTCCATAACGCTGCCTGGTCAAGATTCTGGTTTGTCTCCGACCTCTATGAGTTTGTCCTACGATGCAGGGTTGGAAAATGTTTTTGTTCCCCCTGGTCAGTTAGAATGGGGACTTTCTACACCTGCGCCGGGAATGATTAGCAGTCAAGAGCAGGTTACAACCGTGTGCATGTGGTGTGGCGTTCAGTTCAGCCAGGAGGGTATTAGTCTCCAACCACAGTCAGATTCTATTGGTTTCATATGCCCAACTTGCAAGACTAAGTTCTCAGGGCAGCTTAAATTTTAGTTACTGGCTGATGAAGCGGCTGACTAATTGACTAACATTCTCTCTGTGATCGTGGTTTAGTGTAGTAAGTAGTACTACTGCATCTTCTGCTTTAACTTGTTGCAATTAAGTTCCATCTTCATTGTTTAGTATTATCAACCATTGTCCTTGTTACCATCAACCATCATGGCGCAGGACACATGTTTAGCAGCATGGCTATGTTTTTGTTCATCCATTATTTATGAAGGCCCATGATGCAGCGCTTTTTTGTGTGTAGTTTCTTTGTTTTGCCTTTTGTCGTGGTCTTGGGGGCTGGGCTCCAACTGGTCTCAAAGCCCCATCGTGATTAATCTGATTATGCAATATCATATAATATCCGATTTTAATCTTTGCTGCGGTTCATAGAAAATATTTTAATTAATTGTAATCAAATTGTTTTTCCCGAAAAAAGTTCTGATTGCGAATCTGTGAAATAGTCCCACACCCTTGAGTTTAAAATACTTTTCTAATGTTGCATGCTTTTTAAGAGGGTAATTCATTTCATCTACACTTTCTCATTAGAAGAATATTTTCTTACGATCTGGTTGTAGTTCCGAAAAGCATTTTCAAGAGAGTTAATTTTCGTTAAAGGTGTACTGAATATTCATGTTCCACCATCTAAATTGCACACACTTGTCTAACCCGTTGTGATGGATACGTATGCTTTAGTTCTGGAAAGTTCAATGAAACTTTCAACAAAGCGATTTGGAGGAAATATTATTCCAATCAAAGAAAACAACGACTTGATAAAGACCGCCACAAAGGACTGTCATCCTTATCAGGTTACCAGAATTTTGGATCAATCATCAACGAATGTAAATGTAATTAGTGCGAAAGCCAATCAAGTAAATATATTTTTGTCTCTTCAAAAGCAGTAAAACATAGATTCGTCACTAAACAAATTGCATATCTCCTATCGTGGGACTCAAAAACTTATAAAACGAACACCCGAGCTGTTGCGTAGTGAATTGGGGATTATGACATAACAAACACAATAAATTAAGACACCAATTACTTGCTATCAAGTAAAGAAACAACAGAAAGATAAACTTTTGGAGGAGATATTTTGTGGCTTTATTAAACTAGACTGTTAGACGTCACCCGTAAATTACTTAAATCGTCAGTGTCAATTATTATTTTGTCATTCTTTCGTTTTTACTTATTTATGCTCCCAATAGACTATTCTCTTTTTATACTACAACAAAAATAACTATGAAAAATAAAATCAAAATAAGAATATGGGGGAGACATGGGACAGCAATCCTTGCGGGGGACGTTATTATTGTACTTTGGATATTGATCAGTTTACCTGTTTATTTACGTTTGTGATTTTTTCCCCACACCATCACTATCGAAATCTTGTAACGGAACCTAAAATAATTTGAAATAACACAGTGTATAAGATTAAAAAAAATGTGTCATAGCCAAACACCCACACCATGGGGGGAGGCGTCTTCCCAATTTTATTTTATTTTACGAGACATAATGTGTATTAAATGGATTGTAAATTATAAAAGAGTAATTAAGACGGATGATTTAAGTAAAATCAGACGACGAATAGTAAATCCCTTATTAAATCACGTCACATGGTGCAACACGTGTTATCTAACGGGGCCACAACCACACATAAACCTGCCCTTTCAACCTGGGGTTCAGCGGTTTAGGTTTGAGTTGAACAACAACTGCAGCCTACAGGAAATAATACGTGGTAGCAATTATTACAGTGTTTTAGTAATTTTAGTATATAGAAGCACTTTGATTTATATATTTATTTACGTTTTATTTTAGCTACTTTCAAAAGCATTCGTGAGAAAAGAACCGTCTAATAGAAAATTTTGATTACCTACTAAACAATTGGGAAGACGTATTGGAAATAGAAAATAGAACGTCCAAAGCACTCATGTTACAAAATTGACAAGACTCGTTATCGAAACCTTGAACGCTCCTTAATTCTCATTATAAAAAAGTAACCCCCGCTACAAGACCATACTTAACACAAACTAACAAGATTGGTTTGAAAATCACAAGCACTCGTGACAAGCGACAACAATCGTGAGCACCTGTGTTCATGTGCATGCGAAAGAATCTCAAACTTCTTTACTATCTTGTCTTTTGACAAATGGACAAATCATTATCATTAATATTTAATGTAACTTGAAAATACAAAACAAATATAAAACTTGTAAATCTAGAGTCTAATAAGTCCACAAAAGGTTAGTTTTTCTGTCTTTTCATAATGAATAATTAGACTAAGTGATCGACAAGAGGACAGCCAACTCATACTACTATATTCGGAGGAACGACAAAATTAGTTAGATCCTTAAGCTTGTAATAATTATAATAAAATAATGAATCTCTTTGATATGACATATTCAAATTTAATTATAAAAGAAATATATAAAATAATAAATAAATACCAACATCTTTATTCTTGGATCAACCGGAATCAAGATAATATTAATTAAATATAAAATACTTTAAAAGAATAATAAATATCCCAAGTTTGTGTTCTGTTCACAAACAAACACATCCTCTCATCCAAGTCCAATAGAGAGTAGAAGCAGCAGCAGCAGCAATGGAGGTGAAAGCTTCGGAGGAGAAGACGAGAGAAAGGGAGAGACTCGTCTTCTCCGCCCGACTCGCCGAGCAAGCCGAGCGATACCAAGGTAAGGAGACCTCATCTTTCGATCCCAACCGTCGAATCAATCTCAATCCCCTTCCCCTGCAGAGATGGTGGATCTGATGAAGACGGTTGCGAGGCTGGACCTGGAGCTGACGCCAGAGGAGCGGCATCTCCTCTCGGTGGCGTACAAGAACGTGATCGGGGCCCGGAGGGCGTCGTGGAGGATCCTCTCGTCCGTCCAGCACAAGGAGGAGGAGAAGGGGAGCCAGAGGTGCGTGGAGTTGATCGTCCAGTATAGGAAGAGGGTGGAGGAAGAGCTCGTCAAAATCTGTGACGATATCTTGTCCATCATCGCCATCCACCTCCTCCCCTCCTCTGCTGCCGGAGACTCCATCGTCTTCTTCTATAAGATGTTAGTTAGTTCATCATATTTATTATTATTATTTTATTTACGGAATTGAATTGGTTTGGTAGGATAAAGTCGCAAAGTATGGTATAGAATCCGTTTAAATATGGTAGCGAATGTGGTATTTGTGGTGTTAAGAGTATACTTGGGGTGATATCTGATCTTTATTGACGGAATTGAATTCATTTGGTAGGTTACCCTTGCAAAGTATAGTATAGAATCCGTTTAAATATGATAGCGGTAAGAGTCATGTGTGGTGTTAAGAGTATTTGTGATACTGATAATATTATATTCCAATTTTTTGAATCCATAATTCTTGTCTCTTTTTTTTCTCCTCTCATTACTATGTTTCATACCCTCCCGTCCTCCGTCATTTTAGAGTCTTATCATCTTCTTCTACAAGATGTTTGTTGCTATTCCTTTTTTTTCTTCTCATAACTAATTTACTATGTCTCTCTTCCTTAAGCAAAATTTTATTGTGAACTTGCTTAAACTGTGAATCTGTGATGATAGAAAGGTTAATTGTTTGTGTTGTTGATTGAGTTTGAGTACTAGTGCTCATTCATCAGATTCTTTTTTGACGAAACGTATCAGCTTTGTTGAAGGATCAAGTATTGTGATGGTGTTTGTGTGTTTCTATCATATAGGTCCGTCCAATTGCAATTCAAACTTTTGGTTAGGGTTCACTTGGTAGATTGGCAAAAGTTTGAATATGATGATGCTGAGTTGCTGACTATATTTTTAGATTATGAATTTGTTTCTTCTAATAACAGCATAAGTCTAATACTAGTTTCCTGTTTCCTTGCATGTTAACATATTCTACCTTTTGTTATTTGCTATTATTCTTGATCACAATTATTTTTATCGGCCACGAATCACAAATATGATGTTTTTTCTCCCAATTTAGAGTTTTGTCGTAATTTTTTTAGGTTTGTTCAGATCTTCAACTGCCAACTATTGTTTTCCAGGAAGGGAGACTACTACAGATATTTGGCTGAATTTAAGTCTGAAAATGAGCGAAAAGAAGCAGCAGATCAGTCTCTCAAAGCCTATCAGGTTGATTCCAACTTGGACCTCTATCAAGCTACATCATTTTAATGAATTTCGGGTGAGAAATGATTTGGACAGAATAACATAGAAATATTTGATGATGCAGGCTGCGACAAGTACTGCTATGACAGAACTCTCACCTATTCATCCAGTGAGGCTTGGGCTTGCTTTGAATTTCTCGGTTTTTTACTATGAGATCCTAAGCTCTCCAGAAAGGTTGAAAATATTGGTTATCATTATGTTAATTTTGCTTATCATGGTATGGCATGAAACATCAGTTTGGTATTACGATTTTGCTGCAATAAGCTTATGTGAACTACAATTTGACTTTATGTTGATCCTGCAAAAGCTTGTCATTTTGTTCTCTTGTAGCTACACTGCACAAAGGCAACAATTGTCTTCTGCGATTTTTCTTCTGAGAGGTTTTTTTTAAAGTGGAACAGCTCTGTCACAATTGACCACCAAATGTTTGCTCATGATTGCTTCTGTGCACTTTTTAGTTAGTTTTGCCTCACTGTGGTTGGTATTTACTATTTTCAGGGCCTGTCAGTTAGCAAAGCAGGCATTTGATGCAGCTATTACAGAGATCGGTAATGTTGATGAAGAAGAATCATACAAGGATAGCACTCTCATCTTACAACTTCTCAAGGACAATCTCACACTGTGGACAGCAGATTTGACTGAGGAATCTGGTGAGTTATTTTGAAGGTCTCATTAGGTACTTGTCATTCATTTTCTGCCTCATATTTCGTAATATCAATTCCAATACTAAAAGGGATGCCATTGCATAGATGGGCTACTAATTCTCATTGCACCTTATCATCAAAATTTTGTTTTGGTCATTTGCACCAAAATGCCACTTCACCAAGGTGCTAATGGCTCCATAAGTCTCACCTAGTAAGAGCTACAGAATAGAGGGTGGTATTGGGAAGTGAAGAAGTTCATTCCTCAGTGTCTTAAACCTAATATAAGGATTATGAAGTTATAATGTTTGCTTTGCACAATGTTCCTATCGCCAAAATTCTCATGGTTTTAATTTTTGTAGGAGCACAAACGAAAAATGATGCTGTAGACATGGAGGTGAGTCATGACTTAGATCTTTTTGAAGCCTTATTATTTTGTCACCGTCATCAGTTATCTACTTTCCCTTTTGATCTCAAAATGCATAAACACAAAAATATTGATTGCTTTAAATTGCTTGCACAATTTAGAAATGGCATCATTACATGTGGTTGTATGCAATTTAAAGAAATATTTCCTTCATTTACAGAGCTAATTGCTACGGAAATGGTATGAAATTCCTGTAGTGAAGATGGCACAATGATTGTAATCTGGTCACAGTCAACTGTGCATCACATATTCACATCTACGCTGTGGTCTTCCACTCTTCCATTTCTCCTTTGATCAGGCTATATGTTATATAATTTGTGAACTTTCAATTGCCCGTCTGCAACTGAATTTTATGTATTTAGTTCATATGACAACTTTAATTAATTGCACCAACGATTTTGTAGTCAAAAAAGCTTCTGGCTTTTGGAGCACGTAGATGCATCCATGTAATCTTATTTTTCTTAATTTAAAGCAATAAATACATCGACTGATTACTGGTTACCAGAGTTTTAATCTATTTTTCTGCCTACTCTACAAACATATACATGCATCTGTTCAAGTAGTTCTACTAGAGAATTACATGGTCCTACAGGTTTTCTGAGTGTAAGTTGTATACAACATGTCTGTTTATTTAATTTTAATGCAAATAGTGGACGGGTTGGTTCCTGGATTGGTTGTACCATTGGATGTAACAGGACTGGAGGTCGGGCCAGTCGGAGTCGGGGCATGCAGCGTAGTGGTGCAGCCATAGTTTGAGCACCTCCTCTTGTTGCTCTCTGTTTAACATCTTCATGATCATGTATTCAAGCACTTTCACAGTGTCTGCCCTCTCTGCACTGCTCAGAACCGGAGCATCGGTACCATTGGTTGCTCGGCAGAGAAGGGGCATCCACGAAACCAGCATGCTTGTCCGGTAGTCCCCAGCTTCTGTTATTTGGTCTTCTTTTTCTCCTGTTTTCCCCTCTATATCTTCGGCATGCCTGAATAAGAATGCTGCAGTAGCCAAAAAATTTCAGCGTCCCCAACAGTTTCATGACATTGTTTTCGTGATTCATGCAACTCAAGGATGTATAAAATCCAGCAATACACTATTAGTTTTGCATCAGAAATTATGGCCGAAGACAATATCAGGTATAAAGAGTTGCAGACATGGATGCATAGTGCACACTTAGTTTTACCTACAAGTAGATACTAGATAGTTGACCGATATAATTTTTTTAATCTGGTTACAAGATTGGAGGTAATTCATTCAATCTGTACTGTTTACTTGTAAATTAAACTCTTTTTTTGTTAATAAATTTAATACAGACATTGTAATTGGGTATGATGCCAGCTTTCTAACATACAAGATTCTTGATTCCCTCTACGTACAACATTCTTTTTCTCGACGACATTTGTTGCATGGTATGAAGTTAACAACAACACATCACGATTTTTTGCATACAAATATGCATGTTTGGATTTGATTCTTAATCTTAAGTTCTTAACTATCTCAAGTTTTACGGATCTTCCAAGTGAGATAACAAAAACATTACAATACACAAGTCGTCACAAGAAAGCGAAAATCAACGGAAAAGGAGAAGACCAAAACGATCACCACTCAGGAAAAAAGAAAAGGAAACTAAAACTAAAACTAAAACGGAAAAGCAGAAAACCAAAACAAACACGTTACCGGAAAGCCTAACAAACCCCGCCTGCAACCTCGGCTCCGCCGCAACCGCAACCGCCGCCACCTCCCTCTCGACCGCCCACATCCTCACGGCCTCCGCCACACCCCCACACTCCCTCATCTTCTCCGCCAACCAGATCGCCTCCGCAACCGTCTTCTCCGCGTCCCCATCCCCCTCCTCCTCCCACAGCCTACTCACCGTCCACTCCCGCCGCGCCCGGAGGCGACGGAGCGCACGGGCGAAGGCCGCGGAGAGGGCGACGCGGGAGACGGAGACGAGCCCGTCGCCGTGGCGGAGGTTGTCGTCGAGGAGGCGGTCGGCGAGGTCGCGGAGGGTGGCGTACTTGCGGGAGGAGGCGGGGACGGTGGAGAGGCAGAGGAGCACGTGCGAGAGCGCACGTGCGGGGGTGGTGGAGTTGGGTTCGGAATCGGAAAATTGTAAAGGATTGGGTCGGGAAGTGAGGAGGAGGCGGAGGAGGAAGAGGAGAGAGTTGAGGAGGAAGGTTAAGTAGGGGGAGGAGAATAGGAGGAGGATTTTGGACCGGAAGTGGTTTTTCAGGGTTTTTCTGTTGGTCGGGAACTCCAATTCCATGGATGGAAAGTAATTTGAGATGAGGAAGGAAGCGGGAACTGCTTCGGTTTTGGTACTTCTGCCAAAGAGATGTGGATTTGGATATTCGATCTCTTCGTAAATTCTTGTTGGTGATAAAGGCTGGTATGGGTCACGCGTTTTAGTTAAGTACGTGGGTTGTTCTTAATCAGATATTATGTGTTATATTTCAGGGTATATTTTTAGAAAACTTCAAAGGATGCACGTTGATATGTTCTATTAGGCCACCGTTAAAGCACACGGACACTTTTTGGGTGTGGTTTTCTCTCTGTTACGTCAGTTTTTCTCTTTACCGTGTCATATTAGTCTACTCACCTTCAAATTTCTCTTAATCATGTCTAGAAACAGCCCGGACACTAGGACTGTAAGCTTCTGCTCATGCTTGTTAACTCACTCGTGACTTGCTCGATTTTGCTCGCTCAATAGCTCAACTCGATTGTTAACGAGTCAAGCACAAGCTAAAAAATCCGTTCGAGAAAATAAACGAGTCAAGCTGAGCGAAACCCTACTCGCTCGTTAGCTCTCTCACTCACTCACTCTTGCTCGTATATACGTATACAAGCATACATTTATATACATACACAACATGTACACTATACATTTATATACATACATAACATGTACACTACAAAGTATAAATATACATCTATCCATTTACCCATTACCATTTACCAAATCAAATTATCTAAATACCCATTTACCAAATACTCATTTACAATTTTACCTAACTACCTTATTCTTAACCCTAAAAAACGAAAATCCATTCCTCTTCTCATCTTGCTTCAACTTTGGATCTCTCTCCCTCTTCCACGAATGACCTAACCTGCCGCCTCACTCCCTTTCCCCTCTGCCTCCCTCCTCCTGTCATAGTGTCACCTTCACTCCCACTCCCTCTCCCGTTCTCGCTCCATCCCTGTCGCCACCTCCACAGTCCACACTCTCACTCTCTCTCCACTCTCCTGCCGTCCCACACCCCCTCCGGTCTTCTCTATGCCTCTCCGGAGTCCGGACTCAAGTTCAAGATTTGCTCCTTAAGTCATTTTTTTATTTGATTTTTTTATACTAAAATGAGATGTTTTGTTAGTTTGAGTGAAAGAGGAAGAACACATATGGACATAAATCACTCTTAACTTAAATATTTTTCTTGTCATATAAGTACATTGGAATTTGGATGGAATACGTTGCCTGCAGTTGTTGTTAGCTGGTTTAGTCTTGAGTTGAGTTGTGAGTTGAATTTAGTTGAGTTGGTGGTTTTGTCTGAATGAATGAATGTAACTGCACATGTACATTACGCATGATGGATGGTGTTGTTGGTTCTCTCCTCTTTAATCACTTCACTAATGTTTTCCCCCTCTTTAGGAATTGTTTGTTGGTAGTGGTTCAAATGGTTTTGAGTTTCACAGGATAATCACACCATCCCTTCTTTGTCGTTGTTGTCTTCCAAATAACTTGAATCAAATGTGCTGTCAATGTGAAGTTGGATATTAGTTCTTGCATAATCCTTGGATAATAATCAACTAATATGTTTCATGTTTATGTGATATAACATTTTGAGCAATTATTTTCTGTAAACATTTAACATCCCGAGGGAAAACGGGGGTGTATTCTAATGACTAGATAAGTCCTAAAGTCACTGGATTAGATATCCTAATGCATCAAGTTCAAGACGATTTTGGGAATTTTCTTCTTAATTTGTCTCTCAACGGTTTTGCACATGCTAAACACACACAAAACATTTTCTTTCGCAAACACATAAAGATTTTGAAAGAAATGTGAAAATTTTAAAGTACTAGGCAAACAAAAGAAGACAAGTCACCCAATGATCATGACAATCAGATATATCAATATTAAATGCAACACACTAACATGACTCTAACAATGCACACAAAAGAAAACAAAATTAAAGAAAAAAGACTCGACTATGTACACACGTAAGACACCTCCTACACCTACTTCATGCATTGTCCTCAATGAATGTGAGCATGATACTACATGAATTTATGCATGAAAAATGAAAGATCTCACCAAAATGAAGCGCAATGGGAAATTCATGGTTATGTTGATGGACACAAACCTGAATTCTCTCAAAACCTTTGAGATGCTAAATAATGAATACAAATACGTGAAAGAAATGAAGTCCAAATACACAAAGGTCGGAACCCACAACAATCAATGTTCACTCATAAGTCTTTTATTGTACTTCTTTTTCTTTTCTTTTTCTTTTTTTAAAATATAATTATGTATAAAAATAAGTTATCATCTTCATTTGTCAAAGAACATCAAATGAGAGCCTCAAAAACGGATCAGTGCACTTGGAAAGGGAACATGAAACCACGTGGGACCAGAATACTCTTATTTAGGTCCTCACCATAAAGAGCACAAGATGAAATGAGAGGTTAATGAATTAGAAGCAAAGACGTCTCATTCAAAGGATCAAAACGTGTAACCAAATAACCCATACCGCGGACAAAGCCTCCTTCAAATCCTTACCTTTTATATCCCTGTGATCACTCAGGTATGATTCTCGTGTCAGATTCTTACCGGTGATAACTACCCATCATGGAGCAGGGCAGTCTTTACACGTCTTGCTGACCATGGTCAACAATCACAGTTGTTATTGGTCGATTTTAGACGCTGACAGTTCGTGACGGTTTGCGTTTGCATGGCAAGCAATGAATGGCCACCAGTTCCTCTTCGAGAATCCACCAAAAAACCAAAATCTGACAAAATTATGCCTTCAAACAAATATGTTACTGATAGAGTAATCCTGTGTCGAAGTGGCTTATGCATGATTCATGTGTTCATAGTCTTGATCCACCGTTAATGGCCATTCTTGTCAACCATGTTGTTAATATGACCAGATTGTGATCATATGGGTTTTTGTAATTGGTTTCAAAATCACAGTTATTACCTATGCTATTTGTTTTGTACAGAAAAAAATGAAACCAAATCTGTTTTGTATATATATACATAAATGCCACTATGCTAGAGATTGGACAACAATGCGAAGATGATCAGTATAATCACCAATGGCAAAACATGATAATTAATTACAAGCTACTATTGAGATATCAAGAGACAATGATTTACAGCAATGCTTGCCCAAACAATATGTATTCCTACTCAATGTCCACAAGTTACTATGGCCATACCTCTCTAGTGCAGTGTGGTAGTACTGATGCCAATTTTCAATAATTTTCTCTACATATAGTTGCCATGATGCAGCAGCTGAATTAGGTAATATTAGACGCCTCAAGCCACTTATCAGCCTTCGACCTTAGAAGTAGATGCCAGAGCTTTCTTGCTAGGACGACGCAGTTGCAACAGTTGGAAGAAGACCTGGCTGGAGCAGACTGACTTGATTTTCTTTTCCAATGTCCCAAGGTACGAAAGCGAGATCGACTGCTGAGACACACAATACCAAATGAAATTATTGGGCTAAGTAGTACACGCTCTATTTTCTTCTTCCATACATATATTCATGCCTTTTGAATCAATCCTGTAAGTTACAGTGAAGAAATACTGCAGAACATGGAAGGTTCAGATTAAGGAGGAGAATGACTCAGTTCGTTACGTTACTGACATATAACTGTAGCAGTAGATACTATAAGTGTTCCTATATGGAGTGCTCGTTTTTTAAATTATTGGTGGAAAATCACACGCCCTAAACTGGCCACCTATTTTTCGGGTGTCAAACTTTTTTTGTCAAAACAAATTACCCCCAATATTTTTTGTCGAAAATAACAAGCGTGGGATTTTCTGTTCTTTTAGGCATGGGGCTCCAAGGAATCTTTATTTTGTGTATATTCTGCAAATCAAGACAATAGCGAATACATCATAAATCATTGCATAAATGGAACATGGAATTAAGATATAAATAAACCTAAAGAAACGTAAAACTCAATGTCTGCCAACAATTTTTGTTTTTGTGTCTAACCTACTAAACCAACCAAAGAATGTTTCATTGATAAAGATTAAAGGAATTCTCAATTTCACACGCCACAACATGCAAAAAAAGAGACTTTCATCTATTCCATTTGAGAGGCAAATTGTGAATAGAACATCATAATACCGCTATATTTTGCCACAAGTAACAAATCTACTAGACAACACCTGACATAAATAAAACCATGTAATGGAGTTAAATGGTGTGAATCGAGCATATCATTATGACGAAGGCTACCAATATAATTTGAGCTTATCATGTGGTAGTAGAAACAAATGTTCCCTTTTCCTCCAACATAAATCCTGTTCTATTTGGTACCCTTTAGGCTGGAGATAATTAAATAGAGGCTGCACCTTGTTGTTAGAGGGTGGGGGATCAACAAGGAATGCCATCATATACTTGCAGAACTCCTTTGGCTTCTCAAGGTTAACAGCATGCCCAGCATTTTTTATGACCACCAACTTAGAGTTTCCTTCCAAGTGCCTGCAAAAACCAACATCATCACAGATAGTTCATAGTTCATATACATACTCAGATAATAAGAAATCTTACCATAAGCGTACAAACAATACCTGTTCAACCGGTGTCCAAGTTCGATGGGGAATATTTGATCCTCCTCTCCCCACACTATCAACGTCGGCTGCATAATCCCAATTTTCAAACTACAAAATCCCCAAAACAACGAGAACTCAATCAAAAGAGAATTTAAAATTTTCTCTTACCTGTGTGATTTTGGGAACATCCGCCAGCTTCCTGCCTTTGATTAGCGCCTCCAGCAACTCAGTCTTCTCCTGAACAAACTCTGTGCACATCACCTACAAAAACAACAAACCATCCAATTCATCCCAAATCACAACCTCAAAATCAAACAAACACCAACAAAAATATTAAGATCATGTTTGGTTCGCCGTAATCAAAGGTCTAATGTAATCTGATTACACTTAGTAATCTAATCACACCCTTTACAAAGTAATTGGATTACAACATTGGAGGCCGTAATCCAATAACATCACAATGTAATCAAATACCGATTGAATGTGATCCAATGAATTCAATACATTGGAGTCACATTGTTGAAACTCGACCTCAAAAACCTCGTAACGACATGACCAGACATTCACAAGCAATTCAATTCATTCAAACGTAATCAGATTGAATGCAATCCAATGACAAAGAACCAAACAAACACAGCATAGGTAACAAAATTACATTGATGAAGTCGGACAGAAAGCAAGACGGCACGGCGGGAGGTGGATTAACAAACGACAGCCCAATAAGCTCCCTAAGCTTCTCTGGCGTCTGCGGGAGCAAAATCTTGGCAGCCTCCCGAACATCGTCCACCACAAACAACCTCTCCTCCTTCAAATCCCTCTCCTCCAAACACACCCCGGCGCAGCACAGCACCAATTTCTCCACCCTCTCCGGGAACAACTCCGCCACACTGTACGCCACGAAGCCGCCGTAGCTCACCCCGACGACGGCGAAGGTCCGGATCTCGAGGGTCTCGAGGGCGCGGACGAGGGCGTCGGCCTGGAAGGCGTCGGAGCGATCTGGGAGGGCAGTGTGGGATGAGCCGAAGAAGAGGAGGTCGGGGACGTGGACGTTGAAGGAACCGGAGAGGGTGGGGAGGTGTGGGTCCCACTGCCACTTGGCGTTTGCTCCGAAGCCGTGGAGAAGGATGAGGGTGGGTTTGGTGGGGTCCGGGGAACGTGGGGTCCACAGGTGGAGGGTCGTGTTACCTTCATCGAGGTTGATTAGGGTTGATCGGAGGCCCGACGTGGTGAAGCTGTGCCGGTAAAGCCGATCCCGGAACGAGGTGAAGCTCACGCACCCCACGCCTGACATTTTTTTTGCTTGGGTCCGTGCCTTGGTAAGGGATGTGTGCGTTACCAAAAATAAAATTTGGCTTCTTTTTTTAATAAACCTTTTGTTTTGTTTTGTTTTGTTTTGTTTTGTTTTGGAAAAGCTATCTTGGGTTCCTGTGGTCGTGCATCGTCGTTCTCATTTCGTGGTCTTTCTTTTTTAATTTTTCTGTTTACTCTGTTTCCACTATCTTCTCTAGGGGTCTAGCTGTAGAATTTGGAGAATAAATAAAGTTAAGATTTGGACAACTACACACATCACGAGTCTACTCGTGTAACTCTGTTAGATTCGTATTTTAAATTTGTCGAGTGTAATTTTGCGGTCATGCTCCGTATTTTTTTAATATAATAAAAAAAAATTAAAAATTCGAAATTTAGGAAAAAAAATTTTTTTTTTCTAAAACTAGGTGGACGGCGGGTGTGACCCGCGATCCGTCCCTCCCGCCAAAAAAATTTTTTTTTTTAATTTTTTGAAAATTTCACGGATCGCGGTTCTGAACCGCGATCCGTGAAATTTATTTTTAATTTCTTTATTTCTGTTTTTCTTTTTTATTATAATTATTTTTAATCTTTTTTAAAAAAATTTTTCAAAATATGTTTTCTAATTTATATTATTTTTTAAAAATTTAAAAATTTGTTTTTAATTTTTTCAAAAATCGACCTCCAAATCACGTCGATAACCCGACGTATTGAATTGTTAGGGTATTTTATACAATAAAAAAACAAAATTTATTTGTCAGAATAATAAATTATTTGCAACTAAAAATTAAACAAACACTAAAACTAATTAAAAAAAAAAATTGGTAACGTTGTCGAAAATTCGTAGGGTGTACACACATTACAAACAGTTTTGGAGGTCGATACAGCAAAAAATTAAAAACACAATTAATTTTTTTTTATAAATAATAACAATTACAAAACATATTTTGGAAAGAAATATAATAAAAAAACTTAGTTAAAATGATTTAAAAAAATTCAAAACATAAAACACTACGACTAAAATCCGTGATTTTATTTATTTTCTTTTATTGTTTTTGATTTTTTCGGTTTTCTGTTTTAGTTTTTTTTTCTTCTGTTTTTCTTTTTTATTTTAATTATTTATAATCTTTTTTAAAATCTTTTTTTTTTCAAAATATGTTTTCTAATTGATATTATTTATTAAAAAAATTGAATTTTGTTTTTAATTTTTTCAAGAAACGACCTCCAAATCACGTCGATAACTCGGCGTGTATTGAATTGTTAGGGTATTTTATACAATATAAAAACAAAATTTCTTAGTTAGAATAATAAATTATTTACAACTGAATATTAAACAAACCATAAAACTAATTAAAACAAAAAATTGGTAACGTTGTCAAAAATTCGTAGGGTGTACACACATTACAAACATTTTGGAGGTCGATACAGCAAAAAATTAAAAACAAAATTCAATTTTTTTAAAAATTAATAACAATTACAAAACATATTTTGAAATATATATATATATAAAACATAGTTAAAATGATTTGTAAAAAAACAAAACATAAAATCAAAAACAATAAAAGAAAATAAAAAAGTCACGGATTTTGATTTTTTTAAAATCGTTTTAACTATGTTTTTTATTTTATTTATTTTCAAAATATGTTTTGTAATTGTTATTATTTTTTATAAATTTTTAATTGTGTTTTTAATTTTTTGCTGTATCGACCTCCAAAAATATTTACAATGTGTGTACACCTTACTAATTTTTGATAACGTTTCGAATTTTTTGTTTTAATTAGTTTTAGTGTTTGTTTAATATTCAGTTGTAAATAATTTATTAATCTGGCTAAAAAAATTTGTTTTTTATTGTATAAAATACCCTAACATTTCAATACGTCGGGTTATCGACGTGATTTAGAGGTCGATTATTGGAAAAATTAAAAATAATTTTAAAAAATTTAGTAAAATAATATAAATTAGAAAACTTATTTTGAAAAAAAAAGATTTAAAAAAAATACAAATAATTACAATAAAAAATAAAAACAGAAAAGAAAAAACAAAAACAGAAAATAAAAAAAAAAAATGGCGGGAACACGGATCGCGGGTGGGAACCGCGATGCGGGTCACACCCGCGATCCACTTAGTTTTGGAAAAAAAAAAAATTCCTAAATTTCAAATTTTCAAATTTTTTTTAATTATATTAAAAAATTACGGGTCATGCTTTACCCAGTCATTTTTGAGGTTAGAAACTGATCGAATTTAATTGTCCTCTGGCCTGGGTGGCTCACGTGAGCATAGACCATTGTTTTTTAATTGTTACGACCCATAATCACTTCGGTACGGAGTTTTTTACAATCAATTTCTTATATATGCACACACATATGTGTATAATTATACAAATAGATCAACATAACACATAAAACGAACCAAACAAGCAAGCCGTCAAGTTAACAAAATTCTGCTTATGTTGGCCGACCAAACAAATAAACAAGTTAAGCCATTATTTACAAGTCCAACCACCATAACACATAAAACGAACCATAACACATAAAACGAACCAAACAAACAAGTTAAGCCATTATTTACAAGTCCAACCACCATTCCACCAAGTAGGAGCAAATGTTGGCCGACCCGAATAACCACGATAAGTCAACAACTAGTAAATGATTCACTTCTTTTCGCATCATTAACAAAAAATCCAGAAGTGTGAGGGTAAAAGTGAAAAAAGAGGTTTGACCGAACGATATGGGCCAACCATTGGATTGGCGTAAGAAAAGCGTGACACCTCGGCAGCCCGTGTGCTGTGGTTCCTCCTCGTCCTATTTCAGAGAAAAAACATAGAAACCCAAACCCAAACCCAAACCCAATGGAAGAGGAGAAGACCCTCTTTCCTTAGCTATTTTACATATTAGTGGTGGTGGTGGTGATGGGTTGTTGATTTCAGGCCCAAACCACCACTTCTTCCATCCAAAAAAAATTCCCTTCTTTTCCCCCTTTCTTCGGATCCAATCAACTGAAATTATATTTCTTCCTCGGGTTGGTAAGTTTTTCTTTCTTTCTTTTTATCATTCTTTTATCTTGGAATTTTCTCTTCAAGTTTCTTGTTTTTCCACAGATGCAACACAAAAAAATAACATTTTCCCAATGCACTTAATTCACCGTCATTTTAGTATTGAATGAACAAATTATTGAAATGATGGTTATTCAACTCAAAATCAATTTGCAACGAGCAGAAAGATCTTGCAACTTGTAACCCAAGAGAAAGTCTCTGTTTTTTCACACTCTCTATGCTTGGATGACAACAAGAGTGAACGTGTTAAGCCGGCTATTAGACATTTATAGCTTTAATACCGTATTGAAGTGTGAGTATCCAACTCAAAACCAATTGGTAATGAGTGGATAGATCTTACAACTTATAAACCCCAAAAAATAATTATTTTAACCAACGTGGAATTATTCTCTAACAAAATTAATGTAAAATTTGCTATTCTAAATGTTAAATTATCATCTAATTTACCTTAATCACCTATAATTTGTATGCAAAAGCGAACCAAACCAACTAACAGAAAACCAATCCCATGGCATTAACAAAGAAACCAATAAAGCAGGAGGAATAATAGCTTTTTTAATTTTAATGGCGCATATAGATCACCGAAAAGAAAACGTCTTGTATTTATTTTCAGTTTTTTATACTTTAATTACATCGATGTTAACGAGAAGTTTTTTTTTACATATGTTTTGCAAGTTTTCTTATGTGTTATTACTCAAGAGTTTGTTATGCACATTAGCAGATCAAGAGGCTTTGCTTTGTATGAAGTTGCGGTGGAAAATTTCTGATCTCATCTGCCGTCAATGGTAATTGAGAAACAACACTAGGAGAGGCCATCTGGAGTCTGTAAACTACTCTAATAGTATCTTTGCCATGGAGTTTGACATGGCAAATAAAAATGCTAATGGACTGCCTACAAGTGCCGAGGGAAGTACAGATCCGATTGGATCCGCGAAAGCATATAACAATACTCCAATCTTTGTTAATGATAGTGAAAAGATCGGTAAGTAATAAATCATGCAAAATGCAAATAGTTCTTTTTTTTGTATATATTTTCAGTTTATGTCTTGTGTCTACTAGAATTTAATCTCTTGAATCACGACGTAAGAATCGTAAGATATATGTGTAATTCCTGCCTAAAACGCTTAGTACGGAGTATCAAGTTAAAATGTTCCTGCTCACAGAAAAGTCCACGAGTAAATGTTGGTTCCTTATTTTTCTTAGAGATTTTCTTGATTTGAATTCATGTGTAACTCTTTCTTTTCTGCAACGGTATAGTTGACAATCAATAAGCATATCCCTAGTGGTTGTTATCTAATTCGCTGCAATTTTTTGGATAATTTGATGTTCGCTATGTGTAACAGGGGGCGCAGATGGCATCGATACTTGTGACGAAATGCCTGAGAGTGTAGATGAAGATTCTTTTGACTCAAACAACGACAATAATGAGGTATTGGACAAAAGAACTTCTAATCCTTTTCCTGGAAGAAAACAATGTTATTTTATTAATGAAAAAGGCAAAACTATGCTTCTGAGTTCTGACTCAATTGCTTTATGTGTTGCAGGATGTTGAATCGGAAGAGCCTTGTAAACTTGAAGGTCTCGATGAATTTAAGAAGAAAGCAATTGTGATAGTAGAGGAGTATTTTGCCACAGATGATGCCATATCTGCGGAAAATGAACTGAGAGATCTTGGTTCTCCAGGCTACCACTATTACTTTGTCAAGAAGCTTATCTCAATAGCCATGGACAGGCATGACAAAGAGAAAGAAATGGCTGCTGTTCTTTTGTCTACTCTATATGCAGAAGTTATCGACCCGACACAAGTTCACAAGGGCTTTAAGGAATTGGTGATTTCTTGTGATGATTTATGTGTCGACATACCAGATGCAGTGGATGTTCTCGCTCTATTTGTGGCTCGAGCTGTAGTTGATGACATACTTCCTCCAGCCTTTCTGGCAAAACAGAAGAGCACATTGCCTAGAGACTCAAAAGGGGTTGATGTTATCAAGAAAGCAGAAAGAGGATACTTGTCGGCTCCCCTACACGCAGAAGTCATATTGCATAGATGGGGTGGTAGCAAGAGTGTTCGGGTGGACGATGTAAAATCCAGGATAAGTGATCTACTTAAGGAGTATATAGTAAGTGGGGACAAGTCGGAGGCTTGCAGGTGCATCAAAGATTTGAAAGTTCCATTTTTCCACCATGAGATAGTTAAGCGCGCATTACTTCTGGCAATGGAAAAAAGAATGTGCGAAGGGCTCATTCTTGAATTGTTGAAAGAAGCTGCCTACGAAGGTACGATAAACGAGAGCCAAATGACAAAAGGATTCAGTCGGATTATCGATCACATTGACGATCTCTGTTTGGACATTCCAAACGCAAGGAAGCTGATGGAATACTTGATCTCTAAGGCCTCATCGGAAGGCTGGTTGTGTGCTTCCTCACTGAAGTCGCTTCACTCCCAACCCGAGAAGCATCGTCATCTTGAAGAAGACGCTGCTAGGCTTTTCAAGATCAAAATAACAACAATGATTCAAGAATATTTTTTGATGGGTGATATCTTTGAATTGATCAGTGGCTTGGAATCCAATACAACATTGTCTTGTTCGGAGTCCAATGCCATCTTTGTGAAGAGGTTGATCACCATGGCCATGGGCCGAAAGAACAGAGAGAAAGAAATGGCTTCGGTTCTGCTACCATCGTTGTGTTTTCCAGCTGATGACGTTGTGGCGGGCTTCCTCTTGCTAATAGAGTCTGCCGAAGATAGCGCTCTAGACCACCCTTCTTTGGTGGAGGACCTTGGTATGTTCCTGGCAAGAGCAGTGGTTGACGAAGTTCTGAATCCTTCGCAACTTGACGAAATCAGCACAGAGTGCGATGATTCCTTAGGCCGCAGAGCGCTTCGGTTGGCACAATCAGTGCTCCGAGCCCCTCTGTCGAGTGAGAGAATACTGAGGTGCTGGGGTGGGGGCGGCAGCGGTAAGCCAGGATGGGAGCTTGTCGAAGTGAAGGAGAAGATCACCAAGTTGTTGGAGGAATACAATTGTGGTGGCGGCGTGGGGGAGGCCTGTCGGTGCATAAAGGAGCTGGGAATGCCGTTTTTCCACCACGAGGTCGTGAAGAAAGCATTAGTGAGTGCGATGGAGAACAACGGGAGGCTGTGGAAGTTGCTGAATGAATGCTTCTCGATTGGACTCATCACACCCAACCAAATGACGGACGGGTTCCGGAGGGTGGGGGACTGCATGGAAGACTTGGTTCTGGATATTCCTGATGCCCACTCGCAGTATTCCAATTACGTCGACCAGGCAAAGAAGGAAGGTTGGTTAGAACCTTGCTTTCCATCTCACATTACATCAGAAGAGCAATCAGTACTTCCATAGCCACGTCTCGCCAACTTGTTCATTCACCTGTTTTGTCGATTCTCTGTTTTAATTTTGATTGATGTTTGTTTTGAGGAGGCATGCAGAAATGGTTGCCCTCAGTTGTTAAACAGTGATATTCTTTGTTTTATTCATTTGGATTTGTGCATGTTTTGTGTTTTTTAAATTGGTATAGCACATTCAAATCAAACATACCACCTATACACTTCACACTTCTGAAAGTGTGTGTATGTTATGTTTGTAGTATGGAATATGGATAGTCTTCCGGGACTAGTTTAGCCTGTGTTCTTGCTTTTACTATGAAAACATGACTAAGACTGTCATATTCTTTTCGAGTTCGATTTGTTTATTAAACAAGTCAAGCTCAAATATTAAAATACACTCTTTTAATATACGAGTAAAGTTAGTTTGACTCGGTTAGCTCGATAAGAACTCGTTTGACTCGTTTAAGTTTATACACATATTATATATATGTCACAAATAAATATATTATTTTCTATATCCTAATTATCTAAAAATAAACCATATAGTTTATAAAATTTCTCATTTATATACTAATGAAGTTTATAAAATGTAAATAGTATGTTTTACAACAAATTAATCAAGTCTTAAACGAATTTAAAAACTTATTTAGTATATTCTTAAACGAACAAACGAGTCGAGCTCGAGACTTGATTGTTAAACAAGTCGAGTTCAAACAAGACATGCTTAGCTTGTTTAGGCTCTTTTACACTCCTAACTTCATATAACATAAATTCATTTTTTCTTGCCCTCTTTACTCCATAATAACATGTCATTAACCCTCTTAACAATACTTTTATCCTGTTTTTCACCTTCAGTTAATCTTGCCCAATATATTCTTAATAGTGCTATTTACTTTCTTGGAGCTTTGGAGGGTCAAACACTGGAAAGTAGTGATCAAAACTTTTTTAAACAAAAGAAAAAACATTTCAAACCCACAATAGCAATTACCAATCATTATCATGTAATTAGTCTTAACTCAATGTAATTAGCCACTCATCCCACTTATATACTGAACAACAAAGAGACAGCAGTCGAAGAGACGGACAAGAAAATGGAGGGGTGTGTGCTGTTGACGAGCTCTTTTACTCCCCTCCACCATCCCAAACCCAAAACCCTAACCCCAACCCTAACCCTAACCCTAACCAAGAACAAACGAGTGACCTCATCAGAGCTCTCTCCTCCTCCTCGGGTCTTCGTGGGGCATTCGATCTACAAAGGCAAGGCAGCCCTAACCGTCGACCCCCGCCCGCCGGAGTTCGTCCCACTTGACTCCGGCGCCTACAAGATTTCCAAGGAAGGGTTCGTGCTTCTCCAGTTCGCTCCCGCCGTCGCCGCCCGGCAGTACGACTGGAACCGGAAGCAGCTCTTCTCGCTCTCCGTCGCGGAGATGGGAAATATTATTAGCCTCGGACCGAAGGACTCGTGCGAGTTTTATCATGACCCATTCAAGGGGAAAGCTGAGGAGGGGAAGGTCCGGAAGATACTCAAGACCGAACCGCTTCCCGACGCCTCCGGCGGCCGCTTCTTCAATCTCAGTTAATATCTTTATTGTTTTTTTCCATCTTAGCCGTTGTTTCGAAAAAGATATTGTGTTTCTTTTTTTTAAATTGAATCCTAACATGCAATGTAACTCACGATGTTGGGAATCGATCCGTGGTATTGCATTCTGGCCGTTGTTGATAACGTCATTTTGTGTTGCATTTGATTTTGTTGATGTGGAAGGGAAGAGAATTAGCAAGTTTTGACTCTACTATTGTGTGTTTTGTGACATTGTAGGTGTTCAGAATCGGATGCTTAACATGGATGAAAGCATTTACATACCCATAACGAAGGCAGAGTTTGTGGTTCTCACTTCGGCTTTTAATGTATGTTGGGTTACTATATCTTAACCAAATGGTCAAAATCTCTTTCTTCTTGCATTGCCTTGTTTAACTAATGTTGAATCTGAATGCCTTGTTTGCAAATACCGCCTGACATTCAAATGGGAGCAATTTTTTTTATATTTATCATAATTGGATAAACATATAATCATAAAAATGACAGTACATATGTTTGAGCATTGTTAATATTTTTTTCAATTCACTTGGAGTTGAAAATCATGTCAACCTTTGAAATTCATGTGAGTGATTCTTTTGCATGATCATATTTCTAGCAACATTTTCCATTAGTTTGAAATTATTTATGTTTTTGGAAGTTCGAAATTCAAACTCTCAACTTGTTACTTATTTTTTACAACTTTATGAAGGTGGTATTTTAAAATACCGTTAAGTATTTACAAAAGTTTAACGGAGTTGATCAAAGTAGTCATTTATAGATGCCGCACTTTCATACCACAAGTTGTGAAGTACTGGATCGAAACTCAACCTTATTGAATTTGCCAAGATATGTAAGGTCACCAAGCTTTCCCAACAAATACAATAATATCCATCTTCAGTTGTTTCGTCCATACTATCAATACTCCCATGGGATTGTTTTCATCTTTCATGTTCAACATTTTTGCTTTACTTGTTTGCGGCTGGTGGAAGATGAGTTTATAGTTCTTCATTAAATTTTAAACCTAGTCATGTGACTTAACTCCAAGTAGGAGTTAAGATTTTCATACAACTCAAGAAAGAATGCTAAGAATGTAGCTGTTTTGTTGTTTTGGCCTTTATTTTGAAGTATCTTGATTATCTTCCCACCCTGAAATTTTGTTGCTAAGCTGATTATGTTTATGGTCATCTTTGGCAGTTTATTATTCCATATCTTCTTGGTTGGCATGCCTTCACTAATACCATTAGAGTTGACGATCCTGTCAAAACAAGCAATGCCACCCGGTCTGGAGCTGAATTAGAATGGGGAAGATGAGCATTTCCCCTCCTCGACAATGGACAGAAAATGGTTGCCTTGGTACTTGGTAAATGGTTTTGACATAAAAATGACTTATCTAGGGCCAAGCAAGTTGATTTTAGTTTTTAGCTTGTACATTTTGTGTTTCTTTTTGCGAAATGGTTAGAATCACAATTTGCTGGTCGTTTTATGCACTCCTTGTAGCCGTTGCTAGGTTTGGTCTGAATATGTACTTTGTTCAAGTGGGTTTACAACTTCATAAGACTAGTGTTGTGTATTGTTTCTCTTTCTGTATTTTCAGGAGAAGTTGAATCACAAACCCACACAAATTGACATGCAATTGGCCAGTTGTAGCATGCTAACAAGTAACAAAATGTAATATTTTGTTTTAAACAAGATTTCTTAGTATGGTTTGAGATAGTGTTCACGTAGGCGACCGCCCGTCTCGGTGGTCGCCTGGGCGACCACCGCCTTTCGCCCAACAAAGTTGGGCGATCGCCTCGCCTAGGCGACTACTTTTTTGTTTTTTTTTGTTTTTTTTCTCAAAATTTACAAGTTTGCCACTACCTCCAATTCCTATATAAACCTCTTCATTTTTCACAAATCTCTCATTCTCTTCTTCTTCATAATTCTATTTTAATCATCAAGTTTCCTAATCATCATGTTTTCGCGATTAAGTCTCCAGGATGGTGCTTAGTTTTGAAGTTGGAAAGTGAAGTTTCTGATCCAGTTCTTCATTCTTCAACCGTCAAAATCAAGTGCACTCTTTCTAACTTCTTTTTAAAATTAAATTAATTAGTATTTTATTTTCATATTAGTCTAAATTTTTATATTAGTCTAGTTTTAAGATATGGCCTACGTACCTGACACTAGTCTCCCCATGCATCACGAGAGTTACGGTGACCTAAGACCTACTCGTACAAATGACCCTGGTTGGAATACTGCCCATTATATTAGTGTTAATGATAAAAATTGCATTGTCTGTGAGTATACCTTTGTAATCGTACTACTAAACAATAAATTGTATATCTAAGTGTTTAGGTGGGTAGAAGGGGTGTCTAGTGAGGTATTGGTCGAGAAACTAGGTGTCTTTTCGAAACCTAAACATGTATGGTATTTTTAGATAATATTTGTGCATTTTTTCCTATTTTTCCCGATTTTTCCTGATTTTTTATCTATTTTATAAAATTTAATTGAATTAAAAAAAAGACCGCCGCGGACGCACGAACGCCTAGGCGACCGGATGCCCCCGGTCGCCTAGGCTTGCCTAGTCGTTCCGTGAACATGAGTTTGAGACCATAATTAGCTAGTGTTTCGTTTTGTATGTGTCATATTCATCGGTAACAAGTAGTGTCTGCGAAATAGGAAGAGTGAATGGTATGGACATGATGTAATTCATATCAAAGATGGGACTTAATCACCTATAATTTTAGTTGTAGTGGTAGATCCAAAATGTAGAAATCAATATGCACGCTTGTCATCCATTCAGGATCATAAACAAGCATATCTGAAATATAATAAGGATTCATCATCCTTGATGGATGTACATGCACCGTGATAGCAGGAGTGCAGTTGGTCGATACTGAGTTGAACTTGGTCATAACCACCAAAGAAGAGCCACAAGTACGCCGTGTAATTTTTAAATATCAACTATGGATACATGTGTGTAGCAGGTTAGTTTGTAATTGTGTAAAAAACTCATTATTTGTGATCAAGTAAAAGGAGGGCCTCACCATTAGTAGTAACCAAGAGAAAAGGCAAATGAAAGTGAGTTGAAAGTCAAATATAATTCAGGTTTTGGAGCTTCAGAAAGATACGATTGAAGGTAGAGAGATGATTGTCAATCCAGTAGAGATGAGCATCCATCCAGCGAATTCCATCCATAATAAATACTAGTGAGTTCTATCTTGGGACATCATGTAGCTGTATTATTTTCCAACATGTGATTCTCATTCTCCACTAACCAGTTAATGTGTGGTGATCTCCATTAATACAAAACTAGTGACGGTCCCGCGCGTTGCGCGGACAATCTTGCATAACGTGTTTGTTGTGAACAAATAAATGTATATGTAATGACCTATATAATCACATATTATTATCAAAAACTCAAAGCGAATCTAAAATAACTCTCAAACGTCACTGTGACGACCATAGAAAAAACATGAACGGACAAAAAAGCTCACTACGAAGAGATGTAAGGAGAAATTTACAAGGAGGACTTGGGTCCCCGATGTAGCCCCGAATTCGTTTACGCGACGACGATCGGGATCAGAAGCAATGCATGCATTCGGCCAACATTTGGAGGCTTTGAAGCGGTTGGTGGCTGGGATTCTGTTTTCGTTGGATCGAAGGTTGGGATTGAAGGATGATTAAACGGATGGTGGGGATGCTTTGGATGTAAAATAGGAATTACGGGACACGTGTATGGGTGTCATTGGGTAAAAAGACCAAAAAAAAATCAATTACGAACTATTATATATCTTTTAGACAAAGACAAATCGAATTTATAACGAGTTTATAGCAAGTGCAAAAGCTTTGAGCAACACTTCGTTCGGACAACTTAATTGCAAGTTTGGAGCTCAAAGCTTAATTTGAAGTGTGTTTATTTTGTGTAGCAAGCCAGGTGTGTAATTAGTGAAATTCATTAGGAGTAATTGGGTATGCATAGCATAGGGCACGGTCAACGGTAGTTAACGCCACGAGTATCCCAACGAACTGTGCAATAATAAATCAGAACATAGATGATGAAGAAAATGATATGCTTCTGGCCTTCCACTATGGTTTTCAGTGTTATTATTACAAGAAACCCACTCTCGGTACAATGAGGAAAAATCTCTACTACTAAGATACCTCACAGTTTACAACCTCGATATGTTTCCACATCAGATAGATAAATATATAGGCACAGGCAAAAACCTTTTCACCCCTGTAAGACATGGGCAAATCCAGCAAAATGCAAGCGGATCAATTTCAGTGTACTATAGAAGCAACATCAATCAATGGGCTAGTTTCTTCAGTCTCTTCTCAGCAGCCATGGCCACCTTGTTCTTAGGTTCAAGAACAAGAGCATGCCCGAAGTCTGGTAATGAAAAGGAACAGAAAAATTATAAACCAGAAATTAAATCTATACAAAAATGTAAGTGTAGAACGAGGAGACTGCGGTAGTGGAGGGGCACACTTCATATCTAGCAAGAGTTTCGATCTTTTCCTGAAAGGGTTTAGGGTTTATGCATCGTTGTAAATCAACTTGTTAGCATCACTGTGTATGCATTTTCATTTCTGGTAGGGCACCCTTAACGGGGGTGCCCCGCCCGGGCGCACCCCCTGTAGGATTTTAGCCTAATCCTAATTGTACCTTAATCTTGTTTAGGTGGTGATTAGAGATGGATGGCTGAGATTGAGAGGGATGGATGGAGGGCTTTGATGTGTTGGATTGGTTGAGTGGTTGAGATTGAGAGGAGATGGAATGGATGGCTTGGATTGGATGGGATGAGATGAGTGGTAAGGATTGGTTTGGAGGGGTATTTGGGGGGGGGGAGAATTCTCTCTCCCTCTCAGCTGCTCTCTCGCGATTCCCTCTCTCCCTCCTGCTGTGAGCTCCGGCGAGTTGGTGCTCCGGCGTTGAGTGGTGTTCGGGCAAGCGGTGGTGGTGGTCGTTGTCGGTGGCTTGAGGTGAGTGTTGATTCCCTTCCTCTTCCGCACGTTTGGTTCTCTTCCCCTACCTAACTCGTGTGCTGGGGTTGTGGTTGTTCGGTGGAGGTTGCCGGAGGTGGATTCGTTGTTGTGGATCGTCAAGGAGGCGGTTGATCGTCGTTTGGACGCGAGGTTCGTCGACGGATCGTGATTTGGGGAGACGTGCTCGTGGAGGCGTCGTCGTGGTTCTTCTAAGGTCTCTTCAGACCTTTAGGTATGTCAAGCTCGCTCACTTAATTACCGTGAGTAGTTGGAAGTCGACGGTAGGCCGTTCGGCTCGTCGCGAGTAAACTTGCAGCAGATTTCACTGCCTGATCAGTCGACCGGTTGGTGCAAACGGTCGACCGTTCGTGAAGAGAATTCGGGCTCTGCCTCAAATCGGTCGAACGATGCCTTTGGGGCGGTCGACCGATCGTGCATAGGAGGCAAGTCTGGTGGAATTCGGTCGACCGGGTCCCCTTTGCCGGTCGACCGTGTGCACTGTCTTAAGTCAGTTGGGGCGTAGACTATATAAACGGTCGACCGCCCTTTGATCTCGTCCGACCGTGACTTAAGTGGACCTTGTGGTCGGTTCGACCGAATGAGGGTTCGGTCGACCAGACTTGTGCGCTGAGCGTGGGAAACGCTCTGGTGGAATTCGGTCGACCGAGGTGAGCTCGGCGTTCGACCGGATTCGTGGCGCATGTGAGGGATACTTCCCTGGGCAGATTCGGTCGACCGAGATGTGCTCGGCGTTCGACCGAATTCGTTGTGGTGTTGTGGGATTTGTTCCTTGGTGACTTTCGGTCGACCGGGACCCCTTTGTCGGTCGACCGATTGGTCGTTTTGTTCGTTGGACCGGGAGTTGACCATCTAAACGGTCGATCGTCTCTTGATTTGGGTTCGACCGAACGAGTGTGGTGTTGGGAATCGGTCGACCGATGGATTGCGGGTCGAAGTGGATTGCCTTGTTTTTGCTTGATTCGGTCGACCGGGACTTTTGGTTCGGTCGACCGTTTGTGTCCTGTTTTGCACTATGGAGGTGTTGTGGTCGTGGTTGCCCGTGTGGGGTGAGTCGTGGTGCCGATGTTCTTCCGGCAAGTGTGCGAGGTGCACGAGGGTTGCGGTGGTTGGTTGAAAATAGACCTGGAGCCCCGTAACTGTGTGAGAGCTGCGGTTGGTTGAAAATAGACCTGGAGCCCAGCTAGTCTGTACGGAGTTGGTTGAAAATAGACCTGGAGCTCCGTAGTGCGTTCGGGTTGGTTGAAAATAGACCTGGAGCCTGAGCAGGGACCGCATGTAGGGGTTGGTTGAAAATAGACCTGGAGCCCTTATACGTTTGGGTTGTTGAAATTAGACCTGGAACCCTTGGTCGTGTCGTGGTAGCTGTGGTTGGTTGAAATTAGACCTAGAGCCCAGCTTGGCGACGGGTGTGAGTCGCGACGGTTGGTTGAAAATAGACCTGGAGCCCCGTGACTGTGGTGGGTGCGGCGGTTGGTTGAGATTAGACCTGGAGCCCCGTACCTGTGGTGTGTCCTGTGATGGAGTTGAGAGTCCTGGTGCTGGGCGTGTTGTGATGTTTTTCTTGTTGAGTAGATTTGCATGCTAGGATGCTTTTATTTCGTACATTTAGAGTTTGGCATACGGGGTTTCCTTCTGGAAACTCAGGCATTGTTGCATGTTTACTTTCAGGTCGTGATCGGCATTAGGGGGTGGTGACCGAGGAGAGGAGCACCGCTACCGGATCCAGCTTTCTCTCAGTTGAGGTCGTGTGATTACTGTTTCCTTTGTATATGCTTTTGATGTAATCACAACTTTTGTATACTTTTTGTATACTCTGATGTTCATATATATATATATATATATATATTATATGTCGGTGCACCTGTGTTCTTTTATTGCGTAATATCTTCTGTTGATTGAGTGTTTAAAATTTTAAATTTTCCGCTGTTTTGAGGATGTTACACCCCCGTTAACGGGCGGGGCGCCCGTGGGGCGCCCAAGGGAGGGGGACACGTGTCCCCCTCTGATTGGTTTATTTTTTTTTAAAATTTATTTAGTTTAGGTTTTGTTATTAATGGATTGTGTATTTGTTATAAATGTGGGGTAATAATTTTTTGTAAGTGATTAAAATTAAGAAATTTCCAGAACCAATACACTGTTTAATCGCGGGTGCAGTATTTAATCACGGGTGCACTGCTTCAATCATGCGTGCACTGTTTTCAATCACGCGTGCACTATTTGCAATCACTATTTGTTTAATTAAGAAATGATGTGGATGAAAGAGAGTGTAGGGTGGGTGGGGTAGCCTGGGCATGGGTAAGGGGGTTTTTTGGGTGGGTTGGGTGAGCTGACGTGGCAAAGAGAGAAGCTGACGTGGCAGAGAGAGAGTGCAGGACGTCTGGGATAGCCCGGGCGCTGTTATTTGTGCTCTAAATGAATGAACATAACTAGAAGGCTTGGTACGTTGTAAACTCTATGCTATGCAATATAAATAGCTCAATTAGAATTTTTGCATTATCGGACGGCATGTTAAGTAAATTTATGTCGTAATTTTTCAATAATAAATGCCAAAACTGTAAACTTATTTCTCACAAAATGCATTTAAACAGGCTTTCAGTTATACCTTGAGCGGCTTCTTTGTAAAACATGAGCATTTCCCTTGCAGTTCCTCGTCGTAAGTAGGCCTTCACATTCTGCAAATGAATGTTTTCTTAGAAACAAAAATGAGAAGTTACCTCAACAAGAAATTAACAATATGATTCAATTAATTGTTATTTTACACCCTTTTTTTTCTTGCAGTAGCATGACCTTTTATCTCCATTCCCTTATTTAGGTATCAAATAGTTTTTTTCTTTTCAAAGATGGATTGATTCAGAGCTTTTCTTTATGTTTCCATCCTTCAGCAGAATGATTTTTATTTCAACTTTAGTCTTCAGTTATGAGTACTCCAGACTCCAGTTCAGAAAAATAAAAAACCAAGTCCCTACATATAATTCTTAAGTACAAAATTTAATGATTGAATCCAAACGATTCTCACTTCCTCACACGCTTAAGAGATTCTTGCTATGAATCATACAAAATTAATTTCTTGGCTACATTTTCTTAGTTTCTCGAAGTATCATGGTCCTGACAAGTAATCAAGAGGACAAGATCTGAATGCATGAGATCAACGAGCTCATGTGAGGAAGTAAGATTATGAGAACAATAATAATTTGAAGGAAATAGAGCTTAGACTATGCTTATTGTCACCTTTTTATCAAGTAATATAGCTTGGCTACAGTCTGCTTCGGCTTGCTGGAAGCTGCGAGCAAAAAAAAATGCAATCTACGGTGTGAGACTTTTTGCTTTGTGCATTTTTCTGTGTGGTATAGGTAAGGGTACCAACATATACAATCAATTCAGAAAGTATTACTGACCATCCAAGCTCTAGGTAGGCAGCTGCTCGATTGCAGTAATATGTTCCAAACATGTTATTCAATTTTATTGCCTCTGAATAGTAGCTGACAGCCTTATTCCACTGCTTTCCCTTGAATGCCGCATTTCCCTAACAGGTATTTAGAAACACTTAGAGCACATTAGACAAAAGGAGAGGAAAGTTAATTAGTATAATAACAGGTTGGTTGGATTAGAAGACATAAAAGGTGCATACTGCACAGACAGTGCTTGGATGATGATCATACAAGCACGAAATGTGATCGTAATACCAGACTAAAACGATATACTTGAAAACATGGCTCTCTCATATCCATTCATTTTTTTTACTTGGAAGCATGCATGGTTTAATGCCAATAAGTAAGATGGATCAGCAGCATGATTGTGCGCTCCAGCTTGTGCACATAGGATTTCAAGATATTGGTCAAAATAGTGCAGTGACTTTTCTTTATTGTAAGACGTGTAAACATTAGGGACAGAGAATATCGAGAGGCAGGCATGGAAATTAAGATACCTTTTCTTTGAGAAGTTCTGATGCATCCAAGTCAACAACTGCATCAGGTGTAGCTACCAAATTCGAAGCAATGCTCACCTGCTCCTGAAGAGAAGAATATATGTCTGAAACGGTATCAAGCAGAAATTTATCTGCTCCATGTGCTGCTATGAATGAAATAGAAATAGGACAACCATCACTTTTCCCAAGTGGAATCGTAATCTGTCAACAGAACCAGAAAAATATGAGTCATCTGCAGAGTTTGTGGCCCTTCATAACATCAATGGAGTTATGATACAAAATAGATAACCATGTAATTTAAATTTACGTGCCTGACAACAGCCCGACATTCCTGCTATACTTGTTAACAGGAGTGCTCTGTCGTCGAATTCACGATACAGCGTCTTCTTTGAATTCAGTTTCAATAAGGAATCTGGGGCTGAAGGAATAACCAAAATTCCTTCATCCTAATCAAGTATATCAAAAATAAACTAATAAGATTGGATTAAAAATAATTACTTTCTGCCTGAAGGTAGCAAAACAAGAAGAGCTAAACACAATTCAAGTGACAACCTATTAATATTGCCCTCCAATATAAGGCAACTACAAGAAGATTGGAAAAAAATTACGACGGCAGATATTGATATTGCCAGTAAAAGCTACACAAGAAAGATAGAATACCTTAAGAAGGCTATTTAGGGCCACTCTCAACTCAGTCCTAGCCTTGTAGATGGTCTTGTTATTCTCATTTGTACTATTAGCTGCTTCAAGAATACGGTGCGACAAGTTATGCCCTAACTTGGGCTTTGTTGAACTAATCCACTCCTGATATTTTGTCTTGAACTCATATCTGAAAAAAGACTTCGGAAAACATAAGCAAGGGAGGACAAAGTTAAGGACAGATATAAGATATAGATAAAAGTTATCAAAAACCTTTTTGTGTGTGTGCAGTATAGTTACCTACACAGATAAAAAAACCTGCATGCAGAATTTGGCTCTGTGCATGACTCTCATGATAGAAGATATCTTGCATATGGTTTAGCTTTGTACTAATCATTACATATAGCAAACGACCAATCAGGGTTTTAATTTGATATACAGATAATGAAGGTGGTGAGAAAACTGAACTATATAGACTTTTCTTTTTATTTATTGAACCATAAAACCAGCATATAATATCATCCATAAAAACATGAAGGTAGTGGACAAGTTTAAGTTTGCTCATACCATAAGTGGGTTAGGATGTCAAACATAATGGAATGAAATTGTATGCAATACCAATACATACTGCAGAAAATACTTATCATCTAAATACAAAGTTCAAATCATAAATTTCAGTGCAATAAGTGGATAACATGCGATGAGCATTTTATTCCCCAGGTGACTATAATTTGAAGAAAAGGAATGCAAATATAAGATATCACATTCAAAGTGCAAAGAACTTTAGAAGCATGCGAATTAAAAATAGAAATAAAAATCACACCTAATGCTTCTGTGAAACAGCTACTTGCATCAAACTTTACCTTTGTATCAGTAGCATTGCCGTTGAAAGAGCCTTCAACGTCACCATTCCTTGCTTCACGTTAAAAGAAGATTGCTCATGAAATTCCATTAAACTTGGTGCATTTGAAGCAATGTATTGGCCAATATTCATATGCTTTGGGGGCTGATCTGCCAAACAGTAAGGAAGGAGATCAGTTCCTATGACAATTTTATAAGATCCTCAAACTTTTCATGTATCATAGAAAAGAAAATAAGGGACATGCTATTGCAAGTTTGCAACTCCTGGGAAAATGATTTTTATGTAAAAAATTCTCTAGGCATACTAACATCCTGATAACTTCTCCACGGCTTTGGACACCACATGTACTGTTTTCTGCTTTGGGACCCTCGAAAGTTGAAAGCAGTCATCAGCAAAGATAAACCGCCTCATCCTCCGAGGAGACACATAAGATGCTTGCAGAAGTACATGACCAACGCGATTCAGAATGGACAGATCACGTGCAAACAGTCCTGCAAGGTAAGGTGTTTACGGCTGATAAGTTCATGGATACCACCAAGTAAAGCAAGCAAAACAAAAACACGAAAACACAAAACGACATAAACATGCAAATCTTCCAAGAAACATGAAGTGCTATACGTCTAAAATGTCGTCGTTGACTCATCATTCACCAGAATTCAAGTAGAAATACAAATAGATGTGATTTTGTCAAAAAAGAAGAAGATGGAAGTCCAAAGTGAATGACGACATACCAACACTATCTAAGCTGCTTGAATTGGTTAAAACTCCAATGGTTGAAATAAGGCCATGAGATGGTCGATATCCAAATACAGCGCAGAGCGAAGCTGGAATCCTGACACATCCAACGGTATCAACACCTGCATGAGATAACATAACAGCGAGAGTTGTTACTGGTTACGGGGTATTGCAGTGAAAACGAAGAGTGTGGGATTTAGGTAGTACCAAGTGCAAAATCAACAAGTTTAGCGGCAACTGCGACAGCAGCACCACTTGAGGATCCTCCGGGGATGTGAGAAGGAGCCTCTGGATTGGTCGGGGTCCCATAGTGCGCATTCTCCCCTGTCAGCCTGCACAACTAAATACATTAGCCTAAAAGTCATCATTGTCACCAAAGCTAAAAGTGTTCTGGATTAAATCCAATCTGTTTGGCCAATTCAAATTCGTTTAGTAGGACTTAGTAAATTACAGGATCCATCTTAGTAAAAGTAGAATCCATCCGAGTTTGGTAGTGGATATGAAGTTGGTGGAGCTAAAAATCCACATGCAGTACCTAATTTGTATTTGTAACATGACTGCTATTCGCACTACGGAAATGTTCCATAAATTCTCAAACTAACACGTTGATACAATTAAAGTCAAATTGTATCCATATCGCACTGCTATTCCCATTCATTCATACGAAAAAATCATGTTAGGAATAACTCCAATACATCTGACACAAAAATGCGGCGAATTGTCTTTCCGTTTTCGTCTCACTCATCTCTGTCAACTAACTAAGCAGCAACTTACCCAAACCCGAATTCGTCGATGACGGTCCTCCCAACGCACCGCGCACCGTGTTTAAGAATCGAAGAAACTGAAACAGCAGTACGTCCAGCAGGCTCATGCGTCCTCTTCCAATCGGGATTCCCAAATCCGGTCACGAACCCCTCCACATCGAAGCTATCGGAGACGGCGAAGGTGAGCTCGGCGAGGGGGTGTCGCGCTGCAGGAGGAGGCGGTTGCGGAGCCGGAGAAAGCTCGAATCTTTCCAAAAAGGCGCCCCAGTCGGGGTCGGACTCGGACTCGTTCTTGCGACGACGGGAGCGGGCGGCGAATATTACGAGTCCTGCCACGCCCACGCCCACCACGATCAGGACCTTCGTTCTGGACGAGAGCGTGCCTCCGTTTAGGGTTTTTCTCCACAACTCCGCCTTCATGATCGATCCGATCGATCGATGGATCGCGATTTTTGGGGTTTGGTTTGGTTTGGTTTTCGGGAGAGGGAGAAGTGTGAAGGGTTTTGCGAGGGTTTTGGTTTGGCAATTAGGTGGCAAGCAGAAGATTCTTTTTTTTTTTCTTGACTTGTGTTATGTCGTAACTTTGTTTAGTTCCTCGTTATGTGATGCTAATGTTTTTTTCTAAAACATATTAATTTCTTGAGGGCTCTGAATGAAATACAAATCTCAGAGTGATCGGCTAGACGTATAATTAGAAGTCAACAACTACTTATCAAGTAAATTTTGAAGTTGGATGTCGATTAATGTTCAACCATCAAACCGTGATCGAGTCATTATTGATCGGTTAGGTGTCTCTTCTTTTCTCCTATCCTTGCAGAGTAGTTGTATTCCTGAGAAAAAATTCAAAAGGTTTCAGTTTTTCCACAAGAATATCCATCCAATCTTCCAAGCTCTTTCCATTTCCCACAATATTTTCTACACAGGAAACCCATTGTCTGCATCTGGAAATTACACCATACAAACTCTTTAACAAACAACTATTTACATAGTTACATCAAACAGACCAGCACAAGACATTACATGTTGTGGAATTAAAAAAAGTGCAGCAAAACATCCTCCAAATATCCAATCAGAACAAATCCTATAACCACCCATAGCAGTTGAAAGAACCAACTAACCAAACCAACTTAGTATATATCAAACAAAAAACACCAAAAACAGATTACAGATTTTACAGACCACCTCTCCAACATATTGCCTCCTCCATGCTTGCTAGGTTACTCCAAACAGTAAATAGAAGCTAAACAATCCGTACTGGTTGCATGATAATAGCAGTAGTTATGCTTATGCCTTGAATCTCACCACGATGCATGATATGTCGTCTTTGCTTTCTCGTTTAACCGCCTCAGTAGTTAGTTGCTTGGCTGCAACTTGCGGGTCCCTCGCCTTCCGACCAAGCTCAACCGCCTCCTCATTATTCATCACCTGTATCGAATTCAATACCATTAATGATCTTTATGATTTACGACTGACCTCAATAGGCGTATAAAGTATTTATTGATACAGAGGTGAAGAAGAGAACCTTCCAAAGACCATCACTGGCTATAATTAGAAGTTCGGTCGTCGAATCTATATCCTCACATCGTATGTCAGGATCCGACCTCAGGTGCGACTTCAAGCTCTTGTCACCAAACGCACGGGAAACTGCTAATTGCCCATTCACTCTGGGGACATCTCCTGAAATCAATTACCAAACACTGTATGTGTCTTAGCACTGAGGAAGTTATAATACTGGTGGGAGAAAGAAAAAACCAAACCAAACCAAACCTGGCAAATTAGAAACGAAACCGCCCTTGTTCTCAATGCTTCCGCGCTCCGCATTGGGCTCATGGTCAGTTGTCATTTGTATGGCCTCTCCACCATTTGATAGAACAGCACGCGAGTCGCCAACATGGGCAATCCATAACTTCTGACTATCAATTAGAATTGCAGTTACGGCGGTCGAGCCTCCACGGCTCATATCAGGCCTGTGGGATAAGATTGCCTTATCGGTCTTTTCATATGCTCTTAAAATAGCTCTGTCTGTATGTGTCCAAAATTCATCCTAAAGACACCAAAACCCCAGTGGTATGAGTTAACAATTGAAACTCAATGGCAATCAAAATGTTAAGTGGTGGTAAGTGATGCTGAAGGATCGAATTGAACAACCTCCTCAATGATGTTGTTGAAGAGGTGTTTCTGTAAGTAAGCGGGCACTTCATCTCCCAAATGCCCATCGAATATCCCAAACAATCCCAGTTCATGTCCTTTAAGCTGAACGAATTTCGCGTAGTGATAATCCTCGATGGGGTGACTTGCTTTGCCCTTAACAACGCTGTAACCATAACTGACCTTGCCGCTACCTCTGCTGCTGCTTTTCCCTTTTCCGGCAGCACATGCAGAATCTCTCTCTAGCTGCGTGATAACAGAAATAACACAATTTCAGGCGTAAGACGACGAAAATATACATCTAGATTGTAAAATATAACTACTGTAAATTTTGCTTAATTAAATAAGTATGCACCTATAAATTAGATAACAACGTATAGGTAGAAAATTTTGTTAAAATTAAGAATCTAATCGTAGCGACTAAAAGACCAAAATTTTGAAGCCGACAAGGTTTACTTCATTAGAAATATCAGATGTGGACAACCTGACTATAAATCATTGCAGACTAAAAGAATATCCATGATTCGTTGGAAACGAATGCCACGATTAATGGTAAAAAAAAAGAACCACCAGAATCGTAATTCTCGTGTCGGGTCAGATATTTTCAGCCAAATTACTAACTTGAATACAAACTTATTCTTTTTGCAAAGCAAGATTCATATATCAACTGAGAAGTTAAAGGAAACAAGAGTCAACCTTCTGTTCTTGACTAAAAAAACTTGGTTACATAAAAACATAAAAATAAAAAAATTGCACCCCAGAAGGCAAGGCATGACATACAAGTTGCCTCCAAAAATTACTCCCTTCAAAACAGAAGAAAAAATATCTTTCCTTTTCCTTTTTTACAAAACTCACCTGTTCATGAGTATCTCTGATTCTAAAACAACACAAAGTATCCATACCAACCAAATACAAACGCATCTACTTCCAGACTTTTTGCCTCTCAAACAGATTTTCGACCAATACCCACGACAGGAAATCTTGGGCTCTCTAGAATCGAACAAACACGAGGGGTAGTTGATGGTGTTTGGGTTTTTCAACAAGCCATGATTCGATCGTCATGTTTTGCTGAATTTGGAGAAGAACACAGGTTGAGAGAAGGAAGGAAGGAAAGAAAAAGTCTTTTGTCCCCCGTTGCCTTGTAGTGTGACTGACAGCTCCGGGATGGAAAAAAAATTCGCGGGTGTGACTGCAATTATTATTATTTTAATGGATGAGTTCCGCAAAAAGTCCGGTCAATGGAATGGGCTTTGTTTTGAAAGCAGCACGCCTGCATAAATGGTTATCTGATCGTCAGTAAGAAATAGCAAACGAAGTTGTGGAGACTAATCATCTTCGTGGGAGATCGATGAAGACCACTATAACACTACGTAAAGAAAATGCATTTAAAGTAATGAAATTTATTTTGTACTGCAATTTTACTTCTGTTTAACAATGAAGTGTTAAAAGTATTAACTTAGAAAGGATTTGTTTTAAAAAAAAAGGTTATCTTTTAATGTTATCTGAAAGTTTAAGCTTGTCATGTGTAGGTGTTGTACGAATAGCTTCGACTTTTAATGAGAAAACAGAGTATATACTATTTTATAAACCAGGATGTTGTACTTGATTAGTGAATGAAATCGACCTTCTTTTGCCGAATTAAAAACAGAATGCACACCAACCAAAAAGAGCCTAGTATATCAAAAGAATGAGAATATATTGACAAATAAGTAAAAAGTAGAGCATTTTGCAAATTACCCTTATTTTATTTCTTGTGTTTAGAGAATGACAGGTATTGATTAATATTTAATACATTACAAAGTAGTTGAACATTGAAAAGAAGAATTTTTCCTACTAGCTTTACAGGAGAACATACTAGTAGAGCTGTAGGTAACTAGTTTGGATTTGATATGAAACTGACTTCACATTTTGGGGGTTTTCATTCCAACTACTTATTATGTCCCATATAAATGTTGGCTTTGAGTTTTAGCTATTTGACCACAACCAAAACTACCAAGTTGTACTACCAACCGGTGGTCTTTAAAATAATTGATGTATGTGTATTACATTCACATTCTTAATCAATAAAAATCAATTCACTTTTAAAAAGGAAAACTATCCAATGCGAATATTGAAGAACAACAATGAAGTCTTAATGGGTCAAAACTCAAAACAAAGAGTGGTGGAATTCCCTGTTGTGTTGGTCTGTTGGATATCAAAATTTGAAATTTAACATGATATAATTACGTTGTAATAAATTTGACCTTAGCTTAGCTTTGTAACTGTAGGATCCTAATCCTAATTGGGTTTTGGATGTGTTTAGGTGGTGATTAGGGGGAGATGAAGATGGAGAGGAGATGAGTGGTGGAGATGGATGGATTGGAATGGATGGTGAGGATGTGTTCTGGGGAGATATTTAGGAGTTTTTCCCTCTCTCTCTCGTTGCTCTCTCTCTCACTCGCGATTTCTCTCTCTCTCTCTCTCCTACAGTGGTGCTCCGGTGAAGAAGTGGTGACCTCCGGCGAAGTGAAAATCGGCTCCGGTTGGTTAATGAAGGTGAGAAGCATGGGGTGTGTTTTCATCCCTTTTGTGTTGGTTTTCTCTCCCTCGACCTAACCCGTGTTGTTGTGGTCGTGGTTGGGTGTTGGAGGTTGCCGGAGGTGGTGTTGTAGTTGTGGATTGTCGAGGAGGCGATTGACCGTCGTTTGGACGCGAGGTTCGTCGACGGATCGTGATTTAGGGAGACGTGCTCGTTGAGGCATCGTCGCGGTTCTTCAAAGGCTTCTTCAAGCCTTCCGGTATGTCAAGCTCGCTCACTTAATTAGCGTGAGTATTTAGAAGTCGACGGTAGGTCTTTCGGCTCGTCGCAAGTAAACATGCAGCAGATTTCACTGCCTGATCGGTCGACCGGTTGGTGCAAACGGTCGACCGTTCGTGAAGAGAATGCGGGTTCTGCCTCAAATTGGTCGAACGATGCCTTTGGGGCGGTCGACCGATCGTGCGTAGGAGGCAAGCCTGGTGAGATTCGGTCGACCGGGTCCCCTTTGCTGGTCGACCGTGTGCACCGTCATGGGTCGGATAGGGTGTTGACCATCTAAACGGTCGACCGCCTCTATGACTTCGTCTGACCGTGACTTAAGTGGATAGAGTGGTCGGTTCGACCGAATGTGGTTTCGGTCGACCGGACCTGTGTGCTGAGCGTGGGGAACGCTCTGGTGGAATTCGGTCGACCGAGGCGAGCTCGGCGTTCGACCAGATTCGTGGTGCGAGTGAGGGATTATTCCTGGTGGGATTCGGTCGACCGAGAGTGCACGAGTGTTCGACCGAATCCGTTGTAGAGTTGTAGGTTTTGTCCCTGGTGACTTTCGGTCGAACGGGGCCCCTTTGTCGTTCGACCGATTGGTCGTTTTGTTCGTTGGACCTGGGAGTTGACCATCTAAACGGTCAACCGATCCCTTGACTTTGGTTCGACCGAACGAGTGCGGTGGGTGGGAATCGGTCGACCGATGGAGTGCCGGTCGATGCGATTGCCCTGTATTTGCTTGATTCGGTCGACCGAGACTTTTGGTTCGGTCGACCGTTTGTGTCCAGTTTTGCACTATGGAGGTGTTGTCGTTGTGGTCGTCCGTGTGGGGCGAGTGTGGTGCCGATGTTCTTCCGGCAAGTGTGCTAGGGTGCACGAGTGTTGCGGCGGTTGGTTGAAAAAGACCTGGAGCCCCGTAACGGTGTGAGTGCTTGGGATTGGCTGAAATAGGCTTGAGGCCCAGCTTGGAATTGTGGTGTTGCGGCGGTTGGTTGAAAAAGACCTGGAGCACCGTAACTGTGTGAGAGCTGCGGTTGGTTGAAAAAGACCTGGAGCCCAGCTAGTCTGTGCGGGGTTGGTTGAAAAAGACATGGAGCTCCGTAGTGCGTTCAGGTTGGCTGAAAAAGGCTTGGAGCCTGAGCAGGGACCGCGTGTAGGGGTTGGATGAAAAAGACCTGGAGCCCTTAGACGTTTGGGTTGGTTGAAAAAGACCTGGAGTCTTGGTCGTGTCGTGGTAGTTGCGGTTGGTTGAAAAAGACCTGGAGCCCAGCTTGGCGACGAGTGTGTGTTGCGGTGGTTGGTTGAGATTAGCCCTGGAGCCCAGCCCGTTGAGATACTTTTCTTGTTTAGTAGAATTGCATGCTAGGGTGTCTTTCAGTTCATGTATTTAGAGTTTGGCATACGAGGTTTCTTTCTGGAAACTCAGGCATTGTTGCATGTTTACTTTCAGGTCGTGATCGACGATAGGGGGTGGTGACCGAGGAGAGGAGCACCGCTACCGGATTCAGCTTCTCTCAGTTGAGGTCGAGTGATTACTGATTCCATTTGTATAGTCTTTTGATGTAATCATAACTTTTGAAATACTCTGATGTTCATATATATATATATATATATATATTATATGTTGGTGCACATGTGTTTAGTATTTGCGTGATATCCTCTGTTGATTGTGTGTTATTAAAATTTTAAATTTTTTCCGCTGTGTTGAGGATGTTACAGTAACACTCCCATATAGGGCTGAGCATCGGTCCGGTCCGGACCGGACCGGAAAAAATTCGGATAGGCGGACCGAAGACCGGACCGGACCGGTTCGGTCCGTTCCGGTCCAAAAACCCGATTTTTTACCTTAAATTAAAAAAAAAAAATTGGACCGGACCGGATCCATTTTTTTTTCGGTCCGGACCGGACCGGATTTTGCTCACCCCTACTCCCATACATCTAAAAAAAAGTGGAGTAGCATTACAGATCTGTGGGTAGTTTGACTTGGGTCAGTCCACCCGCATTATCATCTTTGCCTTATTTAATGTCTCCTGATTTGGAGTTTTGTGTGTTGTTTTTTGCCAGAAAGTATTTTAGTTGCATCATGGGCAATTGGGCATCCACTAATATTTATTACAGGAAACGGTGGTGATTTCCTAATTCCTATGTAGCAAACTTGCTTTTGTTTTATCCTTTTTTTCTTGCATATAAATAGTGTTTAATTAATTAATTAATGACAACAACCTTATTATTTCATTTCCCCCCTTCTATTATACATGATATTATGTTCAGCAAAGTTTGACACGCATACAAATATATTGAAGAGTGTGGTTGTGAAAGTACAAAGTTGATGCTATGGAGAGATGAAGGGTCGATTATATACTTGAGAAATATCATGATGATAATAATAATATTATTATTATTACTTCGGAAATATCCAAGGGGCGGTTTGGATGTATATTTAGATAGTTATTGATTTCTATTTGACACAAACCACGAGCATAAACACATGGTGCGAGGTGGTTCTCCGTGGAAGGTAGAACTACAAAAATGTGTTTTGAACTTTAAAGTCACGTTCCATATGATTGCTATTTATTGATGTATTGTGGAACAATCCTTCCACGTTGAAGAGAGTTTTTCTTCTTCTTTCATTTAAGAAGAACTTTAGCTTCTACATCGATTTGGAAGGAGTTTGACAAGGAACATAAAGTATAACAAACAACACTTATTGACATTTTGAGTAAGTGGATTGATGGATTATTAATTTTAATTTTCTAGTGCTACCTTAGTGTTGGTGGTCACATTGACGTAACATTCATATTCCAGCTGAGTACATTAATTAAGTAAATATAAATGCCAAGAAGTCTTGATATCATATCTGAGGTCTACGTTAAAGTTGACTTGACTGTTGTCTTTTATTAGTCAATTTAAATCTGTAGTTTCCGCAATCAATTTAAATCATTCACAAACAACACTTATTGACATTTTGAGTAAGTGGATTGACGGGAGTGGATGTAACAATGCACTTACACGAAACACGGATTAAACGCACCACGTATACCAAATATTGATTGCGGAATTAACTTCGGATCATCTCCCAAACTCAATTGCAACAAGAACACTAATAAGATGAAAACAAACAAGCAAACACAAATGCACACCTGAAACAACTACGACACACGTGATTTACAAGGTTCGGCAATGTGCCTACGTCCTTGGGGGGTCCCTGCGGGTTTTCTTTCCTTCTTCCGCTTCTCCAACAAGAGAAGTAAACGAGATTACAAGTATATTGAGGCAATAGGTCCTCCAAATCACTCTAGATCTATCTCTAGCCTTAACCTCTCAACTCACAATGAAGGGAGACTATGTTGTATGCAATATGATATAAGACTAAGAGCAAACAAGTCCTTTTATAGACTTAAAAATCAAGCTACAATTAAGCAAAACTGAACAGAACTATTCGTGAGGACACGGTTAACCGATGCTCGTTCGGTTAACCGTGTGTGCTTCAACAGGAGTGATTCTTGTTCCGATTCAGTTAACAAAATCCTTCCCGGTTGACCGAGGGAACGCTTCTCACGCGGCTCGGTAGACCGTGAGAACGATTCTTCCACTAAATAACGAATTCTCCAACAACCCTTCGGTCGACCGAGACCCCCTCGGTGGACCGTGCCAAATTGTCCAGACACTTTTAGATTCTCGGAACACCAAAAATCTCCTCAACGGTTTACCGAACCCGTTATTCCAAAGTGTCACTTGCTCTCTGACGGTAGACCGAATCAAATTCGGTCGTCCGATCCCAGCTACACACGGAGTGCCTGGAATCCTCAGTTCGGTGGACCGAATCCAATTCGGTAGACCGACCCGTTTTCGCCGAAATTTCCTGGGTTGTACGTCGGTAGACTGAATCTAATCTGGTCGACCGACTCTTCCTGGATTTGCTTCATTAATAAATATAAGCTAATATTCAACAGTTTCGTCGATAAAAACAATGCGTGTTGGTGTCAAGATAGTAGATTGAGGGAGTTCTTTGGAAACGCTAAGTGTTGAAGCGATTTGAAATTTGTGTTGGCCGATTAGGCATGGATTGGAAGTAAAAAGACATTCAAAGTTCATGAACAGTAATAAAGTCAAGTTTGAATATCTGATTCTGAGATTTTTGTTTGGGTGTATTTTCAAAAGGAATTTATTGGATCTTTGTTCGTATGAAATTTATTATTGTTCTGAAACAATTGCAAACAAGACTATTTTGAAGATCTCGTTTAAATCCAAACCAACGACACGAAGTCAAACGAGGCTTAAAACGATGGGTTAGATGTGGATCCCAAACAGACCCATGATTAGCACATTACACGGGCCAATAAAACGATGGGTTAGATGTGGATCCCAATCGGATCCAACACCCCTCACTCGTCTTAAACCATTGCCTCTCTCCAAAAACCTCCATAAAAAAGAAGAAAAAATCAATCCATCCATGGAAATGGAAGAAGAAACTTCGGAGACGACCAGCATCGCCGGCGCCGACGACGCGGCGGCGGAGGCCTTGGAGAAGAAACATGCGGCGATGATCAAACGCTCGCCACTCCACCACAACCACTCCCACCTCCACCACCTCCTCCTCCACATCCGACTTCCTCCACCGCTTCTCCCAAACCACCGCCTCCATATATTCCCGGATCCAATCCCTCCTCCCAAATCCCGACGTCAAACCCGAGCTCGACGACATATCGTCCTCCATCTCCGATCTTGAAACCACGCTCGCGCAGACCTCCTACCTCCTCCCCTCCTACGACGTCCGCGCTTCTCTGAAATCCATCGCCGACCTCAAAAACGCGCTCGAAGCCGCCTCTTCGCGACTGATTCCCCGGAAGAAGTTCTCCTTCCGCAACGCCACGAAGCTCACTAAAACAATCGCCGTTGCGAATGACGATGTTTTGGCTCGGAGAACAACGGTGCCGTCGTCACCATCTGTTGCGGAAGGTTCAGGGTTCAGGAACAAGGATAATGCGGTTCTGTTTAACGACTTTTCCGATTCCAGAGTTTCCGATTTCAGCCTTTGCGATCTTAGTTCGTGTCAGGTCTACCTCAAAAGCCCCTTCCGGGCCCTTCATGTGCACCACCTCCGTGACTGCCGTGTCTTTGTTGGTCCGGTGCTTGGATCGGTTCTTATAGAGGATGTGGAGGGGTGCATCTTCGTGTTGGCGTCCCACCAGATCCGGATCCACCATGCTAAGGCTTGCGACTTCTACCTTAGGGTTAGGAGTAGGCCCATCGTTGAGGATTGTAATGCGGTTGGCTTTGCTCCATATCGGTTGCATTACGAGGGGCTTCAGCAAGATTCCGGTTTGGATGAGGAGACAGGGAATTGGGCCAATGTAGATGATTTTCGGTGGTTGCGTGCCGTTCAGTCTCCTAACTGGCGAGTGCTGCCCGAACACAAACGAGAGGGGACGGTTGATATATCTCACATTCGTGCCCAAGAAGACTAGGTGAGGATTGGATTTTCTTCACTTTCTTTTTCTTCCCCTTTCTCCTTGTATGTTGTTGTTGAACATTTACGTTTTCTATATATGAACTTCTCTGTTTGTCATTTGTCTCCTTGTAAGTCTTAGCTTGCCTGTTACTAGGATGCTTTCGCAATGCATTCAAATTTCAAAGTCGAACTTTGTTGTGCATTCTTTTGTGCAATGAAGTCTGATATGTATGTTTACGTAATACGTTTATAGGTAGGCACTAGACTTGCGTTCCTCTGTCTGTCCGTTCACAGAACTTATTCTAGACAGAATAAGGTGTTCGTCTGTCCATTTTATGTTGTGGGTTTTTCCGTGGGGAATCAAAAGTTGCATTGGGAAAATAAATGTTACATGGGGAAACAAAATGTTGCATTGGAAGAGTATAAATTGCACGTGACACAAAATAAATTTATTATTCAATTAATTTCAGAAAGGAAAAGACATTTGACTTTTGAAAAACTAGACTGTTGTTGCTGACTGGACTGATCACGTCAGTGCGCGTCCCAGACGCAAACGTCCCTTAATCATTTTCCTAGTTTTATACATTTGACAAAATTATCTATTTTTTCCACCTAAACGATGTAGAGGTAGGTTGTGATTCTACCTCAAAATTAGGAACCTCTTCGCTAACAAGGAACTACAAGGCATGGGTCATTCATAACTATTAAATGTCTTATTAAAACAAAATTGGTGAGGACCCAACCAAAGGGATCACATGACCTAAGTTTCTAATTCAATATTATGTTAGCTATACGGCTATGCTATTACTAACCACACAAATGCCCTTCCACACATGGTGTGAAGGTTATTGGATGCCAAGAAACAAGTTACGTAGCAAATACTAATAAAAAAGCTATGTAACAAAATTTATCATCTCCGATCCATGATTGAGTTGGAATTTTTGTTTCCCTTATAGTTTTACGCGATCTTTGTTGGTCATGTTTCTAAGAGATGAGAGTCATCAAGAATGAGTTTAGATTTTATATTGGAAGGTATTAGTTATAGAAGATTCTTCAGTAGCCAAAATGTGCCACCATGTCACAAGGGTGTGTATCTTCATTTGGATTTTTCTATCAGCTTTTTATGTAAAACTTGTGTCACCAACTTAGATCTATTGCCATAACTATGTTTGTACTCTTTCATCGTACGCTGAAGAATCATATTTTGCTGGACCAGGTATCAGACAACATGAAGAAGACAAGATGAAAATAAAAGGCCACAACAACATGATGAGATAGCGAACACTAGTATCTTTCAATTGCACTAATGCACAGAAAACATAGTACCACATCATAGTTGAAATGCAAACTTCCCTTTCAGATCTTAGTCCTACGTTTATGAGATGTTAAAAATGAAATCTCAAAATTTCGAGCATTAATATCTTTGTTGTGTAATACCAAGGTCAAGTGTTGCCATTTCATCTCATTTACTCTTTTGAACAACCATCACCTTCTGAGTGTGCTTACACCACACAACAACTGGTCAACTGTTATCACCGTCAAAATCTCTATACATCCTTATATTTCAAGTGTTATTTTTTTCTGATTTCTGTTTTCAAATCTCGGTACACTAATATCCCAAAATTTAAGAAATTGTATGAATTTGATTACCTGTGGGTGAAGTTCCTTGCTGACATGTGAATTGTTTGTCATAAACATGGAGATGGGCATATGCTGTAATTGTTAGTTGTGGTGATTTATTCAAAAAATGGGCACCGTACAGACATGTACACTAAATCATTTAGAGCATCATTAACGGCGCTCAGGCAGTTCCCGGGCGTCCTGCTTTCTCTCTCAGCTACGTCAGCTTCTCTCTCTGCCACGTCAGCACAAACCAACCCCCTACAAAATCCTTAATCATTACCCAATCCACCCAGTCACGCTACAGTATTTGTTGTCACGTCATTATTTTTATTCTTCTCTCCAAAACTCTTTCAACAATCAACAAAATATATTAATAATCATTATCGTAATTATTTAACATCAACAATTCATTCGTTTTTAATTAACATTTAATTAAAAATACGAAAATATTATTAAAATTAAGAAAACCACAAATTAATAAATTTAAAATCTAAAATTTAAAATTTAAGACCTATAGTATGCGCGTGACTCAAAAAAGACGAGACGATTGGATCGGGGCTTGGACTTCTCAGGCATCAAGGAGATACAGTATGCGCGTGACTCACAAAAGACGAGACGATTGGATCGAGGCTTGGACTTCTCAAGCATCGAGGAGATACAGTATGCGCGTGACTCACAAAAGACGAGACGATTGGATCGAGGCTTGGACTTCTCAAGCATCGAGGACCTACAGTATGCGCGTGACTCACAAAAGACGAAACGATTGGATCGAGGACCTACAGTACGCGCGTAACTACTTCAATATATATACCCCAACCACCTCTATTCCAATCTTACTTCTTCCACCATAATTCTCTACTCACCTCTACTCTCTACTCACAATGTCATCTTCAGAAGGCAATGGTTCACCAGATTACCGACGATCTCCACGTCGTCCACCCCCAAGCCAACACTTTTTCCCTTACCAAAATGTTCCACAACCAGGATTCCACCCGTTATACCAAAGCCAATTTACCCCACAACCAGGATTCCACCCGTCCCACCAAAACCAATTCTTACCACACCCAGGGTTCTACCCACACAATCAATACCAACCGCCAACTCAGGAAGAATGACAAACCCAATTCCCAATGGGTATGTATACTCGCCTCCTAAGTGGCAAAAGTAGTGGAAATGCAAGCCGTTATACAACTGATGTGCATGACGAAACCACGACCCAGGGAACACGCAAAACCGCGACGATGAGGTCGCAAAAACAGTAGTCCGCACAAGAGGATCAACGACTTGTCTCGGCTTACATGGCTGTTAGTGGCGATGTTGTGGTTGGGACAAACCAAAAAATAAAGTCCTTCTGGAAACGTGTGGAGCGCATCTACAATGACTCAAGCGAGCCAGGTGTAGTAGAGCGTAACGATGAATCATTGAAGGGGCGATGGAGGCGTACATTGCCATCTGTGAACCAATGGGTCGGTTGCTTCGACCAGGCGGTGCGGAGGAAGAGAAGCGGTTACAACGAGGACGATATCATCCATGAAGCGCACATCATCTACGAACGAACACACAACGCCAAATTTCAGTTCATGTATGTTTGGCTTTTGTTACGCAGGTACCCTAAATGGGAGTCTGTTGTGCTTGGAATTCCCACCGGAAACGTCGCTGCAGAAAGTCCGGAGAGTTTTACCAGCGGGAAAAGAAAAAGCACTGACGACGATGGGAGTAACGCAACACCGTCAGCAGATGAAATGGTGTTCGAAACATGTGCTCGTCCTGAAGGTGTTTAAAAAGCCAAAAAGAAGGGGAAACAACCATTTCAGGCACAACTTGATCCTGAGATGTTAGAACTGGGGAAACAAATTGAATATAGCGCAAAAGTGAAAGAGGAAAAATATTTGCGTTACGAAGAACGGCTGGAGAGGAAACGCATCGAAGCCGAGGCGAATTTCCAAAGGGAACTGAACAGCAAGAAACTTGATGTCCTCTTCGCTCTAATGAAGAAGGAAAACAAGGACGAATTCGATAAAGAAACACTTACTGAACTCAAAGAGTGGGCTAAAGCACAAGAATATCTGTAGGTGCTTATGTTTTCAATATGTTTGTGGTAGTTTATCAGTATTTCGTATTATGTATTTGTATTGTATTTCCTTTCCTTATTTCCGTTGTATTTCGTATTATGTATTTGTATTGTATTTTGTTTCCGAAATGTATGAGTATTTTACTATTATTTCTTAATTTGTTTATGATTTTTTTTATTTTTTTTATTGTCAAAAAAAATTAATTAATTATAAAATATTTTTCTAATTATTTTATAATACCTAATTAATTAAATTCCATTTACCTATTTAATACATTATCCTAATTATATATAAATAATCTTTATTTTTAAAAAAAAATAAAAAAAAAATAAAAAATGGACGAATGGGGGGCCACGTGCCCCCCCGCCCGGGCGCCCAGGGTGGATTCCCGGGCGGCTTGCTGCCCGGGAATCCACCCAGGGCGCCCCGCCCTGGGTGCGCCCTCCCGTTAAGGGAGGGCTGCCCGGGCGCTACGAAGGGCGTCCGGGCAAAGAGCACCCGTACGGGTGCTCTTAGGGTACCCTCACTGGGGTGCCCAATATATGTCGACGTTATGTCGACATATATTGGCAACCCCTCACTGGGGTTGCCCAAAAATCGTGGGACAGCTAGGTCTCGACCTGGATGTCCACGGCTCGGGTAAATAATCACGATCTGGGTTTGGTTTTTTTTAATAATTTTTTTAATTTCGTTTTATTTTTTGTGTTTGTTTTAATTAGTTTTTATTTTAAGTTTAATTATAAATAATTTATTATGTTGGATATTGAAAAATATATTTTTGTATTGGATAAAAATATCTAAATTTATAACATTTTCTCCCCGTCACATTTGGGGTTAATCTTAGATAAAATTCAAAAAAATAAATTAAAATTTCAAAAAATTAAAAAAATGAAAATTTTATTTTGAAAAAAAATATTTGAAAAATATATATTTAAAATGATTTAAAAAAAACAAAAAAAAAATTGTTGTAATTACTTTAATAATGTTGATAAAAGTAATAAATTTAATTACATTTTCGTAATTAATTTAAAAAAATGTGATATAATTAATTTTCGTAAAACATGTGATATAATTAGGGGTGAAACTTTGTATCCGAAATCCGTCAATCCGACCGACTCCGTATTCGAAATCAAAAAAATTATCCGAGAAAAAAAAATCTGCAACCGAATTTGTATGCGGATATAAACATCCGTAAAAAATGAAGCGAATATGGATATTGGTACATCCGATTCGAATAATATTCGGTTCGTATTTTATATGCACACATAAATAAATAAATAAAATATATACAATATATATGAATTAAATTATGTTATTTATATTATATTTAATATTTTTCATGTAGGCAAAAAATAAAGACTGAAATTTATTCTTGTTTAGATCAATCACAAAATGTTTTTAAGTCTATTCGGATTTTTTAACGAATTCAGATATCCTAATTCGGAATGAATTTTAAACTTGATTCATATGCGAATTTATTCGTATTCGGATCCGAATTCGACGGATACGAATTCGGATCTATTTCTCATACATTCGGTTGGATTCGAATTCGGATTCGGATTTGAGAAAAAAAACGGATACGAATTCGGATACTGGCACATCCGCTCCGTTTTCACCCCTAGATATAATTAATAAGAATTGTGGGAAATTAAAAATGAGAGGAAAATAAATGAGATAGAAGTTAGTGAGTGTTAATGTGACTAGGTTGACATTTTATGAGTGAGTTGTAGTTGAGGAGTGAATAGTAGAAAGATAGAGAGTACTGATATAATCAGGTTGACATATATGAAAATGTCATGAGTAAAGATGACCTTAGAATTTGCTCCAGCTTTATTGCCTTGATAAGTGTGTCCTTAGCTGTTTCGGTATTTTGTGGCATTAGCTGCCGCACCAACTTCTTTTAGGAGTAATGTCTTATACTCTTATCCAGACGAAACATAGAAATATTAGGAAATATAGGTTTAGCCTCCGTTTGGATGTCAGATGTGTTTTTATTGAAGGACGAAAACTTGAGTTTTGATAAAAATATCTAATATTGATATTATGATGTTGGGTGAAAAGTGAGCCTATGAGGTTCCAAATACATATTTGAGACTAAGAAAATGGTGGAGCCGTATGCATCATATTATTGTGCACAAATATGAAAGCAATTGGATGGGTGGATTTTACGCCTCTTTTCCTCCGTAACTGCCTTCGGCTATGTTATTATGGTTTCAAGTTGTTCTCAGTTGGGCTTTCTATTTCAGATTTGGAGTTTTTGTTCATCATAATTGTTAAACATCGTCCTAAAATTACTTAAATCACCTATTGAAATTACTATTTTGTCATTCTCTCATTTCTACTGCTATAACGTGACATTTTACCCTCCTATCACACATCTCTCTTCATCTTTCTCTTATAATCATAAAAAATAATGTTTTGGAGGTCATTAATGAGCCAACGGACGCCCCAGTGTACTTGAATCTGATAAAATATCTAACATCTTTTTAATAAAATAATAATAAAAAATTACGGGCGTCCGAAGGAGCCGCCCCCACGTAGGAGGGGGCGTCTGGGTAAGACGCCTCCCCCATAGGGGAGGCGTGTTACCCAGACGCCCCGCCCATGGGGGAGGAGTTTTACCCAGACGCCCCGCCCATGGGACATGCGTCTGTGTAAGACGCCTCCCCCATGGGGGAGGCGTCTTACTCAGACGCCCGCTCCTACGTGGGGGCGGCTCCTTCGGACGCCTGTAATTTATTATTATTATTTTTAAAAGATAATTGATTATAAATTTAGATAATTGTTAAATTAATTAATTAATAAATTAATAATTACTATATTCGGATGACCAATACCCCTTCGGTACACCGAAAATTCAAAAATTTCCAAATCCAAAAATTTTCCTATGTCATGTAATGAATGGACTATGGCAAAACATGGCTTCAAAGAAAATTAGCATATCCTATCATGTTAGTCGGAAACACATTATAGGGTATCCAATAGTGTAGTGGGCTTTCAAAATTATACCAAGGACCTTTATAGAACTGATTTCTATACCAGGGAACATTGTAAAATTGTTTTTTTTTAAACTTATGTGGGGATTTTTAGCAGGGGATAAATAAACCGAACTGCTATTCGTCGCCGTAAAACTACTTAAATCGCCCGTAAGATTACCATTTTGCCCCTCTACACTTTCTACTAATATAACTCCTCATTTCACTCTTTTAACACAACTTTCTCTTCATATCACACTTTTATTCACCAAATAGGATGTCTCGGAGGCCAGGGAAAGAGCCAGCGGACACCCCGGACTACTCACATCTGGTAAATCACCTTGTTTATTTCAATTAATTTTTTTTAAATTTTTTTTTTGAGTCGGGCGACCGCGGGAGCCGCCCGACCCAACGATCGGGCGGTCGTGGGAACCGCCTCCCCCCGTATTCAAGGACGATCGAGACGAATTAGACCGACGACCCCTGCTCCCACTACTGGCAGACCGACCACGACCCCTGCTCCCACTACTGCCAGACCGACCACGACCTCGCTCAGCATACTCGAAGGCACTCGGGTCCCGACGTGTCGACTTTCCCCTAGGTCGACCTCGTACCTTAGTATTTTCTTCGGGTTCTCCATAGTTCGACTGATCGGGGTGTAACTGTTCGTATAAAATACGAGAGGCACTACGAATTACTACAGGATCGCTCTGCGAGATCTCATCCACTAGCTTCCGAAAATGCTCGGTGTCTTGTGCTGACTGATCAACAAACTCTGACATCTGGACTCCTTCTCCGATAACAAGTGTTTTCCAGAATGGATGAATCTGATCTAAATAAATTCCATCACCTGACGCGAAACACTCGTACATGGTACAGGCACAAGGAATCCCATGTGTTGTCAGGAAAGCACACCCACAACGATATTCAATTTCATCACTTAAGTCCTGCATTCTCTTCAACTCCTGAGTCATTAACGACAAGCAGTGATGCGAAACTCGGTCATTTATATGCTGAAACAGAGGACCTATGTAATGTGCCAAATTTCGACGTCTCGAATCTTCAAGAAAGTTCCGAATATTTGTCAGCTGTATTTCAATAGACGAGTTCACGCGGTCGAAAAGAGTGTCGAGAGCGGCAGTCGATGTAGTGATCCACTCTTTCAGAGCCGAATGTGCACTTTCCACCCTGCAGTTCGTAGTGTTGCCGAAATGAAGAACTTGATTCGTCCAATTCAACACGAATTTTTCCTTATGCACCAACCACGTGTCTTCCACATACTTCGTCAGCACTGGCCAGGAACTGTAAGAATCCTTCAGATTACGGACTGCTCTATCATAATCCGTCTGTGAATCAGAAAGCATGACTCTCCTCCATCTTCCACGTCTAAAACTCTCTGCAAGCTGCTTCTCCTTGCCGAATACGTGGTATGCGTAGTTGTACACGTCTTTGTTGATATGCCAGGTGCATAGTAAATGAGCTGACTCAGGAAAAACCTCTGCCATTGGTCGCATCAGACCCATCTCCCGGTCCGTAATTATTGCTGTCGGGCTAACAATATCCAATAACAGATCTCGCAACCTCTCCAACACCCACCGGTAACTAGACTCGGTCTCATCCTGCAAAATCGCATATCCGACGAGGAAATTCATATTTGTTGGAGTAACCCCAACCATCTCAAACAAAGGCATCTTGTACTTGTTCGTCTTATACGTCGAATCCATACAGATCACGAATGGGTATGTACGCAACAACTGAACTGAAGTCGGATGTGCCAAAAATGCGTGAGTCAAGACATTAGTTTCTTCATCTGCCACAATCCAATGCAAATACTTATGCTGCACTGCCTCTCTGAGAAACTGCTGCGCGGGATTCCTGTCTTCAGATTTCGTCCTCCTCATGTACTCTCTGAAGTTGTAAATGTGCCTTTGATTAGGATTATCGTCCGGAAATTTCTTCTTTACCGCCAACAAAATGTTACGGGGCCTTGCTTGTGCCTCTGTCATATCCCGAACAATTTGCTTTGCCCCAGCACTAAGTCCGCTGACCTGTCGGTGACCCTCTGAATAAACTGCCAATGGGTGGTTGTGCTGCCCAAACATGCTACTAGAAACAATAACCCATCCATCACGATCTCGTCGCTCCACCACTTTTACCAAAAACCGACAACCGCAACCTTTTCTTTTCGTATTCTTTCGCAGTGCAATACTCGTATCACGAGAACTCATCTCACGTCTGCGATCGCATCCGAGGTAACAATCCATCCGGTTATCTGCTTTTGGTTTGTACGATGATATAACCAAAAAAAATCCGGCTCCTATCGCAATTTGTTTCGCCCATTTACAACCTTCCTCGATTGTTGTAAATATTTCTTTACTGTCAAAAAGCTCACTGTAATCTACTCCATCACCACCGAAATCTTGCAACGGAACCTGAAAATTTTGAATTTAACAAAAAATTAAAAAAAAACGTGCGGCTGGCTAGGCCGCCTCCACCATGGTGGAGGCGTGCATCTAAGCCGCCTCCAGCTTGGTGGAGGCGTCTGTCTAAACCGCCTCCACCTAAGTGGAGGCGGCTTAGCCAGACGCCTCCACCTATGTGGAGGCGGCCTAGCCAGACGTCCGAGTCGGAAAAAAAATTCCGCCCCCGTTACCTCGCCGGATTCTGGTGCTTCGCCGGACATTTTCGTGGTGTTTGTACTGGGAATGTGAGTAAAACTGAGTCAAACACCTTGTTTAAAGACACGGGACGAAATCAGTATTAATTGATTTGTTAGGGGCAAAAAGGTCATTTTTGGGGCGTTTTAAGTAGTTTTCCGGCGACGAATAGTAGTTCCCTAAATAAATGGCTTAAATCTTCAAAGAGGATACACGCTGAGGCACATACTTAGCCGTTTGAATTTACCCGAGGCCGAGAAGCGACAACTGTTGACCTTTTTTAACTGTCATTAACCATTACCAGGTTATTCTTGTAAAAAAGCACATTGAAATGAAACATACTTCAACTCGTTTCATTTGGATACTATGAATTTGGCAGTTCTATTTTTATACAACAACAAAATCTTTAATCACAAACTAGTTGGGGTAGGTTAGAAATGAAACTTTAAGGAGTCACGGTTCAGACACGTGAATCGTCTTCTTCCACGCGTTTTTATCCGATGCAAATTCCCGAGGAACATTTCAATCTTTTAGATCTTTTTTTACCGCTTCCTCTCAAGTCAATCGTGGTCTACATCTTTTTGTGTGTGTTTTCGATCTGATTCAATACTCATCTTCTTATGGGTGCATCCATAGGTCTTCCAATTGCATATTTCCTTTTCCTCCCAATGAACAGTAGAGTGAGATTTTCTCCGAAGGTGGGCTAGGCCCACCACTATCCACCAAAGGAGCATGCATGAATTATTGGTGTTGGTTGGTTTGACTCTTAAAATAGTTTTTTTGAAAGGTCTTTTAAACTAGCTAATCATGGGATTTTGAGATAATTTTAGTAAACTAATGCATGTTCCTTATAAGTGATTCATAGTTATATTCATGGCTCTTGAAGTTGCCTATCTTATTATAGGTGCATAGACTAGTTCATGTTACGTTGAAGTTTTAGTTTTTCCCCAAAGGAATTGGAAGTTCTAGTTTCATCAGAAGATTATCAAAAGTGTCAAAACAAGATGTCTGCCAATAAACACTAACGAGCAATGAATATATAATCTATAATTTCAAACTTTATAGTCAAAGAGCACAGAATAATTTTCCCAACAGACGGGAAAATAACAATATATATTTAGGAGGCATAACCGCGTAAATTACATTTGTTGCCGATTACTTCACAGATGTCCGTCATTTGGTGAAAGTTAGCAAAATAAGGCTACATCTGAAAATTGGTCATCATCTCAGGGCTGATCAGGGCCACTTCGCTTGCCCTCACTAAAATTTTCTTAACTTATGAAGGGTTTACTCGAGATTTAGTTGCACGGCAATTAAGGATTAGTAAACCATGAGGCATTAGTTATATGAAATATTTATAAAAATGAAATAGTTTTTTTTCCTTCTGAAATTACAACTGTTGAGGTCCTGCAAGTAGATGTCAAATCATTGATTGATATATGAGATTCCAAGTTATCCAACATGTAGAATTTGCTTAGCGGTAGTTTTTGCGGTTTTGTGGTGTGGGGAACGATAGAAAAAACTAAGTGTGTGGTGGAAGGAGAATAAGTGGGCACTGATAATTCAAGTGTGTGTCCTCATCGAATCATGAAAGAGAGAGAAAGCAAGTAGAATGGAATGGAAGATAGGAAGGGTGACCACCACTTGCTTCAATTCCACATGCAGACTTAGATACAAACAACAAGGATCGAGTAGTGATAGTACTGTACCTGGAATTTTCGATAAGATGTTTTCTAGGTGATGTTATTTCTTTTTGCTCTCTAGGTATTTGTGGAAATAGAAGATTACTTCATTTGATCACTAAAAGTTGTTTTTTTCTCTCTTTTTTTTGTTAATTTAAAACATCTCTAACAAAGTTTTTTTTTAAAAGGAGAAGTTGGTTGGGTGGATTAGTGGATTTTTTTTCCTGCCATTTAAGGAAAAACGTGAAAATTTGTTAATTAAATACTAATGTTATTTTTAGTAATACAGTTTTATTGTTTCAATTGAAGAACAGATAAATGTTGTTTATTCTCAAAAATAAGATAAATAAACATAAGGATAGGAGCATACCAAACCCCATAGAACAAACTAGAGTTTGAAAAGATTTGATGTCCAGCTGGAACGAGAGGCTTAAAATGAAGGCATGGAAGTGGTGGGAGCAAGACATTGACCCAAACCCAAAGTGTGACTTGGATCCACTGACTCCACCATGTCCCTTTTCTTTTCTTTCCAAAGTTACTCATTCGTCCTAGTTTTCCAGTGAAATTTATCATATCATTTCTTTAACCACTCAATCTTGTGATTGTTTAGTCGGGTAGCAGAAGTCGTGAATATATTAATATATGATCTTCATACTAGATATGCAATTCAGCATATGAAGACAATTCAGCATTTGGATAAAAAAATGAGTAGCTTAACTTTCTGTTTGTGAACATGTTACCACATCCAGTGGACCACCCCTTCAGACTGCCCCAATCCCAAATCTTTAATTAATGAATCATGACTACTTTATATTTCTAATTCAAGAAAAGCAATAACAATGCATATTTACTCCGATTTTGTTGGAAATGGACATTATGCTCGTAATCCATTTCTTCTTCAGTGTTCCTCTCATGCCAGCAGAACTTGTGTCGCCTACCAACTTTAATTTCTAAAAACGATTAGGCATTAGTGTTTTGTTCGATTTTTATATTATCAAGTAATCATTTTTTCCTTGAACATGATGGTTGGTGTCAATTCTGTTTCATTCAGATATAAGCCAAACTCAGAAACACACTCATGAATAATTGTGATGCTAATGACCACGTGAAATGAGATCGGAAGGAATTGCTGAAGAAGAAAGGAGAAGCTTCTGATATTATCATAATAATTATTATTACCAAGTTGTTCGGAAACACCTGAAGCAAGTCGATTACATAAGCCTAAAGGACGTTCATCAAGCATTACACATGTTCTACTTGCACTTATTTTTGGCTTGTGGTCCACAATACCTTCCTCTAGTATTTTTCACTCCTTGATGAAGATGTTTTTTTCTTCTCTTTTGGGTACCCATTTTTCATAATTTTGCTGAATTGCGTATCTTAATATTAAGAATAGTAGGCATTCCAGATGAAGTACCATGAGATGTTACCATATAATTTCAAGTATTATTTTAATTTTAGTGTGTTCTATGTCCTAACTGAGCTGCTTACACAATATAACTTCAATTTCTGAAGTGTGTGACAGCATATATACTGCACTGCAGTATACCGAGTAATCTGGACGAGGGAGGGGGAATCGGGTTCTATTTTTACAATTTTTTGTAACTTTCCCCCAACTTTCATGGAACGGATATGTTTGTTTTTATTGATAATTTTTGGATAAATTACAGTTTGTACCTAAACCATGGAACTATTCATAGCTCATCCCTTTCACCGTCAATTTTTTTTCAATTTTCCATCCCATTGAAATTATTTCAATTATTTCTATTACATGGACCCCAAAAAAGTAAAGTTCAATGCTCGTTTTATACCGAAAAGACCAAATAGTTTTCAAGTAACCAAGTTATTTTCTATATTCTGTTTCAGCTACCACCTACCAACCAGAAAATCAAGTAAAAAAGTAAAATGCAGAAGATCGATAGGAAAGTCTAAATAGGAAAATGTGGAGGGATTAAAAGCAAAAGCCACCTGTTTTGGCCTTACGAAAAGGCAGAGATGAGATCGGGAATCCGACAGGCAGAGATGGGATGTCATAGTAAAATAAATACAAGGAAGACAAAACAAAAGCAACGCAGTCCACCAACACTATCTATCTTCCTCTTGAGGCCACAATCTAACCTCCCCCCCTTCCCCTTCCCCTTCCCCTTCCCAACCTCTCACCAATAATCAACAAACAACACACGAATCAAATCAAATCCCAATAAGCTCACAATTACAAGTCCAGACTCCAGCAGGCAGCAGCAGTAGCAGAAGACGTTATGTCAGTTTGATGCCAACCATAAAAAAGAAAAGAAAAAAGAAGAGTTGTTGAAATCGAAGATAAGTTGTTGTTATTATGCCCAATCCAGCCACCAGCAGCAACCACAAAAACAGAAGCATAGTATGGTTCAGGAGAGACTTACGTGTGGAGGACAACCCGGCGTTGGCGGCAGCGGTGAGGGAAGGAGGGACGGTGGTCCCACTCTTCATATGGGCACCAGAGGAGGAGGGTCACTACTACCCCGGGAGGGTCTCCAGGTGGTGGCTTAGCCAGAGCTTGTTCCACCTCGACTCCTCCCTCAAGACTCTCGGCGCTTCGCTCCTAACCAAGAGATCTTTCGATACCGTGTCTACTCTTATCGATGTCATACGCTCCACTTCCGCTACGCACCTCCTATTCAACCACCTCTATGGTCAGTTGGTTGTGTCTTCTTAGCTTCCTTTTGGATTTCGATGTTGCTTCATTAATCTTCGTGTTCTTGTAGTTTGCTCGAATTTTGTGTGTGTGTGTGTGTTTGTTGAAGTTTATATCACAATGGACTGCTAAATCGTAAACGACTCGATCCTAAGATCGTGCGGAGGTCGCCCAGGTTGATTAGCTGTGAGTCCACTAAGCCACAACTACCCCCATAATATTAATAACCATCACTAATGAACTACTCATTTGTTTAAGTTGGAAATTGCTATGATAATAGACTCATGTCTTTATTATAGATCCTGCAGTTATTCCTTGTCTAAGGTGAGACTATGATTAAGGGCGTTGCAAAAAATCAAAAGTGACTGTGTGTTTTAATGGCTGCTTTGTGATCTTTGATTTTGATTGGTGATTAGTATAAATGTTGTTGTTAGGTGTAGGAAAATGTCTGATCTGATCTATTGAGCACCATGGATGCTGTCTGATTTCATGAAGAAAACCAGAAATTGTATTACATCCTTAAAAGGATAAATCCTTATTTTCTTGGTCAAACCCTTTCAACTTGCAGACACAAATGGCATGTTGGTTCTACTAATTACAGGTAGCTAATTTTGCCAAACAATTTACTGACATGATGCTTTTGGTTTCGTAGATCCCCTGTCCCTTGTGAGGGACCATCGTCTCAAGGAATTCCTAGTTGGTCAAGGAATTACCGTTACTTCGTATAACGCTGATTTGCTCTATGAACCGTGGGAAGTTAATGATGATGAAGGTCGGCCATTCTTTACTTTTGAAGCTTTCTGGAACAAATGTCTAAGCATGCCTTATGATCCACCTGCACCGATACTGCCACCTAAAAAAATAATACAAGGTATCAATGTTCATCCTTATGCTTTTCTTTGTAATCTATGTACCCAACAATGACCAGTACATCTTAGAAATCACCGCAATTACCATATTTTCACACAGGTGATGTCTCACGGTGCCCTTTGGACAATCTGATGTTTGAGAATGAATCCGAGAAAGCAAGCAACGCTCTTCTCTCGAGGGCATGGTCACCAGGTTGGCAGAATGCCGATAAAGCCTTGGCCAACTTTATGAACGGGCCGCTGCTCGATTACTCTGTAAACCGCAGAAAAGCCGACAGTGCCTCAACATCTTTCCTTTCACCTCATCTCCACTTCGGGGAGGTGAGCATCCGGAAAGTGTTTCACCTTATTCGGATGAAGCAGCTATTGTGGATAAATGAAGGAAACAAAGCCGGCGAGGAAAGTGTAAACTTGTTTCTTAAATCTATCGGACTCAGGGAGTACTCAAGATACTTCAGCTTCAACCATCCTTGCAGCCATGAGAGGCCTCTCTTGGCACACCTAAGATTTTTCCCATGGGTGATCGATGAGGGTTATTTCAAAGCGTGGAGGCAAGGGAGGACTGGCTATCCTCTGGTTGATGCAGGCATGAGGGAGCTTTGGGCAACTGGTTGGTTACACGACCGAATTAGAGTGGTGGTGTCCAGTTTCTTTGTCAAGGTCTTGCAGCTCCCTTGGAGATGGGGGATGAAGTACTTCTGGGACACTTTGCTTGATGCGGATCTTGAAAGTGATGCTCTTGGTTGGCAGTACATATCGGGAACACTACCTGATGGCCGTCAATTTGATCGTATAGACAATCCACAGGTTAGCCTTTCTTCCACAATCTCAGTAAATATACGATCATATGACTTTTTATTTTTTCCACTAAAAGCATCTTGTCTTGGTTAAAGTCTGTGATTCTATATGGGTATGGATCTTTGACTCACCAATAACTTAATCTAAAAGGTTTCAGTTAAATTCTAATTATGACACTGCATTTGCTCTTTCCCTCCTCTGAAGCTTGGTAAGAGATGTGGTGCGTCATCATCCTAAAACAAATAATTGTGTCCTATTGTACCAAAGTATCATTCTTAACTTGGCGATATGGTGTCTCATTTCTTGCTGCACTCAGAGTCCATATATCAGAAATTAAATATATCAAGTGTTGACGTATGTCCACATGAGAACTGAAACACCAGTGTTCGAAACAACAGTGTTTATTGTCATCTAACCTTCGACAATCTACTGCTTCAAGACAACCACTATGTATAGATGGAGAAGCATCTATGTCTGGTGTAAGGAAGTATATGAATCACTGAATGTTTTTGTTATTTCTACAGTTCGAAGGATACAAGTTTGATCCAAATGGTGAATATGTAAGACGGTGGCTTCCCGAACTATCCAGATTGCCAACTGAGTGGATACACCATCCCTGGGATGCCCCCGAGTCAGTACTGCAAGCTGCTGGGATCGAACTTGGCTCTAATTACCCTCTGCCCATTGTTGAAATAGAGGCCGCCAAATCTCACTTACAAGAGGCCCTTGCGGAAATGTGGCAATTGGAAGCGGCCTCCAGAGCTACCATGGAGAATGGATTAGAAGAAGGCCTCGGGGACTCCTCGGAAGTACCTCCTGTCGACTTTCCTCAAGAACTTCAAATGGAAGTTGATCACGAGCTCGTGAGGACTACCAATGTCAATAGTCCCTCTACCGTACGAAGACGTGGTGATCAAATGGTCCCCACGGTGACTTTATTATTGATCAGAAGTGACGAGGAAGAGGCTTCTGTTGGTCCCGGGGAGTCCTCCGGGGATAGCAGACCGGAAGTACCATTCGAAGCACATTTCGCTGGAGAGCATCGAAGAGAAGAAGCTGACAATGAAAACATTACTCATCGTGTAAACCACCACCACGACATGAACAATGCACAGATGATGGCAGAGTCATCAAGTACTACTCGGAGCGATGGGGGATTGGTCCCAGTGTGGTCGCCCCCAACACCCTCGATTCAGTCCGACCAGTTCATGGTTGACGAGACGGAGATCGCAAGTAACAATTATCTGGATATGCGGCCACAACCTCACCATCTGATGAACTTGCAACAACTTTCACCAACTAGGTGATATCAGATGGCAGATGCATGTTTTCAAACATCAAGTCCTGCTTAAGTTGGTAGTTTGAGGTTGCATAGAATACAAACATACAAATGATGGAGATCTCTGTATGTTGACTCTTCATCTCAATATGAATCCAAACGTTGCATTCTTCAGAAGTTTGGAGATGAAATTCCACCTCAGAGGGAATCAGCTAGAATATGTGAAGTAAGTTGTCTATGTTATGTAAAAGCTGATCAGATTGTATTTTGTACTATTTTTTAGCTATTGTATAGTGGCTAATACTACATGGGTCAGTATGACATGTTAATACTTAAATGATGATGTAGTTTGCAATTTTTAGTAGTGTTTTTAAATGTTGTCACTCTATTCAATCATCAACTCTATAACCGTAAACGTAGATATATAGGAGATCTAAGTTTGAAACTAGAATGTGCATATAACTCCAAGCTGTGGTTCATAAAACATAAGCAAGGAAATAGCTCCAAATATTGTGGCATCTTCTAAGAAGTGTGGCTGCAGGATTTTATTTTCGGATATCTTTTTAATTTTGAGATTTCTAAGTATGATATTGACTTGTTTTGACAAATTACCCTAGAATCTGGAAAATCTTTTTTGCTACTTTTGTAACGTCCCGAAACAGCGGAAATTTAAAAATTATCATCAAGATAACAGAGACCAATAATCAAAAGACGGGACTGTTACTTCTCATAAAACATATAAACGGTGTACTAAATTACATCAGAGTTTGTCAAAAGCTACATGATTAAATCAGATAAAACAAAGGAGATACAAGTAATCATGTTGACCTCAGTGGTTCGAATGAGAGGATTTGATCCCAAAATGCGAGCGCCCGTTGATCACCACCCAACTGAACCTACTGCGGTCCTGAAATAAAACATGCAACAACAATGCATGAGTTTCCATAAGGAAATCCCGTATGTCAAACTCACATATATGCATGCAGTAGTACAAATGAACATATCATACTAATCGCATGTCATGTCTTCAACAGTAAGGAAAACAGTTCCCCTGAAGGGTAAAACAGGACATCAGTCCGACAATCATCATCGGGTCTCCCAAGGAGACCTACCGTAGGCAAATACGGTCTAGCGGAACAAGACGTGACGCTCCCCACACGCGGCTATACTAATCATGGGGTTCAGCAAAGAGCATCCGCCAAGTCCGCGTCATAAGAAATAGATCTGTAACTTCGTGATCGAAACCACACCAACGGAGCCGTCGCTCGGTCGGTCCATCAATCATCATCTCAGTAGGTGCCCAGCTGAGGAAAACATAGTTGGAACAACATCGGCCCATCAATCATCATCGTCGGAACAACATCGGTGGCATCACCGACACAGCATCGGTGGTCCAATCAATACGTCTGGCACAACATCGGACGGGTCCAGACCGAATTTTGCCAGGTCATCAGGCTCCACGAGCCGCAAACACCAACCGGGCCGCTATGAAAGCAGGGCAGCGACCTCCGTAGCCATCCAGGCCGGTAGTCACCTCACCCAACGACAGTTGCGTGCTCGTACAATCATTATACATTGGGATCCGCGATCCCTCAGGCCTGTTACTCTACAATGAGTCCAATCAGTCTGTCATATCAAGTCACGATCCATACACGGAGGTGACACGTCTCGAACACCTACACTCTTCCACACGACAGTCCCTGGGCAGGCACGCGTACGCACCCACCGTCACCTCCCGGCTCACGCACAAGGCGAGGACACGGATTTCTGTGGATAGGGTTGGCTTCCTGAAAGGGACCGAGAATTCAGTTCTGTGCACAAACGGTCGACCGAAAGAGGCAACCCGGTCAACCGCTTCCTCAAGGGAATCGGTCGACCGAAAGTCTGCAACGGTCGAACTCTCTGCGTAAAACCTAAGTCTCAACGGTCGAACAGAGATCTAAAACCGGTCGATCGATACGAGGTCAAAATCCGGACTCTGGTCAACATCAAATCAATGCTACCGGTCGACCGACTCAGGGGTCTCGGTCGACCGAAAATTACCAGGACATCCTAGCAGTTCTAAGTCATAAATGGTCGAACACATATAAACAATCGGTCGAACTAACATGCATCTTTATTCAGTACACTTAAGTTCCGGTCGAACGAACCCCAGGAACCGGTCGACCGAAACACGACAGGCAATCCCGACCCACAAGCACAATGCACTACCGGTCGACCGCCACAAGACATCGTTCGACCGGTGAAGGTTAAAGTCGGGCAAAATACACTACATCAGGCGATCGCCCGAAGGAACCCGGTCGACCGTTGGTCGTCTGCAACCTTGCGTCAGCCAAGGATTTATGCTGTTCTCGTCGTCGGAGAGGTCTCCGACCTCCCCCGACCGACCAACACTTCACCCACACGTGAGTGAGCAACAAAATCACACTAAGAAGTCGGCATACCTCAAGAGAACGACGAATCCGTCGGAGCCTCGCTCGCGCAACGCCGTCTCCGAACCTCCTCGCGCGTCCACCTCCACACGCCTCACGCCGAGAACGCACGACCCCGCTCGTCGACAACCTCTGGTGCACGATCAACTGAGGGAGAGGGAGACGAAATCAGAGAGAGAAAAGAGAGTGAGAGAGAGAGATCTTCAGCTTTTAAACCGAACAAAACACTCTCCTCGTCTACAGTAATCAACCCCCCACCATCACCTTATACACCATAAACTCCTCCATTCCCATGCACTCCACTGTTCTCCTCCTCTTCCCCATGCAAAACACCTCCTAATCACCATTAACCCCTAAATAGGTTTAGGGTTATAATAACTTTGATATATTTTTATATAAAAGTTATGGAAATGTAATCTCAAGTCGAGACGTGGAATCTTGTATATCATCTAACTTGGATCTAAGTTCAGTAGTCCAAAGTAAATGCGAAATCAATAGTGTATCACCATTTCTCCAAAATTTTCCTCATTTTCTGTACTCGCTCAACCTGAACAACAGCTAAATACATACTGGAAGGTAGGGGTGTCAGTGGATATTCGAATATCTGAATATCCGTCTGTATCCGTATTCGAATTTGGACATTCGATCCGCGAAAAAATATCCGTAAGACCGTATTCGTATCCGATCTGTAATGTCGTGGAGCGGATATGGTTATTGGTACATCCGGTCCGTATAATATCCGATCCGGGATCGGATATCCGTAGTACAACATCCGTATTCATATCCGTATTCGAATCCGTATTATATATAGTTATTCTTTAAATTAATGAAATATTTATATGTTACGTATTTTTCTATAAATTACCCAAGTATATAACCTATCCTAAATTCCTAACCCTAAACCTACCTAAAGTCCCCCAAACACAACTACAGCCGTCAAATCCCTCCCTCATCCCTTTCTTCCAGCAATCCAGCCCCAACCTCCCTCCCTCCTCCCATTCTTCCAGACGCAAATTCCCTTCCCGCCGGTCACAACAGTTGCATCTGAATTTGCTTTTAATTGTGCACATAGAGTCATTGATGATACTCGATCTCGGTTGGGAATGGATGTTGTAGAAGCTTTAGTTTCCATAAAAGATTGGTTGTCACTTTTAAATCTTGGTAAGTTTTATTCTTTTTCTTGTTTAAGTTTTAATTTCTATTTCATTTTTATGTATTTACTCACTTGATATGATTTTTTCATGATAGGTGAAGTTGACAAAGATGATTGATTTTGGATTTAGTATGAAAAGTTGAAGATGATTTTGAATTTCAGCATCAGAATGAAGTGTTGGAAATGAAACTTTAAATTTTATCTTGAAATTTGTCTTAAGTAATTTGTACTTTAAGCTTTTGTTTGAAAAAAAACTTGTATTTATCTTCGTATTTTTGTATGATGTTAAAACTTAAAACAATGATTTGTGATGTTAAAGCATGGATCATTCTTCATATTTTGTGGTGATGTTTAAACTTAAAAGATTGTTAGTTTGTTATATGGATTGTGTTATTGTGTATCATTATATGATTATATCGTGTAAAAACAAATTTTTAGGAGGATTATTTTCACACGAATCTGGATACAGATAATATCCGTATCCGACGGATTCTAAAATGGATACAGATACGGATAATATCCGTATTCGATTTATATCCGGATATGAATAATATCCGTATTCATTTATATCCGGATACGGATAATATCCGTATTCAATCCGTATCCGACGGATTCTAAAATAGATATTCAATTTAATATCCGTCCGGATACGGATATTGGTAGATCCGGTCCATATTCGTTCCGTTGACACCCCTACCGGAAGACAACAAGAAAGTTTGCTAAGAAAGCAGATGTCACGGAGAACTGCATTTTCATTGTAAAAATTACAGTTGAATGGTGAGGAATACATGAAAAAAACCACCTTCCGTCGGACACCCAAAGTCCTCCACCATTTTACAGTACATTTTTATTGTCAGACAGACAAGGATAGCATCCTTCAACTATCCACTGTACAATGTTTAAAATATCAGGTCACTCCCCCTACACCTGAGATATTTTCTAGTGCTCATTCCAGACTATATGGAAGAAAGAAAGCAAGAAAGAAAAGGGGGAAAAGTGCAAAGGAAGAGGCTAATGGAGTCTACACCTAGGCAGCATTCAACTCTTCCCACCAAGGCTCTCATAGAACAATATGTATCCATGGTCTGTGTTGCTGGAATACTCCTGTGCGGAGCCAAAAAATGTCTGCACCGCAGACTCGTCAATCATTTCCGCATTCTCATCGTCGAAGAACAGCCAATGATTGTGGCTCTTCACAAGGCTCACGTAGTGACCATGGTTCGGACCGCTCCCTACATGAACTACTACAGCGAATAGAGAATACTCGTTATCGGCATCATCAATGGTATTTGTTAGCTTGATCTCCAGAGGGAAAACCACCCGATAAGATAGTTTCTTATATCGCCCAAGCTGCTCTATGTATTTGAACCTCTTGAGATGGATTACGAGAATGTGTGGAGGCTTTTTTATCTTCATCCTTTTTTGCGCTTCCTGCAAACTGCAAAATGGAAATATACTTAGATAATAAATGTGAATTCTGCAATCAAGTATGTACACAAAGATAAGTTTGAATTTATTTTTAACTAAATATATAAAGTGTGCTGGTGCAAAGCGAAGTGCATGGCTACACATGAGGACAGAACAGTGTCGGACATGCCCAAACATGAAAATAATATGGATTTGCACTGTATGTCAAAAAAATAGAAAAGACCTGCAGCATTGGTCGCAAAAGAACTTATCCTCGGCATTCAGTGTCTCTGTTGAACTGAAATTTTTTAGACAACTTGTGATTGAACTATTTTGCTCAATGTCAAGGCTCAGATCGAGAAATGTTTCATCCCTTGCCGTTACTGTTTCACAACGTAGGCACCTTGTTTCATTTGTTAGTATGCCCTATAAATGAGTATAAATCAGATCTAAATTGCAGAACAATGAAAAACCTAATCAATAAATACATTAAATTAGTTCAAAGATGATTAATAAACAAAATTCCAATCTAAGGACAGTAACATGTGCAAATTATGGAAGTTAAAAGATTCGGCAACATGCATCCAGGCCATAAACTGAAACTGACAGAAAAAGTAATGCTGTTCGGTTTACCTAGAGCGCAAGGAGCTAGGATGTCGATACAATTACGGATACAAGTGGTGATCAAGTATATCAATTTTCGATTCAACGATTTCTATTCAATTCCAATGTGAAACTGCTTGTAGAAGTACAAACATAAACATACATTGGCAGCAAAAAAAAAACATATAAAGATGAAGGGCTTAAATTCTATATTGCATATGACCAAGATGAATGGACAAAAATTGCTTGTTCAAAATACATGAGCGTGTCTGATTTCATCAAGAAAAGCCTAGCCTAAAAACCAACACCCTTTTTCATCTAGTATAGCGACCAGCCCAAACACCACCAACCATTTCTCCTATCCTCCTGGCACTAGGCCACAATCCACTCTTCCATTATTTCTCTCTCTTCTCTTTAATTCCATGTTCAATATTCCTATTTTAGTATCTGTTATTTTTTCATATGGCATGATTGTGAGACAAGTAATAAAGGACAAATCTTTTTGGTCGATCCATCAAAATAACATGCTCACAACAAAGAGAATTGTTATCACGTGTTAGGCTAATTATAACAGGAGAGGGTGAGGATGGTATGTAATTCCAATTTGTATTTATTGCAAACACAAATCATGGACTATATCAAAGGACTATTTAAACGATCTGCATTTCTTTTATTGTGGAATCGCAGATGGTCAGTTGCATTTGCATCATTTTGGTCAATTGGAAACAACCTCACTGTTTTACAATGGTAGGGTTGCGTACATCTGACCCCCTCACACTTTGGTCAATTACATGTCATATTTATTTCTAATTATATTAATATAAGTTACTGTTTGCTTTGTTACATGATTACACAAATTAATATCCAAAAATATAGTTGGATTAGTTTACTTGGATATCCACCTCAAACAATGAGAGAGACCATATTCATTATCTCCCATACCATTAAGTAGTCAATAGGTCTTGGTAAGAAACAATCTTACAAGGCACAAATTTGACTTGAGGACATTGGATAAGAGTATGTGGAAGAAAGTCATTCACATGTCGGACCCGTAATTCTTGTTGAATTTATTTCTAGCATTCCCCGATAGTTTGGGATTAAAGGCTTTGTTGTTGTTATGCACGCATTTGACTTGAGAAACTTAATTAGCTAAAACAATAGAGAATATGCTGCTACTTGTTTTTTAAATAACTTATTAACTCACTGAATATGGTTCATTTCTTTACATGGATTACGATGACTAAATCCATAAATGCTTGAATGCATCAAGTTTTAGATATTCTGATGATCAAATTATTTTTCAAATATTACACTTTGATATGAATGAATTTTTTTATTACAACATAAGTTTGAGAATTAGACAACTCTCACACTTTCCTAACATAATTAGTGACAAATTATTTCATTAGAAAAATAGGTATTACATGCATCTAGTCACTAATAATAGCACGAAACCAAAATATAAGTTTAACATGCATACCCCTTATTCTTACAATACTGAGTATAATGAATTTTTTTTTGTTAGAATATCAGATATTAGAAAATAATTAAATTTAAATACTTAGTTGATAAGACTTTCCTTATTATTGTTTTCTTATTTTATCCTAGTAATATATATATATAGAGAGAGAGAAAAGAACTACCTAAGCAAAAAAATAAACATTCCCGATTATAATTCCGTCTTCCACATAGAGCATAGGTTCTAACCCTAGCCGCCACCCACACTCTAACCCTCACCACCAACGTGGGTATTGTTCACCGCCAGCAAGTTACTGTTCACTGCCTGCCGGTAATTGTTCATCGTCAGCCTTCCCAGCACTGGTCGGTCATTCCTTAGGCCGCCGGTCCACAACCGTCCCTTTCCAGGCGGTTCTCTTCATGTATGGGCACCCGATGAAATTTTCAGTCTCTATCGATGATGCTTATGTTCAAGTGTTTGAATTTTTCAGCCGCCATCGAGGTTGATTAAGTTTTGTGGGTTGTGTTAACCCCTTTGGTATGATCTTTTGATGATCATTGTCGTTTCATATATATTTTTCCGTTGTTATCATGTCGTCTGCAGATTAGTTGGCCAGCGGAAATTGAATGTGATAAATTACTTATTTTGGGCTTAGTGTTTTAAGCAGTTTCTTCTTACACATAAGAAGTTGCATTATTTGACAAAAGATCGTCCGAATGAGAATGATGCAGATTCTTCTCTTGAATTTCTTATAGCTCTCTGAAAATGTACGTGTTTGTGTACTGGACACTCTATCTCTCATTTTGTTTCATATGATCTTTACTCGTCTTCTCGTTGTTTTGCCTTGTCTTTGTCCGCTGAGTCAATTCCCAGAAATTATCATGAAGCTTCCCAACATTCCCACTAACAGAAGGCCATGGATGAGAAAATTTCGGCCATTTGATCTCGTGGCACGTGGGTGCTTATGCCTTGACCTGCTAGGGGCAATGTTGTCACATGTCAGTTGGTATTCTCAGTGAAGCACAAGGCAGATGGTACGGTGGACCGTGACAATGCCCGCTTGGTGGCTCGGGGCTTTACTCAGACCTATGGTCTTGACTATGCTGAGACATTCTCTCAAGTTGCTCGTTTGAATACTATTTCGGATTTTGTTGTCTATACCGATGAATTAATCTTGGGAGTTATGTCAGCTTGATGTAAAGAATGTCTTCCTGTATGATGACTTATTTGAGACCATGTTTATGGAACAACCACTAGGATATGTTGCTCGGGGAGAATATTATATGCAGTCTCAAAAAGGCAATACATGGTCTAAAGCAGAGTCCTCGTGCCTAATTCAAGAAATTCAGTGTGGTGACAATTTCAGACGGTTTTCACATAAGTGATGTCGATCACTCGGTGTTCTATAAGAGCACTCTTGTAGGTTGTGTGATATTTGTAGTATACCACTATACATTGATGATATTTTACTGACACGGAATGATAGTCAAGACATCCAGGCAACAAAGGCGCATCTTATGAAACACTTTTGTCATGAGGGACATGGGAAAACTGAGATATTTTCTTGGTATTGAATTTACATATGCCAAAGGAAAAATGATTATTTAACAGAGGCAGTGTTTTGACAGGCGATCGCCAGCCTGGGTGGTCGCCTATGCGACAGCGACCACCCGCACACCGCACACAAGGGTGTGCGCTTGTGTGCGTTGGCGCCTAGGCGACCACATAGTCGCCTAGGCGAAGACATGTGTTGTGCACGTCCTGGACTGTGCACAGCACAACAACATAATTTTATTTTTTTTATTTTAACCCCCCCCCCCCCTCCTTTTCTCCTATAAATACCTCATTGCCTCACCCATTTCACTCACTCTTATTCATTCTCTCAAATTCTCAATTCTCAAATCTTAAGCTCCCAAGTCTCAACTTTCAACTCCGCTACTCCGGTGCTCAAGAATTCCGGCGTTCGAAAAAAATATTCCGATTAATAAAATAAAAGGTCTAAGTGTTTGGGTGGGTAGGGGGGTACCTAGTGAGGATTTGGTCGATGAACTATGTGTCTTTTCGAAGCCCAAACATGAAAGACTTTCTTCTGTCATTTTTTCTGATTTTTCCTGATTTTTTTAAATTAAAAATCTACTTGAAGAAACAAGTCTTCTAGGTTGTAAACCAGAGAGTACACTTGTCGAGCAGTCACCACTTTTCTGCGAGACATCCTCACCGTCTCTTCAAGATCTGAGCCAATACAAGCATCTTATTGGCAAACTTATATATCTAACAGTCACTCGTCCTGATATCTCTTATGCAGTGGGTCTTCTGAGTTAGTTTATGGATGAACCACGAGAGATTCATTGGAAGGGAGCATTGAGAGTTTTAGCATATGTTAAGGGAGCTCCTGGAAAATGACTTCTTTACAAGAATCATGGTCGCCTGGATGTTGCAGCTTATTCGGACTCTAGTTATGCTGGTGATAGAGAAGATCAGAAATCCACATCAGGTTTCTGCACATATGTAGGTGGCAATCTAGTTACTTGGCGCGGCAAGAAACATAATGTGGTCACTCGGTCGAGTGTTGAAGCAGAATATATATCAATGACAGAAACAACTTGTGAGATGGTTTGGGGACAAGTCTTTTCTGTCTGCCTTCTGACTCTCTGTCAAGGTTCTCATGCAAATGTTTTGTGATACTCAGGCAACTATCTTTATCGCGAATAACCCAACGTTTCATGAGCGCACTAAGCATGTTGAAGTTAATTGTCATTATATTTGTGATATGGTTCAGAAGAGTGATTTCTACACCATATACTCAGTCATCTGAATATTTAGCAAATATTATCACTAAAAGTCTTGATGTTAATATTTTTAATAGTTTATGTAACAAGTTGGCATGTTAGATATATATGCTCCAACTTGAGAGTGGTTGTTAGAATATTAGATATTAGGAAATCATTAAATTTAGATATTTAGTTGATAGGACATTCCTTATTATTGTTTCTTATTTCATCATTGTAATCTCTCTCTATATATAAAGGACCTACCTGAGCAATAAGATATACATTTCCGATTATAATTTCGTCTTCCACATATTTGTTACTCCCAGTTTCAGCATCCATATTATCATTAGTGAAGCTGACGTTTTGTTGCGACCACTTCCATAACTAAGCAAAAATGATCATATGGTATGCAATAATGACAGTTTGAGTAGTAAATTTTACTTTTATCATTGCAAAGTGACCAAGTTAGAACTTGTTCATTTCCAGTGATTCGAAGATTAAACTTCTTTTTGGCAGTAAATCACAATGGCTATTTAAAATGTTTGTATTTTTATTTATTTATTGTGAAACAGCAGATGAACCTAGCTGCATGCATCCCATAATTGTCTATCAGCCAAAGCCTCAATTGTGTTTCCTTCCATGAGCCAAATGGTATGGTTGCGTAGCCTTTCCTGAGGTATTGAAATAATGTTGATGCATGGTGAACAAGTTAAAAATATGCATTTGTTAATGCCATCAGACTACAAGTTATCTGAAACAAGACGAATGTATTGGTGTTTCATACGTATTTTGTAACTACCAAAGAGATGACCAAGTCATGGTGCTTCAAGGTGGGGCAACAATTGAATCTAAATCATAAAGTTCAAATTAGTGAGTTATTTCTTAAAACAAATAATAATTTGGATATAGATATGCAACTTCAATTGAAATACCATGTGTCCAATTCTCGCTCTATCCATTTGCATTTATATATACCAAATGCATGAAGTTATGCAGTTAAAACCAAAGTAATGCTATTGACAAAGTATGCTGGCTGCGTAGGAGAAAAGCAGATGAGAAAGCCAACAGAGATATAAATGACCTGAAAATTTTTGTGAACCCAAGTAACTAGTGGTTCTTTATGAGTGCCATTGGCTAACGGATATCGCACTCCATTTGGCATCTTTCCAGGTTGCAGAGAAGCTTCTGGAGAGCTACTGGCAGCATGAGATTCCTTCTCAAGAATATCAACAAGTTCATTCAGTAGAAAGTTCAAAAATTCATGTGCATCCTGCATGAGAACCCAAAAGAGTGGTTTTGAAACAACTTGCGTGAAGTACCAAAAGATTGTATTAACTATTAACAGTGTCTAAAAGAATGTGCGCTAAAAAATAGTATCTAAGCATCGATATTCAAAGAACAATCAACCCAAAAAAAACCCTACATACCTCCATCATTTGTTGCACCGATAATTTTCATTTTATATCATTAAAGATGAATGGAAATATTTTGATTGAATGTAATAACTAATAACATCTACTAATTGAATACCAACATACTACAATAACTTTGCAATACTATCACAATCCTGAAAGGCGATATTAGCAATCTATTCTCTGAGATTCGTTTCACTAAAATATACTTTGATGTGGCAAAACAATTACCTGGTGCATATAACTGCGGAAGAGCTCATTTTGTTTCTTCACTCGTTGCACAAAACGTTTAGGAGCAATGACGCCTGTTTTCTTCTTTTGAGAACTAATCTGCACATGGTTTTTGGTAACTTTTAATATCAGAACTCATGATTTAAATATCCAGGGTAATATATGATATCTTTTCAACTACAAGGTGAAGAATAGTACCATGATTTTCCTGTCAAAATCTACTATGTGTATTTTAATACTAAACCTCTAATATAGCCTTGCCATGTAAGACCATGTTAAATCTTTTTTTATATCAGTAAAAAATATTCAGCATTTATCCCATGTTAAATCGAGCATGACGGTATATTGGTTACCAGTTTCAACCATGTCCTTGAAAGTAACAATTGATCTTAACTTGCCTAAGAAAAGTTAAAATAACTATTACATGCAAAGTCTAACTCATGGAAGTTTTCCAGAAAAAAATAATTTCAAACATTTTTAAATACTCATTTTTAAAGATGTAATGCATGTTTCGTCCTGAAAGAACATTTAATCTGGTGAACTCACTATCATCAACAAATTCGTTTTCTCAACTAGGACTTCCCCCAAAAAATGACGTCAGCCACAACAGAGTAGAATTCAATTTTCAATGAAAGGAATTTTTTAAATGGAACTCATAGCCAAGAGAAACAGAATCAGCTAAAAAGGCAATGTTATATACTTTCTCTATTTAGACAATATAATAATTAAAAGCCTATAACCACTCAGACAACTAAATGAATTAATAAAGCATTTGTCGAGCTAATGAAGACAGAGAATTTATGTTTTAAATGTTGATCAAGTAAGAGTGATCAATTTAAAACACATAACCATAAACAAGGTAAACACTCAATGGTCAATTTTTTTATCGGTCTCAATAGTCATATATAGAACATGAATACGAAAAAAAGAATTTCTTTACAAAATAAACTCAAGGAACATATGTCAATGACATATTAATGATAGACATTAGACAATCTCAACCTGTGGTTACCCCTCCTAATACCTTAGATGAGAAATAAGAATAGATGTAATTCCATCTTATAAACTCTACTAATAGCAAAGAGTATTACCCCCACATCCACTTACCCTTTACATGAACGATATTGTCACTTTTATCAAAAGCATTCTCAGACTTAACATATGAAGTATGAATAATGTTTGCACTTTGAGACTTGAGGGGAAAGGTTGAACTTAGGGTTGTCTGAGTTTTGAATTTAATTTTGAGATTTTCTTACAACTTATGGTGGATCAAGTTGAAGATCCACTTATCTACACATTTATCTCCAATTCAAAATGCAGTGCATGAAGTTATTAAGTGGTTGTATATGCATGATTTTGCCCAAATGTGTGCTCCAATATTGTTTAGATTGTATGCACACTATGCATTGTGACTAAGTGTACACCACTACACCTAAGAGATATGGAAACCAAATGGAACATTGATACCTATGAAGATGAACACTTTTGGCCCTGATAATGATAAAACGGAAGAGAGAGAAAAGATCATGACACGACAAGACATGAGTTTGAACACATGGAGATAATGATGTGGGAGATGAAAAGGAACAAGATGCTATTGTGCTACATAATCAACTGCCCCAAAAGGAAAGAGGTTGTATGGCCTTGGTTAACAGAAGAAAAAAATACTAAGACTTATGGGTACTTGTTACAGCCCACGAAAGTGGTAGGAGATAACAGGAAGAAGCTAAACAAACAGCAACTTTTCTGTAATTTACGAGGAAAAGGGAAGAGGTTGTGTAGAGAGCTACATAATGAGGTAGTTTATCCAATGGCATTGCACTCAATACCCCAGATTGTGCGTACCAACATAACAATATTGAAGCCCCATCCATAAGGCCCAAGTCTAGAATTACTACTTTTCAGGAATTGGAAGTCCCTCTTCCAAAAATAAGCATCAATTGCTAACTTTTTCCTTAGGGAGCATAAGAAAATCACAACTCAACTTATTGAGTAATTCTCCACAACGCACAATGTCTATAAAGCCCACAACTGCTTCCCCATATTATATGTTATTGTAGGTGAGTTATGATGGTATCCCCATATTAAAAGACTTAGAACCAAGAAAAATGAGTAATCATATTTACAACCGAAAACAACAAAATTTACAAACAAAAACAACAAGGCGTGAGATTACAAGTTTTGAGAATAGTCCGTCTTAGACTTATAACACTACTTAACACCAATTGGTTCTGAGTTGGACACGGACGTTTTAGCAATAACTACACTTCCCAATTTCACTTTTCAAACTCGAAACTAAGAAACAAATTCGCAGAAAATGTAATCAAGGCAGGTATGGTACCTGCGAAAAGAGATCGGCCAAGCAAGTCAGGAGGTTATCTTCGGCATCAACAGGGCTCTTATTTTTGGCGTAGTAATCGAGCAACTGTTCCCGGAACGGAACGCAGAAGTAAAGCGCCTGCCACACAACAGAAATATCTTCTCTCTTTTCTCTTTCTTTCAACAAAAAACAAAAACAAAATCCGATTGGAAACCGAAGAGAACGAGTGGAAACCTGGAGGACGCTGTTGCAATAGCAGGTGTTGCCGAAATTCTCGAGGCCGAAGTAGCGCTCGCCCTCAGGGAACTGGTCGCCAAGTGCCTTCTCCAGCTTCGACCCCGCCGCTCCCATTGCGCACTTACCATGCGCCGCCGGGCAACCCTAGTGGGGGATTCGGTCGGATTTCTAGGGTTTGGATCGGGAGAGGGGAAGAGAGGGACGTACGATTCGGGAGAAGAGAGGAACGAACGGAGACAGCGGTGAATGTAAGGATGGGTGGATGGATGATTATTATTTCCTGAAGGTGGTGGTGCGCTGATTATTACTTCGCTTTCTATGTTTCTTTCTTTTTCTAAAATAATACGCTTTCTAAGATTTTACCGCCAAAAAAAACTGAGTCGCCGTAAAACTAATTGAATCGCCCGTAAGATTATCATTTTGCCCATCTGCCCTTTCTACTAATATAACTCCTCATTTCACTCTTTTAACGTAACTTTCTCTTCATATCACACTTTTATTCACCAAATAGAATGTCTCAAAGGCCAGGGAAAGAGTCAGCGGAGACCCCTGACTACTCACATCTGGTAAATTACCTTGTTTATTTCAATTAATTTTTTAAAAAAAAAAATTTGAGTCGGGCGGTCGCGGGAGACGCCCGACCCAATGAACAGACGTCTGCGGGAGACGTCTCCCACGTACGGTAGGCGTCTCCCGCAGACGCCCGGTTTTTTTTTAATTTTATTATAAATTGTGATAAATTTTAAATAAATTGAATATTATGTTAATAATGAGTTAAATTAGTTTAGTAAATCGTTTATTGATTATAAATTGTGATAATTAATAAATAAATCGCTAAATAAATTGATTATTATGTTAGTAATTAGTTGTGTACGATTTTAGTAAAGGATTATTGATTAATTGTGATAATTGCTAAATTAATAGATTATTCAGTTAATAATTAGTTTAATTATTTTAGTAAATTCATTAATAAATTTGTATTTTTAAAATTGAATTAATAGTCATCGGGTTACCGTGGAGGAAAAGGGAAATCAATTCCCTTACGCGCGGTACGTAGTATAGCAGACGAGTCAGGTCCTCGTCATCCACATAGACGTGGTATTTCTGCTTCAGTTAGGACATGTGCCGATGCGGTAAGCTTATCTAATTTTATATTTAATTGTAAAGTATATTTTGTTATTGTACGCTAATTTCTATTTTACATACAGTGGATGAGTAGGGCGATACGGTGTACGCAGCCGTTCTTGCGAGAGAGAGAGACGTCATGCCGAGTGAGGCGACGAGACTTGCATGTACAGATTGGGATCGCCTGATCGAGGATTGGAACAGCCAGTTGGGCATTTCGGACCATGATTCAGATGCTGAGCTGTAGTTGTCTTGTTTTTACTTTCGTTTTGTTGCACTGTTAGTACATTTGTTGGTATATGCTTATGTTTATTTGTGTACTCTTATTATTTATTTCTGACGAACATATCTTCTACATATTTCTTTGACTATCGTATTTTTTAATATTTATTTTTCACGAAAAGATTTTCAACTTATTTCTTTAGATATGAAATAATATTTAAATTTAAAATACCGTAAAAAAACAACACGATATAAGTAGAAATACACGATATATTATACATTACAAAACATTACAAATTACAATCAACGTAACCGGTTCCAATACTTCATCCTACTTTGGTAGTGATCCTCCCATCCAACAACACTCTCATCTCGCATTTGATACCATAAGGTCGCTATAGGAGGTACTGGGAAATCATCAAGTAATTCCAAACGAATAAAATGAGCGTAACTCCCTAAATGAGCAATGACCAACTCTCTGACAGGCCTCGTCATGGTAGAGGGACACTCCCAGGGTAGAACAGTAAGACACGGGAACAACGAATCATCCGTTCCCACTGCGAAATACATGACCGCACACTTGTAAAAATTCGCAATAGGAAACAAGTCGGACCAAACCTCCATATAATGATCCTCGCCACAACCTCCCCTGCCCCAATCAATTCGTTGACGAGCCTCTCTCACATGGTCGAAATAGACTGTCTCATAAATAGGATGTGCACATATCTCATTAGAAATCGCACGACGGGCGTACGACCAGTTCTCCTGACCACCATGAAAGACATCGGCAACACATCGAAATCCACAGTTGCCATCAGCACGTACGTCATTCCACCTTTGCAGAAATGGCAAAATGATTCCTGGCAGTCTATCATTATATGGGAAGTTGTCCACGTCAACCCGTCCGGACACTGTAAGGTAGGTAAATAACAATTCATTAAAACAACAAAATTAGGAGATAATATATTCAACCCCATTTAGATTACTAATATATATTAAATAACATAACAACAAAGATATCGACATACCAGAAGATCCTGTGCCCGTATTCAAGGACGATCGAGACGAATTAGACCGACGACCCATGCTCCCACTACTGCCAGACCGACCACGACCTCGCTCAGCATACTCGAAGGCACTCGGGTCCCGACGTGTCGACTTTCCCCTAGGTCGACCTCGTACCTTAGTATTTTCTTCGGGTTCTCCATAGTTCGACTGATCGGGGTGTAACTGTTCGTATAAAATACGAGAGGCACTACGAATTACTGCAGGATCGCTCTGCGAGATCTCATCCACTAGCTTCCGAAAATGCTCGGTGTCTTGTGCTGACTGATCAACAAACTCTGACATCTGGACTCCTTCTCTGATAACAAGTGTTTTCCAGAATGGATGAATCTGCTCTAAATAAATTCCATCACCTGACGCGAAACACTCGTACATGGTACAGGCACAAGGAATCTCATGTGTTGTCAGGAAAGCACACCCACAACGATATTCAATTTCATCACTTAAGTCCTGCATTCTCTTCAACTCCTGAGTCATTAACGACAAGCAGTGATGCGAAACTCGGCCATTTATATGCTGAAACAGAGGACCTATGTAATGTGCCAAATTTCGACGTCTCGAATCTTCAAGAAAGTTCTAAATATTCGTCAGCTGCATTTCAATAGACGAGTTCACGCGGTCGAAAAGAGTGTCGAGAGCGGTAGTCGATGTAGTGATCCACTCTTTCAGAGCCGAATGTGCACTTTCCACCCTGCAATTCGTAATGTTGCCGAAATGAAGAACTTGATTCGTCCAATTCAACACGAATTTTTCCTTATGCACCAACCACGTGTCTTCCACATACTTCGTCAGCACTGGCTAGGAACTGTAAGAATCCTTCAGATTACGGACTGCTCTATCATAATCCGTCTGTGAATCAGAAAGCATGACTCTCCTCCATCTTCCACGTCTAAAACTCTCTGCAAGCTGCTTCTCCTTGCCGAATATGTGGTATGCGTAGTTGTACACGTCTTTGTTGATATGCCAGGTGCATAGTAAATGAGCTGACTCAGGAAAAACCTCTGCCACTGGTCGCATCAGACCCATCTCCCGGTCCGTAATTATTGTTGTCGGGCTAACAATATCCAATAACAGATCTCGCAACCTCTCCAACACCCACCGATAACTAGACTCGGTCTCATCCTGCAGAATCGCATATCCGACGAGGAAATTCATATTTGTTGGAGTAACCTCAACCATCTCAAACAAAGGCATCTTGTACTTGTTCGTCTTATACGTCGAATCCATACAGATCACGAATGGGTATGTACGCAACAACTGAACTGAAGTCGGATGTGCCAAAAATGCGTGAGTCAAGACATTAGTTTCTTCATCTGTCACAATCCAATGCAAATACTTATGTTGCACTGCCTCTCTGAGAAACTGCTGCGCGGGATTCCTGTCTTCAGATTTCATCCTCCTCATGTACTCTCTGAAGTTGTAAATGTGCCTTTGATTAGGATTATCATCCGGAAATTTCTTCTTTACCGCCAACAAAATGTTACGGGGTCTTGCTTGTGCCTCTGTCATATCCCGAACAATTTGCTTTGCCCCAGCACTAAGTCTGCTGACCTGTCGGTGACCCTCTGAATAAACTGCCAATGGGTGGTTGTGCTGCCCAAACATGCTACTAGAAACAATAACTCATCCATCACGATCTCGTCGCTCCACCACTTTTACCAAAAACCGACAACCACAACCTTTTCTTTTCGTATTCTTTCGCAGTGCAATACTCGTATCACGAGAACTCATCTCACGTCTGCGATCACATCTGAGGTAGCAATCCATCCGGTTATCTGCTTTCGATTTGTATGATGATATAACCAAAAAAAATCTGGCTCCTATTGCAACTTGTTTTGCCCATTTACAACCTTCCTCGATTGTTGTAAATATTTCTTTACTGTCAAAAAGCTCACTGTAATCTACTCCATCACCACCGAAATCTTGAAACGGAACCTGAAAAATTTGAATTTAACAAAAAATTAAAAAAAAAACGGGCGTCTGGCTAAACCGCCTCCACCTATGTGGAGGCGTCCCCTATGACGCCTGCACAAAGGTGGAGGTGTCTGTCTAAACCGCCTCCACCTATGTGGAGGCGTGTTAGGCAGACGCCCGAGTCGTGAAAAAAATTACGCCCCAGTTACCTCGCCGGATTCAGGTACTTCGCCAGACATTTTCGTTGTGTTGGTACTAGGAATGTGAGTAAAACTGAGTCAAACACCTTATTTAAAGACACGGGACGAAATCGGTATTAATTGATTTGTTAAGGGCAAAAAGGTCATTTTTGGGGCGATTTAAGTATTTTTCCGGCGACGAATAGTAGTTCCCAAAAAAAATGTGCCGTCGAGTACACTACTTTGCAAATCCGATTTCGATTTTAGTTTTTTGGGCCGAAATATATTTTTTCTTGATTCTTAGTAGATTATTAATTTAGGTTTTGTTGATTTTAGGTTTAGATTGGTAGTCGTAAAAATCGTTGAATTTAGGTTTAATTATTGTGATTAAAATCATATTTTTTGTTGTTAAAATCAGTTTTTTTAAATTTGTTGTAATATTTTTTTTCCATATTTTTGTTGTTTTATGAATATATATTGTTGTTGATTGTGATCTTACCTATGATAATGTTATATTATATTTGTTCTTGTTTTAAACAATTTTGTTAAGGTGTTGAGTAAAAAATGTACATGTGGTACAAGTTGGGGGATGCAATGGGGGAGAACGTAATCATGCACGTCTTAAAAAGAAGATTGAAGGGTCACTTAGGTTAGATCGAGCGAACCGTTTGGTTGAAATGCGACTTTTTTATTGATCGCTATAATATAATACGATATTACTTTTTAATGTTAGTTTCGTGTGTGATTTCGAATTGTTTCTTCTGTGTATGCAATTTTGATTGTACTATTGGTGTATTTCTTTAAAATTTTCGCCTAACAGTATTTGATTTATTGTTGAATGAATGAGTAAGTCACAAAACTGTCTAACAAGAACTCACAATATCAGTGTTGAGTTCTGTATATTCGAACTCGGCAACACCAGCGACATGTTCTGCATGCCGAGTTCTCTATACTTGAACTTCGCAACATTAGAGCTGATTCTATTGGGCATTCGAACTGACTTCACACCCTCCTGGGTGAGGAAAATTTTCTCAGTGTTGGAACTATGAAGAACTCGACGTCCTAAAGGTCGAGTTCTTCAAATGTTTTTTTCTACAAAACTTGTCGTTTTAGACGTTGAGATCTATATACACTAAAAAACAAGACCCACCACCGTCATGTATGTCAACGTGGTGACAACGAGTCTAGTTTGATTTTTTAGAGAGATGTGTGCTTTAGAAATTTTAAAAAAAATATTTCGAAAATTTCCCCTAAATTTAAATGTATTTGTATACACAATTCATAACTTTTCCTTGGGTTTTCTGTAAAAGTTACGAGAAACGGGGAGGAAAATTTTCACACGGAGAAATAGAAGTAAACATTTTCCTTTTCACAACTACACAAAACAATTAGAAAAGTTATAATAAAAATTATTAATTATAATTTGTCCTTCTGAACTATGTTTTGGTATCACTTTGTATCTTTGAATTTTTAAAGTTAACAGTTACCTCTCATGAAATTTCATTTTGTAACACTTTGTCTCATTGAACTTAAAAAAATCATTATTTAACACGTACTAGATGTTTTTTTTTCTAATTTTTTTTGTTATATTCTTAATGCACTCATAAACTTATATTTACGTGAAAATTTGGATTAAAATGGAAATCGAGTATGGTTGGAATTTGGGTAAGTTCACTTAATGCCCGTGCCATTTGACTTCACAAAGAACCGATTTTCCGGCGGCTTCCATTGTGGGTTGTGGCACAACACAAGCCCAAACATCACTCCCACAATGGCGCACCACCAACGCCTCTCCCGATCCCTCTTCCAAACCCTAACCCGCCGCCTCTTCTCCACCGGCGTCGCCGTCAAGAAGGTCACTCGCTCCAACTTCCCGGCGGTGCTGGACGACCTCCGCCCCCTCGTCCGCGCCGCCGACTTCGTCGCCGTCGACCTCGAGATGAGCGGCGTCACCAGCGCGCCCTGGAGGGAGTCCTTTGCCTTCGACGACTCCTACGTTCAGTACCTCAAGGTCAAGGACTCCGCCGAGAAGTTCGCCGTCGTTCTAGTTGGGGTCTGCCCCTTCCGGTGGAACCCCTCTAGGACCGCCTTCGTTGCCAATCCGTAAGATCAGCGGTGCTTCGCTCGATTTTGTTGTGTTCGTAGTCTAACATTGATTATTTGATCACATGAGTAGCAGCTAGGTTGATATGATATAGGCTCTCTGGCCATAAAAAACTAGTTCTTGAGATGAGTTCTGTTAAGTTGTATGAAATTGTATTAATAGTCAACCCCCTCAAGTTGGGTGCGAGTCAGGTGACCGTTGAAATAGGTCGCCCTGTTGCCAGGTTCAGCTGGAGTGGTGGGGTGAAGGCCATTCCGACTTCCGAGTAAGGTCGCCGAGAACGTCGGTTACAGTCCGTTCTATGTAGTACCAGAGTAATAAGGATGGTTTCTTAGAGTTTAGAATCTCTTATGTCAACTATTAAATTTTGGGATGATTTTTTTTGGGATCACAGGTTGCTAATTACTGATGAATGGGGCTAGTTTGTGTTTGAGGTGAGAAAATGCTAAATATGCCACTCTTTTCGTGAAATATGGTGTCTTTGCTCGTCCTTTGGACATTGTTATTATTTAGTGTCCAATTCAGATGATTTTTTTTGGGAGGTGCTACCTTAGAGAAGATATAAGATGTTTGCAGGAAAACATCATAACAATGGGAATTTATAATTGTAGAGTGGACTTTTGCTTGACTAGTTTGCAGAAAGCTTTGGAAGTGGAATGTCGTGGCTCAAGTATTTATATCTTCAACAGTTTGCACAACTTGCACTGTGAACCTATTAAAAAGAAGTGCCTGTTAACAAACGATGTGGAACTAAATGATGTCTTCTTCCAACTTAACTCTAACTCTGATCACCTCAATTTTAGGATATACACGTTAATTACTGACAATTTGTAATTTTCTTTGATAAGGTTCAAGCGAAGGGTCTATGCGTAGTTTCATTAGATTTTAATGTCTTAAATTCTCGTGCCAATTTGTCGTACTAGACGAGCTCGTAGGTGTTTTGAGGTAGATAATATGTTCTTTGATTACCCTTCTTTCCAAAACAATTGCAATACTTATGTACATCTTTTCTTTAACCAACGCCAACTGATGTAAATAATGAGATTTTTTTCTAGGCAAAATTTCTATATATTTCCTCGTAAAGAGCTTCCTGTAGATGGCTTGTCTCATGAATTTCTCTGCCAGACTTCATCTGTTGATTTCCTAGCCAAACACCAGTTTGATTTTGATGCTTGGGTACAAGATGGTAAATCCAATACAATTATTTTGCTGGCATGTTTTTTTCTTCTTTCGAGAATTGACATACTTAAGTATATTAGGTCTTATTTTTGTCATACTAGACATTGTATGCATATGCATGAATTTTTATTTGTATGCATGATATATTCACAGGAATATCTTATTTATCAAGAGAGCAGGAGTTGGAAGCTCTGCGCATTTTCTCTGCAGCTCATGATAATAAGTCAACCAGTGCCAATACTGTGGGACAAGTTGAAATCAGTGTTTTGAAAACCGGACCGGACCGGCCGGTTGAACCGGTTCGACCGTGAACCGGAGGCCTGTCCGGTCCGATAACTCCTAAAAAACCGTTTTTGCGTCGAACCATTTCGGACCGGTCGTCGAACCGGTCGAACCGGTCCGACCGGACGGTCTAGCCGCGGTTTTGGGTTCTGAATCCGAAAAAAAACAAATAAACCTAACAAAAATCTAATGAAACTAAACATCTTCCTCAACAACTATGTGCAGTACTCCCTGGGGGGGAGGGGCATTTATCCATGAGGACCCTTTGAGCCTCACGAAGAGGTCCCTGAGCGGCCCGATCCGGCGACGCGCCTTGTTGAGGACATCCAGGACAGAGAGGAAGCAGTGGATGAGGTGGTGGAGTCGACGTCGGTGCCGACGAAACGAGTGCAGTCTAGGACGGCGGCAGAGGCGTCGAGGAGGGTCCGGAAATGGTTCTAGACGGGAGGGGAGCGAAGGAGGACATCCGGATATTGAGAGTGAAAAGAAACTTAGGAACGTGGGAATGGGAGGAGTGAAGAGGAGAGGTGAGGAGAGGAAGAAAGATAAGGATCCAGATTTTGTCTTACCTGTCACGTGAGTGTTAGTCATGAATAGTTCAATCTTGAATAGTGTTGTCACTTGTGTGGTCCAGTGTTTTTATTTATTTCTTAACTCTAGATTCGTGTATTTCTGACAAGTGATTTACTTGTATCTGACTTATTTGAGTATTTGTTATGAATTTTTATATTTCATTTTATTATTTAAGAAATTCATAAATATATATTATGTATATTTATATTTATGACGTCATGCTGACGTCACCGGTTCAACCGGTTCGATTCAGTCCGACCCCGGTTGAACCTTTGAACCTTTGACGTTACCGGTTCGACGTCCGGTTCGGTTTTGAAAACCTTGGTTGAAATACCATCAGGTCGTACCACTGATATTCTTTTCGCCGAGTGTATGAAGAATAATTTTATTGAGTGGCAAAATGATGTTCTAAAAGGTCCACCATCAATCTCAAATCCTGGACTTGAGACTACTTTCTTCAAATTGCGACCACCTGTGTTTCTGGATGGATTTAACTCCCATCAACATAAGTTGATTCAAATGGTAATGCTGTTTCTGCTCAAACCTATTACTTATTAACACCATCAAAACGGTAATGCATGTGTTTCCTGTACAAGGTTGTAATCAGATATCGTGCATGTCTGATATGAGGTTATAAACTCATGATCATTTATGTTGTTTCATTTTTATGCTCATCTGATAGCTTAATTACTTATTGGAGATTTTTTAAAGGATTTATTTATTTTGGTTGTTTCTGTGTACTGTTAATCATTTACAATTTGTTTGAGGATTACATTAGGACATGGGAAACAGTTCCATGGAAGTGTTTTTGGCCAAATGAAATGAAATGAAATAATGATAGTGTGCCATGTCATTTTGATACACCTTTCATTGTGAAACTTATGAGTCCTTCACATTCCATCACTCTTCCCCTGGGTAGAACCCGTACTGCTTATGTTTGAACTTGAGAACTGAAGAGGCAATCGATTGATTGCCCTTTCCTTTTGTCATCCTCATCCAAAACATCTCAGTTGATTGCTCATACTTGAGAAATTAAATGCCGGTGTGCCAGCCTTTTCACAGACCATGTGTTTTCAAACTAAAACCACCAACTAAAAAGTAAACTTGTATGTTGATGTAACTTAGTTTGACCTTGATAAAATCTCATGTGCATTCTATACCTGTGACGTGTATGATTGCTGTTGGTGACAGCAAATGATTATGTTGCAGGTGATCAGAACGTATTTTAGAGACCTTGTTTATGTTCATACGAACAATGAGAACTCATTTGAGCGAAGGGCGGCTGTGGTTTATTCAACCTCAGAGGATGATAAGGCATTGCTTATGGTATCAAATCAGTTTGCAACTAGTAGTCGTAGTTTTTTAGCTACACAAATCTAAATCTATTTTGTATTTTATGCACTGCAGAACTTTGAATTTTGTGTATGGATTGCTTTTTTTTCTTAGCTTTTTGCAAGAGATATGCTCTGTTCATGCCAAAATTAATAGCATCCATTTTTCTGCAGAAGGAAGTTCAGGCAGAATCATTTCATGTGGCGAAGGCAAATATAGGACAAGCTGTGGGTTTTCGCCATGTCATTGACCTTCTTTCTGAAGAAAAGAAGTTGATAGTTGGTCATAGTTGCATACTAGGTAGCTTTTATATTCAACTGCCAATGTCTTATAAATAGTTCAGATCAATTCACTATGAGGTGCCTCACATCCATAATACTAAAATTTTATTTTCCTCCATTCAGATGTGGCACAAATATACAGCAAGTTCTATAAACCTCTTCCTTCAACAATCATAGAGTTTGCATCTTCTTTGCACAAATATTTTCCTCATATCATTGACACCAAACATTTCTTGAAAAGCAATGACATTGTTCAGCGTATAATGGAAGGGAAAAGCAAGTCACTGTCTTCAATATTTTCTTTACTGTGTCCAGAAGTGTCATTCTCTTCAAGCAATTCCATTTCAGCATACCAGCGGCGTTTAAAGGTTGAGGTGCCAGTGGACGAAACGGGGTATGTGTTATAATCTTGAAACAGCTTATATACAACTTGCTTGGTTAAGTGATTAGGTTATATGTGATGATATTATGAATCATTCGGGCCTTCCAATTGACAGCAGGCTGCTTACTCTGCAACCTGTCGCACTATTCCAGACATTTTTGTTTTGTAAAAAGGTTGATAATGTAAAAAATTGTAAGCTAATATCTATACTATGAATTGAGAAGGATAATATAAATTTAAACAATGTTATGATTGCCCTTAGATGGAAAAGTTATGGGCGGTCATATCTACCTGCATTTGTTCATTCCAAATCCTTAATTTTTTTAATCATAGTTTTATTAGATTATATGGTATTGCAAGTATAATCTAATAAAGTATGCAACTGAGTACCACCGATAAAAAAGAAGTAAGCAACCGATTTCCCAATATAAGGATTTGACCTTTCAATAGCATTGTAACTAAACTATCAAAGTACTGATTAACTATTAAGTGAGTTTGTGTGGTTCAAATATGTTGGGACCCCCCATTGGACAATATTCTTCATGATTTCTCTCCCCATCTAAAATAAATGATATCATTGAGCTTTATGCTATTAAAACCAGTTTGGGCCTGATAATTCATGAAATGCCAAATTATTAACGTTTTATGTCAACTGTTCATTTGATGTCAACCTTTCAAACTAGCTACTAGGTAGCAAAATCTGGTTGGGGAAAAGTTGAAAAGTAAATTTGTTCAGCTGTATCCTGTTTAAGTAGTTAGATTAGTTATCACTTGGCACTTAAAATTAACATGGCTGAAAACAGTAATGATTATCGAGGGCAGAATAGAATGGAAAATTTTGATGCGAGGAAAATAGCATCTGGATCGCTGGACACATTAAAATTGTCAACCTCAGAAAATTGTGTAAGAATTCATCTTTCCTTCATTATGAAGTGTCAGAAACTCAGAATACTGCTAGATCTTAGCATAGAAGTTAGAAACAACATTTTCTAAAATTAACTTGCATTGGGTTACCCTACCAACCCTTTCTGATGGGACTTCATGGCATCTTTTTGCAGGCCATCTTGGAATTCGGGTGCAAAGCATGAAGCAGGTTATGATGCCTTTATGACTGGATGTGTGTTTGCTCAAGCATGCAGTCATTTGGGCATTGATTTTAAAAATGATCCATCACTAACCTTTGAACTGGCAAAAAATGAAAGACTTCAGAAGCACATCAACCTTGTATATCTAAATTGGAAAAGCGATGCAGTCCTCGATTTGACAACAGGGACAGAGGTCCCAAATTCAGGAGCTCAGCACAACAAACAAAGGTACAGAAAAATAGACAACACAAGAATTGTGCTTTTGTGGGGTTTCTCATCCAAGATCAATCCATCAGAATTCAAGGACTGCATTACTAAAGTGTTTGGTACTGATTCTGTTTCGTCTGTTTTCTATTTGGATGAAAGTGCTGCTTTCATTGAATTCAGTGAACGAAAACTGGTAACGGAATTTTTAGTTCTTAAACACACTTTGGAGAGAAATGACAGTGTGGTATTAGTGTTGCACCCACTTGGAAAGATATTGGAAGGTGGCAAAACTCATGCTGCGGATTACAGTACTTACAAGGAGATATGCAGCTCCTCAGCGTCAAAGGTAATGTTTGCAGACCAGGCCAAAGCAGTGGGAATCAGGTGGCTGACTAAAGTGCCATCCAGTAATAATGTAGAGGATCAGTCACCAACTTCTGAGAAAAATGTTGTAGGGTCGGAAAATAGAGGCAATACATCTCTTTTCCATCGGATGGGAGTTACGCCGACTATATTTTGGATTCCTTTTCAACCATTCAACCACTAGCCAGAAGTCATGCCACTGCGTAAGGATATTGTTTTGGTTTTCCTGATTTTGATTTTCAGGAATGAACTTGGAGGTTGAAGAGTTTAGATACGTGATCCTGTGGAGATTGCATTGTCAAGTTCTACATTCAGAACCATTGAAGAGTACAAATTTTTGCTAGAGAAAATCAACCCCGACAAGCGTGGTTCATTGTGAGGAGTTTATTTATGGTTTCAGCAGGTCACCATTGTGAAAATCTGATCAGCAGTGATGCAAACCGTGGCCTAATTGTTTGTGGTGGTTATCCTTGGCAGAGTTGCTACACCTTCCGTTCCAGATGAAATTATACTTACATGAACACTTACGACGACAAAGAGGAAGTTTTATAAATATGTTGCTTACAGAAGAAAATTTTGATTGATGTGGTTTTGAGTTTTGACCACAAAATATTATTTGACGGACTTTCTCTTGATATTAAGGTTAGTGGGATTTCCTCTACTCACTTTTAACTTAGAAGATCAAGTATTATTCCATTTTATTTCTTCCATATTTCACGGTGATTATATCTCAAGCAATTCAGCAAAGCATTGATACTGTTTTCATATTCTACTTCGAATATATTAACCAACACAGAACAAGCGAATCACAAATAAATCTTAATGATCTAACGGTCTGGAAAAGAAGAAAACAGCTCGAACAACTATAAATTCCCAAACAATCAAACAGAAATTAGCAAAGACAGACGCAAGCCTCAAACAAACAAATAAACCAACAAGATATAAACCCTACCACCCTGCTACTACTACATACCAAAACCTAAACGAATAAAAAAATCAAACGCAAGAGCCCCAAGAACAGCCACAAGACCACCATTCTTCATACCATGGTTTGAACTCGGTGTCGAATCCGGCACCATAGACGGTGCACTAACCGGGCCCCAAGCAAGCGATTGCGGCGCAGATGACGTTGGCTGGGTGTTGGGGTGCACCATGACTCGAACGATCAACTTCTGACCGGTCTCGCAGTGTCCCGGCTCGCCACTTATGAAGTAGAAGAAACCGTAACGGTAAAATGTGAAAGTTGTGTCCCCATCTTCAAATCTCACCACCGGTTCGCTTGTGTTGCACTTGTTGTAATCCTCGCGACTCACCACTAGAACCGAGTCGTTCTTGTACTTGAAATCTACGTCATTAAACCACCGTTATGTAGTTATATTTTTGGAGATGTATGTGAAAAAATGTCCACTATAATCCAACACAATAATATATAACTACTTATTCCATGTTTTTCAAGCCATTGGTTATTTCCGTGTGTAACAAAAATCTTACCTAACAAATGAGATATAGCAAAGCTAACCAGCATGATTATTTTAAAGGTTGTAACAAAACAAAAAACTCATAAAATCTCATAATCAGCACAAAGGTTGTTTACGTAACTACGTTACGTACAAAATCATTTCCTTCTCATGCATGCACCAAACGTGGAATCCAAAATAATAACGAAACTTATACCAAAATCTTATTATTCATACAAAAAAAAACACAATATGAAACTTCAAATTACGTACTAATACAGGCAAGAAGTTAAGTGTATAACAAACTTACTAACGGAATCCCCAACATGGAACCTATTTTGCTTTGCCCAATCATTGTACGCCTCCTTGTCGTCGTCGGCGAGCCTAATCCATCCCTCTCTTCCTCCCACTCGGAATTCGAAAGCCGAAACGACAGAGGCAAGCACAAGGCAGGAGAGATAGAAGAAGAGAAAACTTGAACTCTTGTTACTCATGTCGATGTGTAGAGAAGAAGACCAAAAGCTTAGAAGTGATAAGAGTTTGAGAATAGGAGGTGATTTGTTAGCTTAAATAGATATACGAGTGAAAGGGTTTAGGGAGAACGTGTGAGGTTTGGGGTGTTGGGTTTTGTACACGTGGCGCATTTGAATTGGTTGGAAGGAAATAATGGGGGCGTTTGACTTGTGGGAAGTGGGGGTTATGGGGTTCGAAGTAATGTTTGAATGGGAGGTTATGGTAAATAACGTGGGTTGACCAAAACGACCCCCAGAAATACAACTCCAACAGACCTAGAGCCGACACTAGCAAAATATCGCATAACATTGAGATCATTTCATTAAACCTCGACCTCTATATAGAAGTAACTGATAAATCCTGCAATATTTTACATGGACACCAAAAGTCTAAACTCTCAAACTTTGAATACCTGACCATAATCAAGCACTCAAAAGCACTCAAAGCATCACTTATTCATATTGTGTCTACAATAAACATATATTTGAAGTGACATTGTTTATTTACCAACATAAACAACCATCACTAGGCAATCGCCCTTCAAGATGTAAGCTGGAAGCTAAATGTATAGAGCTTCAAGACTGGGGAGAGTCACCATTCGAACTCCTGTTGAAGAGGGACATCGCATCGCTGTAAATGGCAATGGCATTGGATAAAACCGCAACGACAATCATGGAAACAGATAAAATTTTGTCCCACTTTGTCGCGATACCGTGTGGATCCCTACAGGTACAGAACAAGTGTTAAAAGATAAAACGTATTTTGAGAGTTAACAGTAAAAAAAGTGAAGTACAAAAACATAATTAATATGTTCTATTTCCCCTTTTTTTAAGATAGTATGTTCCACAGTTGATTAAGCCATATTTGAAAATACTTATTTAGTTGGTGATTAATTTAATTGAAGGTGCATTGTCGAAGAGAAGAAATGTCATGATTGCAAAACTATCAGCAGTATTTTAGACAACTAAATGACTAATGTTTCTTGAACGGAACTAAGCAACTAACGTGTTGAAAAGCAGGTAGTTTTCAGTAGTACTTGTAGCTAAAAGGGTTGCCACAAGGCCCTTGGAATTTAAAGAAGTTACATTACAAATTATAAATATTTTACTTTTGTCTCACCACCATGTAAAGAATTACTACTAAAATAGTTTCCAGTTCCATTGCAAAGATTTCTAGCACCAATCTTTTGAGTTGACTAAGTTAACTCAAATCGCCAATAGCATGCAAGAAAAAGACCTTCTCAACAACGTTAAATGAAGAAATTTGTATCTTGAATTGCTACTTACAAGTGGTCGGCCAAAAGTTATATAAAGCCTTACTATGACTAGGTAAGAAAAAAATTATCAAGCTGAATGGCTAATCGTCAATGTCATAAATTGTCATCAAATAAGGTTTGACAATCATGTTGGTTAAGAAATAAGCAGTGAAGCAAGGGGGAAAGGCAAAAAGGTCCGAGACCACACACCTGAGGGCAATCGCAGCTGGAAATATAAAACCAATAAGCACTGTAGCTGTGGCGCCTGTGAACTGGAAGGCATCCCAAATGCTAGGTATAAAATTGGCACCCAAGAAGAGCAGAACTAGAAGCATCCCCGTGATCATTACAAACCTCCTGTTGTCAGTATAGAATGATCCAGCCGATGGAAAAAGAAGTCCGTCTGTGTTGAGACGAAGGGCAAAAAAGATCATGGGGAACACAAGCATAAGGTGGAGCACATAGCTGACACGGACAACGTCATTCAGAACAGAACTATAAGGAACCCCAAGGTCTGTATCGAAGTTAGCTAGCACGTCATCCATGGTAGCATCACCAAAAAGAAGAAAACCGAAGAAGCTCGTTGTTATGTACACAACTGAGCAAAGTCCGAGAGAAGTCTGCACGATGTGTTGTATCTTACTGGGTTCCTCCAGCTCATTTTCAATTGGGTGAACTGAAGGATCACAAAATGATCATGTGTCATTGTCAAAGTACCGAACCAGGAAAAAAGTCCAGCAAAGAAACCAAACATAATCATCATAAATTAGAGGTGAGCTCAATCTAAACCACCCATGGTAATTTAATATTTTATTGATTGATATCCGCACTTACCATAGGACAAAGTAAAATAAACAAGACATAAGATTATAGTTTTGAGAAAAGCTTTTATCCAAGTTATTTTCCATGTAACGTGATAGGCTCTGGCATGAGCATCAATTATACAGATGAAAAGGTTGAACTTACAGGAAGGTTCATTGACTTTTACTTGCACCTTTTTTTTAGAGGAAGAATGGAAGAATACCAACTTACATTCACAAAGTAATTAATATACAAGATATCCAAGATAAAGTAAATTAAGAAACTTGTCTCCTGGATATAAAACATATAACCTCAGAGGCTGAACATAATCTTTTACAGAAAAATACAAAACGTGGTATTCCGTCTGGCACACAAAACAAAGTTTTCGAGCAACCAATACTGAAAAACATAAGCTAATAAGAATTAAGAAGGTCCATGTCTAGATGAGTTATGTTCTTCAAATAACAATATGTTATTGGATACCACAGACTAAAAACTATTAGGACCAAAACTGATTAGACAAAAAAAGTAAAATGGCATACCATTGTAGTGGCACACATAAGCAGTAGCAAGGACAGGAACGGCAGTAAAGAGGTTCCAAAGGGAGCTCATATTTGTAACATCTGGGAACAATAGGGGCATTGCAATGCTTCCACTCACCAATTTTACAATAGCAATTCCAGCTGTGATGACTACAAAAACTACGGCCAACGCAACTGATAAAGCAGATGTGTATCTCAAAGAGTCTGTGCACCAGAAAAGAGAGTTCTAAAATAAGTAGCAGCAACAATTTTAGTTGTAAAAATAAGCAAATGATATGGTAGATCAAGAGAGAATTATAATATAAACGAGAACATTCAAGGTGTTTCAGTCCACATACCTACACGTTTAAAGCTTGCCAAAGGTACTAATATAAATAAGGTAGTCACAGTAAGAACAAAGAAACGTCCATTCCACCAGTGGTCTCCAAACCACCCTTCTAATAGACCGGAATGGTGCACCCCATTTGATGATGTTCCAGAAAGCACGTCACCTACAGAGTTTTTCAATTAAGCATAAATATGTCAACGAACACTTTTAAAAGAAAAAATGTAAGACAATGATGTAGTAGAAATCCAAGTACAACTATCAAGAGAATCACAGAGGACAAAACAGAACAGAAGTAACACGTAATTTTTTGCATATGTATATGTATGCACATACACAGATAAAAAACACTTTGATAACAAAAAAAGGTAATTCTATAGACAACAATTTCACTGAGCTGATTTCCAGATTTCAAAACTAAACGCTCATTTAGTTAAAAGCATGGAGAACAGAAAACATGGCTTCCTGAAATATTCCTATTCAATATTTGATCTTTTTGTTGATAATATTAGAACATTAAATCAAAAGGAATTTTGAAAAGAAAAAAAAGTATTAAGAAACATGTTATTCAAAGTTACCAATGCATACCAATGATGATCATATACACAACAAGCACGCCAATAGTGTTGATGATGACACATAACTGGAGAAAAATCCTTCCTGCCTTCCCAAAGGTATCACCCATGACACCTCCATAAGAGACATTCTTCCCGGCGCGACCAAACCTCATGACCATTTCAATCGAAGCCTCGGAGAGGAATGCGACAAAGAGTATCATCAGAATCCCTGGAATCAATCCAAGAACCTTCATTGTGGCAGGAAGGGCCATGATTCCAGCTCCGACAATGGTAGTTGAGAGGTTAAAAACTGCTCCTGAAAAGGATGCGCCGTTGAATTCATGGAATTCACCAGCTTCCTCATTCTTGCTCGGTAGCAAAGGGGCCCTCTCGTCGCGGACTTGCTTGCCCTTCCTTGGTTCACTTGGAACGTTTACAATTGTCATCTTCAATTCCAACCCCTAAAACACAATAACCCCTAAAACACAAAAAACCAACCTTTAAGTATCTCCAGGTCTAAGCCTCAAAACACACAAAACACATGTAACCTATAAGGATGGTCCCTTCCGAATTCCTAAATCCAACCTCCCAACAAAGATCACAAAATCCAAGTAATAACAGAACTTCCCACAAAAAACCTCAAAGTCCCAACTTCTAACTGGCTCAGCACCTAAACCCCCAAATAAATCGACTTCCACACCGAAGCGTCCAACTTCACAGGGACAGTCTGGAACAGAGACCAGTATAAAGTATAAACAGTGAAAAAGAAGTAGACGACACGACACAAAAATCCAAAATCCAAATATGATGTGGTTCAGGTTCTCTCGCACCTTCTCATGTCCTTTCGCATACCACTCCAATCCAAAGAGAAAAAGCAGATATTTTCGGGAACAACGAGTCTAGAAGCCTCAAGAATCGAGCAATTTTTAGACCAGATTTCGCACAAATTCCACAAAAAAAGGGGTTTGGACGAACCCTTGAACCAAATTCGCAACTTTTATAGAAACAAAAAAATAATCGTAATCCTAACAACACGGATTAACTTTTCGAAACCCAAATTCTCAGGAACAAAAACCCACCTTCGAATTCGAACTCCAGAACTCCAAATCCCAACGAAACCTATTCTGTTCTAGAATCGCAACTTCCTATCGTAATCCCAAACCCTAGAACCAAGTCCGCACCTTTAATATGCGACGGATTCCGAGTTGCGTGTGGTTCTCTCACTCTTTTTCTTTTCTTTTTTTCCTTCTATTTTCTAATCCGAACAGATCTGACGACACGAGAAAAACAAATAAATAATCAATTTCGAGACACGCGTCCGGCGTTGATGGGAGAGATGAGGAATCTTGGGTCGGAGCGAGTCGTGATGCTCCACGTTTCCGTTGTTTTCTGGTGGGAAGCGGAGAACAGATTTTTTTTTGAGGGGGAATTACTTGTCGTGTTTCTAGTTTTTACTCGTGTTTTTATTAAATTTACAAAACACGAACACAATATCAAACTCTTTGGTTGGTATCCTAAAATAGTTTCTCAAGAAATTCTAGGTATATCTCACCTCCAGGAATTGAGATATTTTTATTTGTAGTTGTGGTGATAAAATCACTTACGAGTTACGCCTACATGCATCCACATATCTTTGATCAGACCGGACGTACCCATCATATTCTCTTTCCACAGCTATACAAAATCATTTTCTTCCCAAATATACGCACAGAATCCCTAATATTTTACATCAATCTGCTTCAACTCCTTTGGTCGTCTACTCTTTCCGAGGGGGATTTTGCAGAGATTTTTGAAAGTCTGTAATATTATATTCAGAGGGATTTATTTCGAGTAAATTAGATTAAACAAATCAAGTTAAATATTAGTTTTACTGGTTATAATTGTGTGGTCATACAGACAATTATTTTACTTATAATGGGTCAATGTTCCATTGAATTATCAATACGATATGAAAATCTTCTATAGTACATACACACGATAAAATCAAAAAAGACTCTGTGAGTCACCAATCACGTGAAATTTTGAGAAAAGGGAAAAAACAATAACATGATTGAAAATTAAAGATAACATGCAACTACTTCTCAAGTTGAAAAGGAGAAAAAAAGGGTAAAATTAAAGACATTGAACTACCAAAGAAAACGAAACAAATCAGAGAACCATTGAGATCGACATGATAGTTCAACTACATTGCAGTTGTCAAAATCCACATTGTATACATATATTACCTTTGCAATCAATTTAATAGGTTGTTTCAAATTGCATTAAATATATTCAAATTACTGCAAACGTGACGAGATATATAATTATCTTTACAAAATTAGAGCACGACACGATACAAAATGCTTAAGACCTTCATTTCAAATTGCTCACTACAAATCTCGTCCTTGGGAATATTGTTTTGACTTTTGTTTGCAACCACAAACCAAATTTAGACTTACGTAACCCCCAGTTTGAGAGTGCCAATATGGGTCCCTTTGTTTTGATGTCAATCTACTCATCAAATGATTGTTTAGAGGTTTATTTTGCTTCCTTCTTTTATGATTTTGATGTTTTCGTTGAAAAAGAAATTTGTCTTTTTTATTTGGGTTTGTGGTGTCTTCCTTAGATTTTGATGTCTTGACTTCAATAGTTCTTACAAAGTTACGCACACTTTAATGTTTGGTTTTCGTTGCCTTAATAATAAAAAGTATCACATTCGAGCTGTTTTCTTAATTCCCAAAATTTCGAAAATTTGACGTTTCAATTTGATTATAAAACTCTCCAGGTGCTAGAAAACTGTATATTCTTAAATCGGTCTTTGTTTTAGCTCCTAAAGAAAATGTTTTTATTGTTACAAACTGGTGAAGCTTGAACAATTCAACGTTGTCAGCTGGTTTTGATTGTTTTTTGTTATTGACAACTTTAGATTCCCTCCAAACAATTTGATTTAAAAAAAATGGTGGCTTCTTAGGGCCTCCTTAACGGAGGTCCTTTTCGGGTCGGGGCGAAATTCGCCCCGACCTGCCGGGTCGGGTCGCGACCTGGGTCACGACCCAGGTCCGGCCACGTGGCCAGACCTGGTTGGTCTTTTTTTATGTTTTATTTTGTTTATTTATATCAGTTAAATAATATGTTAATAATATATAAATAAAATAAATTGTAAATAAATATAATAATTAATAAAATAAATCAATTGCATTAACTATAATAATACAAAATCAATATTGAATTTAATATCGAATTTCAAATTGTGTTTACCTTTTAGCGAGATCCTCGCCAGCTCACCGGCGAGCTGGGCAGCCGTCCGTACGAGTTCAATATGTTTCAACCCAACTTTTAAAAAAAAATACATTTTCTTGTGTTTTTATTAAATAAATCAATTAAAGTGTATCACTTATTAATATTTGTTAATAATATAGTAAACAAAAAAATTGAAACTCAAATAAATAAAATTAAATTAACTTCAAAACAAATTAACAACCAAACACATAACATAGATTTCTACTACAAAAAGGAAATAACATGAAATTTTACTTAAACTAAACTTGACCGAAATCGAGTTCGCAACGCTAAAAAACATATGGCATTGCGAGCCGATTTGATCGAGAATATATGGCGATGTTTTGGACGGAATGAAAATTAATTATGTTTGTAATATGTATTGTAATATTTTATCTTTGAATTATTATAATATGTAATTGTCGAATTTTAATAAAATCTAATTATTATGTGTTCGTAATTATTGTAAGTTAATTAGATTAAGTTATTATAAAAATAATAAATTTAATAGTTTGTGAATTATTATGTTGATATAGAAAATGAGGTAAAAAGAAATGATGTGGAGGAAAGAGAGTGTTGAAAGTGGGGTTGGGGTTAAGAAGAGAAAAATGGGTTGGGTTGGGTTGTGGGTTGCATAGTGTTTTTTGCTGACGTGACAGAGAGAGAAAGCTGAGGTGTAAAGATATTTGGGGTTGGGGTTAAAGATGACCTTATTTGATGGATGATTTTCTAGGGATCGGAGTGCTAAATGGTCTCATTCCTAAACTAATGGAAGAGGGTTGGGATGATGTTCCAACAGTGAAGATGATGAGTGCAGAGGACATGGCTTGATTGGGGTTGACTCCAAAGCAGAAGGTGACAATCTTTTCTCATCAACCAAAGTTTTAGTTTTATATATATTTCCATTATCAGGTTGGAATTATTTAAAGACGGTCGGCTTGCGTTTGTGGTCGATGTGTCTTCACGAATACTTATTGAATTGGTTGTTTAATGCAACCCAGGTTTCTTTGGTTTCTTCCCCGCCTAACTAGTTCATTAGTCAGTTTATGTTAAGTATTGTTAAGACGAATACAAGATGGAATTTTCCTCTTGTTTAAAAATCTTGATCTGCCAAAGTACGTCTCAGAGGAGAAATACAACCTGTCGACTAGTTTATCTTTAAATATGTATGTTAATCAGAGGTAATTTTCGGGTGAATGTATTGTTTCAATAATTTTCTTTTTGATGATAACTAATATATTTGTAAATTCATATTATTTTACCCAATGGAATCATTTTAGACAACCTGCTAGAAATGCTAATTTGCTTTGTACCTTCTTCTTCTTCTTTTCTGAAAATGCGACGTAAGTTGTAAATGCCACTTGTTGGGATAATTGGACCCACCTTATTTAATTGTTTGGCATTGGTGAATCGAATTGTGGATATATGAATATATCCATTTTGGCTTCCGCAAATCAGACTCATACTTAGGTACCATTGAGGATGTTTGTGATTGGCATCTTTATTATTTTATATGTTTTGATTCTTATGTTTATCATTGAGTTTTTACAAGAAAAAATTTGATTGTCTATGTTTGGACCGATTTCGGATCGGACCGGACCGAAAACCGAATTTGCCCCGGGGTCCGGACCGAAACTCGGACCGGTCAGTCCGGTACAAAAAACCGGACCGACCCGAATCTTGCACAACCCTAGTCTTGCGTGAGTTAGGGTACATTTAGGTGATCCCGGTTGACATCGTGACGTAAGAGCATGTTTGCTTTTTGACCTTAATCTATATTTTAATGAATTAATCAACCTAATCTTAATTGTGATCATGTAGACTAGCACACATATTGCATTGCATATATATTGCTTTATGCTAAGCTCTACATGTGATCAAAACTCAAGGAAGAAAGGAAATCAAGTCAAGACATGTAATCAATCTCATTTGAAGACATGTAATTTGTATTTCTTTGAGTCTTGTGAACTTTGTGTAATTGAGCATACTTGAGCTAAAAACTACTCAAACACACTAGGTTCCTTATAGAAGTTACAAACGAACTTTCACATAATTTGGACTTCAATGATCACCCAAACATAAACCGGAAAACACTAAACCAAAACCTGAACAGTTTGCCCACATTTGGTCGACTGAAACAAACCGTTCAGTCGACCGAGTGATCATATATCCTGTAAGTGTTTTACTGCCCAAGTTCGATCGACTGTCCAAACCTTTTCGGTCGACCGAGTTAAGATATTCTTCTGACCGTTTGTTTTGTCGTATTATACCCAACAGTCGTATTCATATTATCTCCATATATCCCAAATACATTTAGTGTATCGGTCAACCAAGGACCTTGTTCGGTCGATCGAACTTATGTCCATTGACAAACCCAAAGTACCTGTCGATTTTTAGTCGACTGTGGACATTGTTTCGGTTGACCGAATATGATCTTGTTTGTTAACCCCAAAGTTACTGGTGTGAATCGGTCGACTGAACCTATCTCGGTGTTCGACCGATCACTTAAGTGTACCTATATTATAGCCTTTGGCGGTCGACCGTTCTTTTACCGGTAGACCGAATCGAGTTATAAATTGTTAAACGGTCGACCGTTCAGCCCGATCCGGTCGACCGAACTTACTCAGAATTGGGTCATGTCAGTTTCTGTTTTGTGTATCTTACACAATCTTTACCTAATTCATCCCCAACGGCTATAACTCTTTAGGAGCTTATAAATAGAGTTGTAAAACACATTTTAACACAACTCTCTCACTACTATTTGTCCCCTACATTAGAGAGAAAGCTCCAAACACTCCAAGCCTCAAACCTTCCACACTTTAGTCTTAAATCCTATTCTCACTCAAGTGTGCTCAAGTTTAGTGGGTGTTGTTCCACTCAACCATTGTTCAAGAAGCAATGGTCTTGGTGAAAACCCAAGACAAGAGTATAGACTTCGGTGAGAGTCCGAAGTATCCCTCTCGGATTGTGAGAGGAGGAGCCAAGCTCGGCGAAGGTTGTTCGCGAGTTTAAAGATTGTAAATGTGTTCTCTCCCGGCCTGGAATGGGGAGCGGTTAGTGAAGTCGTGAGCGGAACTCGGTGATCCGAGCAGAGCCTGCAAGAGAGGACTAGGACTCGGGTGGGGTGCCGAACCTCTATAAAAATCCCCCGACTCCTTGTGGTTTGCATTATCTTCCTCCTTACTTGCTTGTTTAGTTTTAAATTCCGCTGCACATTTTTGATCGTTAAACAAGTAGGTAATTAGGGTTAAAAGTTATTAGAATTGGAGACCCTCACGATCCTACATTTGGTATCAGAGCATCGTGAGCTAAATCGTATACTTAATTGTATTTTTAGAATGACTTCAACATCTAATAATGTAGAGGGATTGTGCACCACTAGATCACATTTTCTTAATGGGTCTAATTATGATTATTGGAAGAATAAGATGACAATTTTTCTAATTTCTAATGACCTTAAGTATGTTGGCTTTTTGGCCTTAATCTATGTTTTGATGATTTAATTAACCTAATCTTAATTATGATCATGTAGAGTAGCACTCATATTGCATTGCATATATATTGCTTTGTGCTAACCTCTACAGGTGATCAAGACTCAAAGAAGAGAGGAAAACAAGTCAAGACATGTAATCAAGCTCATTTGAAGACATGTATTTTGTATTTCTTTGAGTCTTTAGGAACTTGTGTATTTTGAGCATACTTGAGCTAAAATCAACTTAAACACACACTAGGTTCCTTATAGAAGTCATACACGAAATTTGTCATAATTTGGACTTCAATAGATCACCCAAACTTAGATCGGAAAACACTAAACCTGAACTCTAACTGTCTGCCCATATTCGGTCGACCGCAACATGCCGTTCGGTCGACCGGATGATCAAGTAATCCAGTTTGTGTTTCTCTGTCTAGTTTCGGTCGACTGCACCATCTCTTTCGGTCGACCGTTTGAACTTACTGTTCCGACCGTTATTTTGTCGTATATACCCAACGGTCGTATTCGTATTAAAACAATATACACCCCAATATACTTTACCAAACGGTCGAACCATTTGCCCAGTTCGGTCGACCGTTTAACCTTGTCAAAAATCCCTGCTATCGGTCGATACTATTTCGTTCAACCGATCCATTTTTCCCTCTGCCGAAACATAGGTTCGGTCGACCGGTAACCCTGTTCGGTCGACCGTTTCATTAACAAACTTAAGAGTTCGGTCGACCATTCCATACTTTGGTCGACCGTGTCCTTAACGAACCCAAGAGTTCGGTCGACCGTTTCACCTTTCGGTCGACCGTTTATGGACAGATTTGCAGCCCGATTTCCTGCTTTGTGTGCTTTGCACAAAACCCAATCAAATCTTGTCCCAACGGCTCTATTCTCTCTAATGCCTATATAAGGAGTTGTAAAACACATTTTAACACAACTCTCCCACTACAAACTTGTCCCAAACTTTAGAGAGAATCCCAAACACTCTAAACCTCAATTTCCACACTTTAGTGATCAATTCCTTAATCCTACTCAAGTGTGCTCAAGATTTAGAGAGTGTTGTTCCACTCAACCTTTGTTCAAGAAGCAAGGACTTCGGTGAAAGCCCGAAGTGTCCCTCTCGGATTGTGAGAGGAAGAATTCAAGCAAGCGAGGTTGTTCGCGGTGCTTGTGGTGTAAATGCGTTCTCTCCCGGCCCGGAACGGGAAGTGGTTAGTGAAGACGTAGGCGGAGCTCGCGGAGTCGAGCGGAGCTTACAAGAGAGGACTAGGACCCGGGTGGGGTGTCGAACCTCTATAAAAACCGACGCGTCTTTGTGGTTTGCATTATTTCTTACTTGCTCGTTTAATTGTTTAAATTCCGCTGCATATAACTCTGTCGATAGAACGAGTAGGTGATTAGTTTAAAAAGTGATTTGTGGACCCATAACTCACACGATCCTACATTTGGTATCAGAGCCTCGTTCGTTAATTTTATTCTTAACCGATAAATTAACATGACTTTTAATGCATCCACACCTAGTGAATCATGTAAACCACCATATTTGGATGGAAATAATTTTGTTTCATGGAAAAGAAAAATGATGTCATTCATTAAATCCATAAACATTAACATGTGGTTTATGATTCAAACTCCATATGAATCACCTAGATGTCATATTAGTAAATGGAGTTTAGAAGATGAGAAAAATGCATCCCTAAATGCTAAAGCTATGAATGTCATATTTTGTGCATTAGGAGATGAACTTTTTAATCTTGTTTGCTCATGTGATAGTGCCCATTCTATATGGCAAACATTAAAAAGGAATTTTGGTGAAAAAGATTGACCATCCGGGGAGAAAGGAGCAACCACTCCGAAGGATGTAGCTCGAGCAAGAAAAATGGAGATTAACTTAACATCTTCATCATCATCAAGCTCATCCGATGGAGAAAGTAAAGATGAGGTATCTTCTAGCTCTTCTTCAAGTAGTAGTTCAAAAAATAATGTGTATGATTTTAATGAACTAGAAAATGCATTTCAAAGATTATTTGAAAAATATAAAGAACTTCACAAGACCAATCAAGTAGCGAATGAGCAAATCCATGATCTTAAATGTCAAAATGCATCTATCTTAGATGATAAAGTCGATTTGCTTGCTAAAATTGAAGTTCTAACTTTAGAGAATGCATGCTTGAAGGAAGAAAATTTAAATGTTAAAAATACCTCATCTCATGCAATTGATAGTCATATGCTAGAAATTGACACTAATGACTTGCTTATTAAACTTGATAAATCTCATTTAGAAAGCAAGCAATTATTGAATGACTTGAATTGCATGACCGACAAATGTGTCAAATTAGAGATTCGCATGCATCAAATGAATGAAAAACACAATTCTTTTATTCAAAATCTTAAATGCATGAATGAGTCTCTTGAGCTTAAAAACAGTGAACTAAATGCATCAAATAAAATTTTGTCAAATAATTTGCATAAGTTCACACATGGCAACACAAGTAATTATTAGGTTAAGAACTTTCCTATTCAAAACAACTATTATAATCATAATGTCATGAAAAGAACCTCAAGTATTTGGGTACCTAAATCAACTTGGATTTGGGTGCCAAAAGCTAAATTGAATGGACCCAAACAAAAATGGGTACCAAAATCTACACTTGTAGGTACTTGAAGAGGAGATTGGTGGTGACCGGGTGAGCCAAAGCGTCAAATTCGAATCCGGTTGCATAACCAAATGAGATTGGAACCAATTCAAACTTCAAGTTGGTATAATTTCTTATCTTCTAAATTTTTCGATAAAATTGGTTCTAGTCTAGAAATTTTAATATGCTTAATTGTCATATCTTTAGAAGTCTAATTCATTGCAAATCATGAACCCTATTCATTGCAAATCATTTATCACATCCATTGATTATAAATGTCAAATTTTAAATGAATGTTAGAATAAGGCCTAAGTTGAAACTTAAATGAAATTAACTTGAATCATATTCATAGTTTTCATCTAGTCTTATTGATAGGGGGAGCTTAAATGTTATATCTTTTATTAGTGTAATGAAGTGCAAAATTTAGGGGGAGCAACTTCATTACAAGACATCCAAATTTTATGCTTAAAGTCATACATTATTTTGTTTTTTATGGATGTCAAATGGGGAGAGATAATTAAGGGGGTAACTTGGAATTTGGCATAAAATTGAACAAAAACTATGCACATACATATGGGGAGCATTAATATGCATAGTTTACAAATACAAATTCCATGTATTAAGATAGAGTTAAGATATAGGTTGTCATCATCAAAAATGGGGAGATTATTGGCTTTTTTGCCTTAATCTATGTTTTGATGATTTAATTAACATAATCTTAATTATGGTCATGTAGAGTAGCACTCATATTGCATTGCCTATATATTGCTTTGTGCTAACCTCTACAGGTGATCAAGACTCAAGGAAGAGAGGAAAACAATTCAAGACGTGTAATCAAGCTCATTTGAAGACATGTCTTTTGTATTTCTTTGAGTCTTTAGAAACTTGTGTATTTTGAGCATACTTGAGCTAAAATCAACTTAAACACACATTAGGTTCCTTATAGAAGTCACAAACGAGTAGGTGATTAGTTTAAAAAGTGATTTGTGGACCCATAACCCACACGATCCTACAAAGTATTGGATATTTCTTCAAAATCCATACACCCCCCAAATGAAGATGAATTAGATTCACTTACTAGACCCAAAATGAAAGAAATTGAGATGAACTCAAAAATAATGAACATTCTATATTGTGGGCTTAATGATGGTGAATATAATAGGATTAGGGGTTGTGAAAGTGCATATGAAATATGACATAGACTACAAATGCATCATGAGGGTGATAACAAAACTAAGGAAACCTGAATTAGTTTCCTCATGCATAAATATGAAATATTTTCTATGCAAATCGGTGAGAACATAAGCGACGTGAATACTCACTTCACCGATATTACTAACTCTCTTTTGGTCATTGGAAGAAAAATCAATGAACGAGAGATGACACAGAAGTTCCTCCAGTCGCTTAGCATCGATTGGGAAGATAAAGTCGTCGCAATTGAAGAGGCGCATGATCTTTCCAAATTAAAGATGGAGGAACTCGTTGGAAACTTGATGACGTATGGACTTCAAATAAACCATCGAAAGGAGAATGGAGCTTCAAAGAACAAACCCTTCTTGTATTACATGCAAATATTGAACAACGAAGGAGGAGTGTAGAAGATGAGGACATTGAAGTCCTAGCCAAAGGCTTCTTCAAATACCTCAAGAAGGATAAGGGAGAAAAGAATGAAAGAAGAGGTATAAGAAGTGAGAAAAGAGAAAAAGAAAAGGAGAATGAGGAGATCGAAAATGAGAGAAGAGAATGGGAGAAGAAAAATGAGAGAAGGGAGAGGAGAAGAGAAAGGATGGAGGAAGCTCACACGGCTACATGGGATGATTCTTCATCACCATCGTCGTCATCATCTTCCTTGCAAAGTAGAAGAGAGGTGACTCACTCATGCTTCATGGCTATTGAAGATGATCAAAGTGAGGTAGACTCTAACTCTTGTTCTATTAAATCATGCTTAACTAAGTCTTATTATAGTGATAACTCAAATTCTAGTGCAAATGATGAAACATATACACATGATGAGCTTCAAAATGCATTCCATGACTTAGTTAAACAATATGAGATCATTTGTGACAAAAATAAGGCTAGAAAATTAATAAATGATATCTGAAACCAAATTGAATCAATCATGCATGAGAAAAATGACGTGCTTGTTAAACTTGAAACTAATGCAACAACTATTGAAAGTTTAAAAGCAACACACATTGATATTGAACGATTAGATCTTCATGCTTGCAATGTGCAATTAAGAAAAAATCTAGAAAAGTTCACAAATGGAACTAAGATGCCTAATATTCTATTAGGAAGTCAAAGACAATCGTTGCAAAAACATGGTTTAGGATATAATGATTCATCTGTTAAAAACCATGTAATTCATACAACTTTAAATGGAAAACACTTAGTTGTAAAGTACAATTCTCCCAAGTGTGTGAGCTCCTAAAACCAAAATGGTTTGGGTTCCCAAAGCTAACATCCAATGTAAGTACTTATACTGCACCGCCTAATACAGAAACTGCTGAGCAAGATTCCTATCTTCAAATTTTGTCATCCTCATGTACTCTTTGAAGTTATAAATGTGTCTCTGATTGAGATTATCATCCGGGAATTTATTCTTTACTGCCAACAAGATGTTACGTGGTTTCGTTTATGCTTCAGTCATATCTCGAACAATTTTCTTGGCCCCAAGACTAAGACCGCTGATTTGTCAGTGACCATCTGGATAAACTGCAAGTATGTGGTTGTGCTTCCCATGAGTACTATTAGAAACTACAACTCATCCATCACGCTCCCGTCGCTCGACCACCTTTATCAAAAAATGACAACTGCAACCCTTTTCTATTCGTGTTCTTCCGTATTGTAATATCCATATCACGAGAATCCATTTCATTTCTGCGATGGTATCTCAGATAACAATCCATCTGATTATCTCATTTTGATTTGTAGGATGATATTACCCAAAAAAACTCTGATCTGATGACAACTTGTTTCGCCCATTACTCGCGTTCTCGATTGTTGGAAATACTTGTGTATTTAAAAAAACTCACTGTAATCTAATCCATCACCAACGAAATAATTTAAAATAACAAAACTTAAATAAATTTTAAAAAAAAATCTGGTCGTCTGGCTAGGACACCCCCACCTTGGGGTAAGCGGCCTACAGAGGCACCTGACCCATGGCTCAGGCGTTTGTCTAAGCCGCCTAGCCCAAGGTGGGGGCGTCACTAGGACGCCCCCACCTTGGGGTAGGCGGCTTAGACAGATGTCTGAGATGGAGAAAAAAAATCCCAGCTAAACTCGCCGGATCCATGCGTTTCACCAGACATTTTCATGGTGTTGGTACTGTGAAAGTGAGGAAAACTGAGGTAGAAACCTTATTTTAAGAGACGGAACAAAATGTGTATTAAATGAATTCTGAAGGACAAAATGATAATTATTGGGACGATTTAAATAATTTTAGGACGACTAGTAGTAGTTCCATGTGATTAACGTGCCTTTAAGTTATACTTGATGAGGTGTTGACCAAAATTTTAGTCACTGACCTTCCTACGTAGAAAAGAAACAATGTGCTGGGGCTTGCCTACCATGATTGATTTACTTGCATGGCATTCCTCAAATTATTAATATATATGTTTTTTCTCTTAATCACTCACATTTTTAGTTTACGATCTCATATTGTGCTGCGTTTCTTGTAAATTCAAGCTGTAACCTAGACCATATGGTGACATACTATGTACTATGTGCAATTTGTTTCTTTGATTTCCTATCATTGGCTCTCTTTTTCCCTCTTAAACTTCCTAAACGGTAACCTAAAAGCCCTAGATGTTGTAACATATTAATACTTTTTAACATTGTAGGCAAGATGCATGTTGAAAGGCAAAGTGTTATTCATCTCATAGTTCTAAGAGTCATATCCCAATTGTATATTTTATGCGATATGTGTTTTGTTTTGGGATGCATTCAAACTCAGATCATTTGCTACTACATTCTTTAGCAATCATGTTTATCATGCTAAGTTAGTGTTGATTTTTTTTGGGATTTTGAATATACAGTTATACTTAACAAACTCCTTTTTTGGTTTGTTGCTTGAATGATTTGGAAATAGGATGCATTGAAACTAAGATCACACCTTGACGACCGATCCTTAATGGAACGAATGAGCAATCCCTAGGAGAGTTCAAGATAGACGAGAGACATGTTTTTCCAGGAATTGTTGTCTCTAAACCGTCCGAGGCTCATAAAGCCTCCTCCTTTGGTCGACGACGTTGCTCCTTAATTAATTCTTCGATCGAAAACATCCCCGTGTAGAGGATTTTGCCGGAGTACAAGTTCACATCTAAGAATTCATTGATAATTAGTGAATCTCCCATCAAAGCTTCGCAATTGTGGCACGATAAACCGGTTGTGCTCCTTAATTTGTCTTCGTCGACCGGGGTTATTTAGTAGATTTTGTCTTTTGATTCGACCGGTCTACTGAAAGAATTTGAAGCCTTTTCTCATGTCATTCATTACCTGTATTGATTGCATTACTACTACTAGTGAAGTATAGATAGATTTAAGATTTTATCATGTGGTTATACATATGTTTTCCCCCCTATGAGCTAGTTTTTAGCTTAAATTCTCGCATGACCTTGTTTCTCTCTACTCTAGTTCACCTTGGGTACATGCCACTTCATGCACAAAGTAGTTCAACAGTCACTATCTAATTATTCTTGGCATTAAGTTAAATTTCTAGAAAGTTGATTAATTGCAATTTTGCTGGTTTTTTTTTTGAAAGTGTTTGTCTCAAAAAAGAAGTATAATCATTAAATTAAATGTGACACGAAATGCATAAAAAATTGATATATTTTGTGTTTGAACTTTCAGGTGCTTAATGTGTAGAGCAGAGGCTTACCATCTCTACGCAAAGAAGCCCATTTTCGACTCGCTTGGGGTTCGACTGATAGCCGTTCTACACAAGTTAATAGAAACCAAAGTAAACTCTATTTTTAAACATAAATTGTGCTTCTTTATGCATTAATGATGCTCCCAAAAACGACATGTTTCTACGTAAATGATTCGGGTAAAGGATTTTTGGCCTCGCTGTTGGGGCAGAACTGTAGTTCTCGACAAAGACTTAAATTTATTTAAGGCTCGTGGAGGCGGGAAGTTAATGGAAGATCAATTCATAACTAGATTTCTCTTGAATCGACGCTCATTGATGAATTTTAGACCCGCAAGAGCCTCGAGATTGAACTACAATTTCAATGGGAATCGGGATATAAGAGCACCCTTAACGGGTGCTCTTTTTCGGACGCCCGAAATGCCCTCCCTTAACGTCTTAACGGGAGGGTGGTTCCCTGGTGGAACCGTCTGGACACTTTTTTGGGTGAATTTCCGCCTGGAAATCCGTCTAGGTGCCCGATCTGGGGGGGGGGCGACGTTGCCCCCACCCAAATTGGTTTTTTTTTTATGTTTTGGTTTTTTAGTTAAAAGAAAAATGTTTTGGTATATATTTAAATTAATGTATTGATTAGTTAAATTGTAATTTAATTAATTAGGTTTTGTGATTTAATTGTAGTTAATGTATTGATGTTGTTCGAATTTTCTAATAATTGTACAATTATTTCATAATTAATTAATTTGGTTTTGATTTATTAAGATCTAGTTAAATTTAAAAATAAAACAAATCACATACGAAATTGAAATAAGTCACACAAAAAAAAACACGAGTACAATACACATAAACTTCAGACGAACAGTACAAACAATGATACAAAATATAACAGAAATACAGATATGAAATACAATACAAATACGGATACGAAATTTAAATAGATGCTCCGTGTAGTCACACACACTGTAGGAAATATGTCTTGATGTATTTTTAGCTGTAGTATTTTAAAATGTATTCTTGAATATAAAAAATATTTTCGTATTTATATATTAATTGTTAATTCAAATCGAATGAATTAATTAAATTGAGTGATTACAATAATGATTATTAATATATTTTGTTAATTGTTGTGAGAGTTTTAGAGAAGAGAATAAAGATAATGACGTGACAATAAATATTGTAGCGTGACTGAGTGGTTTGTATAATGGTTAAGGAATTTGTAGGAGGTTTGGTTTGTGCTGACGTGACAGAGAGAGAAATTGACATGACTGAGAGAGAAAACAAGGCGTCCGAAAAGTACTCAGACACCGATAAAGGTCTAAGAGGGGATTGTTTGTAATTGGTAGGGGTAGAAGTGGAATTGGTTATCAGTTTATCGAAAGGAATTTCAACGACTGGTCACTGATTTCTGTAAGTTACAAAAATTTGTAGACGATTACGGGTAATTGTTAATCTCTTTCAACGAAGTTAGATATCCGTGTATTGAAGATTAAACCGACCGATTGACTTAAAGTTTGTGCTCACCATCTTAAACCTTACATTAATTGTAACACACTTTTGCGTTTAAGTTTGACGGTTATCAAACATATATGTACCATCTGAAAGTTGAGGTGGCAATACCAATCCAATGTAGGTTTGGAATGTGTGTAATTAATTGTTAATTAAGCAGGCTTGCTTTACGAAAGACAAACCTGAGGTGGCAAAAATCAGATCCATTGGGATGGCACTCTTATCTTATCTAAGAAAAATAGTGGTCACTGTCGTCTGTGGAGATCAGACGGAGGATGTGTTTGAATCCTATTTGTAACTTATCTCCTCTTTGGCTTGTTCTCCGTGGTGTCGAAAGTGATGTTTTGATTATTGTTATGTTTTAGTGGTTTGATTTTTGGCGTATTATCAGATTAAGGGTAAGGAAAAATAAAATAAAATAAATTCCGTTGTGTTTATGTTAATTCAGGAAAATGAAAATAATTTTCATTGGTTTTCCAAATATAAAATATCGAAGACCAAAACAAAAAAAATCCATTGTTTCTCAATTCCCCGGAAAATTCGAGATGCAACGAGTTAGAACTTCTGTTTCGATTTTTTTGCAAAAATCTCATAATTAGATATCCAGAAATTGGTATCCCAAATTAGGGATGTCAATGGATATCCAAAATTCCAAAATCCAACCGCATCAATATTCTAAATTGAACATTTTATATGGGGAAAGTGATATCTGAAATCCGTAGTCACATTTGGAATGAAGTATTTGTCATCTCTCGAGGCGAATATGGATATTGATGTATACAATTCGAATAACATCTGCTCCGAGACTACATATCCATATCCCAACATCTATATCCATATTTGTAATTGTATACTTATATAATAAATTATATACCTAAAACTATCCATATTTTCACCTTGTGTGGGTATATTTTGAATATATATATATATATATATATATATATATATATTAAATTTATTTACTCAAATAAAAATGTATCTACTGATTACATTTGTTTAAGCATTGAATATTGTTATTATTAGAATATGACCTACAAATTTAAATAAATTAAATTTGAAACCAAATAAATGTGACTATGTATAAAAAAAACTTCTAAGTGAATATGAGGTGAGTCATTATGTTTATGGATACATGTATTATCCGTATTCACTCTGAATCTATTAAATATCCGAGCGGATATAAACTTGTCATATCCACAAATAATCTATAACGTCATCCGTAGATTTTATGCGAAAATAAATATGGATACACTTATCATTCTCCGTTAACACCCTCATCCCAAAAAAACCATTTATCCACTTCTTCGGCCAGTTTCTGTTGATAGGCCCAAGTGATTAGGCCTAAAACCCATACCAAGCCGACTAATGGACCAAACTTAATTTAGGCCGATTCCTAAGTTCTCCAAATGGGCTGCACCTATGAAAACTATAAATATGTTGACCTCCCATAAGGCCATAATCCATTATTTTGGTAGTGTGACATTTGAACCTTATAAATTATAGTAGCGCATAAGATTATTCTTAGGTATTGTTAGTTCGAACCAATATCATCAAATTAAGTGAAGCCCTCAAGGTCTAATTGTATCTTGTCATGGTCATGGAGGCGTTTGTTTTAGTTTTTTTAGAAGTCGTGTCTGGGAATATTTATATTTTTAGTCCGCATTTTTCACGGAAAAAAATAACTTGGCAATATTTAGGAAGCTATGCAGTGCTCATTTAGAAATTAGAATACAATCATACGTAAATTATTTAGAAACAGGTTAGAAGTCCACAAACCTCAAAAAAGATAACCACTTGTGCCCTTTTCACGAACAACTTAAAAGTGTACTTGGCAAAGATAGGCACTTTACGTACAAACACATCAAGAGATATTTTGATTTTATATTTTTGGTCATGAATGAAAGTAATTTGGCTGTAGGAACCGAAAATAAAGTTTTTGAGATGCATGTGCTTGTGTTGGTGATGTGGGCACGCGTTGATGTAGTAGTTACTCATCAAACATGTATTATATATGTTTTGGATTTTCTTGATTTTTTTTTTGAAAAACTTGAAAACAATTGGTTTTGTAGATAAACCGATAATCGGTAAAGCATGAACTATACATTTTTGTATGATGTAGTTATTGTTTAACAAAGGAATGTTGGGTCATGATTTTTTAAGTTGTTGAAAAAATCTTCATTCTTGCACCAAAAGTTCTAATTAAACAGCCTTTGTGATTCTGATTCTTGAGAATCTAATCCATTTTAGTGAAATTCACTTGTCCTTTGATGTTATAACTACACGAAACACGTCCAGGAGAAGAAAGCTGAAAAAGTGAAGACAAGTTCTTTATACTTCTCAAGGCTACAAATGTCAATTTCACCGTCTATTTTTTTAAATATTTTCATTATAACCCTCCCTCGATTTTTGGATTTTAGTGTTCGATTTTTGGATTTTAGTGTTCAAAAAACTCGATTTTTGAAACACCGAGTTCTATAGAAATGAAAAATTTCACAGAACTCGGTAATTGAGATGTCAAGTTCCGAGACTTCGATTTTCTCCACACAGTCAGGAGTGTGCGTTGTTTGTTTGTAGTCCAATTGAACTCGACATTTGGGACACCGAATTATGGGTAAAAACACAATGTTGAGTTCATGTCTCAGAAAAATAAAAAAAATAAAAATTGAGAGATCATTTAAGGTAAAAGGTCGTGCACAATGTTATCAAACTTGAGCTTACATTTTTATTTCTGATGTCAAACTCTGTGTTATGTTTGAGATTTATTGGAAAATCTTCGCTCAAAATGGTTCTTTTGTGGTTGTGTATGAAACTTATCGATGAATGTGATTGAATGATTTGAATTTTTTAATAGGAAATGCTATACAAATGTGACAAAAACGAACTTATTGACCAAATGAATGATTTGAACTCGAAAACTGTCAGCACAGAACTCGACGTCTGAGTTGCCAAATTCTAAGAAATGAACGGACAGAAATACATACTTCAAGCATTTCCCGGCGAATCCCCCCTATCGTCTATGTATCCCGAGAGGAGGAAGCAGACTCACTTACTTGCCTTCCACTCATCCTTTTCGAGTTGGGATGCATGAACCCTTCGTCTGGGGAATAAGCAAGGCAAGCAACAAGTGGAGCACTTCTTTCGGGAACAAGTTTTGGGAACGAGGCACTTATACATAGGCATAAGCGCCCTCTTGCTACCCATATGCAAGGCGTCGTCTTAGCCTTCCCTTACTGACCAGGATCGCTCCCACACCTGGCAGTCCAACTCGTTTAAGCTCCTATATGAATGACTTGTTGTAAATGATTCTAAGGATTAGATTCTTGTGGTTCCGGAGGATCCAGCTCACCAGTTGCTGGAGTTGCAGGTGAGGATTTGAGAATAACGCTCGTTATCTTTCCAGCCATAGGCCGCATGCCTTGTTGAGGTGGCGTAAGTTGACGCAAATCCAGATTTAGCCTGGATCTCCACTCCTCTCGGTAACCCAGATGAAAAGCAGATACAACAAGCGTTATTAGCAACTTGAGGCCTCAATCTATGATTTATCATTCATGGACGTTAATAAGACCCTTCTTGGGAAGCAAAAATGTTCTGATAAAGACGTTCTTCAGTAATATCATCATGACTTTTGAAGTCATGTGCGGGGTCGTAGCCGATATTGCAACTCTGATTGAGCTCCAGTTAAGGGAAAGACCCTCACTACCCAACCGGAGAGCGGACAACTAATGCGTTCCATGGAGGCCATCTTTCTTCCTGATTTCCTGGGCACGAATGTCCTCATCTTTAAGAAGTTCTTCAAGAAGTTCTGCATCATCAACATCTGGAACGTCTACTGGAACAAGAACGTATGCATCCTCGACTTGCTTGACTAATAAAAGAGGGTGAGCGAGAACCAGAGAGATCTTCACGAAGGCCCTTTACTCTCCTTGACAGTCGAGCCAAGCTGAGCTTTCCTCTCCTCTTTATATGCTTGATTGGTTGCTCCTCTCTCTATGCTTGAGTCCAGAGTGCGCTAGCGCGACGTTGCTGGGATCGCAGAAAAGTCTATTGTTTGAAAGAGAGTAAAACAACCGGAAATCCCAGGAGCTAATCCAAAATCACCTACTTGATTAACAGGATAATCGAAATGCATTCGGTCATCCATTCAAGTTTGCTCAGAGAAAATCCATTATTTCTCATTCGATTCACCAACCTTCTTTCGGTCGTCCGTGTTTGATTTCCAAACCGAACAAAAATTATTTGTACAAACAAGCACATACAACAAAATTCAATTAAAGAGAAAATATTTTTCATTGTATTATGTTTTACTCTAATTTTTGTAAACTCCGAAAATCACTTTCTGAAACTTTTCGCGTTACTAACACTCCTTAAGTCTCAGAACTTGGTATCTTAATTCTTAATTTGTTTAGGACTCAGTGTCTCAAACACTGACTTCTGTAAACACTAAAATTTAAGACGTGTTGTGGTCGCGTGCCGCGAGGTGGTGCAACATGTTTACAATTAGAATTTCAAAAAAAAATTGAAAATTTTTCTTCTAAATTTTTCTGTTTTTTTAACTGAATTGCTAAACATCGCCCCAAAATTACTTAAATCGCCCCTTGAAATTACCAAATTGCCCTTCATCCTATTTTTGCTTATATATCTCACAATTTCACTCTTTTTTCAAAACTTTCTCTTCCTATACCTACTACAGAAGATTAGGAATGTCTCGGAGGCCAGGCAAGCAGCCAACAGTTCCCCCGGTGTACCCGTATACGGTAACCTTACGTTATTTATTTGTTTTCAAAAAAAAATTAAAAAAAGTGGTCGGCGTCCGAGGGAGACGCCCCCCGCATGGGGCGGGCGTCCGAGGAAGCCGCTCCCCCCAGACGGGCACGACCTCCGCTGGCTGATGATACACAGTTGACGGCGTACCTATTCTTGATGCTCGGAGGCGTCTTGTTTGTCGACAATAGTGGTTGCCGGATCAGACCACGCGATCTACTGGAGGCTAGGGACCCGGACACCGTTCGTGAGTACTCGTGGGGGTCATCGACGTTGGCATACCTGTACCGTCAGCTTGGGATAGCTAGCCGTGCGGATTGTTCTGGGATTGCAGGTTGTCTTACGCTGCTGCAGGCGTGGATATACGAGTACTTTCCCACATTCCGCCCGCATCGTGAGCGGAAGATTATCGACGAGGGTCATCCACGTTCGGGTATGTGGGCCGTCCGGAGCGAGGACAAGACCGATGGACGATTGTGTTCCATCCGCGCACTGCTAGATCAGATGACTGCATCAGTCTAGATATAGAGCATGTCCGAAATTAGTCAAATTTCGCCGTCTCGAGTCTTCAAGAGCGTTTCGAATATTCGTCAGCTGCATTTCAATAGCCGCGTTGACGCGCTCGAAAAGAGTGTCCAGAGCTGCAGTCGATGTAGAAATCCACTCTTTTAGAGCCGAATGAGCACTTTCGACCCTACAATTCGTGGTGTTCCCAAAATGAAGGACTTTGTTCGTCCAATTCAGCACAAACTTTTCTTTATGCACCAATCACGTGGTGTCCAGATACTCCGTGATAGCCGGCCACGATCTATACAAATCTTTCAGAGCATACACAACTCTATCATACTCGGCTTCTGAAGTAGAAAACATGATTTTCCTCCATCTTCCACGCCTCAAAGTCTCTGCCATCTGCTTATTTTTGCCGAATACGTGGTATGCGTAGTTCAATACGTCTTTGTTGATGTGCCATGTGCAGAGTAAATGAGCAGAGTCAGGAAACACCTCTCTCACTGGTCGCATAAGGCCTAACTCCCGGTATGTTATTATTGCAGTCGGGCTGACAGTCCCCAATAACAGATCTCGCAACTTCTCCATCACCCACAGATAACTGGAGTAAGTTTCATCCATCAAAATCACATATCCAATAAGAAAATTCATGTTTGTTGGTGTGACCCCAATCATTTCGAACAAAGGCATCTTATACTTGTTCGTCTTGTAAGTCGAATCCATGCAGATAGCGAAAGGATATGTCCGCAACAACTGGACTGACGTCGGATGTGCCAAAAAAGCGTGAGTGACGACATCAGTTTCTGGATCCGCCATAATCCAATGTAAGTACTCACACTGCACTGCTTGATAGAGAAACTGCTGGACGGGATTCCGGTCTTCAGATTTTGTCCTCCTCATGTAATCTCTGAAATTATAAATATGTCTTTGATTTGGATTATCCTCCGGGAATTTTTCTTTTACTGCCTTCAAGATGTTCCGTGGTTTTGCTTGCGCCTCAGTCATATCACGAACAATCTTCTTCGCCCCAGAACTTAGACCACTAATTTGACGATGACCCTCTGGATAAACTGTCAGTCTGTGGTTGTGATGTCCGTGAGCAATATTAAAAACCACAACCCATCCATCACGATCTCGTCGCTCCACCACTTTTATTAAGAAACGGCAACCGCAACCCTTTCTTTTGGTGTTTCTTCGAAGTGCAGTATCCATATCCCGAGACTCCATTTGATTTCGCCGGTCGCATCTCAAATAACAATCCATCCGATTATCTGATCTTGTTTTGTACGACGACACGACCAAAAAAAACCCAGCTCCGATAGCTACTTGTTTGGCCCATTTACATACTTCATCGATTGTTTCAAAGATTTGTGTAGTTTGAAATAACTCACTGTAATCCACTCCATCACCACCGAAATCTTCCAACAGAACCTACAAAAATAAAATCGAAATTAAAAAAATCAAAAAAAAATCGGGCGTCTGTATTAAACGCCTACCCCATGGGAGGGGCGTCTGAGTTAAACGCCCTTCCCAAGGGTGAGGCGTCTGAGTAGGACGCCTAACCGAAGGGAAGGGCGTCTACTACAGACGCCTTACCCAAGGGGAGGACGTCTACATAAGACGTCTCTCCCATTGCGTAGGCGTCTGCGTTAGACGTCTCGGCCAAGGGGAGGACGTCCTACGCAGACGCCCTCACCTTGGGGGAGGCGTCTAATGCAGACGCTCGGCCCAAAATTTGCCCCGCGCCAGGCTTTCCTCACCGGATGCATCATCATCGCCAGACATTTTCGTGGTGTTTTTACTGATAAATTATGAATATACAAGACCGTAGGCCTAATTTATAGACACGGGACGATATGGGTATTAAATATATTGTTAAGGGCAATTTGGTAATTTCAAGGGACGATTTAAGTAGTTTTAAAGAGCACGGATTAGAAGACAAATGTCTGCCAAGGAATCTATCAACTTTAATCTCATGTTCTGCACCTTTTACTTTGTTTGCACCCATGGATCTTTTAATTGGTTTTTTTAATCTTTGTTTCGACCTTTTTCTTTAAGAGAAAAGTAGCTTGTGATGGGAAAAGGCTGCCTTGAGAACATATTTTCCAGGCCTTTAGCTTATTTAATAGTTATTAAACTAACAAAGGTATTAATTAGGCTTTAATAAAGCCAAAGATTAGATATATTAATCATTATTGTAAAACAAGGTCTTAGCAAGTTCAAGTTCCCATGCAAACTAATAATGATATGAGAGATAAAATAAACGTCAGGATTAGATAGTAGATACGTTGCATAAATGATAAAACTGGTTGTTTTGCAAACAAACCCCTGTAAAGAAAGGTATACATATAAAATACAATTAAATTTATAAGTTTTTTATAAACCAGTACACCTGCATTATCTTGAATTTTTGCAGATAATAACCTTTTATTTTTGTAGAGGGGAACGGAAGTCGGCAACGGTGACTTCCAACATTTGTGAAAAAAAGGAATTATCACACCTAATAATTTGAACATTTTACATTTTGTCACCAAGACATATATGGTGAACTATACAAAGGTGTTCTAACTTTTACTTACTAATTGAATTGAAACTAATGACTCCAACCGATGAAAACAATGCATTCTAAAGTTTATTGTGTAAGTGATAGCATCATAGCAAACTATTTGTAGTTAGGGGGAGACAAATTTTTGAAGTTGTATGGATAGACAAGGAGTTAAATGCAACAAGAGCTAAAATAATTTTAATATGTTCATAACTTATAATACAAACCCACAATTCACTATATTATTATATATAGATTAGTTAACCTCCACCACACTAATTCACCAGAACTAATTTATTTATTTATTTGGTCAAAGGAAGTGGGTATTCAGCGCTTGAACAGCCAAAGACCAAGAGGATTAAGATATCACGACATAAAATAACATGGTCAAATATTCTCCAACAATGAATTGCCCTATTCCTTAGATTGCACTTGTACCAGCTTATAGTTTGCATTAGTCCCTGGTTTAATATCTGTTAGGCAATTATTAACACACTTCCCAAAGACAGTTAAATCCAAGTTAGCAACAGTGATATGTGAGCTGGAGTATACTTAATCATGTAAATTATATAATACAATCTTGATTAGCTTTCCACCGTAGATGGCTCTCTCACACTGATGTTATTATATTATTATTTTGAAAAGTGGTGATGAAATTAAAATTAGAATAATTTTGGTAAGTCATGAACCACGACCCACCGATACAGACATAGGTCTAAAATTGTTATGGCCAGTATATATATGTCAACAAAGTCGAACAACCAAAAAAGCATAAAATTCGTTGAAAGTAGCAGTGCAAAAAGATTCATATGACTAGCGCAAGAGCTGGAGGCTGGTCGTCTTCCACCATCTAGGGCTGAGTTTGACCGAAACGCAGGGCCGTTTCGGAAATTTTTGAGGTCCTGTGCGAAAATCAACAACGAGGCTCTTAAATTTGAAAAACATTGTCTTCCTAGTTTAAATAATAAAAATTTCACTAACTTAATGTAATATTAATTGATTTTTTGTCCTCTTAGCAATATTTGAGACAAATTTATCAAAGTTTATGTGCTATTTATGTGTTAACACTAATTTTCTTTGCAACTCAATAAGCTCATGTACATTTTTTTTGAGGCCTCTTTAAAATGAGGTCCAGAATGAGACCCAGAACAAGAGCTCACCCTGCTCCTGCTATTGGGCCGGGCCTGCCGAAACGTAGCTTGATCAGTGATGGGAATTCAGGCTCGAGCTTCTCCAATTGTTGGAGGTTCAATTTCCATATCTGATGCACACCATCATGTTGATGGATTTGGTTGTTTCGAACTGTCACCATTGGATCTGCTGAGAAGGAGTTTGAATCTGCGTGGGAATCGAACATGTAGGCGTCCCACCGAAGACTAGAGTGCGAGCACGTTTTATAGCAGTGGTTTGTTCCAGATGTTGACCCACTTTCTTTTGAGCACCTGCCCATAACAAAGTTAAATCTAAACTTTTATTAAGGAGATCATACTACGTCGGTTCCTTTCACACCATACCGCCCATAAGAAAGCATTTTTTTCAAAAAAAAATCCAATTCTTGTCACCTAAATAATCAAGACGATTTTGGATATTGGATCCAAAAGAAACATTATTTCCTATAGTGTAGTTAAGGTTTAGGTAGGCAGTAGTTGGCTAGTTGCCCAAAAGAAAGAAGCAAATTTGCATTGGTAAGAACTAAGAAAGGTGTTATTATAGTTATTTGTTGGTTTCAGGTCCTCACAGTTGTCTTCTTCAACTTTGATTTATAATTTTGCATGATAGTGATAAGTTTTTGTTCTAATTTGAATTTTGGTTAATCTCAAACTATTTAGGCAGGCCGATTAAATCAGAGGATGTAGGCGCAAGTTCACAGTGGTCATAATCGATAAGTGAAGATAATATATGTAACTAAGAATGACAATGATATAACACCGTCAAATGCTTTGTCCGGCTCATTTCACCCAATGCAATATGCTGGAACATCACCACGAGCCAGGAGGGCATCAGTAACGCCTCCTAGACAGCTGAAGTCGAGGCTGAAGAAACTAGACTGTTTGATGATCGTTTGGACAGGAGATGACTAAAACAATATCCTTTTTTTGTTGTTCTACTATGTCCTATGTATGTGTCAACCAGACAGTTTGGTCTGAACACTCTTCTTGGCCTGTTTGGTCGTCTGAGTTTTGTTTGATAGGGTTGTGGTTTCATAACCTCATCTTTTATCTAATTAATGCAAGTAACATATTTCAAAAAAAAAAATGCAGGCGCGATAAATGGAAAGTGTAACTAATTAACTAGGCTAATTATTAAAACAAAGTTCTGGTATATACTTGATGTAGTACAATATTTACAAAACTTATTACTGTTTTTTACACAACGGTAAGATTCATTGTTCTTATGACTTATAAGATTCTAGGTCACTTCACTTATTACTAATTGATTTTGAGCTGGCCACTCATATTTCAATACACTGTACTACATTGGGCCGTTGGGGTTTGATTAAAAAGATTTAAATACTTTTAAAGAACAGTTTTCACCATTTTAGCATTTGAATTAAATTGCAACCTTCACAGATTGAATTGCATAAGGCACCAGCTGAATAATTTACAAGGCAATTTTTTTTCCACTTAAAATTGTCATAAGTACTATTTTAGGCTTCCTTATATCAAAATAAGATTCTGATGCTTTCTTTCAAAAAAAAAACACTAAAAATCACTACTAGAGAAGGAGAAGATCTCAAATAAAAATATACTGTTAAACAAGGTAAAAAACACATTAGTATCTTGGAAACACATAATAGTGTTGCCGTGGACAAGGAAAACATTGTCTTTTACCTGAGGGCAATTTGATAATCTAATTGGAGTTGAAAAGGTTTTGTGTAATCGCATCGAAATTATCAAGGAATATATAAAGAACAAATTGGTATTGGTTGGCATTGTCAGTTGCAAGCTAAGCTTGGGGTTTCATGTGTTATGATTTGGTCTTAAACAAAAGAAAGAAAACAAAAGTCGAAGAAAAGCTGACTTACCATTAAACAATTGAATTGATCTTCTTAAACAAATCAACTCATTTGTTTCTGTTGTTTGATTTACTCAACCTTTCCCATGGAATTGTACTAATTGCAGGGAGTTGATACCTCCAAGTTAGTAGAAAGTTTAATTATATTTTATAAGAAATGGATAAATACAACAAAGTTTTCTTTAGAATCCTATAATTTTGATCACCAGACGTATACTTTGAGCTTTAGTAAGCAAGCCTCCAACAAATTTTAGACAAAAAAGTTAACTTAAATAAGATGTTTCAAATTAAATTAACGGTAGAAGGACGGCAATAACATCCTAGATGTGTTACTAACTCATACATGGATGCATATATGAATAATATGAAACAACTAAACAAATAACGTTGTAAACCTAAAGGTTAGGGAACGTATATGCAAAACTATCAGAGGATATGATTTGCAAACACATAAAAATTAAGCATATGGTGCGTTTGGAATGATAGCAAAAATTAAATGGAGAAAAAAAATCTGAAGTAATAATTATGGGAGTAATCTTTTAGAAGAGTAATAATTACTTTTCACCATGTTTGGTACGTCAAGTTCATTGAGTAGTAATCTCAAAACTTGAGAAAATCCAACCCGACTCGACCAAATTAGTACAAAGATTTCGTTTTTATTCGTCATACACTATATTTCTACTAAATAGACGTGTTAGAAATGAAAAAAGAAGAAGATAAAATAGAAATTTCAAAAAAATTACCTCATGGGAGATGAGAGGAATGGATTACCCCACATGAGAGTAATATTTCCCTACATTATCCATTTGGAGTTAAAACCCCGCCACAATTAGAGTCAAAAAACTTGGAGTTTGGACAATGTGTTGGAGTTGGGACACATTATCCATTTGGAGTTAAAACTCCACCACAATAATTACAAGTGGTGGGAAGTTTTTTTGCAAGTGATGAAGATTCAAAATTTTCCAGATCAAACAATTTCAAGATCCAAAAAAATTCTATGGGGCGCTGCCCCCGCCACCTCACCGGCGAAGTGGAACGCCGCTCGCTCACCGGTAAGCGAGACCCCCGACCTGTTGCTAATTCAACATGTCTTAGCTAAAAACGACATTTCGAAACCAAGAAAAAAATTGCCCAGGTAAAAACGGCATCAGTAATACCATTTTTATTAAGTGTAAAAACGGCATCTACAGTGTCGTTTTTAGTTAATGAAAATGACACTTGTTGTGTCGTTTTTAAGGTGCATATTTTGTTAATTAAGTTTTCAAAGTGCATATTTTTTCAATTTTCTTTTTTTAACTTATTATCTTAAACTATAATAACATATAGTTGCATTCTCTATGAAAAATATCGAAAAAAACTTATTGTATGCATCATCGAAACATTATAAAATTTATTGTTCTTAAGTTGGAGGATTCGAACAAAGTATATTGCAATCCAATATCAAAAGGGGGGTGGGGCGACGACCGAAGGATGAAAAGTATGTGATGTTATCTCAATTCTTATTTGCGACTTGTGAGTTTAATTTCACAACAACAAAAAACTGACTTGTATATTTGTTTAAGTTCAGAACATATATTTGTTTCTCTCTCCAACTGACACTTATTGGTAGTTGGACAAAAACCCAATTCAAACACCACCACCCCTTGTTTAGTTTGATTTGTTTTTTCCCGAACTTTTTTTTGGGTTTGGTTGAAAAAGTTTACAGCAGCTGGCCTGGCAGGTTGGGCAAAGGAGGTTGGAATCTGAAGTGGGTGCCTTTCTTTTTCCTCTTAAACTTTATTAATCTAATAATGTTACATGTCTCAATACTTCCAGTTCTGCTCTTCTTCTTCTTCTTATCCTTTTGAGGTTTTAGCGTTGCTTGCAAAGTGTGGTGTCTTATTGGGTCTTTCCAAATATTGGCATTTGTGGTTTAAAAAAACTTGAAGGCATTATTCATCATTTCTGGAGTTGGGTTTGTCTCAGATTTTTTTAGTTTTGTTTTGAGTCTTTGCTTTTGCAAATTGTGGTGTTTTGGGGTTCTTTTGCTACTTGGGTCACTTGAAATACTGGTATTTGTGGTTAAATGAGCATTTTTAGGACATGAGGCATAATTTCTGTAATTGGGTTTCCCTCAGAATGCTTTAAATTTTCTTACTTATTTGAGTTAGATTTTTCAAATTTGGTGTTTTAGTGTCTTTTGCCACTTGGGTCACTTCAGAAATCAGAATAGCACTGGCATTTGTGGTAAAAACCGTGTTTTTCAGGCCTTGACCCTTCGTTTCTGGAGGTGGTGATGGTTTCAGAATATTATATTGATATAATAATTTCAATTTTTATTGTGGTGGTTGTTTTCACTCTGGAACCAGCAGTTTCTGATGATCTGATCTGTACTGTGCTGCTTGTTTGAGTTGGCCATTTCACACGTAATTGTTGAGTTCCAAAAGTTTCAACCACTTTCTATAAGTAGTTTACTTTCTAAGTTACATATCCCTTTGGAACTGTAATATGATATTGATGTTTCTTTCTTTTTTTGGGTTAAGGATGATTTATGTTGGAAGACACTGGTCTGGTAGTGGTAAATTTGGATTTCAATAGTAGAATTTGGAGAATTTGACTATCCTAAGTGAAGAAGAAGAAGAAGAAGAAGAATGGATGTGAATCAGAAGGATAACTTCGGTTTGGAGAATGATAGCAATGGGTTTCTCAACAACAATCAGTCAATCAGTGCTGGGGATTGGCGGTTCGGCAATCCTCCACAGCCACAGCCGCCAATGAGTTTGGATCTTGGCGGTCAGATCGGCGTAGTTGATTCCTACTGTCCAAATATTTGGGATCATTCTTCCAACTCATTGAGTGTGGGATTCTCAAATGCCGGACCAGCCGCTAACAATGTGCCCATATCGAAACCTTTGCCGGAGTCTTCAAGGGTCGGCATGGATTGGAACCATACGGATTACACTTCTAAAGGAGCTTTCTTGCAGCCTGAGTTCCCTACTGACTCGGCTTTCATCGAGAGGGCTGCAAAATATTCGTGTTTTGGAAGTGGAAATTACGGTGGCATGATGAACTCTTTCGGCATCAATGAGTTCTTGAGTCCTTACTCCGACGCTTCAAGAGCAGCCATGGTGACTCCTAGAGACCAACCTCAAAAAAATGAAGCAACCACCATAGAGGAGGCTAACAAGAATCGTGCTAGGAGCCCGACGCAATCGAGAGTTCAAGGCATTGGAATTTCTGATGGAAATGAGGAGGCAACCGAGGCAAAGTTTGGTTGTAGTAGTCCAAATGAGACACCTAAAACTCTAACTGCTAGCAAAAGAAAGCGACCTGCACCGGTGAATTTTTTTCTCCATCCTACAGCACTTTGTACTTTTATTTTTTTTTCACAGCTAAATGAACTTAAATTGTAATGAACTCTTAATTATGTTGCTGATCTCAGCAAGAAGCAGAATTCGACCCACCTAAAGATGAACCTGTGGATCGCGTTCAGACCCCGAAAGATAACGGTGGATCTCAATCGAAGGACGATCAGAAGAAATCAACTTCGGACACCACCAAACAAAGTGGCAAAAATGTTAAGGACGGTAACGATGCTACAAAGGAGGATTACATTCATGTGAGAGCAAGACGAGGTCAGGCGACAAATAGTCACAGTCTTGCAGAGAGAGTGAGTACACCAATCTTGTTTATTGCCGTTAACGGTCCTGCTAATTATATCGTTCAGATATGAGATTTTCGAGATTATATCTGAATGTGGGTTAATACCAATCCAGGTGAGAAGGGAGAAGATTAGTGAACGGATGAAATTTCTCCAAGATCTCGTACCAGGCTGTAGTAAGGTAAACTTTTTAATTTGTGCATGAGATTTTCTAACTTTACTGCTAGATTTTTTTGTCGATTTCTTATTTTCTTTACAAAAATCAACTTGGGTTGTTTTTTGTTGTGAACTTTGTAGATCACTGGAAAAGCAGTGATGCTTGACGAGATCATTAATTATGTCCAATCGTTGCAGCGGCAAGTCGAGGTGCGCATTTGTGCTGTAACACTGTCGTTTGTCTGTCCAAAATTCAGTAGAAAATGTCACCACTTGCCCTGCAGAAGCAAACTAAAATCAAAATGTAACATCTTTGTTATCTGTTTAGTTCCTCTCGATGAAGCTTTCCACTGTCAATCCACATCTTGATGTCAACGTCGAAGGAATTTTCTCCAAAGATGTAAGTAGGACATGAAATTGTGATTTTTTACAGCTTCGTACCGAAATTAAAACTTCTGTTCATTTTCTCTGAAAAAGACCCTACATGGTTGCATCTAATGCAGATCCTTCAGTCCCACGCGGGTTCGTCATCTGGGCTTGGATTTTCACCAGATTCCCTGCATCCATTTCTACACCAGACCTCTCAAGGATTAGTTCACCCAGGGTTTCCCGGCATAGGGGGTCCAACTGACATGCTCAGAAGAGCAATAAATTCTCAACTTACTTCCATGAATGCATACAAAGAATCAAAGCATCAGGTCTCCAAATATCTCAATAACATTTGTGCCTCTATCTTAAAAAAAAAAATTATTATCGATACCCTTTTGATTTAGTTGAGTGTGGATTACCCTTGCTAAGTCATAACTTTATTCTTACGAGACCTACATTGATACCAAGTTTCTCCAGTTGTGATTGTGTGGAATCAAGAGTGGACAAATAGATACCTTAACGCTACCTTACATAACTACGTAAGGTCTTTTGATATAATTGATAAGCTCAATATTATTGGCTGAGCATTACAAAACACACGTTGCAGTTGATTTGTCTGAGCACTTCTCAGTAGTTGTTGCAGTTAGTTTATAAAATGTTGTTGATAGATGGCATCTAAGTCATGGAGTAAAACAAATTATTTCTCCGTCATTCCTTTTATTCCTAAAATTACAACTTAAGGTTAGTTGTTTCGGTTTTTCGCTATCTTTGAAACTATATATGGTATTATTTGTTTCGCCTTTTGGTGTGTGTGAAACTAAAAAGATGCTCTCTTTTTAACTGCACTTATCCCAGTTGGTAAATCCATGGTTTGGTGTAGAGTATGAATCTTTTGAGAAAGGAAAACCAGAAAACACTGGGTTTTTTTTTTACTTTATTTGTCCAATTATTTCCTTTTTTTTCTAATCTCATTTGAGTTATCAAGACATTATTTGCAGGTGCATAATGCGTGGGATGATGAACTCCAAAATGGTTTGGACAGAAATCTCCCTCGATATCCAGGACTCAACCGATAAGTCCCGCGAAGGCTTTCCCTTATAAGAAGCTTCCAACTTGAATACACAATTCTTGCTGTCCAAACAGTTCTAGTACCTCTTTTTTACAGGGTGTATAGATCTGTTTCTCCTCGAAACACATCCAAGTGTGTCCGATGTGCCAAGATTCGCCGAAACTTTTGTGTAGCGAATGCTGCACACAACATCGATTCTCTTCAAGTACTATGTAAATGGAGACGGAAAACTGCCCGAAGGCATTTTGTATCATAAAATGTGCAGTTAATATGCAAAGTTCAGAAGCTCCACTAATCCGGAAATTTCGAATAAATTCTTCTTTTGGTCGTTTGATGGTCTACACCAAAAGTTCCTGTCTTTGTTACAACTTACAAATAACTCTGTTGAGATTTAGTTGCTTGTATTTTGTGTCTATCCTGCAAGTGCTATCTCAGATGGTTGTCTCAGATGGAATTTGTGATGGTAAGTTTTATTCCGAAGTGATTTCTTGTCCTTAAAGTTAGAACAATGGAACTTTGAATCTGGAGGTTTTGCGACGCTTACACTGGGGTTAGAACTGGTGGTATGTAAGAAGCCTCCTTGAAAATATGTAATATTTTAAAATGTTGAGAACTTTAGGCTCATACAGTGACAGTGGCATATTTGATATATGTATTTTGGACAAACGTATCATGTGAGAGATTGCTGAAGATTTTGATCGTATAATTTTTACCCATCAGGAGTTTAGGACTACTTTTAATGTCTCCAACCAGACATCATAATTGCGAGATTGAGTTTTCATCATTATTGTGTTTGGATCTGAGGCGGTGATTAGATTTTTGACGTGATGACATCTTTATAGTTCGACTCAATTTTTTGTTCGTGGGAAGCTTTGTTCTGCTCAAATTTGTTTGAAGAACTTTAAATAGCAGTCATATTTCTGATGACTAGAAGGTATTCATAAGAATTTCTCTGATGTTATTCTTTGACACCCAATATTTCCGTGAAACAATATTATAATACACGCTAGTCGCTAGGCTCCTAAAATGTAAGGAAAACCAACCGCATAATTTGTCATGTCGTATGGATGGAAATAGAGAGATCCACAAAACATCAATTGTATATAAAATATCGTAGTATCCACAGATTCCCACAATCCAACGAACTAACCACCAAAATTTGGCGATTTCTCTTGCTTATAAGCAGACTTATGGTGTGCTTGGATAGCTAGAAGATAAAAAAGAAAATTCAAGTTTCTCACGCTTGAATGACAACTTCGTTGAAATGAAATAGAGAGAAAACGAGACCAATGAAGAGAAAAATGTATATATGCACAATTTTCTCTTCAATTTTAGGAAATGACTAAATTATCCTTACTGTTTTAGAAATGCTAACTTTCTTTTCAATCTTAGAGAGTGACTAAATTATCCTTACTGTTTTAGAAATGAAACAATAATTCAATGATACAAAAAAGATAATTTAGTCAATTTACGCTTCTTTTTTAATTTCTTTCGTTCCTATCCAAGCAAGAGAGAAGGGGAAAAAACAACAATACTTTTTTTTTCTTCTCTCCTGATATCACCTCCCTGCTAATTTTGATCTTTCGCTTCAAGATGTTGAGAGGACGAATCATTCGAAACCATTGTTTCGTCACAGGATTTCAATCATAAATGCGCAACATTCTAATCAAAACCATGTTTTACTATAGATTTACTCTATGATGTTTTGTTACTCGATAGCTTCCCATTTAAACATGAAATCACTCAACAGAAAAGATTAAAAAAATAAATAGGAATAGGCTAGTTTAACTTAGATTCTAAATGCATGTCCAATAAACCTGATCGTGTTCTATCATTTCAAATTGAAGCAGACAGCCAGGACGCTAATTCTTTGATGTTTAGAAGGGGGGAAAACGCAAATTTCCAACATAAGATGTGATCGTGTCAACATAATTGTATGCTATCACAGCTCACACAGACACATGGGATCCATTAAGTTTCATCTATATGGTGTCAATATGAAAAGAAGAAAACTTCAAAAGGCATGCTTATTCAAGCTAATGTTGATCATAGTTTTATGAATCGTCATTTTGTCCCCCACACTTTCGGAATTTAAGAGACGCCTAATGATCTAACATGGAAAAAGGACCCCAAGAAGCGATGTATTTGATCAATTTATGAAACGATATAAACCCCTCCTAAGAAAATGTACCTACTTTTTTCTTTGTAATGGAAAAAAACTTGCTCTCTCTCTCTCTCTCAAATGTACTCTTCCCACAAGTACATCAAAACAGAATAAGAAGATTAAAAAAACTAGACATTTCTGTTATACAATGAAATACGTTCTTTTTGTCTCCTAACATTTTTCTACCAAACAATGAAAAAATAGCCCTTCGGACTGTTTAACTTCCTTTCTCTAACGGCATATAGCACCAAACAAAATCTTTACTTATAGAATAAAGCAACATTTTAAACTGTGTTAACTTACCTTTACCATACATATGCTAAGTTAACGACTTTAAGAATAAAACAATGGAAGATTAAACGTTACAAAGTTACAGAGCCAACAGAGCATTTAGACTGTCAGGTTAGGTGAGACATACAAATAAATAAAAATGTTTTCATGGAAGGAGGGGGAAGTAAAAAAAATTCCTTCTGTGAATGTGGGAAATGAAGACTTAACTCTTCAGGAAAATGATACAAATTACAGGCTGAGTACCTGTTTTGTTTTTGGCTTCCCTGGACGCCGACCGGTTTGCTTTGCCTTTTTACTTGTTAAGAGCTTCAGAGCAACTTCTAAAGTGACATCCTTGGCGTCTTTACTCTGAAATTTCAGGATCATAAGCATAATACTCGTACATAGGACACCACAAAAGTTTAAAAAGGATGGTGAAGTACATGTTGATGAGTAATACCAAGAGAACAATGTGCAGATTATACTATTGTTATTCCATCCATTAACAAACTACAAAGCAAGGAAATCAACACATTAAAATCACCTATGTTGCTCTGCCCATCTCTCCCCACCCTACCTTATATATTTTTGTTGATTTTATCATCTATTACAATATATGGTTCAGTGTAGATTGATCTTGGTACTTTGGTATTGGGTACATGGGTCCCTCCAACCCCAAATAACCCTTGAATTTGGATACTTTTCACTCAAAATCCCAACCGCCAAATCTAAAACACTAAACCCTTTCTCTCCCTTATCACTGCAATAACACCCTTTTATGATATTTATTAGAACCTCATGTTGGCTGCCATACACAGAGGTTAGTGAGCATGCAGTAATTCGTGATCCAAGTTGAAAGCACACTATTTGCTTGGAGTAAGAAAAGTTATTCTCCTCTTAATGTTTTCGACATATAAATATTAGGGTTAATTGCAGTTTGCCATCCTATTCTTTCACTCATTGACATTTTACACTCTAAACCTTTAAAACGTAACAGTTAATCCCCCCTCACCTTCCATTTATTGACACTTCATATGTTAGGGTTCATCTCCACCTCAGGATCGTCCCCGAGAATTTCACTCTCCGACGATCTCTTGTGCATATGCGTCACCACCACCGTCAACCTAGAGTCGTTCGAGGGACCACTACACCTCCAAATCATGAGCTCAGGAGCTCAATTTCATACAACAAACGAAATGAACCCACAAATCAATCACTACCCAATCTTATTTTTCTTCAATCGGTATCGCTGCCCGATTTGGCCGCTTTATTAGCTATTTATAGCAATTGGAGGTTCTGAAACATTCACCTCATCGTGGCGGTTACAACCCCTCTACCAATTTGGGGAATTAAGCACGCAATTACAACTAATTACAAACAAATAAACTAGGGTTAGGGTGAATCGGGCAAAAGGAGGAATAATTGTTCATTGCGCATCTTCCTTCAGATGCTTCAAATTTGGACCGTCGGATCTACTTTTGTGAAACCCTCCTGGCCTTTAGATCTAATCGCTGCATACTTCTCTTTGAATATGGAGAGCAAGATCTTATTAAGTCATTGCCTCCAAGCCATCCGATCGTAACAACCTTCCTTTCTCCTCATATTAACTAACTTTCGAGCCTAATCTTTAACTAGACGCTACCATTATACCTTGACCTGACATGGTGAAGCTTATCAACAAAATCTTAAATGGAGCAATGTTTAATTTGATTTCAAATAATATTCGAATTCCAATTTGAATTCGAAAATAAAAAATATTCGAATTCGAATTAGGATATAATCTAAATTATTTCGGATATGAATTCGGATTCGGTAACAGGTTTTGGATTTCAGATTCGGATACACCTTGCATTAGCCAAATATAGATGTTTGCATCCCTAGTTGCAGGGTGCAATCTAAAGGTTTGAAGAATCACTATTAACCATGAGGCTACCATTACGGTGTATAGGTATGATAGGCCATGCAAAATGGTTACATCATTTAGATATTATGTTTATAGAAGAAAGTACTTCTATATAAATATTATGTGTTTTCCACTAAAACACACATCTATAAATCGATCATTTTCAAATATACAATTGATACCATAAATCTTTAACATGCAATACTAGTTGGATATGTTGTGCTTCTTTATCATGCCTAAGCATTTTAGCATAGGTACCTTCAAGCATCCAAGAAATGTGTGTTGGTATCTAGGAAGCATCCTCATTAAAAATCACAATTGTAACTACAATACTTCAATAAAATATTGGATATATATCAAGCATCAGTACTATCAACTATCAAATATGGGTAATTGGATACATTATAAGTCGAATGACTAGTATTACTATTCATGGTGCCTAGATGCAAACAAAATGACCACATCTACATATTCTGCGTAGAAATACAACGTAAAACCAAAAAAAAACTTCCTTTTTAAAAGGGAAAGGGATATACCTTAGGTACAGGAGCAATTGTCCTCTTGTGCCTGACTGAAAATCCATATTTTGAATGAGACAATATCACAGGAGAATCATCTTCCGGATGCTTGCCCTATAGTGAAACAAGTCCATGTGTTGGGCAATCTCAAGTGTTGTGATATATCCAAGGAGAAAAATAGAAAACTTGAACATACCAATGTTATAGGATAACGAAGAAGCTCGATTGCCTGCTCTAAAGTCAATGAGTCAATGTTTTTACCCTGAAATAAATCAATGAAATATTTTATGTTGAGATAGAATTATAAAAGAGGACTATGAGTCTTTTTCTTTGAGCATACAAATATTTAACTAAAGCATATGCCTGTCAGTTGTCACGTGAAACTTAAAATATTACAGCATCAACTTTATCACCAAAAGACCTAGAAAACCTTTAAACATGGTCACAAATTTTAAATTTTAACTTTCCATGTCGATTCTCTAAGATCCAATGCCAATTATTTTTCATGTGCAAATCATGCAAATAAAATTTTTAACCAACATATAACGACCTAAGAAAACCTTTAAACATGGTCACAAATTCTAAATTTAACTTTTCATGTCGATTCTCAAAGATCCAATGCCAATTATTTTTCATGTGCAAATCATGCAAATAAAAATCTTAACCAACATAAAACAAACCAAGAATTAGGCCCAATTTTTTATCAGAAAAGTCTAAAAGAACTCCACCAATCTCAAAAGGTTGTCTTTGACGTATTTGCAAAACAAATTCTCCAACATCCAACTATTTATGTCTAATTACATTTACGAGCCTCTCAAATGGAGTCACCAAAATTCATCTATGTTTCGATCAACTTATATAACCATGCAAACTCCAAAAAAAACGAGGCACCGACACTATATGTAGTAGTTAATTGCAAGCAAAGGAAAGATATGAAGCATATTATAGTATGACAATGCAAAACATGGCTAAAATTTAAAACTCAACATATTATATCTTGGTCGATGGGCCCAAACAACAATAAAAAAAATCAGTATCAACAATAAAAAAAATTAGCACTTGTTTATACGGGTTCCTCCTTTTTGCACCCTTTCTGTTAATTTTCTTTGTTTAATGTTGTTGAAGGAGAACTATATCTATATCATCATCACTTGATCTATATCTGCATTTCTAAGGAAGAGAACTTATCACTGAAATACCCATACAGTTTATAATCACATTGTTAATCTACAATTTAGTGACGTCGTATAGGTAAATGTAATAATATTTAAGAAGCAGTAATTTTCTTAATAACATTGTTAAATGATTTATTTAATATTTTATTAAGTATGTTTTTATAGTGTGATGTGGTAAGATCTTTATTCACATTATTACATGTTGATGACACAAGTCTTACCACAGTAATGTATAAACTCATAATCCATGTTATCTACAACATTACAAAGCTTACAATCAGAAAACATAGCAAAGACAATATTAAATGAATTTTAAGCAACCTAGATGAGAGTATTATTTGTCAAAATCAAAAAATATAAATAAACCATAACAAACAGCAGCAACAGAGACAAGCAATGCAATTGCTGACAGCCTGACAATATAACTACAGTTATCGGCCTACAGTTCTAGTTATAGTGTTCAAATAAAATCAAAAGAAACTAGAACACGTCAAAATTTCTTGAAATTTTCTCTATTTTTCTTTAAGGATTTGAATGCATCATTTGGATTTGTAGCAAAATATTGTAGTTCGCTCTGTTCAATAAGTGTACTTCACTAAATGTGATGTATAGCATCCATAGTTTCATAGTGAACTTAGAAACAAAAACACACCTCCACAGAAGTTCTTTTTGGCGAGCATTCCCTTCTGTCATCTCCCAACTGAACATAGTACCCATAAGGTCCCTTTTTCAAGAAAATCTAGGCAAAAGAAAATCAATTAGAGATCATCTTATGCAAATGAAAAGAATTTCGCTGTCCATACCTTTTCGTTTGTGTTAGGATTATGGCCAAGCAATTTTGGTTTGAAGCAGTTATCTGGCTTTTCTGATGAAACATCTTCGTCGTCGTCATCGCTAACTAATGCTCCAGCGATGTACCTAAATGATCACTTCTTCCAAGTTAATTTTTTTAAATAGATGTAAAGAAAATAATAAACCTAAAAAAACTTAATGGGAGAAAGAGATACTGCATGAGATGAGCAAGGCATGTCAACCTAAATTATTACAGTTACATTAGACCATAGGTGTGAACATCTATAGAGGAATGGACATGACTTCAGCCAATTGACTCAATAGATACTTTGTAAGACTTCTTTGGATAAAAATCGCTCAACAAAGTCAAGTTTCAATAACTAGTGGCTATGCATGCAGATGGCACCATGATTATGAGAACCGCATGACTCATATGCAATTCAGAAATGGAGCGCAACTATGTGTGCCACATGTTCTGATTCAAGGGGGGGAAATGTGTGCCACATGTTTCATGGTGCAGCTGGACTTTTAAAAATTTGCGAAATTCAACAAATAAATACTGTTTGTTTAATTATAAAAAAATTGCAAAATAAAGGTAAAAAAACTCTGTAATCAAATTTTATTTGAAAATATAGTACAACTTAAACTAAAAACACGAATATGGTTTGACTTCAGTAGACCATCCAAGTCCTGGATTGCCATTCACCTTACTTGATAGTTGATACCCACTCGCCCACCATAACACTTGGTATTTGCGTTTTCATTGGTTCATTGATTGCAACGTTAGAAACTACAGGTTTAGAAGTTATAACTATAGATTTTTAGGAATATATCATATTCATCATGCATTGCTGCTAAATCCATCATCCATTGTAATACACCATCAACACCACCATTTCTATGAGTTTGGTTCGTGTAGGCAGCCCCTCAGTCCCAACAGCAATAAAAATCATGTGCAGCTCCATCATCTCCCTTTCAAAGCAATTGTGGCAAATGGTGAAGTGGAGGCAGAAACCTTGAACTAAGGTGCCACACAATGTGACTACACAGTACCACCTGATTGAGGTTAACCATATAAAATCTAGTACAAGACTGTAATAGCAGAAAATGGCTACAGTAAAAGGTAAGTACAACAGCAAAGAATAACCAGGTGAAGAATTCTTCTGTCGTAACTGATTTTCGCAAAGAATGTCCAACAACTTTTCTTTTAACCAAAAAACAAAAACACGGTTGCTTCAGAGGGAGAGAAGTAATAAGTGAATAAGAGATAAGAGGGTTGAAAGAAAAAGTGTTGAAAATGAGCGTTATTGTAACCTTTTAATAATTCTAAACCTCTAATCCTACTTAACCGAGCTCAAGTTATGTGCTTCTCTTTGGTGATTGGGACGACGACAAGGCAATAATGAAAGGTGAGGAATGTGTTTGTCTAAGTGAAACACAACACATGAAATGTTTGAGAGGTAAGACACCAATGCTATGCTGACATATACACAGCAAATTGACAAGTTTTAGCAGTTTTTACTCCTTTTTACATAACTACATTGTGTAATTGCATTTTTCAAGATATGGTAAGAATATATTGGTATATCACAGACAACCTAAAGTTTGTATCAACTATAGCATATTAATTACAACGTGAACCATGAATTTTTTTAATTTCCAATGATACTCAAAACTCACTTGCATTTGGGATGCTGGTCACAGCCAATAAAAAAGCCACTGCCAAATTTGCTGATCTTAAACACCAAGGTTCCTTCCAAGCAACTGCATCAACATAGAATATAAGAAATGATTATTATCAGATTTGAAATAGAAATCATGCATCATTTTTTTACGTACAGTAGAGAATGAGCGAGTTTATATTGATTATGGTTTTTAATATCACAGTGAAACCATATCCTGAAAATGAAATAATTTTTAGTAACAACTAACAAGGCAACCGTGTTCTTGAGATACCTACAAGCTAGATGCTTAGACGATGCACCACAAAGTTTTTCGAGTGTGTAGCTCTTATAACACAAACAAACTGAATATCTGAAATCCAAAACAGTTGTTTTAATTTTAAAAAGCTCAATAATGCATCTCGTCATGCTTGTGCATTTTCCACCACACTATGATGTGCACATAAAGTATGGGTCTTTGTACGAGTATAGACAATAAAAGGGCAATGACAGCCCTTCTCTAAAGGGTTAGAGAAAAGGGTACCATTGAACTTAATACATGAAAATAATAAATGTTTGTAATAAAAGAGCCCTTTACGAAATGTTAATGGTGGTAAATATTATAAAAACCAGAAAGTTGTTGAACTAATAAAATCATAACTTTTTTTGGTAAAATACTGACCATAACAGACAACTTAGAATTGTGGCGGGCGTCAGCAAAATAACACTTCTACCTTAAGCCTCGCATGTTGTTTAGTATGTGAGAATGAATAAAAGGAAATAGCGTTGTTGGCTTCTACCCAGACAAGTTAAGTGTGTCTACCACAGTCAGCAGCTTGGTGGCAAAAATGGAGAAAGTCCTGTTATCTTATTTGAATATTACTTATGAATAGGCACTGCACCGACACAGGTAGGGAAGCGTAGTGGTGGTTGGATAACAAAGCTACGGGCATATGCCAATTGAAACACGGACCGGGTTCAGATTACCGATCCTGGTTTGGCCATATTTTAATTTCTTTTGGAAGTAATAATTATTTCATTAGTAAAAACTAGGGTAAGTTGCAGTTCCCACCCCCTGTCTTATACTTTAAAGCGTGGCAACTCCCCTCCCCTCTTGTACTTCTGTTGCGTAACAATTTGCCTTACTGAACTTTACCTTCATTAGTTTTCAACATATTTTCCATTATTCTATTTTTTATATATAAAGCTTACTTCTCATCCATATTTCATGGTAAAGTTCAGATCAAAACAAAGGGCAAATTTGATTCGAATTAGGTCAGACCTAAGGCCAATATGAAACGAATTTGACCAAGATGATTCGATCCAGACTTCACTGTAAAGTTAAGATTATGATCATTCTTGGCCAACTACACCATAAAAAATTAAAAAATAACCACGAATTGGTTTAAAGTGATGGATTTTTGAAGTTTAAGAGGGCAAAGTGTTATAAAATGAAAGTATAGGAGGAGATATTGACACGTTTTAAAGTTCAGATGGGCAAACTGATATAGAGGTATAATTCAGGACTTCAGGTGGCAAAATGTAACTTACTCTAAAAACTATTATTTAAAGACACTGGACCAGATCTAATTCGGACCGGTTGTATACACCCTTATGCATAACCCATAACACGAGCAAGTTAGAGCAGCACTGTGCAACTAAGACCTTACTTTTTTTGGAGTACAGAAATTCAGCTACAAAAGATGACCTTACTTGCACAGTCTTGATTTGAACAGAATTTATGTTACCATCATAGCATTGTAGGGGGGGGGGGGGGGGGGGGGGGGAACCATTAGGATAACCCACGAATCAAACAAAATTAAAAATAATAAGTTTTTTTTTGCATGAGTAAGTCGACTATGCTAGAGTGTCAGCATCCATACCCATAAGAAAAAGCATATCAAGGAGGAAAGGACTCACGAAGAAGCATAGATGAGAAAAAGGAAATACCAAATTATGCTAATGTGCTAGACAGAGGTCACATCTTAGTTTCATTTCATAACAAAAACTCCACAACATTTTAAAATGTATTTTTTATTATCATTGTTTAAAATGTATTATGTAAGATAGACCAACATAACTATCTGAAATGTTACCTAGGACATACTCTGCTTCCATCACGAAGCTCGCCGAATAATATGTGCCCAAACTTCTTCTCCAAAGTCTTCTCTAACTGTGAATGATGTGATACATTAAAGAAACAGAGAGAAACAATGCTGCATATCTTTTCTATTAAGACAGCAATATTTTAGGAAAAATGGCTCAAACCTGCCGAATATTAACATTCCCAGCTGCATCACAATACTTCTTGAATCGTGACCAGTAATCCTTCAAAAGCCCCCTCCATTCCGTTGTACCAGCGGATACGTTATCTAACTGAGATTGAAGCAATCACGTGAGAAGGCAGTACAAGGTCACAAACAGCATGATCCGTAATGCAGCAATCAGGGATGAAATGGGAACCTAAAATCATAAGAACAACAGGAAAACTTTCCTGTTAACCTTTAATCCCTCATAACAACACAATGATTTGATATGTGACATAGTAAGATAGACCGATGCCGCAAAGAAGTTAGTTCCTTCAACGAATAGTTAATACTTTTTGCTAAAGTTAGTTTTTTTATCTGAATTATGAATATTACAATATTAGCATGGGACGTAAAGAATCACATCAAACATATTACTGCAAATCAAAAACATGAAGTTTGAATAAGAAACTTGCACCAATGTAGGATTAGTGGAATCGGCCTGCATCGTTAAAGAGTGTTCTATGAATACATCCCGAAGAAAATAAAAATGCTTTGCCAAAACAGAAGTAAACCGAGGGGAATGAACATGACAAGTTTCAAAACCTTGCCCGAGCAGAAGTTTAGTTTCCTATTAAGTAAATTTATTGGTCTTCATAGACCCCAACGGCCAAAATTCAATAATATTATGTAAACTTGGCTTCCTCAGCCAGATATAGGGGACTAACGAAGAAAAATATCATAATGTCCATTAAGTAAATTACTTGGTCTTCATAGACTCCAACCAACAAATGCAATAATATCATGTAAACTTGGCTTCCTCCGCCAGATAGGGGATTTAGGAAAAAACTTAAGAATGTCCATAAAGCTCAAAGAAAAACCTTCTTCACCAGAGTCATTTGAGATGGAGTTCATATCAACAATAAAAGCTCAACATGCTAACATGTCATCAAAGAGAGACAAACTAGTCACAAGAGATCGTAAAGTTCATGAAGTCAACAGGCATACCCAAAATGAATGCACGCTAAAATTACCTCATTTTCCATGTCAGCAGTGAAACTATAGTCAGACACTTCAGAGAAATGGTGGGAGAGAAAAGCAGAAACCTGAGAAATTGGTCAATAAAAAAACGAGAATGAAATGAATTAAAAGGAAATATAATAGGAGGAAAGAAAAAAAGAAAAGGTACTAATTACTAAATGATTTGAATGACACTACAAGTGAAATCAAGAGTAAGTGAATGATTTGTTAAGATAGATTCAAATCAAAGGAATGCTTTGCCAGTGGTTATGACCACAAAAGATAGTAAAACAATCAATTAATAATTTATCCATGGGAAAAGGAAACACGTAAAAATATTTTAAATGGATATTAGGGATATATATGGCTTTTACTTCGTAAACCAATTCCAAAATAGCAGAATCAAAGAAAGATGAAATGAAAACCGTTTTACGTCCTCGGGTCACTTTGACACCACTAAAACAACAAAAAAGTCAATGCTAGGGATAGCAATTAATTAGTTTGCAATAGCAATATATTAGTCAGGACTCGAGATATTATCTTCTTCAACTTCTCTCCACAACAGTTTGACTAGGGCCCAAAATCACACTCATTTGAAATACCACTTGTATGCACCTGGAAGCCATCAAATTAGATATTATAACTTGATACCAGGCATCAACTGGCACCAGTCCACCGTTTACTAATGGTGTTTGTTTTCAATTGAAAGAAGTGTTTTAAGCAATAGGAAGAACTATCGTAGTACTTCTATTATTTTCTTTGCTTATGATTCAAAATAGATAACATTTACACATGATTGACCATCTTTTTTTTTAACTCTGAGGATGTATTTTCTAGTTGAGTCTTCTTAGTCCTGCAAACCAGCACCAACGGACACCATGATCAGGGTTCAAGTATTGACTGAATTTCGCAAAGATGAAAGCTAACAAACTGAACCAATAGTACGATACTAAATGACCTCTGAAATTCCTCATAATAAAGTTGCACCAAAGCAAATAGAACACCTCCACTTTAGAGTTCAGTCACATAAACAAGATGAGGAAAGTCCCAGATCAGATACATGTAGAAAAGTGAGATGAATACATACTACATACCATCCGACCACGAAATTCCGGATGCAGTGTTCGACTTCTCACTATGATGTATTTCCGATCCTAAGCACAGTAAATAAAATAAACCACTTAGAATTTATAAAATAATACATGTGCAAAAATCCGTACTGTGCATTGCTGAGGAAAACATTAACAAGCGTGCCAGCCTATTAACATCTAACCCGTGAATAGTGGTGGTGTAGAATCTATAAGTTACAAATAGCCAACTGATCTTTTCCATCATCACGAATTTACAGTCAAGTTGCATGATCAGAGAAAATGAAGTTTGTCTCTTGTATAAAAAGTAAACTCTTAAGAGGTACCTTCAGAACTTTAAGAATTGGAGCATAGGTGGATGGTCTTCCAATCCCAAGTTCTTCAAGTTTTTTGACCTGCAAATGCAAGAATTTGATCATTAGAATAAGAAATGGAGAGAAATCATTGATTCCAAGAAGTAAAGAATACTTCACCAATGACCCTTCAGAATACCGCCCAGATGGTTTAGTATGGTGTTGTTCACACTCCAATCTCTTTAAATATATTTGATCAACCTCCTATAAAACAACAGCAGAACCCGAGTTAACACAGTTGTCTTCAAATTTTGTTTGCAGAAAAAGAAGAATCACCATTGGCAAAGAAAATGATTCAGAAGAATCTATGATTGAAGATAAATAATTGCACTATTTACTAGGTGACTATTTTTAAGCAGAAGGTACATGAATCATCTCCCCAAACATGGGCCTTATTTCCACTGTAATTACGAATATGAGCTTTATCAAGAAAAACAAAATGAGGGATGCACATGGTTTACAATTTACAGGCATAGGAATTGCATAAACATTTTAGTATTTTATAATTGCATAATATTTGATCTGCAGAATATTACATACCTTCAGCATACTAAGAATTTCATATTTTTCTTCTTTAATAGCATTTCTTTCATTTCCATCCTGGCCAATGGAAGAAGCTTCGACATCCTAATGAGTTGCACAAAGATACCATTAATCATTACAATAGCAATTTAAAATGTCAAAGACTAGATCACTAAAATGCATAAAAACAATACTTGCAACAAACACCACTCGCCAGTTGTCATAGGCCAGGTAATTCACATTGATATTCAGTAAATAATAATTTAGAAGCATCAGATGGAACATGCGTCCACTGAAAATGTAGTGGGACTTTCTTCTAAGAGACATCCTTGCATGGTTGTCTCAGCTTCTTCTCTTGGAATGTAGGACACGCCCAATGCAGGAAAAAAGTATAGCCAAATGCTAAATAAATCACCATTCACAATAGATGGAAAAATGCAACATCTTTATACTTTATTAATCACTATCCTTGATGAAGTCGTGAAAGGTTAACAATAACAAAGGAGATAACATGAGACCATTCAAAACATTTTAGTTCTGACTTCAGTGATGCTGGGTCTTAAGGTTTCAAATGACAAAGATACTCCCTTAAAAAGATGATAGGGGCATCAGGGTATGCTCTTATCTTTTTTTATCAGTCAGGGTATGCTCTTATTTGTTCAATTTCCAAAGCAACTCTACCTGTTCCCTGTCCTAGTGATAATAGCAGCAATAAGATGCATGTGTTTGTACATAGTTAATGTGTCCATATCAGATAATCAGATAACATCTAGGTTACGGCACTACCTACAAACAAATGACAGAAAGAAACTCACAAATTAATGAGCAAATAAAAAATAAAAAAACAGTTTTGCTTTTTCCAATATACAAGGAAACCTTATAAACTGCTTGGTATCCCAGACAAGTTGTTTTTGAGCCGCTTGACCGAAATATAATGTCCTTCTCAGGGGTCCCAATATCAACATGAACCTAGAAGAAGAACACTGTCAGACTTTATCCCCAAAACACACAAAAATACCGTCGGCACTTCAAATTTGAACGCCTCGACCATAAAAGGCAGAGGGAATTATCTAAGAGAGGAGACTGAAAAATATGATCTTTAAATTGTGATTCGAATTCTTGATCAAGTTAACAGAAGAAAGACAAATGTACATAAACTACACAAGATCAAGAGGTTAAACCTGATGCAAAATCATAGTACGGCTAGAGGAAGAGAAACATGTTTTGGTATTTCTTCAGGTGTTATTCCTTTTGTTATATCCATTAATTTGTAAGGCAGATCAAACAGAAGCATGTAAGCTTTACGTTGAGAGAACGGCAATTGGATCCTTTATAAAAGCATATAATAGTATCAGTCTCCGTAAGGAAAACACTGTATATCCTTTCTTGAGCACCACACAGCAGAACCAGGCAAGCCGTTCTATCCTAGTTGGAATAAATTTTTGCAGTACATAGGACAAACATCATAGACACCAGCAGTAAACCAGAAACCCTAAAACTCCCAATTTACCAGATATTGGATGAGAATGAGCAGACTATGAATCCCGCTTAATCAACATTCAATGTTGACCTAAATTTGTCCAATTTTGTATGTACAGATAGAATTAGGGCACTTTACATCATAAAATGGTGGAGAACCCAACATCACTGCTACCCATTTACTTGGATTCCGTGCAAGTTTATAGCTTGTAAAGGTTTCTGCTCACTAGTGATGAACAGGGTACCCGACTCTGAGATTCCAAACAAAAAAAATGAACCATCAAATACCAAATTCAATATGTTTTTATGCAAATATATCTTAATGGAAAAAATGCAAACATGTTACATGGGTTTCCATGTGCCCCACATTTGCGAATGATGCACCCCAAAGTGGCATGGTTTCAGTACTTGGTAAAGAGGGAATGGGGAGAAGGGTTAGCTCTTCTGAAGAGAGGGTAGTATCATTACATAAGCAACTGCAGAACAACTTGTAGCATTATGATTTTCTTTCATGCATGGTTCAATCCTTCCACTCGACTCAGGTCCTTCTCTTACAGAATGAAAATAGCATCCACTCGATGTGGACAAATTTTACACATGAAGCAGTTGTCTGGAATAACCAATTTGATTGGAAACCGTAAATACATTTTCATCTTGAATAACCAAATGGGTATTGCTACATCAATAAGTTTTCTAAATGGAGAACGATGGAATACAATCTAAAATTTCACATAACAAGCTTGCAGTTATAGCACCGAGTTGTTTTAACTTTTATGATAATAGATTGCCTTGAATAGAAACTCACAGTATCAGTAACAGCAGCTTCCATTTGACATGCTACTGTCCGACACCAAATAAGGGTATAGAGCTTCAATGAGTCATCATCAAGAATGCCACTCAAACTCGCTGAGGAAGAAAGACATGCACATAAAATGGATTAGCTAGGTGTCTACACACAAAAAAACAAAAATCTTTTCAGTTTTCACATAATGACATGAATGTGGGATTGGGAAACCTTTTTCCTGCAGTAGGAAAAGGTGTCAATTAAGTATCTTTCTACGGGGATGTGTAGACACAGCTTCCTGTGTAAAGCCCATGTTAATGTGGCATGAACAAACTAAATGTTAAGATAGCAACTTAAGACACCCTAAGCAAGACTTCATCAGAATAAAAGGAACAGAGGAAAAGCTAAAACAAAGATTAAACTTAAAATTCTGCTGTAGACTATTCCTCTTGAAGTGAATATTACATGGAAGTCTCCAAATGCTCGTAGGCCGGATAGCTTCATGAGCCTCTTGAGCGTTCTTCACCTTCTTGAAGTATTTCCTTATATCCTTTGATGCATAGCTCTCACCATATCTAAAGTACTTTCCCATGTCAGAATTTCTTTTTAAAAAAGAAAAGGTAAAAAAGAGAGGAACGGAAAAAGGTAAAATTAAGACCATCACGCATGGATTTGAGAATTCATGTATATGTATCTGGAAAATATTTGACGTTATAATGTTCTCTCTTGTTTCCATAATGTATTTTGCTAAACTATTTGCAGGTGAGATGATGAACAGAAGGCTTAATAGATTGATTTCTTCTTGACCGAAAAGTTAAATCAATGTTCTTAGTTCTTACAATAGAAACTTGCTCACCTTTGAATGACCAAGGAACGAATATCCTTTGCAGCAGCAGCAGAGATCTACAAAAAACAGTGATATAAATAACTGGACATTCAAATGCTACAACATAACAATGAAATTGTGAAGTTGATAACTATCAATAAACAATATTAAGTTGAAGTGGCAGGCACTAGCCCCGATGAGTTATTTGAGAACAAAGTTTCATCCATCATTTTTTAAATGATTAATTTCCCGTCATTGGATGCACAAATTCAGGAATTGTGAAAAGTGATACTTTTTAGGATTAAAAATGACGGAATATTGTTTGGATTACCTAGATAGTCATTGGCACAAACTGCATCACATAGAAAAACTTCTTCTATTAGTCAGGTAGTGTTCATTTCCCCAACAACAACTAGTTTTATTTTTTATTCCGAGGATCAGCTTGACATTCCAAATAAAATCCTGGTATTAGCACCCTAACAAGATATCTAAGAGCCACCACTAAATACACCATGTCGATACATGACATTCCAAAATAAAACCCTGGTAGCACCCCTAAAAGATATCTGAGAGCCACCTCTAAATACACCATGTCGATACATGTAGACATGTGGTTCGCATATTTCCTCACTAAAATGACAAGAGGCCAAATTTACTTCATGGTTCACCTTTTCAACTATTAAGAACATCGAAATGAAGATAAAGACAAAAACAGAAATTGCCAATTGCAGAGAAACAAAAAAGGGATACATTTTTTTATGAGATAGATAACAAAATCATGTAGCTAACTGTATCCCAAATCATCATGGACGAAGATTCATAAACCGCATTAAATATCAAGCTATCACAATGAAATGAATGCATGCATTGCCCTTGGCAAGTATGAGCAGATTGATTATGGTATGGAAGTAGTTGGAGTTAAAACATGAACTTCAGTATCTATTCAACTGCTCAAGCAAGTAGCAACAGTCCTAGGGAAGCAAAATCCTCGAACAGTTAAAAAGCAGGAACAAATCATATCTCTCTCACCTATGAGAAGGTGGAGCTTGTAAGGAGGGTTCAAACTTGTGAAACCCATGCTAACAGAAAACATACAAAATTAGTGCTCTCTGCAGAATATGGGATTGCTCTAAAATTTCAAACCACAAATATTTGAACATATCATCTGAAAACACAACACCAAAAGGAAGAGCTGAAGAAATGCTCAAAGTTTTTTTTATAATTAAGAAATAAACAATGTTTTGTTTCAAAAAAACCCAGCAATTGGTAAGAAGTCAGGACCGAGGAACAAAGATACATATTCAATTGTTTTGGAGTCATGGAATGGTATACAGTGCCAGCCCGAAACAAGATACGTTAGTAAGGCAATGGAAACAATGAATCTCAAACAACATTCTTGCAGAGTATACAAAATAATATTGCTGTATATGATGAAATAATTCGAGCAGAAGATAGTTAATGCTAGAGAATGTAGTCGAAATAATACATACATGCAGGCCATCAGTTCTCATATACGTTATTAATCCTGTCGCCTGTTCATCTGAGAGAATAACACCTTCATAGAGCTTTTGAGCAAGCTGCACAACCAGATGCATGACACGTGCACCGTAAGAATGCCAATAAGAATTCACAAGTCCAATGCAACTCTCACAAATTTACTTGTGCTTCTCAATGTTGAGCACTGTCAGCAGCATGCCCAACTTGAAGTCAACCATTAAGAAAGCAATAGTTTTGGGTCATTGCTTGCGTGTACAATGGACATTTATTAGTTTTTAATGACAAGGCCATGACATGGTACCAGAAAATATTATTGGTGAATGAACAATTCCGATGCACAACACACATATAGGGTTTAAGTGTCTCATATGTTCCTTATTGCATACAAAATAGCATGATGCAACTAGCATGTAATTGGCCCGATGGACAATGTTTAACTTTAACACGAGCACGAAACATAGCATTTACGTAGATTTATTAGGAATTTGACCATGGAAACTGATATATGTAATATAGCCAACATATATGAATACATGCAAAGTTATATGAAACCCCAAATATGAGAAGATATGTGAGCATATATGCAAAGTTATATGAAATCTCAAATATGAGAATGAATATGAATAAATTATCAAGAATATGAGGTGCATCTGGATGTGTTACACAATTGGGCATAAAAATAATCATCCTAAAAAAATGCTCTTGATTGCATGTTTATAATCTGGTATAATATCACAAAGATAATTTAGCTGATGTGCTTCTTTTGGGTCTCCTAGATTCTCAAGGTCTCATTTCAACTTTAAGTTTATCACAAACAATAAGTTAACTCCAAATCACATATCAAAAAGATATTCTTTGTTAAACTTCAAACTCGAACTGAAATGTAAGTTTTGATTTTCTATTTATACTTTTCTCAAATAATATTAAAGGATGTTTTCACATTATTGGTTTTCATAACTGTAATTTATACAAAGTCCAGACATGATGTATTTTTCATAAATTCATGTGTTTAGGTTCTATCTGGTATTATTCTAAAAGTTGCTCACTTAGCACATTGCTAAATTTAGGCAGTCACAGCATGTGATATCAATGAATATTAGTGTTCCACGGACTTGGTGCTTCTTAAAATAGTTTTGCAAAATGTGTCATCTTTGAACTCAAATGTCCAGATGTAATACTTTTAAATGTTCATATTTGACAATATATGATTTGACATTTGACTAATATATGACACGTTTATTTTCCAAATTTTGACATCCAAGCTAGATCCATGTTGCAAAAGGCAAGTAGTATTTTAAATCAAACAAATGGTGCCAACATAAGCTCACATCAAGGAAGCCAAGTGACGAGGCTTGTTTTCCATAGCACAATGTGCTTTACATCTCTGACCACACCAATATCTCTGTTTGATATCTCAAATATCTTTTAGTTACAACAGTGATCACATATTGCCACTGGAAATCAAATACTACTTTAAATTTGTTCAATTTACCTACAAGACACTAATCTTGTCTACAGCTACAAGAGATCACAGTTCATGCCCAAGATTGTCCACTTTTGACGTAATTACCAGAGGACTCTTGGAAAATAATACAAATAATTTGAAGAAACACTAACCTTCATTGTGTGAGCAGCTGCAAAATCAAACTTGGCTGCAGAGTCTTGCTGAAGAGTTGAGGTTATATATGGCATTGGTGGATTCCTGTGGGTTTTACCTTTTTTAGATCCTAGCACTACAAAATTAGAAGAGAAAATTCTCTTTTTCATAGACTCTGCCTCCTCACATGTGCCAATGGAAAGTTGGTTCAATTTTTTCGAGTCGAAGTGCGACAACTCAGAGATTATTGAAGCTCCATCTCCAGGAGCACTTGCACCAATCTTTTCAAACCCAGCTTCCATACTCCAATACTCTGTTGGATTAAATTGATCTATTTCCATCTCTCTATCACATATGAGAGCGAGAGCAGCAGACTGCACACGCCCAGCAGACTGACAACCGGGTAGTTTCCTCCATAGCAGAGGAGAAATACTAAATCCAATCAAATAATCAAGTGCACGCCTTGCAAGATATGCATTTATCAAATTTACGTCTAGATCTCTAGGAGTTTGCAGAGCACTTTTTATTGCACTGTTTGTTATTTCGTGAAAAACAACCCTTGTCACATTAATATTTTCTTGTAAGGCATCCTGTTGTTGCAGCATCTCAATAAGATGCCAAGCAATGGCTTCCCCTTCACGGTCGGGATCAGTTGCTAGAATTAGATTTTTTGCCCTGAAGAAAATAGAAAATTTTCACTTGATAATCGAAACTGGTTTTAAGCTTGTATTTTCATTCAGATGTGCAAATCTAGTAATACTAAATTAAATAATTGAGTGATGTCGAGGACAACACATTGTTAAAGACAGGGTTTCTTCATCATTCTGGTTTTCGTGAGATTTTAAGGTTAAACAAGTATAACTTACCCATTTAGTGCTACCTTGATGAATTTAAGATGGGTCCATGCAGAACCAGGTACCTCCCAGACCATGCTGAAATCATCATCTGGTCGTACCGAACCTGACCTCCCTGCTAGATCTCTTACATGACCATAAGTTGGAAGAACATCAAACATGTCTCCGAGGTAATTCTGAATAGTCTTTGCTTTGGTGGCAGATTCGACAACCATAACTGACTTGCCCGTTGGTGGGAAGAGAGGAACCATTTCCCTTTTCCCGACATTGATATTTCCAACTGGATATGCTTTTTCATATATTTTGGGTGTCGATGATTTCTTTGAAGCTTTGGTTTTCTTCCCACGTGAAATCTTAGAGGCATTACTCTTCTGAACAGCTTCACTGTTTATCATACTGTCTTCGCTCTCTGTCTTTTTAATCTGTTCTTTAGATCTCTTCCTCCTGCTACTCGCTGTTTTTTTCTTCTGTAAGCCTTCAGACTTTGCAGCATCTTTTTGGAGAGGTGGTTGGGAGTCATCCACTGTTGTAGCTTGATTTAGGCTGCTATGGGCAGGTAATGACTTGGCCCATTGGGAGCCACGGAATAATTCAATTAAAGAATGTCTGCGGACTTCCTTCCCATCACTTGTATTTGTATTTTTGTTGGTTTCCTTTCTTTCTGTTGTGTTTTGTGAAAAAAATCTTTTGCTGCTTTTTTCGTAACAAATGGAGTTTGATCTAGATTTATTGCACGCCGCAATAATAAGTGTGTGTTGTCTCCCGATCCGCAATGTATTATCGAGCCGGATGTTCAACCAATAGTCACAACCACTAATCGAGTAATTTCTGCTTGCGGCCAGGGTAGAACAAGGCAAGTGAGCCCTTGAAATTGGAATACATCCGCACTGTGTCTGTTGCAAAAGACCACAAGAGGCAAGTCAGAGTGGTAGAATAAACACTAGTACAATCAACTACCAACATTAGGGATGAGCTTCGGTCCAGGACCGGACCGGACCGAAACCCGAATTTTCGGGAAGTCCGGACCGAATAGGTTCGGTCCGGTCCGGTCCGGGTTGGTCCAAAACCCGGATTTTCCCCTTAAATTTTCGGTCCGGTCCGGACCGAAGACCGAATTTCCAAAATTTTGTGGACCGAAGACCGGACCGAAAAAATTCGGTCCGGTTCGGTCCGGGTGCCCGGACCGGACCGAATTTTGCTCACCCCTAACCAACATCAAATGCAAGGAATGTCAGAATGTGCACATCAAATGGATATAGATGTTGTTGTTGCAACAACACGACCAAAGAAATTGATTGGGCCATGGATCAGCATATTAAACGATAGTGAGAGCCTTCCCAACCATATCCATTGCAATAACTTGACATGTAAAAATTATAAACATTGCTTTAAAAGAAAAGAGAGAGAAAAATCACACCAAGTGTTATAGCAACGGGCCAACGGCAATCCGAAAAATTCACCACCCAAACTTTAGTAAAGTTTTTTTTAAACTACGAAACTGTTTGAAATTGGTACGAATGTAGATTTTCGACACGACTTCTAAACAGAGGTGGAGCTACAAGTTCACAGTTACTGAAAACAGTCACTGGAAATTCTCTTAACTCTTCGCATTTCGGGATTCCGCCTCGCCTGTAACGACCCTCGAGGATTGCGGAATCGTTGGCTTTTCGTCACTTCAAAGTTCAAACATATTGTACTTACAAATTCCGACTCTCCCGACCGAAATCCCCCGACTTGAAACGATATTGCAATTTTGACCAAACTAATGGGGCTTGGGAACGGCGAAGAGAAAACGAACCTGAACCATTGGGAGCCGACGGAGGCAGGAGGAAAGCGCGGTGGAGTGGTGGAGACGCATAGGCGCGGCGGCACAGGGGGCGGAGGGCATCGGAGCATGTGGCGGAGGGCGTCGGCGAGAGGGGGAAGGTTAAGGAAGAAGTGGCGAGCGAGGGAGGGTTTAGGGAGAGAGAAAGAAAGAGTTGGAAAGAGGATTTTGTTTTTCGATGAAATACATATTATTGGATAAATGAACATGCGCAGAACACGTAGGAGCGGACGGTGTATCTGGTAAGAATATTGCTATTGTATATTTGTATGATTGTCGAAAATATAAAAATTAGAATTATAAAGGAATTAGGTATGCAACTTAAATTGAAAAATAACGATGATACATGAAAATCAATAGATTATTAAAGTTCGAAATGACCGAAACGAAAGTAAAGAACATTGCTTAAAAAAACAAACTACAATTAATTATTAAATTGGATATCCAATCTCTAAACATATGGTTTGTATATTTACAAAGAAAAGCACCTCCTAAATCTAATTTAGACATGAGACAAAACCAACATCATTTGTACATTCTCTGGCATACAACTATCAAGGTATGAGTTAGGCTCGGAAACACGAATAGAAGGGTCATCACCCAATATACCCTTATATGAATATAAATGTTATAAATTAAATTATAAAAACCAACACGATACGTTAGCTTTTGAACTATAAATAAATATATTAAAGAATTAAATAAAATATTTTAATCCAAATAGTTCATTAATTCTCGAAAACATGATTTGAAATACACGTTCTCCGTAAAATAATTGGGAACTACTAAACGTCGCCCCAAAACTACTTAAATCGCCCCTTGAAATTACCAAATTGCCCTTAACAATATATTTAATACCCATATCGTCCCGTGTCTTTAAACAAGGTTATTGACTCAGTTTTACTAACATTCCAAGTACCAACACGATACGTTAGCTTTTGAACTATAAATAAATATATTAAAGAATTAAATAAAATATTATAATCCAAATAGTTCATTAATTCTCGAAAACATGATTTGAAATACATGTTCTCCGTAAAATAATTGGGAACTACTAAACGTCGCCCCAAAACTACTTAAATCGCCCCTTGAAATTACCAAATTGCCCTTAGCAATATATTTAATACCCATATCGTCCTGTGTCTTTAAACAATGTTATTGACTCAGTTTTACTAACATTCCTAGTACCAACACCATGAAAATGTCTAGCGAAATACCTAGATCAGGCGAAGTAACGGAGGCGGGTTTTTTTTTCCGACACGGGCGTCTGGCTAAGACGCATGTACCATCGTTGAGGCGTCTTAGCCAGACGCCTCCACGATGGTACATACGTCTTAGTCAGACGTCCCGTTTTTTTGTTTTTTTTTTGTCAAATTAAAATTATACGGTGTGTTATCTCAAATTATTTGACGTTTCTTTGCAAGTTTTCGGTGGTAACCGGTTGGATTACAATGTGTTTTTTGCAAGTGATGAAGATTCAAAAAAAATCCAGATCCAACATTTTTAAGATCCAAAATCCCCCGGCGGTAAAACATCATGACTTACAAATATTAACTTATTAATTAATTAATTTAACAATTATCCAAATTTATAATCAATTATCTTTTTAAAATAATAATAATAAATTACGGGCGTCTTACACAGACGCCTGTCCCATGGGCGGGGCGTCTGGGTAAGACGCCTCCCCCATAGGCGAGGCGTCTGGGTAAAACGCATCCCCTATAGGGGAGGCGTCTTACCCAGACGCCCCCGCCTACGTGGGGGCGGCTCTTTCGGACGCCCATAAGTTTTTATTATTTTATTAAAAAGATGTTAGATATTTTACCAGATTCGAGTACACTGGGGCGTCCGTTGGCTCATTACTGACCTTCAAAACATTATTTTTTATGATTATAAGAGAAAGATGAAGAGAGATGTGTGATAGAATGGTAAAATGTCGTGTTATAGCAGTAGAAATGAGAGAATGGCAAAATGGTAATTTCAATGAGCGATTTAAGTAATTTTGGGGCGATGTTTAGCAATTCAGAAATAATTCCCTTGAAAAGTATTTTTATTGTTTGTCATAACCAAAAGTGGGTCTCCTTTGGGCCTAATGGGTCCATGAGATTTCATTTGAAAAAAATATATACTATTATTAAAGCATTTTAAAAAGAACTCAAATCAATACCTTAATATCCAAATCACACAAACTCTCGTTCTCTCCAACCTTCGTCTAGCCCAAATATTCAAAACAAACATTAGTATCAAGTTTTGGGGGTTTCCCAACACAGATGTAACAAAAACTCTCTTGTATTTGGTTTGATTTAAGTATTTGTTTTGGTTTGGATTTGTGTTAGTGAGAAGTTAAAGCAAACATGTGTTGTTGCATACATGTTTGGAAGTTGGTCGGGTTCATATACTCTGTTGCCTCAATTGTTAAATGTTATTAAACAGTCAAATCTTGGAAGTAAAGTTGTAGTTCATTCTGACCCTTTACCATGCGTTGGTGTCCGTCAGTTTAAATGTGCAGCATGAGCTTTTGGTCATTGTATTCAGGCATTCCAATATCTGCGTACTGTTATCAGTATAAACGTCTCATTTCTTAAAGGTAGATATGAAGGAATGTTACTTGTTGTTGTTGGGTATCACACTGAGAATCAACTACTGCCTCTTGCATTTTGGCTCGTTGAGAATGAAAATATATCCAATTGGTGATGATTTATGAGATGGTTGGGACGAGAGGTGATTGGAGATAGGAATATATGTGTCATATCTGATCGACATGCTGCAATTAAACACATTTTTAGGAATCCCGGTTACGGTTGGCACGAGGAAGCAAATGAAGCAATTCATCGTTTATGCACACAACATATTGCCGAAAACTTACTTAAAAATTGTAAGAATCAATATGCAGTTGACGCCTTTAAGGCAGCATGCAGACACAGTAGTCCGTGGGATTTCAAAGTCAGTTTGGATCAAGTTGAGTATTGGAGTAAAGATGCATTACAATACATAAGAGGGATTGGGGGAAAAATGAAACAAATGAGCATGAACTAGAGGTTCGTAGTAAGTGGTCGTTGTGTCACGACGGATGCCAAAGATGGGGGAATAATGACAAACAATGTTGCGGAGTGCCTAAACAATGTATTCAAAGAAGCTCGTGGTTTACCCATGTGTGCAATTGTAGAGGCGACATACTATAAACTGTTGGAGTGGTTCAACAACAGAAGACAACATGCACGTGTGTTGGCACAAAGAGGACACATATTTCCCGAGAGGGTTACACAAATATTGGAAAAAATTGCAGCAGTTGCATGTCAACATGAGGTGAAAATAACTGATTTGGATACAAGGGTATATGAGGTCATAGTCAAACATGAAAGAGTGAGCAGAATTGGAGTAGTAGGAGGGATCGTAGTTACAAGGTGATTCTACGTGACAGCACCAGACCGAAGTGTAAGTGTCGGAGACTACAAAATACAGGTATCGTTTGCAGTCATGTTTTGGCAGTGTGTGCCGCACGTAACTACAATGCCAATGTGTAGGATCGTGTGGGTCTATGGGTCCACAAACTAATCACGATTAAGCCTTAATTAACTACTTGGTTGATTGATCAAAGAATTGCAGCGGAAATTAAAAACAAATCAAACACAAGTAGGAAAGCAATGCAAACCACAAGAAGACACCGGATTTACAGAGGTTCGGCCGCGCCTACGTCCTCTCTTGCAAGCCCCTCTCGAATCTCCGTTCGAGCCCCTCTTGCGTCTTCACTATGCCTCCCCGTTCCGGGCCGGGAGCAACGCCTTTTACAAGTCTTCAAGCTCGCGAACAACCCTCGCCGAGCTTGGCACCACCTCTCACAACCCGAGAGGATCACTTCGGGCTTTCACCGAAATCCTTGCTTCTTTGTCTTGGGCTTTCACCAAGACCCTTGCTCACTTGACAACACAAGTAACTGAGTGGGATTCACTCTCTAATTGAGCACAACAATTGCTAGATTGATTGTATGATGAATGATGTGGAAATTAGGCTTTGGATGGCTAATTTGGAGCTTTGAGGTTGTGGAAAATCTCACTATAAGTTTGACACTTTGGAGTTGTGAAATCTTATGGAAAACTAAGTGTGAACCTCTATTTATAAGCTCCTAAAGTTTTCTAGCCGTTTGGACAAGATTTGATTGGGTTTTGTGCAAGATACACAAGTCAGAAAATCGGGCTGCAAATCTGTCCAGAAACGGTCGACCGAAAGGTGTATCGGTCGACCGAACCCTTGAGTCTGTTGATGGATCGGTTGACCGAACATAGGTACTGGTCGACCGAATCACTTAAGTTCTATAGGTCAACGGTCGACCGAGCAGGTACCGGTCGACCGAACTACTAGGTTCGGTAGAGAGAAATCTTGATCGGTTGGACAAACTTGTGTCGACCGATAGCAGGGGGTTTTTCACGAATTACACGGTCGACCGAATAAGGTAGTTTGTTCGACCGGTTCTAAAGTATATGGGGGTGTATATTGAAAAAATTGTGTATACGACCGTTGTATAATACGACAAATAAAACGGTCGTATTTTTACCAGAAATGGTAAACAAAACGGTCGACCGAAGGTCTACCGGTCGACCGAAGGTCTACCGGTCGACCGAACAGGTCTGGGTAATCGGTTAAATAGATGTGTGATCGGTTGAACGGATTGGTCTGGTATAACAAAAATTGTGTATAACCGGTCGACCGAAAGGTGAACGGTCGACCGAACTCAGGCAGACTGGTGACCAATGTTTTAGGTGTTTAGGTGATCTAATGAAGTCCAAATTATATGATATTTTGTGTGTGACTCCTAAAAGGAACCTAGTGTGTGAATGCATGCATATTAGCTTAAGTTATGCTCAATTTACATAAGTTCCTAATTCTCAAAGAAAGGAAAATTTACATGTCTTCAATCCTAGCTTGATTACATGTCTTGACTTGACTTTTCTTCTTTCTTGAGTCTTGATCACCTGTAGATGTTAGCACAATACAATATGTATACTATTATACTACATGTGCTAATCTACATGTCCTTATTAAGATTAGGTTTAATTACATCATCAAAATACGGATTAAGGCCAAAAAGCCAACACAATGAATATACACATTCGTACTACAGTGTCAACTCTCTAGTGCACATGGGAGGATCACTTCGATGTGTACGGGAAGGAAGATGATTTGCCTGAATATATGGGAGACAAAATCATACATGATGATCGATCACTCGTGAAGAAAGGAAGGAGAAGGTCAAAACGTTTACCGATGACGATGGATGTCATGGAAGGAAGGATGGGTCCGGGTCATTGTACAAGTTGTGGTTCGATTAATCATACAAACGATCGTTGCAATGTAAGAGAATGTTGAATGTATTGTAATGTTTAATTTAATGTAATGTTTAATGTATTGTAATGTTGAATGTATTGTAATGTTGAATGTATTGTAACGTTGAATATATATTTTTACTAGTCATATCTATAAGTCAAACCATATCAATTAAAATGATAAAACCAAATCATAAAATCTTAAAGCACAACATGTTTACAACTGATGGTCTTGCGCCACTGTCGCCGTATGTATATGAACCTCTAAACTGCGATGGATATGTGGCAAAATCATCGTATGGTGCATTGGATAGCCTAAAACTATATGTTGTTTGGTCTACAACTCTAGGTACCGCACAATCATCACGAATGTCATTATTACCATCAACATCTTCAGGAATCAACTCCATATTTGCAGGTAATCCAGCATTACTCAGTACTCTTTCAAATTCGTGAACCTGATCGCAATCGACGACATCGAGTTGGTGACTTTTCAGCAACATTTTACAGAGCCCCTTAGTTTCACGTTTGTACAACTGCTTGATAACAAATTTAGCCCGTTGAATACCATGTAAGCCCTGTAATTGTAGTTTGAAAATTAAATAGTAAAACACAACAAACAATAACCATCAAAGTCATTAAAAACATATCATATGTCGAATACGTGGTCCACCAGGAACGTTGACCTAAGTCCTCGATAGAATCACGTGGGGCTGGCAACGGCTTTTCCAAACTGAACTCTATTTGGCTCGTATGTTGACTGTGTACATACCATTATGCTGAAACCACTGACGATACCGTCGATTTTCTCTCGGATCATATGGTCGACTTTCCTCAAGAATCTGCGATCTACCCCACTCTCGTATGTAAAATTCATGCTTCGCTGACCAATCATCTCTCTGTCGGGCCGCATGTACTATCTTATCAAGTCTTTTTAGTTCTGTCCACGGATGAGGTTCTGGCGGTGGCGTCGTCTGAAAAATCCAAATTGCCTCATAGTTCTTTCTGGATGATGTCATCGTATCATCAAAAAATGAATCAAAGACACTCTCGCGAGCCAATATGCAGCATCCGTAGTAAATACCCGACCAGGAAGCAACATCATATATTGATTATACGGCTGTCAGTTTACATGCTCATTCAACATACATTCAAATTCATTTATGTAATGTGTAAGACAATTATGTGCGACACTAACCTCATAAGTCTATGTGTATTGCCACTTAATAGCAAATGAAAGTCGCGATTCTAGGTCTTCTCCACCTAAACACTTAGCAAGACCCACGTGTCTCGGCTGGGCTACGGGAAATCGAGTCCAAGACCAGTGTTGAAGGAGTAATAATGCACCACTAATGTTCTTCTTAACAGTTTGACATGAAATAGACAAGTTGCGATATAAACATGAAAGCACGACCGCATCCCAATTGTATACTACCAGCTTATCCAACACCTGCAAAAACCTCAAATACATATGAAACACCTGTCACAGAGCTATCAAGGAAAACCATGGATCCAGACAAATCTAAAATGAAAGCCCGTGTATATTGTGTCACTTATTCATCTGTGGGAAAATCCAGGAGGTTCCCGTATTTTACCTGCAACCATTGCAAACTGATGTTAAATCCCGACTCTTTGAAAATTTGTGGCTCATCTGCTCCTACTGTTCGCTTACCTTTTTTCATCATCTCGACATTTATATCAATCCCAAAAGAATTTTTAATTAACTTACGACTGTCTCGATCACTGTGCCCAATTGTTGGAATACTAGTGATAGACCCCACAAACAGCTCACATCCTGCAATGTTAATCTAATCCCCCAATTTTAAAATTTTCATTTAAATTTCATTAGATTAAAAAAATACGGATAAATTCACTACCGAATCCGTGGTTGCACGGATTGCGGTTTGCGGCCGCGATCCGATTACTTTTCGATCCGTGGTTGCACGGATCGTGGGTCGCACATGCGAGCCTATTACTTTTCGATTTTCTCTCTCCTATTTTCAAAAAAATTCATTTAAATTTTATTAGATTAAAAAATTACGGATAAATTCACTACCCAATCCCCCCACTTATTATGACCTTATCTCGTACCCACCCCAAAAAAAAGGAAAAAAAAGTGGTGCTAAAACGGCCCAATACACAGTCTACTTCCGAGTGATGGCTCGCAGATCGCATTCCCCAACTGCCGAATCGATCCATTCGGGTTCGCCCCTCGTCCGGGCCCACACTCGTTCCCTACCCCCTATAAATACCCTCACTCCAAACCCCACCATTCCAAACCCGACACCACCGCACCCGCACCTCCGACGAGCTCCACGCCATGGCCCGCCGTGACGAAGACGAGTACGAGGAGGAGGAGGAGGACGTCGAGTTCGACGACGAGGATGAGGAGGTCGGCAGATCGGGGCGGAAGAGGGGGAGATCGGACTTCATCGACGACGCCGCGATCGAGGACGAGGAGGAGGATGAAGACGAGGACGAGGACGAGGAGGAAGAGATTGGGGGGAGGGCGTACAAACAGAGGAGGAAGTCGGGGGCGCAGTTCTTTGATCTCGAGGCTCAGGTCGATAGCGACGAGGAGGAGGAGGAAGAGGAGGGGGAAGACGGTAGGGTTTCTTTTCTTTGCCCTTTTCTTCGTGTTCGTGCTCTTTAAGGGTTTTTCGTGTTGGTTCAGATGGGAAATGAGGTCGGGGATTTGCTGGATTGCTTCGGTTTGGTCCATTAGGGTTTCGTTTTCGTTATTGATTTAGGTCGAACGTGTTTGTGCCTTTGTGGTTCTCAATTTGTGATTTTCTAGGGTTAACTGTTGTATTGGGTGGAAATGTGAAATTCGTGCTATCTACTCGGGTTGGATTGCTAGGGTTTCGTTTCTTCATGGTTGTAAGTTGCGGGGAGTGCTTTTGGTTCTCAATTCGACATTTCATTGTTCTAGACTTTGATTTTTGGTGGAAAGGTGTAATTTTTTGCCATTCACTTCTGTTTGGATAGTTAAGGTTTCGTTTCTCCCTCTAGAATAGATGCCATTCCTGATTGGTGCTTTTATGGGTTTTGAAGTTTGAACTGTTGACTTGGAAGCGAATGTCCAAAATTTTCAATTCATATTGTTGTGGGTAGTTATGGTTTTGTTTCTTCCATATTGTTACTTGTTGTAAATTTTGACTAAAGGGTTGTTGCAGTTAAATCAATCTAACTAGGATATCGATCCTTTTGGACCAAAAGCTGGAATAATTTGTTTCTATTGAGTCCCATCACAAAAAAAGATTTCAATTGGGTGACCATATATATATTTGGTTTCACCTGTTGTATGTTGAAAAACTTTCTTTCCGGAACTGATGCCGTGACAAACATTGGGTGGCAGATTTGGTTTTTGTGCCAGAATGAACCAGGCCAATCTAGTTTTCTTTATTTGGGTAATGAGGGTCCACGTCTACCTGTTCCGTGACTGGGTCATTTCTTCCAACACACCTGCTAATGCCAACTTCTCATTTTGATGTCATAGTGTTGCAACTTGCAAGGATGAGCTAGTGAACATTAAGGAGTTTGCTGTTGCTATATAGTGTATGTTAAGATGTTAACGTATAGTGTTTTCAATCTGTGTTTATTTCACAGAGAATGCTAAACTAAAATTGACTCTTATTTTTCAGACCCATCATAATGACATGTCTAAATAACATTGAAGCATGACTTGATGACTATTTAAATTGCAGATTTTATTGTTGACGGTGGAAATGAATTGCCTGATGAGGATGATAGGAGGAGAATGCACCGACGGCCACTGTTGCCACAGGAAGATGAACTCGATGTTGATGAAGTCAGGCAGCGTATTCTTGATCGATATGCTAAGTCAAACCAAGTTGAATATGCCGAGGATGCTAACGAAGTTGAGCAACAAGCACTGTTACCATCGATTAGAGACCCTAAGCTCTGGCTGGTCAAGTGTGGGGTAGGAATAATAGTTCTAGTCTGTTGAATTTTTGTGTGCATTTAGTTGAGTTCATGTCTTTGAAGCTGACTTCTTTCTTGCCTGGCAGATTGGTCGTGAAAGGGAAACCGTTATCTGTCTCATGCAAAAATATATTGACAAATCTTCTGAGTTGCATATTCGGTCAGCAGTTGCTTTGGATCATCTCAAAAATTACATATACGTTGAAGCTGAAAAAGAAGCCCATGTGAGGGAGGTATGTCAATCACTTGTTATAGTGACATCACATCTTCTGTACTTGTTATGTGTGTTTTCTTAATTTTTTGTCTACTAGAGGTCTGTAGCACACTTTTTTCCTATCTGGTCAGATACATTCAGAATCTTTAATCCTAGGTCTATCTAGAGGCAGCAGGTTAAGTTATTGTAATGCTATGAGGTGATTTCTCATCATTAGTTTTATGCCAGGCTTGCAAGGGTCTGCGGACAATTATTGGCCAAAAGATTCAAATTGTTCCTATCAAAGAAATGACAGACGTACTTTCGGTTGAAAGTAAAGCGGTTGATCTTGCCAGGGACACATGGGTTAGAATGAAGCTTGGTGCTTATAAAGGAGACCTAGCTAAGGTAAAGTGGTCAACATATGTGTTTGTACATTACAAAAATAGTATCTCCTTAAATTTTGAATATCTGATACTTATGTGCAGGTTGTTGAGGTAGATAATGTCCGACAAAGGGTCATGGTGAAGCTCATCCCCAGAATAGATCTCCAAGCAACTGCCAAGAAAATGGTAAATTATGTTTTTCACGGCATTGTCATATTTTAGACTTTGAGTGAACCAATAACATTTTTTTCTTTCTTCCAAAGAAGGATTACCTTGTGAAAGCACCATTATATTAAGGTTCACTCTTTATGCTATAACAGTTGCTGTTTAATTACTGAATTTCTTACCGTCTTTCAAAGGAAATTCAGCTTTATATTTCTGTTTTTTCTTTGTGTTATTTACATCAAATTTTACTCAGTTATTCTCTTATTGTCTAATGCCATGTATAATTTTTTATGTCTCTGTCAGGATGGTACTGATGTTGGTAAGAAGAAGAAAGCTTTTGTACCGCCACCTCGTTTCTTCAATGTGGACGAAGCAAGGTAAGTTATTTTCCCTGGTTTATAGATGCATAACGATTGACTCTAGAGTTTCAGATTCTAAAATTATAGTTTACTTTGATTTGTGTTGTCTGCTGTGAACAGGGAAATGAACATACGAGTTGAAAGGAGACGACTGGCTGGGGTATACTACGAAGTCATAGATAACATGATGTTTAGAGATGGTTTCTTCTTCAAGAATGTGGCTTTAAGATCAATAAGTTCACAAAATATTCGGCCGACTTTTGAAGAGCTGGAGAAGTTCCGCAAACCAGGTGATGATGGGGATGGTGATTTGGCTAGCTTGTCGACCTTGTTTGCCAACAGAAAGAAAGGGCACTTCATGAAAGGTGATGCCGTTATTGTCGTTCGTGGAGACTTGAAGAATTTAGAGGGTTGGGTTGAGAAAGTTGAGGAAGAACACGTCCATATCAGACACAAGGAACCTGGCTTGCCTGTATGTTCCTTTTTTAATATTCTTTGATATTCATTTGCACTGTTTTCTGTTATTTTTGTTAATTTTTCTTTTTTCCCTCTACTTTCTTTTGGTTATAGAAAACTCTTACCTTCAATGAGAATCAGTTATGCAAGTTTTTTAAGCCCGGTGACCATGTGAAAGTTATCTCTGGTGTCCATGAAGGTGCTACAGGCATGGTGGTAAAGGTCGAAGGGCATGTCCTGATAATTTTGTCTGATACCACCAAGGAAGATGTAAGTTTTATCCTCTTATTTTCTATGTTGTGGTTTTCATATAACCGCTCGCTGATGTCCACCCTTTATGTTGGGTTTTAGATTCGTGTTTTTGCAGACAACGTCGTTGAAAGTTCTGAAGTAACTTCTGGTGTTATTCGGATCGGGGATTATGAATTACATGATCTTGTTCTTCTAGAGTATGCTTTCCTCCCCTTGGATAGTTGATTATGGTTTTGCCAGTGATTTGTTTTGAAGTTTTGTTTTTGTTATGTTTCTACTCATCCTTCTCTGATTACCTGTAAACTTTCAGCAACATGTCGTTTGGAGTTATTATAAGGGTTCAAAGTGAGGCTTTCCAGGTAATTCGTGAAACCTAACCAATGTTAAGTTGCCACATTGTTTTGATCGGAGATGAGTTGCCACATCTCACCAAAGAAAATCAACGATGAAGTGCTTATTTGAGGTTATTTCCCTCAGGTTCTCAAAGGAGTCCCAGATAGACCTGAAGTTGTGCTTGTCAAGCTAAGGGAAATAAAAGCGAAGTTGGAGAAAAAAACTAATGCACAAGATCGTCATAAAAATACAGTGTCTATAAAAGATATTGTACGAGTTGTTGAGGGACCATGTGCGGTAGGTAACACTGCATGATCTGAACTCACGTTTCTTTAATATGGTCTCATTTGTAGATATTTCTCTTTTATTCCTTTTCCAGGGTAAACAAGGTCCAGTTGAACATATTCACAGAGGAATCCTGTTCATCTATGATCGACATCACCTTGAGCATGCTGGGTATATTTGTGCTAAATCTCACTCATGTGTTGTGGTTGGAGGATCACAACGCAATCGTGATAGAACTGTGAGCTATTATATTTTTTAATTTTAAATCTTGTGTCATGTTTTTAGGTATTCTAGTTATTTAACTAGTGTCCTTTTGCAAGTAACTATTGTCTTCTAAAACTGATATTTCCAGGGTGATACGTTCACATCAAATGGTCTAAGACAACATCCGATGCGTCAACCACCTATGGGAGGTTCAAGAGGGCCTCCAAGGGAATGTATGTGTTGTTTCTTTCCATTGGATGTATATAATACTGATAATTTTTAATTGTCAAAAAATGATAAAGAAGAAGAAAGAAAGCCACCATCCACAAAATGTAAAAAAAGTGCTAAAAGCATTCCTCTGATAAAAAACGTGCTAAAAGCATTCATGAACAAACCTGAATCGCTGCTAAGAGGGTGTTTGTTTACAACCAAAGGCCTGTTTTGAAAGATATATTTGTGATGCCCATACAACCACACCAAGCTACCCCCATACCGTTGAAGGGCCCGAATCCACCTAACGATAGTGTTCCCTGCTGACCTTAATACTCCAAAACTTGAACGGCTCATCTACTAGCTTCACCTGTCAAATCATCCTTCAGTTTGTGAGTTGCGTGGAAAACAAGCCACCATCTTACATCTCCCAAACTCTGCTCTTCTGCACACGTGCAGCACCTGTTTGCTGGCTGCCAATCAATAGATTGGATTATGTGAATGTACAGTTGGAACTTTTATATTTAGCTTAAAAATCGAAAATGTTGCCATAAGGTCCTAATTCTGGTACAGTTGGCGGAAGACACGGAGGAAGAGGGCGTGATCCATTGATTGGTAGAACAATTAAGATTCGTTTGGGTCCCTATAAGGGATACCGAGGTCTCGTGAAAGAGATCACTGGTAGTCTTGTGCGGGTTGAATTGGAGTCACAAATGAAGATAGTTACAGGTGATCCCATTTATTTGTAGATCTATTCTGTCATCAGATAATATTTTGCTAATATTTGTAAGAATGCAGTGACCCGAGATCATCTTTCTGACACTGCCACCATGGCGACTCCAGCTCGGTAATTTTTTGATATATTTTCCAGAATTTCATCATATCAAATAGAATTCATGTACTTTCTCTTTATCTAATATAAGAATTTCTTTTACAGTGAGTCGTCGCGATACGGGTTGGGTAGTGAGACTCCAATGCATCCCTCACGAACTCCTCTTCATCCATACATGACCCCGATGAGGGATCATGGAGGTACTGGTGCATAAGATTACTTTTTAGGGCGTGTCTTGGAACATTTGGGTTGCTATGGTTGGGTGTCCTTTGCTGATTTAATATCATTGTTCTCTGTTATGACACTGTTTCCTCTCAGCTACACCAATTCATGATGGAATGAGGACTCCCATGCGAGACAGGGCCTGGAATCCGTATGCACCAATGAGTCCTCCAAGGTTTGCATTCGCAGATTTACTATATTGAATTGAATGATTTTTTATAATCTGGGTGCAGTATATCAAATCATGCAATGGTTTTACAACAAATCCTCATTATTCTAGACTGCTAGAAGATTACCAATGGCATGAGCTTGGCTTTTTTTGGGCGTTCATTAATATAATAGCGTCCACAAAATATCAGCATAAAGTTTTTAGTCGATTTTTTTATACTTTTTTTGCGCTTGCTACATATACTGGTCGTTTGGCTAATCTGCATTGGATTGGAAATGAACAGGGATAACTGGGATGATGCCAATCCGGCCACTTGGGGGAGTAGCCCTCAATATCAGGTTCAGGCTTTGATTTGTTGCTTTTTATTTATTTATCTAGCTCACTAACCCTAGCTTTGTCCAACACATTCCAGCCAGCAAGTCCTCGTTCTCGGCCATATGAGGCACCTACTCCTGGTTCAGGCTGGGTAAATACCCCTGGTGGTAGCTATAGTGATGCTGGAACACCAAGAGAAAGCACTCTCCCATATGGTACTTAGCTGGTCAACAATCATGCAAATGCTTTTATTTGATCTATATTTAATGTGGTAATTTTGTTTTCTCAGGCAATGCGCCGAGTCCTTACGTACCATCAACTCCTGGTGGACAACCAATGACCCCCAACTCCATGTCATATTTACCTGGAACCCCAGGTGGACAACCAATGACTCCTGGCAATATGGGTTTGGATGTCATGTCTCCCAACATAGGTACATGCTTTTCTCATGTTAGGTAATTAATTTTTCCCCCTCACATAATATCATGAAATAGAAAACTTCTACTATGCCAAAAGAGTTGGTAAGACCAAGAGAGACTTCTGTTGGCCCAATGCCACAGATGAGGCCTACTGGTATAAGACATCAACTTCGTAGGTTACTAGGTTGTACTGGTTTTCAGCCCTTGACCATTGAGACATTATCTACTTTATCATATATTATGGATTATATTTTGGTCCATTTATTTACTTCATGGTCATTTTTAGAGCCTTTATTGTGAAGTTTAGTGATATGATGGGAACTTGTGCTTCGCAGTGTTTAATGATGTTTAACCTTGTCAGGTGGAGAAGCAGAGAGCAACTGGTTGATGCCTGACGTATTAGTCAATGTTCAAAGACCCGGAGACAAACCTCATTTTGGTGTCGTCAAAGAGGTTCTCATGGTACGTTCTAATCAGAAATCACACTATTGTCTATTGTTCATCATTTTGATATGCTTGTTTGGTGATAGCAAGTTACTGTGTTTTTCTTTCCTCGCTCAGGATGGGACATGCAAGGTTGCCATTGGAGCATCCGGGGGCGGAGAAGTTGTGACAGCTCTCCCATCAGAGATGGAGGTTGTGCGTCCAAAGAAATCCGACAAGATCAAAATCATGAATGGTGGATTCCGCGGGCTAACCGGGAAACTCATTGGTATTGACGGATCAGACGGTATTGTAAAGCTAGATGAGACATATGATGTAAAAATCCTAGACATGGTAATATTGGCTAAACTGGCAACGCAATGAGATGCTCATTGTTTCTCTGTAAAATGTAAATTGTTGTTTTCTTATATTCGTTGCCCAGGTTACTTTTGGACTGGTGTTTTATTTATTTGCTGTAGATTAACACTTGCATTTTAAAGAAGTGTAGTGGTTTGTTTCATCATAACATTTATTCCTGTGAAAGAATGGCAGTGATAAATAATTCAGGTGGTTCATCTTTTGAAGTTGTGGAAGCATGATGACATGGTTTTTACACGCGGCCCCATAACTGGTTGTAGGTTTCATAACATCTTGGTATTGTTGACTTCAATCTCTAACTCGTTTGATAAACAACTTAGTTTGTCTTTGAATTTCATTCCACTTCTATTGCGAGATGTCCCAAATGACACCGGTTCGAGGGCCACTCTGCCTTCTAGCCTCTCCCTCAAAATTCTCAAATCCCTACCCGCTCACTTTCTCTCTTCCTTCGGCGGCGGCCAGCAGCTCCGACGAAGGTGTGGTCCGCACGTAGGTGTAGATGGGAAGATATCTCCATATCTGACTGTTTCTTCTTAACTCAATTGAGTCTAGGTATGCCACCTTGTGCTCTTTTCTTGTTTCCTCGTCGTGGAGGGGTGGTGAGTGGGAGAGTAGGACCGGGGTGGTTTGTGGTTTGGTCGAGAACGATCGGAACTCTAGCCACCAGAATTGTCGGGAATGACATGGAAAGACCAGAGAGAGTTGGGTTGGGCAAGCCTTGGTGCGGGGCGCTGATGGTCGCGCCGATCGGGGATCTCGATATCGGTTCAACGAAATCGTGATGTGAGCTCGATGAGGCTCGACATCAATCTGCTAAGTTGTATCTGACGTGCTCGATAGAGCTCGACTAAGGCGCGATGGAGCTCGACGACATTGTGGAACATAAGTGCAAGGGAGAAGGGATACGTGGAAGATAGGTGGAGTTTTTGTCGTGCCCGATGGGTTCGATATGTGCTCGATGGGTGCTTGATAGTTTGAGTTGGTTGTGGTTTGCTGGAGCATGTATTTTGCTCGATGGGGTCGATAGAAGTTTGATAGGTTCCCCCCCTATTTGTGACGATTCAAGTCAACTCACCCACGTGGAGTTCAAGTGTCGAATTCCAGGTGCTGGACACGGAGTTGGTCAATTCACTTAAGCTGTGACGAATGTTCAGGTAGTGAGGATGACATGTGACTAAATGTTAAACTGTTTCCTTTGCTGGGACGGCCCATGATGATTTACCAGTGTTGTGACGAGTAACCACTGAAGCTGGGCTCGCGGGCTCGGGCACGTTGTTGGATTCCCGGAGCCGTGTTTCATATCGGTTGTGGCAGTTCGAGAAGGGTCCACCCACATTGTGACGAATAACCGTTTGGGAGAATTGCTCGCGGGCTTGGGCGTATGGTTGGCTCCCGAAGCTAGATGCGGAACTGGTCAGGTCACTAGCGTTGTGACGGGTTACTGTTAGGGAGCGTTGCTCACAAGCTTGAGTGCGTGGTTGGAGTAGGGTGTTACCTTGATATGATCTAATGGTCCTAGGATTAGTCTTGGTGGGGGGGGGGGGGGGGGGGGGGGGGGTTGAATAGACTAATTGAGTTCTTTAAAAGTTTAAGCAAATTAAAAAAAGAACAATATAATGTAAAGGAGAAAATGGATGCAAACCACAACACCGATGTATGAAGGTTTAAATCCAACCACCAGATCTTAGTCTTCTCTTACGAAGTGTTCTTCCTCGAGCAACTTCATGTACTCCACTATTCCGATCTCCGTTCCGAGCCGAGGTCAAGTCTTTACACTTCAAGCTTGGACCACCTTTTCACAATCCAAGAAGAGTTTCACTCCGAAAGCTAGTGCAACACTTTGCTGGAGAATTTGAGTGACCACTTCTAATCTTGAGCAGTTGAGTTATTGATGAATGCAATGAGTAATTCAAGTGGAAAGATTGAGCACAAAGAGAACTTTAAAGCAATTAAGAGTGGTATGAGAGCATGCGTTTAAAGAAAGGATTGGTAGCCTTGAAAGGTTGTTATAAGCTCTATTTATAAGCTCCAAACTTAATCTAACCGTTGGGATTGAAGATGTAGTGATTTGAGCAAGATACAAGAAAGTTCAGAACTCAAATCAGAACACACACGGTTGACTGATTGGGCTAAGCGGTTGATTGGTTTCTTGTTAATAAGAAAATGGTTGAGATGAAGTGCATACCTGTCGATCCACCAAGGCATGAACTTAAGTGAACGGTTGAACTAGATAAAGTAATGGTCGACCGTTCAGAGGGTTTTGGCCAGAATAATAAAAAACAATTAAGGTAACTTTCGAACAGAACAAGGATCCAATGTAACTGAAAATAACAGGGAGTTTGGGGGTTTGAATTGTTTTTGATCCGGTCGACCACCGTTGTCGTATTGTTCGACGGATGGTCAAAAATACGAATTTGGTTAGTCAAAGTATGTGTATACGACCGTTGTATAATACGACAAGTATAACAGTCATATTTAAATAAAATACAAAGTATAAAATGGTCGAACCAAAGTCAAGTTTCGGTCGATGAGTTTGTGCACTCACCACGACACGTGTCAAGATATAACCTATGAAGAAGATAGAATCGGTTGAACTGTGATATATCGGTTGACACAAGATAACGATCGAACTAGGTTGGAAATTTGGTCGACCAATTTAGACAAGGTAAGATTATGGACGTTACACGTTGTCTCTTCCCTGCTGGTGTGGTGTCGACTCGTTGGGTAGGGAATATAAATTTATTACAAACTGATTATCTGCAATTGATTCATTCAACATGAAATAAGAAGAAAATAGCCATCCTAGGGTTTAACTGAAGCGGCCAACAATCAGTATATCATACAATAGAAACTTGTTCTTGGTGTGCTTCTGAAGGCCTTAAGGCTCTCGTTTATTTCTCAAGGGACATGATGTACTCAGTATTAGATATTGTCTTATTAGTTATAAGACCAAATTTTTTCATTAAACGAAGGATTGAATTTAACACCAAATTTCATAAAAAAACAATTAAGCTGTCAATTCTGATTCGAGCTTGATTTTTAAAAAAAAGTACGACTCATTTTGGCTTGAAAATGATGAAATTAGTGAGAAAGAAGAAATCTCGTGTCTTGAATTTTTAAACGAACTGGACCGATCGAAGTTTACTTGACTATTTTTATACGTATATAAACGTACATAACACTATAATACTTAGACTGGACCGTTTACAGTCCATTTACTATTAATTAACATGAGTTCGTTCGCAAGTCAGTCCACCAACTCATTTATTTATTTCTCCGTTGGAGCTTCTCAATCTCATGGAAGAACCCAAACAAATCCTCGTACGAACTCCCACCTCTTTCAACCGCTGCCAAAGCCATCTCCTTCATCTCCACCGCCACCTTCCTCCTCTCCTCCTCCCCCGACGAAGTCACCGCAGCAAAGACCTCGGCCAAGTGGGCCGGATCCGGCACCTCGACGCTTCCCTCCCACACCCCCACCCCGACCCTCATCTCCTCAAGCAGCCTCGCGTTCACGAACTGGTCCGCTCTCATCGGCCACGTCAACAGCACCACTCCCGCCGCCACCCCCTCCAGGATCGAGTTCCACCCGCAGTGCGTCAGGAACGACCCCACCGCCGGGTGCTCCAGTATTGCTACCTGCGGGGCCCACCCCTCGATCACCATCCCTCTTCCTGCGTCCGTTTGGGGACCACAGTTATTACTTATACTTTACTTTTATAATATTGGCAAAAACACGAGAATATTTGATGCATAATAATAATAATAATAATAATAATGTAAAACGAACAATTCCTAGTAAAAAGAACGTTGGTTAGCTTAGAAGGTGATTAGGCAAGCATGAGTTGTTTGTGTGAGAATCTATCTAATGACGTGAGTACATGTGATTGGCAGAAAATCCAATCATCATGTCGTGTTGCAAAGTCTACCTGTGATGTCCTTCCCGAACCAATTGGGCACGGAACCGGGCAACCTGACGCACCATACGAACTTTACATTGCTCATCTTCAAACCACGAGCAAGAGCATCCATTTGGTGTGGGGTGAGCTCCGCTTGGCTCCCGAAGCAGATGTAGACGACGGAGCCGTGCTCATGTTTGTCAAGCCAACTAATTATTGTGTCGACCGGGATCGAGCTTCCACCGCCACGGTCAACGGAAACACGGTCATTGATGGGCCCCACGGCCCATATATGAGCGTGAGGTAAGCTTTTACGGAGGTGGTTTAAGTAAGCCCCTTCGAGGACTTCGAAGCTGTTGAAAATGTAGCCCCAACTTTCCATGTTGGTTAAGTATCCTTGTCGGACGAATTCAGAAGCTGTCTCTCCCTTCTTGTACCTGTATTTATCAATTTATGTGTATATATATATGTATATATGTATTGGTGTAAGATAATAATAAATTTTAAAAAGATAATATTGCGGCTGGTAAACAGAATAAAGAGTAAAGACTACAATATTAGATCTTTAATTATATTTCAGTTGAACTCTCGTTTTGAACCAAATTCTTATTCGGTCTGCTTTGGGCCACAATTAAAGGTAAGATTAATTTCTTATTTAATTTGGAGGGTACATATACGATAGCAGTATGTTCCGTGTCAAAGAAAAAACCCGCAAGGCGGACGAATATGTTAGGTGGGGGACAAATGACACCAAAAAGGAGCGCCTAAAAAACTTCGGTGGGACGTTTGAGAACATGATTTCATTGACCAACTTCGATTAAAAAGCAAGCTAATCTCAAACACGATTTCGCTGTCCGGAATATGACGTACAATCTTAATAAATTAACATGTAAATACAGAATCAATTACAAATCTTAAGAATTAATTAAGATCAAGTGCAGTACCATTTACGTTGACAAGGACAATTTAATTATTTCCGCAAACGATATCTCAACAATAAAAATTCAAAAGATCACGGACATGATCATGCTATGATGTGGTGTTAGAAATTAATTACGAGAGTAAGTATACACATATATACCTGGCGTATATAGACGAGACCCGTTCCCGGAGGAACTCGGGACTCCCGGGAACTCCCTCAAACCTAACCACCCTCTCCTCCGGCAACCTTCTCCACACCTCTTGCCCAACAGCCAGCGCCATAGCGCCGGACGGGCAGAACACGACCCTCTTGGCCCCGATCTCCTCGGCCATCTTGGTAGTCCACCCGAGAAAGAAATCCGACACGACGACATCAACCTTGGGGTCCACCTCCCCGGCCCACTGCACCAGGGGGGAGTGGAGGTCACCGAGGGCTTGGATGACGTGGAAGAAGTGGTGGGCGGGGAGGTCCTTGAGGTTCTCGACGGCGGGAGGGAGGGCGGGGTGGGAGGGGAAGGGGAGAGCGAGGACGCGCGTGGAGGGGCGGAGGGAGAGGAGAGGGGCGAGGAGGGGGAGGTTGGAAGGGGTGGTGGCGACGGTGAGGAGGGTGGTGGAGGGGAAGGAGAGGGCGAGGTCGAGGAGAGGGAGCATGTGGCCTTGGGCCGGGAATGGGATTAGGAGAACGTGCGGGGCCATCGCTGCCGGAAGGGAATATGCCGGTCGGCAAGGGTAGAAGAAATATATGCGATCTTAATTATCTGTGTTTTGTGGTGTCAGTGCGTGCATGGATTATGTATGGGGGGTTGAGTGATAATGTAGAGGGGGTTTTGCTGCGACTCCAAACGTGATTTATTAGACCTTTGTAGTCTAGTAATTTTTATTGCTCTCGAACTTCCAGGAATTAAGTAAATTGTTTGGGTACACCTCCCATATACGTCATTAACGTTTCTTGTTGCTCCGTTCGATACGTTGTGACGTCGTTAGTTGTGCTGTTAATTGAAATCAACTTAAGCATAGTGGGTTAGCCCCGACTCAAGCTCGTTTATACAACCTTGTTAAGCTACCCCAAATTGAGTCCACCCTGAATTTTTTTTACCACTTCGACGTCCCCCCATCCCTAATTTTTCCACTTCCGAGCTCTCCAGAACATCCCTAATTGGGAATCCAATTAAACGGGTTTGAGTCGGGGCTAACCCATTAGGTTTAAGTTGATTTCAATTAACGGCCAAACTAACGGTGTCACGATGTAACTAACGAAGTAACGGGAAATATTAACGGCGTATGTGGGAGGTGTACCCAAGCAATTTCTTTAGTTCTTGGGTGTTCGGGAACAATAAGAAATTACAGGACTATAAAGGCCCAATAAACTACATTTGGAGGAACACCCAAGCAAAAAACCCCATAATGTTTATTATATGCTTTTAAATAAGAGAACTATTATTCGTCGCCGGAAAACTACTTAAATCGTCCTAAAAATTAACTTTTTGCCCTTAACAAATCAATTAATACCCATTTCGTCCTGTGTCTTTAAACAAAGTATTTTACTCAGTTTTACTCACATTCCTAGTACCAACACCACGAAAATGTCTAGCGAAACACCTGGATCCGGCCACGTAATGGAGACGGATTTTTTTTTTCTGACTCGGGCGTCTGGCTAAGACGCCTCCACCTAGGTGGAGGCGTCTGGATACGACGCCTACACTATGGTGGAGGCGTGTTAGCTAGACGCCTCCACGTTGGTGGAGGCGTGTTAGTTAGACGTCCGTATTTTTTTAATAATAAAAAATTAAAAATAAAATATAAAAAAATTCTTAAAATTATACGATGTGTTATCTCAAATTATTTGAGGTTCTGTTGCAAGTTTTTCGGTGGTAACGGGGTCAAATTACAATGAGTTTTTTTACAAGTGATTAATATTCAAAAAAATTAAGATCCAAAATCCACGGTGGTAAAACTTCCCGACTTACAAATACCACATCGACAGGTTGTTGGATCTGGAATTTTTTTAATGTTGATCACTTGCAAAAACTCGTTGTAAGGTGAGATGTCGGACGATCAACCGTTTGCTTCTCGGTCTACCGAACATGTTCCATGCGGATCACTGAGTTTTCATCGGTCCACCGTGATCGTAAAGACAGTAAGTTTTTGATTTTCCTAGAATCATTGGGTCGGTTTACCGAATGGGTATCGGTCATCCGAATATAGTAATTATTAACTTATTAATTAATTAATTTAGCAATTATCTAAATTTATAATAAATTATCTTTTTAATAAAAAAATAAAAAAATAATAAAAAATTGCGGGCGTCTGACGGAGCCGCCCAGCCTAGGATAGGGGCGTCTGGCTAAGACGCCTCCCCCATGGGGGAGAGCGTTTTACCCAGACGCCCCTCTCATGGGACGGGCGTCCGTTGACTCATTACTGACCTCCAAAACATTACTTTTTATGATTATAAGAGGAAGATGAAGAGAGATGTGTAATAGAAGGGTAAAATGTTGCATTATAGCAGTAGAAATGAGAGAAGGGCAAAATGATAATCTGTTGGGACGATTTAAGTAGTTTTAGAGTGACGAATAGTCATTCAGTTAAATAATAAGCAGTGCCAAACCAAGTTAAGATATGTTATCCTGGGTTTTCTCAGACTAAAATATCTCAATTATCTGTCTACTCTTCATTTCCGAGGGCTTGTGTGTTTACATTTACTCTGTTAAAATAATAAAAATAATGAGCGGAGGACAGGTCAAAAGGCATTTTCGGTTTTAATTTTCCCCTTATTTGAAAAGATCTTTTATGGATTTTGGTTTCCGATTCTCTAGGATTTTTCTAAACACCACCACCAGTTGGTTTCGTTCAAGAGTATTTATTTACCAATTAAACCAACCAACCTACTGATTGTAATTTTTTTTGTCATTCTCGTATATTCTTATCACCTGACCTAAATTTGTGTCATCATTCCTATTATGCCCATCGATTACGGGTTATTACAATAATAAAGATTGAACCGCATGTTATCCTTACACAGCTAGTCGAACTGATTGCGATACAGATCATGAGTGGATTGAGTATTGATGTTAAATTGTTTGGTGTTGCATGTGGTAGACAAAGTGGATAATAATTAAATGTTGCTTTGGAGGCAGCTAAATCTTGAGCAAGTTAATTAATTGTACTCATTCTTTAGAAAAAAAATGAATACAACATTTTTTTGTTGTGTTGCACCATTTTTTTAGGGGAAAATGAGTACAGTAATTAATCATTAACTCGTTGAAAAATTAGCTCCACAGCAACATTTACCCTCCACAGCTCCACTTTCTTTGGGTCTGTTTAGAGGTTGTGTGTCATCTTAGGGAATCAGCAATTTAATGGATTTTGACCAATTAAATTTTGGTGACAATTTTACCCCTCATACCCTTGCAGAAATTTCAGTCCTCTTGAATTGAATAATTGACACCAGCCACCACCCTTGGATCCTTGATTATGTTATATCAATATCAACTATGCATTCGTACAGCTTAGTTTAGTTTTTTTTACTACTGCCAAAACAAAGTTTGAGAATTTTTTTTTGTAAGTATTTAGTTCGTATCTCAAGTCTCTAGCTTTCTTTATTCAAGAGGATACAGTTCAATCTAAGTCTTTATTTTGATGGTAGGGTAGATAAAGAAACATAAAGCGACTCATTCATAGGCCTATTTTGATGAATATTGACGATAAAAAAACTTTTATCGGTTTCTTGCATTCATTATCATAAATTTGCTCTACATCATAACACTCAACTAACATTGGACACAAAATATTGTCTTCACAATTTTCGGAAACATTCCCTGTCTTTTGGAATTATACACTGATTTCTCTTGGATATCACTTATCAATAATATTATTTTTATCCCAAAAATAAACCTAGCAACAACTAGACCAAACCCTATACGTCTTCTAACAGAAGTACTGGCCTTAGATGGGAGACAAAAGTATTCCCTCACTCACTGCTTTTCATTCCACAAAGTTGTTTGATCGCTGAATTTAGATCTTGTTCCGATGAGCCGCCTTTCGTCGTCGCCAGCCTTGCCTTTCTTCCGAGCTCCGCTGCTCGTTCCCTTATCGCTCGAAAAGAATTACCACCACTTTTGTCGTCTCCAACTGCCTCAGCTAGAATTCTTCCCAACTCCGCGGGATCAGGATTCGAGTCCTTCCCTTCCCAAACTCTAGACCCCATTTTCATGTCATCCACAACCAACTTCGCGTTCACAAATTGTTCCGCTTGCATTGGCCACGTCAGCAGGGCAACTCCAGCCACTAAGCCTTCTAGGATAGAGTTCCACCCGCAATGAGTCAAAAATGCTACTATTGCGACGTGTTCCAAGAAGGCCACTTGGGGGACCCACTCCCGTACAACCACCCCTTTCCTCTTAGTCCTCTTCTCGAATCCCGAGAGATTGATGGTTGATTGCTGGCCGTCGATGAGACTCGTACTCTCCTTTAAGCACCAAATGAAGTGGACCCCACTCGACTCCAAACCCTCCGCCAACGCCGCCACCTGTTCGGGCGTCAGCGAATACTGACTTCCAAAGGACACGTACACGACAGACCTCGGTGGACAAGAATCCAACAACTCGAACAAATCCCCACTGCCAGTTGTAGTGACCCCACCTCGATTCTCGAGATTTCCAACGGGCAAAATAGGCCCCACTGCCCAAACACTATTGTGACCGTGCAATCTTTTAAAGTGCTCAAGGTACGTACCTTCGATTCGATTGCTTCGAAGGTATTAAGAATGGCTCCATGACTCCTGAAATTTTTGCGAATTCCATCTTTCATGCACTCCCACTCTGGCACTCCCTCCTTGTAGCCAATCAACAAGGAGGGTAGGCGATTGGTGGGGAACGATGGAGATAATCCTGGTATCTCCGTCGTTCCAATTATATCTTCTCCTAATTGTGGTTGTGATATTTTGTTTGCACTTTCTTCTTCTTCTTTTTCTTGTGGGTGACCCCAGAAGTAATGCATAACAGACAAAAATAGTGCGCCAGAGGCATAGAAGACAAAGTGAGGGATCCCTAGATCAAGCGCAAGGTCCCACGAGACCGATCCAAGAAAAAAGTCGGATAAGAGAGCAGTTGGAGGGATCCGGTAGGACCGAACACACTCCAGAACAAAATGACGTAGGTGAGAGAGAGCATGGGCCAAAGCCACGTTGAAGGAGGCATTAGGGAGGTCCTTGACGTTCTCGGCTCCCGCGGGGAGGAAAGGATGGGATGGGAGGGGGAGGATGAGAAGGGAGATGGAGGGGTGTGGTGGAGAGGAGAGAAGATGGGCATTCTTTGGAGTGACAATGATGGTGATGGTGGTGGTGGGAGGGAGATGGTGGAGGAGGTCTAGGAGGGGGATGATGTGGCCTTGGGCTGGGTATGGGAACACAAGGATGTGGGGAGAATTGGAGGAAGACATGTCTTTGGTTTGGCGGATTGAACTTCTTCAGTGGTGGAGAGTAAAAGTCTTATGGTTGGTTGGTTGGTTGGTTGGTTAGTCTTCTTATTATGTGGATGGAATGTATGCCCAATACTTTGTACTATTGGAAACTGCATTCTTCGATGAAGTTAATTGAGAATAGAATATTAATGGCTATGGTCAACTACTATTGTTTTCAAAGATTAATAGGCAAGTAGGTGTCTATAATTGACGGCTAATTAGGAAATATTTGAGGGAGGTGGTTACTTATTATTTTCTTTCAAAAAATTTATTACTTGTTAGGATGAACTGATTGAGTTAGGAGTTGAATTTTGTGAGGCTATTCTATTTATTTTTTTAACTTCACTTCCTATTAAATTCAAAAATCATAAACATAAGAAGGATTATCAATATTTGATCTATGGTACTGAGTATCTTGTGAAAAGGAATTTTACAACTGAGCTAATCCCAGTTCTTGTGAGGCTAAAAATTAAAATGATGAGGGTTAATTGTAGGGGTGTACACTGGTCCACAATCAGACCCTACTTTTCTCCAAATCCGAAAAACGGTATATGTGTACGTGTAATTATGATTTTGAAATTAGGAATAGTTGGTATAAGTTATAGATTATACTTGGTTTGTAGTGATGACATATTTGTACGTGTAATGTGTGGTTATTTTTTTTAAATGAATAAGTTGAAAATTAAAACAAGAGATAGCATAAACTTAGATGTTTGTAGAAAATGTATTGTAGATTTTTTTTTCATTTTAAGTAAAAACTTAATCATTACATTTTCTATATGGTAGGGTAAGATGTAACGGAATCATTTGAGACATTTGAAAGTGAGCAATCTTACTGACCTCATAATTCACAAATCACAAGTTTAATTGAAATTTACTGATTAGTATCATATAAAACAGAACATTCATGTTATACATTATTTATTTTATCTCATAATTGTGCTACTTAGGTTTTTTATATTTCAGAATTTAGGTAATAAAGAAGAAAACTGAAATAAAAATGACCTAAAAATAAGAAAAAATGAACTGATTTGGAAGATTTGTTGATATGTTTATAATGCCCAAGGACTAGACTGAAAATTAGGAGCGACCCAAGTGAAAATCTAGAGGAACCTAAGTGTAAAAAAATATTGGTTGCAAAAGTCCGTAATCTCCGAAACCCGATGAGTAATTCAACAATTAAGACCAAACAAGCTCGGACCAACAACTTCGGATGCACCTCACGTATTAAATTGGGCAGCTAAAGCATCTAGTGAAATTTAGGGGCAGATCGGACCCAAAAGATCCGCCATTAAATTCCACTATTGGTAGATGATCCGGTCTGTTTGACCCCTAATTTCTCCAGCGGGTCGGATTGTCGAGTCAGAGCACTACAAAACATCTAGATCTGATTTTTGGCCGTTCGAGTGTGCCCACATTCATCCAGACTTTCTAATCTTTTATAAATACACTTGTTATCATTCTTCTTCTTTCTTCTTCCCCTATTAGAGTAAGTTTTATTTCTTGTTTAGAGTAAGTTTTATTTCATGCTTGGTATTGTAGTGGAGGAGAAGAGAAACATCATCTTGTAATTTTTATTTCTTAATCAAGTTTTAACTTCATGTTCTTTATGTTTTTGTCTTTCATTTGATGCAATTTTATTTTATTGTTTTGGTTATATTTAGTTTTCTTTACTTGTTCATGTGTTGTTTTTCTTTTGTTCTTTTCTTTGTTATGAATATGATTAGTGAGTAATTCATCCCCATTAGGAGTAGAGGATGATGTGAAGTGTGAATATTGTTATATTTGTGTGTGTTTTAATCTTAATTTTCGAGCTCCAAGTGATTTCCAGTAACCCTAATACCGAAGGATTTCTAGTTTAATTGTACATATATATTTTCGAAATTTTTATGCACAATAAGGATCATTCATATATTTTCTATGATTTGTTTTTCATGCATGCATCGGTTTGTTTCAATGATTGATTAAAACACATTAAATCAAACATTGGGCTCCGAAATTCATATCTAGAAGTTCTCTAAAACTTCTTGAAGATCCGGAGACGTTGATGATGCTTGTTGCTGCGCCGGATGCCCCCGAGTATTCTGTTGGCTTTTTGGCCTTAATCTATGTTTTGATGATTTAATTAACCTAATCTTAATTATGATGATGTAGAGTAGCACACATAATGCATTGCATATATATTGTATTGTGCTAACCTCTACAGGTGATCAAGACTCAAGAAAGAAGGAAATGAAGTCAAGACATGTAATTAAAGCTAAATCGAAGACATGTAATCTTGATTTATTTTGAGTCTTAGGAACATGTGTAAATTGAGCATACAAGAGTTAAAAACCAATCACATACACACTAGGCTCCTTAGAGAAGTCACACACAAAATTTCACTTTATTTGGACTTCATTAGATCACCCAAACCTTAGTCGGAAATCACTTATAAACTTAAACCCAGATTTCCTGTGTGAACCGGTCGACCGAACCAATTCTCAGTTCGACCGGTTTATAACAGACTCTCCACAGTGATTTTACCGAACTCTACCGGTCGACCGGTTCTACCTTTTCGGTCGACCGATCCCGGATTTTAATATGACCGTTTTTCTTGTCGTATTCCTATAACGGTCGTATTCGTATAAAACAAAACTTAACCCCAAAATACATTCAGTAACCGGTCGAACGAAGACCTTGTTTCGGTCGACCGGTTGAACATATTTTCAGAAACCAAATTCCCTGCTATTGGTCGACACATTTCTCGTTCGACCGATTGACCTTTGTCTCAACCGAATCCCCTTCTCGGTCGACCGCCCCATACTTTGGTTTGACCGATTCACTTAAGTAGAGTTAAGTTCTAGCTCGTTTGTCCGACCGAATATTCTTTTGTTCGACCGTTCTCTTTGAAATCAAGTTAACGATCGACCGGTTTACTAGTTTCGGTCGACCGGTTCTGGACAGATTTGCATCCCGATTTTCTGCTTTGTGTATCTTGCACAAAACCCAATCAAATCTATCCCCAACGGCTAGAATACCTTAGGAGCTTATAAATAGAGGATCAAGACTTGTTGTTAACACAACTCTCCAACTCCAATTGTCCCAACTCATTAGAGAGAAACCTTAATCCTCAAAGCTCCCATTTCTACACTCTATAAGCCTAAACTTCACACACTTGATCAATTACTCATCCTACTCAAAGTGTGCTCAATTAGAGAGTGAATCCCACTCAGTTACTTGTGTTGTCAAAAGAAGCAAGGACTTCGGTGAAAGCCCGAAGTGTCCCTCTCGGATTGTGAGAGGAAGAATTCAAGCAAGCGAGGGTTGTTTGCGTTGCTTGTGGTGTAAAGGCGTTCTCTCCCGGCCCGGAACGGGGAGTGGATAGTGAAGACGTAGGCGGAGCTCGCGGAGTCGAGCGGAGCTTACAAGAGAGGACTAGGACCTGGGTGGGGTGCCGAACCTCTATAAAAACGTCGTGTCTTCTTGTGGTTTGCATTATTTGTTACTTGCTCGTTTAATTGTTTAAATTCCGCTGCATATAACTCTATTGTTTAAACGAGTAGGTGATTAGATTAATAGTGATTAGTGGACCCATAACCCACACGATCCTACATATTCACCGAACTCTAAACAAGATCGGAGAGAGAAGAGCTAGTCTCTCAATCTCCAATAGGGTTTATAATCCAACTACTAACCCCTCTTTAGTTCCCTTGAGAAGAAAATCTCTGAAAACTAAAACTAAACTTAAGAATTAAGGAAATTTCGTGGATAATTATGGAGAGAGAAGTTTGCACAAAAAGATAATGAATTAATTAATAAGGTAATGAGATAAACTTGTATTTATAAGTTCTCTCCAAATTACCTATTCATGTGCAACATCTTGCCCATAATTTCATGCAAACTTCCATCTAACTATCCATTATTTGCTAACAAATAATCTTAACCACGAATTAAATCAGTTATGGACCAATTCCATTCATGATCTAATTAATTCTTAAATTTATTCTGCAGTAACCGTCTTAATCTTAACCAAGTTTCGGTCGACCGTTCGCAACAAAAAATTATTTCATCGCAATGTTCGGTCGATCGAAAACGAACAGACGAAATTCCTGTAGCGATCGAGACACATTCGATCGACCGTGCAACATTCGGTCGACCGTGCAACCGTTTAGCGGTCGACCGTTTTTGCACAGTGCTGCAGACTTGTCAAATTTCGGTTTAACCCCTACAAAATTTGACATTTCGGGATTAGTAGTAAATTCACAACTTATGTAACATATTATCCTATGTAATGATAAATCGTTACACCCCATAATATTTACATCACATGTGAATTTAATTTAGATTCTAATTGTGTGATTAATCACAACATAATTTTGATTTTACTTGTTCACCCCATGTGTCATATTTTTTCTACATGAAACCCGACACCTTATGAACTCAAAATCCTCATTTTTTGTTTCCCAGTTTTGTGGTGTGACCTATGGGAGGATCTAAGCTAAGTTGGCAGTGATATTAAGAGCTTAATATCACATGCTATAAGCGGTATCTAGCTACACATTATAGCTCCCAATTAGTTAGATGTCTTAATTCCACTCGAACCAAAACCCGATCCATTTAGTGATGGAGTGCACCACTTGTGTCCGTCTCTTGCCTCATGATATTAAGAATACACACAAAGTAGTATTGTGTCATCTGTGTATTAGTATTCATTTTTTGATCTCTTTAAGCTAGTTATAAATATGTGACTTAACTCAAATCACATTGTGCACATTATAACTTTGCTTTATCAAGGAGCTCACTAATATCATCACTCAATTAAGAGGGGCAATGATAATCTTTTGACTAACTATCTTCTCCAACGAAAGTCATACTTAACCAACTAATGATTTTACACTACACTCATCGATAGCTCAAGACACTAGTCTAATCAAATAGTTCTTAAGTGATCAGATAAAAGTTTCATATCAAAGGACCAATGACACAGTAAAATATTAATGACACATAAACACATTTCTATAATATTTTTCTTATTAGGTCTATTCAGTATACAAAAATAATATTTTCCTCTTTTGTGTACCCGTGTTGTCACTCACTTGTAAAGCTACAATGATCTATGACCAACACGACAATCTTAACTCGGTAATTAATGTCCCATGTTATTATCATGATTGCGAATATCTTTTGTTTTATGTAAACCAATATCTTTTAGAGCTCTACGGTTAAGGACCAAGAGTCTCTTCCTTAACACTTCTAAAAGACAAATAACATAAACAATAAACAAAATGGTTTCTCATTCAATTCATAATAATTGACATTTAAAAGTAAAACTTTTAGAACACGTTCCCTTCAAATACGTGCAGAGCAGTTAACACACATGGAAAGGCGTGAATGGACTTCACCCTGACCCTGGTTAGGGGGGAGCACCTTCCTTCGAACATGTCAACGTGCACCTGTTAATAACGCCATGCACGTAGTGAGAATGTCAATTTTTGATGCTAAAACCATTAACATCCGCAAAGGATTTGTAAAAATCACTAATCTCTTCGAATGATTTGAACTTAATCCCAATGTATGATGTAGAAGAAAAATAGGTCTCTCTATCATTCTGTTGATCAACGTGAGGAACAATTTCCATTGGGATTGGGAGAAAAGAAGAGGGATGAATGACTCTAATAAGGGAGGTTATTGAAATCATACTAAAAAGGGAGGGCATGACTGAGGCTTTGAAAGATCAACTTAATGAGGCAAATCCAGTTCAAGACAATCTTTGCGAGATTTCAAAGACATCACCGTTATCCTCGGACGTGATGAGTGAGCTTCATTTGCACAGTATCCGTCATTTGCACTGTAACCGTTTCGTACACACATCCCATCAATTGCACAGCCGACGTCGCCAGGGATTTGCACAGTAACCGTCGAGCAAAATATATGTTGACGTGGGAAATAATGACGTGGATCGAAAACAAAAAAATGATATTCACGTCCCCAGCGTCCGTATCGCTGGGCGTCCATAACTTGTGCCTTTTTTTCGGACTAAAAAAAACAAAACAAAACTTCATTACGAGATCGAACCTGAACCCCACCGTCAAGTGATGTCCATCTTACCATTAGACCATCATACAATACTATCTTGTATCCGTGGTCATAATTATAATATTGTGTATTTTGGATATATTCATGTACTCGAACGTAAAACACACAAAAAAAATTCTCGTTTAATATATGGGACACGAAACAAGAAAACTTTTGACCCAAACACGATTTTGTGGTGTCGTGTTCGTATCATGTTTCTTGTAAAATTGAGAGTCATGTTCGTATTTAATAATCTCCCGCTGTCGTTACAGTTGGTGATGGCAACCCGTATTAATTCATGGCATGTTCATATTTAATAAGATGACCAACCCTCTGTAATTCAATGGAAGTACATTAAATGCTCTCAACCTATTTTACTATACTGGGTCCAACTTCACCCAATCGAGTTTAAAAAAAATGTTAGGCCTTTTTTAATCATTTAACCAAACTAATGATTGGGTAAAAAATTCTAGTTGTTTTTCAACCAGATGACCCTTCACCAATCCATGTTAAGTAATATAATTTTCTTAGTTTGCTGAAATAATTGCTGCCACCACCACACTTATCTATAAGATTTTGCTCCCTCTTTTTGAACAGATCCAATGCCTTACTTCTTGGGTACTTACTCTTTTCTTTTCTTTTAAGTTTTTCTAATGTTGTTTTATTAGTCACATAATTCCCATAAGAGGTTTTTCTTAGAGCATGTCTATGTTATGTTCTTGTCTTGGTCTCAAAAGTGTGCCTTGCTGCCTTGAATGCTTGCATATCATTAGAATCATGTGTGTTTTGGCTATTATTTTAGGAGGAAGCAAATTGATCTTTGGTAGAAATGACTTGATGTGATTGGTGAGTTTCTGTAACTACTTTTTTTTGGTGTTTCTGGTCTTGTCAGTTTGAGGCTCCAACTTAGCTGGTTTTCTTTTGGATTGAAAAGATTCTGAATAACACAAGAGTTTGATGGGTTTTTCCCCGAATCTGACCAGCCTTGTTTCTCCAAAGTTGGCATTTATTATTTGATCCATCTTGTTGGGTGTGGATTTTATGGAAATCTGGGTAGGTGGAGCTTCTTCAAAATTTTGTTTACCCTGCCAACACCAATAGCCACTTATAAAATGCACCATAGGATCTAAAAAAAGCTTGAAGGTTTAGTTTTTTATTCGTCGATCCAACATTTCTTTCAAGTGTTTTTTTGGCATATTATCTGAGCTGGCTATCTTCATGCTAGTTGGTTGTTGAAAGCTTTTCGCATGATCGTTCTTTCTGTTACTGTAAGTTTCATCTTTGTTTGTTGTCGATTTTAGAAAGCAACAAATTTCTCAACGAGATCTCTTGACTATGTTGTTGATTTGGTGCTAATATTACGAAGTGTATAGAAAGATTATTGTAGTGTCCCTTGTCGCATATCATGGATTGCTTAATATTGCTCGAGTCGTTAAAATTTCTGCAGTAAATTTAATTGATTTTGAGGTTTCCAATTTAATTTGACCATGATGCTAATCTTGCAGAAGATATAACTGAAGGTGGCATCTCTAAAATGCTTCCATGAACATAAAACAAGGTATTTTCTTCTGAATTTTTGGGCGACATTTCTGTTCATCTATGTTGACCCCTCGCTGGTAGCACGGTTGTTTTCAACACTCACGCGACTTACTGAATTTTTGAACATTTGATCTTAACTCCGTTTCTAAGATCAATGTAAAAGTCCTCAAAGAGCTTCAGAAGTAGACCAGCAACATTTCATCTACATTTTCGCTTCAATACTAAAATTCTATCTGTCTTTCAATTCAAGTTATCAGGGTCCTGCATGCATATAAGGATATTGTTAGTTGTTAGTTACGAATTATTTTCTGATGTACAAATACAAAATGGTCTATATTTGTTGATATCGATTTTTCTGAAGAATCACCAACTCTTTCTAAATTCCATTCACGTAAAGATTTGACCAATAGACTGCCTCAGTATTTTTCTAGACAATGTCTTAACATTTCTTAAGCTCAAATTCGATACAGGTAGTGAATCAAAACATTTGCATTCAGCTGAAGATATGTTGGAGCTTAGAACATTATCAAGTGACAATGCCAAAGATAATTACAACTCCACATTGCTTCCTGAGAACCTAAAACAAGAAATGTCACTTGAAATACCTGGGAAAAGAGTAGTATCAGAACAGAGCAATATGGACATGGAAGATCCGAATTGTGAAGCGCGAAATATAGCTGAACCTACAAAAACAGCAAGCATAGTGCCACAGCCAGAATCTGACATGCCAAAGAAAGAAATGGAATTTTTTCTGAGTAAAGAAGTCGATTTTTGCATGAACAAATCAGTCGAAGAGACAGACCAACCAACAAAAATAGTTGACATCGAGAAAGAAACATATCAAGTTGTTAAGGACATATGTGTTGACGAAGGATTTCATCCTCAAAACAAAGACTTGTCGTATGAGAACACGACACATCCCACGCCTGCTCTTGAAGAATCAGAATTCTCGACCGGTAAGGAAAACGTAACGAATCGTTTTTTCGAGGGTGGTGCGGAACTTTACAAGATTCGCAAAATCATGGATAAGGTATCTGAAGATATTCTTCTGAAGCAAGAGCATGAGCATGACCGGCAACAATATGATATGAATGATTACAACTCGCTCGATGATCAACTTAAATCCGTAGATAGTGACGGCAGCCAACAACAATATTTTGATTGTAGTGATGGCCAAGAATCAGAAAATCAGGTAAAGAGATCTGAACTTACCTATTTCCCACCACGGGTTTAAATTGTGCAGCTTTTGTCGTGTCACACTTGATTTGCATTTCCCTTTTTTTCTTCTCAATCATTTTAAGCTAATGGCACTTGGTTTTTCAATAATTTCAAAAAGAAACCGATGTTGGATGCATATCGGCCAATGTTGGATGCACTTGGTTTTGCTCTTTCAATTTCAAATGGGAGGAAAATACTAAAAGATATAGTGATGTTGGATGCATATCGAGTATAGTTTCTATTCGAACAATTATTCATCTAAAAATGACACTTCATCTTACCGAAACTACCAGCATCGTAGTAGAGTACATGTTAAATTCGAAAAATTCAATATATATGAATTGGAAAACGTCTTTCGACGTTTCATGTGTCATTTTACCTAATATATTAACTTGACGAATCTTTCTTTTTCGAGACAGGATTTTGCTGACGTGACGAGTTCATCAACACTCACTACAGAATCCTCTAATGACAAAAGCGAAAACAATGCAGACATTTCCTCAATTGAAGGGGCTCGTATATATTCAACTGCAGAAGAGAATACTGCCGTAGATGTTGCAATCCTACCGCAAAGTTCAGTTGGTAGTTGCGGTTGTAATGCGATGATTGAATCTGGACCGGAGAACTCGTCATCGTCTGGCATAATTTTTTATACAGGTCAGATACCATATTCCGGCAGCATCTCTCTTCGATCAGATAGTAGCACAGGCAGTACACGTTCATTCGCGTTTCCAGTGTACGTTTTCCTCTTCTATCTTAAGCTCACTGATTTGCAAATGAATTTATTTTATTTTATTTTAAAAAAAATCCATATACTGCTTGCTCAAACTTATGTGACCAACCACAATTCTGTGTAGATCAGTCACCCATTTGATTCTGACCATTGTTTATATATAAGTGTTCGAATGAATTTCGACGGGAATTAAACAAACCTCGACAATAAATTCACCTTTATAAAATTCTTTTATGTATATAATAATGTATGTGATAGATGAAATCATGAAAGCTTCTGTTGATTAGTTATCACTTGACCTTCATCAAAGTTTATTACAATTTTGACCTGTATGAGCAGTTCATGAAAGTCTTTACCCCGACAAAAAAATCAACAGAATTTTGAACAATTGTAGAATTCAGTCGTCATTTTTTTCCCCTCGATTTAACATCAGCTACAACAAGTCGCTTTTTGCCGCTTCAGATCTTACTGAAAGAACTTTTATGATGGCTTGCAGTTTACAATCAGAGTGGAACCAAAGCCCAGTGAAGATGGCGAAAGCCGATCGCAGCCGTTACGGGAAAACCCGAGCTTGGGGGAAAATGTTGTGCTGTAGTTTCTGATAAGCAAAAGCAAGATGTGCTATAATTTGTGATAACTCTACTTCTCATGCATATTATGTTTTTCTTAAATCGTCTTAACTTTCGTTCTTAGAATACAAACTTGGTGCAGTTGCTTATTAGCATGCGCTGTTTCAAGCAATGTGTACACTAATGTTCTTGCTTCGCTTCAGAAACGAGATCCGCTTCCAACCTACAGGGTACTGTAGACATGTAAAATATTGTCTTGGAAATATTTTCTATTTGGATCAGAAAAAGCTTACCCTGCATGTCCAAGACTTGGGGCTTGTAGCTTATGTAGTCCCCTACTTTATCCGCAGCCTTAAATTTTGAATAAATTTTAGAATTACCTCGAAAAATTCTCCAGGGGTAATTTTGAAGCCAACCAAATCCATCAGAACTCACAACTAGCCCGATTAACTGGTTGCCATGTTACAAGGAAACTATACAATTTTTTTTAGACCCAAACGGGTAATCAAGAAGAATATAAAAACCGAACACAAGTTATATCCAACATCAATGCAATCATAAAAAGGTACTGGCATAAAGCGTTGGAACAAAGTTTTATTTGTTTTAAGCCCACGACATCAACTAGTACAGAAGTAGAGAGTACAAAAAAAGCCAGGCAACTAAACCAACAACTGGCAACCATAAGAACGATGAAAATAGACACTACTCGAAAAAGAAAACTCAAGGATTATTCCCAGTACACCAGTTAAAAAGTAGAGATGATCGAACCATGAAACCTGATTACTCTTCCTCAGACTCCGACTCAGCATTCTGGAGCCACTCAACGAAGGGTTTCATGCTCTTCCAAATGGGTGCATCCTTGTTGCTCCCAGCGATCCCTTCATGATACCACTTCATAATGAATTCCTCCTCGAGGAGGTCACCATCGTAAAGGATCTTGGCCACCAGTCCAACCTCCTTTGCTACTTCGGTGCCAGATTTCTTGCAGAAAGCCTCAATGGCATTCAATAATTTGCCCTGTGAACTATCGTCCTGCGTAACAGCAGCTAGGTAGCTCTTCTTTTTGCTCACCTCCTTTGCAAAACCCTTGCCAACACCTTCAAATACAACCTCAAAGTAGGCATTCATGATCTCCTGAGGGCTCCCACTGAGAGAACAAATGAACAAGGAAAGCTGACTAGGTGGTGTTGAACTGTTCTGCAACTTATTTTTAATCTCTGCGACCAATTTGTCATAGTCGCTGACATCTTTAGGGTCTTCAGTTCCATTGGCAGTGGAGTTACCATTTCTGTCTTCTATGGGTTTCTCTTTGAGTTTCTCTTTGGCCTCCTCATTTGTGGAAAGCATAACCATGTCTGCGGTGACAGCAGTCAACTGCTCTTGGATGCGCTGGCGAGCAGCTTCCAAAGATGTGTCTGTCTGCCACTCAACATCGTCGTCGTCTTCCTCATTGGTATGAATATCAACAGCCTGACTGGCAGGTGGAGAGTTATCCTCTTCAGAACTGCTGCCTTTCTTCTTCGTGCTGGAGGATTTTGAAGAAGCACCACCTTTAGCAAGCACCACACTCTTCTTTTTCGCCTCTTTTTTCATCTTCTTTAGTTCCTCATCTGCTGCATCTCCCTCCTTCAGCCTCTCCTTCTCAGCCCTCCTCATTGCCTTCTTGTCTTTGGAACTTTTTTTCTGCTCAGGAGGGTTCTTCAGAATGAAGGTTGTGAGCTTATCTCTCATGTCAACATCTGACACAAACCCACAAGCAGCACACTTCAGGTTTATCATCTGTGTCTTGGTGATAATAACTTCCGTTTCAGGATTGCCACAACCATAGCACTGGACATATTTTTTTATGAAGTTTTCCAGAAGTCCAGCAAGCTTCTGAGTTTCGTGAGCACCGTTCACCAATGAGGTGCCAGTTTTTTCATCAAACTTCGACTGTGCTCCTAGCTCACAACCAAAGTACTTGGTGGTATATGACGCTGGCCTTGCCAAAGCTTTTGCAATGTCAACCATGTTGACAATGTTGGTCTTAATGCCATTTCCACGGCCTTCAATTTTGGTGATCATCTTGGGCATCTTGTACCTGTAGAAGGCATCATCCTTGTTTCCAGCACCGATGTTTTGCAAAGCCATGCTTGCTAGAGATTGATTAAGGATCAAAACTTTCAGCACAAAATTAGAAGATAATGAGGAGCCTCAGACAAGATATTTTGTCTTTCCACACAGAACAGACAGGCAGTTGCAGCAACAGATTGCAATTGGCAGCAACCTTCTGACGTAACAAATTTCTGAAATGGCTCAAGATGCATACAGCCCAGATTCTTTACAGAACAGCTGCACTTTTTTCTTGATTTTGGACAATATTCTCCAAGCAAACCAATTGATCCCAAGTGAAGCACCGCAGCTTGTTCAGACATAAAAGATCGTTGCACTCAAACTTGAGTATTAGTGCAACTACAATGCAGATAGACTTGAAACAATCCTGAAACTTAGATAAAATCAATAAGAGTCATGACGGATTTCAAACTAAAAATTACCCAACAAAGCTGCAACATTTCCAAAGTTAAAACACAATTTGAATCTGAAAAAAACACTTTTATTGTTTATGCAAACAATAATGTTCTCTTTACAGTTGATGTGTATACTTTATATGAAATTATAAATATCTGAAGCCATCTAAGAAAGGAACACTTGTCATGCAAAGGTTTTCCTTCCCTCAAACTGCACTCAGGAAGCAATACAATCTCAATTTGAGCCTCCGTCTGAACTGCACACAGACTGAAATCTTTCCAACATCCAGTTATTCATGAAGCACAAATAATTAGAAATCACAAACACACATTCTAACGGAACGTGTCCTGAATAAGAAACGAAAACAAAATAAGTACTTTTACACCAAAGGTTTATGAAGCAAGATGAAAGTGTTGATAATATAACTAAACTTTAATAAATAGATACAAATTTTGCAATGTCCAAGGACCCTTGGAGGACAGCATAAGGAGCAACATTCAATTACAGTCCATTCAAAGTTCCTAAGGGAAACTTCCTAAGAATATAAGCACTCAATATACGCCCCCTAACTAAGCCAAACATGATAATATTGGTATGTGAAATCATAAATTCCACAGCCAAACCAAGCGGCTACTCAAAGAGGCAGTTTGAAAGTAAAATAAAAGTTTGTTCTTGACAACACATTATTAATGAAACCTCAATTATGACAACTCCACAAACCAAAAGAAAACATTAATAAGACTGAAAGAAGAGGACTACTTAATAGTTAAAGATTTATGTATATAGTCCGGTCCTTCTACTGATCGCATCCAGAAACCTACTCAACTTATACCCACTCAATCATCAAATCACAACGAAATAAAAATCAAAATATACCACATCGTCAACCACATCCAACAAATTCAAGCCTGTAACCATACAATCCTCCACCAAACCCTAACTATGACGGCGACAAGCAAAAATATGGAGAAACTATAGAGAGCGAACCTATTGGACCTCAACGATCGATGTCAACAAATATAAAAAGAAAAAGAAAACTAGAGTGCAGAAACCATTTCTCCAACAAACAACCAAACATAGCAAAAATACAATCCAATAGAAAATACCAAATAATTACAGAAAACAACACTATCCGAATCAAAACGATCGAATAAAAGATAAACAGATGAAAAGGTGCAATATATATAATAGAACGGAAGAGCAGACGACGATGGAAAACAAGTACGAAGAGAAGAGTAAAAAGGAGATAAACGGAACATAATAGATCATCACCTTTCTTTGGAGCTCCGAAAACCCTAGAAAGAGCACGCCTGTGTTGGGGAGTATGAGAATAGGAGAGGGAGGGGTGGGGGTATTTATAGGGGAAATGATGGGGGCGGCGAGATCGTTGCAACGGAAAGAAACCCTAGATAAGAAGAGGATGTGATTTGGGTCGTTTCAGCGCAAGTTGTTGGATTGGACCCATTCTTAGTCTCCTGCTCCGTTGCGATGGGATTCAACGGTCCAGATTTATTATTATTGCAGGAATCGATTTCCAACCCTACATTCCAACCGGATACTATAAAATATTAAATATCCTTCGGTTTTGAATTTGAATCCAGCGTTCGTAAACCAGATTACTGTGATACTTACATATGGTTCGTCAATAATTTATTTGAATATCTAGATTTTTACGAAACTTTGGAAAAAATTTCAAAATAATTTTTTTTTTAAAATTGCCAAAATATACATCAAATGTCAAACTAGACCCGCTGTCACCACGTGATAACACGTGGTGGCAGCGGATTTTGTTTTTTTATGCATACAGAACTCGACACTGGTGATGTCGAGTTCTTCTTGGGAGAACTCGGCACGGGTGACGACGAGTTCTCTCGAGGAGAACTCAGCACTGGTGATGTCGAGTTCTACCAAGGAAAACTCGACATCACCAGTGCTGAGTTCTCTCTGGGAGAATATTGCCAACACTTCATATTCCACTCGACACGAGTTGTCAGGAGAATAGTGATTCAAATAGAACTCGACATTGATGATACCGAGTTACTGTATGTGTTCTGGCCAGATTGTTGTTTCCCGTCACCACGGTGTGGACTGTTGGTACATATGTTTCATTCCACGACTCGACGACGTCCCTTCTTTTAACAAAGAATTTGTTCAAGCGGAGAAATGTCATCAAAATTATTGTTGTAATTGGCATACCGCGTGCCCCTCGTAAGACATTGTTGAAGTTTTCTGACATGTTTGTTGTCATACATCCAAAACGTTGACCCCCGTCGTGACAATAAGTCCATCTTTCCAAAAGACCTTAATGTTGAATCCACTCGTATCGGTTTATGTTCCTCTGCAATAGCCTTCATTAACTCTTCAAATTTCATAAATAAATGAGTTTTACCCGCTTCATAAAACTTGATTTGTCACAATCTTTCCTTGCAATTTCGATGTTTAGCAATATTTGATTTCATGTGTCGAAGACAGAATCGATGTACATGCCCCTCCGAAGGTGGAAATGCGGCTCGCACACAAGCATTTATTCCCGAAAATCACAATAATCATACTTAAATTTAACTATTTTTAAGATGACTACCGTAGATCTTTAATCAACAAAACTAAAATCAATAATCAACTAACAAACAATAAATATAACGTTTTGCCTAAAAACTCAAAATCGAATTCGAGTTTGCACCAAAACGTGTTCCTAAACCAACAAAAACACTACAATCATACATAAAACAATAATGTATATCATCCTAATACAGAAAAAATGCAAGAAAACGGTGGAAACGAAAAAATCGAAACTCTAACCTTAAAAACTCGGGAACTCGGCGGATGGGGAGAGTGGGGGCGTCAGACTGCTTTTATAGCCTGACGGAACTCGACGTTTATAACGCCGAGTTCATTTTTTTTAAGTGAACTCGTCGTGAGAAACGCCGAGTTCTTTCTTTAGAAATCGGCATCTAGGATGCCGAGTTCTATTTGAGAAACTATTCTCCTGACGCGTCAACCATCTCATGCACGATCTGAGCGCCGGGAGAAGTTTCTTAAATAGAACTCGACACTCCCAGTGTCAAGTTCTTTTTGAATCACCTCCTGAGTGAAAAAATTCAAGCGTTGGCCAATAAAGAACCCGTCAAGTTCTTCTTGGAAGAACTCGACACTGGTGATGCCAAGTTCTCTATGTACAAAAAAACAAAACCTGCCGCACCACGTGGTTGCAGCGGGTCTAGTTTGAGAAATACTTCCATGTTTTTTTAAAAAAAAAATTTAAAAAAATATATTTTGAATTTTTTTCCTTTTCTTTAACGATGGACGACAGAAAGATATTCCCCGTATAATATTATAAAGTTCCGAATTTGAACCGACATCAGTAGGACTTCAGTCATTTCAGCGCAAGATATGATCACAACAGCACCTTCACCCTAAGTGTGTTTAGGACTACATAAAATTCACAAAATTGCAACTTCAAAATACAATACCATCCAATCAAAGGAAAAATCATTATGAAACTTGTTGGAATTCTAAATCATATCACTTATCTTTTGAACACATCTTTTTGTATGAAAATAACAGCAATTCTTACTGGATTTCTATGCTCTTAAAACCTCAACCGGAGGTAGAAATCTGAGTACCATTCTTTCCTGCTCAATTACTCATAGCCCAAATAAGAATGCGTTCCAATTGCTTCCAGCCTTCGAGGCTTTAACTAAGTGTGATTTGCTAAAAAAATTCAACGCATGCTAAGATATGCAGCCATAGCACTTGATTAAGGTCTCCAACCAGCAGCAGGAAAAACAAATAAAAAATTGATTTTATCAGAAATTTGACAAACTTCATAAACCAGGAGATAAGATCTTCTCACGCTGAAACAGAGAAAATCGGAAGGTTTGACAGAATAATAAATTCTCTCTAAACCACCAGATCTCTGCACATTTTAAATAAAATATGAAACTAAAAAGAACAAAACCCTAAGATGCATGTCAATGGTTTGGGAAAGATCCAGAACAAGCCAACTGCTTCAGGCATGGTTTCCCTTCCCCTTCTTACTGAATGAGTACATAACTTAGCTTGCCATTACATGGTTGCATGCTTCAAGTGCCTGACTTGCAAAATATCTTACATCGACATCAGGGTCCTCGCTCAGCTCAGCCAGACAAGGCTTGATTGTCTCCTCAACCTGCTGCAAGGACGAGAAATAAACACATGCTCCAAGAGGACAAAGACAAGAGACACATAAAGTTGCAATTTGGAAACTCACAGATGAATCCACTATGGGAAGCAAGGATTGTAGCACCTTGGCGACATTGAATTTGATGTTAGGCACTCTGAAGAAATACACGGGTTAGAAGAGGCTTTATATTGTCGAATCTTCCTAGTAATTGTCTCACCTATTTATGTAAAGGAGTAAAACGTTTAGTAGAGTCAATAAATTACCTATCCTTAGAAGCATTTATGACCACAGGTAAGAGCTTTTGCGAAGTGATATCAGAACCCAACGCTGGTGCAATTAAGGAAATAGTTTGTAGAATGGTCATCCTGTACAAGTAATGTGAATTTCCAATCTTCTCAAGCACCTGCCATAAAATCAATTAAGTTTACAATAATTAGAAAAGGATAAGCACATAAAACATTTAAGAAAAAAGATCACTAAATTGCGAACAAAATCCAGATATATGACAAAGAAAAGAGCCGAAAACATGTGTTGTGGTCTTTGACATGCACCCAAAGTCCAAAACAAATGACAAATGCTTTTCGGTTTGCACCAATTAAAAACATAATTCCATACCCATCTATCAAATTAAACATTTTATTGAGGTAGAAAGATCTTAATAGCAATTAACAATTGGATTGATATATACTAGCTACTCATTAAAAAAGAAATATAGCTTATTGAAAAAAAGTAATTTGTAGAGTACATGTTTGATCACAACTGGTAATGCTAATATAACTAATTAACAATTAGTTCTTTGGTAATTAACGATTAGGAGTGGCAAGAGATTTCAAAAATAAGAGAAGATCGAATGATGGCAGAAGGTAAGCCCCTCAGACCCTTGATACTCAAGCAACAGTCAAACAATTCCTGGAGCTGCAGTGCAGGACTGCAAGAAGATTTGGAACATATAGCCCTGCTAGCCGAAAAGTGAAAACAGATTTTTAAAATATGCTATAGAACAAACATCCTCTTAAATGCATTAGGTTTCCATGAAACGAAGCAGGAGAAAAGGGAAGGTCAATTTACATCAACAATAGAGAACAAATGTAACAGGAGCAACAATTTAAGGAAAAAACTATACAACGGCACATAAACCAACCTGGGGAATGATGTGCTGCATTGCCCAGTCTGGGCCAAATTCTTCGGCAAGACGCTTTAGGTTAGTAGAGGCAGCCTCACGAATGGAGTACACCTGCAGCATGGCTTACAGTCACCATAAGTTATTCTTATGGTTGCTCAAACATGCAGACAAAATAGCCAAGACCGTAGAAAAACTTATGGGTTGAGGTTTATGATAGTGGAATTACTTCCCTATTATATATTTCAGTTGTTCAGACTTTTTGCAATCTGAAAAGCTACTATTCTTCTTATCCTACAGGAAATAAAATCAGGACATGAAACACCATCTGCTTGAGCAGTACTTTAAAAAAATGGAATATCCAAATGTGGAAGTGCTTTCTATTTAAGTGGTATAGTATGCCCTAGATTTCTCCCTACAGGAAAAGGCTCCATTAAGTTTCACTTAGTATTTCAAAATGTGTCTCATGGGTCAGAAAAGTGCCGAGAAATTCAATGTGTGTTTCATGCTTGATAAGAAGCTTGGGTTGATGAGTGGATATTTATACAAAATCCCAATAGATAAACTTGAAACTCCATCTTCTACAAGGCAAACCATAGATTGGTCACTCTTCTTTGGATTGAAGCAACAAGCTCTAACCCCCAAAAGTTCAGATAACACCGAGGCGATTGGGCGGTCATCCAGTTGTGGGCGATAATTTTTTTTAATTATTTAATTTTTTTGTTTTAATTAAAAAAATAGGAAAATACAGTAAAAATATAAATAAAATATAGAAGAAAAAAAGTCACATGTTTGGGCTTCAAAAAGACGGATCACCAACTCACTAGGTATTTATAGGAATAGAAGACGAGTAGGGGAGGGGGGTAAAAAAACGAAAATGAACAGCCAAGGTTGCATCACACCAAAACAACCTTAAAATCAAAGCACACCCCCAGAGCACCACACCACTCTCTATATAACTCTCTCTCCTCCAAACCCTAATCTTCTTCTCTCCCACTATCACCAGCGGTGACAGTGGACAAGAGGAGAAGATGGCTCATGGCGTTGTTGCTCCGGCGAAAGGAGAGACGAAGAAAGGCAACACAACTAGGGATGCAAATGGTTACCAATTATCCGAGTATTCGATTCGAAAATTTCTATTTAGTTGGTATTTAGTAAGTTCTATGTTACCAATTTAATTTCGGATACAGACTTGATTTAAAAAAATATCAATTAGAAATCGGATACGAATTCGGATACAATGTATTTAAAATTCGAATTATCCGTATTATTCGGATACATGGTCAAATACACATTAGTATTTGAAAATTTTGATTTGAAAATTTAGTAATCAAAAATTAATTATATATATATATAATTTCGGATAATATCCGAATACCAATTAGTATTCGAAAATTTTGAAGTTTCGGATTCGGATTCAGATAGTTCTACTGAATTCGGATTCGAATTCGAATTTGGTAATGGAATATGGTATTCGAATTCGGATATACTAGGTATTTGAGTCAAATTATCCGAATTGCACCCCTAAACACAACCTTCACCATCGACTGTGTGAAGCAGGTGAAGGAAAGTTGCTTGTGCGACTAGGCGATCGCCTCGTCGCACCGGCGACCGCACACATGTGTGCGGTGTGCGGTGTGCAGGTGGTTGCATATGCGACCACCCAATGTGGTGATCGCCTGAACAGTGCTAACCCCCATCTCCTCTAAGACATTTTTATTTTTCTTAATTTACCTTCTCAAGCAATGAAGCTGCATTTTGCATCTGTATCTTTGTCACAAGCATTCTCGTCGCATGTTTCTATATCACTTACATTTTGTGATCGATATTTTCATGTCTTTTGTTCCCACTACGCAGAATTGTTTGAACAGGTTCCAGTCCAATAGAATGTGACACCTTATGTTTCCTTATGACTGTACGGTCAGATTGCAAAACAAAATCATGAATCCTATATACCCCAGGAAAAATTAAATGCTTGACACCACATTCCACAATTATAAAACTATATTACCAGGAAAATCACATTCCACACAATCATGAATCTTACATACTCCAGGAAAAACTAAATACTCGACACCACATTCCACAATTATAAAACTAGTTTATATTACCAACATTGCTATCAAACATTATCTGAGCAAGTAGATCCTAAGCTTTCACCTTAAACATGTAGCTAAATCCTAAAAATAATATTGGGCGGGTTTAGCAAATACAAGCCTGATTCAAGATATTGGCTTCATCATCAGATTTGCATTCAACATCAAAGCTACAAACTAAAAGGACATTAAAGTTTCAGGTTATCACGTAATTTTGTTTGTTCATCCACACACCTACGAATATGATTAAGATAGACATGTCAAAACGCTTTCTACATTCACAATAGAACCAATGGTCCTAGCCTAAGAGTGATATTTATCATTCAAATAGATAGTCGAATAAAATTAAAAGAGGAAAAGAATTAATTTCAATCCTCTATGCAAATATCAACTACCATAACATAGAAATCATAATGAACAAAGTGATATTTTTATGGTGATTCACCAATAGTGAGATATATCCAATAAAAACTAGAGTACCTTATCTTCCAGCCATTGCATGCAAAGAGAGCCAAGTTTCTCGTCAAAAAAAGCTACACCCAACTGGCTTGCCAATAATGGGATATATTCAATTAGTGCTAGACGAACCCGCCAATGTTTATCCTCTGCAAGCTCAACGATAGCTGGAAGGAGTGATTGGGACAACAAATCAATGCCAATCACCTGCATCGAGTCAGAAATAAGACGTGTTAACAATCCAAATTGACCCTTGCACGTTGTGTGCAAAAGCATTAAATGCTCAATAAACTAAACCAAAACTTCTACATGTTATACAGCAACGAAATTGGACATGGACGGGAAAACGTGACAAATGGCACATTGAACATGCTAAATTTTTTCATCTTGAAATAAAGAACTTGGGTGCGTAAGTTAAGTGATAAAAAAAAGGCAAGTGAGATGAAAAAAGACAAGGAACTGCTACCAAACCAGCTGCTATACAGGCTACAATTACATGCTTCTCATAATTGTGATCAAACAATCTGGATAATAGCCCTATGCCCTCAAAATGTAAAGCCAGCTGGCCACTTGGAACCTCAGCACCAAAGAGCATCAGCAGTGCCTTTTCATTCCTTGTTTTCATCCAGTGTCTTCTCATTCAATTCACAGCCTGATTTTGAAAAATAGCATAACGTAGTCTACCAGTAGCATCACCTGATTTTTACTAATTTACCAGATATCTAATACCAACTAAGTTAAAGATATTACAGCTTGATATACAAATCTAAATATATTCTTAAATACTATAGTGTTAGGAAAAACAAAGATGATGAAAGATCGATTTGGGCTCAACAATCAATAACAATAAGTCAAACAAATGATGAAGAGATAGATGGAGAGCAATGATAAATGTGGTTTGATTTAGAAAAATATACATAAAAGAAGACGTTACGCACCTGATTCACTTGATCAAGCTTGCTTATAATATTGAGGCGGACATCAGGAACCTCATCCTTCAAAAGAGAGAGGAAGATGGGAAGAAGCTGCTCAATTGTAGCTTCCTACGAAATCACAATAAATGACAGTTAAAAAACAAAAAAAGTGTCACCAGTAGGTGGTGAGTTTCTTGTTAAAAGGAGATCAACAATAACACATCAACAACATGTGAAACCAACAATAACACGTCAACGACATGCTCTCTTAAGTCGATAGAGGATGATACTCCATTCATGTACCTTTCCTAGGACCGGTGCCATTCCCATGATAACTGAAGCAAGAGCAGAGCGAACATGCTGAGATGAATCCGTAGACAATTCCTGCAGATATTTGGTGAAGGCAAGAATAATCAAAAGAACATTATGTAAATATCCAGAGAAAAATACTTAATATGGGAAAGAAAAGAACTAGTTTCATAAAGAGAATAAAGTACCATTTACATCTCATTTGGCATCCATTACCTTCACGCAAGGAAGAATGTGCTGTATCGCATGTTGTGGGTCCAGGATTTGGCAAAATTTTGTCACTTTCCCTGCAGCTGCTATTCGTACCTCAGCTTCATTGTCACGAAGAAGCTTAACGTATGCAGGCACCAACTCCGTCCTGGTATGAGAATTATATTCAGAAAATCATAACAGAAAAAACTGAAAAATTCCTTAGTATGTAGTATGTACATCACTATAGGTAATCCATAAGAGACATGTAATTTCCTCGTTAAATAAAGATCGCAAAAAGGAACACGGGGTAATGTTGATGTTGAAAAATAGAAAAGGAAAAGCCACACGGGAAATAGGCCAAGTGGGCCCCGCTTGATTTCAATTTTGGGTTTCTTATATCCTTCTAAACTCACAATAATTTTCACGTGTTTGAAAAACAAAGTTGTAAATTGGGCTCTTTCAGCTTCAAGAAATTTCAAAAATATAAGAGAGAAGTCAAAAAATTCTTCGTTGGAGAGAGATTTAATGACTTCTAAATGTTTATGGGTCCGTTTGGCAACCTCCACGTCTGAGTCTGGAGGGTCAGACGTTGTGTCTCAGTACGTTGGTGCGACGCAGAAGGTTGTTTGGATAACGCGGCAAAAAAATTGCGGTAGGGGTACCCTTTCTGCTTTTTTTAACAAAATATTTGTAATCTGTTTTTATATTATTATTTTTCAAATTATGTTTTCTAATTGTTTTTGTTTTTACCCAATTTTTAATTTTTTAATGACTATAATTTTTTCAAGATCGACCCCCAAATGATGTCGAGGAGAGAACGTATTGAAAAAAATTAGGTTATTTTATTCAATAAAAAATTTAAAAAACCCAAACAATTAGAAAACATATTTTTTTTAAACATATTAAAAATGATTTCAATATTGGTAATCAAACAATAGAGTAACAAGGGGTAATATTGGTAACTCAACAAAAACATTTGCGCCTGGGTGATGCTAACTTCGGTCAGCTTCTCAAATGGGTGGATTTAACACAGGAGAGTAACTTTGAGACGCATGAACCAAACCAACATTTGTTGTTTGGTTGCGCAAACCAGCGTCTGGACGTCTGCCCCGACGGAGACGCTGATTCCCATGTTACCAAATGTACCCTATGAAGCATTAGCTTATATTGTAACACCTCCTTCATTGGTATTTTAGACAGCTAACACTGCCTTTTTGAAGGTACAGGTTTACATCATCAGTAAAGTTTCAGAATTCGACAGAATTTCTGTCGACACTAAATTCATTTCTGAAGTAGAAACACCAAAGTTGAAACCTTGAACTCAATTGACATCAAAACAACCAGCTTACTAGACTGTAACCAACCTGGTGGGCTCAGGTCCAACAGCTTCACAGAGCTCATACAGCTGATTTGCAACCATATAACGAACACGCCAAGATTTATCCTGTCAGTAGATAAGAACAAAAATATAAGGCATCTCATAATACAATCTGATGAAGAAAGAAGTATAAACACATCCAAAGGTAACTTCATATCATGGTACAGAACCACTAGAGAAAAAATAATGGATCTTTTTATTTTGAGCATGTACATCTCTCCCGAGACCAACAAAAGCACAAACATATGAACTAGAAAAGTGAAAAACAAAGCACTCATCGAAACTACAAATGCACCAAAGCCGTTGAGGGCATACCTGAGAGAAACTGACAATCACAGGAAGGATATTAGCAACACAGTCTTGGGGTTCCAAAAGCTTCCCGAGTGCTGCACAACCCTCGACAGCCAATAACCTGACAGAATCTTGATCTGTATATAATACATCGTTAAAAAAGAGAAGCCAATAGAGGTGTTTCTGATCATTTTAAGATAATAACAGAAAATGGTAAGATTTTTGCTAGTTGGATTCACTTAAAGAACTGAATCATAGACAAACAAAATCCTCATGAACATAATAGCCAATCCACCACACAAAAGTGTGCTATCAGATACTATCAACACAAAATCGTACCAGACTAATCTGTACTATCAACGCACTAATCTTACAAGATTAATCGTAGAGCTATTAGATTCCCATAAGACTTGATGGCAACACAATGGAGAGAAGCACTTCGAAAGGGTAGCAGTGACACAAACGTGAAAACAGAATTATTTAGTTTCATGATTGATGAGAAAACCAAAGGCCCAGAACACAACAGTATTGCTTAGACAATCACATTCTTTAAACATCACGAACATTTAAAAGATAATAACTTTATAGGGGGGAAAAGCAGGAGTTCGATTATCTAACAAAACTAATAACCCAAAATCAACAGGCAAGTTCTCTTGCAGATTGAATGCTATCAGAGGCCCAAAACTGCTTTATATGTACACTTTCAAATCCACAATACTTTACCAAACTGATGTGAAAAAAATAATACAAGCCACATACCATCCCGAGTCAACTCCTGGAATAATGTTAAAATATCTGTTTTCAGATGAGATGGTTCAACAGTTGCAGCAAACTGTCCAAGGTTCGAAGCTGCAGATCTTCTAACCATAGGCATATCATCTTGACATAGTTGACCATAAATAGATCTCATCTCAGCTTTTGATACTTCTGGTGCACTTGGATAAGGGATGTGAAACAATCCACATGAGGAAACCCGAGCGGTGAACCACTCACCAGATGCTAATCTCTAAAATACACATGTAGCGAGATAAGAAATTAGTGCTAGCAAGCATCAACTGCAGGAAAAATAGAAGAAAAATAGCAGGACGGGAGGCCGTCAAAGCTCAGGGAAATAACTCGTAAGTACAAGTGAAGCAGTTATAGCAGGTTGACATGCATCCATACTAAAAGAGCAATATTTGGAAAAGGCGGTCCAAGCATTCTTAGTTCTTCATGACAGCAGGCGACACAGTGACTTAGATATTGGCATTAAAAGTAGCAACAAAATCAAAGACGTTGACAATAAGGTGAGGACAGCAGAAATATGGACATATAGGAATACAATACAAGCATCGCTTGAGCCACTCATGGCAAAAATGTTACTAATTCGTGAGTTGTGAGTCAAGCAGTCTTTTCATAATAACAGTTGCAACCCTCATTAATGTGAAAAAGTTAGATGACTAGATCCAGTGTCCACAATTGCACAATGATCAAACTCATGAGCAAACTAACCATGTGGTCTCTGAAAATTGACCGATTTGTACATCAACTGGAATATTTTTGGTGATACTGATACCTTTACTAAAGGGATGAAATATTCCACCAGATCATTTTCCTTCATTTGTGATCCAATTCGACACAATGATTCCACAGCTTTGTCTCTCACACATGTTTCTTCAACAGTGCATAATGTCTCTAACGGGGGAAGCAGGACATGAGCATATTCCACTCCACCCACGCATGGGATGAAAGCTCCCAACTCCTCAGCCATAGCAAGAAGCACCTCATCGTCGTCATCACTGTTTTCACTAAGGAACGGAATCAATTCACTTCTGGTTCTATTCTCACCAAGAGCCCTGGCGATTACAGGGAGCTTCCTTATGGAGTTCAGTCGCAGTTGAATTTCTTCATTCTTTAATTCATCAATCAAAACAGCTATAGGATATAGTGGTTCATCTATCTTGGCCATTGAATCTAAAGATGTATCTCCTGCAAAAAATATTACAAAAGAATCAGGAAATTTCAATAAAGATAGTACTACTTAAAACAACATTAAACAGGTAGGGGCAAAACCAAAGGTAAAAAAATAGTTTCCGTTCGACATCAAAGGCAAAACAAAGTGTTACAGGGCATGTAACAACTTACATTTGAACACTTCGATTACCTTTATTTCCTTTAAGAAAGTTGTCATCTTTCTCTTTTATTCTTGAAACATGAAAAGCTAATAATATTCCCAAAATCTCAAATTGACTAGTTTTGAAAACTTCAAGTCAATTGGCATGTTTTGTCAAAAACAAACAATTACACGTACACCGAAGACTAATTTGTGTGTGTCGAATTTGGATGGATTAAACTCCAACCTATAATAGGCAAAAAAAACCTTAAAATCGAGCTTATATATGAAAGGCCACTAGACAGTTTATGCAAGCTTTAACATGATTGTGAGAGCAAATGTTGAGAATAGAAACCAACTTTGAGAAAGGAACATACGAAAGATCAATTGGACATGAAAGTTACCTATGTCATGACACAAAAGGAGAAACGCCCATAACTAACAAGATGCGAACAAAAATAATGATGTAATAAACTTGGGATGCAGCTTGCTAAAAGAGAAGCTGGGTTTTTTCAGCTTACCCTTGCATAAAAATAGTATGTTAGCCGTCAAACATGTAGAAGAAATCAAACACGAACAAAGTTAAGAAAATATCAAGAAACCATGGATAACACAAAGAAAATTACTCTTTTAAGGAAAAATAGAAAAGCAATGTCCAAAGCTGCTTGTAATCGTAAAATTACATGAACGTGATCAAACACCCAAAATTAACATCCAAATGTAATCGTAAAATTTCAAAATTAACATCCAAAATCCATGCAAAATCAAATCATATCGATACAAAGTAATCACCCTAACACAAGTACATAAAAAGTAAGCCTTATTTATAGCCCTATTGGCCAGAAGATAACAAATTTCCATCGCAAATGCTCGTGAACGTGATCAGACACCAAAGGCAGTAAAAATCCGATAATCGTCGAACGAACGGAATCGAACACATCAAACGGAACCTCATCCAGGGAAACCCTTTGGATGCGATCGGCGACCATAATCTACCCGAAACCCCGCAAAAACACGCGGATCACAAATCGTACCCCAAGACCACCAAATCGGCTCGAGAAAATAACAAACTAGGGCGATCTAGGGCGAACCAGATCGAGATCTGCACGAGAGCGAGCAGATCTCGAGGGGAATCGCGGGTTCCGGCGGATGATCCTACCCAGCGTGGATTTGGAAAATGGAGAGGAGAAATGGGGAGAGGGGCGAAGCGCACCTGGACGACGAGAAGATTTGGGAATTTTGAGATTTGCGGTGGTGTTTGACGATCCTTTTTTCTTGGGACTTGGGGGTAGTTTCGACTTGAAAATGATTTATGAACGCAGCGCGTCACGGACGCGCTCTACGTGGACATCCATGTCAGCCCTTACGTGGTCAAAACATGAATGTTTTTTGTTTTTTCTTCCTGATGTCCACTCAAATCACATTAAATACGTTTCAACTCAGCACGTTCTCTCTCTCCACCCAAATACAAATATGATGACACTCTTTCTTTCTTCTTCATTTTTTCTCTCCAGAATAAATCACCATTTCGAGCAAGATATTAGGTCGAAGAATCGTCTGATGCCGACTCTCAGGATTCTTCACAACGTAAGCAGCGTGAATGAGACGGTGCGAAGACTTCCCGATGTTCTACATAAACAGGAAATCTGAAATGTTATTTTTTTCCTAAACGTAGTTCTTGTGGGGTAAAATATACAGTAGGAGGTTTGTTGAGTTTGTGCGGGGGTGGCAGGGGGCGGCAGCCCCTACGTGGGACGTTTTTTTGTTTTGACATCATATTATTGCATTCCATATATTGATTCGTTTATTCCGACAATAATGAAGCCATATATTATTCCGGACTGCAATTACACTTATTCCGGACTGCAAATACACTTATTCCGATTCCGGACAGCAAATACACTTATTCCGGACAGCAAATACACTTATTCCGAACAAACTTTATGTTCCATTTCTGGACACACTTTATTCTTAAACCGGACAACAAATACACGTATTCCGGACAACAAATACACTTATTCCGGACAACAAATACACTTATTCCGGACAGCAAATACACTTATTCCGGACAAACTTTCTGTTCCGTTTCTGGACACACTTTCTTCTTATTCTGGACAACTACACTTATTCCGGACTACAAATACACTTATTCCGGACAACAAATCCACTTATTCCGGACAAACTTTATGTTCCGTTTCTGGACACACTTTATTCTTAAACCGGACAACAAATACACTTATTCCGGACAACAAATACACTTATTCCGGACAGCAAATACACTTATTCCGGACAAACTTTATGTTCCGTTTCTGGACACACTTTCTTCTTATTCTGGACAACTACACTTATTCCGGACTACAAATACATTTATTCCGGACAGCAAATACAATTATTCCGGACAACAAATCCACTTATTCCGGACAAACTTTATGTTCCGTTTCTGGACACACTTTATTCTTAAACCGGACAACAAATACACTTATTCCGGACAGCAAATACACTTATTCCGGACAAACTTTCTGTTCCGTTTCTGGACACACTTTCTTCTTATTCTGGACAACTACACTTATTCCGGACTGCAAATACACTTATTCCGGACAGCAAATCCACTTATTCCGGACAAACTTTATGTTCCGTTTCTGGACACACTTTATTCTTAAACCGGACAACAAATACACTTATTCCGGACAACAAATTCACTTATTCCGGACAGCAAATACACTTATTCCGGACAAACTTTCTGTTCCGTTTCTGGACACACTTTCTTCTTATTCTGGACAACTACACTTATTCCGGACTACAAATACACTTATTCCGGACAACAAATACACTTATTCCGGACAACAAATCCACTTATTCCGGACAAACTTTATGTTTCGTTTCTGGACACACTTTATTCTTAAACCGGACAACAAATACACTTATTCCGGACAACAAATACACTTATTCCGGACAGCAAATACACTTATTCCGGACAAACTTTATGTTCCGTTTCTGGACACACTTTCTTCTTATTCTGGACAACTACACTTATTCCGGACTACAAATACATTTATTCCGGACAGCAAATACAATTATTCCGGACAACAAATCCACTTATTCCGGACAAACTTTATGTTCCGTTTCTGGACACACTTTATTCTTAAACCGGACAACAAATACACTTATTCCGGACAGCAAATACACTTATTCCGGACAAACTTTCTGTTCCGTTTCTGGACACACTTTCTTCTTATTCTGGACAACTACACTTATTCCGGACTGCAAATACACTTATTCCGGACAGCAAATCCACTTATTCCGGACAAACTTTATGTTCCGTTTCTGGACACACTTTATTCTTAAACCGGACAACAAATACACTTATTCCGGACAACAAATTCACTTATTCCGGACATCAAATACACTTATTCAGGACAAACTTTCTGTTCCGTTTCTGGACACACTTTCTTCTTATTCTGGACAACTACACTTATTCTGGACTACAAATACACTTATTCCGGACAGCAAATACACTTATTCCGGACAACAAATCCACTTATTCCGGACAAACTTTATGTTCCGTTTCTGGACACACTTTATTCTTAAACCGGACAACAAATACACTTATTCCGGACAGCAAATACACTTATTCCGGACAAACTTTCTGTTCCGTTTCTGGACACACTTTCTTCTTATTCTGGACAACTACACTTATTCCGGACTGCAAATACACTTATTCCGGACAGCAAATACACTTATTCCGGACAACAAATCAACTTATTCCGGACAAACTTTATGTTCTGTTTCTGGACACACTTTCTTCTTAAACCGGACAACAAATACACTTATTCCGGACAACAAATACACTTATTCCGGACAAACTTTCTGTTCCGTTTCTGGACACACTTTCTTCTTATTCTGCACAACTACACTTATTCCGGACTGCAAATACACTTATTCCGGACAGCAAATACACTTATTCCGGACAACAAATCCACTTATTCCAGACAAACTTTATGTTCCGTTTCTGGACACACTTTCTTCTTATTCTGGACAACTACACTTATTCCGGACTACAAATACATTTATTCCGGACAGCAAATACAATTATTCCGGACAACAAATCCACTTATTCCGGACAAACTTTATGTTCCGTTTCTGGACACACTTTATTCTTAAACCGGACAACAAATACACTTATTCCGGACAGCAAATACACTTATTCCGGACAAACTTTCTGTTCCGTTTCTGGACACACTTTCTTCTTATTCTGGACAACTACACTTATTCCGGACTGCAAATACACTTATTCCGGACAGCAAATCCACTTATTCCGGACAAACTTTATGTTCCGTTTCTGGACACACTTTATTCTTAAACCGGACAACAAATACACTTATTCCGGACAACAAATTCACTTATTCCGGACAGCAAATACACTTATTCCGGACAAACTTTCTGTTCCGTTTCTGGACACACTTTCTTCTTATTCTGGACAACTACACTTATTCCGGACTACAAATACACTTATTCCGGACAACAAATACACTTATTCCGGACAACAAATCCACTTATTCCGGACAAACTTTATGTTTCGTTTCTGGACACACTTTATTCTTAAACCGGACAACAAATACACTTATTCCGGACAACAAATACACTTATTCCGGACAGCAAATACACTTATTCCGGACAAACTTTATGTTCCGTTTCTGGACACACTTTCTTCTTATTCTGGACAACTACACTTATTCCGGACTACAAATACATTTATTCCGGACAGCAAATACAATTATTCCGGACAACAAATCCACTTATTCCGGACAAACTTTATGTTCCGTTTCTGGACACACTTTATTCTTAAACCGGACAACAAATACACTTATTCCGGACAGCAAATACACTTATTCCGGACAAACTTTCTGTTCCGTTTCTGGACACACTTTCTTCTTATTCTGGACAACTACATTTATTCCGGACTGCAAATACACTTATTCCGGACAGCAAATCCACTTATTCCGGACAAACTTTATGTTCCGTTTCTGGACACACTTTATTCTTAAACCGGACAACAAATACACTTATTCCGGACAACAAATTCACTTATTCCGGACATCAAATACACTTATTCCGGACAAACTTTCTGTTCCGTTTCTGGACACACTTTCTTCTTATTCTGGACAACTACACTTATTCTGGACTACAAATACACTTATTCCGGACAGCAAATACACTTATTCCGGACAACAAATCCACTTATTCCGGACAAACTTTATGTTCCGTTTCTGGACACACTTTATTCTTAAACCGGACAACAAATACACTTATTCCGGACAGCAAATACACTTATTCCGGACAAACTTTCTGTTCCGTTTCTGGACACACTTTCTTCTTATTCTGGACAACTACACTTATTCCGGACTGCAAATACACTTATTCCGGACAGCAAATACACTTATTCCGGACAACAAATCAACTTATTCCGGACAAACTTTATGTTCTGTTTCTGGACACACTTTATTCTTAAACCGGACAACAAATACACTTATTCCGGACAACAAATACACTTATTCCGGACAAACTTTCTGTTCCGTTTCTGGACACACTTTCTTCTTATTCTGCACAACTACACTTATTCCGGACTGCAAATACACTTATTCCGGACAGCAAATACACTTATTCCGGACAACAAATCCACTTATTCCAGACAAACTTTATGTTCCGTTTCTGGACACACTTTATTCTTAAACCGGACAACAAATACACTTATTCCGGACAACAAATACACTTATTCCGGACAGTAAATACACTTATTCCGGACAAACATTATGTTCCGTTTCTGGACACACTTTCTTCTTATTCTGGACAACTACACTTATTCCGGACTACAAATACACTTATTCCGGACAGCAAATACACTTATTCCGGACAACAAATCCACTTATTCCGGACAAACTTTATGTTCCGTTTCTGGACACACTTTATTCTTAAACCGGACAACAAATACACTTATTCCGGACAGCAAATACACTTATTCCGGACAAACTTTCTGTTCCGTTTCTGGACACACTTTCTTCTTATTCTGGACAACTACACTTATTCCGGACTACAAATACACTTATTCCGGACAGCAAATACACTTATTCCGGACAACAAATCAACTTATTCCGGACAAACTTTATGTTCCGTTTCTGGAAACACTTTATTCTTAAACCGGACAACAAATTCACTTATTCCGGACAGCAAATACACTTATTCCGGACAAACTTTCTGTTCCGTTTCTGGACACACTTTCTTCTTATTCTGGACAACTACACTTATTCCGGACTGCAAATACACTTATTCCGGACAAACTTTATGTTCCGTTTCTGGACACACTTTATTCTTAAACCGGACAACAAATACACTTATTCCGGACAGCAAATACACTTATTCCGGACAAACTTTCTGTTCCGTTTCTGGACACACTTTCTTCTTATTCTGGACAACTACACTTATTCCGGACTGCAAATACACTTATTCCGGACAGCAAATACACTTATTCCGGACAACAAATCAACTTATTCCGGACAAACTTTATGTTCTGTTTCTGGACACACTTTATTCTTAAACCGGACAACAAATACACTTATTCCGGACAACAAATACACTTATTCCGGACAAACTTTCTGTTCCGTTTCTGGACACACTTTCTTCTTATTCTGCACAACTACACTTATTCCGGACAGCAAATACACTTATTCCGGACAACAAATCCACTTATTCTAGACAAACTTTATGTTCCGTTTCTGGACACACTTTATTCTTAAACCGGACAACAAATACACTTATTCCGGACAACAAATACACTTATTCCGGACAGTAAATACACTTATTCCGGACAAACTTTATGTTCCGTTTCTGGACACACTTTCTTCTTATTCTGGACAACTACACTTATTCCGGACTACAAATACACTTATTCCGGACAGCAAATACACTTATTCCGGACAACAAATCCACTTATTCCGGACAAACTTTATGTTCCGTTTCTGGACACACTTTATTCTTAAACCGGACAACAAATACACTTATTCCGGACAGCAAATACACTTATTCCGGACAAACTTTCTGTTCCGTTTCTGGACACACTTTCTTCTTATTCTGGACAACTACACTTATTCCGGACTGCAAATACACTTATTCCGGACAGCAAATACACTTATTCCGGACAACAAATCAACTTATTCCGGACAAACTTTATGTTCCGTTTCTGGAAACACTTTATTCTTAAACCGGACAACAAATTCACTTATTCCGGACAGCAAATACACTTATTCCGGACAAACTTTCTGTTCCGTTTCTGGACACACTTTCTTCTTATTCTGGACAACTACACTTATTCTGGACTACAAATACACTTATTCCGGACAGCAAATACACTTATTCCGGACAACAAATCCACTTATTCCGGACAAACTTTATGTTCCGTTTCTGGACACACTTTATTCTTAAACCGGACAACAAATACACTTATTCCGGACAGCAAATACACTTATTCCGGACAAACTTTCTGTTCCGTTTCTGGACACACTTTCTTCTTATTCTGGACAACTACACTTATTCCGGACTGCAAATACACTTATTCCGGACAAACTTTATGTTCCGTTTCTGGACACACTTTATTCTTAAACCGGACAACAAATACACTTATTCCGGACAGCAAATACACTTATTCCGGACAAACTTTCTGTTCCGTTTCTGGACACACTTTCTTATTATTCTGGACAACTACACTTATTCCGGACTGCAAATACACTTATTCCGGACAGCAAATACACTTATTCCGGACAACAAATCAACTTATTCCGGACAAACTTTATGTTCTGTTTCTGGACACACTTTATTCTTAAACCGGACAACAAATACACTTATTCCGGACAACAAATACACTTATTCCGGACAAACTTTCTGTTCCGTTTCTGGACACACTTTCTTCTTATTCTGCACAACTACACTTATTCCGGACAACAAATACACTTATTCCGGACAACAAATCCACTTATTCTAGACAAACTTTATGTTCCGTTTCTGGACACACTTTATTCTTAAACCGGACAACAAATACACTTATTCCGGACAACAAATACACTTATTCCGGACAGTAAATACACTTATTCCGGACAAACTTTATGTTCCGTTTCTGGACACACTTTCTTCTTATTCTGGACAACTACACTTATTCCGGACTACAAATACACTTATTCCGGACAGCAAATACACTTATTCCGGACAACAAATCCACTTATTCCGGACAAACTTTATGTTCCGTTTCTGGACACACTTTATTCTTAAACCGGACAACAAATACACTTATTCCGGACAGCAAATACACTTATTCCGGACAAACTTTCTGTTCCGTTTCTGGACACACTTTCTTCTTATTCTGGACAACTACACTTATTCCGGACTGCAAATACACTTATTCCGGACAGCAAATACACTTATTCCGGACAACAAATCAACTTATTCCGGACAAACTTTATGTTCCGTTTCTGGAAACACTTTATTCTTAAACCGGACAACAAATTCACTTATTCCGGACAGCAAATACACTTATTCCGGACAAACTTTCTGTTCCGTTTCTGGACACACTTTCTTCTTATTCTGGACAACTACACTTATTCCGGACTGCAAATACACTTATTCCGGACAACAAATACACTTATTCCGGACAGCAAATCCACTTATTCCGGACAAACTTTATGTTCCGTTTCTGGACACACTTTATTCTTAAACCGGACAACAAATACACTTATTCCGGACAACAAATACACTTATTCCGGACAACAAATACACTTATTCCGGACAAACTTTATGTTCCGTTTCTGGACACACTTTCTTCTTATTCTGGACAACTACACTTATTCCGGACTACAAATACACTTATTCCGGACAACAAATCCACTTATTCCGGACAAACTTTATGTTCCGTTTCTGGACACACTTTATTCTTAAACCGGACAACAAATACACTTATTCCGGACAGCAAATACACTTATTCCGGACAAACTTTCTGTTCCGTTTCTGGACACACTTTCTTCTTATTCTGGACAACTACACTTATTCCGGACAGCAAATACACTTATTCCGGACAAACTTTCTGTTCCGTTTCTGGACACACTTTCTTCTTATTCTGGACAACTACACTTATTCCGGACTGCAAATACACTTAATCCGGACAACAAATACACTTATTCCGGACAGCAAATCCACTTATTCCGGACAAACTTTATGTTCCGTTTCTGGACACACTTTATTCTTAAACCGGACAACAAATACACTTATTCCGGACAACAAATACACTTATTCCGGACAGCAAATACACTTATTCCGGACAAACTTTATGTTCCGTTTCTGGACACACTTTCTTCTTATTCTGGACAACTACACTTATTCCGGACTACAAATACACTTATTCCGGACAGCAAATACACTTATTCCGGACAACAAATCCACTTATTCCGGACAAACTTTATGTTCCGTTTCTGGACACACTTTATTCTTAAACCGGACAACAAATACACTTATTCCGGACAGCAAATACACTTATTCCGGACAAACTTTCTGTTCCGTTTCTGGACACACTTTCTTCTTATTCTGGACAACTACACTTATTCCGGACTGCAAATACACTTATTCCGGACAGCAAATACACTTATTCCGGACAACAAATCAACTTATTCCGGACAAACTTTATGTTCCGTTTCTGGACACACTTTATTCTTAAACCGGACAACAAATACACTTATTCCGGACAACAAATACACTTATTCCGTACAGCAATATACACTTATTCCGAACATACACATAACGTAAACAGGACAAACACATAATGTAAACTGCACACACACATAAAGTAAGCTAGACAAATTAAGTTGATCCAACGTAAAACTTAAAAACAAATATTTTATTATGATAAGTGTGGGCTCTGCACGAATAATGAGACTGCACGATGTCCTAGGGTCTGCACACTGTCTTATCTGTGTATTGGGAAATGAATCGTTCAACTTAAAGAACCGGTGTTTTTTAAAAAGACCAAAACGCGCGAAGAGAAATTTCGCTGACTGGACGCTGACTCAAAGAAAAATATCTGAGCTGTACAGATCCACGTAAGGCGCGTCCGTGACGCCTGCATCCGTCTATCACGGTTCTCGACTTTATATCTATCCGTCGCACGAGCACGATTGGACGCAAGTTAAGCTTGATTCAATGGTTAGACATGAACTTACATGTTGATATGGACTTTGATGTCAAATTCGGTTTATCGGGTGATTTATTGTTGTGAATATTATTTTCTTCATGTTGCTCATATAGTGTTATGAAAATTGATACATAATGTTCAAAAAGATTCATTAGTAAGAAAAAACTCACGTTTGAATCATAATTTTTAAAATTTTAACAAATACATTGCATCACAACAATGAATTAGCAATAATGGTCAACTTTGCATTCGAGTGGATGAACTTAAACTCGGTAGAAAAAACTTTGAACTTCAAATAAGGATGACCATGGATTGAACCAGAGCAAAAGAGTTGGATCGTGGTCTAGTAGTATAAAGTCAATGATTCGAAAACTCTAGAAAATGCTTAAGTAGAATTGTCATCTATGGTTTAAAATTTTAAGCAACAAGCTATATCACATTGAAACATAACAACAATCAAGTGTCGATTACGCTCCATACGAGAAGGAATGATGCACGTAAGTTGCAGTACTCCAATTAACAATTCGACTGATTTGCAATAAAGCAACGTAAAAGTGGCATGTGTTGTTAGATCCTAACCCAACATTTGGGTGCATGGGAAGGGGTGGTGGCAAGTGGGGGGTTTTGAAGGGAATGTGTTTTAAAAGTTTTATTTTTAAATGTCAATTATTATGAATTGAATGAGAAATCATTGTGTTCCTTGTTTATGTTATTCGTCTTTTAGAAGTGTTAAGAAAGATGCTCTTGGTCATTAACTGTAGAGCTCTAAAAGATATTGGTTTACATAAAACAAAAGATATTCGCAATCATGAGACATTAATTACCGAGTTAAGATTGTCGTGTTGGTGATAGATCATTGTAACTCTACAAGTGAGTGACAACACGGGTACACAAAAAAGGAAAATATTAATTTTGTATACTGAATAGACCTAATAAATAAAACATTATAGAATTGTGTTTTCTGTGTCATTAATGTTTTACTGTGTCTTTGGTCCTTTGATATGAGACTTATATCTGATCACTTAAGAATTGCTTAATTAGACTAGTGTCTTGAGCTATCGATGAGTGTAGTGTAAAGACATTGTTTGGTTAAGTATGACTTTCATTGGAGAAGATAGTTAGTCAAAAGATTATCATTGTCCCTCTTAATTGAGTGATGATATTAGTGGGCCCCTTGATAAAACAAAGTTATAATGTGCACAATGTGATTTGAGTTAAGTCACATATTTGTAACTAGCTTAAAGAGATCAAGAAATGAATACTAATACAAAGATGACACAATACTACTTTGTGTGTATTCTTAATATCACGAGGCAAGGGACGGACACAAGTGGTGCACTCCAACACTAAATGGATCGGGTTTTGGTTCTAGTGGAATTAAGACATCTAACTAATTGGGAGCTATAATGTGTAGCTAAATACCGTTTATAGCTTGTGATATTAAGCTCTTAATATCACTGTCAACTTAGTTTAGATCCTCTCATTGGTCACACTACAAAACTGTGAAACAAGAAATGAGGATTTTGAGTTCATAAGGTGTGTCGGGTTTCATGTAGAAAATATGACACATTGGGTGAACAAGCAAAATCAAAATTATGTTGTCATTAATAACATAATTAGAATCTAAATTAAATTCATATGTGATGTAAATATTATGGGGTGTAATGATTTATCATTACATATGATAATATGTTACATAAGTTGTGAAGTTACTACTAATCCCGAAATGTCAAATTTTGTAGGGGTTAAACCAAAATTTGACAAGTCTGCAGTACTGTGCAAAAACGGTCGACCGCTAAATGGTAAACGGTCGACCGAATGTTGCAGCGATAACAGGAATTTCGTATGTTTGTTTTCGGTCGACCGAGTATAATCGGTCGGTCGACCGAACATCGCGATGAAATGTTTTTGTTACGAACGGTCGACCGAAACTTGGTCTAAACGGTCCCCCGAACCTCCAAAACGGTCGACCGGTCCAGACGATTTTATGATGAATTAATTTAAGAATTAATTAAATCATGCATGGAATTAGTCCATAACTGATTTAATTCGTGGCTAATATTATTTGTTAGCAAATAATGGATGGTTAGATGAAAGTTTGCATGAAATCATGGGCAAGAGGTTGCACATGAAAATGTAATTTGGAGAGAACTTATAAATACAAGTTTATCTCATTACCTTATTAATTAATTCATTATCGTCTTGTGCAAACATCTCTCTCCATAATTCTCCACGAATTTCCATTAATTCTTGAGTTTAGTTTTAGTTTTCAGAGATCTTCTTCTCAAAGGAACTAAAGAGGGGTTAATAATTAGATTCTAAACCCTATTGGAGATTGAGAGGCTAGCTCTTCTCTCTCCGATCTTGTTTAGAGTTTGGTGAATACTCGGAGGCATCCGGCGCAGCGACAAGCATCCTCAACGTCTCCGGATCATCAAGAAGTTTTAGAGAACTTCTAGGTATGAAATTCGGAGCCCATGTTTATTTTGATAAAATTTTGAAACTAGATATTGAAACAAACCGATGCATGCATAAAACAAATCATAGAAAATTGTAATTGATCCTTATTGTGCATAAAATTTCGAAAATATATATGTACAGTTTTATGTGAAGAGAACACTCACTCACTTTTCTATGTTTCTCTCTTCTTCTTCAACTCCTTCCACTTCCTTTCACTCATCTCTCTCCTTTTTCCAACGAACCAGAGGAGGTTGCGGGTGCTCCAGTGGGTGAAGACGAGCGTGATCTGGAGACGTGAGGTGCGTGGAGTGGGCGCGAGGAGGAGGACGTTTAGAGGTTGCTGACCGGAGGCGAGAGTGGGTGGAACTTCGATGAGCTTCGACAACCTCGGAAGAAAGTATGCCAAGTTCAATAGTTCAATTTTTGCTCACACCGGAGTGTGTGAGGTTTTGCTCGTCGCCAGAGGTCGGAGACCTCACCGACGACGAGGGTAGCAAGATGTACCTGGCAAGGCCAGGTAGTTGCCAGTTTTTGGTCGACCGGTGTATGTTAGCAGTCAACTGGTTTTAGTGTTTTTCTCAGATTTTAAACAACACCGGTCGAACAATGTCTTGAGACAGTCGACCGGTGTTGCTTATGTTGGTGGGTCGGAAGAGTGGTTGTTGTTTTTCGATCGGACAAGCCTTCTTGTGTTCGACCATTACTTTCTGGACAGAGCGTGGACCATCTAAACGATTGACCACTCTTGACTCTGATCCGACCAATCGTTTAAGTTTTTTAAATGTTAGGTCAACCGATTAGATGTTGGTTCGACCGAATATGACTTCATGATTGTTGAAAATGAAGGGAATGTGTTCTAAAAGTTTTACTTTTAAATGTCAATTATTATGAATTGAATGAGAAATCATTTTGTTCCTTGTTTATGTTATTCGTCTTTTGGAAGTGTTAAGGAAGAGGCTCTTGGTCCTTAACCGTAGAGCTCTGAAAGATATTGGTTTGCATAAAACAAAAGATATTCGCAATCATGGTAATTAACATGGAACATTAATTACCGAGTTAAGATTGTCGTGTTGGTCATAGATCATTGTAGCTCTACAAGTGAGTGACGACACGGGTATGCAAAAGAGGAAAATATTACTTTTGTATACTGAATAGACCTAATAAGTAAAATATTATAGAAATGTGTTTCTGTGTCATTAATATTTTACTGTGTCTTTGGTCCTTTGATATGAGACTTATATCCGATCGCTTAAGGAGTTCTTAATTAGACTAGTGTCTTGAGCTATCGATGAGTGTAGTGTAAAGGCATTAGTTGGTTAAGTACAACTTTTGTTGGAGAAGATAGTTAGTCAAAAGACTATCATTGCCCCTCTTAATTGAGTGATGATATTAGTGGGCCCCTTGATAAAGCAAAGTTATAATGTGCACAATGTGATTTGAGTTAAGTCACATATTTATAACTAGCTTAAAGAGATCAAGAAATGAATACTAATACAAAGATGACACAATACTACTTTGTGTGTATTCTTAATATCATGAGGCAAGGGACGGACACAAGTGGTGCACTCCATCACTAAATGGATCGGGTTTTGGTTCGAGTGGAATTAAGACATCTAACTAATTGGGAGCTATAATGCGTAGCTAGATACCGCTTATAGCTTGTGATATTAAGCTCTTAATATCACTGCCAATTTAGTCTAGATCCTCCCATAGGTCACACCGCAAGAAACCGGGAAACAAGAAGCTTGATTTTTGGTTCATATGATGTGTCGGGTTTCTCATAGAAAATATGACACATGTGGTGAACAAGTAAAATCAATTATGTTGTATATAAACATAATTAGAGTCATGATAAATTCATATGAGATGCATATATTATGGGGTGCAATAATTTATTATTGCATAGGATAATACATTGCATAAGTTGTGAATTTGCTAAAACCCCCTTAAGTTCAAATTTTGTTGGAAATAAATCCAAAATTTGAAATAGGCAAAATCGGGTAGAAGTTCGGTAATCCGTTGAGGTTCGGTCGACCGAAGGATCTATGGATCGGTCAACCGAACGTGGAACGGATAATCGTAATTGATTGACCGAACTTGACCAAAGTGCCTGGAACTTTGGTACGGTGTACCGAACCAGAAACGGTCGACCGAACAATGTCAAGTTCCGATATTTTTGGTTAACCGAATAGCACTCGGTCTTGGACGAGAATTCGTCCGATTGGTTAAGGAGAATTTTTCCCTTTAAGAATCGGTCATCCGTCTAGTACTCGGTCAACCAATCGTGACATATTCGGTTAACCTAATGGGTCTCGGTCAACCGAACAACGATTGATTTTCTGCCTTTGATTATTAAGAGATTAATTTGATTGGTGGTTGGATTAGCTCCAAACTTGGTCAAACGTTTTGTGGGTGCATGTAATACATGAAGGAATTAATTTATGAGAGAAAATGTAAAGAAAAACGTGGCTAAAGAATAGCCATGATTAAGAGTAAGATTGGAACCTATAAATAGGTCCTTATTCTCCCTAATTGGGTTACACAATTCAATAATTATTTTCTCTCTTAATTCACCACAAAAACCCACGAAAATTCTCTTAGTTTTCTAAGTCTTTGGAAGGAGAAATCTCAGAGGCTAAGGAAGGGGTTTGTAGCTAGATTCTAAGCTTGTTTGGAGATCGATTGACTAGCTCCTTTCCCTCCAACCTTGTTTAGGGTTTCGGTGAACACTCGGAGGCATCCGGCGCGGCGAGAAGCATCCCCAACGTCTCCGAATCTTCAAGAAGTTTTTGAGAACTTCTAGGTATGAATTTCGGAGCCCTTGTTTGTTTTAATAGAGTTTTGAAACTAGATGTTAAAACAAACCGATGCATGCATGAAATAAATCAAAAAAATTGTAATTGATCCTTATTATACATAAAAATTTCGATAATATATATGTATAATTAAACAGGAAATCCTACAGAAAAGACCCTGATATTTTTTGGTCAAACGGAGCCCTGAGCTGATCGACCGTTGACTTGATTTTGACTTAAACATTGTCTGATTTTGACCATGTAGCAGTTGACCGAATTACACCTTTTGTTCGATAGTTGGGGATTAAGTTATGAGCCCAATGTTCAACTAGTCCTTTGAGGAGCGGTCAACCGGTATACATTTTTCGGTCACCCGTTTGGGCCCAGAACTGAATCATTATCCTAGTGGAGTGTCGACTTTGTCTATGGAAACCTATGTCCTAGCCTAGCACGTAAGCCAGGAGGTGACAGTGGGTGTGTTGCTCGTGCTTGCCCAGGAACCGTCTTGTGGAAGAGTGTGGATACTTGGGACATGTCACATCTAAATTATAGATTGTCGCGTAGTATATGTTTTACTTGACTATATTAGAGTAGTAGACCTGAGGGATCACGGATCCCAATGCACGATGTTGCATGGCTCACGGAGCATGATGACCCATGCGGACTTCAGTCCGAATCTATCGATTATCTGACCCTCTTGGTGGCGGATATCTTCGACTGGCCTTGATGGCGAATGTTTGCTCCCGCACGACCGAGTGGTGGCAGGGAAGACAACAGTGGCGGTGGACTGCCGACGATGTTTTCCGACAGGGTAGCTTGGCTAGGCACCTGCTGAGTGAGTGGACCGACATGAGCGACGGCTCCGTCGGGGTGGTGTTTGTTGGCTTTTGACCTTAATCATTGTTTTGATGATTTAATCAACCTAATCTTAATCATAAGTAATGTAGAGTAGCACACATATTTCATTGCATATATATTGCATGTGCTAACCTCTACAGGTGATCAAGACTCATGGAAGGAAGGAAATCAAGTCAAGATTTGTAATAAAACTATATGAAGACTTGTAATCTTGATTTTATTTTGAGTCTTAGGAACATGTGTAAATTGAGCATACAAGAGCTAAAAACTTATCACATACACACTAGGTTCCTTAGAGAAGTCACACACAAAATGTCACCTTATTTGGACTTCATTAGATCACCCAAACCTTAGTCGGAAATCACTTAAAACCTAAACCCAGAATTCCTGTATAAACCGGTAGACTGAACCAGTTCTCAGTTCGACTGGTTTATAACAGACTCTCCACAATGATTTTACCGAATCCTTCCGTTTGACCGGTTCTACCTTTTCGGTCGACCGATCCCGAATTTTAACATGGTCATTTTTTTGTCGTATTCATATAACGGTCGTATTCGTATAAAACTAACTTAACCCCAAAATACATTCGGTAACCGGTCGAACGATGACCTTGTTATGGTCGACCGGTTGATACAGTCAAAAATTCCCTGCTATCGGTTGATACTATTTAGTTCAACCGATCAAAGTTTCCCTCTACCGAACCTTAAGTTCGGTCGAACGGTAACCCAGTTCGGTCGACCGGTATCCCAATTAGGTCGACCGTTTCATTAACAAACTTAAGAGTTCGGTCGACCGTTCCATTATTCGGTCGACCGTTTCAGGACAGATTTCTGCAATCCGATTTCTGACTTTGTGTGCTTTGCACAAACCCAATCAAATCTTGTCCAAACGGCTAGAATTCTTTAGGAGCTTATAAATAGAGGTTCACACTTAGTTTTCCACATTTCTTTCACTACTCCAAAGTGTCAAACCTATAGTGAGATTTTCCACAACCTCAAAGCTCCAAATTAGTGATTCCTAAGCCTAAATTCCATATGCTCCATCAATCATCATATTAGCAATTGTTGTGCTCAATTAGAGAGCGAGTTCCACTCAAGTTACATTTATTGTCAAGAGAGCAAGGGTCTTTGTGAAAGCCCAAGACACGAGTATATACTTCGGTGAGAGCCCAAAGTGATCCTTCTCGGATTGTGAGAAGAGGATTCCAAGCTCGATGATGGTTGTTCGCGAGTTTGACGGTTGTAAGGCTTTGTCTCCCGGCCCGAAACGGGGAGCGGATAGTGAAGTCATAGGTGGAGCTCGCGGAGTCGAGCAGAGCTTGCAAGAGAGGAGTAGGACCCGGGTGGGGTGTTGAACCTCTATAAATCCCCCGTGTGTTTGTGGTTTGCATGTCTTTTTCCATACTAGTCTTTAAATTGTTTCCGCAGCGTTTATTGTTTGATTAGTTAAGGATTAGCGTAAAAGTGATTAGATTAACCCAACCCACACGATCCAACATTTGGTAATTTTTGTTCTTAACCAATAAATTAACATGGCTCTTAATGCATTCACACCTTTAGAATCTTGTAAACCACCATACTTTGATGGAAATAATTTTGTTTCATGGAAAAGTAAAATGATGTCATTTATTAAATCCATGAACGTTAACATGTGGTTCATGATTCAAACTCCATATGAATCACCTAGATATGATTTTAGTAAATGGAGTTTAGAAAATGAGAAAAATGCATCCCTAAATGCTAAGGCTATGAATGTCATATTTTGTGCATTAGGAGATGAACTTTTTAATGTTGTTTGTGAAGGGAATATGTTTTGAAAGTTTTACTTTTAAATGTCAATTATTATGAATTGAATGAGAAATCATTTTGTTCCTTGTTTATGTTATTCGTCTTTTAGAAGTGTTGAGGAAGAGACTCTTGGTCATTAATCGTAGAGCTCTAAAAGATATTGGTTTACATAAAACAAAAGATATTCGCAATCATGGTAATTAACATGGGACATCAATTACCGAGTTAAGATTGTCGTGTTGGTCATAGATCACTGTAGCTCTACAAGTGAGTGACAACACGAGTACACAAAAGAGGAAAATATTACTTTTGTATACTTAATAGACCTAATAAATAAAAGATTATAGAATTGTGTTTTCTGTGTCATTAATGTTTTACTGTGTCTTTGGTCCTTTGATATGAGACTTATATCCGATCACTTAAGAATTGCTTAATTAGACTAGTGTCTTGAGCTATCGATGAGTGTAGTGTAAAGGCATTGGTTGGTTAAGTATGACTTTTGTTGGAGAAGATAGTTAGTCAAAAGATTATCATTGCCCCTCTTAATTGAGTGATGATATTAGTGGGCCCCTTGATAAAACAAAGTTATAAGTGCACAATGTGATTTGAGTTAAGTCACATATTTATAACTAGCTTAAAGAGATCAAGAAATGAATACTAATACAAAGATGACACAATACTACTTTATGTGTATTCTTAATATCATGAGGCAAGGGACGGACACAAGTGGTGCACTCCATCACTAAATGGATCGAGTCTTGGTTCGAGTGGAATTAAGACATCTAACTAATTGGGAGCTATAATGTGTAGCTAGATACCGCTTATAGCTTGTGATATTAAGCTCTTAATATCACTACCAATTTAGTCTAGATCCTCTCATAGGTCACACCGCAAAAACCGGGAAACAAGAAGCTTGATTTTTGGTTCATATGATGTGTCGGGTTTCTTATAGAAAATATGACACATGTGGTGAACAAGTTAAATCAATTATGTTGCATATAACATAATTAGAATCATGATAAATTCATATGATATGCATATATTATGGGGTGAAATGATTTATTATTGTATAGGATAATATATTGCATAAGTTGTGAATTTTCTAAAACCCCTAAAGTTCAAATTTTGTTGGAAATAAATCCAAAATTTGAAAAATGCAAAATCGGGTAGACGTTCGGTAATCCGTTATGGTTCGGTCGACCGAAGGATCCGTGGATCGGTCAACCGAACGTGGAACGGATGGTCAAGTTGATTGACCGAACTTGACCAAAGTGCCTGGAACTCTGGATCGGTGTACCGAACCAGAAACGGTCGACCGAACAATGTCTAGTTCCGATATTTTCGGTTAACCGAATGGCACTCGGTCAAAGACGAAGGGTTCGTCCGAACGGTTAAGGAGAATTTTTCTCCTTAAGAATCGGTCTTCCGTCTAATACACGGTTAACCAAACGTGACATATTCGGTTGACCGAGTATGTCTCGGTAAACCGAACCCCGATCGATTTTCTGTCTTTGATAATTAAGAGATTAATTTGATCAATGGTTGAATTAGCTCCAAACTTGGTCAAACGTTTTGTGGATGCATGTAATGCATTTTTGAATTAATTTGTGAGAGAAAATGTCAAGAAAACATGGCTTAAGAATAGCCATGATTAAGAATAAGATTGGAGCATATAAATAGGTCCTTATTCTCCTTAATTATGTTAGAAGTTTTGCAAAATATTTTCTCTCCTAAATTCACCACAAAAATCCACGAAAATTCTCTTAGTTTTCTAAGTCTTTGGAAGGAGAAATCTCAGAGATTAAGGAAGGGGTTTGTAGCTAGATTATAAGCTAGTTTGGAGATTGATTGGCTAGTTCATTTCTCTCCAACCTTGTTTAGGGTTTCGGTGAACACTCGGAGGCATCCGACGCAACGAGAAGCGACGATCGTCTTCCTCAACGTCTCTGGAACATCAAGAAGTTTTAGAGAACTTCTAGGTATGAATTTCGGAGTCCCTTGTGTTTGTTTTAATAAGTTTTTGAAACTAGTTATTAAAACAAACCGATACATGCATGAAATAAATTGTAGAAAATTGTATTTGATCCTTATTATACATAAAAATTTCGAAAATATATATGCATAATTAAACATGAAATCCTACAGCTTGCTCATGTGATAGTGCTTATTCAATATGGCAAACATTAGAAAAGAATTTTGGTGAAGGAGATTCACCAACCGGGAAGAAGGGAGAAGCAAATCCGAAGGATGTAGCTCAAGCAAAGAAAATGGAGATTAACTCAACATCTTCATCATCATCAAGCTCCTCCGACGGAGAAAGTGAAGATGAGATATCTTCTAGCTCTTCTTCAAGTAGTAGTTCAAAAGATAATGCCCATGATTTTAATGAACTACAAAATGCATTTCAAAGATTATTTGAAAAATATAAAGAACTTCACAAAACTAATCAAGTAGCAAATGAGCAAATCCATGATCTTAAATGTCAAAATACATCTATCTTAGATGATAAAGTTGATTTGCTTGCTAAAATTGAAGTTCTAACTTTAGAGAATGCATGCTTGAAGGAAGAAAATTTAAATGATAAAACTACCTGATCTCATGCAATTGATAGTCATATACTAGAAATTGATACTAATGACTTGCTTATTAAACTTGATAAATCTCATTTAGAAAGCAAGCAATTATTACATGACTTAAATTGCATGAATGAAAAGGTTGCAAATTTAGAGATTCACATGCTTAACATGAATGAAAAGCATAAATCTATGATTAAAAATCTAAATTGCTTAAATGAATCTCTAGCAACTAAAAACAGTGAACTTAATGCCTTATATGAAAATTTGTCAAATATATTGCATAAGTTCACACATGTCAATAAAAACAATTTTTATGTTAAAAACTTTTTCTATTCAAATTAATATTAAACATAATTTTGTCATGAAAAAGAAAGTAGGTGTAGAGGTACCAAAATCAACTTGGATTTGGGTACCAAAAGCTAAACTTAATGGCAATGGACCCAAACAAAAATGAGTACCAAAGTCTACACTTGTAGGAGCTTGATGAGGAGATTGGTGGTGACCGGGTGAGCCAAAGCGTCAAATTCGAATCCGGTTGCATCACCAAGTCAAGATTGGAGCTATTCAAGGTTCAAGTTTGGTATATATTTCTATCTTTGAATTTTCTGAAAAATTAGCTCTAATCTAGTCTATATGCTTAATTGTCATATCTTTAAAAGTTTAATTCATTGCAAATCATTAACCATATTCATTGCAAATCATATATCACATCCATTGATTATAAATGTCAAATTTTGAATGGATGTTAGAATAAGGCTTGAGTAGAAACTTAAATGAACTTAACTTGAATCATACTCTTAGTTTTCATATAGTCTTATTGATAGGGGGAGCTTAAATGTTAAATCTTTTATTAGAGTAATGAAGTGCAAAATTTAAGGGGAGCAACTTCATTACAAGACATCCAAATTCTATGCTTAAAGTCATAATTATTTTTGTTTTTTATGGATGTCAAAGGGGGAGAGATAATTAAAGGGGGGTTACTTGAAAATTGGTTAAAATTGAACAAAAACTATGCACATCCATAGGGGGAGCATTTATATGCATAGTTTGCACCTAAAATTTTCATGTATTAAGATATAGGTTGTCATCATCAAAAAAGGAAGATTGTTGGCTTTTTGGCCTTAATCATTGTATTGATGATTTAATCAACCTAATCTTAATCATAAGTAATGTAGAGTAGCACACATATTTCATTGCATATATATTGCATGTGCTAACCTCTACAGGTGATCAAGACTCATGGAAGGAAGGAAATCAAGTCAAGATTTGTAATAAAGCTATATGAAGACTTGTAATCTTGATTTTATTTTGAGTCTTAGGAACATGTGTAAATTGAGCATACAAGAGCTAAAAACTTATCACATACACACTAGGTTCCTTAGAAAAGTCACACACAAAATGTCACCTTTTTTAACATTTAAATTTTCTTCCTTCAAGCATGCATTATCTAAAGTTAGAACTTCAATTTTAGCAAGCAAATCATTTTTATCATCAAAGATGGATGCATTTTGACACTCAAGATCATGAACTCATTTGCTAATTTGTTAGTCCTGTGAAGTTCTTTATATTTTTCAAATAATCCTTGAAATGCATTTTGTAGTTCATTAAAATCATGGGCATTATCTTTTAAACTACTACTTGAAGAAGAGCTAGAAGATACCTCATCTTCACTTTCTCCATCGGATGAGCTTGATGATGATGAAGATGTTGAGTTAATTACCACTTTCTTTGCTTGAGCTACATCCTTCGGATTTGCTTCTCCCTTTTTTCCCGGTTGGTGAGTCTCCTTCACCAAAATTCTTTTCTAATGTTTGCCATATAGAATGAGCACTATCACATGAGCAAACAAGATTAAAAAGTTCATCTCCTAATGCACAAAATATAACATTCATAGCCTTAGCATTTAGGGATGCATTTTTCTCATCTTCTAAACTCCATTTACTAAAATCATATCTAGGTGATTCATATGGAGTTTGAATCATGAACCACATGTTAACGTTCATGGATTTAATAAATGACATCATTTTACTTTTCCATAAAACAAAATTATTTCCATCAAAGTATGTTGGTTTACAAGATTCTAAAGGTGTGGATGCATTAAGAGCCATGTTAATTTATCAGTTAAGAACAAAATTAACGAACGAGGCTCTGATACCAAATGTAGGATCGTGTGGGTTATGGGTCCACAATTAAGGATAATTAACAAATTTAATCCTAAACAAACTCTACTTGCAAGTCAAAAGATGATGCAGCGGAATTTAAAACAAATACAAGCAAGTAGGGAATAGAAAATGCAAACCACAATCACACAGGGGATTTTATAGAGGTTCGGCACCCCACCCGGGTCCTAGTCCTCTCTTGTAAGCTCCGCTCGGATCACCGAGCTCCGCTCACGACTTCACTAACCACTCCCCGTTCCGGGCCGGGAGAGAACGCCTTTACAAGTCTTCAAGCTCGCGAACAACCCTCGCCGAGCTTGGCTCCTCCTCTCACAATCCGAGAGGATCACCTCGGGCTCTCACCGAAGTCTATACTCGTGTCTTGGGGTTTCACCAAGACCCTTGCTTCTTTCACAATGGTTGAGTGGAACAACACTCTCTAAACTTGAGCACACTTGAGTAGGATGAAGAAATAATCACTAAGTGTGGAAGGTTTGTAGCTTTGAGTGTTTGAGATTCTCTCTAATGTTTGGGACAAGTTGATAGTGGGAGAGTTGTGTTAAAATATGTTTTACAACTCCTTATATAGGCATTAGAGAGAATAGAGCCGTTGGGATTGATTGGGTATGAGTTGAAGTGTGATTACACAAAACAGAAAAGACAGGACCCAATTCTGGCTGTAATCGGTCGACCGAATCGGGACGAACGGTCGACCATTTGGCAGTTTTGCACAAGATTCGGTCGACCGGTTAAGCAACGGTCGACCTCCCAACTCTACGACTTAAGAAAACTTAAGTCATCGGTCGAACACAAGAAAGGGTTCGTTCGACCGATTTCGACCAGGCACTTTGGGGGTGACAAACAAATGTGTGAACGGTCGACCGAAACAGGTTTGGCGGTCGACCGATTATGGACATGCACTTTGGGTTTGTCAAGAGATGGACAAACGGTCGACCGATCGTGGTCCTCGATCGACTGATACATGAAATACATTTGGGGTATTTGTGGTTTAATACGAATACGACCGTTGGGTATATACGACAAAAGTAACGGTCGGGAAAATATGATCAGACGGTCGACCGAAAGGTAAAACACGGTCGACCGAATATGGGCAGTGAAAACACAAACAGGAGACATGATCACTCGGTCGACCGAACGGCATGTTGCGGTCGACCGAATGTTGGCAGACTTTTGTAGTTCAGGTTTTGGTGTTTTCCGGTCTAAGTTTGGGTGATCTATTGAAGTCCAAATTATGTGAAATTTCGTGTGTGACTTCTATAAGGAACCTAGTGTGTGATTAAGTTGATTTTAGCTCAAGTATGCTCAATTACACTTTGTTACTAAGACTCAAAAGAAATCAAGATTACATGTCTTCGATTTAGCTTTAATTACATGTCTTGACTTCATTTCCATCTTTCTTGAGTCTTAATCACCTGTAGAGGTTAGCACAATACAATATATATGCAATGCATAGTGTGTGCTACTCTAATTAAGATTCGGTTGATTAAATCATCAAAACATAAGATTAAGACCAAAAAGGCAACACTAGGTTCCTTAGAGGATCGTGTGGGTCTATGGGTCCACATTTAATGACTAATCCTAATTCTCTACTCGATTAAGCAATCAAATGCGCAGCGGAATAAACAAATACACAAGTAGAGAAAGAAAAATGCAAACCACAAATCGACTCGGGGGATTTATAGAGGTTCGGCACCCCACCTGGGTCCTAGTCCTCTCTTGCAAGCTTCGCTTGGATCACCGAGCTCCGCCTACGAATTCACTATCCGCTCCCCGTTCCGGGCCGGGAGACAAAGCCTTACAACCGTCAAACTCGCGAACAACCCTCGCCGAACTTGGGATCCTCTTCTCACAATCCGAGAAGGATCACTTCGGGCTCTCACCGAAGTCTATACTTATGTCTTGGGCTTTCACCAAGACCCTTGCTCTCTTGACAACAGAAGTAACTTGAGTGGAACTCACTCTCTAATTGAGCACACTTGAGTTGGATGAGGATATGATCACTAAGTGTGGATTTAGGCTTATGGAGTGAGATTGGGAGCTTTGAGGATTGAGAGATTCTCTCTAATGAATTGGACAATTGGAAGTGTGAGAGTTGTGTTAACAACAAGTCTTGATCCTCTATTTATAAGCTCCTAAAGATTTCTAGCCGTTTGGACAAGATTTGATTGGGTTTTGTGCAAAGCACACAAAGCAGAAAATCGGGCTGCAAATCTGTCCAGAAACGGTCGACCGAACTCTTTGGTTCGTTAAAAACACGGTCGACCGAAATATGGAATGGTCGACTGAACACTTAAGTCTATTAAATAAAAGGTCGACCGAACATGGTTACCGGTCGACCGAACTTACGTTTTGGTAGAGGGAAATTTGGATCGGTTGAACAAAATAGTATCGACCGATAGCAGGTAATTTTGACAAGATAAAACGATCTACCGGACAGGGTAGATGGTTCGACCGTTGGAAAAGTATATGGGGGTGTATTTTGTTTTAATACGAATACGACCGTTGGGTATATACGACAAAAATAACAGTCGGAAAAGTGAGTTCAAACGGTCGACCGAAAGAGATGGTGTGGTCGACCGAAACTAGACAGGGAAAAAAAACAGAATACTTTGATCATCCGGTCGACCGCAACAGGCATGTGGGCAGACAGTTAGGGTTCAGGTTTAATGTTTTCCGGTCTAAGTTTGGGTGATCTATTGAAGTCCAAATTATGTGAAATTTCGTGTGTGACTTCTATAAGAAACCTGGTGTGTAAGTGATTGGTTTTTAACTCTTGTATGCTCAATTTACACATGTTCCTAAGACTCAAAATAAAATCAAGATTACAAGTCTTCATATAGCTTTATTACAAATCTTGACTTGATTTCATTCCTTCCATGAGTCTTGATCACCTGTAGAGGTTAGCACATGCAATATATATGCAATGCAATATGTGTGCTACTCTACATTACTTATGATTAATATTAGGTTGATTAAATCATCAAAACAATGATTAAGGCCAAAAAGCCAACAGATAATGAATTAATTAACGAGGTAACGAGATAAACTTTTATTTATAAGTTCTCTCCAAATTACCTATTTATAAACTTGTTTCCTTATTGTTGATGACATGACATGTCATTAATATGATAAATTCATTTTATTGTAGTATTGCATTTCATATTTGTGAGCTTGGTATACATGATTTCCTTCAAGAAACTCAGGCATTGTTGTCACATTTGCATTTCAAGATCTCAGTAGGCGTTGTTGGGTGGTGACTGCATGCGGGTGCATTTTGGGACCAGGATCCTCTATTCTGACTCTTCAAGGTCGTCATGATTATCTGTATTTTATCTATGTCTGTATTTTGATGTGATCATGTATTTTGACAAACTCTGATTATAATATGGTGCATCAACTTGATGATTTTATGAGTAACGTTCATGTCCTTTGAATCATTGTATTTAAATTTTTCCGTTATTTTGGAACGTTAGATGTGTGACTTCTATGGTTAACTGCAAAGTAATTAATCTGCTGGATGTTATAAATCTAGTGTGTAACTATTATAACCATTTCATCATGTAATTATACATCGTGGACTTTGAAAAAACTATCCCAGCCGCGACTGATTGTTGAAATTCCGAAGATCAAGCTCCTGATACATAAAATGTTACAGTATTGATTGTTTTGCTTTTATAATCGAACTCACGGAAGGCCTTTTTTTTAAGTCTTGCATCCTAAGCTTGTGTTACTAGGCTCGGTGGTGGTGTCAAGCAAGGACCACATGGGCTTGAGTTTTCCTTGGATTTTGTTACAAAATGCACATCAATTTGGATTTTACCTATTATGGATTTTGCTTCCAACTGAATTTTAAACTTTACCTAATTAAGGGGGTGTTAGTGGCGCGGAAAGCTCCGGAAAGTGATTTTCGGAGTCAACGGGAAAGCAGAGGAAAAACGGAATCCAGTGGAAAACAGTTTCCCTTTGACTGAATTCTGTTGTTTGTGTCTGCGTCGGAAAACAGTTTGGATTAGAAAAACGGACGACCGAACTAGTTTCGGTCGACCGAAATGCGACTTCCTCAGAGTGAACGTAAACGGAAGACCGAACTAAGTTCGGTCCTCCGAACGGGTCATTCTAGTTACGAATTCGGTAGACCGAAATATGTTCGGTCGTCCGTTATATTCATTTTCGGTGAACCGAATGTTTGACGGTCGACCGAAAAAATTCGGTTTCCGTGGCTTTCCGACCTCAAAGTGACGGAAAACTCAAAGAAAATTTTATACATACCACAGAATCCGACGGAATCCGTGTTTTCGTGCACAAACACCCCATTTCCGGAGTCAACCGGAATCCAAATTCCGTTTCCGTCAGATTCCCTCGGAATCCATGTGCACAAACCCCCCTAAGTATAAATGATACCGAAATCTTTGAATCCCTTCGATATTCTCATGGATGTCATATTAATAGTCACCGTTGACTTAAAATCCTGACACCAACCCTCACTATGCATGTGGCATCCTTGTACTTTTTTTGCAAGGATGCTTATGAATGTTTCCAATCGCTCTACAACAACTTCAAAAATTTCCACAAGACGCCCGATAGTATAACTCAAAATTAACTTGCAGGTTACGAGAACTTATAACAAGTTTACATCACAATCACACGGGGACTAAATCCTCCAAATGAATCCTATTACATGTTTCACCTCAATTTATTTTCCTCGAACTAGTCTTCAGTCAACAGTCAAAAGGCCGAAAGTCGAAGCATTTTATTTTAATTTTTTATTATTTTCGTTTCTCTCTTTGTGATTTTTTGTCTTCACCGCCTAATCTCTGAAAAGAAAAGCCAGGTGGCTTAAGGAGTAGGACGTGGAACGTGATGTTTCTTTCAGATTTGATTTCTTAAACCACAGATGTAGTTTTGTGTGGCATCAGATCATTGGAAAATGGTCAGCGGACTCCTATTTGGCTCCATTCTTTTCCCACACACTTGTGTTGCATTCACGTGATGTTCATCCTAACAGAGCTTTCTATATGCGCTGCATTCACGTGGTGTCCATCGTAACAGAGTTTTCCACGTAGAATCTTTTGGGCAAACTGCACACAATCCCCTCATCGTAACAGAGTTTTCCACGTAGAATCTTTTGGGCAAACTGCACACAATCCCCTCATCGTAACAGAGTTTTCCACGTAGAATCTTTTGGGCAAACTGCACACAATCCCCTCATCGTAACAGAGTTTTCCACGTAGAATCTTTTGGGCAAACTTCACACAATCCCCTCATCGTAACAGAGTTTTCCACGTAGAATCTTTTGGGCAAACTTGTGTGAAGTAATCGGTTTGTCAACTTCTCTCCTCATTGTTTAATGGAGAAATAAAAGCAATCATCACTTGTCCCAGCCAAAAATTAATGCAACGTGATAGGAGATGATGGCATGCACTCATGTTCCTGCAACCTTCCTCAACACTTCATTTGACTTCTTCTTACCTTCACCAAACAAGATATATTTTTATGAAATATCTGGATATCCAATTATTCAGATATAAGTTGACAATATGTCTACATCTAACAAGATGTGTATCATCACTATTCCAGGCATATATTGTCCTACATTTGTACTTGTTGGACATGTCAAACATTTATGGATATAAAATGTATAAATTAAAAAAAAATCATAATTAAATATCTGAACAACCATGAGTTTTTGAGATACATTTACACATGCCTACATATAGATAATATGTTTGATAAACATTATGCAAAATAGCATTTTTGTCGGGACATACATAGATGGTATAAAACAACTACTAGACAATGCACAATTATTTTATATTATCACTTATCCAGATATATGCCATCTCACCTTTTCGAAATATAGAGGGATATAGAATAACATGTATTGATGCGTCACTTATGTTGTCTACATACCATTTACTTTTTCGATAGGTAACTAACTTTGTCTAGACTTACATAGATATCAATCAGTTGAACAATACACAATTATCTTGTATCATCACTTATCCAGACATATGTCACCCAACATTTTCCAAAACGGTACCATGCCTGAAAAATATATAAGGTGTCTACATTTATCATCTGGATATAGATTAAGAAGTTTATGAAGATTTTTGGCAACAGCTTGATGTCTGTCATTTAGATTTGTTGGACATGTCATGGAATATCTGAATATCCAGTCATTCAGATATATCTTTGAACAAGATATATCGTATATATCTTTGAACGAGATATATCGTAATCAAATATTTGGATATCCAGTTATTCAGATATAGTTTGTTAATATGTATACACCTACCAAAAGTTTTATCATCATTATTCCAGACATATATCGCCCTACGCTTGTGCTTGCGGACCATGTCAAACATGCATGGACATAAAATGTATAAATGAAAAAGAGATGTCGCAATCCAATATCTGAACAACCATAGGTTTTTGAGATACATGTTCACATATCTACATATATATAACACGTTTGATAAACATTCTGGAAAATATAGCATTTTTGTCAGGATATAAATATATATATATATATGGTATCAAAGACCTGGACTATACACAATTATCTTTTATCATCACTTTTCCAGACATATATCATTTATGTATAGGATGTCCAGATGTATATGATGTCCAAACATATACACAATTATTGTCGACAAATCGATGTCTGCCGTTTAGACTTGCAGGACATGTCAGAAAATATCTGGATATCCAGTCATTCAGATATATCTTTGAACAAGATATATCGTAATCAAATATCTGGATATTCATACATTCAGATATCACCAAATTTAATGCAAGGTAATGGTGGTGACATCCTTCTACACCTATATTAATATCTGGATATCGTAATCCAATATCTAGATATTCAGTTATTCAGATATAGTTTGGTAATGTGTCTACACCTACAAAAACTTGTATCACTATTCCAGACATATAAGTTATCAGTTAACTTGTATCATCATTTCCATTTGCACACATTATTGTCCATTCCTAACCAGATATATTGTCTTACGCTTGTGTTTGCTGGACAAATCAAACATGTCTGGACATAAAATGTATAAATCAAAAAGAGATATCCAGTTATTTAGATATATCTTTAAACAAGATATATCGTAATCAAATATCTGGATATCCAGATATAGATTGGTAATATGTCTACACCTACTAAAACTTGTATCATCACTATTCCACACATATATTGTCTTACGCTTGGGATTGTTGGATATGTCAGACATGTTTGTACATAAAACACAAATCCAAAATAGATATCGTAATCAAATTTCTAAACAGGCATGAGCTGTAGAGATGTATGTTCATAACATGTCTAAAAATATATAACATGTTTGATAAACATTCTTCCAAAATATACCTTCTCCATATTCATCTGTCTGAATCTATATTAACAAGTTAAAAATTACATAACTCTATCGGTGGTTACACAAAAAGTCAAACAGAATACGATATGGACAATCACCCAAAAACCAGACATTCACACTTTGATCAGCAGAAACAATGTCCTGGACAATACCAACTACGTTCCCCAAAAGATTACCTGGACACATTCATCAGACATAGACGATAAATAAATATTGCACAAAGAATAACAAAATCAACATCCTTACGAAGTCGTTCATGTCCTCCGGTTTGTCACTTTTGATGAGTTAGCCTATGTGTCCAACGTTGACAGAGATCTCTAAGTGTTTGAAATACTTGGGCTTTAATCCCCAGTCCAGTGCTTCTCCCTCTAACGTTAGGTCAATGATCAGTTCGAATTCACGATCATTGATTGTCAGCTTCTTCCCGCCAATATGAAAAGTCTTTGCTTCTCAGCCGAATACGTCCATCATCTCAGCAAATAATCTACGATCGGGTGACAACCCTTGTAGATCAGATAGGAAGTCGAATGGTGTCTTCATAAATAGATTCTTTTGCTCCGTACTCAGATTTTTGAGGTAGGTAAAAATCTTTGTAATTGTGTATCTTGTCATGGCATCTTTCAGATCACCTGTAAAATATAATGATTTAATATAGTGAGGAGATCTAATAGAATTAATATGACTACAACATACGACGATGAATCAAATGTTATAAGGAAATCCAGATATAACTTCAGACTTATTTGCCAAAATATTCAGACATAACAGATTCCATAGGTAGCTAAAAGGAATTCACACAAAAATATCTAGAGAAATAATTACTTACACAAACTAAACATGCTCCGGACAAAACTATTCAATATCCAGACAATTAATTACTTATACAAACTAAACATGCTCCGGACAAAAGTATGAAATATCCAGACATACGTAAGTAAACAAAATATAGAACTATTAAATATCCAGACCTTCCGTGTGTTTTCAAATCCAGATATAACATGCAAACAAAAATAGTAACAATGCTAAGTTGCTGATATTGTGAGATTTAAATCGCCAAACGACCCTAAATGTCAACAGAACCCTAAATGTCCAGAAATTTTCAAAAATACAAGTTTCAGGTCCAGAGATCGTTCTCCGTTTAAAACTCACCCAATTTTTTTTATACATATCTACCAACAAACCATAACTTCAACAAATGCAAAGAAAACAAAAACAAACAGGAGGTCTACAGTTAACACGGAAAATCAACCTATGATTCATTCCTCTTGAGTCATTGCAACCTTCGAATGAAGAAACTGTGCCTCTGGGCCTGAACGGAAGTGACGGGGAGGACAAGCTTTTCTCGTCGGTGCCGAAGTGGAAGGGGGAAGGACAAGTCGCCGCTGGGAGAGTTTTTTCGTAGACCACAATCGCCGGAGGAAATAAACAAAATGTTGATTTCTTCGTTTAAATATGTTTTTGTCCGCCTAAGTGTGATTTGACATGAGTCATCACACGTCCCAACAACGTGAACAATTACCACTGGGTTATTTTCGCACAAGCCCTCTTCGTATGTTGATATTATTTGGGTGAGGATTTTGCAAAACCGACCACGCACACTGTTGTTCACCTATGTTTGGAGCCCAATTTGGAACATGTTTATCACTTCTCCATATCATTCAAGTACGAGGTCAGGAGTTCTAAAATGGTTTGAACAACTGAAGGAGGAAGTCTCTGGGGTGATTTTTTTTCCAATCAACTACAAAAATCAAAAGTCAGAGTAAAAAAAGACAAACACAAGAAATTTTCGATAAGTTATAACTTAGGGTTAATTAAAGTTTGTCGAAACCATGTCTTGATATCACTTTCTACCGTTGAATTTTAAAATGTGACAATTACTCATCTTGAAATTTCATTTTGTAATCATTTGACCATTTAAACTTTAAGAATTCATTATTTAAACACGCATTCGTAGTTTTTTGTACATTTTTTTTACGTTGTATCCATAATACACTCCTAAACTTAATCTTACGTGAAATTTCGGATTGAATCGGTAGTGAGATATTGTTGGAATTTGAATCGGATTGGTCAAATATAACTTATTATGCTTCCATTCAAGTGGACCATAACATTGCATGAGTTGTAAATTTACTCATTCTGATTTATCTTTATAGCTACATCAAAACAAGCTCAATCGAAATTAAATTAGCATCAATCCACAAAAAAATAATCGACTACAATCATTAACAGCTTCCATTCGATTTTGGTAATCGTTTTTATTCCGGTCATTACCTTCTCGGTATTCATTTTTAATTTCCATTTGATCCATTTCGTGATTTGATATAATTTCCAACATTTTCAACCTTGATAAATTCCCGGAACACATGAAAGGCTACAATTTCAATCAATAAAATCGGCAAATTGTGACACTGTCAATTCGATGAAAGAAAAAAACAAGATGAATTTTGATGAAATGCTCCCTACAAAGACCACGACAGATATTTGATTAAATCAACCAGCAACAAAAGTGATCGTTAATTATCCCATCGATTTTATGAAAGATACAGATGACAATAGCTGATATTAAACCTACAAAATGTTTCCATTGTAACAAGATCAACCAACTGAAATCTGCACGAGAAGCACAACTTCATCCAGTCGTGAATGGATGAATCTGACATCTCCTGCGTGTGAAACCAGCTTGCTTCAACATAAAGACAATGCAAGTTCCTTCACATCTGTTACTACCTGATCGAAATCTGCTTTCAACTTCTCCTGATCTTCAGCTGCTAACTCGCCCTTTGCAGGTTTAGTTGATACAAGGACGCAACAAGTAGGCCTCTTCGTGGCTCCAGCTGTGGCAAGATCCTGTAATGTAATCAGTGGATAGGACATTGAAGAACTAGATCTTCCCACTAAGCAAACCAGTATCATACAAATAATAACATTCTGCCGTGATTAGTTTGCTACAATCAGAAGTTTACCTCTCTAGATGAGACATATATGTATGGGATGTCGGATTCTTCACATAGAACCGGGACATGAGTAATGACATCGATAGGGGAAATATTTCCAGCAATAATGCATAGCCTACGCATCAAATCCACACATGCTTCAGCAATGTGATGTATAAAAATCTCAAGTTGCACATACCGAATAAAAAGATGCAAGTAGCACATTCACAAAAAAACCCAAAGTCCTGCATCCAATGAACTGACGGGATATGAAAATAATTTTCATCCATATTTGCAATGAAACTGTGATTTATAACCCTAATTAATATATATTAACTAGAACTTCCAGGATGTAAATTTTCATATATCACTGCGATCTGGGACAAATCGAAAGGACAAAATAGTGACAATACTATTCCAATCTCAAAAAAGAAACGTAAGTTAAGAGTAAGTACAGACTAGTTCTAATGTTGAAGGGGACTGAAGCCTCAATCATGAATGATAATTGGAACATCCTCAAGTTTGGCTTCAAAGTTGAAGGAGATTCTTGCATTGGGATCCTCAAGAATGAAATTTCACATATCATCAGGTTTCTAGCAACATAAGAATGAAGAATGTCTTCTTATATGTAGGAGAATGCACAACTGAAACAGAGTGAATGACACTAATTAACTTTAGTTGTGAATATAAACAAAAAAAAAACTGTTTATGAGTAAAAAGTATTAAATTGTGGATGGAACATTGCTTATTCAGAAACAGTTTTCAAGCCTAATGGCTGGCACATGCAGTCAGGAGCTGCATGGCATAGCACACTTTCTCTATAGATGCAAGACCATAGCTAAGTTCTTGGTCATCATGTTATTCCCTGCAACAGAATTTTAATCGGGTTCAGTCACCCAAACAAACACACAACTACATGAAGCATGGTGGTTGCATGCTTGCATATGTCTTAGCTTAAACATTGGAGTTAAGAAAGCAAATAATAACAAAAAATAATTTGTCAGATTCAACATATGTCATAGCTTAAACATATGTCAGATTTAAAAAGAGAATCTGAGACATCTACCCTTTGTTTCCACGCCGAATGCTCTTTACAACTTCTTTAACTCCTCTTTTCAGACACTTCAATTCGGAAGCTGACACGAGAAAAGGAAGGGAACACAAAGCATCAGAAATGGGAGAATTTTTTTTGACACGAAATAAATAAGAGGTCACACTAAAAAATTGCAATTATAAGATTTTCAGGTCCTCAGCAAAATGACGGACGGACGAACCAACAAAACCTACTAAGCAACCAATGTAAATATCAAATTTTGCATAAACTTCTACACAAAGATCCCGACGTAGAAAAACAAAACCACTATTAAGCAACTCCTGAATCACCCAACGAAACTAAAAAATCAACCCAAAAGCACAAAAGCTTCATAAGGACCACTAATTAATAAAAAAAACAAAATACACTCAACTAGGGTAGTAAAACAATCCTTAATCTTTTGTGGAAATTAAAAGTTACATCTGCAAAACCCAAGATAGAGAAAGCGAACAAAATCCAAAACTGTCATAACCTTAACAAAAAAATTGACTTCTGATCAGATTAAGAACCTTCCACAACAAAATAAACCCCTTTCCAAAATTATTTATGAAAAAACGTCAAACTTCATCAAAAACAAAAAATACTTTTAGAACACATCGTTACGACCTCAAAGATCGCAACTTTGGACCATTCCGCACCTTTCCGGACGAGTTTGAGGGTCCTCTTGCTAAGCTTCTTCCCGGCAAGGGGTTTGGCGATCGGCGCGAGAGCGGCGACCTTCTTCCTCTCCTTCACGGCCTTCTCCGTCTCGCCGTCGCTACCCATCTCTCCGCCGGAAAGAAAAAAGGGGGAAAGCTTCGGGTTCTAGGGTTTGGGGTGGAGGCGGAAGAGGGTAGGGTTTTTGATTTTCTGGCAGAGACCGGAGTGGACTTTGGAGCGTTGGCGAGTGGAGTTAATCGGGTCGGGTTTCGGGTCGATGGGTTTTGTTGGGCTTTGTGGGTGCTCTCTTTTGGGCCCCTAAGTAGATAAATCTGTTGGTTAAAAATTAAAATCCTGAAGTAATGAATCACCGAAGATAATTTAAAATGCTACGACGTTTATGGTTAGGAACGAATCTAATGATTCGAAAATAACATGAATTGGACCTTTCGTCGTCTCGCAAGCCTTCCAAGTACAACAACCAAAACAAGTTATAAAATCTAACCATCTTATATAGTGCGTTGTAGTATAATCACTTTTCTTCCGTTGCTTTGTGCGTTATTAAGAGCAACCTCGGTTGGAATGGTTCTCCCATCAAGAAAACACAACACAACACGATTCTAATAACTCACTCACCACCATACAATAAGGACATAATGAGATTTGTTTTCTTGTTATGAACAGCACCATGCTTTACCCTCTACTCCTGCAAGTAGGCAACTATTAATTCGACAATAGTCCAATGGGTTTCTATCGACCCATTTAAAATTTAACACACTTATTAGACACCATCAAAGTTATCTTGAATATCAAGGGGTCAACTGCAACTTTTCCCTATAAATCACAGCAACTGAAACTTCCCTTCTCCTCCTCCCTTGGTCCCTGACCCTGGATAAGCAAAGGTAAGCACAGCAACCCAACCAGACTCCAAAATCGCCTTTCCTCTTACTGGGGTTAAAAAACCCTTCAAAGTTTCCATATTTTACCCATAGATAGCAAAATGTGCCCCTTAAGCTCCATTTTTTAGTTTTTTCTGCCCATTTACAGTACTTTTTTTAGATTTTTCTAGGCAAAAAACCCAGTAGAAATTGAGAACAAGAGTTGGAGATGATTTTGCTGTTCTCAGTGAAAATTATTGACAGGATATTTGATTGGTTGTTTGTGGAAGTGGAAAGACGGTTGCTTTATCAAGTTATGGGATTTTAGGGTTTTGGGTCATCCCAATTGGTGCTTGAAGCACAATTTCATGCTGGAATTTGGCCCTTGTGAGGCAAAGATTGGAGCTTTTGGTGCAAATAGGAGTTGAGAATCAAAGGCGGAGATAATTTTGTTTTGTGACGATTGTTTGAGGATTGATTTGTTTTTGGCCGTAGAAGCGGAAAGATGGTTCCTTTATCAAGTTTGGAAAGTTTTAGGGTTTTGAGTCTTCCTAATTCTTGTTCAAACCAACATTTGATGTTTTGTTTTGGTAAGAAGTTGGTGCCTTTGTTGGGGAATGGACACAAAGATGTTTCTGCAACTTTTTTTGTTCCGTGTTGTTGTTTGGGGCCGATTTCATTAAGGTCCCGTAATCGGAGTAATAAGGCGGTTCATTCCAAGACGAAATCTGATTTTGCTGTGGAGGAGGAGTCGGATAAGAGGAGGAAATTTTCCTTCCAGGACTTTGTCAAGGAATCTTACACGTTCCTGCGGAAGAACTCGAAAAGGGTAACTCTTGTGAGCATTGTGTCGGTTGCGCTGGGCTTGTGTTTTTTGCTGTTGAAGGTCACAGCAGTGCCCTCTCCTAAGTTAGTTTGTTACTCTGATTTTGTCTCAAACATCCAACATGGAAGAGTTTATGATGTTTTGTTCGAAGAGGGTTCTAGACGCATACTATTCAACGAGATGCCCGAAAATTCCGATGATTCAGAAGTGGTTCCGGAAAATACAGAATCTGAAATGGCAAAGGGAACAGTAAGTTCGACATTGGATAGTGTGGTCAGTAAGTCGAAGAGTAAAGCTAAGCCTGAATGGGAATTCTCGACAAGGAAGATGGAACGTGATGAAAAATTCCTTCTCACGTTGATGAGAGAGAAAGGGACGACCTACAGATCTGCTCCACAGTCAGTTCTTGTTTCGTTGAGGAGTACTTTGATAACAATATTGTCATTGTGGATTCCGTTGACCCCGTTAATGTGGTTGCTTCATCGGCAGCTCTCAGCTGCCAACAGTCCTGCCAAAAAGCGTCGACCTACCAATCAATTTGTCAGTTTTGGTGATGTTGAGGGTGTGGATGCCGCGAAAGAAGAGCTTTTAGAGGTTTGCTCCAAGCATCACCTTTTCTTACTTAATCTTTGCATCTTATTAAACATCCAAATTATAGATATTTGTTTGGAAATGTGGCAATACTGATTAAAATTTAGTTATTGAAATCAATTTTCCTATTTGATTAAACCAAACTCATTTAATCCTTATGCAGAAATCAGAATCCTTTAGAAAAAGTGTAACATATTATCAAGTGAAAAATTAACAGTTTTTCTTCCATAATCCGTTGTCAGGTTTATAACTTGATTCAGTATCTGCTCCAGCCATCCAACAAATGGCCTGCTATAAATTTTTATTCACTATGTTGAGTGTTTTCGAACAAGGTGAAATCTACTATGCCCTTTATCATTGTAAATTCATCTGAAATTTCAAAACAAACGGTGACACTATATTTGGTTTTCAGATCATTCTTTTAGTAGGCTTGAGTGACAGTGCAGAATTAGACACAAATTCCACTTCTTCTGAATCTTTTTTGAAGGAACTTCTTCTGGATCTCACAACCACTTATTCTTAATTGAACTTCTAGTGCTTAACTCTCAACATTGAAATCATACGTGTGCATAATGGTGTATGCTGTCCCTTGGCTGCTCATCTTTTTAACAGCCTTACAAACTACGAGTTCTTTGCTCATACTTCCTACTATCCTAGTGTTCTGCTGGTATTTTTTTAGTATTTTTCTGTAAATGTCATCTTAAGATTTCAAGATTTATTGGGTCGTAAACTTACACAAAATTTTCTCCCACATTTCCGCGTTCATAGGATTTGTCTTATAACTTTGGACTGTTATCATTTGTAGATTGTTTCGTGCTTACAAGGATCCATCGACTACAATAAGTTAGGCGCAAGGCTACCCCGAGGTGTACTGCTGGTTGGTCCACCAGGAACGGGTAAAACGTTGCTTGCACGGGCAGTTGCGGGTGAAGCAGGAGTCCCTTTCTTTTCAGTTTCGGCAAGCGAATTCGTGGAACTCTTTGTAGGAAGGGGAGCAGCACGCATCAGAGACCTCTTTAATGTAGCAAGGAAATGTTCACCTTCCATAGTATTCATCGACGAGCTTGATGCTGTGGGAGGGAGACGTGGCCGTAGTTTTAATGATGAACGCGACCAAACGCTGAACCAGGCAATATATTATAATGAGCAGACTTCTATATAAATCTCCTTGTATTAATTTTTATTGTTATCTACGGTTTCAATGGCTCAATTAGGGCTGTGCAAAACCCGGTCCGGGGTTGTTGTTTTTAATTTTTAAGGCAAAAATCCGGTCCTGAACCGAACCGGACCGTATCCAACCGGTCCGGTCCGGACCGGATGCACAGCTCTAGGCTCAATGGTGATATTGGTTGTTTGCAGTTGCTAACGGAAATGGATGGATTCGAGTCTGGTACCAAAGTTATTGTTATAGCGGCAACAAATAGGCCCGAAGCATTAGATCCCGCACTTTGTCGACCTGGTCGCTTCTCCAGGAGAGTTCTTGTTGGAGAACCTGATCTGGATGGGAGAAAAAGGATCTTGGGTGTGCACATACGAGGTGTTCCGCTGGAAGAGGACCCTGAACTTGTTTGTAACCTCATCGCATCCCTCACACCAGGTTTTGTTGGAGCTGATTTAGCTAATATTGTCAATGAGGCTGCACTGCTCGCTGCTCGAAGAGGTGAGTTTTATTGACTTGATTCAGTAATTCCTGAATATCATTATCTCTCATTTACTATTGTGCATAACTCCAATTTATGAGCATAATCTTGTTAGTGAGAATGTGTTAGTCTACTTTCTTGTGAACTGTCACATTAATACTTGGTGTTGTTCATCGGGATCCCAGAATATACATTTGCTGGAGTAAAATTATCCTTTGCTTTTGTAAATTATTGCACCTTTGTCCTTTGCTTTTATTTCAATCATCGTTAACACCTGGAAAAAGCTGCACGTCCAGCATTTTATATGGTGCCCCCCCCCCCCCCCCCCCCCCCCCCCCCCGATGGCACACAGATGTATATCTGATGTAAACAATATCCATTTTGTATTTCCATTTTTACTTGGTCTAATAGAACAAGTGTTTTGTTCAATATTTATCATGTCATTCTTATTATATAGAGTGTTGGAAGGACCTTCGTCATCATTTAGTTTCTGTCCTAAATCACAAGCCTCCTTGTCCATCAAATCGGCGCTACTGAACACCATAAGATTTGTTCTGGACAACTTAGCTAATTATAGAATTAATGATTTTGGTTCTCTTTAGATATAACTCTTCTTTGTGTACAAAGGGCTTATTTCAAAGTTTAATTATTGGCCAAATATTTTTCCTGTTGACATTATAATGGTATCTAACGTTTTTTCATCTGCTTGATCTGTAGGTGGGGAGACAGTGAACCGAGACGACATAATGACGGCAGTAGAAAGAGCAAAGTTCGGAATCAACGAGAGAACGTTAACACCCACGACAATTAGCAAAGGTCTTGAAAAATTATTCCCATGGATGTCGTCTATCTCAAGAAAAGAGGGTGGTGGTGGAGAGGGTGATTGGCAGGGCTTGAAAGGCTACCAAACTCTAAGTTGATTTCTGTGGTTGATTACAGCAACTAAAGCATGAAGTCTTAATCCACAGAGAAGAATTAGATACCACATAGTGGTTGAGTACGTCTCGTTGTGTGACATTGCTATAGATATTGTCAAATGATTAATATACCTTGACCCGTACTTTGGTTTCACTTATGAACCTTTCTGCGTAAAAGTTGATAGCCCCAACTTAGATGTTTACTTCTGTTTGAAAATGTGATAATCTTATTAGTAAAACGATTTTGTTTTTGTATGGGAAATTGATACACAAATGTACGACTCCCTGGATTTTCAGTTGTGCTTGTATTCACCACTATTTGTCTATTTGAGTAGGATTCGAGTTATCCTCTTCTCATCAATGGATTCCTGACATATACGAAAGTGCGTTTCATTTCGCAAAAGTGATCTCTTTTTACATTTATCTTCGAAGAGACAAGTTGAATAAAAATGCCATGTTCATAAACTGATCACTAATTGTGGTCTTGTAGACCATAAGTGATCGGATATGCCTGTGAGATCGGATATGGAATTCCATCTGCCTTGAGTATCCATTTCCCTCATTTTTTTCAAGGATCTAAAATGTTGTGTGACATATCACGATTACCTCATTAGCTTTTATTATAGTGTAATTTAAAAAGAAGTCATTAGCAAACCATTTTAGTGTGACTCATTGCAAAGCCTTTTGCTTCATTACTAATCATCGTTGAACGGTAGAATGCATTATTCAACCAACATTAAAAGATTGCAGAGTCGTGCCTCACAGTTACTATGTTCTAATCCCATGTTTTTGTAAGTGTATATACGACATGTTGAAATATGTTTGCAAGCAACCGTCACATTGGGCATGGAATTGCCAACATATATATGAAAGTTCGAAATCACAAACATACTTGTTCCGATGACAACTTCAACACAGAGAGATACCAAACAAAAAGTCAGAAGAAGAAAAAAACCATTTCGGGTGAAACCAAAAACTGCGGAACACATAAAGGTACATGAATAGACAACCTTCATTGTTTTGAAGCCCAAAAAAAACGTAGAGGTAGAGGGATGAAGTTATAAGTAAATGGAGAAAAACCCTAGACCTGGATAGTAGGACCACTGTATCTTCCTGGTCGTATACTGAAATCAACTGGGGATTCTATCCTTTCTAGCCAAGCATAGTCATTGTCATCTTCTTGACCTTTCGCTTCGTCTTTGTTTTCTGCCAGTCGAGGCCGAGCATTATAAGGATAACATCAATTTTGGACCACAGTGTATGTATCAAGAAAATGACTCAATCACCTCGAAAAAGGAACAATAATTCTATTTCGTTAATGTAGTTTCAAAATGAATTATACAACCATAGATAGCATGCTGACCATTGGCTCAATGATTGGACTCAAACCAGAGGTGATGTGATTCAGGAACAAAGGAAATGGAGTGTCAGAAGGTTCACATTTGAAGAGGTCCAGCTATATTTCCAAGGGCCAGATTTTACCATGCTTCGTTTCACTCGATAAGTGGAAGTGGGTTGAATTATTGTCACTTGCTAGGCACCATAGTTTGATTATTTATCTTCAATAACTTAATCTCATGTGTATATAAATATTGCTATTTCGGTATGTTTTTTAGCTCTGTAAGAGCTGAAGAGCAAAATGTGCCAAAAACCTAAAATCAACTTATGTGAGAGAAACAAAGATGAAAGCAATAAGTTTGTACATACTTGCAACTAACAAAGACCATTGTGTAATAATCTTGGACCTACTTGTGAAGAACAAAGACCAATGTGGAATGAAGAACGTAGTCTTTTAGGAGTGCCAAAAGATAGCAAATTGAGACCCACTAAAACCACCCAATTTTAGTTCTCTTTAGAAGATTTGATATGGAGTCAAGAAGAGAATATGAGGTGTTGCATCATTAAAAGAAAGCTCACTACTATCATCTATGTGGAGAAAATTAAACGATTATCTCTTGTAAGAGGTAGGGGTAGTAAGGCTTTCAATCTCCAAGAGGTGATGATCTGACAGCAATGTTATCTATGATTTTTTTTTTTTGCTTGTTAGAAGGTTGAAGTCAAGTTGTCATAGGTTTAAAAGTTTTAACAAATTGTTATAGCTTATTGGTTGAAGAAAATATGATACATTTATACCTATATTTGGTATAGCAAATGTGGCCAGAAAAGGAAATAAGATAGTTATGTAATCATGATATGCCAGTATATTCTCCTGTAAGAAACAGTATACTTGAGGGAGCAAGTGAACTTTGATTTTTATTTTATTTTTTGAATTTTAGTGAACTTTAATTTTTAGTTCGAAGAACATCAGCCATGAGACCAATACATCCCAGCTGGTTTTATTATGACCAGTTTGGCAAAATGTTAGGTACGTCTTAACTTTCTAGACCTTTTTCACATAATAATATGTAAGAATCAGTTTGGACCATCAATAGGCACAAAAATGGATTTATAATTTCTCAAGAATATAAATATCATATACTTACTAAAGGTGGAATATGGGTAGTCATTGTAATATGAACAAGTTCGGCCTGCTGCATCACAATACGGGGGAGCAAGGACATCCAGCATGGCACATGGTGTGATGGCAGTGAAACAATGCAAGTTGCCTCCTGTTTTGGGGTATAAGACGGAAGTTGGGCATGGTGCTGTAAGGACTGTGTCCGTGTGCAGCTTTGCTAATCTCACTGTAAAGAAAAAAACTTCAATTCTTTTAGGCCATTTGCATAAATAATTTATATCAATTTCAGAAGAACAGCACCAAGAAACTTATGACTCGCAGCACACAGAGAGAAAGAGAGAAAGAAAATCTGTGCATCTTTAGTTTTGGAGTAAGATGAAAAACAAAAGGTGGGTATATAGGATGAAAAATGCTTGAACATAATTAATAATGTTTAAATGAGGTTCTTATTATTATGTAGCTTATAAGAAGTAAATGATGAAATATTATAATATCGGACTTTTAGTGAAGACTAGCTAACGGATAAGAGGCAGTGGCATTTTGGATAGAGAATAAAAATGAACAAGAAGAAGCATTATGTTTGAAGAATACCGGGAGAATTTTCTGGTCCACCATTTTGTTGCAAGCGAGCAGGTTCGATCCAGTCATAAGCTTTAACGTGCATGGACCCACAAAGAATCTTGCTCATCACTGTCATTCCAGGATGATCGTGCAGAGGGATAACTGATGAAGTTGGGAAGCAAAATATGCCAATCTAAAGAAGTAGAATTAACCTCCATTAATAGAGGAAGCATTTTGGGAACATCCTATTTTATGAGCAAAACCAATAGAAGAATATGAGAAGACAGTAGCAGCCTATGTATGGCAAGCCAATTAAACACTCATTAGAAAAACTACAATCTATGTCATGGACATAAAGGTATGCAAAGCCACGTAAAATTGTCCCTCCATATAAAGACTGCATAAAATTGTTTGAAGGTTCAGCAAGCAAACAACTTACCGTGAAATTGTCATTTTCATACAAGTGCAAGTAAGTTATTGGTTGAGCCCATTGAGCTGCCCTAGTGGACTGAAAATTATTGAAGAAAGCTCCACCCAAAAAACCATGCCCCCTGCTGTCCTCTTGGCTATCATCTTCCAAACCAACATCTGTTGGTTTGATTGTATCTGGAAAGAGAGGAACTGGGCTTAGTGGTTCCTTTGTCCTTACCACCAAAGAAAATATACAATAGAAGGCACTTGTCTCGTCATTACAGAAATAAACATTAAGTGCCAGCGTTGCAATATCTTGAATATATGACTTCCACAAATCACTACTGTGATAGTGATTGTAATACGTGAAGTAAAGCATATTGTTTGATGGGATTGACGAGACACTTCTAGACCATGACAAAAATGACTACTAGACAACAAAATAAGAAGGAAAAAAGAGACTTGCTCGGAGAGAACAAGGATAGAAATATTGAATGACCTATGAACAGGCAATAGCACCAGACAAAGAAAGTTAAAATTTAAAAGTGTCCCAGAATTCTGCTACTGATGCACAGACTTACGGTAACATATCGAGTTCGACGGAATTGATTATTGACTCCAAAACCCAATACGATGTTATTTCTGAACACAAGAAAGTGCAACAAATTTGGAAAGATAAAGCATCAAAGTCTTCTTACACTCTACTGAAGCTAAAACCTAGTATAACTATTAGTAAGACACTGGTGCAACAACATTGATCATTGGCTCCCAAAGCCACAAAAAAAGCTCCAAATACGATGGATAAATATAAAAATTTGAGGCCTTCTTGCACCAAAATCCCACAATAACATTCTAAAACTACTAGCAAACATCAAACCCAACGACATCAACATTAACCTCGCACCACAGCAGAACTGTCTCAGATCACAAGAAAACACACAGTTAAGAGGTGTTTTCATATATCCCACCAGCAGTGTTGGCACAGCATTGAGTTCAAACGAAGTTAAATTTACGTTTGCTGCTAATTGAACAGACCATTTCCACAAAACACACAACCAACTCTAAAACACAAGAAAACATGACAATATCATATAGAACGGAAACTTTTTGTCGGTACCACTGAAGCAACACTGCTAGTGAAACATCGAGTTGGGCAAATCTGAGGATTCAATCCCAACACCACAACGCCTTCAACTACATAAAACAAGCAATTAAAATCAAAATAGCTCAAACCAATGCTTCTCTCCCAAGCACATCAAAACACAACAAAGTTTATGGTAAAAAGGGATAAAAATGAAACCTTTTACAACAATAACAACGAGCTGGGCGAAACACACGAAATTTACGGGAAAACGCGACAATTTGAGAGAAAATTGAAAAAGAAAAAAGAAATTGTGGTGCGTACCGAGGAGAGAGCATAGAGCTCGAATGGAGTGCGGGGAGGGGAAGGTTCCGGAGGAGGGAGAGGTGAAGGTCCTCCTGCAGAGCTCGTAGAGGGATTGGACGGGCGACGTCTTCGCCATTGCTGCCACTGAGGAGGAGCAAATAAGCCCAGCCAGGCCCAGCAGGAAGTGGATTTTAGGGGTGTAAGCGCCGGGGCGAGTTTTCGGCCGTTACCCGTCCAATCAATACATTAAAACTAAATACAGAAAATCATTACATTTTACTTTAAAAAATTCATTTTAATCAAAAAATAAGAAAAAATATAGGAAAATTTTTCAAAAAAATCAAAAAAAAAATAAAAAATTGGAAAAATATGGACTTCAGAAACTTAATTGGCAAAGTATGCACATTGAAACACGTGTGATGTCGTTTTCATTAAGTAAAAACGACATCGTAGATGTCGTTTTTACCCTTAATGAAAACGGCATCAGTGATGCCGTTTTTACTTGGGCAAATTTTTTTTTGGTTTCAAGATGTCGTTTTTATTTAATACATGTCCGGCGAGGTGGAACGCCGCTCGCTCACCGGGGAGCGAGACCCCCGACCGACCCGTTTGTAGTTCAACATGCGTCGGATTGAGTGCCAAACCGACCCAAATTCCAACCATATCCGACCTTCGTTTGGATCCAAACTTTCACGTAAATATAGGTTTAGGAGTGTATTAGGGATACAACAAAAAAAATTAGGAAAAAAAACGTCGAATGTGTGTTAAATAATGAGTTTTTGAAGTTCAGGGGGGCAAAGTGTTACAAAATTAAAGTTCAGGGGAGGTAACTGTTAACTTTGAAAGTTCAAGGGGGCAAAGTGATACCAATACATAGTTCAGGGGGTCAAACTGTAATTAACCCTAAAATTTAATACTATATTTGTCTTGGGAAACACAGTTAATTAATCCATCATTGTCTACTTTTTAGGATTTTAGTTTTCTGTGGTTTTCAGTTTTTCTGTTATCGCCTAAGCGAGCCTAGGCGGTTGTGCGACGGCCCAGGAATGGGCGGTAAATTTTTTTTATTTTTAATTCAATTAATTTTTATAAAATAGATAAAAAATCAGGAAAAATCGGGGAAAAAAAAGAAAAAATGCACAAATATTTTCTAAAAATACCATATGTTTAGGCTTCGAAAAGACACATGGTTCCTCGACCAAGGCCTCACTAGGCACCCCCTCTACCCACCTAAACACTTAGGTATACAATTTATTGCTTAGTAGTACGATTACAAAGGTAACTCAGAGTTCATACAATAGCAGATAAGAGAGAAATTAGAATTACAAGCTAACTAACTAATTCCATTGGACACATTGATCTAATGTCCAACTAGGAACCATATCATATCCTCCACAACCATCAGAGTCGTCGGAGTCGTTCTCGTTCGGATTGTCGACGTAGACATCATCTTCTTCAGTTTCTTCATCGTCGGATTAGACATATTGCTCGTCGATGTCCATCGGTGGTTGAGAACTCGATGCACCTGGATCTCTAGAACTGATGTGAACGATGACATCATCCATGCCACGACCTAATAATGGCGCGTCAGATGCAGTAGAACGCCGCGCGTCAGATGCAGTGGACATGGATTGAGCAAAACGTCTCCGTGAAGAAGAATGTCCCAAAGCTGCTTCCTCGGCATCGGCTCATGTAAGCTCCTCTCTAGCGAAGACCGGATCTTCAGTTTCTACCAACCATGGATGCTCGTCGAAGAGATCGTAGTCCACACTGATGGGGTCATAAAATCCAGGCTTCTCCATCCTTTCCTGAAACTTTTGCCTTAACTTTTGGTTGTAGTTCACATACACCAAGTCATTCATCTTCTTCACAGCCAACATGTTCATTCTCGTTGAGTGCAACTGCTCGAAGACACTCTGATGCATTGCATACATTGCATCATATGTCTTTCATTTAGATTACTTTTACATCAATAAATGCTACTAAGGTATGTGTTTAGTCTTATTTACAGAATACAGGGACCTGAATGCAATTTACCCACATCCCGAGCATAAACGCGTGCAAAAGACTCATTTCTATCATAAAGACCAAGTTTAAGATTATCGGGTTACGAATGGAAATGTATCCAAGCATAAAAGCATTCAAGTCCTAATTGCAAAAAAGAACAAGGACTTAAGCACAAAAGTAGCCGGGGACTTAATTGCAAAAAGACAAGGACCTAATTGCAAATCACGAGTAGCTTTTATTATCTTGGAGAAAATCTAAAGAAAAATCAATGTGGATCTTCAAATATATAAAAGAATTAATCCGGAGCTCAAAAGAATGGAAAGAATCAATCCAGACGCGTAAAGGAGGATCAAATCATACCATAAACATTCAACCAAAATCTGGACCAAATCAGAGCATGATGTGCGGCGATTCCGCCGCATATCACACATACCATGCGGCGATTCCGCCGCCCCCTAGTTGATCCGTGTGCTCCAATTTTGTCCAGTCGTGTCTGGACACGTGTACTCTTTAATTCTATACTTAGGTCTCTTGTAACAACTATAAATAGACCCGAGAACGATGTTAGAAGGGTCCTTAGTCTTTGGTGGTAGTTTTTATTCTTAATCTTAGTTTTGTATTCTTCTTTTCATTAATAAAATTCTGTCTATTATTTCTTACTTTTAGTTTTCTTTTGTAATGTCTCAAAGACCCCTTCTTCCTCCCTCCATGAGTTTCTAACTCTTTCCAAAGGGTGGAGGTGACGGATTTAGGGTGAAGAGAAGACGAATAAAAGTTATTATTTTAATTTTGTGTTAGTATATTTTGATTACTTGAGTTTGTGTTAAATCATTTATCATGTAATGCTTCATAACTAACATGATTTATTATAAGTTTCTGAATTCTCTAATCTAAAACCTAAATCTAAACCTCCACCCGACGGAATTCACCTCTTTGTTCTTGTTTTAGTTTTAATTGTTCTTGTTTCTTGCTTTACATAATTAAAACCCAAAAATCTCAAAACCAAATTTATTTCTTCTCTCCTTCTTCTCCTTAATCGAAAATCACACTAAAAACAGAATCTCTCCCTCCTTGTGTTCGACCCATATTTGCCACGTCTCCATTGACGCCGTGCACTTGCGGTATAAATTTAATTCTCATCACACTCCAATTCCGCTCACAACCTGATGCCGAGCATGTCAATCCCAACACCCTCAGGGCCAACCACTGTATTGCGGTCTCTCCCATGTCTGCGCCATACGATTGTCAACAATCTATAGGTCTTCTTTCCGACCTTTATCTGACGACCATATCCTTCCACTCAGGTGTCCTTACAGTGTTGAATGATATACCACATCTATAGAAAAGCCTAGACCATTTTTGATTAATTGTTTTCCTATCTTCTTTTCTAAAGATTCTTTCGATGATTGTTTGTTGGGGGCCGGAAACCACGTCCTTCCCACGTCCGCAAAATGGTGCCCACAAACGTTGTTTTTGTCTCTTTCGACCAGGAACGAGGCGAGAACGGGAGGTTGGGGTCCGAGCAGAACCGGAACCCGACTCGGTTTCTAGATCAAATTCTATGTTTTCTCAGTCTACATAATCATCAAGACATACATTTTCGTTTTGTAATGTCCTACTGTTTATAATCATGTATGCAGTTATGTCTTGTTTAATAGAGTCAGGAACTTTATCACAAGGTCTAGCATTGCTACCGGGTGTGTGTGCAAGATGTTGTTTGTGACGGACTATACCACCTCTAGTTTCCTTACCACATAACTCACAGACAATGTAGTTTTTATCATTAGCACTAATGTAATGGGCAGTATTCCAACCAGGGTCATTTGTACGGGTAGGTCTTAGGTCATCGTAACTCTCGTGATGCATAGGGAGACTAGTGCCGGGTACGTAAGCCATATCTTAAAACTAGACTAATATAAAAATTTAGACTAATATGAAAATAAAATACTAATTAATTTAATTCTAAAGAGAAGTTAGAAAGAGTGCACTTGATTTTGGTGGTTGAAGAATGAAGAACCGGATCAGAGACTTCACTTTCCAACTTCAAAACTAAGCACCAGACCGGAGACTTAATCGCAAAAACTTGGTGATTAGGAAACTTGATGATGAGAATAGAATTATGAAGAAGAAGAGAATGAGAGATGTGTGAAAAATGAAGAGGTTTGGAGGGGTTTATATAGGATTTGGGGGTAGTGGCAAACTTGTAATTTTTGAAGAAAAAAAAATAAAAAAAGTTGAGAGCCGTTGGAGAGCCTCCAACGGCTCTCGCCTAGGCGATCGCCTATTTCGCCCAGCTCTGCTGGGCGAAAAGCGGTGGTCGCCCATGCGACCACCGCGAGGGCCGATCGCCTAGGCGGTCACCTACCGATACACTGGTTAGAATTGCTTGTGGGTATTTTTATGTTGAAATTAAGGTCGAGGACAAATGAATTTAGACTAAAACTCAAATCCTAAACCAAACAAGATTGATACATCCAAACTAAAGTAAGCTGACTGGAACTTGATTTAGATATTTTTTCAAAGTGTCTCGTGAGGATGTCGTTGTTTTTTGTTCATGCATGAATTATTTTTTTGTTTAATGTATTTTTGTTTTGTTCGAGGTGATTATCAACGAAGGTATTAAATGCAGACCGAATATTAAATAATCTGAATGTAAGTAATTTGGTTTGAAATTTTTACCTAATAAATAGAATATTGATCTACATATTAAAATAATCTTGGAGCCGAAACTGTGTTCTATCTATACCCCTACACCATAAAAATACATAAAAATGTAGGTAACTTGAATTCAATAACAGGGGTAACACTAATTGAATAGAAGAAATTAACTTGAGATCCAATTAGTAGAAGGGATGGTAGGTTGGGGTAAAATCTAGCTCCGTTAGGGAAAATTTGTTTTTGTAGGATGAGTAACTTAGAGTAAATTGAATGGATATAATGTTGGTGCGTGGGGGTAATCCTGGATGATAACTGGGGTAAGTTGAATTTAATAGCAAGGTAATTTGGAATAAATAAAAGGATTAAGGATATGGTTTGTGGGGTAACTTTAATTGATAGACGGGGTAAGTGAAATTCAATTGCAAATTAACCCTAATTCATATCCATGCAAGGGATAGGTTGGGGTAAACCTAGTTACGGTAAGGGTAATTTGATTAAATAGGACATGGGTAACTTTCTTTAATCATTAATTAAAAATACACGCGTCAATAGTTGAGAATACTCAAGAATATGTTCATATGCTTAACATACAAACTATTAGATACTCTTTAAGAGTTGACAAATAGCCACAAACAATAGTTGAGAATAACCACCAATGTTCTTGTATTTACCATGGTCAACTGGTTGTATTATTAAGCCACAAAAGTTGTATGTAGAGACGTCACATGTTACCCTAGTCAACCTACTATTGAATTCAACTTACCCCGTCGATTGTTTAACGTTACCTCTCTATTGTATTCAGCTTACCTCGTACATTATTTTTGTTTACCCCATTTTTTAATTCACGGGGTAAGCGGAATTGGTAATTACAAGAACATTGGTGGTTGTTCATTAGCAAAGTCGACATATGTTCCTCATTTTATTGCCAGAAATATCTCCCATTGCTTAATGAATGCAATTGGTAAACAACAAATAACGATGAAATTTTGTGCTTTCTTTGTAGAGTAGTTCAAATCTCAAGAACGATATATGGAATTGTTGTAAGGTCTAACGATTGAAAAATTGAGTTACTGGTATATAAGCCGGATGCAGGGTGACCTCAATCAAAAAACCGATAAGCTGCAACTCTTCCTCCACTGACATAATACTTCAAGACAGTCCATGGACACTAGCTGCAAATATTTTACATTTAAATGAATCACCGTATAAGGGCACTGCACAAGGGTTTGGATCCTAATCTGGTGAAGAAAAAAGACCGCTCAGGTAATACTAGGATAAAGTCTAGAGTAGAGGAAAATAATTCAATCTACCCCTCATATTGAATCAAATTACCCACTCGTGACAGTAAATTTACCCCAATCGATCATCCATTCTACCCTTCAGATCTATAATTTCCCTGTTGTGGACTTCAACTTACCCCATTTATTATTCAGGTTACCCGGCTATTGGATTCCACTTACCCTGTCTAGTATTTACGTCTAAATTGGTATTCAAAATTCAACTTCCCCAGCCAACCAATTAGGATTACCCGACCGAATTTAGCAGACTAAATTCGACTATACTATGGTTAACATGCTATTGAATTCAACTTATCTCGTCCTTTACTTAGGGTTACCCCTCTATTTCATTCAGCTTACCTCGTGTATTATTTTTGGGTACCCCGTTTTTACATTCAGTTTACCCCATCAACCAATTAGGATAATGGTTCTTGGGGGTAAACTTATCGATTGTCGGGGTAAGTTAAATTCACGAGCATGGTAAATTGGATTAAATGGAAGATATTGAATGAATTGTTATTACCCTTGAATCGTGTTTACATCTTTTCTCCAATGCTTTACATTTTACATAAAATTCGTTAACTTACATAATTATCGTTCTACATTATTATCGTTTGTGAAGTTAGAATGACTCCTCACATTGTGTGCAAGGTGTTAAAAAGTTTACAATTGTGTGTCGTTGCAGAAGACATCCATAAACTGTTAGCAATGTATTAAATGATGGTTTGTGGGGGTAATCCTAAATGACTCATAAGGTAACTTAATGTCACTATGAAGGTAAATTGGATTACATAGTTGGGGTAAATTTAATTGGTCGGCGGGATGATTTATGTTATTACAAGGTAATTTAGTTATGTAGGCTTCTTTTGTTATTACAACTCCAATCCCAATCACCAGGACAAAAAATCCAACAAAACCTCACTCACACTTTTATCCAAACTATATAACACATAAGTTATTAAAACTCTAATATTAATCACTCCACACTATACATCAAATATAACCAACATAATAACCATAATCTTAACTAATGAAATGGAGAGAAAAAACCCAAAGAAAATACAAGTTCTATCAATTATGGATACCCCTACAAACAATAATTTAATTCATTCTATTTAATCGTAGTTACCCTGCTATTGAATTCAACTTATCACCTGTTGCAACTAAATTTACCTCAACATACCATCGATTCTACTAAAGTTACCATGCTATTGAATTCAAGTTACCCCTCACCCCACCACGAAACATTATTTAATATATTCTATTTAATCCAAGTTATCAGATGATTGTGGGAAGCTGGAAAGAAACTGATGTTAGAAACACATGGAAAAGTTGGAAAAAACACGACAAGTATATAAAGTCAACCGAAAAAAGAAACATGTACACCAAACACATGAATAAAATGTGTGGTAAAGCAACAAACATATCAGTAAAACACATCAATCTTTATCACCAACAATTAACAATTACTATCACAAAATATAAACAACCAAATCATCCATCAGACATGAAAAAAAAACATCTAAGCCTCTGTTAGCCCCAACATGTCCCTACATGACACGTTTTCCATGCTCTCGAGAATCTAGCTCATTGTCTTGCAGTTCAGATCCAAAAGCGGTTGGGTAGAACAATATCTCTGCACCTTGAAGTACCATGACTCTAGTAGTCAGGAAACCATTGGTCCCAGCAAATGCCTGCAAGGTCACATTCACAACACTTAATGAACAAAAGTAAAAAATAAATCAGATTTAACCATTGCACAAGTAGCAATGAACATGATAAATGTTTACAACTTCATTCATGCTGCAACTTGTTCTACGCTTCTAAAGGATGAATATGATTTGAACTCTAACCATAAAAAACGTAAGAACTTAATCACCAAAGAAAACCCAAATTACAAAAGATTCCAACTTAAAAAAACACAAGATCCAAAACAACGATCGATCAAAATCATTTTCAAGGAGTTTGACACATAGAAGCTACAAGATCAATCATCGCTTGAACAAATACAAATAACACGAGACAAACACAACAAAATTAAACAAAATAGGTCGTAGGTGGAGAGAAGCCTCCATGGTGACAGAAATAGATTTTTATGGTCGGAAAAGCTCACAATGAGGGCCTCCTCCATGGTGACGGAGGAGGATACGGTGGCCATGGCGATCGGATCGAGGAGCTTCGGCGAGCTCCAACTCCACACCACCTTCAGACCATAAAAATCTAACATTTGTTCCGATGCCAAATCGATGGAGAGCTTGACAGTAGAGGCCAAGGATGAGACACTTAGAGTCTCGGGTGGTCCGGGTCCTCGACGAAAGGGGAGAAGTAGGAGTAGAAGCCAAAAGCGGAGGAAAACCTCTTTGGAGCGGTCCACGACAGCAAGGTCGAGGTTGGATTTGGAGATATGCTTGTTGGAGAAGAAAAAAGAGGAGATATGCTTGCTGGAGAAGAAAAAAGAATATGAGAGAAGATATGATTGCTAGAGAAAAAAGAGAGGACAAGATTATAACATGTCAGATAAATACCTTGTTTATTCTTGAGATTTGAAATTCAAAACGTGGACGGATAACACGTCAGACGTGACATGTCGGCTTACACGTAAGATGCGTGAATTTTGGTGTGAAATGCTACATTTCCTTTTTATTATATTCTCATTCCGTTTTGTTGAAACAGTTAGCTCCAACGCTGACAAGAACGTAAAAAATACACCACTCGTGGTTAACGTTACGAGGGATAAGTTGTTGAAGTTTAACGTACGAAACTGAAGAACAATTAAAAATTTAAATGATATCATAAAATAGCTAAGAATGTAATAAAAAAACACCCCAACGCTACTAAAAAATGATGTGTTTCCCCAAAAGAACAATTAATTAATGAGCACATTGTGCACGACTGATTTTTCTAAACTAAGTGGGCAGAAATATCATCTGATCTCAACATCTTCTGAAGTTCTGAGACATAATCGAGCAATAAAAAAATCTTCTAACAGGTGTTTATCACATGCTCATCATATTCTAATTTTTGTTTCTGTATGTAGTAATTAATCAATGTAATCAAAATAGTATTATTAGTTTCGTGGTGATTATACTTGAAGTTGTATCTCTAACCCCAAATTTGGTTTCAATAGATATAAAGTTAGGACTAGGAACGTGTCCCTATTTTTTGTCCGATGGTAGTGTAGACTGTAGAGAAGTGAGGAAAATCCTGGTAGCCAATCCAAAGATATCTTACAGGATCAAATCCCGACAACAAGTTCGTAATAAATCTGTGCTCAACATTTCAACAACTTTGCTCCACAATCAGCAACAGCAGAAGAGTTTAGGTAAATTTTGTAATTGTTATCTGTGAGGTGTCACTTGCAAAATCCTCAAGTATATACTTGTTTAAATCAGCACTACCCTTGACTTCTGACCTCCCAGATCAAGTGAGAGAGTCATATCTCAAAGCTGCAGGTGTTCTTATCAAATCTGCAACCATGGAAGCGCTTTTGGGGTCTCCAGTAGCTTCTGCTTTCCCAAAAAGCAGCAGAGGTACTAATTTGTCTTCACAAAAATACCCAATAAAAGTTCAATTTATTCATTTATTGTTGTTCTTAATAAAAGATACCCAATAAAAGTTTGACAACTTCTGTTCTTGTTAGAATCTCTCAATGAGGAACCTGTAATGTTATATGTGAAAAGGGTATCAGTTATATTTTTTTAAATTACTTTTGTACTCTTGTAGCAAATGATAATGCATATTTTGGTTGATTTTTCAACCAGGAACTGCTCTGCAATTTCTTGTAGGAGAAAGGCCAAGTGCTATAGTTTTTTTTAGTTTTTTTTTTTGAAATCTAGAAGCTTTAGTTTGCTTCAAGTGATTGTTTATTTTCTTAATATTAATGTTGAAAATAAAGGATGTCTTTTCTCTGCTATAAGCTGAACTCTGGAAACTAGCAAAAAACTAGCTATGACAAAACATATCACTTTTAGTAAAGATCAACTTATTTAGGTATTTTAGAATCTCATCTTTTGATAATTTTCCGCTCCAAGACACATGATTTTCTTGGTAAATGATTATAATGTTAAATAAAATCCAATCTTTCAAAGAAATCTAGTTTTCTGCCTCGTTGAGAAGTAATAAAGTAGTGTTGTAACTTATGCAATAAAGCTTCTACAAGTAAATCTTAGCATCTACAAGTGATTTCAATGAACACAATATTTCTGATCTTCTGTCATCCTTCAAAGTGTCACTTTGTTATTTCATGTCGGCCTTCACCAATTTATACTTGAAAACACATCGCATACTCGAACCTAGGTTCATAAAAATGAAATCACAGCCTATCAGCATGTTTTCTTTCAGTCTCCGCTATTGAAAAAGATATCCTCGGCCGAAAAGTAAATGGCAAATCTCACATAAATCACAAACATGTCTTTGTTTCACAACCTATTCTTCGAACGAGCATCAAAGCTTCTGCAAGATCAGACCTACTTCCACACCAGTGGTACAACATTGTTCCCGATCTTCCAGTCAAACCCGCACCACCTCTGCACCCAAAGACACTTGAACCTCTCAATCCCGACGATCTACTCCCCCTTTTCCCGAAGGAGATAATTGAGCAAGAAATCAGCCAGGAACGATTCATTAACATACCACCTGAAGTCATGGATGTCTACGGACTTTGGCGCCCCACACCGCTCATCAGGTCTTATAATTTTGTACCACTTCGATCACATTAGGGAAGTACTATTACACAATTTATGTTGTTCTCATTCTTTTTGGTTTGCTTAGAGCCAAAAGACTCGAAAAGCTTCTCAACACACCTGCTAGGATTTATTACAAATACGAAGGCACGAGTCCAGCAGGTTCGCACAAGCCCAACTCTGCCGTTCCGCAAGCTTGGTATAATTGCAAAGAGGGAGTCAAGAATGTTGTGACGGAAACTGGTGCTGGTCAGTGGGGAAGCTCTCTTGCTTTTGCCAGCAGTCTGTTTGGTTTGAATTGTGAGGTAGCCAATTATTTAGATCTAAAGCATTTCTAGATTGCATGGGGTTTTCTGCTCGCATCACTGGTTTAATAGGCTGTTTTGCTATAGTGGTTCTTCCCAATCAAAGAAATGACATTGGTGGTTGAAAGATATGTCAAAGTTAGTCTTGCACTTGACTATCATATTACTACAGTAGTTTATTTCCTAACCAATGTGAGACTACAATGTCCTACCGTAGAGAAGCCTAGTAAGTCTTAACCAATTCACTATTGGTTTCCTAGAATATATTGTTTTCCTATCTCAACTTGAGATTATATGCATTTTGTCGAATCAATAAAATGCGTCATATAAGTTTTTATTCGATTTTTATATTTTGAAACTTAGTTAGACACCTCAAATGATTCTCTGACTTTGTTAGCATTTAATCATTTATCATCTGATTTTATATTTTCTTAATTTCTAAAGGTGCTTAACCTGACAACATAAACAGGTATGGCAAGTTTCCGCGTCGTACAACCAAAAACCGTACCGTAAAATGATGATGGAAACTTGGGGAGCCAAAGTTCACTCCTCTCCCAGCAGCTTAACCAATGCTGGTCGAAAAATTCTTGCAGAAGACCCCTCAAGTCCTGGAAGCTTAGGTATTGCAATCTCAGAGGCTGTTGAAGTTGCTGCATTAAATGAAGACACAAAATATTGTCTTGGAAGTGTTTTGAATCATGTTTTGTTACACCAAACTGTTATTGGTGAGGAGTGTTTGAAACAATTGGAAGAATTAGGTGAGACACCTGACGTGATCATTGGTTGCACGGGTGGTGGATCTAATTTTGGGGGCTTAACTTTTCCATTCATAAGGGAGAAGCTTAAAGGAAAAATTAATCCTTTATTAAGGGCAGTTGAGCCGACAGCTTGTCCTTCACTCACTAAAGGAGTTTTTGCTTATGACTATGGTGATACTGCCGGGATGACCCCGTTAATGAAGTTGCATACACTTGGCCATGACTTTGTACCCGACCCAATTCACGCAGGTGATGTATTTACTTGGATTTTCTTTCTTAAGTTCATTTCTACCACAATTAAATTTCAGGATGCAACTCACATCACTAGTGCTTAACCTGTAGTATTAGTATTCTATGTTAGAGATCTACCTACTAGGTTACTCCAGTTGGTATTTAATTTATTCAGATTATGGAATATATTTCTAGGTGGAATTATGAATTACAATGTGATTTTGCTGATATATGAAACTATGTTTTAGTTGGAGTCATGACTTTTAGTTTTATTGTTTACTGAAGGGATCAAGTGTTTGAACTTATATTACCATACGAAACATTGGTGATAATCTGTACTTATTATTGTATGTCTTCATTATTAATAATATATATGTTCACTACTTTACATTGGGAACAATAACAAGGGTCATTTATGAATTTCGTCTTGGAAATAAGAAATGCAGACTTGAATATTACTACCACTTCCTTCAATCGAAAGCCACTCAAAATTGCTTCTAACAAATCCACAAAATCAGCAAGAATCATAGTCATATTTTGTAGCCTTTAGAAGTTCAGTTAGTTGGTTTTGCTTCAAATAGAATCAATTTCAGAAGAAAAAAGTTGTGAGTTTGATTTCTGAGAAATGCTAGTACGTTGCTGCCATATGTATTTGCAGGTGGTCTTCGATATCATGGAATGTCACCACTAATTTCACATGTTTACGAGTCTGGTTTCATGGAAGCTGTTGCTATACCACAGACCGAATGCTTCGAAGGTACTTCTTGCTTGCAATTCCTCTAATCATGGACCTAAAAGCTAAAAATTGCCTTTCTTTCTCACTCTGCATCTGAACGCACCGACATGAATGTCTCAGAAAATAATTTCCAATACAAGCACATATCCCTACTTGTATGTTTTTATCAGAGTAGATTTAACTCACATGATGAACACGAATAGTTACTGTCACTTGAAATTGACGCCTATCTAAATAAAGGGAACGAAAATCAAGCTATAATTGTAAATTCCATCATTTGATCCGCAAACTAAGGGTATATGAGTATGAAAAATTTGGAATGAGTGAATTGAGGTCTTATGTTTTTAACTGAACTCAACTGAAGAGATGGTCTAAGTAGGCAAAAATATCAACCACTATGCCAGTTGAGCCAATTGTTCCCGCGGGATGTAAGATTGATTCTGAATGGCTAAAAACTAGCTCAAGAGGATTTATTTTTTTTAGTTTGGAATGTTTGGAGAAACTTTTTATGGATATTTAAAAGTGAAGCTTTCTAAAAAAGAAAATCTGTTACTTAAAGATAGTAATTCGTATTATTATTATTATTATTATTATTATTATTATACCAGTTGAGCCCATTGCTGCGGTGGCACGTAAGAACGATTATGAATGACAAACAATTACTTAACACTCGAGTGGAGATTTTTTTACTTCAAAATGTTTGTCTGTAGAAGTGCAGCTCTCTAAAAAAAAGGAAATCTGTGACAAGAAGACAGTAATTCATTTTTTCATTTATCTGCAGCTGCAATACAATTTGCTCGCACCGAAGGGCTGATACCAGCTCCGGAACCAACCCATGCAATCGCTGCCACTATCAGGGAGGCGAAACATTGCAAGGAGACCGGAGAAGCAAAAGTCCTGTTAATGGCAATGTGTGGTCATGGTCACTTTGATTTGGCCTCCTATGAGAAGTACTTGCAGGGTAAAATGGTCGACTTAGCATACTCCGAGGAGAAGGTGAAGGCATCAATGACCAGAATCCCCAAAGTCGCCAAACATTAGCTAATCACACCGAGTTTTGGTGAAAAAAAGATCTTATGTGTGTGTTTTTATTGGAAATATCAGAAACTATGCCTATCTGATGTGGTCAATGGATGTTCCTTCTTCCTTTACTGAACTTGAATAGAAATAATGGAATGCAATGGGACATTCTACTACAAGCTCCATAGCAATGAGCCAATGGTTCAAACATACTTAGCATTTTTATTAAACAATTCCAATGTAAAAGTTGTTACAATCTTATCAGTTAAATTACTTCTGTCAACAAAAGATGAATGACTAAAATGGAAAGAAACTAGCTGTATCATACAATAGAACAAGAGAATACTAGGTTTCAACCATGGCAGTAACTTTAAATGGGTCAGTAACTAAACATAATGTTCAAGGGACAAAATATTCAACTTCATACAAATCAACATTTAAAGTAGATGACATTTCAAAAATGTCGTTTTATATTTGGTGCTCTACTTAAATATAATATCTTGATACTCCATGATTCTTAAGATCAAACGATTATCTTAGGTTCTTCTCATGTGCACTAGGATCCAAACATTCCACATGGGTTTGTTCTTATTCCATGTGACTGGCACTATAATTCCACAAAATAGATTAGTTTAAGATAATATTATAGTTGTCAGCTTATAATATGAACATAGGTTTTTGTTTATAGAAAATATATGAATATAGGTTGTTTTTTGAAATAATATAAATATAGGTGGTTGTTGTGGCATTTTTTGTTGGAGGGCTCTTCCAAGGTTCCAGTAACTTTGTACAATTGTACTTCTTTTCTTCCTTGTTTTTGTTTGTATTCTATTTTTCTAATGTTGGCATTTAAAAAACAACTACTTTCAAACATTTCAATTAAGATGACACAAATTGGCTCTGCTTCTGAAAACTGATCAATCTTTTTGAGATTTAAAATGCTGTTACGGACAACATTGTCGAATAAATTGCTTTCAGACCTTAATTTCAGAGGGCATGGAATAAATTAGTATATATTGTAAAATATTCCTTCTAAAATTACATATTTGCAGCTTTTTAAAAGCTCTCATAAATACCCTGTTACCATAACAATCTGCATTTCTGTCTCATCTGTCAGTTTGAGCCACATATAAAGTACGTCTAAACCTTAACCATAAAGATCGGTGGAATTTGGTGCAAACGTGTATGAAATTGGAGATTTAAAGGTAGATCCGATGAAACGAGGGAATACTTTGGGAACTTGGACAAGAATTCGAAGTGATATTTGCGAAGACACTTTTATTAATAGTATATATTTGTGAAGAAACCCCAACAAACAATGATCCATAATTTCAAAAAAAAACAAAAAAACAAACAATGATTCGTTTTTAAGTTATAAAAAATAGGTTGTACTTTTCATATATTTAATCATGCATGTGCTCTTGATCATTAATAAACCACACAGAACTCGAACAAACGGAACTTGACAAAATAACAAAAAGGGGTCATTTACAACATAAACTATAGACAAGAGAGTGAAAACATGATTAGTCAATTGAGGTGCCACTTTGGTATTTATGGTGACAACTTCATCCATCGGTAGAAATCGAATTTCTTTGCACTTACAAACTAGAGTTCTCATGGCCAAGCTGAAATGAAACATGATTAATCAAAACGCAAGACTTCTACGTCTCGGAGAATCGGTGATTTTGAGGGTATCTTCGATAAGTTTTTGAGCCCGCCTGCTTTTGATCTCCATCCTCGTACTCTGTCTTTCCCACCTTATGGTACGGTTTTTGTGCCTTCAATCTCATCAATTTTGACTTCAAACTCCCAACCCATCTTCCCATTTGATCTCCGACGTTCACCATATCTACTTACTTGTGATGGTCCAAAGAATTGAAAAACAACGTGCATGTTACATTTGCATATATATGTGGTTGGAAATGAAAACTCACCTTAGCCGGACAAAGAAGAGACTTTTGTAGTATAAGAGCTCTGCTAATGTGGAAGAGAAGTTCAAGAGCTACATATATATATGCAAGATTTTGTTTCCGAAATATCCCTCTTCTTTTCCTCTAATTACTAACAACTAATAGACAGTTTTTTGTTTATTAACTTATGTATTACTCACAAATTGCATAGTTACCCTTGTTTTCGTCCTCAGTTTAACAATTGCAATATCCCCTTTCCATAAAATGTCATTGTCATATAAACCGGTCCGGGTTTCACGAACAATTTCTACTTGTTAGTTGTTTAGAGCTAGGGCTGAGCAACAACCGGTCCGGTCCGGGTTTCGGTCCGGACCCAACCAGTCCGGTCTTCGAACCGGAGTCAATTCGATTCCGGTCCGGTCCGGGTTTTTTTCCCTTCAAATAAAGGTGATGTTGGTTTTAAATTTTCAAGGGTTCTTGTCATGTTGAGTTCCTTTAGACAAGTGACATAAAATTTTCGAACTCTTGACCTCAAGGCGTGAAGAGGATGTTTACCTAATTATATTCATAGTCCATTACGTGCCCTTCTTAGTTGTACCGAAGGATGCGTACATTGAATAATCACCTTCAACTTTGGGCCGATGGGTATTCAATTAATTGTCTATGAGTATTACACCGAGATAAGTCAAATGGAACACTCCTAATCCACCACCACGCGACCCCCCCGCCCAAAAAAAAAACAAAAACAAACCAACAACAAGAGATTAGGCATATATTGAATTGGCACATCCAATGACTGAACGTTGGGGCCCATCTTTGCTAACTACGTAGAGAAGCTTCATAGAACAAAGAAATAGTGGTTTGTCACTTCGCTAATAAGTCGTCACAACCATTTATACAGAGCCTTACAAGTATACTTTATGATCCCAGTGACTCGTACCAAAAGCAAGAGCAAGAGCACTGGCATTACAAAACTATACCCACTGGAAGAGATGACACAAATAAAGACCAAAATAAACATCACATTTTGGTTCTAAATTGCAAGCGTGCATGTCCACTCCACACAAAGGATTCAAAATTGGAACTAAAATGGCAGCCACATGTGCATTCAAACCAAATCAAACCCAAATAGGCCCACCTAAAAGTTGCATGGCTTAATGTGTTTGGGACCTTCCTTTTACCACATAAATTCCTTAAATTTGAAGCACTCTTCTTATCCATATCTATATGGCACATTTTTGTTCATGTCCACTTCTTCATTGGATTAGCGTCTAGTACATTCTATCATAATATGGAGTTCTGTACGGCATTATTGTATCAAATGTATACTTTTGTTATTTTACTCTTGCAAGTTGCATTTTTGATTGGTTTATTAAGAGTTGTCCTTTTTCTAGTCATTTTTATCAATTTTCATCTCATTATTGACCTTTTTTTCGGAATTATTTTCTTGAACAATTTCGTCAAAATAAGTGAAGAAACGCAAGTGTTTGGATTTTTATTGAAGATGTTTTTTTTCTTGTTTTTCACATTACATTTGAATTCAAAGTACAATGTTTTATATAAGTCATATTTTTATCCGTTGGGTTGGAGCGCCTCGGGAGAGAAGCGACGTGATGCTTCGGAGGAGACGTGCCGGTTGAGTTGAATGTGGTGGTTGGACGACGCGACGGTTGAGTTCTTGCGTCGGTTGGGTTCTTCAACACTCCCCCTCAAGTTGGGTCCGGAAGAGGTTGAAGGTACCCAGCTTGCTGATGATCTGACTGAATTGCTTCTGGCTTAGAGCCTTGGTGAAGACATCTGCTAGTTGTTCCTTACTGGGTATGTAGGGAACAACTATTTCCTTTGCTTGGATCTTTTCGCGAATGAAGTGACAATCAACTTCGATGTGTTTGGTCCTTTCGTGGAACACTGGATTGGACGCTATGTGTCGAGCAGCATTATTATCGCAGAACATCTGTATGGGCATGTTAGGAGATTGTCCCATATCGTTGAGAAGTTGTTTTAACCATATAAGTTCACTAGTTGTAGATGTCATTGCGCGATACTCAGCTTCTGCACTGGATCGTGCAACAACCTTTTGCTTCTTACTCCTCCAAGTTACGAGGTTCCCTCCTACAAAGGTGCAAAAGTCTGTAGTTGATCTACGATCATGACTTCCTGCCCAATCTGCATCCGAGAAACCAGTGATACTGTTAGAGTTATTGTTTTTCATAAGTATTCCTTGTCCTGGAGTTTGTTTTATATACCTTAAAATGCGATCAATGATACCTAAGTGTGGTGTTCGAGGTGCATGCATAAATTGACTAACTATACTAACAACAAATGTTATGTCTGGTCTAGTCACTGTTAGATATATGAGTTTGCCTACAAGTCTTTGGAACTGGTGAATATCTTTGACGGGTTCTCCGTCAGTAGAGTTGATTTTGAGGTTTGTTTCTACTGGTGTGTTGGCAGGTTTAACACCAAGTTTTCCTGTTTCTGTTAATAAGTCTAGGGCATATTTCCTTTGTGATAAGAAGAAGCCCTTTCTTGAGTGTACAATTTCTATTCCTAAGAAGTATTTTAATAGGCCAAGATCTTTTATGTCAAATTTTGTTTTTAGGTAGTGTTTGACTTGACTAATTTCACTGTTAATATCTCCGGTGATGATTATATCGTCAACATAAACTAATACTATGGTGATACCTTGTTTGTGGTTTTTAGTAAACATAGAAGCGTCAGCGGAAGATTTCAAAAAACCATAAGCAAGTAAGAAATGACTGAGTTTGGCGTACCATGCGCGTGGAGATTGCTTTAGACCATAGATAGCTTTGTTGAGTTTGCATACCTGGTTCGAGGTGACGTTGTAACCTGGAGGAGTCATATATACTTCCTCTTCAAGGTTTCCTTGTAAGAAAACATTTCTTACATCCATTTGATGGAGTTTCCAATTTTGGTTGACCGCTATGGATAGAAGAACGCGAACCGTGTTCATTTTCGCAACAGGAGCAAAGGTCTCTAGGTAGTCAATCCCGTAAGTTTGAGTATACCCTTTGGCCACAAGTCTAGCTTTGTACCTTTCTATGGTTCCATTACTGTTATATTTTATTTTATAAACCCATTTGCACCCAACATGTTTGATTCCTTGTGGTTTTTGGGTGAGTGTCCATGTGTTGTTGTTTTCTAGGGCGTTGAGTTCCTCACTCATGGCTTTGCGCCATTTTGGATCTTCTATAGCTTCTTGGAGTGTCTTAGGTTCTAAGTTATCTATTTGGGTTAGGTATGTTTTGTAGGTTGGGAGAATTTTTTCGTAGGAGATGTGGTTTTCGATAGGATAGGTAACGTGTGAGGTAACAAAGTCGTTAAATCGAGCGGGAGTACGTTTTGGACGAGTGGATCTCCTTGTTTGAGGATTTTCTTGATTGTCTTGAGGTGGAGTTTCTTCTTCTTCGTTTCCTTGGTTCCTTTCTTGTCCTTCTCTTCCTTCCATGTGGCTTTGTGGTAGAGTAGTTGTTGTAGCCGGGAGAGTCTCAGTTGTACTCCTGTTGTAGTAGAACTCACTCTCTCTAAAGGATACATCTCTTGATATATACATTTTACAAGTATCGGGGTCAAAACATTTGTACCCCTTTTTGTTTACAGAATAACCAAGGAAAATACATTTTACAGAGTTGCTGTCAAATTTGTCTACCCGTTTCTTGTGAACAAAACAGACACAACCAAAAACTTTAAGATGGTCTAATTGCAGTGCCCGGTTTAACAATATTCCTAAAGGTTGTTTGTTTTGAAGGACGAGACTTGGCAAACGATTAATGTGATAGGTGGCAGTTAGAACTGCGTCAGACCAAAAATATTTTGGTGTATTACTTTGAAACAACAGGGATCGGGTAACATTCAAGATGTGACGGTTTTTTCGTTCAGAAATTCCATTTTGCTCGGGAGTATTAACACAAGTAGTTTGATGAAAGATTCCGCGATTTTTTAAAAAAGTTTGAAAATTGAGACTGGTATATTCTGTCCCATTATCGGTTCTTAGAGTTTTAACTTTGAAATTATACATGTTTTCAACAAATGTTACAAATTCGCAAAATTTTTTAAAAACGTCTGACTTATTTCTAAGAAGATAAACCCAGGTGTTACGCGAAAAATCATCAATGAATAAAACAAAATATTTGAAACCGTTGTAAGATTCGACCGGGGCGGGACCCCTGATATCGGAGTGAATTAAATCGAGCGGAAAATTAGATTTGTTTTTAGATGTAGGAAAATGAAGTCTAGTTTGTTTTGAGAAATGACAAACATCACATGCATATTTAGGAGAAAAAGTAGGAAATAAAGTTTTTAGGACATGAGAAGATGGATGTCCCATCCGCTTATGCCAGAGATCCTGATTAATGTTACTAGAAGTATGAAAGGCACTTTTTTGAGTATCTAAGATATAGAGTCCGTTGTTGTTGACTCCTTTACCAATCGTCTTCCCTGTAGCTCGATCCTGAAAGAATACATCATTTGGGGTAAATATAACATCACAATTAAGGTGTTTTGTTATCCTTGCGACAGACAGAAGGTTGGAAGTGAGGTTTGGAACATATAATACATCCTTGTTCATTTTATTTAGTAGTATGGTTTCTCCTATTCCTTTAATTTCAACTTGATTGTTATTTGCTACGGTTACAAACTTATTGATCATTTTGGAGTTATTTTTAATGTTTTGTAACAAGGACGAATTTCCAGTCATGTGATCGGTAGCTCCAGAATCAATAATCCAATGGTTGTTATATTTAGATCTTGTATCAAGTATATTTCTAAAAGTATTTGCAGAAAAAGTTTGTGGGGGAGGAAGTTATACCTGCATAATTACCTGATCTTTGGGGAGTTGATTGCAAAAAGGCATTTAACTGGATCAGCAGCTGATCCAGATCCGGTCTGGATCCGGATCCGGGTCCGGTGCTCGCGGGTATAAGAGGGTCGGGTCTGGTGGGTCTGCTGGAGTCGGGTCGTCCTTCGTAGGATCCGACCGTTTCGCCGCGCGTGCATATAAAGTCGCGCTGATCCGCGGAAGCACCCGATTCGTCTTCCCATCTTCTCCCCCTTTCTTCGTTAGGGTTTGCTACCACGCCGTTTCCTGTTGCTCCGCCGTTGTTTTTCTTTCGATTCCGATGATCTCCCCCTCCTTCCCTTGTCGGTCGGAGGTGTGGATGTAGGAACCAGCAGGCGTTTCTACTGTGGCCTGTTTTTTTACAGTTATCGCAAGTTTCTTGAGATTTATTTCCATATCTCTGTTTATTTTTACTGGGTTGTGGTTTGCCGGCGTAAAACGCCTGAGATTCTGATGTTTGATCGGTATTCTGAGCGGTGGTCTGACGGGACTCCTCCCGTTGGATCATCGCGATGATGGTTCTGAGGTCCGGTAGTTCGGCAGTCATTAGGACTTGACTCCGGATGGCTTCATAGCTTCCGTCAAGTCCAATGAGAAACTGGTAGATTTGGTCCCTTTCCGTACGTTCGAGTATGGTTTTTGGGTCCATCGCCACTGGTTCGGAAATAGCCAGTTCATCCCATCCGCGTTGAAGTGCCCCGAGGTACTCCGTGATGGTCTGTCCTTGTTGCTTTGTTTGCGAGATCTCTTGTTTTAGTTTAAAAATATGAGCAAAGTTTTGTGATTTACCAAATATATTCTGGACGGAGTCCCAGAGCTCTTTCACAAAGTTTTTATAGAGAAAGATCGCCCCGATCTTTGGTTGCATGGAGTTGAGGAGCCATGACATCACGAGGTGGTCCGTTGCCTGCCACTCCTCCTGTTTTGTCTCGGTGCCCTCTCCATCTGGTCTTTTTGTATTCCCGGTGATGTGTCCGAGTTTTCCTTTCCCACTGAGGGCCAGTGTGACAGCTCGCGCCCACGACAGATAGTTCTGTCTGTTGAGTGGTTGAGAAACCAGTCTGGGAGCAGCGCTTACTTCTTGATCCATTAGTGTCTTTCTTTCTTCCCCTGGGTTTGGATGTTGGGCGGTGTTCCTTCAACCCCCTCGAGGAAGAGGAAGGGGGTTTTTCGTGGGTTTTTGTTTGTGGATGTTTCTGAGGGGTCCGATGATGAGTGCAGTGAACTCTGAGGATCACCGATGATGAGAACGCGAGCTTGTATGCTCTGATACCATGAAGAAACGCAAGGGTTTGGATTTTTATTGAAGATGTTTTTTTTCTTGTTTTTCACATTACATTTGAATTCAAAGTATAATGTTTTATATAAGTCATATTTTTATCCGTTGGGTTGGAGCGCCTCGGGAGAGAAGCGACGTGATGCTTCGGAGGAGACGCGCCGGTTGAGTTGAATGTGGTGGTTGGACGACGCGACGGTTGAGTTCTTGCGTCGGTTGGGTTCTTGCGTCGGTTGGGTTCTTCAACGATAAGTATGATCACATGACCAACTCGGGAAGATTGTTGACCTCTGTGACCCCAAGTGAAGCTATGTAATTTGAGCGTTAGTAAGAATCTCCTGGTCAGCAAAGAGTATGTCGTGCCTTTCCGCAGTTAAGGCCGATTTAAGGGGGTGATTCCTTACGATAGCATAAGTAATGTCCTGGACCAGTTTTTGAGGGGTTAGCATCCCTCACTACAAGCAAGGAAACCAATGCCAAATTCAGAAAATAAACATAGGGTCAGCACCATTGATCCAATATCAACTTAAACAACAAAGATAATATAAGATTTTTTCAAAATTAAATAAAACTAGGAGCCCTCATTTTTTAGTTGTGTTCAACTAAATTTCATGGTATACATAGTAAAAAAAATTGAATTATTTTACACCTATTGTTTTTAGAGCTCAAGCAAAATTCTTGCAACTCCTAGGAGGTTAATTTCATGTCATCTTGACCCTAGGTCACGAGATTGAGGGTGCCTAATGCTATATTTTTCATCCCTTTTTTGTAAAATAAAAAAGGGAATTGCACCTTGGTTGAGAAAGTTGGAAAACATGTATTAGACCAATAAGCTGTTGCTTCTTTTGTTATAATATGCAATAGATAGACCTGTACGTATAATTAGCAGCACTGGGCACCAATATCAACAGCTTAAACAAGTTCAAACAGCAAGTTCACCAGTTGGTGGACAATTACCCACCAGTCTCTTCATCTGAAGGAAACCCAAGATGGGATAAGCAGTAAATCCAAGCGGCCGAGCCTAATAGTTTTATCTTCCCTTTATATGCTTAGAGGATTATCCTTTGCAGAGAACGTGAAATAGTAAAACTCCAATGTAAATTTTACAATAATCTTATACTTTGTTTTTTTGAACAATAGCAATAATCTTATACTATCCATTAAGCAACACAAATTGAAACAGCAATGGTTTTCTTCTCTCTGTTATTTATTTACTGTCACATTCATTTTAATTTGTGCTAAAAAATGCATTGTTTCCTATGGTCTTGTTTAAAGTTGGCATGTATACAGTCCATTTAACCAGGTAAAGTTATCCAAGTCGCTGGATTCTTAGTCTTAAAATATCTGAAATTACACATTGAACACCAACGATATGGAACTTCACGTACTGTAGGATATATTATCTTAGAAAGATCTTGAAAAAGATATATTTTGCATCAATTAAATGTAAAGATTTACGAATTCAATTTTTGTTATGGTGTTGGATATAACGAATAACCACATTGGCTATGTCCGTCAACAGTAACTATTGGGGTTTACGGTTTAGGGTTTAAACTTTAGGGTCTAAGGTCTACGGTTTATGGTCTAAGGTCTACGGTTTAGAGTTTATGGTTTAAGGTCTACGGTTTAGAGTTTATAGTTTAAGGTGCAGGGTCCAGAGTCTAGGGTATAGGGTTTAAGTTTTAAGGTTTACCGATTGTATCCATCTTGATATCTGGTACAGTTGTATCCATTCGATCACAAGATCTCCACGTCCATGTTAAGCTTCTTCTTTGCCCACTTCAAAGCTTCAAGATTCTTAAGACTCTTTTGTGTTGGTGTGGGTGGTAGCCTCTTTTTGAACACTTTACCTCTTTTACCACCACCTTAAACGCCTTCCCACCTTTTGCCATAATCTTCTTCCTATCACTCTACACCTCACCACTGTCAGCCTTACTCTGTTGTTTAACTGAACCTTTGATGGTGATGCTCATCTTCTTAAGCCTTTTGGTTTTTTGCAGTCGGTCCATACAAACCTACCGTTCTTTATCAGATATGCCTATCAATTCTCTCTCCGCTTCCAAGTCACCGGAAATTCTACTTTCAACAAGGAACCCTTTAAATCCGCTACATCCATGCCATCGTCACTTTTTTGACACATCACATCGATATATGCCTTGGCCCATTTCGATGGGAAATAATCCATCTTCTGCAAATAGAATACTGAACAAAGATGAACAAGATAACCAACTTAACGTAATCTTCATCCTCCTCCTTGTTCTTTAGAAGTTTGAACCTATCTAGGGCTTCAAACACATAATAAACGGACAAATCCTCATTGTTGAAATACCTTTTCCTCAAGTATTTTGATTTCGCATCTCAATCAAGCCTATCTCCAAGAACTGGCAATGCCATGCACAATTGAAATTCTTCCGCAGTCATTTTTAGCGCATAACCACCCACATTAAAAGACTTTGTATCTTGTCATAGACGTCGACAAGATGTCAACAATGTCCAGTCTATGTTTGGCCCCACCCATGTTATAAGTCCAAAGGGTGTTTCGTCAATTAGCTTCCTTTGTCGGTCAATCAACTTTTTTAGGTAAGTCATTGTTTTACTATATGTGCATCTCGTCTTAACACCATCCGTTGATCATACATCCTCTCGAGCCACTACCTGGTTGTACATTTTTCACGTCAGACCCTTCCATTATGGGATTTTAAAACCGAGTCCACATTTCATCTACAGTATCCGTCTACAGTGGTTGAGCCCACTTTAGTGTCCAAACTTGGTGTACAATAAACACTACTCGCTAAAGATTTACAAGATGAATAACTATTTGTAAGGTTTTGAAGGACAAAACAAAGCAATTGTATTATATTAAAAAAATCAAGCTTCTTAAATTATACTAAAAATGCTCGAGTTCAGATGTAATATAAGATTACTCTGCCTGCGGTGATACGAATCCAGACAAATATTACATGAATTTTATTTTATCTTAGCAATTGGTGAATGACAGTATCTGTGGAAATAAAATTGGCAGGGATGATCAGATAATTTTGAATGGAATACTATTCTACTTAGCCAACATATACCTGTCAGGAGCCCAACACATTCCCATATGGAGAACAGATGGTGCAATTCTAGCAACTCTCCTCCACACTGGTCCAGCCGACTTCCTCAACTATTGGCTCCACAGAGCTCTACACCACTTCCTCTACTCACGTTACCACTCATAACACCATGCATTTATTGTCACAGAGTCCATCACATGTAAGCAACAAATTAACTAAACATGCATGGTTAATTAAGTTTGTAAAGTTGCTTATGTTGATCAGTTTTGCATGGAATTGGACTTGGAATTGGCAGCTATTATCCATCCGTTTGCAGAGAAACTCTCCTACTTCACTTTGTTCTCCGTACAAACTACTAGATTGGGACTGGTTCCGTTCTGGCATTTGCTCTGTACATCAGTTACATAGATTTCATGAACATGGGACACTGCAACTTTGAGTGGGTCCCTAAGTGGATGTTTGATGTTTTACCTCCCCTCAAGTACCTCATGTGCACACCCTCGAAAGTACATCTAACCAATCATTGTTACTACCATTATGGATATGTTGTTGATTTACTGATTGACATCATTTCATGTTTATATTTGTATCTTATATCCATTATCTTACACATAAACAATGCTACGTGACGAGTTTTATGTTTGAATTTCAGAAATAAAGATGTTTGAAAAGAAGATGCATGAAAAAACCTAAAAGATAGAAAAAAAACTGAGTTGAGAGACTCGATGACTAAGATGCAAGGGAGAAGGACCTGAACGTAAGACCGAAGAACCAAATAACAAAACAGAAAACTCCACACCATCATGATGAGTATTTTGACAATTCGATTCGGGTCGGAGCTCCAATAAACAAAGTATATGCATCAAAGACCGACAAAGAAATCCAGAAAAACCCACAACAAATTCCAGCCGGATCCAGAGTTTATGGACCGCTAATTGGCGGTCCAGATCTCTCCGGATCCGCTAAGATTTTGCGCGCACATGTATTAGTGTTTGTTTAGGCTATTTTTGGTATTTATTTAGTCCTATACAAGGAGATTGTCCAGGATTACTTACTTTTTTCTATGGCTATAAATAGAACTCTCCCTCCTCTCTTGTACCATATCTCTCTCTTGGTGGTCATCATCTCTACTAGGAGTTAAAATCTTGAAGCAAAAACCCTGGTGGAGAAAGACTACTTGTAATAAAATGCGTAATAAATAAATATTTTCCATTAGTATGTTGTTTCTTTCTTAGTTAATTTCCTTTAATATGCTTGCTTGCTTTTTAGTTTTATGTCTTTTAGTTAACTTGTTTAGTTTTCTTATAATTAGTTTAAACATGTTTTCTTTCCTTAGTATAAATATTAGTTTAAATATGTGTGAGTAGTCTCATTCCCTTTGGGGGTGGAGTAGATGTATATACATGTTATGTAGATGGTATGAATGCTAGATATTATTGTTTGTGAGAGTAATTAGTATGCTTGCTTAAATTAATAAGAACTTTACTTGATGGTTTCTGTCATAGTTAGGTATATTCCATGCTCGTTTATGTTCTTAATAACAACATTGTCATGCTGATATTAATCACTTAGATTAGTGTTGTAAATGATAAGTCTTGCCATTAGGTACTTCTTATGCATTAACAAACACTAACTACCCTTGAGCTTATTGTATGCATTCACCACACTTATTTTATGTGCACAAACTCCACCCCTTAAGAGTTTTTCATTCCTGAGTTCTATCTTCCTTTATTAGTTTAGTTTGTTTTGTGATTTCATTTCCTCCTTTCTAGTTTAGATTAATATAGTTTAGTGTAATTAATCTTTCTCTCATTTCTTTCCCACTCGCCTTCGCACAAACCAAAAGTCGACACACCTCCATGTGGATCGACTCGTATTTGTCACCGCTTCAACGCGGCCGTGTACTTGCGGTTAATATAAAACGAATCAATCATTTACTTTTCATTTGCTTTTAATGTTGATAAATCATTTCTTAGTTATCATTTACTTCTATTTTCTAAAATATGCATCTAAATATGTTATCTTAAGTTGGCCAACCATAATCCTTTTTTTGGGGCAAATAACAGGTTCCCCCCAGTTCACCACACACAATTCAGAACAAACTACTCTTTGTTCATGCCATTCTATGGAACAATGGACAAGTACACAGATATTCTATATGAGGCATCCCTCCAAGGAAGGGAGGATGCCCTGCAAGTGGTTCACCTAACTCACCCGACCATGCTCATGTATGTTTACCATCTTTGCCTCGGATTTGTCATTGGCCTCCAAGTCTTACAACTCTAAGTGGTACATGAGGGTCATGTGGCCCATGACTTAGCTCTCAATGCTGTCGTGTTAGACAATTGGGTCTGCCTTCACACTAGAGAGGAATGGCCTCAAGAAGCTTAAGCAGACATGGGCAATCCCAATATATAGTTTTCAGGTACTATACATTGTATTTGATTAAGATAGTTTTTGCTCATTGTGCTTGATGGGTTTTTTTCTTTGAAAAATTTCAGTATTCATTAACTTGGGAAAGAGAGGCAATTGATGGTTTGATTGAGAAGGCCATAATAACTTTAGGACTTCTGAAACAGGCATGTCTATATATTTAGATTTATTTTATTTTAGATCATAACAAATTCACAAAAAAGTCATATTCTACTAAGGCCAAATCTTTATTCACAATGTCATTTTATTTTGTAGAACTTACCTTGGTAACTTGTCAAGAATTTTTTTCTGCAGAGAAAAGCTATGTTTTCAGTTCCTATACTTCAGCTTTGGCTTATAAAACTTGGAATATCAGGTCAAAATATCATGAAAGATCTTGAAAATTTGATAAGCCATCTAATTGTCGGTTTGCAGATGCATGCTCGTAGAGTGATTCGCATCATGAAATTTGATTAGAAAAGTGTAAATAGAACTTTAAAAAGTCCAAACATGATGTTTTCCAAATTGCACTTTCAAGTTTCAGCTGCATTCTATTTCTTTTACATGAAATTATTGAACCATTCATCATGTTTTGGAATCACTCACGCATTTCAATCTCACTGAATGTAAATAACTTAGAAAATAATAATATAAAACAAGGCACCAAGCCACTTACAAAATTTGCTTCTGCTGCTACCTGGAAGAAGAATTGAAAAGAGCGGGAGATCGTTTCCTTCGAAGGAAACCAAAGCTAAAGCTAAAGATTGTGGATGGAAGCAGCTTGGCAGCTGCAGTGGTGCATACCAAATGGAAGTAAACAAGTCCTCCTAGGGAAAACCTTCCAAGAATGCTGCTTCTTTAGCACCGGCTCTGTGCCAAAAGGACATTCAGGTTATATACTAACAAAACAATGTTACGAAGTTAATATAATGTGATGGGCATGTAACATATCCTAAAAGTGTAGATATTTTTGGTCTATTTTGTAGGTTACGATAGTGAATAAAGAAGAGTACCATGCCATGAAGCCACTTCTGCCTCTTAACTTAGAAAGTAGATTAGTACTTTCTACTAAATACAATACCAAGGTTGTCATTGCACTGAATTTGTTAGATTTGCTTATACTTGAAGGTTTTACTTGCCTGAAGAAAAAAAATCAATAAAATGTGCATCCCAGTTAACTTGTTCAATTGACAGGTATGGATTTTTGGAGAAGGATTAGGTGATGAAGAACAGAAAAGAGCTGAGAAGGGTACAAACATCATTCCATTCTCATTCCTGCAAGGTACATATTTAAAAAAAGAATGAATCCATTTTTGTAGATCATGTAATACTTACTTAGCATGCACAAATAATATACATGCATTCTTTTGATTGATTTCTGGCAGGTTGGCTTCCGAGAAGAATGATGAGTGCATTGAGAATTGCAGGAATTGTGCATGCATTAGAAGGATGGGAGAGTAATGATTGTGGTAAGACAATGCTTGATATGGATAAAATGTGGAATACTGCTCTGCAACATGGTTTCAGACTTGTTGCGTAATAACGTCAACTAATTACATTTACTTGAAGATTATCAAGTGTAGGAATGATCCGAAATATAGTGTTTTAATATGTATGTATGAAATATGCTCTAATATATGAAATGGTGCATTTTATTATCAGAGGGATCAAATGAACCGAGCAATGTAAATCTACTACAATCAGAGGCTCTGAGCCATTACCAATTCCAAATGCACTGCAGCTTTGAATACCAGGTGGGTATTTTATTTGTTCTTTTTGCTTCAAAATATTAATTACAAACATATGAGAAATAGAAATACTTCCAATAACTTAAAATCATTTGGAAGTCATTTAGATCAATATTGAAATGCATTTCCAAGTAACGGTCAAAACTATAGGAAAATTTATTGACAACTTTTAACTGACATGAGAGGCAAATCCTTACACATTAAATTGACATGAGTGGAAAATCCTTCAACAAGGCTAATCGCAACTAGTCATTATTCCAATCGGCAACTCAAAAGATAGAAGACATTACAAATTAAATTATCTAATGCGTGAGTTATCACACAAACAATCATGACAACTTCTAGGAACATATCTTGATCGACAATCAACAACTGTATAGACTTTACTTTTCAAGGTACAACTACCAAGTGAATATAGTTAATAAATGAAGTACTTGATTTAATATCCCGATTTAGATATTGCGAATGAACGGATAACATATTACACCAACACCCCCAAAGACTAGCTCGATGGAACATCAGTCCATTGAGATCAAGAATTGAACAAAACAACTTGTGAGGCCATGAGCAGCAGCAGAACTGATAAATTGAGAAGTTGGAATAATATCTTCATATGTCAAGAGAGATTATTGAATTGTGTAACACACAACTTATAACACCAGCAATCCAAGAAACGGCTTCTAGGGACAAAGTTCGCTCAAAGCAATTCCATTGAATTAAAAATATTAGAACTTGACATCGTAAAATCATACCTCCTACCACAATAGAGAAAGAAGACATGGATAAGGGATTAGCTAATGTGCAAGATATTACACTCACCACCCGACAGACATTGAATAAGCCTAGTCCTTGATGTGTAATAATTGGGAATAATAATTGGCAAACTTGATGTCAAAACTCCAAGTCGAGAGAGATACAACATCGCAAATTTAATTGTTTGACGCCTAAATTATTAAATTGACAACTCGAGAAAAGATATACAACAACAACAAAGCCTTTTATCCCAAACTAGTTGGGGTAGGCTAGAAATGAAACTCTAAGGAGTCACGGTTCAGGCACGTGAATCACCTTCTAACTCGAGAAAAGATACATTGAAACATAACACTATCGAAGGATTCACCTTCTAACTCGTGAATCCCTCTATCAAAGGGGATGGGGTAACATGTACGCCACTAGAATGACCACCTGGGACATGACTATTAGAAATGTAACTCGACTGAAAAAAATGTCATATCACCAATGCTGGACAAGAGAGATATGTCAGGAATTGAATAGCCTAATGGGCTATATACCACCATCATATGAATTTGATGGAATATTACAAGAGATCAAAAAAAAAGTAATCCTTAGTGCACAAAAAGAAAGTCTTTGGAATAACATTACAAAACCAAAGAAAGCCCGGTGAGTAAATAAGTGAAGCTTGATGTCAAATCTCAAAAGAAAAAAAGAGAAAACATTGTACCACGAGCGATTTAAGTTCTTTAAGTAAAAATTTAAAGAAATTCACATCGTATCTCCATAGGTCAAGAGAGGTACGACATTGCGATTCAAATGGTCGAACGTATAAGATATTACATTGACCACTCGGAGAAGGATTTTTCGTAAGGCAGCTCGAGCGACTCAAGTCCTTTGAGTTAAGAATTGGAGGACTTGACGTCGTATCTCTATAGGTCAAGAGAGATACGACGTTGGATAAAAATGGTGTAACGTGTAAGATAATACACTGACTACTCAGATAAGAAGTTTTTGGAACACGACACGAACGATTCAAGTCATTTGAGTCAAAAATTGAAGGACTTGACGTCGTATCTTCAAAGGTCGACGGAGATACGACGTTCGGATTAAAATGGTGTAACGGGTAAGGCAATAAAACTACCCACTCAGATAAGGAGTTTTTGGAACGATACTCGAGCGATTCAGGTCCTTTGAGTTTAAAAATGAAGGACCTGATGTCATATCTCTATAGGTTAACCAAGATACATGGATAAGGTTTTGGGAACGACAATCGAACGACTCATGTCCTTTGAGTTACACAGACCACTTGGATATGGAGTTTGTGGAACGCTACTCGAACGATTCAAGTCCTATGAGTTACACGGACCACTCGGACACCGATTTTTGGAAGCGCTACTCGAACGATTCAAGTCCTTTGAGACAACAATTGAAGGGCTAGACGTCGTATCTCTATAGCTCAAGAGAGATACGATGTTGGGCTTCAAAATGGAAAAAACATGTAAGATATTACATTGACCACACGGATAAGGAGTATTTGGAACGATATCGAACGATTCAGGTCATTTGAGTCAAAAATTGAAATACATGACGTCGCATCTCCATCGGTTGAGAGAGATACGACGTTGAGATAAAAATGGTCTAACTTTTAAGATATTATAATTACCACTCGGATAAGGAGTTTTTGGAACACGACACGAACGATTTAAGTCGTTTGAGTTTAAAATGGTCTGAGAGAGATACGACGTTGGGATTAAAATGGTCTGACGTGTAAGATATTAGACTGACCACACGGATAATGAGTTTTTGGAATGCGAGTCGAACGATTTCAAGTCCATTGAGTCAAAAATTGAAGGACATGACGTCGTATCTCCGAAGGTCAGATAGAAACATAGGGATATAAATGGTCTAACGTGTAATATATGACACTGCCCACACATATAAGGAGTGTTCGGAACGCGACTCGAAACCTTCAAGTCCTTTGAAAAAAAATTAAGTGACTTGACGTCGTATCTCCATGGGTCGAGAAAGATACAACGTTGGGACTAAAATGGCCTAACGTGTAAGATATCACACTGACCACACGGATAAGGAGTTTTTCGAATGATACTCGAACGATTCTAGTTCATTGAGTCAAATTCGAGGACATGACGCCGTATCTCCATAGGTCTTGAGAGGTACGACATTAGAATTAAAATTCTCTAACGTGTAAGATATTACACTGCCAACACAGATAAGGAGTGTTCGGAGTGCGACTCGAAAATTACAAGTCCTTTGAGTCAAAAATTAAGTGACTTGACGTTGTATCTCCATAGGTCGAGAGAGATACGACGTTGGGATTAAAATTGTCTAACGTGTAATATATGACACTGCCCACACGGATAATGAGTTTTTGGAATGCGAGTCGAACAATTTCAAGTCCATTGAGTCAAAAATTGATGGACAGGACGTCGTATCTCCGCAGGTCGAGAGAGATACGAAGTTGGGATTTAAATAGTCTAACGTGTAAGATATTATACTGCCCACACCTATAAGGAGTGTTCGGAACACGACTCTAAACTTTCAAGTCCTTTTGAGTCATAAATTCGAGGACTTGACGTCATATCCCCATAGGTTTTGAGAGATACAACGTTGGGATTAAAATTGTCTAACGTGTAAGATATTACACTGCACACACGGATAAGGAGTGTTCAGAACGCGACTCGAACCTTTCAAGTCCTTTGAGTAAAAAATTAAGTGACTTGACGTCGTATCTCCATAGGTCAAAAGAGATACGACGTTGGGATTAAAATGGTTTAACGTGTAAGATATAACACTGCCCACACCGATAAGGAGTTTTGGAATGATGCTCGAACGATTCAAGTCCATTGAGAAATAAATTGAAGGACATGATGCCGTATCCCCATAGGTCTTCAGAGATACGACGTTGGGATTAAAATGGTCTAACGTGTAAAATAATACACTGTCCACATGTATAACGAGTGTTCGGAACGCAACTCTAAACTTTCAAGTCCTTTTGAGTAAAAATTAAGTGACTTGACGTCGTATCTCCATAGGTCTTGAGAGATACGACGTTGGGATTAAAATTGTCTAACGTGTAAAATATTACACTGCCCACATGTATAAGGAGTGTTCGGAACGCGACTCTAAACTTTCAAGTCCTTTTGAGTAAAAAATTAAGTGACTTGACGTCGTATCTCCATAGGTCTTGAGAGATACGACGTTTGGATTAAAATGGTCTAACGTGTAAGATAATACACTGCCCACACCAATAAGTAGTTTTGGAATGATACTCGAACGATTCAAGTCCATTGAGAAATATATTGAAGGACATGATGTCGTATCCCCATAGGTCTTGAGAGATACGACGTTGGGATTAAAATGGTCTAACGTGTAAGATATTACACTGCCCACATGTACAAGGAGTGTTCGGAATGCAACTATAAACTTTCAAGTCCTTTTGAGTAAAAAATTAAGTGACTTGACGTCGTATCTCCATAGGTCAAAAGAGATACGACGTTGGGATTAAAATGGTCTAACATGTAAGATATAACACTGCACACACCGATAAGGAGTTTTGGAATGATACTCGAACGATTCAAGTCCATCGAGACATAAATTGAAGGACATGAAGTCGTATCCCCATAGGTCTTGAGAGATACGACGTTGGGATTAAAATGGTCTAACGTGTATGATATAACACTGCCCACACCGATAAGGAGTTTTGGAATGATACTCGAACGATTCAAGTCCATTGAGTCATAAATTGAAGGACATGATGTCGTATCTCCATAGGTCTTGAGAGATACGACGTTGGGATTAAAATTGTCTAACGTGTAAAATATTACACTGCCCACATGTATAAGGAGTGTTCGGAACGCGACTCTAAACTTTCAAGTCCTTTTGAGTAAAAAATTAAGTGACTTGACGTCGTATCTCCATAGGTCAAAAGAGATACGACGTTGGGATTAAAATGGTCTAACGTGTAAGATATAACACTGCCCACACCGATAAGAAGTTTTGGAATGATGCTCGAACGATTCAAGTCCATTGAGAAATAAATTGAAGGACATGATGCCGTATCCCCATAGGTCTTGAGAGATACGACGTTGGGATTAAAATTGTCTAACGTGTAAGATATAACAGTGCCCACACCGATAAGGAGTTTTGGAATGATACTCGAACGATTCAAGTCCATTGAGTCATAAATTGAAGGACATGAAGTCGTATCCCCATAGGTCTTCAGAGATACGACGTTGGGATTAAAATGGTCTAACGTGTAAAATATTACACTGCCCACATGTATAAGGAGTGTTCGGAACGTGACTCTAAACTTTCAAGTCCTTTTGAGTAAAAAATTAAGTGACTTGGCGTCGTATCTCCATAGGTCTTGAGAGATACGACGTTGGGATTAAAATGGTCTAACGTGTAAGATATAACACTGCACACACCGATAAGGAGTTTTGGAATGATACTCGAACGATTCAAGTCCATTGAGACATAAATTGAAGGACATGAAGTCGTATCCCCATAGGTCTTGAGAGATACGACGTTGGGATTAAAATGGTCTAACGTGTAAGATATAACACTGCCCACACCGATAAGGAGTTTTGGAATGATACTCGAACGATTCAAGTCCATTGAGTCATATAAATTGAAGGACATGATGTCGTATCTCCATAGGTCTTGAGAGATACGACGTTGGGATTAAAATTGTCTAGCGTGTAAGATATAACACTGCCCACACCGATAAGGAGTTTTGGAATGATACTCGAACGATTCAAGTCCATTGAGTCATAAATTGAAGGACATGAAGTCGTATCCCCATAGGTCTTGAGAGATACGACGTTGGGATTAAAATGGTCTAACGTGTAAGATATAACACTGCCCACACCGATAAGGAGTTTTGGAATGATAGTCGAACGATTCAAGTCCATTGAGTCATATAAATTGAAGGACATGGCGTCGTATCTCCATAGGTCAAAAGAGATACGACGTTGGGCAGTGTAAAATATTACACTGCCCACATGTATAAGGAGTGTTCGGAACGCGACTCTAAACTTTCAAGTCCTTTTGAGTAGAAAATTAAGTGACTTGACGTCGTATCTCAAAAGGTCTTGAGAGATACGACGTTGGGATTAAAATGATCTAACGTGTAAGATATTACACTGCCCACATGTATAATGAGTGTTGGGAACGCGACTCTAAACTTTCAAGTCTTTTTGAGTAAAAAATTAAGTGACTTGACGTCGTATCTCCATAGGTCAAAAGAGATACGACGTTGGGATTAAAATGGTCTAACGTGTAAGATATAACACTGCACACACCGATAAGGAGTTTTGGAATGATACTCTAACGATTCAAGTCCATTGAGACATAAATTGAAGGACATGAAGTCGTATCCCCATAGGTCTTGAGAGATACGACGTTGGGATTAAAATTGTCTAACGTGTAAGATATAACACTGCCCACACCGATAAGGAGTTTTGGAATGATACTCGAACGATTCAAGTCCATTGAGACATAAATTGAAGGACATGAAGTCGTATCCCCATAGGTCTTGAGAGATACGACGTTGGGATTAAAATTGTCTAACGTGTAAGATATAACAGTGCCCACACCGATAAGGAGTTTTGGAATGATACTCGAACGATTCAAGTCCATTGAGTCATAAATTGAAGGACATGAAGTCGTATCCCCATAGGTCTTCAGAGATACGACGTTGGGATTAAAATGGTCTAACGTGTAAAATATTACACTGCCCACATGTATAAGGAGTGTTCGGAACGTGACTCTAAACTTTCAAGTCCTTTTGAGTAAAAAATTAAGTGACTTGGCGTCGTATCTCCATAGGTCTTGAGAGATACGACGTTGGGATTAAAATGATCTAACGTGTAAGATATAACACTGCACACACCGATAAGGAGTTTTGGAATGATACTCGAACGATTCAAGTCCATTGAGACATAAATTGAAGGACATGAAGTCGTATCCCCATAGGTCTTGAGAGATACGACGTTGGGATTAAAATGGTCTAACGTGTAAGATATAACACTGCCCACACCGATAAGGAGTTTTGGAATGATACTCGAACGATTCAAGTCCATTGAGTCATATAAATTGAAGGACATGATGTCGTATCTCCATAGGTCTTGAGAGATACGACGTTGGGATTAAAATTGTCTAGCGTGTAAGATATAACACTGCCCACACCGATAAGGAGTTTTGGAATGATACTCGAACGATTCAAGTCCATTGAGTCATAAATTGAAGGACATGAAGTCGTATCCCCATAGGTCTTGAGAGATACGACGTTGGGATTAAAATGGTCTAACGTGTAAGATATAACACTGCCCACACCGATAAGGAGTTTTGGAATGATAGTCGAACGATTCAAGTCCATTGAGTCATATAAATTGAAGGACATGACGTCGTATCTCCATAGGTCAAAAGAGATACGACGTTGGGCAGTGTAAAATATTACACTGCCCACATGTATAAGGAGTGTTCGGAACGCGACTCTAAACTTTCAAGTCCTTTTGAGTAGAAAATTAAGTGACTTGACGTCGTATCTCAAAAGGTCTTGAGAGATACGACGTTGGGATTAAAATGATCTAACGTGTAAGATATTACACTGCCCACATGTATAATGAGTGTTAGGAACGCGACTCTAAACTTTCAAGTCCTTTTGAGTAAAAAATTAAGTGACTTGACGTCGTATCTCCATAGGTCAAAAGAGATACGACGTTGGGATTAAAATGGTCTAACGTGTAAGATATAACACTGCACACACCGATAAGGAGTTTTGGAATGATACTCTAACGATTCAAGTCCATTGAGACATAAATTGAAGGACATGAAGTCGTATCCCCATAGGTCTTGAGAGATACGACGTTGGGATTAAAATTGTCTAACGTGTAAGATATAACACTGCCCACACCGATAAGGAGTTTTGGAATGATACTCGAACGATTCAAGTCCATTGAGACATAAATTGAAGGACATGAAGTCGTATCCCCATAGGTCTTGAGAGATACGACGTTGGGATTAAAATGGTCTAACGTGTAAGATATAACACTGCCCACACCGATAAGGAGTTTTGGAATGATACTCGAACGATTCAAGTCCATTGAGTCATATAAATTGAAGGACATGACGTCGTATCTCCATAGGTCAAAAGAGATACGACGTTGGGCAGTGTAAAATATTACACTGCCCACAGGTATAAGGAGTGTTCGGAACGCGACTCTAAACTTTCAAGTCCTTTTGAGTAGAAAATTAAGTGACTTGACGTCGTATCTCAAAAGGTCTTGAGAGATACGACGTTGGGATTAAAATGATCTAACGTGTAAGATATTACACTGCCCACATGTATAATGAGTGTTCGGAACACGACTCTAAACTTTCAAGTCCTTTTGAGTAAAAAATTAAGTGACTTGACGTCGTATCTCCATAGGTCAAAAGAGATACGACGTTGGGATTAAAATGGTCTAACGTGTAAGATATAACACTGCCCACACCGATAAGAAGTTTTGGAATGATGCTGGAACGATTCAAGTCCATTGAGAAATAAATTGAAGGACATGATGCCGTATCCCCATAGGTCTTGAGAGATACGACGTTGGGATTAAAATTGTCTAACGTGTAAGATATAACAGTGCCCACACCGATAAGGAGTTTTTCGAATGATACTCGAACGATTCAAGTCCATTGAGTCATAAATTGAAGGACATGAAGTCGTATCCCCATAGGTCTTCAGAGATACGACGTTGGGATTAAAATGGTCTAACGTGTAAAATATTACACTGCCCACATGTATAAGGAGTGTTCGGAACGTGACTCTAAACTTTCAAGTCCTTTTGAGTAAAAAATTAAGTGACTTGGCGTCGTATCTCCATAGGTCTTGAGAGATACGACGTTGGGATTAAAATGGTCTAACGTGTAAGATATAACACTGCACACACCGAAAAGGAGTTTTGGAATGATACTCGAACGATTCAAGTCCATTGAGACATAAATTGAAGGACATGAAGTCGTATCCCCATAGGTCTTGAGAGATACGACGTTGGGATTAAAATGGTCTAACGTGTAAGATATAACACTGCCCACACCGATAAGGAGTTTTGGAATGATACTCGAACGATTCAAGTCCATTGAGTCATATAAATTGAAGGACATGATGTCGTATCTCCATAGGTCTTGAGAGATACGACGTTGGGATTAAAATTGTCTAACGTGTAAGATATAACACTGCCCACACCGATAAGGAGTTTTGGAATGATACTCGAACGATTCAAGTCCATTGAGTCATAAATTGAAGGACATGAAGTCGTATCCCCATACGTCTTGAGAGATACGACGTTGGGATTAAAATGGTCTAACGTGTAAGATATAACACTGGCCACACCGATAAGGAGTTTTTGAAGGATAGTCGAACGATTCAAGTCCATTGAGTCATATAAATTGAAGGACATGACGTCGTATCTCCATAGGTCAAAAGAGATACGACGTTGGGCAGTGTAAAATATTACACTGCCCACATGTATAAGGAGTGTTCGGAACGCGACTCTAAACTTTCAAGTCCTTTTGAGTAGAAAATTAAGTGACTTGACGTCGTATCTCAAAAGGTCTTGAGAGATACGACGTTGGGATTAAAATGATCTAACGTGTAAGATATTACACTGCCCACATGTATAATGAGTGTTCGGAACGCGACTCTAAACTTTCAAGTCCTTTTGAGTAAAAAATTAAGTGACTTGACGTCGTATCTCCATAGGTCAAAAGAGATACGACGTTGGGATTAAAATGGTCTAACGTGTAAGATATAACACTGCACACACCGATAAGGAGTTTTGGAATGATACTCGAACGATTCAAGTCCATTGAGACATAAATTGAAGGACATGAAGTCGTATCCCCATAGGTCTTGAGAGATACGACATTGGGATTAAAATTGTCTAACGTGTAAGATATAACACTGCCCACACCGATAAGGAGTTTTGGAATGATACTCGAACGATTCAAGTCCATTGAGACATAAATTGAAGGACATGAAGTCGTATCCCCATAGGTCTTGAGAGATACGACGTTGGGATTAAAATGGTCTAACGTGTAAGATAAAACACTGCCCACACCGATAAGGAGTTTTGGAATGATACTCGAACGATTCAAGTCCATTGAGTCATATAAATTGAAGGACATGACGTCGTATCTCCATAGGTCAAAAGAGATACGACGTTGGGCAGTGTAAAATATTACACTGCCCACAGGTATAAGGAGTGTTCGGAACGCGACTCTAAACTTTCAAGTCCTTTTGAGTAGAAAATTAAGTGACTTGACGTCGTATCTCAAAAGGTCTTGAGAGATACGACGTTGGGATTAAAATGATCTAACGTGTAAGATATTACACTGCCACATGTATAATGAGTGTTCGGAACACGACTCTAAACTTTCAAGTCCTTTTCAGTAAAAAATTAAGTGACTTGACGTCGTATCTCCATAGGTCAAAAGAGATACGAAGTTGGGATTTAAATAGTCTAACGTGTAAGATATTATACTGCCCACACCTATAAGGAGTGTTCGGAACACGACTCTAAACTTTCAAGTCCTTTTGAGTCATAAATTCGAGGACTTGACGTCATATCCCCATAGGTTTTGAGAGATACAACGTTGGGATTAAAATTGTCTAACGTGTAAGATATTACACTGCACACACGGATAAGGAGTGTTCAGAACGCGACTCGAACCTTTCAAGTCCTTTGAGTAAAAAATTAAGTGACTTGACGTCGTATCTCCATAGGTCAAAAGAGATACGACGTTGGGATTAAAATGGTTTAACGTGTAAGATATAACACTGCCCACACCGATAAGGAGTTTTGGAATGATGCTCGAACGATTCAAGTCCATTGAGAAATAAATTGAAGGACATGATGCCGTATCCCCATAGGTCTTCAGAGATACGACGTTGGGATTAAAATGGTCTAACGTGTAAAATAATACACTGTCCACATGTATAACGAGTGTTCGGAACGCAACTCTAAACTTTCAAGTCCTTTTGAGTAAAAATTAAGTGACTTGACGTCGTATCTCCATAGGTCTTGAGAGATACGACGTTGGGATTAAAATTGTCTAACGTGTAAAATATTACACTGCCCACATGTATAAGGAGTGTTCGGAACGCGACTCTAAACTTTCAAGTCCTTTTGAGTAAAAAATTAAGTGACTTGACGTCGTATCTCCATAGGTCTTGAGAGATACGACGTTTGGATTAAAATGGTCTAACGTGTAAGATAATACACTGCCCACACCAATAAGTAGTTTTGGAATGATACTCGAACGATTCAAGTCCATTGAGAAATATATTGAAGGACATGATGTCGTATCCCCATAGGTCTTGAGAGATACGACGTTGGGATTAAAATGGTCTAACGTGTAAGATATTACACTGCCCACATGTACAAGGAGTGTTCGGAATGCAACTATAAACTTTCAAGTCCTTTTGAGTAAAAAATTAAGTGACTTGACGTCGTATCTCCATAGGTCAAAAGAGATACGACGTTGGGATTAAAATGGTCTAACATGTAAGATATAACACTGCACACACCGATAAGGAGTTTTGGAATGATACTCGAACGATTCAAGTCCATCGAGACATAAATTGAAGGACATGAAGTCGTATCCCCATAGGTCTTGAGAGATACGACGTTGGGATTAAAATGGTCTAACGTGTATGATATAACACTGCCCACACCGATAAGGAGTTTTGGAATGATACTCGAACGATTCAAGTCCATTGAGTCATAAATTGAAGGACATGATGTCGTATCTCCATAGGTCTTGAGAGATACGACGTTGGGATTAAAATTGTCTAACGTGTAAAATATTACACTGCCCACATGTATAAGGAGTGTTCGGAACGCGACTCTAAACTTTCAAGTCCTTTTGAGTAAAAAATTAAGTGACTTGACGTCGTATCTCCATAGGTCAAAAGAGATACGACGTTGGGATTAAAATGGTCTAACGTGTAAGATATAACACTGCCCACACCGATAAGAAGTTTTGGAATGATGCTCGAACGATTCAAGTCCATTGAGAAATAAATTGAAGGACATGATGCCGTATCCCCATAGGTCTTGAGAGATACGACGTTGGGATTAAAATTGTCTAACGTGTAAGATATAACAGTGCCCACACCGATAAGGAGTTTTGGAATGATACTCGAACGATTCAAGTCCATTGAGTCATAAATTGAAGGACATGAAGTCGTATCCCCATAGGTCTTCAGAGATACGACGTTGGGATTAAAATGGTCTAACGTGTAAAATATTACACTGCCCACATGTATAAGGAGTGTTCGGAACGTGACTCTAAACTTTCAAGTCCTTTTGAGTAAAAAATTAAGTGACTTGGCGTCGTATCTCCATAGGTCTTGAGAGATACGACGTTGGGATTAAAATGGTCTAACGTGTAAGATATAACACTGCACACACCGATAAGGAGTTTTGGAATGATACTCGAACGATTCAAGTCCATTGAGACATAAATTGAAGGACATGAAGTCGTATCCCCATAGGTCTTGAGAGATACGACGTTGGGATTAAAATGGTCTAACGTGTAAGATATAACACTGCCCACACCGATAAGGAGTTTTGGAATGATACTCGAACGATTCAAGTCCATTGAGTCATATAAATTGAAGGACATGATGTCGTATCTCCATAGGTCTTGAGAGATACGACGTTGGGATTAAAATTGTCTAGCGTGTAAGATATAACACTGCCCACACCGATAAGGAGTTTTGGAATGATACTCGAACGATTCAAGTCCATTGAGTCATAAATTGAAGGACATGAAGTCGTATCCCCATAGGTCTTGAGAGATACGACGTTGGGATTAAAATGGTCTAACGTGTAAGATATAACACTGCCCACACCGATAAGGAGTTTTGGAATGATAGTCGAACGATTCAAGTCCATTGAGTCATATAAATTGAAGGACATGACGTCGTATCTCCATAGGTCAAAAGAGATACGACGTTGGGCAGTGTAAAATATTACACTGCCCACATGTATAAGGAGTGTTCGGAACGCGACTCTAAACTTTCAAGTCCTTTTGAGTAGAAAATTAAGTGACTTGACGTCGTATCTCAAAAGGTCTTGAGAGATACGACGTTGGGATTAAAATGATCTAACGTGTAAGATATTACACTGCCCACATGTATAATGAGTGTTGGGAACGCGACTCTAAACTTTCAAGTCCTTTTGAGTAAAAAATTAAGTGACTTGACGTCGTATCTCCATAGGTCAAAAGAGATACGACGTTGGGATTAAAATGGTCTAACGTGTAAGATATAACACTGCACACACCGATAAGGAGTTTTGGAATGATACTCTAACGATTCAAGTCCATTGAGACATAAATTGAAGGACATGAAGTCGTATCCCCATAGGTCTTGAGAGATACGACGTTGGGATTAAAATTGTCTAACGTGTAAGATATAACACTGCCCACACCGATAAGGAGTTTTGGAATGATACTCGAACGATTCAAGTCCATTGAGACATAAATTGAAGGACATGAAGTCGTATCCCCATAGGTCTTGAGAGATACGACGTTGGGATTAAAATGGTCTAACGTGTAAGATATAACACTGCCCACACCGATAAGGAGTTTTGGAATGATACTCGAACGATTCAAGTCCATTGAGTCATATAAATTGAAGGACATGACGTCGTATCTCCATAGGTCAAAAGAGATACGACGTTGGGCAGTGTAAAATATTACACTGCCCACAGGTATAAGGAGTGTTCGGAACGCGACTCTAAACTTTCAAGTCCTTTTGAGTAGAAAATTAAGTGACTTGACGTCGTATCTCAAAAGGTCTTGAGAGATACGACGTTGGGATTAAAATGATCTAACGTGTAAGATATTACACTGCCCACATGTATAATGAGTGTTCGGAACACGACTCTAAACTTTCAAGTCCTTTTGAGTAAAAAATTAAGTGACTTGACGTCGTATCTCCATAGGTCAAAAGAGATACGACGTTGGGATTAAAATGGTCTAACGTGTAAGATATAACACTGCCCACACCGATAAGAAGTTTTGGAATGATGCTCGAACGATTCAAGTCCATTGAGAAATAAATTGAAGGACATGATGCCGTATCCCCATAGGTCTTGAGAGATACGACGTTGGGATTAAAATTGTCTAACGTGTAAGATATAACAGTGCCCACACCGATAAGGAGTTTTTCGAATGATACTCGAACGATTCAAGTCCATTGAGTCATAAATTGAAGGACATGAAGTCGTATCCCCATAGGTCTTCAGAGATACGACGTTGGGATTAAAATGGTCTAACGTGTAAAATATTACACTGCCCACATGTATAAGGAGTGTTCGGAACGTGACTCTAAACTTTCAAGTCCTTTTGAGTAAAAAATTAAGTGACTTGGCGTCGTATCTCCATAGGTCTTGAGAGATACGACGTTGGGATTAAAATGGTCTAACGTGTAAGATATAACACTGCACACACCGATAAGGAGTTTTGGAATGATACTCTAACGATTCAAGTCCATTGAGACATAAATTGAAGGACATGAAGTCGTATCCCCATAGGTCTTGAGAGATACGACGTTGGGATTAAAATTGTCTAACGTGTAAGATATAACACTGCCCACACCGATAAGGAGTTTTGGAATGATACTCGAACGATTCAAGTCCATTGAGTCATATAAATTGAAGGACATGATGTCGTATCTCCATAGGTCTTGAGAGATACGACGTTGGGATTAAAATTGTCTAGCGTGTAAGATATAACACTGCCCACACCGATAAGGAGTTTTGGAATGATACTCGAACGATTCAAGTCCATTGAGACATAAATTGAAGGACATGAAGTCGTATCCCCATAGGTCTTGAGAGATACGACGTTGGGATTAAAATGGTCTAACGTGTAAGATAAAACACTGCACACACCGATAAGGAGTTTTGGAATGATACTCGAACGATTCAAGTCCATTGAGACATAAATTGAAGGACATGAAGTCGTATCCCCATAGGTCTTGAGAGATACGACGTTGGGATTAAAATGGTCTAACGTGTAAGATATAACACTGCACACACCGATAAGGAGTTTTGGAATGATACTCGAACGATTCAAGTCCATTGAGACATAAATTGAAGGACATGAAGTCGTATCCCCATAGGTCTTGAGAGATACGACGTTGGGATTAAAATGGTCTAACGTGTAAAATATTACACTGCCCACATGTATAAGGAGTGTTCGGAACGTGACTCTAAACTTTCAAGTCCTTTTGAGTAAAAAATTAAGTGACTTGGCGTCGTATCTCCATAGGTCTTGAGAGATACGACGTTGGGATTAAAATGGTCTAACGTGTAAGATATAACACTGCACACACCGATAAGGAGTTTTGGAATGATACTCGAACGATTCAAGTCCATTGAGACATAAATTGAAGGACATGAAGTCGTATCCCCATAGGTCTTGAGAGATACGACGTTGGGATTAAAATGGTCTAACGTGTAAAATATTACACTGCCCACATGTATAAGGAGTGTTCGGAACGCGACTTTAAACTTTCAAGTCCTTTTGAGTAAAAAATTAAGTGGCTTGACGTCGTATCTCCATAGGTCTTGAGAGATACGACGTTGGGATTAAAATGGTCTAACGTGTAAGATATTACACTGCCCACATGTATAAGGAGTGTTCGGAACGCGACTCTAAACTTTCAAGTCCTTTTGAGTAAAAAATTAAGTGACTTGATGTGGTATCTCCATAGATCTTGAGAGATACGACGTTGGGATTAAAATGGTCTAACGTGTAAGATATAACACTGCCCACACCGATAAGGAGTTTTGGAATGATACTCGAACGATTCAAGTCCATTGAGTCATATAAATTGAACGACATGATGTCGTATCTCCATAGGTCTTGAGAGATACGACGTTGGGATTAAAATTGTCTAACGTGTAAAATATTACACTGCCCACATGTATAAGGAGTGTTCGGAACGCGACTCTAAACTTTCAAGTCCTTTTGAGTAAAAAATTAAGTGACTTGACGTCGTATCTCCATAGGTCTTGAGAGATACGACGTTGGGATTAAAATGATCTAACGTGTAAGATATTACTCTGCCCACATGTATAAGGTGTGTTCGGAACGCGACTCTAAACTTTCAAGTCCTTTTGAGTAAAAAATTAAGTGACTTGACGTCGTATCTCCATAGGTCAAAAAAGATACGACGTTGGGATTAAAATGGTCTAACGTGTAAGATATAACACTGCCCACACCGATAAGAAGTTTTGGAATGATGCTCGAACGATTCAAGTCCATTGAGAAATAAATTGAAGGACATGATGCCGTATCCCCATTGGTCTTGAGAGATACGACGTTGGGATTAAAATTGTCTAACGTGTAAGATATAACAGTGCCCACACCGATAAGGAGTTTTTCGAATGATACTTGAACGATTCAAGTCCATTGAGTCAAAAATTGATGGACATGAAGTCGTATCCCCATAGGTCTTCAGAGATACGACGTTTGGATTAAAATGGTCTAACGTTTAAAATATTACACTGCCCACATGTATAAGGAGTGTTCGGAACGTGACTCTAAACTTTCAAGTCCTTTTGAGTAAAAAATTAAGTGACTTGGCGTCGTATCTCCATAGGTCTTGAGAGATACGACGTTGGGATTAAAATGGTCTAACGTGTAAGATATAACACTGCCCACATGTATAAGGAGTGTTCGGAACGCGACTCTAAACTTTTAAGTCCTTTTGAGTAAAAAATTAAGTGACTTGACGTCGTATCTCCAAAGGTCTTGAGAGATACGGCGTTGGGATTAAAATGGTCTAACGTGTAAGATATAACACTGCCCACACCGATAAGGAGTTTTGGAATGATACTCGAACGATTCAAGTCCATTGAGTCATATAAATTGAAGGACTTGACGTCGTATCTCCATAGGTCTTGAGAGATACGACGTTGGGATTAAAATTGTCTAACGTGTAAAATATTACACTGCCCACATGTATAAGGAGTGTTCGGAACGCGACTCTAAACTTTCAAGTCCTTTTGAGTAAAAAATTAAGTGACTTGACGTCGTATCTCCATAGGTCTTGAGAGATACGACGTTTGGATTAAAATGGTCTAACGTGTAAGATAATACACTACCCACACCAATAAGTAGTTTTGGCATGATACTCGAACGATTCAAGTCCATTGAGAAATAAATTGAAGGACATGATGTCGTATCCCCATAGGTCTTGAGAGATACGACGTTGGGATTAAAATGGTCTAACGTGTAAAATATTACACTGCCCACATGTATAAGGAGTGTTCGGAACGCGACTTTAAACTTTCAAGTCCTTTTGAGTAAAAAATTAAGTGGCTTGACGTCGTATCTCCATAGGTCTTGAGAGATACGACGTTGGGATTAAAATGGTCTAACGTGTAAGATATTACACTGCCCACATGTATAAGGAGTGTTCGGAACGCGACTCTAAACTTTAAAGTCCTTTTGAGTAAAAAATTAAGTGACTTGACGTCGTATCTCCATAGGTCAAAAGAGATACGACGTTGGGATTAAAATGGTCAAACGTGTAAGATATAACACTGCCCACACCGATAAGAAGTTTTCGAATGATGCTCGAACGATTCAAGTCCATTGAGAAATAAATTGAAGGACATGATGCCGTATCCCCATAGGTCTTGAGAGATACGACGTTGGGATTAAAATTGTCTAACGTGTAAGATATAACAGTGCCCACACCGATAAGGAGTTTTTCGAATGATACTCGAACGATTCAAGTCCATTGAGTCATAAATTGAAGGACATGAAGTCGTATCCCCATAGGTCTTCAGAGATACGACGTTTGGATTAAAATGGTCTAACGTGTAAAATATTACACTGCCCACATGTATAAGGAGTGTTCGGAACGTGACTCTAAACTTTCAAGTCCTTTTGAGTAAAAAATTAAGTGACTTGACGTCGTATCTCCATAGGACTTGAGAGATACGACGTTGGGATTAAAATGGTCTAACGTGTAAGATATAACACTGCACACACCGATAAGGAGTTTTGGAATGATACTCGAACGATTCAAGTCCATTGAGACATAAATTGAAGGACATGAAGTCGTATCCCCATAGGTCTTGAGAGATACGACGTTGGGATTAAAATGGTCTAACGTGTAAGATATAACACTGCCCACACCGATAAGGAGTTTTGGAATGATACTCGAACGATTCAAGTCCATTGAGTCATATAAATTGAAGGACTTGACGTGGTATCTCCATAGGTCTTGAGAGATACGACGTTGGGATTAAAATTGTCTAACGTGTAAAATATTACACTGCCCACATGTATAAGGAGTGTTCGGAACGCGACTCTAAACTTTCAAGTCCTTTTGAGTAAAAAATTAAGTGACTTGACGTCGTATCTCCATAGGTCTTGAGAGATACGACGTTGGGATTAAAATGATCTAACGTGTAAGATATTACACTGCCCACATGTATAATGAGTGTTCGGAACGCGACTCTAAACTTTCAAGTCCTTTTGAGTAAAAAATTAAGTGACTTGGCGTCGTATCTCCATAGGTCTTGAGAGATACGACGTTGGGATTCAAATGGTCTAACGTGTAAGATATTACACTGCCCACATGTATAAGGAGTGTTCGGAACGCGACTCTAATCTTTCAAGTCCTTTTGAGTAAAAATTAAGTGACTTGACGTCGTATCTCCATAGGTCTTGAGAGATACGACGTTGGGATTAAAATGGTCTAACGTGTAAGATAATACACTGCCCACATGTATAAGGAGTGTTCGGAACGCGACTCTAAACTTTCAAGTCCTTTTGAGTAGAAAATTAAGTGACTTGGCGTCGTATCTCCATAGATCTTGAGAGATACGACGTTGGGATTAAAATGGTCTAACGTGTAAGATATAACACTGCACACACCGATAAGGAGTTTTGGAATGATACTCGAACGATTCAAGTCCATTGAGACATAAATTGAAGGACATGAAGTCGTATCCCCATAGGTCTTGAGAGATACGACGTTGGGATTAAAATGGTCTAACGTGTAAGATATAACACTGCCCACACCGATAAGGAGTTTTGGAATGATACTCGAACGATTCAAGTCCATTGAGTCATATAAATTGAAGGACTTGACGTGGTATCTCCATAGGTCTTGAGAGATACGACGTTGGGATTAAAATTGTCTAACGTGTAAAATATTACACTGCCCACATGTATAAGGAGTGTTCGGAACGCGACTCTAAACTTTCAAGTCCTTTTGAGTAAAAAATTAAGTGACTTGACGTCGTATCTCCATAGGTCTTGAGAGATACGACGTTGGGATTAAAATTGTCTAACGTGTAAAATATTACACTGCCCACATGTATAAGGAGTGTTCGGAACGCGACTCTAAACTTTCAAGTCCTTTTGAGTAAAAAATTAAGTGACTTGACGTCGTATCTCCATAGGTCTTGAGAGATACGACGTTGGGATTAAAATGATCTAACGTGTAAGATATTACTCTGCCCACATGTATAAGGTGTGTTCGGAACACGACTCTAAACTTTCAAGTCCTTTTGAGTAAAAAATTAAGTGACTTGACGTCGTATCTCCATAGGTCAAAAAAGATACGACGTTGGGATTAAAATGGTCTAACGTGTAAGATATAACACTGCCCACACCGATAAGAAGTTTTGGAATGATGCTCGAACGATTCAAGTCCATTGAGAAATAAATTGAAGGACATGATGCCGTATCCCCATTGGTCTTGAGAGATACGACGTTGGGATTAAAATTGTCTAACGTGTAAGATATAACAGTGCCCACACCGATAAGGAGTTTTTCGAATGATACTCGAACGATTCAAGTCCATTGAGTCAAAAATTGATGGACATGAAGTCGTATCCCCATAGGTCTTCAGAGATACGACGTTTGGATTAAAATGGTCTAACGTTTATAATATTACACTGCCCACATGTATAAGGAGTGTTCGGAACGTGACTCTAAACTTTCAAGTCCTTTTGAGTAAAAAATTAAGTGACTTGGCGTCGTATCTCCATAGGTCTTGAGAGATACGACGTTGGGATTAAAATGGTCTAACGTGTAAGATATAACACTGCCCACATGTATAAGGAGTGTTCGGAACGCGACTCTAAACTTTTAAGTCCTTTTGAGTAAAAAATTAAGTGACTTGACGTCGTATCTCCAAAGGTCTTGAGAGATACGACGTTGGGATTAAAATGGTCTAACGTGTAAGATATAACACTGCCCACACCGATAAGGAGTTTTGGAATGATACTCGAACGATTCAAGTCCATTGAGTCATATAAATTGAAGGACTTGACGTCGTATCTCCATAGGTCTTGAGAGATACGACGTTGGGATTAAAATTGTCTAACGTGTAAAATATTACACTGCCCACATGTATAAGGAGTGTTCGGAACGCGACTCTAAACTTTCAAGTCCTTTTGAGTAAAAAATTAAGTGACTTGACGTCGTATCTCCATAGGTCTTGAGAGATACGACGTTTGGATTAAAATGGTCTAACGTGTAAGATAATACACTACCCACACCAATAAGTAGTTTTGGAATGATACTCGAACGATTCAAGTCCATTGAGAAATAAATTGAAGGACATGATGTCGTATCCCCATAGGTCTTGAGAGATACGACGTTGGGATTAAAATGGTCTAACGTGTAAAATATTACACTGCCCACATGTATAAGGAGTGTTCGGAACGCGACTTTAAACTTTCAAGTCCTTTTGAGTAAAAAATTAAGTGGCTTGACGTCGTATCTCCATAGGTCTTGAGAGATACGACGTTGGGATTAAAATGGTCTAACGTGTAAGATATTACACTGCCCACATGTATAAGGAGTGTTCGGAACGCGACTCTAAACTTTAAAGTCCTTTTGAGTAAAAAATTAAGTGACTTGACGTCGTATCTCCATAGGTCAAAAGAGATACGACGTTGGGATTAAAATGGTCTAACGTGTAAGATATAACACTGCCCACACCGATAAGAAGTTTTCGAATGATGCTCGAACGATTCAAGTCCATTGAGAAATAAATTGAAGGACATGATGCCGTATCCCCATAGGTCTTGAGAGATACGACGTTGGGATTAAAATTGTCTAACGTGTAAGATATAACAGTGCCCACACCGATAAGGAGTTTTTCGAATGATACTCGAACGATTCAAGTCCATTGAGTCATAAATTGAAGGACATGAAGTCGTATCCCCATAGGTCTTCAGAGATACGACGTTTGGATTAAAATGGTCTAACGTGTAAAATATTACACTGCCCACATGTATAAGGAGTGTTCGGAACGTGACTCTATACTTTCAAGTCCTTTTGAGTAAAAAATTAAGTGACTTGACGTCGTATCTCCATAGGACTTGAGAGATACGACGTTGGGATTAAAATGGTCTAACGTGTAAGATATAACACTGCACACACCGATAAGGAGTTTTGGAATGATACTCGAACGATTCAAGTCCATTGAGACATAAATTGAAGGACATGAAGTCGTATCCCCATAGGTCTTGAGAGATACGACGTTGGGATTAAAATGGTCTAACGTGTAAGATATAACACTGCCCACACCGATAAGGAGTTTTGGAATGATACTCGAACGATTCAAGTCCATTGAGTCATATAAATTGAAGGACTTGACGTGGTATCTCCATAGGTCTTGAGAGATACGACGTTGGGATTAAAATTGTCTAACGTGTAAAATATTACACTGCCCACATGTATAAGGAGTGTTCGGAACGCGACTCTAAACTTTCAAGTCCTTTTGAGTAAAAAATTAAGTGACTTGACGTCGTATCTCCATAGGTCTTGAGAGATACGACGTTGGGATTAAAATGATCTAACGTGTAAGATATTACACTGCCCACATGTATAATGAGTGTTCGGAACGCGACTCTAAACTTTCAAGTCCTTTTGAGTAAAAAATTAAGTGACTTGGCGTCGTATCTCCATAGGTCTTGAGAGATACGACGTTGGGATTCAAATGGTCTAACGTGTAAGATATTACACTGCCCACATGTATAAGGAGTGTTCGGAACGCGACTCTAATCTTTCAAGTCCTTTTGAGTAAAAATTAAGTGACTTGACGTCGTATCTCCATAGGTCTTGAGAGATACGACGTTGGGATTAAAATGGTCTAACGTGTAAGATAATACACTGCCCACATGTATAAGGAGTGTTCGGAACGCGACTCTAAACTTTCAAGTCCTTTTGAGTAGAAAATTAAGTGACTTGGCGTCGTATCTCCATAGATCTTGAGAGATACGACGTTGGGATTAAAATGGTCTAACGTGTAAGATATTACACTGCCCACATGTATAAGGAGAGTTCGGAACGCGACTCTAAACTTTCAAGTCCTTTTGAGTAAAAAATTAAGTGACTTGACGTCGTATCTCCATAGGTCAAAAGAGATACGACGTTGGGATTAAAATGGCTTAACGTGTAAGATATAACACTGCCCACACCGATAAGAAGTTTTGGAATGATGCTCGAACGATTCAAGTCCATTGAGAAATAAATTGAAGGACATGATGCCGTATCCCCATAGGTCTTCAGAGATACGACGTTGGATTAAAATGGTCTAACGTGTTAAATAATACACTGTCCACATGTATAAGGAGTGTTCGGAACGCGACTCTAAACTTTCAAGTCCTTTTGAGTAAAAAATTAAGTGACTTGACGTCGTATCTCCATAGGTCTTGAGAGATACGACGTTGGGATTAAAATTGTCTAACGTGTAAAATATTACACTGCCCACATGTACAAGGAGTGTTCGGAACGCGACTCTAAACTTTCAAGTCCTTTTGAGTAAAAAATTAAGTGGCTTGACGTCGTATCTCCATAGGTCTTGAGAGATACGACGTTTGGATTAAAATGGTCTAACGTGTAAGATAATACACTGCCCACACCAATAAGTAGTTTTGGAATGATACTCGAACGATTCAAGTCCATTGAGAAATAAATTGAAGGACATGATGTCGTATCCCCATAGGTTTTTAGAGATACGACGTTGGTATTAAAATGGTCTAACGTGTAAGATATTACACTGCCCACATGTACAAGGAGTGTTCGGAACGCAACTATAAACTTTCAAGTCCCTTTGAGTAAAAAATTAAGTGACTTGACGTCGTATCTCCATAGGTCTTGAGAGATACGACGTTGGGATTAAAATTGTCTAACGTGTAAAATATTACACTGCCCACATGTATAAGGAGTGTTCGGAACGCGACTCTAAACTTTCAAGTCCTTTTGAGTAAAAAATTAAGTGACTTGACGTCGTATCTCCATAGGTCTTGAGAGATACGACGTTGGGATTAAAATGATCTAACGTGTAAGATATTACTCTGCCCACATGTATAAGGTGTGTTCGGAACGCGACTCTAAACTTTCAAGTCCTTTTGAGTAAAAAATTAAGTGACTTGACGTCGTATCTCCATAGGTCAAAAAAGATACGACGTTGGGATTAAAATGGTCTAACGTGTAAGATATAACACTGCCCACACCGATAAGAAGTTTTGGAATGATGCTCGAACGATTCAAGTCCATTGAGAAATAAATTGAAGGACATGATGCCGTATCCCCATTGGTCTTGAGAGATACGACGTTGGGATTAAAATTGTCTAACGTGTAAGATATAACAGTGCCCACACCGATAAGGAGTTTTTCGAATGATACTCGAACGATTCAAGTCCATTGAGTCAAAAATTGATGGACATGAAGTCGTATCCCCATAGGTCTTCAGAGATACGACGTTTGGATTAAAATGGTCTAACGTTTAAAATATTACACTGCCCACATGTATAAGGAGTGTTCGGAACGTGACTCTAAACTTTCAAGTCCTTTTGAGTAAAAAATTAAGTGACTTGGCGTCGTATCTCCATAGGTCTTGAGAGATACGACGTTGGGATTAAAATAGTCTAACGTGTAAGATATAACACTGCCCACATGTATAAGGAGTGTTCGGAATGCGACTCTAAACTTTTAAGTCCTTTTGAGTAAAAAATTAAGTGACTTGGCGTCGTATCTCCATAGGTCTTGAGAGATACGACGTTGGGATTCAAATGGTCTAACGTGTAAGATATTACACTGCCCACATGTATAAGGAGTGTTCGGAACGCGACTCTAATCTTTCAAGTCCTTTTGAGTAAAAATTAAGTGACTTGACGTCGTATCTCCATAGGTCTTGAGAGATACGACGTTGGGATTAAAATGGTCTAACGTGTAAGATATAACACTGCCCACATGTATAAGGAGTGTTCGGAACGCGACTCTAAACTTTCAAGTCCTTTTGAGTAGAAAATTAAGTGACTTGGCGTCGTATCTCCATAGATCTTGAGAGATATGACGTTGGGATTAAAATGGTCTAACGTGTAAGATATTACACTGCCCACATGTATAAGGAGAGTTCGGAACACGACTCTAAACTTTCAAGTCCTTTTGAGTAAAAAATTAAGTGACTTGACGTCGTATCTCCATAGGTCAAAAGAGATACGACGTTGGGATTAAAATGGCTTAACGTGTAAGATATAACACTGCCCACACCGATAAGAAGTTTTGGAATGATGCTCGAACGATTCAAGTCCATTGAGAAATAAATTGAAGGACATGATGCCGTATCCCCATAGGTCTTCAGAGATACGACGTTGGATTAAAATGGTCTAACGTGTTAAATAATACACTGTCCACATGTATAAGGAGTGTTCGGAACGCGACTCTAAACTTTCAAGTCCTTTTGAGTAAAAAATTAAGTGACTTGCCGTCGTATCTCCATAGGTCTTGAGAGATACGACGTTGGGATTAAAATTGTCTAACGTGTAAAATATTACACTGCCCACATGTACAAGGAGTGTTCGGAACGCGACTCTAAACTTTCAAGTCCTTTTGAGTAAAAAATTAAGTGGCTTGACGTCGTATCTCCATAGGTCTTGAGAGATACGACGTTTGGATTAAAATGGTCTAACGTGTAAGATAATACACTGCCCACACCAATAAGTAGTTTTGGAATGATACTCGAACGATTCAAGTCCATTGAGAAATAAATTGAAGGACATGATGTCGTATCCCCATAGGTCTTGAGAGATACGACGTTGGTATTAAAATGGTCTAACGTGTAAGATATTACACTGCCCACATGTACAAGGAGTGTTCGGAACGCAACTATAAACTTTGAAGTCCTTTTGAGTAAAAAATTAAGTGACTTGACGTCGTATCTCCATAGGTCTTGAGAGATACGACGTTGGGATTAAAATTGTCTAACGTGTAAAATATTACACTGCCCACATGTATAAGGAGTGTTCGGAACGCGACTCTAAACTTTCAAGTCCTTTTGAGTAAAAAATTAAGTGGTTGACGTCGTATCTCCATAGGTCTTGAGAGATACGACGTTGGGATTAAAATGGTCTAACGTGTAAGATATTACACTGCCCACATGTATAAGGAGTGTTCGGAACGCGACTCTAAACTTTCAAGTCCTTTTGAGTAAAAAATTAAGTGACTTGACGTCGTATCTCCATAGGTCAAAAGAGATACGACGTTGGGATTAAAATGGTCTAACGTGTAAGATATAACACTGCCCACACCGATAAGCAGTTTTCGAATGATGCTCGAACGATTCAAGTCCATTGAGAAATAAATTGAAGGACATGATGTCGTATCCCCATAGGTCTTGAGAGATACGACGTTGGGATTAAAATTGTCTAACGTGTAAGATATAACAGTGCCCACACCGATAAGGAGTTTTTCGAATGATACTCGAACGATTCAAGTCCATTGAGTCATAAATTGAAGGACATGAAGTCGTATCCCCATAGGTCTTCAGAGATACGACGTTTGGATTAAAATGGTCTAACGTGTAAAATATTACACTGCCCACATGTATAAGGAGTGTTCGGAACGTGACTCTAAACTTTCAAGTCCTTTTGAGTAAAAAATTAAGTGACTTGACGTCGTATCTCCATAGGTCTTGAGAGATACGACGTTGGGATTAAAATGGTCTAACGTGTAAGATATAACACTGCACACACCGATAAGGAGTTTTGGAATGATACTCGAACGATTCAAGTCCATTGAGACATAAATTGAAGGACATGAAGTCGTATCCCCATAGGTCTTGAGAGATACGACGTTGGGATTAAAATGGTCTAACGTGTAAGATATAACACTGCCCACACCGATAAGGAGTTTTGGAATGATACTCGAACGATTCAAGTCCATTGAGTCATATAAATTGAAGGACTTGACGTCGTATCTCCATAGGTCTTGAGAGATACGACGTTGGGATTAAAATTGTCTAACGTGTAAAATATTACACTGCCCACATGTATAAGGAGTGTTCGGAACGCGACTCTAAACTTTCAAGTCCTTTTGAGTAAAAAATTAAGTGACTTGACGTCGTATCTCCATAGGTCAAAAGAGATATGACGTTGGGATTAAAATGGTCTAACGTGTAAGATATAACACTGCCCACACCGATAAGAAGTTTTCAAATGATGATCGAACGATTCAAGTCCATTGAGAAATAAATTGAAGGACATGATGCCGTATCCCCATAGGTCTTGAGAGATACGACGTTGGGATTAAAATTGTCTAACGTGTAAGATATAACAGTGCCCACACCGATAAGGAGTTTTTCGAATGATACTCGAACGATTCAAGTCCATTGAGTCATAAATTGAAGGACATGAAGTCGTATCCCCATAGGTCTTCAGAGATACGACGTTTGGATTAAAATTGTCTAACGTGTAAAATATTACACTGCCCACATGAATAAGGAGTGTTCGGAACGCGACTCTAAACTTTCAAGTCCTTTTGAGTAAAAAATTAAGTGACTTGACGTCGTATCTCCATAGGTCTTGAGAGATACGACGTTGGGATTAAAATGATCTAACGTGTAAGATATTACACTGCCCACATGTATAATGAGTGTTCGAAACGCGACTCTAAACTTTCAAGTCCTTTTGAGTAAAAAATTAAGTGACTTGGCGTCGTATCTCCATAGGTCTTGAGAGATACGACGTTGGGATTCAAATGGTCTAACGTGTAAGATATTACACTGCCCACATGTATAAGGAGTGTTCGGAACGCGACTCTAATCTTTCAAGTCCTTTTGAATAAAAAATTAAGTTACTTGACGTCGTATCTCCATAGGTCTTGAGAGATACGACGTTGGGATTAAAATGGTCTAACGTGTAAGATAATACACTGCCCACATGTATAAGGAGTGTTCGGAACGCGACTCTAAACTTTCAAGTCCTTTTGAGTAAAAAATTAAGTGACTTGGCGTCGTATCTCCATAGGTCTTGAGAGATACGACGTTGGGATTCAAATGGTCTAACGTGTAAGATATTACACTGCCCACATGTATAAGGAGTGTTCGGAACGCGACTCTAATCTTTCAAGTCCTTTTGAGTAAAAATTAAGTGACTTGACGTCGTATCTCCATAGGTCTTGAGAGATACGACGTTGGGATTAAAATGGTCTAACGTGTAAGATAATACACTGCCCACATGTATAAGGAGTGTTCGGAACGCGACTCTAAACTTTCAAGTCCTTTTGAGTAGAAAATTAAGTGACTTGGCGTCGTATCTCCATAGATCTTGAGAGATATGACGTTGGGATTAAAATGGTCTAACGTGTAAGATATTACACTGCCCACATGTATAAGGAGAGTTCGGAACACGACTCTAAACTTTCAAGTCCTTTTGAGTAAAAAATTAAGTGACTTGACGTCGTATCTCCATAGGTCAAAAGAGATACGACGTTGGGATTAAAATGGCTTAACGTGTAAGATATAACACTGCCCACACCGATAAGAAGTTTTGGAATGATGCTCGAACGATTCAAGTCCATTGAGAAATAAATTGAAGGACATGATGCCGTATCCCCATAGGTCTTCAGAGATACGACGTTGGATTAAAATGGTCTAACGTGTTAAATAATACACTGTCCACATGTATAAGGAGTGTTCGGAACGCGACTCTAAACTTTCAAGTCCTTTTGAGTAAAAAATTAAGTGACTTGCCGTCGTATCTCCTAAGGGTGCACACGGGTCGGGTTGAACCCGAAACCGACCCGAACCCGACTGGACGGGTCGGGTTGGGTCGGGTTGGTAGGTGTTTCGGGTTGGGTTGGGTTAGAAATTTCTGAAACCCGAATTTTCGGGTCGGGTTCGGGTTGAAGGGGTCGGGTTGACCCAACCCGACCCGAACCCGCTAAATCCCCTCTCTAATTCACTGAATAACCCGAATACCCATTAAACCCGCCTAAATACCTGAACCCGAATACCTCAACACCCGATTGACCTGAATACCCACCCTCCCCACGCGGAAATCCCCACACCAAAATCCCAAATCCCTCCCGACCTAAATCTCGACGCGGAAATCTCCGCCCTGATCCCTCTCCCTCTCCGAATCCACCAAAATCCCTCTCCCTCTCCGTCTCCTCTTGCTCACTCGAAACACCCTTTCGCTCTCCTCCCACCGTAACCTCCCTTCCTGATCCCTCCTAATCCCTAATCCATTCGCAGAGGAGACATGGTCGTTCCTCATCAGGAACCTCATTGAATGCGTCAAGGATGCTAGGTCTTCAGGAACCTCACGACCTCCGAAGATCACCTTCGCTAAGTTGCTTAGGACTGCCGTGCAGCGTGCCGAGGATGCTAGGTCTTCAGGTGACACACACTCTTAGATCTTTCCTTAGCGCTTAATGATCATGTACTTGTGTTGGGAAGCTACGTGTTTCGTTTGTTGTAAATGTGGTTCCAGGAAGAAGAAGAAGAAGTAGATTTGGTGTGTTTTGATTAATCGTTGAATAATGTAACACTTTAATGTTGCCTCTAAGATGCTTTGATTTTTCCCCCAATATGTTCAACCCGAAAATTTCGAACAGTAGGTTGTGTACTTCGGGTCCAATCCGACCCAACCCGACCCAACCCGAAAATTTTGGGTCGGGTTGGGTTCAACCCGAATGGGTTCGGGTTCGGGTTCGGGTTGGGTATTTCCCTAACCCGAAAATTTCGGGTTGGGTCGGGTTACAGCCCAAACCCGACCCAACCCGACCCGTGTGCACCCCTAGTATCTCCATAGGTCTTGAGAGATACGACGTTGGGATTAAAATTGTCTAACGTGTAAAATATTACACTGCCCACATGTACAAGGAGTGTTCGGAACGCGACTCTAAACTTTCAAGTCCTTTTGAGTAAAAAATTAAGTGGCTTGACGTCGTATCTCCATAGGTCTTGAGAGATACGACGTTTGGATTAAAATGGTCTAACGTGTAAGATAATACACTGCCCACACCAATAAGTAGTTTTGGAATGATACTCGAACGATTCAAGTCCATTGAGAAATAAATTGAAGGACATGATGTCGTATCCCCATAGGTCTTGAGAGATACGACGTTGGTATTAAAATGGTCTAACGTGTAAGATATTACACTGCCCACATGTACAAGGAGTGTTCGGAACGCAACTATAAACTTTGAAGTCCTTTTGAGTAAAAAATTAAGTGACTTGACGTCGTATCTCCATAGGTCTTGAGAGATACGACGTTGGGATTAAAATTGTCTAACGTGTAAAATATTACACTGCCCACATGTATAAGGAGTGTTCGGAACGCGACTCTAAACTTTCAAGTCCTTTTGAGTAAAAAATTAAGTGGTTGACGTCGTATCTCCATAGGTCTTGAGAGATACGACGTTGGGATTAAAATGGTCTAACGTGTAAGATATTACACTGCCCACATGTATAAGGAGTGTTCGGAACGCGACTCTAAACTTTCAAGTCCTTTTGAGTAAAAAATTAAGTGACTTGACGTCGTATCTCCATAGGTCAAAAGAGATACGACGTTGGGATTAAAATGGTCTAACGTGTAAGATATAACACTGCCCACACCGATAAGCAGTTTTCGAATGATGCTCGAACGATTCAAGTCCATTGAGAAATAAATTGAAGGACATGATGCCGTATCCCCATAGGTCTTGAGAGATACGACGTTGGGATTAAAATTGTCTAACGTGTAAGATATAACAGTGCCCACACCGATAAGGAGTTTTTCGAATGATACTCGAACGATTCAAGTCCATTGAGTCATAAATTGAAGGACATGAAGTCGTATCCCCATAGGTCTTCAGAGATACGACGTTTGGATTAAAATGGTCTAACGTGTAAAATATTACACTGCCCACATGTATAAGGAGTGTTCGGAACGTGACTCTAAACTTTCAAGTCCTTTTGAGTAAAAAATTAAGTGACTTGACGTCGTATCTCCATAGGTCTTGAGAGATACGACGTTGGGATTAAAATGGTCTAACGTGTAAGATATAACACTGCACACACCGATAAGGAGTTTTGGAATGATACTCGAACGATTCAAGTCCATTGAGACATAAATTGAAGGACATGAAGTCGTATCCCCATAGGTCTTGAGAGATACGACGTTGGGATTAAAATGGTCTAACGTGTAAGATATAACACTGCCCACACCGATAAGGAGTTTTGGAATGATACTCGAACGATTCAAGTCCATTGAGTCATATAAATTGAAGGACTTGACGTCGTATCTCCATAGGTCTTGAGAGATACGACGTTGGGATTAAAATTGTCTAACGTGTAAAATATTACACTGCCCACATGTATAAGGAGTGTTCGGAACGCGACTCTAAACTTTCAAGTCCTTTTGAGTAAAAAATTAAGTGACTTGACGTCGTATCTCCATAGGTCAAAAGAGATATGACGTTGGGATTAAAATGGTCTAACGTGTAAGATATAACACTGCCCACACCGATAAGAAGTTTTCAAATGATGATCGAACGATTCAAGTCCATTGAGAAATAAATTGAAGGACATGATGCCGTATCCCCATAGGTCTTGAGAGATACGACGTTGGGATTAAAATTGTCTAACGTGTAAGATATAACAGTGCCCACACCGATAAGGAGTTTTTCGAATGATACTCGAACGATTCAAGTCCATTGAGTCATAAATTGAAGGACATGAAGTCGTATCCCCATAGGTCTTCAGAGATACGACGTTTGGATTAAAATTGTCTAACGTGTAAAATATTACACTGCCCACATGAATAAGGAGTGTTCGGAACGCGACTCTAAACTTTCAAGTCCTTTTGAGTAAAAAATTAAGTGACTTGACGTCGTATCTCCATAGGTCTTGAGAGATACGACGTTGGGATTAAAATGATCTAACGTGTAAGATATTACACTGCCCACATGTATAATGAGTGTTCGAAACGCGACTCTAAACTTTCAAGTCCTTTTGAGTAAAAAATTAAGTGACTTGGCGTCGTATCTCCATAGGTCTTGAGAGATACGACGTTGGGATTCAAATGGTCTAACGTGTAAGATATTACACTGCCCACATGTATAAGGAGTGTTCGGAACGCGACTCTAATCTTTCAAGTCCTTTTGAATAAAAAATTAAGTTACTTGACGTCGTATCTCCATAGGTCTTGAGAGATACGACGTTGGGATTAAAATGGTCTAACGTGTAAGATAATACACTGCCCACATGTATAAGGAGTGTTCGGAACGCGACTCTAAACTTTCAAGTCCTTTTGAGTAGAAAATTAAGTGACTTGGCGTCGTATCTCCATAGATCTTGAGAGATACGACGTTGGGATTAAAATGGTCTAACGTGTAAGATATTACACTGCCCACATGTATAAGGAGTGTTCGGAACGCGACTCTAAACTTTCAAGTCCTTTTGAGTAAACAATTAAGTGACTTGACGTCGTATCTCCATAGGTCTTGAGAGATACGACGTTGGGATTAAAATGGTCTAACGTGTAAGATATTACACTGCCCACATGTATAAGGAGTGTTCGGATCGCGACTCTAATCTTTCAAGTCCTTTTGAGTAAAAATTAAGTGACTTGACGTCGTATCTCCATAGGTCTTGAGAGATACGACGTTGGGATTAAAATGATCTAACGTGTAAGATAATACACTGCGCACACCGATAAGGAGTTTTGGAACGATACTCGAACGATTCAAGTCCATTGAGAAATAAATTGAAGGACATGATGTCGTATCCCCATAGGTCTTGAGAGATACGACGTTGGGATTAAAATGGTCTAACGTGTAAGATATAACACTGCCCACACCGATAAGGAGTTTTGGAATGATACTCGAACGATTCAAGTCCATTGAGTCATATAAATTGAAGGACATGATGTCGTATCTCCATAGGTCTTGAGAGATACGACGTTGGGATTAAAATTGTCTAGCGTGTAAGATATTACACTGCCCACATGTATAAGGAGTGTTCGGAACGCGACTCTAAACTTTCAAGTCCTTTTGAGTAAAAATTAAGTGACTTGACGTCGTATCTCCATAGGTCTTGAGAGATACGACGTTGGGATTAAAATTGTCTAACGTGTAAAATATTACACTGCCCACATGTATAAGGAGTGTTCGGAACGCGACTCTAAACTTTCAAGTCCTTTTGAGTAAAAAATTAAGTGACTTGACGTCGTATCTCCATAGGTCTTGAGAGATACGACGTCTGGATTAAAATGGTCTAACGTGTAAGATAATACACTACCCACACCAATAAGTAGTTTTGGAATGATACTCGAACGATTCAAGTCTATTGAGAAATAAATTGAAGGACATGATGTCGTATCCCCATAGGTCTTGAGAGATACGACGTTGGGATTAAAATGGTCTAACGTGTAAAATATTACACTGCCCACATGTATAAGGAGTGTTCGGAACGCGACTTTAAACTTTCAAGTCCTTTTGAGTAAAAAATTAAGTGGCTTGACGTCGTATCTCCATAGGTCTTGAGAGATACGACGTTGGGATTAAAATGGTCTAACGTGTAAGATATTACACTGCCCACATGTATAAGGAGTGTTCGGAACGCGACTCTAAACTTTCAAGTCCTTTTGAGTAGAAAATTAAGTGACTTGGCGTCGTATCTCCATAGATCTTGAGAGATACGACGTTGGGATTAAAATGGTATAACGTGTAAGATATTACACTGCCCACATGTATAAGAAGAGTTCGGACGCGACTCTAAACTTTCAAGTCCTTTTGAGTAAAAAATTAAGTGACTTGACGTCGTATCTCCATAGGTCAAAAGAGATACGACGTTGGGATTAAAATGGCTTAACGTGTAAGATATAACACTACCCACACCGATAAGAAGTTTTGGAATGATGCTCGAACGATTCAAGTCCATTGAGAAATAAATTGAAGGACATGATGCCGTATCCCCATAGGTCTTCAGAGATACGACGTTGGGATTAAAATGGTCTAACGTGTTAAATAATACACTATCCACATGTATAAGGAGTGTTCGGAACGCGACTTTTAACTTTCAAGTCCTTTTGAGTAAAAAATTAAGTGACTTGACGTCGTATCTCCATAGGTCTTGAGAGATACGACGTTGGGATTAAAATTGTCTAACGTGTAAAATATTACACTGCCCACATGTATAAGGAGTGTTCGGAACGCGACTCTAAACTTTCAAGTCCTTTTGAGTAAAAAATTAAGTGACTTGACGTCGTATCTCCATAGGTCTTGAGAGATACGACGTTTGGATTAAAATGGTCTAACGTGTAAGATAATACACTGCCCACACCAATAAGTAGTTTTGGAATGATACTCGAACGATTCAAGTCCATTGAGAAATAAATTGAAGGACATGATGTCGTATGCCCATAGGTCTTGAGAGATACGACGTTGGGATTAAAATGGTCTAACGTGTAAGATAATACACTGCCCACACCAATAAGTAGTTTTGGAATGATACTCGAACGATTCAAGTCCATTGAGAAATAAATTGAAGGACATGATGTCGTATGCCCATAGGTCTTGAGAGATACGACGTTGGGATTAAAATGGTCTAACGTGTAAGATATTACACTGCCCACATGTACAAGGAGTGTTCGGAACGCAACTATAAACTTTCAAGTCCTTTTGAGTAAAAAATTAAGTGACTTGACGTCGTATCTCCATAGGTCTTGAGAGATACGACGTTGGGATTAAAATTGTCTAACGTGTAAAATATTACACTGCCCACATGTATAAGGAGTGTTCGGAACGCGACTCTAAACTTTCAAGTCCTTTTGAGTAAAAAATTAAGTGACTTGACGTCGTATCTCCATAGGTCTTGAGAGATACGACGCTGGGATTAAAATGGTCTAACGTGTAAGCTATAACACTACCCACACCGATAAGGAGTTTTGGAATGATACTCGAACGATTCAAGTCCATTGAGTCATAAATTGAAGGACATGATGTCGTAACCCCATAGGTCTTGAGAGATACGACGTTGGGATTAAAATGGTTTAACGTGTAAGATATTACACTGCCCACATGTATAATGAGTGTTCGGAACGCGACTCTAAACTTTCAAGTCCTTTTGAGTAAAAAATTAAGTGACTTGGCGTCGTATGTCCATAGGTCTTGAGAGATACGACGTTGGGATTCAAATGGTCTAACGTGTAAGATATTACACTGCCCAGATGTATAAGGAGTGTTCGGAACGCGACTCTAATCTTTCAAGTCCTTTTGAGTATAAAATTAAGTGACTTGACGTCGTATCTCCATAGGTCTTGAGAGATACGACGTTGGGATTAAAATGGTCTAACGTGTAAGATAATACACTGCCCACATGTATAAGGAGTGTTCGGAACGCGACTCTAAACTTTCAAGTCCTTTTGAGTAAAAAAATTAAGTGACTTGACGTCGTATCTCCATAGGTCTTGAGAGATACGACGTTGGGATTAAAATTGTCTAACGTGTAAAATATTACACTGCCCACATGTATAAGTTGTGTTCGGAACACGACCCTAAACTTTCAAGTCCTTTTGAATAAAAAATTAAGTTACTTGACGTCGTATCTCCATAGGTCTTGAGAGATACGACGTTGGGATTAAAATGGTGTAACGTGTAAGCTATAACACTACCCATACCGATAAGGAGTTTTGGAATGATACTCGAACGATTCAAGTCCATTGAGTCATAAATCGAAGGACATTATGTCGTATCCCCATAGGTCTTGAGAGATACGACGTTGGGATTAAAATGGTTTAACGTGTAAGATATTACACTGCCCACATGTATAATGAGTGTTCGGAACGCGACTCTAAACTTTCAAGTCCTTTTGAGTAAAAAATTAAGTGACTTGGCGTCGTATGTCCATAGGTCTTGAGAGATACGACGTTGGGATTCAAATGGTCTAACGTGTAAGATATTACACTGCCCAGATGTATAAGGAGTGTTCGGAACGCGACTCTAATCTTTTAAGTCCTTTTGAGTAAAAAATTAAGTGACTTGACGTCGTATCTCCATAGGTCTTGAGAGATACGACGTTGGGATTAAAATGGTCTAACGTGTAAAATATTACACTGCCCACATGTATAAGGAGTGTTCGGAACGCGACTCTAAACTTTCAAGTCCTTTTGAGTAAAAATTAAGTGACTTGACGTCGTATCTCCATAGGTCTTGAGAGATACGACGTTGGGATTAAAATGATCTAACGTGTAAGATATTACACTGCCCACATGTATAATGAGTGTTCGAAACACGACTCTAAACTTTCAAGTCCTTTTGAGTAAAAAATTAAGTGACTTGGCGTCGTATCTCCATAGGTCTTGAGAGATACGACGTTGGGATTCAAATGGTCTAACGTGTAAGATATTACACTGCCCACATGTATAAGGAGTGTTCGGAACGCGACTCTAATCTTTCAAGTCCTTTTGAGTAAAAAATTAAGTTACTTGACGTCGTATCTCCATAGGTCTTGAGAGATACGACGTTGGGATTAAAATGGCCTAACGTGTAAGATAATACACTGCCCACATGTATAAGGAGTTTTCGGAACGCGACTCTAAACTTTCAAGTCCTTTTGAGTAGAAAATTAAGTGACTTGGCGTCGTATCTCCATAGATCTTGAGAGATACGACGTTGGGATTAAAATGGTCTAACGTGTAAGATATTACACTGCCCACATGTATAAGGAGTGTTCGGAACGCGACTCTAAACTTTCAAGTCCTTTTGAGTAAAAAATTAAGTGACTTGACGTCGTATCTCCATAGGTCAAAAGAGATACGACGTTGAGATTAAAATGGCTTAACGTGTAAGATATAACACTGCCCACACCGATAAGAAGTTTTGGAATGATGCTCGAACGATTCAAGTCCATTGAGAAATAAATTGAAGGACATGATGCCGTATCCCCATAGGTCTTCAGAGATACGACATTGGGATTAAAATGGTCTAACGTGTTTAATAATACACTGTCCACATGTATAAGGAGTGTTCGGAACGCGACTCTAAACTTTCAAGTCCTTTTGAGTAAAAATTAAAGTGACTTGACGTCGTCTCTCCATAGGTCTTGAGAGATACGACGTTGGGATTAAAATTGTCTAACGTGTAAAATATTACACTGCCCACATGTATAAGGAGTGTTCGGAACGCGACACTAAACTTTCAAGTCCATTTGAGTAAAAAATTAAGTGACTTGACGTCGTATCTCCATAGGTCTTGAGAGATACGACGTTGGGATTAAAATGGTCTAACGTGTAAGATAATACACTGCCCACATGTATAAGGAGTGTTCGGAACGCGACTCTAAACTTTCAAGTCCTTTTGAGTAAAAAATTAAGTGACTTGACGTCGTATCTCCATAGGTCTTGAGAGATACGACGTTGGGATTAAAATGGTCTAACGTGTAAGATATTACACGTCCCACATGTATAAGGAGTGTTCGGAACGCGACTCTAAACTTTCAAGTCCTTTTGAGTAAAAAATTAAGTGACTTGACGTCGTATCTCCAAAGGTCTTGAGAGATACGACGTTGGGATTAAAATTGTCTAACGTGAAAAATATTACACTGCCCACATGTATAAGTTGTGTTCGGAACGCGACTCTAAACTTTCAAGTCCTTTTGAGTAAAAAATTACGTGACTTGACGTCGTATCTCCATAGGTCTTGAGAGATACGACGTTGGGATTAAAATGGTCTAACGTGTACGATAATACACTGCCCACACCGATAAGGAGTTTTGGAATGATACTCGAACGATTCAAGTCCATTGAGTAAAAAATTAAGTGACTTGACGTCGTATCTCCATAGGTCTTGAGAGATACGACGTTGGGATTAAAATGGTCTAACGTGTAAGATATTACACTGCCCACATGTATAAGGAGTGTTCGGAACGCGACTCTAAACTTTCAAGTCCTTTTGAGTAGAAAATTATGTGACTTGGCGTCGTATCTCCATAGATCTTGAGAGATACGACGTTGGGATTAAAATGATCTAACGTGTAAGATTTACACTGCCCACATGTATAATGAGTGTTCGGAACGCGACTCTAAACTTTCAAGTCCTTTTGAGTAAAAAATTAAGTGACTTGACGTCGTATCTCCAAAGGTCTTGAGAGATACGACGTTGGGATTAAAATTGTCTAACGTGAAAAATATTACACTGCCCACATGTATAAGTTGTGTTCGGAACGCGACTCTAAACTTTCAAGTCCTTTTGAGTAAAAAATTAAGTGACTTGACGTCGTATCTCCATAGGTCTTGAGAGATACGACGTTGGGATTAAAATGGTCTAACGTGTAAGATAATACACTGCCCACACCGATAAGGAGTTTTGGAATGATACTCGAACGATTCAAGTCCATTGAGAAATAAATTGAAGGACATGATGCCGTATCCCCATAGTCCTTGAAATATACGACGTTGGGATTAAAATGGTCTAACGTGTAAAATAATACACTGCCCACATGTATAAGGAGTGTTCGGAACGCGACTCTAAACATTCAAGTCCTTTTGAGTAAAAAATTAAGTGACTTGACGTCGTATCTCCATAGGTCTTGAGAGATACGACGTTGGGATTAAAATGGTCTAACGTGTAAGATAATACACTGCCCACATGTATAAGGAGTGTTCGGAACGCGACTCTAAACTTTCAAGTCCTTTTGAGTAAAAAATTAAGTGACTTGACGTCGTATCTCCATAGGTCTTGAGAGATACGACGTTGGGATTAAAATGGTCTATCTAACGTGTAAGATATTACACTGCCCACATGTATAAGGAGTGTTCGGAACGCGACTCTAAACTTTCAAGTCATTTTGAGTAGAAAATTAAGTGACTTGGCATCGTATCTCCATAGATCTTGAGAGATACGACGTTGGGATTAAAATGATCTAACGTGTAAGATAATACACTGCCCACACCGATAAGGAGTTTTGGAACGATACTCGAACGATTCAAGTCCATTGAGAAATAAATTGAAGGACATGATGTCGTATCCCCATAGGTCTTGAGAGATACGACGTTGGGATTAAAATGGTCTAACGTGTAAGATAGATATTACACTTACTATACGGATAATGTGTTTTTGGAACGATACTCGTACGATTCAAGTCTACTGGGTTAAAAATTTAAGGACATGACGTCGTATTTGCATTGGTCAAGAGAAATACGACGTTGGGATTGAAATGGTCTAACGTGTAAGATATTACACTGACCACACAGATAAGGAATTTTCGGAACGCGACTCAACCTATCAAGTTCTTTGAATAAAAAATTGAGGGACTTGACGTCGTATCTCCAAAGGTAGAGAGAGATAAGACGTTGGGATTAAAATGGTGTGAGATATTAGACTAACCACATGTAAGGAATTTTTGGAATGATAATCGAACGATTCAAGTCCATAAGTCATAATTGAACGACTCTAAACTTTCAAGTCCTTTTGAGTAAAAAATTAAGTGACTTGACGTCGTATCTCCATAGGTCTTGGGAGATTCAACGTTGGGATTTAAATTGTCTAACGTGTAAAACATTACACTGCCCACATGTATAAGGAGTGCTCGGAACGCGACTCTAAACTTTCAAGTCCTTTTGAGTAAAAAATTAAGTGACTTGACGTCGTATCTCCATAGGTCTTGAGAGATACGACGTTGGGATTAAAATGGTCTAACGTGTACGATAATACACTGCCCACACCGATAAGGAGTTTTGGAATGATACTCGAACGATTCAAGTCCATTGAGTAAAAAATTAAGTGACTTGACGTCGTATCTCCATAGGTCTTGAGAGATACGACGTTGGGATTAAAATGGTCTAACGTGTAAGATATTACACTGCCCACATGTATAAGGAGTGTTCGGAACGCGACTCTAAACTTTCAAGTCCTTTTGAGTAGAAAATTAAGTGACTTGGCGTTGTATCTTCATAGATCTTGAGAGATACGACGTTGGGATTAAAATGATCTAACGTGTAAGATATTACACTGCCCACATGTATAATGAGTGTTCGGAACGCGACTCTAAACTTTCAAGTCCGTTTGAGTAAAAAATTAAGTGACTTGACGTCGTATCTCCATAGGTCTTGAGAGATACGACGTTGGGATTAAAATGGTCTAACGTGTAAGATATTACACTGCCCACATGTATAAGGAGTGTTCGGAACGCGACTCTAAACTTTCAAGTCCTTTTGAGTAGAAAATTAAGTGACTTGGCGTCGTATCTCCATAGATCTTGAGAGATACGACGTTGGGATTAAAATGATCTAACGTGTAAGATATTACACTGCCCACATGTATAATGAGTGTTCGGAACGCGACTCTAAACTTTCAAGTCCTTTTGAGTAAAAAATTAAGTGACTTGACGTCGTATCTCCAAAGGTCTTGAGAGATACGACGTTGGGATTAAAATTGTCTAACGTGAAAAATATTACACTGCCCACATGTATAAGTTGTGTTCGGAACGCTACTCTAAACTTTCAAGTCCTTTTGAGTAAAAAATTAAGTGACTTGACGTCGTATCTCCATAGGTCTTGAGAGATACGACGTTGGGATTAAAATGGTCTAACGTGTAAGATAATACACAGCCCACACCGATAAGGAGTTTTGGAATGATACTCGAACGATTCAAGTCCATTGAGAAATAAATTAAAGGACATGATGCCGTATCCCCATAGGTCTTGAGAGATACGACGTTGGGCTTAAAATTGTCTAACGTGTAAGATAATACACTGCCCACACCGATAAGGAGTTTTGGAATGATACACGAACGATTCAAGTCCATTGAGTCATAAATTGAAGGACATGACGTCGTATCTCCATAGGTCTTGCGAGATACGACGTTGGGATTAAAATGGTCTAACGTGTAAGATAATACACTGCCCACATGTATAAGGAGTGTTCGGAACGCGACTCTAAACTTTCAAGTCCTTTTGAGTAGAAAATTATGTGACTTGGCGTCGTATCTCCATAGATCTTGAGAGATACGACGTTGGGATTAAAATGATCTAACGTGTAAGATTTACACTGCCCACATGTATAATGAGTGTTCGGAACGCGACTCTAAACATTCAAGTCCTTTTGAGTAAAAAATTAAGTGACTTGACGTCGTATCTCCAAAGGTCTTGAGAGATACGACGTTGGGATTAAAATTGTCTAACGTGAAAAATATTACACTGCCCACATGTATAAGTTGTGCTCGGAACGCGACTCTAAACTTTCATGTCCTTTTGAGTAAAAAATTAAGTGACTTGACGTCGTATCTCCATAGGTCTTGAGAGATACGACGTTGGGATTAAAATGGTCTAACGTGTAAGATAATACACTGCCCACACCGATAAGGAGTTTTGGAATGATACTCGAACGATTCAAGTCCATTGAGAAATAAATTGAAGGACATGATGCCGTATCCCCAGAGGTCTTGAGAGATACGACGTTGGGCTTAAAATTGTCTAACGTGTAAGATAATACACTGCCCACACCGATAAGGAGTTTTGGAATGATACACGAACGATTCAAGTCCATTGAGTCATAAATTGAAGGACATGACGTCGTATCTCCATAGGTCTTGCGAGATACGACGTTGGGATTAAAATGGTCTAACGTGTAAGATAATACACTGCCCACATGTATAAGGAGTGTTCGGAACGCGACTCTAAACTTTCAAGTCCTTTTGAGTAGAAAATTAAGTGACTTGGCGTCGTATCTCCATAGATCTTGAGAGATAAGACATTGGCATTAAAATGGTCTAACGTGTAAGATATTACACTGCCCACATGTATAAGGAGTGTTCGGAACGCGACTCTAAACTTTCAAGTCCTTTTGAGTAAAAAATTAAGTGACTTGACGTCGTATCTCCAAAGGTCTTGAGAGATACGACGTTGGGATTAAAATTGTCTAACGTGAAAAATATTACACTGCCCACATGTATAAGTTGTGTTCGGAACGCGACTCTAAACTTTCAAGTCCTTTTGAGTAAAAAATTAAGTGACTTGACGTCGTATCTCCATAGGTCTTGAGAGATACGACGTTGGGATTAAAATGGTCTAACGTGTAAGATAATACACTGCCCACACCGATAAGGAGTTTTGGAATGATACTCGAACGATTCAAGTCCATTGAGAAATAAATTGAAGGACATGATGTCGTATCCCCATAGGTCTTGAGAGATACGACGTTGGGATTAAAATGGTCTAACGTGTAAGATAATACACTGCCCACACCGATAAGGAGTTTTGGAATGATACTCGAACGATTCAAGTCCATTGAATCATAAATTAGAGGACATGACGTCGTATCTCCATAGGGCTTGCGAGATACGACGTTGGGATTAAAATGGTCTAACGTGTAAGATAATACACTGCCCACATGTATAAGGAGTGTTCGGACCGCGACAATTAAGTGACTTTAAACTTTCAAGTGCTTTTGAGTAGAAAATTAAGTGACTTGGCGTCGTATCTCCATAGATCTTGAGAGATACGACGTTGGGATTAAAATGGTCTAACGTGTAATATATTACACTGCCCACATGTATAAGGAGTGTTCGGGACGCGACTCTAAACTTTCAAGTCTTTTTGAGTAAAAAATTAAGTGACTTGACGTCGTATCTCCATAGGTCTTGAGAGATACGACGTTGGGATTAAAATTGTCTAACGTGTAAAATATTACACTGCCCACATGTATAAGCAGTGTTCGGAACGCGACTCTAAACTTTCAAGTCCTTTTGAGTAAAAAATTAAGTGACTTGACGTCGTATCTCCATAGGTCTTGAGAGATACGACGTTGGGATTCAAATGGTCTAACGTGTAAGATATTACACTGCCCAGATGTATAAGGAGTGTTCGGAACGCGACTCTAATCTTTCAAGTCCTTTTGAGTAAAAAATTAAGTGACTTGACGTCGTATCTCCATAGGTCTTGAGAGATACGACGTTGGGATTAAAATGGTCTAACGTGTAAGATAATACACTGCCCACATGTATAAGGAGTGTTCGGAACGCGACTCTAAACTTTCAAGTCCTTTTGAGTAAAAAAATTAAGTGACTTGACGTCGTATCTCCATAGGTCTTGAGAGATACGACGTTGGGATTAAAATTGTCTAACGAGTTACACTGCCCACATGTATAAGCAGTGTTCGGAACGCGACTCTAAACTTTCAAGTCCTTTTGAGTAAAAAATTAAGTGACTTGACGTCGTATCTCCATAGGTCTTGAGAGATACGACGTTGGGATTAAAATGGTCTAACGTGTAAGATATTACACTGCCCACATGTATAAGGAGTGTTCGGAACGCGACTCTAAACTTTCAAGTCCTTTTAAGTAAAAAATTAAGTGACTTGACGTCGTATCTCCATAGGTCTTGAGAGATACGACGTTGGGATTAAAATGGTCTAACGTGTAAGATAATACACTGCCCACACCGATAAGGAGTTTTGGAATGATACTCGAACGATTCAAGTCCATTGAGAAATAAATTGAAGGACAAGATGTCGTATCCCCATAGGTCTTGAGAGATACGACGTTGGGATTAAAATGGTCTAACGTGTAAGATAATACACTGCCCACACCGATAGGGAGTTTTGGAATGATACTCGAACGATTCAAGTCCATTGAGTCATAAATTGAAGGACATGACGTCGTATCTCCATAGGTCTTGCGAGATACGACGTTGGGATTAAAATGGTCTAACGTGTAAGATAATACACTGCCCACATGTATAAGGAGTGTTCGGAACGCGACTCTAAACTTTCAAGTCCTTTTGAGTAGAAAATTAAGTGACTTGGCGTCGTATCTCCATAGATCTTGAGAGATACGACGTTGGGATTAAAATGGTCTAACGTGTAAGATATTACACTGCCTACATGTATAAGGAGTGTTCGGAACGCGACTCTAAACTTTCAAGTCCTTTTGAGTAAAAAATTAAGTGACTTGACGTCGTATCTCCATAGGTCTTGAGAGATACGACGTTGGGATTAAAATTGTCTAACGTGTAAAATATTACACTGCCCACATGTATAAGCAGTGTTCGGAACGCAACTCTAAACTTTCAAGTCCTTTTGAGTAAAAAATTAAGTGACTTGACGTCGTATCTCCATAGGTCTTGAGAGATACGACGTTGGGATTAAAATGGTCTAACGTGTAAGATAGAACACTGCCTACACCGATAAGGAGTTTTTCGAATGATACTCGAACGATTCATGTCCATTGAGTCATAAATTGAAGGACATGATGTCCTATCCCCATAGGTCTGGAGAGATGCGACGTTGGGATTAAAATTGTCTAACGTGTAAGATATAACACTGACCACACCGATAAGGATTGTTTGGAACGCGACTCTAAACTTTCATGTCCTTTTGAGTAAGAAATTAAGTGACTTGACGTCGTATCTCCATAGGTCGTGAGAGATACGACGTTGGGATTAAAATGGTCTAACGTGTAAGATAGATATTACACTTACTATACGGATAAGTTGTTTTTGGAACGATACTCGTACGATTCAAGTCTACTTGGTTAAAAATTTAAGGACATGACGTCGTATTTGCATAGGTCAAGAGAAATACGACGTTGGGATTGATATGGTCTAACGTGTAAGATATTACACTGACCACACAGATAAGGAATTTTCGGAACGCGACTCAACCTATCAAGTTCTTTGAATAAAAAATTGAGGGACTTGACGTCGTATCTCCAAAGGTAGAGAGAGATAAGACGTTGGGATTAAAATGGTGTGAGATATTAGACTAACCACATGTAAGGAATTTTTGGAACGATAATCGAACGATTCAAGTCCATAAGTCATAATTGAACGACTCTAAACTTTCAAGTCCTTTTGAGTAAAAAATTAAGTGACTTGACGTCGTATCTCCATAGGTCTTGGGAGATTCAACGTTGGGATTAAAATTGTCGAACGTGTAAGATATTACACTGCCCACACGGATAAGGAGTGTTCGGAACGCGAATAGAACCTTTCAAGTCCTTTGAGTAAAAAATTAAGTGACTTGACGTCGTATCACAATTGGTCGAGAGAGATACGACGTTGGGATTAAAATGGTCTAACGTGTAAGATAGATATTACATGACCACACAGATAAGGAGTATTTGGAACGATAGTCGAACGATTCAAGTCAATTGAGTCAAAAATTGAAGGACATGACGTCGTATCTGCATAGGTCAAGAGAGATACGAAGGGAGATTAAAATGTTGTAAGTGTAATATATTACACTGACCACTCGGATAAGAAATTTTTGGAAGACGACTCGAACGATTAAAGTCCTTTTCACCTAAAAATTGAAGCACTTTACTTCTCATCTCTATAGGTCAAGAGAGATACGTCATTCGGATTAAAATGATGTAATGTGTAAGATATTACACAGACCATTCGGATAAGGAGTTTTTTGAACGTGACGCCAACGATTCAAGTCCTTTGAGTCAAAAATATTTAGGACTTGACGTTGTATCTCCACAGGTCGAGAGAGCTACGACGTTGTGATTAAAATTGTCTAACGTGTATGATATTACACTAACCACTCGGATAAGGAGTTTTTGGAACGCAACTAGAACGATTCAAGTCCTTAGGTAGTATGACAAATATGTTATAGACTATAAGGTGAACAATTAAGAAATGAAATCCTACAATTTGTCTTGTCTCCCATGGAAAGATACAATGTCGAAGAAAATTGATTTATATTATGAAGGAAAAATCACTAGGGCCGATATTATTGTTATCAATATGACTATTTGACAAAATATGATTTATTTATGAGGTTTATACTCGGTAGTCAACCTCTTTTCAGGTTATTTAATATAAAACTGAGATAACATTCTTCAAAAAATGAAAATGGTGACATAAATACATAGAGTGACTTACATCAAATGGTTAAGCCCAAAACTAGTTTTTTATCATGTTGGGAGATAAAACAAATAAAAATATCAAATTCCAAAAATGATATGTAGTCCAGTCCTAAACGTACAAGAAAGAAAAGGAGCCTACATGGAACTAAAATGTAAATATAATATTACTTACCTTAAAACAATATGTCCAAGAGTATCCAATAAATCTTTCTTTTGCTAACACATAGAAAGTTTCTTGAAACAATCTGAGAAGAGCATTCAAGGCTATGGCTTACTCAATTTTCTTTTGTTTACAAGCATGTCCTATTCGATTTGAAAATCAATATATAAACATACATACATACATATATATATATATATATAACTAGTTTAGAACAAAATATCTAAAGAACATGAGTTGATATGTTAGTTTTTGGTTTCTATTAGGTTAAAGTCTGAAAATGATCAGTTTATAAAGGAGCAAATATCTTAAGAACATGTGTGGACAAGTTAGTTTCTTGATTCTTGAAGATAAAAGTCTGGAAGTTGCCATGTGAAGATAGAATGAAATGTAAAAGGACTTATAGGCAAAGAAAAGTACTGACATCTCTAAATGGTATGTTTCTTGCTTACTCCCTTCGACACAGTTCCAGAGCATCAGTTACAGAACACCACGCCTAGAAAACGAGTGTAAATTCATGAGTCAGTTAATGTATGAACAGTGATCGAATTTGAGATCCAAAAAAAGAAAACTAAACAACCACCAATTACAGAGACATGACAAAAGAACATAAAAAGTAGAGCCCATCCCTGGAAGGAGGGGGACCTAGAATTAAAGGCAAAGTGATCGATTCGGAGTGAAAAAGGTTCAGAGATCAAGAATCCGAAAATCCAAACCGTGTCAAAAAAGTGAAAAACCCAAAAACTCCTAAGAGATGACTCTCAAAACCCTAAATCCAAACCAAATCGAAACAGAAGATACCTCGAGTAATGAAAGAAGATTCGTAATGAAGAAAGAATGGGTAATGGTGGAGAGAAGTGCTCACGGGTCAAGATTCTGCACCCTGGACAACAAATGTCCAACTGACACTTGCCGTCACGATAAGCATCCTCAATGCTGGAGTACCTATCTACCCGAACCCAATGAATCACATATGCTTTCTGAACAGAGCAACGACAATCGAAGACCTTTTGTCAGATAACTAATACAAACAAATACTGGTATGGTATGAAAGAAGATGAAATGTTGACTGATTACCCAATACCTTTTCGAGAAGAAGATCCGGAAGATTTCTGTCGTCAAAGGGTGCGGCGGAGAAAGGGAGATTCTTGTTCTCAACGCAGCAGATGGTGTCGTAGGAGAAGAAGCCGACCCATCCATCAACAGTTCTCGGGACGGGCATGAGATCAGAGACCACCGTCTCGGTTTGGCGTCCCTCCTGGTGGTCCTCGGCGACGACTTCCATGGCGGGCTGGGCGACGACGACGTTGGTGTGGGAACCCTACTCGACGGACTCGAAGAGGTAGCTGGGGGAGTCACGGTCGTCCAACCTCTCTCGATCTCCCACATCAGATCGGATTTGTGGTTAGGGTTTCGTGAGGGGTGGAAGGATCGGGTTCGGGGATGATCGGAGAGGGAAAAGGTCGGGATTAGGGTTTGGGGAAACGGCAGATTAGGGTTTGAAGCGGGAACGGTAGTGGAGTGTTGGGAAAGATTGGAATTTGAGGGAAACATCCCGGGGGGGGTTATATATACTCTTCCCTTCCTACCGTTGGGAGTAGTGATCAGCAAGTGAGTCACGCCGACGTTGCCCACGCGGACGCGGTTTTGGTCCGGGGAAGGAAGGTTTTTTTTATAGAAATAAATTAAATTAAATTAGAAGCTGCCGAATGAAATATTTTTTTATTGAGAATTGGCAGATCTTATTATGGATAATTAACCTGTCTATGGAAATTTGATTGGTTCTTTTCTTTTATGACAGAAGAATATATGTCATGACTTTTATTTTGAACGGTTTTTTCTTTTCATATCATGGTTTTTCTTTTTATCATTACAAACATACTAACATGCAAATATATTAGAATCATCAATTAGGATAAATGAATTACCGTATGAAAACAATGAAGCGTTTCATCATTTGCAAATCTCGTGTATTATTTCCAAATAAAATATTGTGTAGTACATTTCGTTTATGTTCGACCACACTTGTGCAACACAATCCTTGTTTTACAAAAATTAATGAATTCTATTAGTCATTAACCAGAAATGCTTAGAGGAGACAACACGATGTTTCTGTTTCAGGTGGCTCAGGTGCAACACATTTGCCCTCTTTCTTCAATAGTGGATTGAGATCTGCAATGCACTTCTAAGTGCACCATTCGTGGCTTTCGCATGGGCAATCAAGGTAGCATATATATAATTCTTTGGTTTGAGCTTCCCCATTACAATTACGTACATAAATAATTAATTGGTCATATAACTCATACAACATCAACAAATTCAATTATATCGTACGTGACGTGTAGTGACGACCTGATTATATCAAATAACAAAAAGAAAGAAGACCACCGTCGAGAGTATGGCGAGGGAAGAAAAGTTAAGGGAGACCATTCTTTCCTTAGTTGACTCAGACGAACTTAGACCATGTTTAACAGCGTTCGGGCGTCATGTTCATTCTCTCCGTCACGTCAGGTTTTCTCTCCGTCACGTCAGCTCACTACACCCACCCAAAAAATATTTTAACCACGTCTACCCCCATCAACCCAACACTATCTTTCATCAACATAATTTTTTAATTAAATAATTTTAATTTTTACACAACATTTAACAAAGAGAAAAAATTTCAAAATAGATTGTTTTTAAAAATTGCCAAAATAGACCTTTATTAAAAGTATTTGTCAAACTAGACCCGCTGTCACCACGTAATGAAGTGGCGGCGGCGGGTTTTGTTTTTTTGTGCATAGAGAACTCGGCATCACCACTGTCGAGTTCTCTTTGGGACAACTCGACACTGGTGATGTCGAGTTCTACCGAGGAGAACTCGGCACGGGTGATGTCGAGTTCACTTGAGGAGAACTCGGCACTGGTGATGCCGAGTTCTACCAAGGAAAACTCGACATCACCAGTGTCGAGTTCTCTTTGGGAGAATATTGTCCAACACTTCATATTTCACTCGACGTGAGTTGTCAGGAGAATAGTGATTAAAATATAACTCGACATCTCCAATGCCGAGTTCTATTTGGACATGTTCTCCTGGCACTCAGATCGTGTATGAAATGGTTGGACGGTCAGGTCTACAATAGAACTCGGCATCTATAATGCTGAGTTTAATAGGCATAAGTGGAAGTTTAATAGGCTGAAGTAGGCAAATTTGCGGTCCTAAAAAATACATTAATTCAAGTTTTACAATTAATCAACTCTTAAAAAGAATTTAAGTCGTACATTCATTCAAGTCATAACAAAATACATTACATTAAGGAAAAGTCTTACAATTAATCAACTCTTACATTCATTTGTCTCACTAAATAGTTACATACAAAATATTCAAACTATTTTGCTATATAGGTTCCTTACATCGTTTTCGGTTATGCCCTATACCGCCGCATCTCCCACACCTTACCCTTCTTCCAGAGTGTTCGTCCATCTCGTTTTCGGATTCGCGTTGATTTAGGCCGACCAGGAGGCCTTTTGGTTTGGGGAGGCTTCATTGTGATGTTGCATCGATCTGACCAATACCTCACATCAGGAATTGGGATAAATATCGGTTTGTACGCGCTCCCTGTACATTTGAGCCTCATAATACGGGGACACCAAATGTGAAGTGTTAACATTTGCATGTCTGCCACTGCAAACTGCTAGTACATGTGAACATGGGACGTGCATTGTAATTATGTATCCACAAGTGCAAGTAATAACTTCTTCTTCAAATTTCACGAGGTATTTTTTCTGGTCATTGACTTCAACCTGATACATCAGCCGGTGGTACTGAGTTACTGTATGTGTTCTGGCCAGATTATTGTTTGCCGTCACCACGGTGTGGACCGTCGGTACATATGTTTCATTCCACGACTCGGCGACGTCCCTTCTTTTAACAAAGAATTTGTTCAAGTGGAGAAAGGTCATCAAAATCATGGTTGTAATTGGCATACCGCGTGCCCCTCATAAGACATTGTTGAAGATTTCTGACATGTTTGTTGTCATACATCCGAAACGTCGACCCCCGTCGTGACAACAAATCCATCTTTCCAAAGGACCTTGATGTTGAATCCACTCGTATACCGGTTTATGTTCCTCTGCAATAGCCTTCATTAACTCTTCAAATTTCATAAATGAATGAGTTTTACCCGCTTCGTAAAACTTGATTTGTCCCAATCTTTTCTTGCAATTTCGATGTTTAGCAAGATTTACTTTCATGTGTCGAAGACAGAATCGATGTACATGCCCCTCCGAAGGTGGAAATACGGCTCGCACACAAGCATTTATTCCCGAAAATCTGTCAGTGATAATACACAAATTGGGTCGCCTTGTAACTCTACTTGCCAACAAATGAAGGAACCACGTCCACGACTCTGAATTCTCGCTCTTTACAACAACAAATGTCAATGGAAAAATTCCGTTGTTTGCATTCGTGCCCACAGCAATTAGCAATAAACCTCTATATTTGCTATAGATGTGTGTTCCATCCACACTGACAACGGGTCTACAATAATGAAACCCACTAATTGAAGGCCCGAACGTCCAAAACACACGCTTAAACATCTCCTCGTCTGAATTTACCTGGACAAACTCTATTTCGACAACAGATCCTTCATTGTTCTGACAGAGAACTGTGACGAACCTTCGCAAATCTCTAAAATTGTCTTCTTCGGCACCATATATTCGGTTCAACGTTTTTTGCCTAGCATGTCATGCTTTAGCGTAACCGATTTCAAGTGAGTATTTGGTCTTCACCCTTTCCATTATTTCAACAGGAGTAATTGTGAATTTAGTTCTAACAGATGACATTATCAAGTCGCATACAAAATTAACACTGCATTGTTTGTTGTCGTTTAGCAATATAGGATTGGAACAAGTGTGCTCACCGTCGTATGTTTTAACTTGAAAATATCTACAGCATTTTGGAACAGACGCATGTAGACGTTATTTGCAGTTATCTTTATCACGACGAATACAATGAACAGTATACCGTTTCGTTGAAGAAACCACAACTGAATACTGAACAAACTTTTTAATGTGCCACGATTGCAGAGCATGAACCAAATCATCTTTCGTTGGGAAAATTTGTTTATCCCAGAAAGAACAATCATCTTCCGTACGCCAATCACTCCGTTCCAAATTGTTCGCAGTATCGAAGAATGAGTGGCCAATTACCGAATGTTTTAAAGTACGGTGATGCTCCAGTACCATTCCATATACAGTCGTGTGCTCTCTTCAGGAGTGACACCTAGGAGTGGTCGCTAAAACTGTAGATGATCTCTTTTGTGCGACCAATGCTGAATGAATTGGTGATTTTCCACCAACAAATTAACATCCGACCTCCCCTGAGTCGATTTCTCTACATGTCTCTTCATCGGCTCTGGAATGTGCTGCTGTAGATCGAACTGTCTCATCACTCGGTCTGGACAATGCATAACCACCTCACCAAAATTTATAAGCCAAGTACGATTCGTCCAAATCTTTGAACCTTCCGTACATAGTGGTGGTAACTGACTAAGATCTAAATGTGCATAAGGGTCTCAGATGACTTGATCGAATTCCTGCACGTCCAGCTCATTCCGATAAAAATCAAGTGTCGTCGTCTTCGCACTACCCTTGAATGTTCTTGGTCGTCTCCAACGGGTACCTAATGGTGCCCTCTCGTCCTCCGGGTATACTAATGGTCTGCTCTGCAAAGGTCTCCCAATGTGTAGATGTTCCCAGCACCACAACTACAGGAACGTAAGAAAATCACACAGATGTTTCGTCGGAATCAGTGAGGTTTCGTCTAACATGTGATATAAGTGGGTCAGAGACGCACTACTCCAACTGTACTCCGATGCGACGGTCAAATCTCCGAGCAAAGATAGGTACTTCAAGTGAACAATCGTGTCACTCTTATCTGCCAAAATACTGCATCCCAGCTGAAACAGAATGAAGGCTCTGGTGTGTCGTGTAACTGTCTCCTCGTCAGCATCAAAAGACAACTGCTGAAACTGAGCTTGCAACCAACGCAGAGTTACGAAACCCTTACGACCCAAGTCATCGGGGACCTGACCCAATAAATCCATGAAGACCTCTAACCAAACGTACTCTTGAGACTCACACACCAGCAAACCATCTACGCGCAAGCCGGTAATGATCGAAATGTCACGCAAGGTGCACGTGATCTCACCATGTCGCAGGTGAAATGAATGAGTCTCCGGTCTCCAACGCTCGACCATCACCCCCAGCAAGGTATGATCCAACTGAACTCGGACCAACTGAGTGACTGTGTCAAACCCTGACATATCTAGAAGAAACAGCATCCTCTCATCAGTGATCTGCTATTCGTTGAGCTTCGATCCATGCTCAACGCATTTTACACCATCAACATCTTTCTGCATAAATTTAGAGAAATGTCAGAATATTGAAACTGACGTGTAAATATTTAACTTGAAAACGTCAAATGCTTACAAAATCTTTGAACAAGTCAGACTTGTGGTTGGCTTGCAAAACCAACACTGATCTGTCTACCGGACCTTGTGAAGCGTAGCTAGCTCTAACTGAACCAGTACTGGAACCACCAAACTCCATCTGTACATAACACATTAAAAAGTGAGAGGATTGTTCTTCATTACTAACTACTTAAAAAGTTGAGAATACTTTAATGTTTTATAAATTAACTCAATCGAGTGTATTAGCAAACGGCTGTAAACGTCGAACAATCTCTCCAATAAAATTAACTACAACAAACAACGTTACGAATCATGTCAGATTTTTTTTAAATTTTGACAAAACCTCACCTATATTTTTCAAATTGGTAAATTCAAACTTGCACGGTATAACAAATTAACAATACTACAAACTTCAATTCTCACATACATTCAAACTCACATACATTTAAACTCAAATAAATTATTTTTAAGTTTACATTCATTCAAAGTAACATACATTCAAACCAAAATAACAACAAAAAATCTAATTTTAATCACAATAATCAAACTTAAATTCAACTATTTTTAAGATTACTACCGGAGACCTACAATCAACAAAACTAAAATCAATAATCAACTAACAAACAAGAAATAAAACGTTTTGCCTAAAAATCCAAAATCGAATACGAGTTTACACCAAAACGGGTTCCTAAACCAACAAAAACACTACAATCATACATAAAATAACAATGTATATCATCCTAATACATAAAAAAGACAAGAAAACGATGGAAAACGAAAAAAAATCGAAACCCTAACCTTAAAAACGCAAGAACTCGGCGAAGGGGGAGAGGGGGTGTCGGGCTGCTTTTATAGCCCGACGCCAACGTCGAGTTCTTTTTTTTAAAGTGAACTCGGCGTTACGAACACCGAGTTCTTCCTTTAGAACACGGCATCTAGGATGCCGAATTCTATTTAAGAAATTGTTCTCCTGGCACGTCAACCGTCTCATGCACGATCTGAGTGTCAGGAGAACAGTTTCTTAAATAGAACTCAGCACTCTCAGTGCCGAGTTCTATTTGAATCACTTCTCCGGAGTGGAAAATTTCAAGTGTTGGCCAATAAAAAACCAAAGTAGAACTCGACATCAACAGTGCTGAGTTCTCCCAAGAAGAACTCGGCATTGGTGATGTCGAGTTCTCTATACACAAAAAACAAGATCCGCCGTCGGCACGTGTCACCACGTGGTGGCAGCGGGTCTAGTTTGACAAATACTTTTAATGTTGGTCTATTTTGGCAAATTTTAAAAAAAAATCTATTTTGAAAAAAAATCCTTTAACAAATTACATTTTACATAATATTAATTGTAATTATTATTTCTAATTACTTTAACCTGAAAATATTTAATTTTTACTATTAAACCACCGCAACAGGTCATTCGGGGGTCTAGACATTTTTGAATCTTCATCACTTGTAAAAAACTCATTGTAACCCAACCCATTACCACCGAAATATTATAACGGAATGCACAATAATAAAAAATTATCACCTCACGTTACTAAAAAATACCTAATACAATATCAATTAACTCTAATAACAAAACCTCCACTAAAATATAAAAAAACCAAAAAAAACTGGACAACGGGGGGCAACACGTGTCCCCCCACCCGATGGGCGCCTGGGCGTCCATTCTGGAGCTCCAACGCCCGAATGAACGCTCGAGTCGGGCACGAGGGCACGCCCTACCCGTTAAGGGTGCCCTTATGGAATGCATACGGCGCCGCGCAATTATGATTATTTATAGATGGACAACTGTGGGCTAAGCGAAATACCCACGCCTCCCACAAAACACAAACCGGTCCCTTATTTTCAGGGGTCGGTTTATCTGAATTCTATATTTTGGAATATAAAAAAGGCATTGTGGAAGAAGGCATGGGATAACATGGCTATGATTTGCTTCTATTTACGAAATTATGCATATATGCTTTAGTTCTCAGATGAACAACAGATGGACAATTTTATAAGAAGGTTGTGCAAATTGTAATCTTGGAAACCCATGAACATGTATAAGAAAGGTCTGTATTTTTGGGATGGAAATCCAGCTACATCCAGCCATTTATCCAATACTCATTGCATGTTTGTGATCATACATTCAAAGTTCACCAAGAATGACGTCGTAACACTAACCCGTAGGTCTGAATTCTATATAGGAAGAAAAAGAACAGCAGAAGATGCTGCTAAATTATAATGCCCTTAATCAAAGTTAAAAAGTCACTGCTCAATTTTTATCAGGAGATCATCAAGACACTTCAACAATTTAATAACTAATAATTATGCAAGCACACATGCATGCCAGCAAAGTAGAAAATAGATTACATTTCATGTCTACATAGTTAAGTCATGTGTGTCAATAACTTCAAATATAAAAAAGACATGTCAATGCTAATCTATATAAAATAAATTTCATCCTGTCACGACGTAAATAAACATATTTCCATAAATACACCGTATTACTTAATTTCATTCCCGAGGTTTAAAAAAAGATCCAATCAAGGAGATGTCTTGGAAAAACAAAGTTGTCTTTAAACAAATCGTCATAAACAAAACAGAGCAGAAATTCCAAATTAACTTATTTTAACATTAATCATTTCAAATTTGTGTTAAATATTGTCAAACTCGAAATTACCAAATACAATAGCAGGCACATCATGAATCTTTTAATGCGACTTCAAAATGTCAAAAAACACACCAATTGCTATTTTTGAAACTTGCGTGTGTACCCAAACAAAAGAAGCACGTCAAAAATAAATCTTCACATTGAACGTCCTTCAATTTGCAGGATCTATGTAACTTAACACATAAAAAAATATCCACAAGGCATCCACAAAGTCATTAAATAACCGCATTATGCAAGCGAGATCAAGTGGAAAACCTAAATAAAAATTCAAGCATGATTCATGTGAGACCAAGTTTTTGGTCGGCACACCGCACAAATGCTTACCTAAACGTGTACAGCACATCCTAGAAGTAACATGGCAGCATGTCCATAATAAAAAGTAGCTGAAATCTTCCAAAAATAACATAAGATCATATCAATACAAAAGAAGTCAAAAATAAAAATAAAACAATACTAGTTCCATACTCACGAATGAAACCAAAAAAGAACCATCTGTCAACAAGAAGTAATTAAGGTTAAAAACAAGTGCAAGTAAATGCATTCTCTAATGAAGGTTATGGCATTTAGGACATCACACCTAAAATATTCTTGAAGTATACATAATACCCTTGACCACTTTCTTGAAAAGACCCCAAAACATATTTTGTTGACAAATCAATGTAATGCACTCGTATTACAGAAAAAAAATCCATTGGCAAAGGTAAAAGAGATTGCAGACCTTGTTTAGCTATAAAATTTGAGAAGTGATGTGATTTTGTGAATTTCTCTGCATGTGCTCAACCTCTAACAGCACAACTGCATATATACTCAAATCTCTTTTGTTTCAATCTTTTCCTCAATCAAGTCACCACAATGAAGCCAATCCCATTTTTGATACATCACAGGCTGCTCCAAGTTCTTCTGATTTTAGCATTATGTCTGTTAATTCTAACAGTCTATCCTCCATACCACCCTTCCATTCTCAACCCATTCCAGTACGTTGTTCCGCCGTCATCCCGTTCTGCAACCATGTCATGCCTGTCTTCTTCGCTTCCACCTGTTAATGGAAAAACAGAAAAATCTAAGTCAACCATAGAAACAGAAACAAGTGGCGAATGTGATATCTTTGTTGGGGACTGGATACCTGATCTAGATGCACCCCGCTACACGAACGTGACGTGTTCGCATATCCAAGAACACCAGAATTGCCTGAAGTACGGGAGGCCAAACACCGAGTTCCTTAAGTGGAGGTGGAAACCAGACGGTTGTGAGCTGCCACACCTCGACCCTTACCGCTTCTTTGAAATGGTGAGAGGGAAGTCCATGGCCTTCATTGGCGACTCCTTGGCTAGAAACCAGATGCAGTCCTTGATGTGCCTCTTGACAACGGTATGTTATCAAAATTTACAGATTTGGAGAATGAATGGATACAATACCTAGTCTTGCTGATAACATGTAAACATGAAACAAGCAACTCAACATAGATTATCTTAAGCAGGTAGAAATATCATCGGCACACTTATATTGCATAGGCACTTGATAGAAAAAACTAACTATTCGACAAATAATGTCATAACTACTTGTGACACTAACATGTTTGTATAAGAAAAACTTGTAACCAACTACATTAACATAGATACATATCAGCTCACATCAGTTCTACATATATAAGCAATAATTAAGGATGACATTAGAACATTACATGTTTTACTTACACATATATAATTAGAACGGTAAATCAACATCAGCACATAACTATTATATAGAATCAAAAGAAGGATTTACAGAATACGAACTTCAACAACCACATCTGCGTTGACCCCCGAGCCTATAAAGAGGCTTCCTATGTTCAGGAAGGGGGCCGCAGGTATCTTCCTCTCTCTCCATTCAAAATCCCTTATTTTGTTTTTTTTGTTTTTTTATTTCTGATTTTCCCCTTTTTTTAGTAGTTTATTGGTGATTAAAAGTTATTTATTTGTTTACAAATTATTAAAATTTATTTAGTATGTGCTAACTCACTTGTTAGTTTTGTTACTTGTTACTTTTTGTTTACAAATACATACTTTCTGATGTGCTTCTACTTTTGTATATATATTATTTAGGTCAAGATTTATAGTTAGGTACTTGTTAGTGAGTTTTATTCCATATTTTCGGTCTGATTTACTATAAATTATATGCAAGTACATAATATCACCTACTATTTATTGTTGCATACTTGTATCGTTTTGCCCTTTACCATTAAAGGGAAATAAATATATACTTAGCATAATTACCTTAGTCCACCATTATCGCAATACATATAATATTATTTCATTTGCATATTGTTCGTATTATTTAACTGTTCAAATCTTAATACGATTACTTCCCCACTTATCTCTTGCATACCTTATAGGTAAACCTTGGAGACTTTCACCTTGAGAGAAGGGGTAGACGTACATCTTCTTATCTCCGAGAAAACAGAAGATGTTTCCAATTGAACCTAGATCAGCAAACACAACTGCATGTTATTTTTCACACAAAAAAGACAATCTAATAAGTTGTTTCAACTAGGTCCGTTACAATTCAGAAGAAACAAATACTATACATTCATCTCGATAACAAATTCCTATAATGTTTCATCAAACATATTTGTACGAAGTTTTCCCCCTCTATTTCTTGAGTGAAAGACAATCTTATCAAGTGCACAGTATTTGTTTAGGTGGGCAATCCTATGGACATTTCCCCTACCAAAAATGTGGAGAACAAGGTGATGTACTACAAGAACTACAACTTCACCCTTTCAATCATCTGGTCTCCTTTCCTAGTCAGATCAGAAGACCCAAACAACCACAATCCGCACCCCAGGTGGAACCTGTACCTGGACGAAGTTGACGAGCACTGGGTCTCCCAAATCGCCAATTATGACTACATCATAATGTCGGATGGAAATTGGTTTGTGAGACCAGCAATGTTCTACGAGAAAGGTCAACTTGTCGGATGCAGCTACTGCGAAGAGCCTAACATTACGGATCTATCAGTACGTTACAGCAATAGGCAAGCATTCAGAACTGCATTCACTGCCATCAACAGAGTTGAAGGCTTCAAAGGGATGATTTTTCTGAGGACACTGTCACCTGACCACTTTGAGAATGGGGAGTGGAACAACGGAGGGGACTGTGTGAGAACAACACCCTACAAAAATAATCAGACAAGCTTGGGTGAGCAAGAAACCAATCTTTATGAAGCACAAATTGAAGAGTTCAGGAATGCAGAAACAGAGTGGTCTACCAGAGGACTGAAGTTTAAGGTTATAGACTCTACTCAAGCCTTGTTGCTGAGACCGGATGGTCACCCAAGCCGATATGGCTACTGGCAGCACCAGCATGTTAACTCCCACAATGACTGCGTGCATTGGTGCCTGCCTGGTCCTGTTGATTTGTGGAACGACTTTTTGTTTTACGTGATGACCATGTAATCATGTACATTTGTGGAACGACCTTTTGTTTTATATTTGGAGCATCATGGACTATATCATAGAGTTATTTAAATGATCTGCATTTCTTTTATTATGGAATCGCAGATGGTCAGTTGCATTTGCATCATTTAAGTCAATTGGAAACAACATCACTGTTTTACAGTGGTAAGGTTGCGTACATCCCCCCGCCTTACCTCGCTTAGGCGGGAGCCTTTCCGAGGCATTAGGGTTATGTTGATGTATGATGACCATGTAAAACCACACTTGAGATGCTAATTGTGCAAGCTTGTAATGCCACGGTAAGTTAGTTATCATTACCTCATCAACAATGCACGAAAAAGAAGGTTGTGATGAGGCAACATGAATAAAAGAATGTGGATTTTCTGCCAAGTAGAATCAAAGCTATCATTAAAAGTTTAAAATTTCTTTCTGAGCTGCTTAGTGTTGATACAATTACAAATACGATCATGTAATACAGTGGGTTATATATGTCGAATAAATATTCCGTAAGGATCCAGATAAAACCAACATACAAAAACGGTTGGTTTTTTTGCCTTAATCTATGTTTTGATGATTTAATTAACCTAATCTTAATTATGATCATGTAGAGTCGCACACATATTGCATTGCATATATATTGCTTTGTGATAACCTCTACAGGTGATCAAGACTCAAGGAAGAAAGGAAATCAAGTCAAGACATGTAATCAAGCTCATTTGAAGACATGTATTTTTGTATTTCTTTGAGTCTTTAGGAACTTTTGTATTTTGAGCATACTTGAGATAAAATCAACTTAAACACACAATAGGTTCCCTATAGAAGTCACACACAAAAATTCACATTATTTGGACTTCCATAGATCACCCAAACTTAGACCGGAAAACACCAAACCTGAACTTTAGCTGTCTGAACCAAAACGGTCGACCGCAACATGCCGTTCGGTCGACCGGATGATCAAGTAATCCAGTTTGTGTTTCCCTGTCAAGTTTCGGTCGACCGCATATCTATTTGTTTGTCAGCCCCAAAGTGTCTGGTACAAATCGGTCGACCGTTGCCCCTTAGGTGTTCGACCGATAACTTAAGTGTACCTAAATCGTAGCGTTGGGCGGTCGACCGTTGCTTAACCGGTCGACCGAAATTAGTGCAAAACTGCCTAACGGTCGACCGTTCGTCCCGATCCGGTCGACCGATTTTAGCCAGAATTGGGTCCTGCAGGTTCTGTTTTGTGTAATCACACATTAACTCTTACCAATCAATCCCAACGGCTCTATTCTCTCTAATGCTTATAAATAGAGTTGTAAAACACATTTTAATACAACTCCCCCTCTACAAACTTATCTCAAACTTTAGAGAGAATCCCAAAACACTCAAAGCCTCAAATTTCCACACTTAATAATCAATTCCTTATTTCTACTCAAGTGTGCTCAAGATTTAGATAGTGTTGTCTCACTCAACCATTGTGCAAGAAGCAAGGGTCTTGGTGAAAGCCCAAGACAAAGAGCATAGACTTCGGTGAGAGCCCGAAGTGATCCTCTCGGTTTGTGAGAGGTGGAGTCAAGCTCGGCGAGGGTTGTTCGCGAGCTTGAAGACTTGTAAATGTGTTCTCTCCCGGCCCTGAACGGGTAGTGGTTAGTGAGGTCGTGGGCGGAGCTCGGTGATCCGAGCGGAGCTTGCAAGAGAGGACTAAGACCCGGGTGGGGTGCCGAACCTCTATAAAAACCGACGCGTCTTTGTGGTTTGCATTATTTCTTACTTGCTCGTTTAATTGTTTAAATTCCGCTGCATATAACTCTATCGATAAAACGAGTAGGTGATTAGTTTAAAAAGTGATTAGTGGACCTATAACCCACACGATCCTACAAAAACATGTAAAGGAAAATAAGAAACGAAGGAATAGTGATCAGAGACAACCTCGAAGACCAAGCCGTCGGAATACGACTTGTCTCAGAGAAAATATCGGCCAACATACCAGTGCGTTTGATGGTCTGACGGTTTTCTCCCAGGATAGAACACTCACACCAGTGAGTCGACGGACCACGAAAGCAGCGCGGAACCTCGCAAGAATCGGTCGCCGGAGAACTCTGGATTCGGAGACCTAAAATCGCCGAAGAGGGACAGAATCGGTCGGGGGTCTCGCTCCCCGGTGAGCGAGCGGCGTTCCACCTCGCCGGTGAGGTGGCGAGGGTTGCAAGGGGCCAGCGCCCCCTGAAAATTTTTTGGATCTTCAAATTGTTTGATCTGGAAATTTTTGAATCTTCGTCACTTGCCAAAAACTCATTGTAATCCAACCCGTTACCACGATAATACAAATTTATCACACCACATTACTTATCAAAAAATTACCAGTTGGATCTTCGAACCAATTTTTGATAATGGATAATATGTCACAACTCCAAAGTGATCTGACCAATGTGTTGGAGTTACAACCCCCACACACACACAATAATTACAATGAGTTTTTTGACAAGTGACGAAGATTCAAAAATTTCCAGATCAAACAATTTGAAGATCCAAAAAAATTTCAGGGGGCGCTGGCCCCTTGCAACCCCCGCCACCTCACCGGCGAGGTGGAACGCCGCTCGCTCACCGGGGAGCGAGACCCCCGACCGACCCGTTTCTAGTTCAACATGTATTAAATAAAAACGACATCTCGAAACCAAGAAAAAAATTGCCCAAGTAAAAACGGCATCACTGATGCCGTTTTCATTAAGGGTAAAAACGACATCTACAGTGCCGTTTTTACTTAATGAAAACGGCACCTGTGGTGCCGTTTTTCAATGTGCATACTTTGCCAATTAAGTTTCTGAAGTACATATTTTTACAATTTTTTATTTTTTTTTATTATTTTGAAATTTTTTCGTTTGCATTATCTTTACACTTTACAAACGATACGTTGTACACCACAAATAAACACCTTCTAGTCTAGGCATTAAAATATTATAACCACAAGATGGAAGTGAGGCCAAGTTGAGGACCCAAATAAAATAAAGCATAATTGTTGTAAGACCCAATCACGTAGTGGGCACGAATTCATACCAGAACGTGCACAGCACACTCCAGAAGTAACATGACAAGTACATGTTCACAAGACCACAATTAATCGTAGCTCGTATTCTCCAAAATTTAACATCAGATAATATCAATACAATCTTAACCCCAAGCGTTAAAGAAGCCTAAAGAATTATACATACAAGTTATTTCATACTTACTGGCACGAAAAAGGATCAGCTACAAGTAAATAAGGTATATAAAAAAGGTAAAATAAATGGTATTCTCTCATGGAAGTTATAATCTTTATGGCATCATAACTAGAATATTTATGAAGGACACGTAATACCGTTAACTAGATATTGCTTAATACACTATCTCTTTCTTACTCCGACTCTTAACACATCAAGTGGTGTACCTAAGAATCAAATTTGTGATTTAAATACTTCAAACTCCAAACCACAAGAAATACAACAAGAGTTATTCCCAAGCCGGTTCAAAAACCCAGGACACATGTTTCGTTGACCAATCAATATAGAGAATTGATATTATAAAAAAATCCATTAGAAAGGCAACATATATGTTAATATATAAATGTGAGTCAACAAGTTAGGGAAACCAGAATGTGATGCAATTTTGGGAAATTTCTGCGCATATGCTCTATCACTAACAACAAACTGCATATACAAGGTCAGATTGCTCTTGTATTTCCAGTCTTCCCCTCGATCAAGCCACCACAATGAAGCCATGCACTACTAAAATCCCATTCTCAAAGCATCATAAGCTACACCAAGTTCTTCTTGTTCTAGCATTTAGTCTAATAAATTTGACAATCTTACCTCAATACCACCCTTCCATTCTCAACCCGTTCCGGTGGTATGTTATTCCGCCACAAACCTCTTCCGAAACCATGCCAAGGCCATCCACCTCACTTCCACCTGTCACCACCGAAACGGAAAAATCATCCATAGAAGCGGAAACAAGTGGCAAATGTGACATCTTTGTAGGGGACTGGGTACCTGATCCGGATGTGCCCCGCTACACCAACATAACGTGTCGGAATATCCAAGAACACCACAACTGCCTGAAGTACGGGAAGCCAAACACCGATTTCCTCAACTGGAGGTGGAAACCAGAGGGGTGTGAGCTGCCTCGGATTGACCCTTACCGGTTCTTAGAGATGGTGAGAGGGAAATCCATGGCCTTCATTGGTGACTCCCTGGCAAGAAATCAGATGCAGTCCTTGATGTGCCTTTTGGACTTCAAAATTGAATAAAGGCTAGGCTATTTAAGTGAGAACTTCTGTCTCAAAATCAATTAGGGTACAGGATCTTGTAGATCACAGAAATAGTTTAAATTGTCAACGGATTTTATAATTTATCATGCTACTAAAATGTTCACATAAAAAAGCAACAGTAATCACTGTGGATATGGCATGTTGATGTAACACACTGATATGAGCGCATACCTGTTGTATATAAATCTAGGAGGGATCATAGGAACATAAGTATTCCACATTTAGTTTGAATATGTAATGAACGGTGCTAAAAAGTTGGCATAAAGAAAACAACATGTGTAAGTACGTACGTGAAAAACTTAATTGACAAAGTATGCACCTTAAAAATGACACTATAGATGTCGTTTTTATCATTAATGAAAATGGTATCACTGATGTCTTTTTTACAAATGGATTGTTAAACTAGTGACGAGTCGGTCGGGGTTCTCGTTTCCCGAGAAAACGGGTAAGTCATCATTCGATGCATTAAGTTGAATTGAAGGCAACATGATTATTTCGATGACCAAAAATATATTTTATCACTCAGAGACTAGAACCTATAATTTCTCCCATAAATTCCCCGACATGCCTCGAACTGAGACAGGAGGCATGCGTGTGCATTTGAAGTTATTAATGCATTTTGCTATGGTTATGGGAGTGAAACGGAACCCCCATCTCACTCTCATATGGTTAGTGACCAAGTCAGCTAAGATACACCAAGTCATCATAATTGTATGAATCAACTCAAATTATTATATTCAAGTATAACATTTTGAGGAGTTCAAGATGTCATTTTTAGCTAACACATGTTGAACTAACAACGTGTCGATCGGGGGTCTCGATCTCTGGTTAGCGAGCGATGTTCCACCTTGCCGGTGAGGTGGTGGGGTTGCAAGGGGGTAGCGCCCCCTGAAAGCCTAGCTCAATGTATTTTTAGGTTTGGGATTTTATTAGTAATTTTGGTTACTAATGTATTTTTCGATACAAAATAAATGAGTTGTTGCTAGTTGCGAGACCCGTAAGCTAGACCACCGACCGACCCGTTGTTAGTTCAACACGTCGTAGCTAAAAACGACATCTCGAAACCAAGAAAAAACTTGCCCAGGTAAAAACGACATCCACGGTATCGTTTTTCTTAAGGGTAAAAACGACATCTACACTGCCGTTTTTAGTTAATGAAAACGGCACGTGTGGTGCCGTTTTTAATGTGCATACTTTGTCAATTAAGTTTCTCACGTGCATATTCTTTCCAAAAAAATTAGGTGATTATTTTGAAAAAAATTGACTTCTTTAAAATGCAAAGAAAAGGATACGTATGAATATACCATCACCCGAGGTCGGAAAGTGGATGGCCTTGTCTGCACACCGGCCTGTTGGGCCCCCATTCGTCGCCCTTTGGTTTGGTATGCAGCCCAATGGGCCCAACAAAGATAGGAAGAACTTCCTCAGCCCAAGACCATGCAAGGACTGAAACAAGTGACATGAAGATCAACAACCACCATAAGTGGTGGGATTGTTGATCAAATCTCCAATTGCATCAATGTCAGCTCAAAATTACATAGAACTCTAACACGATCAGATGCACCAATGTCAGCTCTCAATGTTACTCTAACACGATCAGATGCATCAATGTCAGCTCAAAATTCAATAGAACTCGGAAAAGGGACTTACAGTAAAATAAAGGTTGTTCTACAAGCCTACAAGTGACAATTAAGGATGAGCACTGCACATTTAAGAATCGTAATCAAGTTAGATATGTCATGTTTTTATTCTACTATTTTAGAATGGTAGATGAGCATCAGCATAGAGCAATTTTACATATCTGAAAGAAGCATATGCAGAAACATCACTAATTTGTGCAATGTTTTATTCGACATGTTTTTACAAAGATTTCCATCTCTTTCTTGATTGAAACAAAGCCTTATGGAAGGTCATGGTATTCATTTAGGTGGACAATCCCAAGGACATTTCCGCTACCAAAGATGAGGACAACAAGGTAATGTTCTACAAGAACTACAACTTCACCATCTCAGTTATCTGGTCTGCCTTCCTAGTCCGAACGAAAGCACCTGAAGACATAATTATTCCGCATGCCATGTGGACTCTATACCTCGACGAAGTCGACGAGCATTGGGTCTCTCAAATCACAAAATTTGACTACATCATAATGTCGGACGGGAACTGGTTTGCAAGGCCCGCGGTCTTCTTCGAGAAGGGTCGAGTTGTTGGATGCAGTTACTGTGAAAAGCCCAATGTCCCAGATTTGACAGTGCGCTACAGCAACAGGAAAGCATTCAGAACTGCGTTCTCTGCCATCAACAGAATTGAGGGTTTCAAAGGGATGGTGTTTTTGAGGACACTGTCACCAGACCATTTCGAAAACGGAGAGTGGGACACTGGAGGGGACTGTGTGAGGACAACACCATACAGAAAAAATCAAACAAGCATGGGTGAGCTAGTAACTGATCTTTATGAAGCACAAATTGAAGAATTCAGGAAAGCACAAATAGAAGGGTCCATAAAAGGACTAAAGTTTAAGGTTATAGACCCTACCCAAGCCATGTTACTGAGACCAGACGGGTACCCGAGCCGATATGGGCACTGGCCGCAGCCAAATGTTACCTTTCGCAACGACTGTGTGCATTGGTGCTTGCCTGGTCCTGTTGATTTGTGGAATGATTTTTTGTTTCATATGATGACCATGTAAGAGTGCAAGGCAATATGACATAATGATGCAAAGCTCCATTATGATTGGTTTTCGAAGCAGGCACTACAAATATGATAAAGCAGCCCAGAAATAAAAGTTTTGTAATATCGCTTTCAACAGTATATATCAGAAAATGAAAACTAGAAAATTAAAGCAACTAGAATCATCCTTTCACCAGAAGTCTCCTGCTTCCGAGCCATATCTGAAACTTCTCAATGTATTTAATAGACGATAAAAGAAAAACAGTTAAAACAAGAAACATTAACAAATGGTGAAACAAGTACGGTAAAGATGACGCATGCAGAAGACAAAACAAGACGAACAATCTACGACACTTCGGTGAGGTCAACAACACCAGCTCCAAATCCAAAACCAAGTCAATCAGTAGACTAGAAACAATTCCAGCACTAATTCTGCACTCCACCAATCACAATAATCCGCGAAAGGGTTTCTGTAAACATATAACCGAGCATTTCCTTTATACTAGTACTAATTAGATGCAAGGAATTGAACGAGAAACATTTAACAACTTTACACACATGACCACCAACATGCATGAAGATTTTCTTCCCAAATCAAGGAAAATTTGGAAAATTTATTACCACTTATCAACAGTGTAACACACACTTGGGAGTTGGGGCACTTGCTTTGTGGGATATACAGTACCAATAGCTCGACAGTTTATATGATGCATTACATAAACGACCAAAGTAGAACAGATCAAGCACATCCAACTTTGGACTACACCAAATACGACAATAAAATTGGTATATTGATGAGCAGTCTCATAGCTTAGCACCTTGCTTTAGCTGTAATATTTTCTTTCTTAAAACCCTTCTCATGACTTTGTTGGAAGCTGTTCGTGGAAGAGATGGAACTGTGACAACATATGCGACCTGCATGTGGACAAGAAGTGCAATAACTTTAACAGTCACCACCCGTCAACGATGCAACAAGACAAACAAAGACTAGGTATGACAATTGATAAGGTACCTTGAATAAAGGATTGAGCTTTTTCTGCAGAGCAGAATTCAGTCTACTCTTCAAATGTTCCAAACTTCTCTCAGAGCTGCCTAGATCGTTGAGAACTGCCACAATAACCAATTGTTCAGGACCACCACCTAAAGGTGGTACACCAACCGCAGCTGTCTCGAGGATAGCATCATCAACCCCATTGCAGACACGCTCAATTTCAACGGAACTAACCTGAGAACAGGAAAGGTACAATAACTAGATTGCACATTAAGAAAAGAAATAAAATATGAACTAAAAGAAATCTAAGCAGGTTGAGTACTTTAATGCCACCAAGATTCATTGTATCGTCAGCGCGACCATGAGCCCTATAGTACCCTCCACCAGTACGCTCAAATTCATCCCCATGCCTGCGGAGAACCTGATGACCAAAATCTTATTTAAGTACAATTGTTTCCGAGAAAAACTCAACTACTTCCAGTGGAAAGTGGAACAAGCTTACCTTGCCGTTAAATACTGGCATGCCTTGGAAATAAACTTGATGGTGATCAGTATTTAGTAATTTGGTAGATGCTCCAAACATTACAGGATCAAGAGCAAGTTCCCCAGTTCCAGGGACAGTTTGTGGCTATAAATTATGAGTTTTTGGCATCATTTTGAAAACGTATCAGTGAACATTAAAGACAAGCAAACGGTTGATTCCACTAAAAGAATCAATATTGCAAGAACAGGACAAAATCTTAAATATGATCACGAGTAATAAGAGAGAGTAAAAATAGGGAAATCTATTTTTCTTGGGTACCTGGATATAGGGAACTCAAATCAAACCTTAACTCAAATCAAACCAACCAGCCAACAAAACATGAAACTGAATGAGATCGAAATCCTTAACTTTCCTTTGCCTAGCTTCTTAGTAATTGCATATGCATTTTAAAAGAAGAGAAAATATATATATCTTGCAAGGGAATGCTTACCAGAGGATTCCCATCACTTCCAAGAATAAATAACGTACAACCCATAGCAGGAGTACTGAATGCAGCCAATGACTGAGGCTGCAATAGTGAGCCGCTAACGAATGCACCCCCTATTTCTGTGCCTCCACAGTACTCAATAACTGGTTTATAGCAAGCCCTCCCCATCAACCACAGGTACTCATCAACACTGGAGGCCTCGCCAGTCGAGCCAAAGCAACTGTCAAGTTTCACAAAGTAGAAGAACATGCAACAGAAGATGTAAGATGGATGAACAAAATTACAACAAAAACAATGGCAACCTAGGTTATGATCTTACCGGATAGAAGACCAATCAAAACCAGCAGTGAAATTTGTGTTTTTCCAAGCACGAACTATACTTGGAATGACACCCAACATTGTTACCTTGGCGTCCTAAGAAAAAACAAAGATTTTACAAAGAAATGAAGGGAAAAAATAAAAAAAATCAACTCGACAAGGTAACAGTAAAAAACATGTGTCATGTGCCTGTTAGGAAAAAAAACTAATGCCAGTAGTAATGCTCAAAGAAAAATACTTAATTTAAATGAAAACTTCGATGATTAGATTGTTTTTGAAAAGCAAACTGACCGACACTGCAGGTTATCATTCCATATTACTGCATGAAAGGGGATAAAAGTAAATATTTTGGAAATTTTGATAGTTTCAAAATAGAAAACTCCACCTATCTTTTCTGAGGAGTAACTCATATTCCCTAGCCATCCGTTCCACTCATGAAAAAACCATTTTTTAACATAAAAAATTCTTTCTTCACTTCCCATCATTCTTTTCAAAGACAGATTTCTTTCCTGATTTCCTCTCTTCCAGGCACCAACCAACTCCCTTAACTATCTCAAAATGCAGTATATGACTTATCTTCTCCAGTTAGTTACTCTAGAAGATCCGATATTGCATGTTAGATTACCAATACCACGACCCAGACTCGTCACTGAAGCAAAAGTAATATAAACCACAGTAGAAGGAATGTATTAAGTCATAGAGATGAAAAAGGGAAGAGATGGAGGGAAAGTGGGGATAGTACATCTAGTATTTTTCTCTCAGCGTACTCCTCTTTGATAATAGAGCCTACAATGCCGACAGACTTGTCTTCTTACAATGCAGCACCGTATTATCTGTCCTCGTCTAGTTGGATTCACTCATCAATGCAGTGCAAAAATTCAAGTATAGATAAACCCTCTGAGCACCAAATGTGATTGAGTACCTTTCTTTTTCAAAGCCATCTAAAGAAACCTCAAACCTGGACAAGGAATTGTAACCTTATCTAATACAGACTATACAGTTCACAGGATTAAGCGCTTAACTCCTCAATGGGTCGGGGAACTGTTGTATATTCCTCAGTAGTTGACAAGTGAGTTCCCATCAAATAAACATTTCATGTTAAGAAGTTCTTGGAAGCATGATCTTTACGAAACGTACTGGGAAGGTCCACAATCAGAAGGTACAAAATTTACTATGTCTGTGAAGGAGTTTATGGAGAACATGTAGGCATAATTAAGGAACTTGCGGTGCCCAATTTCAGGTTTCATCATCACAATTTGGACCCAAAATCATCAACTCCAAACTACACAATGAAGTAGGTGGAAGAAAGTGTAGAGAAAATTGACAAAACAAAAGGAATACTGAAGCGAAAGATCCTTGGATTCACCTGTACAAACTTGGCAAAGTTGGAACCTAGTGGTGATCCATTGTATAAGGCCATGGAAGCGCCATTAATTAAACTTGCATAAACAAGCCAAGGCCCCATCATCCAACCAAGATTAGTAGGCCAAGCAACAACATCACCTTTTTGTACATTCATGTGGCACCAGGCATCTGCAGCAACCTTTAGAGGACTTGCATGCGTCCATGGAATTGCCTTCGGCTCTCCTGTAAGAAATTGATCATAGAAATAGAAAGCTAAATCAGATCCGCAAAATCCTGAATAAGGATACTTGTTTTGTTATTTCGACCTTAAAATTTTCTCTAGTGTCGAAATGCTATCTGATTGAGATAGATAACAAATCCAAAGAACTTAAAAGACTCGCAGTGTCCCTTTTATGTTAAGTTAAAAGTTTGGCATGGCCCAAAACAACATTTCTCTATCACTAGATTGAAAACAATTTGATTGCGTAATAGATTTTTGTAAACCAGTTAGTCAGTTACTTTATGCAACAAAGACAAATAAATGATATTTCATCTTATAAACAACCATATTTTGGCAGATAGCATGTGCCTTGTATGGTCATTTTTAGTATGCGAGACCATTATGCCCATTTGGAATAATCGGTGTGATCCGCATTGTCATCGATCTGTAATGTATGTATTTCCACTTTTTTAACAAGATTTTACTTTCCATGAGGTCTAAAAGAAATAGAGAAAAAAAATGAACCAAAAACAAGTTATGGAATGTAACATGTATTTCAGGGCTACGTTTCTTATTAAAATATGACCCCTACAGATATGGTGACTTTCGTCAGTCCGAACTTTGACACGCAATGGCCGTTTGAGTCCACAACAAAAAGATGCATTAGGGACAAATAGTAAGATAACGACACAAGATATGTATTCCAGCTGGTCCAATGGCTAGTTTTTTGGAGGTGGGATGCAGGTTTGATCCCCACCCCTACAATATAACCTGTGATCGGTGGGATGTATTTAAGCAACTCACCTTATAACTAACAGTAACTCTAAAAAAATTTAAAAAAAATCCAAAAAGTATGGAGCTTATACTTTGAAAACTTCTGGAAAACAAAATGAGAAGGCCACAATATCAAGGTCATTTAACCTGTGGTTCCAGATGAGAAAAGAATATTTGTATATGCTTCTACAGCTTGATGTGCAGCAGCGTAGTCTTTTTGGCTGCATGTTGGTACCAAGAAAATAACTGTGAGATTCTATAAGCATAAGATTTCTCATGAGATAAAATATTATTAAGAAAACAGTAAGCCAAGCACGACGGCTGAAATCATGCTCCTTTTTACTTGGGAAAAAATTACTCACTAATAAAAGTACACTTATTTCCAACACATATATCAATCTATGGGACTACACCCAAACCAAGCAACACAGAATTATTGGGATGCTTACTTTGAACACTTCACTCTGGCCACAAAATCATCGAATGATACATCTGCTTGACGTGTTTTGCTGATGAAAGTTGATAGGCTTCCACAAACCACTATTGCTTTGGGAGCATGTGCTTCAACAACTTTGCTGTGGGAAAATCATATGTAAACATTTACCAAAAATTTAATAAACCATTTTACCAACAATGGAGACCAGAACATGAGATTTCCAACCCAAGGGTTCTTCCTACCTGTACAAAGGTAAACGTTTGCCACCGCGGAGAATATAATCCTGTTAACATATTTAATGCTAAACATGAAATAATTTATTTAGCCACATCTAATAAGATGATAACAAAGATAAACTTAACATATATTAAAGCTATTGTATAATGCTTGAGATATCTACCTTGATAGATAAACATGCCATTGTTCTCGCATTACAAGAGTTAAGAAGGTACGGTTATGCAAGAAACATTATGATGCCTCCACAATTTCTTAGGGCAAAAAACTATCACGATGACAAGTTTAGAGAAGTTTAGGCTGGTTGAAGTTCAGTTTTTGTGGTTTTCCAACATAGAATTTGATGAAATATTGAAGCCCAAATAATGTGAGATTTGGTGTGTGGCTTATAAATGAAACCTAAAGTAAGTTTATAAGCGGTCACACTGTCAAGTTTATAAAAGTTCCTAAAGACTCAAATAAAATTACATGTCTTCAAAAACTCGATTGCATGTCTTGACTTCAATCTTCTTCTCCTTAGGTCTTGATCACCGATTATGATGTAAGTATGCGCAATACAAGTATATGTGTAATGCATGGAATGTGTTTGATCCAATTTGATTGTGACTACTATTATGTTGATTAAATCATCAAAATTAACATAATTAAGACCTAAGCCAACAATATTAGTTTCCACATAATGTATGAGTTACACATGGATATCCACTAAAAAACACCCAAAACATACATAAGAATCACGAATACATGTTAAAAGTTAGTTACAAATGCAAAGGTGAAAATAACAACCATATCAACCATTAAAGGAGTATACAGATATCCATATCTATTACGAAAGAGTAAGAAAGATACCTATTACATGAGTGTAGACAAAAATTATAAATCAACATTGTCAAAATGATATTTATTAATCTATATCACACCATCACAAGAGGACAAAAAATGATCCTAGCATAATATTTTTTTCAATCATTAGCATAAAATGAATATGATAGTTTTTAAACCACCTTGAGTTTTTTAATTCATTCTTCGCTAGCTTCAATTTTAAACAATACTTTCAAATAAACAATACAGAAACTAGGGTTGTAAGCTTCTCCTCGTGCTCGCTAACTCGCTCGCGGCTCGCTCGATTTCGCTCGCACAGCACCTCGGCTTGATTGCTAACAAGTCAAGCACGAGCTAAAAATCCGCTCGGGAAAATAAATGAGTCGAGCTGAGTGAAACCATGCTCGCTCGTTGATCGCTCATTAGCTCGCTCGACTCGGTTGCTCGTATATACGCATACGAGCATACATACACGACATGTACATTACAAATATTTGAAGTCAACCAGTGAACCAATCACGGGATCCTGTTGTAAAGAAAAACCATTAAAAATATATCAACAATCCAAATGTGTTACTAAATGTTGGACATTTGATCTCACCTCGAAAAATTCAAAACAATATCTTTCACCACACCCTAATATAAGGAGTTTATATGCACAAGTTACCAATATTGTGCATTAGTGCATGGCTACTAGAAGGTCAATGAACGCTCGAAATCCTAAAATTCATTCGCATTCATATTCGAATTTGAACATCTGGTCCAAGTAAAAAGATCTGTAAGATTGTATTCGTATTAAAAAACTCGCAGAGCAAAATATGAATATTGTTACATCCGATCCGGATTTGCATATCTGTATAACATCCATATTTATATACGTAATTTTAAATATATATGTTTATATATGTATACGAGAAGTAATGTTGTGTTCATATACAATATATATTTATTAACTCTAAGAGTTAACAAACACTTGAATGGTGTGTTGGTTTAGGTGGTAGGTACGGCATTCGAAAGACCCAAGTTCAACCCACATCATCCACCTCTTTAATCCGATTTTGGGGTAAAGCTTTGAACTTCAAACATTTAGCCCCACATCGTCGGTTCTGAAATAACCACTCTCGTGGTGCCTTATAAATTGGGAGTTGGATCACACACCAACAAGGGAAGAGGTCTAGGGAGCTTCTGCCCATAATATCTATCTCCATATGTGGAGTCGGAAACATCCAATTTCGAGGTGGATTTGGATTTGAAAAAATAATTCGTCCAGATACGGATCCGAGCCAACGAACCGAGCAGGCTCACAAGCGAATGAGTCGAGTCGAGCTCGGCTCGTTTAGATTTTAACATGCTCGTGACTCGCTCGGCACTCGATTCGAGCACAAAAATTATGCTCGACTCACTTATGTTTACGACATAAGTGATTTAAAGAAAAGGCAAAGAAAATTACAAATTCACAATTGGAACTATTGGGGGGCACCTAGCCTACATATGAAAATGGTATTAAATGTAGTAGTGCGAGTAAAGGTGTCCCATTTCTCAAGAGCTAATGTAATTCTAAGAAAGCAATGACCTGTGTACGACATAAGTGATTTAAAGAAAAGGCAAAGAAAATTGCAAATTCACAATTGGAACTATTGGGGGGCACCTAGCCTACATATGAAAATGGTATTAAATGTAGTAGTGCGAGTAAAGGTGTCCCATTTCTCAAGAGCTAATGTAATTCTAAGAAAGCAATGACCTGTGTAAAGATTGCTTTAGCATTTGATATCTTCAGCCTCGTCGAAATTTCAAGTGGAACAAAACTATCAGCAATGGAAACCACAACATAACCCGCAAGGACGATAGCCAAGTATATGACCACTGCTGTGACAGTCATTGGCATGTCTATAGCGATGGCAGATCCTTTGGTCAATCCCAATGTATCCAGAGCATTTGCCACAACGCTGCAATATTAAACAGTCGACATAAGATATAAAGTGCAGAAAAATAGGAATTTGGCGTATAGCCATAGGGATCTTGTCAAGAGCTGCAGTAACTTCTTTTAAGTTCCAAGCTATTGAAAGATTCTATTCAATCTTATAAGTGGTATCTTTTAAGAAGTGTGAAAATATTTGTCATACTACCGAGAATTACGAAACCTGAAAGATAGGAAAAGAAAAAATTCTAAGCCAAAAACCTGACTTCTTCCCGTAGTTGCTTGAAAGACATGGTACTCGGAGGCAAGTTGTCACATCCCTCGTCACGCCATATAATCGCTATGTCATTTAAGTTTCTTTTATCGTTCAAGAGCAAGCAATTCTCAGCTGAATTTAAAACAGCCCCAGGTAACCATTGTCCACCAGGATAAACACTATTCTCACGCAAGATGCATATGGGCGATATCTTGAAAGATATCCTTAGTTCGTTGAATATCATTTTCCAATACACCTAAAAAAGAAAATGTTCTTGATAAGACTTTATTCTTGAGAAAACAAATGTTCTGCTGTAATAAACTGCAATCATCATCGTGTCAGACAGTACATCAAATACCTCAGGATTGGAAACAGAGAACTTTTGAAAATCAGCGAAGCTAGAGACTGAATTTCTGTAGTTTGAACCCAAGAACTCCTTGCCATGACTCTTTAGCAGACGTCCAACATTTGTCAATATTGCATTCTCCCTACAGTTTGTCAAATGTAAACTATAAAGCAGAGAGAATCGGTTCACCCAGAACAACAAAACCATTTGCAAGAAAGAGAGTATATTTATAATTCAACACAGTTTAGATAGCTAGCCATCTGATGTTCAAATTCTCTGTGCCCATTAGCCACCTCCAATGAAAAGTCACTCACTCCAGCTCAAGCATACTTTTTTTATAAAAAAATTACTGTAGTGTATTTTAACAAGCTTTAAGGCAAACACTTTCAAAAGATACTTAGAATTTTATGCATTTAAAATAGAACTAGTAACCAATGACCAAGGACTGCAATTAGCAAGTGTAGTTTTCAAATTGATCAAGAAAATAGCCAGAACATGAAACATAACCATGTTGAACTACAATAAAATTCCTTTCAATCATTAATAAAGAGAAAATGATCAAAAATTGCACATGCAGAAGTGTCAAAGTGAGAACAGAAAAGTAACATTTGAAAAAGGATGTTCCAAACACAAACTGCAACCCGAAAAGCTGGAAAATACATGAAATTGAAAATTCACTATAACTCGCATGCATTGGGTGGCACAGTTTGCCTGAAAAAGGGGGGAAACGTGTTTTTAGTTTGTACTCGTGTGACTCATTAAATTAGTAACCCATTAAGCTATATAAATAAATAAATAAGAGTAGAGTGGTTTAACACAGTGACCAGTCACTGCATGTGCATTTGAGTACCTGAGTGGGAATAAAAAACTGCTCATCAAATGGGGCTGAGGTGTTTAATAATCCAGCAAACGTCCAAGTGAGAAAGTGACCTACCTAATTCCGTCTTCAAGTTTTTTTCTTTGATTTCTTTACTACCCATCCCATTTTAAATCTCTTAACGTCTCAAACATCGCAAAAATGTGAATGAGACGGCTGAGATTCGACCAGGGCTCCTAAATTCCAATCTTCGTGGGAATTACATTACACTAAAGAAATGACAATGCAACTCAGTCACGGAACTCCAAACAGACATCAATATAGAATACTCCAAAGTGAAGCAATCTCGTAGTAACACTAAACCTTAAACACAGCCTCAACAAATATCAACTTCTGCTGGACAATCAGGACCCTTGTCGTGCAGTCATGGGTAACACAACACTTACTGGAGGGAAAAAAATGTTTTTCCCGAATACAACAACCATACGTTAGTAGTGATAACGTAAACATATCCTTGCTCAAAAATTACCAGCAACAGGGCCAAATAACTTCCAAAAATCCTGATTTTGAAAATTAAAAAAAAAACTTATGCAATCAGCTCTTAAAATCACATCTTCGCAAAGAAAAAATACAATTCGCAGGAAACCAAACATCAAATATACACATACCAATCCACTTACCCACCAACTCACCTAAAAAATCAAGCTGAGAAACACAGGAGAGCATCAGCACAGCCACTTAAAACTCCCAAAATCACATCTTTCGGCAAAAACATTACACTATCCATAAAAGGTCAATCTACAAAACCCAACAAAACAAACTCACTCAAAACAAACTACACAACAAACAGCGCATCACTCACAAAACCACATCTATAAAAGAAAAAAAGAAACCACCCTAAAACCCTCAAAAAGCAAGAGGAAGAGGAAGCTCACGCGTGAGGAATCCACGCGGGAGGATCGGACCCGAACCCCTTGTAGCACCCATAGTACATCATCTGGTGGACCGCGAAGGGCATCTCCGGCTTCAGAACCCTCTCGCAGAGGCACCGCCAAGTCTCCGGCGGCGAGGCGCCGTGGTCCCGGAGGACGGCGGCGAGGGCAGTGTGGATGGCCGCGGCCTCCGGCGGAGGGACGCCGGCGGAGGCGATGTGGGCCGGGGTGATATGGTCTAGGGTTTGGTAGGACTCCATTTCGAGTGTCGTGAGCTCGGATGGTGAGTTGGGTGGGGGAGAGATAGATGAAGACGGTTGGAGAGTATTTGATTTGCAGTTGGTAACTTCTAAATTTTTTATTTGGAATTGTGCCCCTGATTGTTTTAGTCGCTTTGTTGTGCGAATTATCATTTTATCATTCTCTCATTTCTACTCTTATATCTCGACATTTAACACTTCTACCACCTCTCTATCTTCATCTTCCTCTCATAATCATAAAAATAATATTTCGAAGGTCAGGAAATGAGTCAATGGACACCCGGTGTACTCGAATCTGATAAAATGTCCAACTTCTTTTTAATAATAAAAAATTAAGACGCGTCTGCCGGAGGCACCTCCCCCATGGGACAAGCGTCTGCAACAGGCGCCTCACCCATAGGGGGCGTCTTAGTCAGACACCTGTCTCATTGGGGAGGCGTCTGGCTAAAACGCCCCCTAATTTTTTTAATAAAAAATTTAAAAATTATACGGTGTGTTATCTCAAATTATTTCAGGTTTCGTTCCAATTTTTTGGTATTAATTGGTAATTATACGGGTTGGATTACAACGAGTTTGTGCAAGTGATGAATATTCAAAAAATTCGAGATCCAACAATTTCAAAATCCAAAAAATCTCCGCCACATCACCGGCGAGGTGGAATGCCGCTCGCTCACCAGGGAGCGAGCCCCCCGAATGACCTGTCCGGGTAGTATTTGTAAGTCGGAAAGTTTTACCACCGGAAATTTTTGGATCTTGAAAATTTTGAATTTTTATCACTTGCAAAAATCTCATTGTAATCCGACCCGTTACCACCGAAAATTTACAACGGAACCTCAAATAATTTGAGATAACACACCGTATAATTTTAAGATTTTTTTTTTGACAAACGTCTGGATAAAACGCCTCCCCCGTAGTGGGGGCGTCTGGCTAAGACGCCTCAGCCATGGGCGAGACGTCTTAGCCAGACGCCCCCACCATGGGTGAGACAGCTTAGCCAGACGTCCGAGGCGGGAAAAAAATCCGAGTCTCTTACTTCACCAGATCCAGACGTTTCGCCAGACATTTTAGTGGTGTTGGTACTGGGAATGTGAGTAAAACTGAGTCAAAAATCTTGTTTTAAGACACGTGACAAAATGTGTATTAAATGAATTGAGAATGATAATTGTTAGGATGATTTAAGTAGTTTTCCGACGACGAATAGTAGTTCGCATTGCTTACCGCTGGTAGGTTTTTTAGTCTCCCTGGAAATTGAAGTTTGAGTAGAATTCACGGAATATTTTTATGCCAATTTTCTCATGATAGGTCTAAATTGAAATTCCGGTTTCCATGTGAAAGTGATAGGTGTTCATGCGTTCAACAACTCTATGTCTTGCTAACAAGTAAATAGTACAAATACTTTTAAGAAAGAAAAATGAGAAATGTTTCTAACAGACAAGTTCTTATAGGGTATAGCTTTCGGTTCAAGAAAATCTAATATTTTCTCCCCTTTCCCAAACGTTGAGAGAGAAATGAATTTGAATCGAAGTTTATCTTCTAGTGTTATGATTGATTGTAAAGGCTCAAGGGAGGCCACATCTAACGTTTTTGTACACTACATTGACACTTTTTGTATCATACACAAGCATCGATGTTTATTTTTTTCACAAAAAATATTCAATGCGAGAACCATGCATAGCTCCAAATCTAGATACTGGGGTCCTTAAAAACATTAGCAGTGTGATATGGATAAGCAATCAAATCTAGAACTTCAAAATATCTGGGATTTTGTTTTGAATTTATAGATCTTCAGTTGGAGATTTGGAGTTATCAAAACTATGACGTCTCTTGTGATTTGACAACATTTGTGTTTGGATGGTTCGTATTTTTTGAAACGATAAGATTGCGATTTGGTCTGACCGATTTGGTGTTGTCTGCTTCTGACCAGAGCCAATAAAACGGTCAAGTTTAGTTGTTTCCCTCGTTGGTGTTACGTACGGGGAAAGAATAGCAAATTATCCTATTTTCCCACAAAAAATAAACCTAACCTAGATGCATAATCTTGCATTTTGTGTTGAATTTTGAGGGTACGACTAATTGACTGACAATATCTCAAAGGTCATTACAGGTCATCCAGGTAGATGTCATTTCCAATGCAGGACATAGATGAAAAAGAAATTAAAAAAAATCAAGCTCCGTTTGACTGTAAGATCATCACTGACCATGACTTGAACGACTTAGTTACCAGTTCTCTCTCTTCAAAATCAACTTTCTCTCTCTTCCACGTCAGTTTTCTCTTTCCTTAACACACATTCTTCTCTTTCCTACATTATTCACCTCTTAACCACAACCCAACACAACCCACAACAACTTACTTCTCTCCTCCACATCATTTCAGGGTCCATCTTGGTAAAAAATTTAAAAAAAATCTAAAAAATCAAAACAATTATAAAACGTATTTTCAAAAAAAAACTCAAACAAAAAATTAAAAAAATCAAAACAAAACAAAAATCAAAATCAAAAATCAAAAAATAATGGATGACCTGGTCGACGACCCGGTCATCCACGACCTCTTCACGACCGCAAATTTCATCTGTTAACAAAAAAAAATCACGGTCATGAATGACCGACCTCTTCACGACCGCAAATTTACAGCGACAAGGGATGCTCTAAATGTTTTTTGGTTACGATTTATAAAAACAAAAAAGATATTCAAAGTGATACTAACTATATAGGTATCAAGCTAACACTGTGTGAAGTTGTGATAAAGAGTAATTGAGTACTGTCTGAAGAAAAACAAATATTAAAGATAATCAATTTTGTTTTATGCCTGGATTGTCAATGATCGTGGTCATATTCTTGATTAGGCAACTTAGGAAATGTATAAAGACAGATTTACATAGTCTTTATTGATTTAGAGAATGCACACGACAAGATCCCAAGAAGTGGTATGTGGTGGACCCCGAGAAGAAGAAAGTATCAACCAAATATGTGAACTTGATTTAAAACATGTACGACTGAGTTGAAACTAACGTTAGAGTTTGCGATGACGAGACTAATGTCTTTCCGATTAGGATTAGACTTTATTAGAGATCAGCTTTAAGTTCTTACCATATTACTTTAGTAACGGACAAAGTAACAAAAGATATACAGATTGAGGTCTTATGGTGTATTTTTCACAGATGATGTGGTGCTAATTGATGAGAGTATGATAGGTGTTGAGGTGGATAGACACTTCAGAAGTAAAATGTTTAAAATTAAGTAGGTCAAAAACTAAATATACGAAGTATTGTTTCAGTACTATTGACGCTAATGAATAAGATGTTATATTGGATAGTCAAATGGTTCGTAGAAATGATATTTTTAGATATTTAGGGTTTAAACCAATGTGGAACATATATACAGAAGATACTTCATAAAGATGGGGAGATTGACGAAAATATTAGTCATATGATTAAATAATGGTGGATGAAATTACAACAAGCCTCAAGTATCTTATGTGAAAAGAAGATATCTTTCAAGTCAAAAGGAAAATTCTATAGAATCGTTGAAAGCCCTTGGATTTGTATGGTGTGGAATGTTAGACCACGAAAAGACATGTGCAAAAGATGAGTGTGGGCTGAAATGAGGATAATGTGGTAGATGTGGACATACATTGATTGATCAGATTAGAAATGAAAACAATCACGAGAAAGTGGGAGTTGTCCCGATAGAGAAGAAGTTTATACAACATAGGTTGAGATAGTTTGAATATTGATTGACATCATTTCATGCTTACATTTGCATCTTATATCCATTATCTTTCACCTAAACAATGTTACGTAACGAGTTTTATGTTTGAATTTCATAAATAAATAAGTTTGAAGAGAAGAGACATAAAATGACCTAAAAGTAGGAAAAATGACTGAGTTGAGAGACTCAAGGACTAAGATGCAAGATCGAAGGACCTGAATGCAAGATCGAAGGACCAATGAACAAACAAAAATACTTCACACCATCATGGGGAGTATTTTAGCAATTCTATTCGGGTCGGAGCTCCACCAAGCAAAGTAGATGCATCAAAGACAAACAAAGACAACCAGAAAAGCCCACAAGAAAGCCCAAAACGATCTTAACTCTATTAACCGCCAATTAGCGGTCTCTGATCGCTAATTGGCGGTCCCGGTTGCTCCGAATCCGTTAATCTTTATGTGGGGCGTGTATTAGTGTGTATTTAGTCAATTTCTAGTATTTGTTTAGTCTCATACCGGGAGATTGTCCCGGATTACCTTTTTTATGGCTATAAATAGAACTCTTCACCTTCTATTATAATCACTCATTGCTTGGTGGCATTCTCTCTACTTGGAGTAAGCTTTCGAGCAAAATCTCAAGGTGGAGAAGAATGCTGCTAGTGATGTCAATCATTTAATAAAATAATTTTTTCCATTATTTTGTTCTTATATTGTTTCTTTATGCATGCTTAGCTTAGTTTTATTTTTTTGATTGTAGGCTAAAGTAGTTAGAATGTTTCCTTTCTTCTTTAGTTTAATTGTTAAAATAATGTGTAGTGAGTAGATTCATCCCCCTTTCGGGGTAGAGATGATGTTCATACATGCATTAAAGAATGGATATGAATGCTTTATATTTTGTTTTTGTTGATAAATGTGAATGTATGCTTGCTTGTTAGAGTAGAATACTACACTTGATGGGTTTTGTCACACATCTTAGACACCTCTCATGCTTGTTTAGGTTCTGGAAAAACCAGCTTGTGTATATGAATGTTAATCAACTAGGTTAGTGTATGGATTGATAGGTTTTGTCATAACCTTTAGACACTTCCTATGCATGAAAACACTACCTACATTTGTGTATATAGAATGCATTCTTCACCATCTTTTTACATGTGTGCACACACTCCACCCCTAGGGGTCTTTCTCTTCTTGATTCTGGCTTAGTTTTACATTCTTTTAGTTTTGATTCAAAGTAATTGTTAGTTGCTTTACTTTGCATTTTTCTTCTTAATAGTTTAGTGTAGTGTACATTAGCATAGACAAATTCTTCTCTTTTTTTGTTGTCACTTGATTTCTGAAAAACCAGAGGCTACTCACCTCCCTGAGGATCGACCCGTACTTGTCACCGCTTTAACGCGGTCATGCACTTTCGGTTATAATTAAAACGTTTAAACAAACATATACAAAAAAGACCTATGGAGGCATCGGTGAGAGGATGAGTGTTGTGCCAGCATGAATACATAAAAAAGAACTAGGAAGAGACGGACCAAGATTAATTTGGGAAGAACTTGTCAAAGAAGACATAAAAGATTGAAACGTCCCCTCAAATTTGGCATTGAATAGGAGTTCATGAAGATTATTTTTCACATGTCTGAATTAGAATTTTTTTGAGTTCATTTCTAGCTCAGCAACTAGTTTGGAATTCAAGGTTTTGTTGTTCCAAGTTGGGATAACACAATGAGGTATTAGAACATTGGTTTGGTAGAGTCATGGCATCCAGGTTTATAGTATCCAAGTTGTATGCACGACTATGGACTCGAATGTTCGATGTGAAGCTTAAAAGCACAAGTGCACATTCGCGTTAAAGCAGTGTAAGTATGGGTTGTGTTTGCGAGGGTGGATCGTCATTGACCACACTAAAGTGTTGTTGACCATACTCAAGTAAGAAAAGAAAATGAAGAGTGACTGTATCGAAATTAACTAATGCTACACAAACCTAACATGACCAATCTCGTAGGAGATCAAGAATGCATGCAAAAGTGTAATTTTGTGATGTGTGTACAATTAAGCGTTAATAACATGCTTAACATGGAAATTTATAAATGACTACAATCCTAAGTGCGTTTTTACATGGATTACATGTCAATCTTATCTTTTTCTCATGACCAATCTCGTAGGAGATCAAGAATGCATGCAAAAGTGTAATTTTGTGATGTGTACAATTAAACACTAATGACATGCTTAACATGGTAATTTATAAATGACTACAATCCTAAGTGCGTCTTTACATGGATTACATGTCAATCTTATCTTTTTCTCATCCAAATTTTATCATAATTTCATCATTCATCATTAAATAGATATCCTAACTAAAGCATATGTTAAGCATCCATTATGATCATTAATACATCAAGACAAGAAAAGAAATTCATTAAAATGACTATAAAAATCATATGAAACTCCAAGATTAAGATGAAACACACAAATCAACTACATCCACAATTCACAGATTCCTTTATCATCTAATGGGGATGAATTACTCTCTAATCATGTAAACAACAAGAAAAACAACGCATGAACAAGTAAAGACATTCAAATTTAACGAAGACAATGGAATCACAATTAAATCAAGTGGAAAACAATAACCTAAAAAATATTAAATTCAAACTTGATTAAGGAAGAAAAGATTACAAGTTTTCCCTCCACCCTTTAACTACACTAGTAAAACAAAAAATAAAAATTACTCTAATGGGAGATAGAGGAGGAAAGAGAAATGGAAGGATTACAAGTTTACTTATACAAGATTAAAGTTTTGGATTAATCCAGACGAGATCTGACAACTACAAATCCAGTATGAGTGCTTCAGAATGCTCCTACCCGAATACCCGACAAGAAAATTCATGTCTGACAAACTTGATCATTCGCCAACAACGTATAGAAATCCACCAGTGACTGGTCGGGTTGACATGATCCACTTGTGATTAGAGCAACGGGTTAAGTTGTTCTTTACACGTAGGGTGCACCCCTAATCTAATGGCTCTGGCCGTTTTGATCTTAATTGAAGAATTATTCCACAGGTTCTTAAGATTGAGAATTTTTTGCAACCAGGATATTTTATTTGCGATTAGGTCCTTACAAGTTTGCAATCATGTCCAGAATACTTCCAAATCAGTTATTTCCTCATGCATTTGATTTTTATTTTTATTTTGCTTTCTCACTTCTTTAATACCTAAAATCTGAGATACATGCAATACAAACCCAAATAGCACAAATATTTGATAAAATAAAAGATATATGGTATAAATGTACTGTATAATGTGTCACTAATCATCGGACACACGGTTGCATCAATATAAGAAGGCAGAAAAGAAGCACTAGTGGTCGAAAACACCTGTAGCACCATCGTCGTATTGGCTTTCGCCAAACACCACGAGGCCTCAATATTCCGAATCTCGCTAAGGACGTAATGGCAGGTCCAATTATTGACCAACTTCCTCGAGCATCCCGTGGAAGGATTGTAGAGTTCTCTGTATCACAAAAGAAATGGCACAGTTCTTGAAGGTGTTTATAACCACTGGGAACTGATGTCGAAATACTCGAAATCATGTATGACCAGTGACCACGCATCAATGATTAAGTAATACATTACCACAATGTTAGAGTTTAGGGTCATAAAAATCAAACTTTCTGATGTATGCTCAACAAAAAGTACAGTGGGAACATGATAAAAGACACTAACAATTATGATATACAGTAATGCTACGTTCTAGTCTAACTTTCGAGGAACAGTATAACGCAACAAAAAGGGCATATTATAGGTCTGCATTCCCATAAAGACCATAACAATCAACTACCACAAGATGGAGCTAAAATTTCCAAGCATTTACATTTTACAACAGAAAACATGCCTGAAGAAGAGCAACTAAAAGCCCCACAAACAGAAGATGTGAACTGGATTTTGGAGGAAAAATTAATACTCCCTAAAAAATTGAATCCACATCACAAAAACATATATTTTGATGAGGATCGGCGATTAATGGTAAACCCAAGAACCCAGGCAATACACATTTTGTTCATGGATGGTTGCCAAACAAAGAGAATCAGACCGAACAAACTTCCGGTATGGCGAAAACCTATATAGGTTGATTCATGGTAATGCTACAAATACAATAAATCTAAGGGAATGGAAAGTAAATGAAATTACTTAGAATGATATTTTAACCATATGTAGTTACGTACTACTGATGAAATAATTTGTTTGTAGGATATCACAGTTAGAAAAGCAAATAACATACACCGCAGTAATACAGAGCAAGTGATAACAGTGGGCAATGAGCTCAAAAAACGGACCAACGTTGAGTGCTGCAAGTTGTGAAATAACAAAATCACACCATGTGTTTGAAAGACATAAAGAACATACCTGCGAAGAAATTGACCTTATGATACCCATTATAGTCACGAATTATAAGATGTTATTAGCTTCATCTTTTCTGGTCTAAACCAAATAATGGGTCACCTTGAGATCTTCCATCTTTAATTTATGATTTCAAGCAGGATATCTTCTACCAATCTGCAACTTCCTGCTACACTGGAAATGAATTTATAGTTAAACTATAGTAAAAGAGAACCTTATTGAGGCATTAGTGGCTTATGAATCATAATTGTTGCAACTAAATGACTAAGACGTAAAAAGAAAGAATGCCATATTGGATTAAGTTATATCATAGCAGAAACTGCTTGTACATTCCATGGTTCAGGTAAATTACAGGTTACTGTGAGCAGCAAGACAATTCTGATTGTTGCTGTGGCTACATCCCAAAAAAATCCCTTCTCATCCAAATACCACATCCATAACTATTCTACACCCTAACCCAGAATGTTGTTAGTATGTCATCTTTGCTCTTATAAATATGTACAGAGAGACGTCAATGTCTTTGGGACAATGGAATTGATTATCCCATCCAAGAGATGCACGAGAGCATATCACATTCTCAGAAATGATCCAATCAGCACTTCACTGAATGGAAACCTCAGGGGCATTCACAACGTTTGGCTGTTGCATCTTGCAAATAAACTACCTTCAGATAACATCAAACTCCTTCAAGAATAATTTGCATATACAAAAGATACACAACACTATGATACCCCATCCATATCTTTTTTTCTCTTTAATATCTTGTTCAGCGGCTTCGGATTATCCGTTACATCTGTATCACACTGGTATTCCTTGCTATAAATGATGGAAGCATCCAAACTATATATGCGAAGAGCAAGTGATGAAATAGTGGATGTCTTTGCTGCTGCTGTAAGAGAAGACCAGTACCACCACTCATTCCTTAAGTACTCCGTCTTGATCATGTCTTCGAAGAGGATTGTAGCTTGAACCATCTACGCATGCCAGAAACAGTAAAAGTTACTAGAAGCCACAGCCTATTTTTATTCATATAAATGAAAATGAGATGACAAGTTCCGTCTTACAAAAAATCTGAATGGAGCACTATAACAGAATTTAAGCATAAAAATTCACAAGAAAATTATCCTTCCAGTTAAATGAGAACTTTATTTTGTATATAAAAATTAAACATTGTCTATCAACAGTGTCTAATCATTTAGGTCAAAATAGTGAAAACTGAAAACTATGTCTACATCTTGTCATCTTTGCAACATTGAAATTTTATATAAAAGTCAAGGCACGCAGAGAACCCTTCAGTGACAGATTTTCTAAATACTCCTTTAGTTAGTACCAGTACCTTAAGATTTGAAAACATATAATTCACAGCGGAAAGAGCTAATTCTTGTCTGAAAAATGCATAAGAGAAGGCAAAATAGTTGCAGTGTTACCTCATAAATAGATTCTGCAGTTTTAACAAATGCACGCCACGCATGTCTTCTCAAAGAAGAAGCCCTGAACTGTCTAAGTGCTTCATCTGGCAGAGCACTATCCATATCAAGTAAGTTGATCTTCAACCTTTTTAGAATGTGAAAAATCCTTCCTGAAACAAGCCTCAAGGATGACTCGGGAATAATAAAGTTGTAGCTTTCATTGAGTTTTGGTAACTTCTTAGTATTTACTACAGTAACTACTTCATCATTTTCAAATTGCAACCTCACAGGAAGGCCTCTTTTCATCTCTCTAGAAGCACCATTATCAAAATATCTCAAAGTCTCGGGAGAATTCTTGGAGTGCCCATTTTCATTTCTATGAGCATCTCTGCTAGCTATGCTGAACTCTTCCATGGAATTTATGGGTCCTGCTTTAGAAGAAGCCCCAACACTTGATTGATTTGGATTACACAACAGAAATGAATCACCAACACATGATGGTAATTTATCTGTGAGTAATGGCATTCCATCTGAACCAATAAACCCAATATCTTGCACCAATTCCATGTTAGAAGATCTAGTTATGAAACTTCTTGAGACATCCTCGATGTTGTAAGGGCACCCCTTCTTTTGACCTCTAATCAATCTGGCATTCATGTCTACATTTCCATAATGGAACTGTTGTTCTTCCACAAGAACAGCTCCATCAATGGTAGTTCCTTTACCTGTCACATTCCCTTCCTCCTTCGCTTCATCAGGACCAGGAGCATTTGGCCTACAACTTCCCTCGTTATGATTCTGAAACTCTGCACCAGTGGTGAACGTTTGATGGCAAGAAAGACAGTGCGCTTTCGATGGCCATATGGGCTCTAGACACTCGCACCTGTACATCTTTGCTTCATGGTTAGCTTTAGATTTTTTTGAACGTTTTTTTGGTATATCACTTGTTTCCAACTCCAAACAAGGACCATACCTCTGTTCAAGTAAACCATAAGCCTTAGTAAGCAAGCAGTGGAAAGGACTAGGATAGACACCCTTCTTGCAGATTTCAGGGTTGCAGGCTGTTTGCGAACCGTATCCAAACTGGTTCCACGCTTGATAGGAGCGAAGTCTTTGCCACTGCAAGAGACAATCCTTCAATTCCTTTTCTCTAGGATCACTGTCGCTCAACCAATTAGTAAGTTCTAAAATATCTGTATCAGATTCATACACAATCCAGGGCGACAAATTTGACGATTTGATAGAAAGATCATGATCATCATAGCTGTAGGGTTCAGGAATGTATGGAGGGTAACGTTTGTTCACCAAACAAATGGCCTGTGAAGACAATCTTAGTTTAACTCCATCGTGATTTTCCACTCCAGAGAGAACACTTCCATCAACAAGCAACCAAGGACGTTTACCGGGCCTGCTTATTGACCAGAATATTCGACCAGACAAATCTCTACCCAAGAATTCTCTGCGAGAAGATGTCATGAGAAACTGGGACTCTATATGTGCAATTGAATCTTCCAAGCCAGAGATATCATCCTTAAGGGAATCTAACTCCCCAAGGGAGGATTCCGAACCAGTTAGATTCATGGCAGTGCTACAGGTACCCTGTCGGGGTGGATTACTGTAATCCAAATGAGACATCTCATCCAGGGGTATGCTGACAGCAGAGTTCCCAGCAATCGCAGTCTTTTCCTCCATGTGTACTTTTTGAAGTGGCACTGCAGACTCACCAGTCTCACCCTCTTCTAAATTTGTGACATTTCTTCTGCTTACTGTGCTGCATGACTTGCTTTGAACATTCACAGTTGTTTTCGGCACATTCACTTCAATATTATCTTGCCCATGAGGAATGACAAAATCTTGTTCATTTGCTTCACTAGACTTGGCTTTCCAAGTTACTGTTGAAGAAGGCACCTTTTCAAGTCTCTGAAACTCATCTAGAGAAGAACTACCTTGATCGGGATCCTTGCAACCTGAAAGTGCCTGTCCATTACATAGGTTACTGCTACTAATATCACCATTAGCATGGTTTATTATTTTACTGCTTAAATGAAGCTGCGCAGAGTGTTGGTCAATATCACAATCCATCGATTCATTTGGAACATGACTTTGTTCCTTGCTGATACTGAGTTTTGTCTCCGAGATGCCCAGAAATTTACCAGTATTTGATGCTTTGGGGGGATATTGTTGATGCAGTGTTGAAGTATCCAAGCCTGCAACCCGAGCATCCAATACCTCTTCCCTTGCACCATCCTTAACCCCATTAGACAGGTTTCGGTTTTCATTTGAAATGGAAGCCATCATTGTTGCTTCCTTGAATTTCAAATTTCTCCATTCCATTGCAGCAGAGCGTAATCTATGTTGCAAATCAGTTGACATGTCTGCGCACTGGTCAAGATGCTCACGAATAACAACAGAATTCAGAACCTCGTCACAGAGAAATTTCAGCAGGAATATTCTCTGCAACCACCAAAAGCATATAAACAAAATATTGCGTTACTTCACTGCTTTGTTCAATAATAATCAATACAAATAGAAACTAATTCTAAGGAGGATATTCCACAGAGGTGAAAATAAATATGATCAAATATGATGTTACATGAGTTTTGAATCTATCACTATGAATCATTAAATTGATATGAGTTATATGCTTTATAGTAGATCACATGGAATAATTTGTCCGAAATATCTGCACTTGAGAAAATGGTATGAGCAAGCTGGTATTTTTTGGTTTCTGAACAGATACATGAGCTAAAGCAATAATATTGTATGTAGTAGTAATGGACATTCACATTATAGACTTAGTGTAGTGATGTATATGACATTTTTAACTTATATAACAATTACAAGGAGAAATTTGCTAACTAACCACAAGTATCGCTATGTTTGTAATTAAAATTTAAAAATAATATCTGCAAATGGAAGTAAGCAAGTACAAATAAACAATCCCTAAATGTGCATTCATGTCAAATCAATAGAAAAGTCGGGCTGCAGTCCTCATAAATAAATATGTTCAGATCATATTTTTAGTTCATTATATGTATGTATGTATGTATGTATGTATGTATGTACGATACACATATTTATCTTGCAGCACTTCTCAACTCAAAGGCTTTTGAAGAGTTTCTTGTTTCCTGCCTCAACTATAGGTCCCCTCCAAAAAACACTTTTTCAAGTGGGCAACCTCTCCTTTAAATCATGTCTGCTTTTACAGACATCAGGTTTTGGTATAAACTTCACATTTTTTAATCATTAAAAAACACTGATGTCTAACAATTGGTATAAATTCATCATATTTTGGTACAAACCTGATGTCTGCTTTTAAAGACATCAGGTTTTGGTATAAACTTCACAATTACAATTACTTTATGCATATCGTAGAACTGTGGTTGTAAGTGTTTTCTTTTCATCAGAGAGACCTTGCAAGGTGGCCAAAAGTTAAAACCTAAGATATCCTTTTACTTGTAGAGTTATGTAAATAACAAGTGAAGTATAAAATTGCATGTGAGTATACTAATCAACCTCACAATTGCAATTACAGCGAAATAAAAACAGTGAGCAACAAGGTATCAGGCTACATTGAGGAGACAATGACATATGACATGCTGTCATAAGAGAAGCTACGAAACTGTAACAATTACTGATGAACCAAATAAAGGACTAAAGTCAATAACAAACCTCGTCAATTTTTAAGTCCCAGTACTCATTTACTTCTAATGATGATGCAAGTCGCCCAAGAGATTCTTTGAGGTTGCAAATTTCCTTTCCTAAGCGTCGCCTTCGTGTTTGATTCAAATGGGCTCGATAAGATAAATCTTTGGCTTTGCTGGGACCCGCAATACAGGAAGGGCAGTACCAGTTCCCTGCTGGAATCTTTGATAGAGGAGGATTTAAGCAATAAGTATGGTACTCAGAATCACAGGTATCACATAATAAGACACTGTCATCATCCTTGTCGATCCCACAAACTTTGCAAACACCTTCTTCCCACGGAGCCTTAGGCAACTCATCAGCACAAATAAGATTATCGAGCCTTTTTTGGACTTCAGGACAAAGAGTTTGACCTCCATTTTTCCCAGTGAAATTCTGGACCAAGCTCAGGACCTACAACAGACAAACAGATCAATCATGAAACAATGAAACAATCATAGTAGAAGACATAGAACATGTCACTAGGGGATGCTAAGCGACTAAGTCATGATCTTTTACTTAAGGAATTACATCAAAGATTTATTCCCACCATGTCTTATTTATACCTATTACCAAGTTGATGTGGTGTCGAATTTTTTTTACAAGTATATGGTTTCAAATACCATCATTGTTTAGGTGTACAAGGCATAGTACTCTTCACGTTGTCAATAGTCGGGCATACAACAACAGCAAAGCCTTTAATCCCAAAATAGCTGGGGTAGGCTGTCAATAGTTGGGCATAATTAAAATAATTTGGCATGACTTGGATTTTTAAAAAAACTGCCACACATTGTTTTAACATACTTCTCATATGTCAACCGAGAAATAGTTCAATCCCTAATGGGGTTCTTCTCAACTTTCCCCACAGCACTACTTGCTTCCTAGATTTGTTATTGTTAGTGAGGAACTTCCACTTCAAGCCCTCGAAAAGGGGCCATATGAAGAAAATAATACACTAACTCCCTAAGTTACAGCAAATCCAAGATCACATAACCAAATCCATTCATGAAGCTACTTTCTGTGAGAGAAAAGCTCCTTAGTCCCCACCCTTCCCCCTATACCAAGCTCAATCCCTTTCAAAGTACATATAGTTTTGAACCACCAACTTAGAAATGAAGTCTAACTTGACAACTTCGAACAAATGTCTACATCTATGAATTACAATGAGAATGGCTTATCATATCAAACCACTGAAAACAATAAATTCAGATTTGAACTTTAGAGAATCAAAACCAACAATGCATCAAGCATTACGAAACATACCCAAACTGGGCCTAATCTTGAGCGGATAGGGTATATTTTATATTTAAATCGTGACAATGCCATGATAATGGGCTCAACGCAGACCAATGACAGAGCTACCTATTTTTGACACAGATGGGGAAACTAAGCAAAGCAGGGCAGGTGATGAAGTAGACTGACCATCTGATTCTTGGACAAAAATGATGACACTATTATGAATAAAAGGTCTATGAAGTGGTATATCAACATGAAGACATCTTCCCTCCAGTGATATATGTTTTAGTAACTGTGCACACGCATGCAAGTAATTGTCTACAACATCCTAAGGTAGAATGATAATTTATCAAGAAACCTTTTCTAGACAGTTTTTGTTTCAGGGAAACAACCCAGCAAAGACCTGTAAAAATTGTCTTGGTGATAAAATAAAGAACTGTTTAAAACTTAATGATAGAAATAGCATATATATAACAGGGTAACATATAAGAAAGGAGGTTTCAAGGGATGCATCTCCTAAGGTTAACACAGTGAATGCCTAAGGGCATGTCCTCATCTAACTATAATCCGGAATACTTGGAATTACTAGGCTAGAATCAAGATGCTTCAAAATGTAACACTACTGGCATCATTGTTTGTACTTAGTAGACACAATATCAAGCTCAACATAGAAGAGTAGGGTGACACAATTAAAAGAAATAAAACCAAACTGAGTAAAGGTTTGTTAAAATCTTATTAACAATTGGAAGTCATTTGCACTTGGTAAAAAATAGAGTTTCGTGATTTTCTGCCAATCGAAATATTGCAATATACTAGACATGAGTCAGCACAAGACAAAACCATATAAAATGTCTAGTTGATTGAAACTGTACATTTTGTAAAGAAATAGTTGTCACTGAACCAGTGACGTGAATAATTAATCATGTTCTTCGAGACATAATAAAAAGCATCAATGTTTCCCTAGTGCTAATAATTAAAAATATACCTCTTTCTCATAAAGCGACTCAAAATTTTGTGATAAAGTTTCTGCCAATTCCATCAAATCAGGTTGATCGCCATATGCTGCGCGTATAATATGCCAAACCTGCAAAAAAGTAAAACGCAAGTGGAAAAGGCAACTTAGTTTTTCCAAGGACAATACACCATCTAATTGTCACAATTTACACATGATTCGCAAACCCATAGAGTAATCTATGGGGGAAGATTTAAGGCATGAGGGGGCTGGAGGAAAGGCAACATATTCATAGGTAAATCTCAAGACTCAGCTGCTAAACCTTACGCACATTATAAATCCCTGCCAACTACTAAAAAAATAGCTCCAGAAGCACATAAAACATTTAATATTTCAATTCTTAAAATGGAATGAGAAAAATGCAAACGCTGCAGATTAGGACATGGATTCGGTTATTATTTACTCCAGCCATCGAAAATTTCAAACATGCATATTGATCGAGTGAGATTATTCAACCAACCTCAGAAGCAAATAGGTTAGAAACCATACAAAAAGTCAAGAAGAAGGGAAATACATATAAAAATCAGAAAGCAAAGAATAGAACACATGCATGCAAAAACATATTCAAGTCATCAGAATGTTGTACGCATAAAACCAAACGACTGGAGATCACAATTAGGAAAATTTAGTGCTTCCAATTGCTGAAAATTAATACAATAGAAAGATATATGTTGTCTTGAATTATTTAATGAGAATGTTTGAAAATCCTTTAGAGGTTACAAATTAAATTACAGAAAATTCACCTCCCGCACGTCTTCGAGGAAAGCCTCATGAGAGCCACCATAAGCCCCGACTGTTAATCTTAGATCGACTGTGCGAAAATCAAGAGGACGTGATACCATTCCTGAAGAGCCAAGAATCCCCTCGTCATCATTGTCATTAAGACTTAACAATGTTGTCCCTAATAAGTTGCAGAAAACTTTGGCTTCATCTGCAGATACAGACTGACGGAGGACAATACGGCATTGTTTCATAATCACATTCGATAGTGATTCACTTCGTTTGACTTTTCTCCGTTTCTCGGGTTTTGGGTGTGAAATTTCACAACGAACCTCAGCCAGCACAGATAGAACAGCTTTCTGAAGGACAATCAAACTCACAGATATGAGAAGGATGACTATAATATAATTTCTACAACAAATGAACTCAAGCCCCAGCCAGCAAAATCAACACTCATATGCAGTATAGGAGCAGCCATCTAACAGAGTCACGGTTGCGATTTTGTTTAGATAATTTCATCATTTTTTTAGGACAGCACAACCAGAAGACTAAGAACCTATGGAGTGGCAATAACAATAAATAAGGAATCTGATGACATTCACACATTTACCTTCGTGGGCCCTGATGCATTGCCTTTATAAACCTCCTTACTGATTGAGTGTTCCAATCTCCTCCTAGCCCATGCAGGTGGGCCTTTTTCTAGAGATTCATAAATACACCTCCTAATCCTGGTTCCAACATTTGTGGGAAGCTTTCTCACAGGCTCTAACACTTGTGCCCACTCCGGAAGAACATCACTCCTAGCCACTGGTTCATTGACGGTAACTGCTTCAGAATCCATGTATTCCACATGGAAAATTTCATGTTCTGGCTTAGTAGAATCAGAAATTTGTCTTCCAGCTTCCGCAAACAACTGAGAATCGTACAAATTAGTTTATTTTCATCAGTAACTCACAAATATCTTGTCATAGACAAGTAATAAATGATAACCAATGACAATGTCTTACAACCAATTGACAATGTAAACTCTCCCTAAAGTTGAAATTATTTGTAGCTATAAAATGCAACCCGCCATCCCAAAATAGAAAAGGACCTTTAAAAAATAGTTTGATGGGGAAAAAATTAAAATTGTTTTATGTTGGCATACAGGTCTGACAAAGAAGAGCAGAGGATTAAAAGTCAAGTTCACCTGGCATTTGTACTGACCAAATGTCTCATGACTATATTGTGCAGCAAATCTGTTGCGTATATAATGAGCTCAGAGCAGAAATCTTTCCATGAAATATGATTTTATTTTATTATTGAACTGATTACCCTTACATTAAAATTTACTAATGTAATCGTTAAACAAAAACATGAAATATATAATTAAACCCTAAATTATATGTTGCATGTCCTAAAAGAGATGACTTCACAACAATAATGAGTGCAGAAATAGCTTTTCTTCTTACCAGTGCATCTGCTTCCATGCCAGCAACACCAGTTAGTGAACCACAAAGAATGCCTCCATCACCTTGCAGACAACGATACATTTTTGCACCTTTATGGATGGAAATATCAGCAGAATCCATGTTGCAGTCCATGGAAGCAACAGCCAAAACATATCTCCGTGCCAGCTCTGGCCATGTAAGTTCATTGATAGGAAGCAAATCAATTTTAAGTTTCTTAACTGCAGCAGAGGTGTCTGCTTCCTTCCTCCTTCCACGTCTAGGTTTCAGATCTCCGGCATCAAAGCTTGGGTCAGCAAAAACAGCAAGCTTGGCTTGCAACTCCGACACCAACACCTTAAGCAATGAAATATGAGCCTTAGTTAAGGCTACACCAGTGCATCTCGGATAAGTTCGAGATGCTACTTTAGTTTGAGCAGCTTCCTTCATTGACTCTGTCTCAACTTGAATAAATATGAAATTCCCAGTTTCTGATGAATCACTTTGAGCCATAGAAGGCTGAGATTTAGCACTTTCTTTTTGCCGTTTATGGATTTTCTTTTCAGCTTCCTCCAGAATACTCGAATCGTGAAACCATGGATCCATTATCTCTGATTCCAGTTCCTCAAAAGACAATGGTTCTCTCAAACCCAAAATCTCATAGAAACGGCAAAAGAATTCCCATATCTATAAATAACAAATAATATTTGATATGCATAAGAAATAGATGCATAAAAAAAGCTCTGGCATAACCAACACATGTAGTGAAACTGTACACTTACCTGAAGAGCATCACCAACCAACTCAGATGAAAGGCTACATCGCAGCGGTTGTCCAGGAGGGCAACACTGGTTGCCTGAAAGATGTCCACAGGGCTGACCCATTACAGGGAAGCTTGTGCGTCCTATGTATGAATTGTATGGTATGACCTCATCCTCACCGCATGCTTCTCTCGTACGCTTAGCCACAAGCATACCATTTGCAACTGTGTGTAAATTAGTGTGGTTTCTGTCCTTCAAAAATTGATAGTTTGAACAAGTCTCAGTTCTAGGCAGCAGTTCCACAACTTCTTGAATGAACTCCATATCCAACCCAAATCTATCCTGGTCTAACCATTCTGATATTGATTTACATGTAGCTTCTAGATCAATCTCATTCTCAATGTTTTTTTTTATGCCAGTTGGACCAGCCATATGGCAGAATCTCGATAGCAAGCCAAGCTGAAGTCTGGTTTTTGCACTTATCCCATCTGAAGGAAATCTACGCTTAGAACTGACACAGTGACTGCATGAAAATTGCAAACTATGGGACTCTTTGTAGACCTTTCGGCAAGCCTCGACAAAAGCTTGAGAAACCATTGTCCATACCGAAGAAGAAGAGCAACCCTCAATAAAAAATTCACCAATCTTGTCCCCTGAACCAGAAAAAATACTGGAGCAATCAAGATTGAAGGGTGCCTTGGAATTTTCACTTGTGTTGTTGGACAAACAAGAAAAGAGATCTTGTGCAATAGGATTAGGATCTGAAAGTAACATCTGAATTTGGTCATCCTCATCACACTGAATTTGGTCACCAGCATGACTTTCATCAACAGAGGTATCACTTTCTGGTGCTCTCGGGATAGCTGGCTTCTCAGGTTGTGCAGGAAATAAAACAGTCCTAGCTATTGGAAAAGGCAAAAGAGAGCATGGTCTTCTTTTTACCCTGAAAACAGGTCCACAAGCACCCCCATCTGATAACACGCACTCAAAAAGTGATCCTGTAATTTGATCATGCCAACTACACATATAACCTAATGGCCATATCTGATTAGCACAGTGATAAGCTGGTCTTTGGTCAATCTTCCCCAAACATGTAACAAAGAAATCTTCAAATTGAATCGGAAGTTCAATCTGAGAAGAAACAAACATAAGTGGCAACAATAATGCAAAAAATGCAAATATAACAGGTTAAAATGCAGAAAAGAATTATTATCATATAAAATTAACGGTCAACATATAAAAATTAGATATTACTTACATTAAGGTTGGAACATATGGTATCTTCTTCGAAAGTATATTCTTTAACTCTTGCAGCAGTACTGGGGTCGAATGCTTTATCATCTGTAACATTGACATTCCTGCCCCCGTGAAGAAAAGTAATTTGTACGTTGTCTTTATTTTCTACTAAGCTGGTTGCTCTAGATAATCTAGCAAGTTCTTTCCTCCTCTTCCGAGAACTAGATGACTTCTTCACCACACCAAGTGAGTCGTCATTGCTGTGAACATCTGTGTAAGCACTGTTTGATGTTAATCCAAGATAACAAGCAACATCAAACATGGTTTCAAACCTTTTCCCATCAGGTGAACAGTAAAGTGCACAGGGGGCGTATTGGTTGGACCATTGTTTGAACTCCACGTGCCAACCGTCACCCAAATAACCTTTCCTATCTGAAATGAATTCCCGCAGACGTTGCAAACAAGTTTCTTGCTGCAATACATCTGGTGCCTCTCCGATCCTAATATTAGAAGGGTGGATTCTTTCCAATGTTGATCTCATAAAAGAATTTTCCGCACTCTTTTCTGTCAGCTCTTCGGGAGGTAAATGTCCAATCATCCTTTTTAATTTTTTAGTAATGCAACCATAATCAGTGGCTGAACCTACTCCGTTTCCGTTATAACCTATTTCCAAAAGCGAAAAAGGACTAGCAAAGTACCCAGAATGGTCCCCATCTTGTGTTTCCTTTCTACAAAACAACCACCGTAATGAAGTATTCAGTTTCAAGAAAATATGTTCACTTGGTAGAATTAACCAGTTACTACCATAAGAAAGCAACAAAACACACATAGTAAAAGTAAAGACTGACTTTTATGTTAAACCAGACAATAATAAAAACAGAAAGCAACAAACTAATATATGAAAACTGTAACACGAACATTACCAACCAAAACCAGATGTTCAAAACAATCTAGATTTACACATTCGCACACATCATTAGCTCACGTTCACAAAATAATTATTCTCATGTTTGTAGCATGTATCGATGAAACAAGTCTTTATAACTTCAAGATGTATTTTTGTGGAGATCAGATACAGGCAATAGCTTTTTACCTGTGATACAACAAATAATTGACTCATTGACATGATCTAAGCCATACAGAGAAGTAATAATGTTTCCATCTAGTGAAGGGTTTTCATAGTAAGCAGACAAATTCCAAAGCCTACAGATCTTCTTCAAAGTTTCTATGAATTCATATGATGGGTACATAAATATATATCCATTTCAAACACGTCGTTTTACTCTAAAAACTATATTTTGATTGCAACATTTCTAATATATAGTTGCAAACGAACTAATTAAACATTAGCTTTTACATCATTCATGTGGTTCAGATATATAACATTCTGAGAATCTGAGTACATGGGCAAATTTACATATGAGGAATTTGGATGATTAATACACTTTGTTTGTCATAGTTTACATTGATCCATATCGTGTTAACTAATAAAACATTAGCTTTTACATCATTCATGTGGTTCATATATTAAATATAACATTTAAGGGTACATGGGTAAATACATGAAAGAAATTTGGATTTTTAATGTGCTTTGTTTATCATAGTCCGTATTGATCCATATCGCAATGAGTCGTGTGTTGTATACAGATAAATATTACATGACAATAGTATCTGGTCAATGGTCCTTTGCTGTCTACCATGTTCACAGAAGCCAGTATCACTTGTTGCGTGTAATATATCTACGTCATATATTTATGTGAAACGCAAAGAAGCAAAATGGAATGAATGTAAGTACAGGGAATATAAACCCGCCTAGTAAGGTTGATATCTCAAGCAAGAAAAAGCACAGCAAGTATGGCTGTATGGAAAAGGGGAGATTCCGGCAGTTGGGTCTGAGCTTGTCAACAAAAATCCACAAATTCTGGCCTAATGGCTAAGTATTAACTTAGCCTAAGCATATAAAGGACATGAGACCAGCCAATATTGTGTCAGTTTCTTAGATTACCCATGACACATAAGGGTAGCATACCTCATAATCTCAAACCATGGACAACCAAAGCTTTCAAAAGTATATAAGAGCAGCAAAGAAAGAGCTCAACAGTCAGCAAAAATGCAACAATGTAAGCACCAGAACCGAACCAAGCAGCCACTAACAAAGTCCCAAATTTCAACCCAGACGCAAACTCATCCAACGCATTAAAACAGAGGAAACAAAGCACGGAAACGAAAAGCCAAAATACCTGCTTCCACCAGCAGAATAGTACAACTCCTCGCCCTCGAACTCCGCCGGAGGCGACTCGTTGATATCGAACCTCCTAACACCACCATCTCTCTCTTCCCGCTTCACGGCCCCGAGCCGCCACCTCCTACTACCAACACCACCACTCCTACAAACCCCACAAACCCACTCCCCGACCTCCCTCGACCTAATCCCAACGCACCCCAAGTGAAACCCCTGCTCGCACCCATCGCACACCACCGTACCCCCGCGCGTCTCGGCCCTGTCGCAAACCCTACACGCGAACTCCTCCCCGACCCCGGTCTCCCCGGGGAACGGCACCGGCAGTCCGGGAGCCGGCGGGGGCGCGCCGTGGAAGGAGAAGACAAGGGAGTAGGCATCGAGAGGGGGGGAGTCGGGGGGCGGCGACGGCGTCTCGTTGAGGTCGATCGAGAAGGGGACGGGGTGGGAGGGATCTACGCCGAGCTCCATGGATTCTAGGGTTTGGGGATGAACATCGCCGGAGAGGGACGAACTAGGGTTTCGTTGGGGTTTCGAGACGTCGATATTTGAGGGGAGAGAGAGAAGACGGGAGAGTGGGAGAGAAATGGGAGACATTAAAAAAGAGGATTTTGCATTTATTGGCATCCTAGATTTTGGTATTTCGGGAGGAAGAATGTGAGGACACTGGAGTCACTTGCTGCTTTTGTTAGACCCAACGACGTTGTCCGATCGTGTTTTTATGTGCTAAGAAAGATAAGTTGGGTGGTCGGATTTTATTTGTGACACAGAAGATGGTAAAATTTATTTCGATCTAAATTTATTTATATATTTTAAAGACTACTTGACTTAAATCGTGAGAGATGATTTTTCCATTTGAGTTTTGAGTTTCGAACATTATTCTTGATTGATTGTTTAATGATAATATAGATAAGAGTGATATGAATGTTTGACCACTAATCTTATGTTGTTACGGAAGATATGACATTTAGGAGACTATTCATAAAGTCATCTTTATCCACTCCAATCTGGATATTTACAACATAAACATATTCAACTACTTTCCTCTTATCCACTCCACTCGTGAAAGAATGAAAAAATGTCATTTATTACAACACGAGATGCTCCAAATAGCAAAAAATCAATACAGTGATCATGCCATTTGAAAAACAAATCAACTTGGATAGATCCATGATAACTAAAATATCATGAGCATGAGCTTGATAATCTAAGCCAGAAAGAAAAGAAAAATAAATATATATGAATCAAACTACATGCGATCAGAACATTTTACCTTGAGCGTTGCCATTGATTTTCAAGACTTCGTTACCGAAAAGGCATTTTATTTGTCTTTTTGTACAAACTACCTTAATGATAAAACATCTCCTCAGGACCTCAACATGACACCACTTAAATGTCACAGGAAATGTTATTCCAACTACATACAACATAAATGTAGAAATTGAATTTGTTAGTTTCTCCCAAAACGTGAGGAAGCATCTCAAATGCAAAATATGTCAACTTGTTAAAAGAACGAAAAAACAGCATCATTGAGTTGCGATTGCAATTCCAACTCAAGGAACAAAAAAGTCAACAAATTGTGACTCGATCAAAATCATCACCCTCTGAAAATGAGAAGAAGTAATGGATCCAGGTGCAAAATACCCGACCGAAAGAAAGCAAACAACCAGGTCACGTGATCTTTCTTCCGAGACACACGAGAAAAGGCAATCCGCACCAACCCAAACGTTACCACTTCCAATTTTTTCACGGAAATAATCATATTAGTTAATCAAACGAGACCGAAACTTGCAATTGCATTTCTCTTAGATACCGATTATCCGACTCTGGCAACAGTTTTTTGGATTAAGTTTTGGAAAATCAGTGAAGATTTTGAAAAGAAATTGACGAATGAAAAAATAGATTGAGAGATTTTTTGAAAATTTGATTTTAAATTCCTATACAATTCCATGTCCTCAAAAAAACTAGGGGGGGGTTTACATCTTGAATTTGCTCTTTTGCCATCACTATTCTTTATATTATTACAAAAGAATATTATTTCAAATGTCGATAATTTACAATATTACAAAGGAATATTCTTCAAAAATATTAATATTATCTTTTAAATTATCTATATATATAATGCAAACAAATCACATCCTTCAGCATTCTCTGAGATTATTTACCACTTGTTATATATTTAAGGATGTCAAATTGTAGTCTTTAAGTTCTAAATTTGGTTATTTTCAGTGCAGGATAAATAGCGAAAGAAATATAAGAAACAATGTTTTACCATTATAAATGCAAAAAAATGATATATTTAATAAAAGGTCACTTTTAGGTTTAAAATGTTTTTGGTAATATTTGAAAAGTAAAATCTAGATAGCAAAATAAATAAAAACTTGAAAATCAGTTTTTCTCCCCCAACAAAAAAATAGAATTTTTTTAAAAATCAGAATTTTTCTAAAATCTCCATTCGAAAAGTTGTGAAACTGACTCTTCATAAAGTGGAAAATCTGATCATGACCGTCGATGGAAAAACACATGTGATTTTGACGGTTGGATGAGGGGAGATCGATTAAGAAATGTGTGGGAGACTGTTGGTTGGGTTGACTGCATGAGCCTTACGGTATTTATGAGTTTGCCATGGAAGAGAGGCACGTCTCTAACTAGGCCTGGCAATCTGACACGAAACACGATAACACGACACGAACACGACACGAAAAATCCGTGTATGGGTTTACTGATTTCGTGTTTCGTGTCGTGTTCGTGTCGTGTTGGTGGTACACGAAACATATTTCGTGTCGTTTTCGTGTTTAACCAGTCGGGTACCCGAAAGTACACGAAAGTACACGAAATTGAATACACGAAAATATACATAAGTACACGAAAATACACGGAAGTACACGAAAATACACGAAAGTACACGAAACTACACGAAAACCGAATACACGAAAGTACACGAAATCCAAATGTCCAAATATTTCGTGTACTTTCGTGTCGTGTCGTGTATACACGGTTTATTTCGTGTCGTTTTCGTGTACTGAAAATCAGACACGAAAATAAACCGTGTCGTGTCCGTGTTTGCTTAACACGACTAGTATACACGAAATTACACGACACGAAAGTACACGACACGACACGATTGTCAGGCCTATCTCTGACTCCTGGGCGTGTTAGTGGCTTGGAAAGCTCCGAATATAGATTTTCAGTTTAAACGGAAAGCAGGAGAAAACATAATCCAATGGAAAATAAATTTCCTTTGACCGAAATTTGTTATTTGTGTATGTTTATGGAATGTAGCATAAAACGGTTTTCAGTCGTTTGTGCCGACAACAGAAAATATGAGAAATTTTGTAGTTACAGTTTAATTTATAAATGAATTTATGTTGCTTTAAAAGCAATAATATTACAATCCAACACAATGTCAAAAATACAAATGCAAGCTTAGAAGGCTTTGGATGCAAATGAAAGTTCAATTTTAATGTTGGAAAAAAAATATTATAAAGTTGTGTGGTTTGAGCAAACTTCAGACAAGTGAATAATCTAATTTGAATGAGTTTAGGAGTGGTAGATCATATAAGCAGACTAAATTGTCAACTTCAGATATCTTACTTCCTGCAGTTATCCAAGTTGGCTCTTACTTCCTGAAAATTGTCAAATTCAGGGATCAACTCCAAACTAGGGTGTACACCCACTAGTCCGGTCTGGTTAACCGGCCCGAACTGGACTGGGCCATCACAACCGGATTGGACCGAATAGGATCCGGTCTGGTTGTCGGTTTTGGTTTTGCAAGTCCATTGGTTCGAGGCCGGGCCGGTTGAATCCGGTCCAAAACTGTAATCGAGCCCAATTGCGTTCTTTTTTCTTGTTCTTTTCTCTGTTTTGCTTGTTCTTTTTTTGTTTACATTATGTCCATTGTTTGATGTTATATTGAGTATACAATCATAAAACTCGATCATAGCTAGAAAACTTTGTCATCCGCATTTCTTGTATCTACACTTATTTCATATTATATTTGGACCATTTCCAATTTTTCTAAATGATTTGATATACGTCTTCAAAGGGGTTTTCCCCCAATACGCACCTGTTTACCCTTGAATGAAAATGATTTTCTTTATTTTGGTACATTTTGAGGAAACTATTGCTAAACTTTTTGGTGAAGCAAACGACTGACAAAGGAATACAAAATAGTAATAGTAGTCTTCTAATGGCTAACAGAGCAAATATAACATGACGAAACTGCTTTCGGATGACCGTCCAGGAGCACCGGGATTCCCAGAAGTAGTAGGTGGTTCCCTAAAACAAAAAATAAAGAAACGAAAGTTCATCAAAAAAATTAACGACCAAGGGAAAAAAATAATATATACCCACCGGTTATGGGACATGTTCGCTATCGACGGCAGGAGTCGAAGAATCCATTATCGTTTAGAGGGGAAGAAGGAAAGCCGGAATAGGTTCACAGGTACGCTTCCTCCGTTCACAGGTAATCCAACGAGAAAGAAAGGGAGACTCTCCCTTTTGGTCTGGATATTTTTAATCTTCCTCGGTATCTGAACCGTAGTTCGTAGGGGTGTCTGCCGCTGTCTTATCTGGAAAACAACCGTCGTTCTTCGAAAACCGTCAAAAAAATTTAAGACGTGTTTGGAAAGGGTGACATGACAATCCGATTAGACGATGACTCGCCAACTTTTAGGTGTCACGGACGCCCGCGTCCGTGTATAACAATCCTAAACTTTTTGGTGAAGCAAACGACTGACAAAGGAATACAAAATAGTAATAGTAGTCTTCTAATAGCTAACGGAGCAAATATAACATGGCGAAAAAAAAGGCTTACGATGATATAGATTTTATTGGGAAGCATAACCGAAGGGTGAATTTTTTTGTAATTTTGCCGACTGAGTGTGGTATCAATTAACGTTACTAACAGACAACCTTACTTAAACCATACAAAGTTGAAGAAAACACAGAGAAGAATGAGTAAGTCAAACTGTGTGCTAGTAGATGGAGGAAAAAATGTGTCTATCAACAAAGAATATTGTCAAAGAGAGCATTATGTATAATTATTTAATGTTTCGACAACAATTACGAAATCAACGGAAATGGTCTTACAACGGAAATGTGTCTGGTAATTGGTTCATGGAGTGGATAATTTGCATCGGCAGTCATGTAGGATTGTAACTTGTAAGTGAAGAACTTTTTTTTGTTGTTGCAAACTTCTAGTCTTCTCATTTACGATGGCAACTTGAACGGAAGTCTAGATTTAAGTTACATTTACCCATCAACAATTAGTTCTAGTTGGAACAATAGGACGATGCAATATCGCTTTCAATGCTTGCATTTAGAGTTATAGACATTCTTTCTCGTATACTTTTGTCATCTAAATGTCAATGGTGGTGTCCTTGAGGATATTTCCATGTGGTTTTTTGTTGTCTTATTTGATAAGTCATTTTTTCCCGTTGCGCAACTTCATTTCAACTCCCCATAAATATTATATTTAACTCATTTTGAAGGTATTTTATAGTCTTTTTAAAAACAAATTGTTAAAGGATCATTGTATTTGACAAGAAGGGGGATGCACAAGATTTAGGCTTATTTGGATGTTTAGTCTAATAAGAAGATGTCGTGAATCAAAAACTGAAACCGTAGCCGATTTCTACACATACCTATTAAAACACTGTTTATTGAGAAGATCTCAAAAAAGCTCTCAACCGGAAGTGACATTTCAACTTCTCAAGAAATGTTACTTCACAGTAAATATCGTTTTGTCCTATATCTTTTCGTCTAAGGAGGTGCATGTGCACAAGAAGAGACGAGATTGGTCTCCTAAAGGACTAGTAATGTCAATGTAATTCATCTTCGATTTAAGAATGACAAGTTGTAATTACTCAATGTAATAATGCTGAACAGTGGGGTCATATGCAAAGGATAAATAAGGACATGACGTGTCATTTAGCAAGATTATAAGGGTGTTATGGTAAATTCTGAAATTGACAATAGTGAATTTAAGCTAATACCAAGGAAAAACTAAGTAGTTGAGTTTTTTTATTTAGTGTAATTGTGAGGTAGAAAAAAATGTGCACGTCAAGTTAACCAAACTTTTTCAGATTTATGTTTAGATGCTTGGTGGCTATTGGACCAACTAAATACTACAAAAAGCTACCGGAAACTACATCCAAACTGGACATTAGTAGTTAAACTATTAAACATTTTATTTTATTACTTGCATGTAAGATTTTTACATTGTAATTACGACACTAAATGAGCACCGATCACATCTTACAAGTGTCAAGACGTCCGCTTATATATTATTGTCTTACGATGTTGTGTTAGTCCTAGTTGCGGATTAATTATGTAGGCGTGCATACTTTGTCCTAGTTATTGAATAAATTTATTAGTAATACTTCCATATTTTCGTGATGGTGTATTGAATAATATAACATAATTTGATTACTGGACAAAGCAAACCTGACATATATGTGATATTTACGGTCAGTAAGTTGTATGATATTTTGCCATAGACTGATAGACTAAATCAAATTGTGCACTACTTGATCAAATTGTATGATTATTGTAATATCCTTAATCCTTTTTAAGACTAATCTTGTTTTGGGCCTTGATTAGGTGCTTAAGTGGTGATTTGGAGTGGATGGCTGAGATTGATTGGGGAGTTGAAGTGGATGGTGGAGATTTGGGGGAAGAGTTTAAGTGGTGGGTGTCTCTCTCTCTCTCGCATTCCTCTCTCTTTCTCTCGCTCAAATCCTCTCCCTCCCTCTGATCAGATCTCCGGTGCGTGGAGGAGCTCGAGCCGTGCGGATCTCGGAAGGCGAGGTGAAGCTCGGACGTTCGCCGGAGAGGAGTAGATCGTCGTTCGGTTGGTTTTCACCGGAGGAGGTGTTTTGCGAGGAAAAGCTCGTCGTCGAGTCTTCAAAGACTTCTTCAAGTCTTCAAGGTATGTCAAGCTTTACTTTGATGCTCACTTATGCTTTGGTGGGTGTTGGGGTGGTCGACGGTAGGCCGGAGGGCTCGTCGGACCTGTGCAGCAGCGTTCTGCACTATAATCGGTCGACCGGTGGCATGGTTCGGTCGACCGGTTGTAGAGGAATTTGGGCGGAAAACCCTTGCACCGGTCGAACGATACTCTTCGAGTGGTCGACCGGTCGTACGTTTGATCAATGGAGAAAAGGCTCTGTGTGTTTTCGGTCGAACGGGACCCCTTTGTCGGTCGACCGAAAGCACTGTTGTAAGTCGGTTGGGGGCGTTGACCATCCAAACGGTCGACCGCCTTGTTGACTTGTTCGACCGGCGATTAAAAATAACTTAAGTTGGTTCGACCGTGAGATGTTCCGGTCGACCGGTGCACTATGCGGATTTTGGAGTTTGGTACTGGTCGTTTTCAGTCGACCGGTGAGTTTGGGTCGTTCGACCGTTGGTGCATATTACTGTGGCACAAGTTTTACTGGTCAAATTCGGTCGAACGGGACCCCTTTGCCGTTCGACCGATTGACAGTTTTGTTGGTTGGGCCAGTCCTGCTGAGAGGATTCGGTCGACCGGTTGGGACATTTTGTTCGACCGTTTGGTACGGTTTTCGCGTGTTCTTGTGTTGTGAAGCCAGCTCATGTTGGTGACGGATCTTCGGCCCTTGGAGGGTGACGGTGCCGGCCAGTGAGTGGTTCACGGGTGTTGTCGGGCCAGCCCAAGAAGGCAACGGATCTCCGGCCCTAGTGGGGTGACCGGTGCCGGCCTGAGGGTGGTTCGCGTGTGGGGCCAGCTCAAGATGGCAACGGATCTCCGACCCTAGAGGGGTGACGGTGCCGGCCTGAGAGTGGTCTTCTGGACAGCTCAAGATGGCAGCGGTACAGAGGATACCGACCTGAGAGTAATCCGGCGGTGCCTGGGGCACATGTGTGTGTTGACCGAGGATATTTCCTATCGTGGTGCCTGGGGCACATGTGTTGTCGCCGAGGGAGTTTCCGGCTGAGGTGCCTGGGGCACGTGTGTGAGGGTTAGGCTAGAGGACCCGTGGGACCCGTCACTGTTTGGTGTCTACTGTGGTAGGGAGAGAGTTCCTGAGGACCCAGTGAGACGTTTGTTGGTCTATCGCATTTCATTTCATACATGCTTTAGATATCTAGTCATTTATTGTTATAGAGGTTTGGCATACGGGGTTTCCTCTCGGGAAACTCAGGCATATTCATGTTTTATGTCAGGTTGTAGGCAGCATTAGGAGGTGGTGACCGCGGAGGAGCGCCTTCGGGACCAGATCCTGCTTTCCCTGTTTTTGAGGTCTGAGTGATTACATGTATATTTTCCTTATCTTTTGTTGTAATCACACTTTTGTAAACTCTCAGATATATATATTGTATATATGTTGGTGCATCAGTTGGCCTTTTTCGTTGGTAATATCCTCGTGTTGTGTTTAATTAAAAATTTAATTTCTTCCACTTTTGAAGATGTTACAATTATAAACATGGGTCGGAACTACAAATACCCAACTCTACTTGATATAATACAACCACGTAGCGTAGGTAATAAACTTCAACAAAAGGAGCTACAATACCGTAATTGTTTGTCTTGGAAACTGAAATAAGATAAAAGTTGATTTTTTTATTATATTAGAAGGGCAAAATTGGAAAGGGAAGATGTAAGGGTAAATCTGGACTGTGTTAAAGTGTCGGATGAAAGCATTGAAGAGGTGAGTTATTTATTTTAATTGAACGGGTATGTATGACGTGGGTTAGTTAGATTAGATAACAGTAGGTGTAGGCAGTAGCTATACAACCACAGGCACATCCAAAAAAAACAATATTTATCTTCGCCAACTCATTTTTCTCCCTCGCCATTTTCTCTTTACTTTCACATATTTCCGTAACTCTAAGAGCACCCGTTAACGGGTGCTCTTTGCCCGGGCGCCCTCCGGGGTGCCCAGGCAGCCCTCCCTTAACGGGAGGGCGCACCCAGGGTGGGGCGCCTGGGTGGATTCCCGGGCGGGGGTCCACGTGCCCCCCCATTCGTCCAGATTTTTTTTGTTTTTGTTTTAAAAAAAAGGATTATTTTTATAATTAGGATAATGTATTAATTAGGTAAAATGGAATTTAATTAATTAGGTATTACAAAATAATTGAAAAAAATATTTTATGATTAATTAACAATTTTATGATTTACTTAGATATAAAAAATCATAAATAAATTAAGAAATACAAAATACAACTACAATACATATACACTTCGGAAAAAAATACAATACAAGTACAGAATACGAAATATTGTAGGTCCTCGATGTTTGAGAAGTCCAAGTCTCGATCAAATCGCCTCGTCTTTAGTGAGTCGCGCGCGTACTGTAAGTCCTCGATGCTTGAGAAGTCCAAGCCTCGATGCAAACGTCTCGTCTTGGAGGAAATGCGTCTTGATGTATTTGAAGTTTAGTATTTAAGTTTAGTATTTAAGCATGTATTTTTAGTTTTAGTTTCTAAATTTCCGGTTAATGTACTATGTAACGTGGTTTTCTAAATTTTAATAATATTTTCGTATTTATTAATTAAATGTTAATTAAAAACGAATGAATTGTTGATATTAAATAATTACGATAATGATTATTAATATATTTTGTTGATTGTTGAAAGAGTTTTGGAGAGAAGAATAAAAATAATGTCGTGGCAACAAATACTGTAGCGTGACTGGGTGAATTGGGTAATGGTTAAGGATTTTGTAGGGGGGTTGGTTTGTGCTGACGTGGCAGAGAGAGAAGCTGACGTGGCAGAGAGAGAAGCTGACGTGGCTGAGAGAGAAAGCAATGTGTCCGGGAACTGCCTGGGCGCCGTTAATGATGCTCTAAGTCTCTAACCCATCAAACGTTGGATTTCTTCGTCCGACGCTTGGTAGTTGTGTAGTTGACCTTCGATAACCTTAATGACAAACATACAATCTTCCACACTCGAGCTTGCTCGATTAAATGCAATTAAATTTGAAGACCACCATTTTATTCATACATTCGACTCAACTAGCCGAGTTGACCTTGTATTTGGTTATCTACCTTTGTGATACGACTACCAAGAGTGGTAGTACACTGCCTCCACCAACCAGCTTCAACAGTGGAGTCCCGTCTAGGAAATGAAATTAATTAAATTGAACAAATGAATGATTCTTAATGCACAGGAAAACAAGAGACACGCCTTTGCCGATTGTTATTTCGCATTTCACTCGCATTATAATTGAGAATTCAAATCACATCAAACCCTACCTTCCTAAGAAACCAACCTTAAAATTTATATTTGAGGTAACTTTTGGGGTTTCAGAAAACAAACCTTAAAACTTCACCTCCCTCCTCACCGTCGTTGGCATCCTTCTCAACTGTTCGATCGGCACTGACAAACCTAAATGATATGCGATCCTCGACCTTTAGTCGGACGCCGACGGTAGGATTTAGTGTCCATTAAGAAAGCCTACCACCTCTTTGATTTCTTCCTCCTTCCCGACCGCAACCAAAGCTCATTCACTCCAATAGTAGGCATAACCCAGAAAAAGGTCATATCAAAGTTTTGCGTTATGAAAGATATGCTATGCGGATGATTACAATTTTCTGATTACTTATGTAATTGATAATTTAACATGATATATATTTTTTGTTACCATTCTAAAACTTAATTTCATTTTTAACTACATAAATACAAAAAACATGTTCAAAACTTAGTTTCATTCTAAAACATGATTTCATTTTTTAACTACATGATTAGTAGCATATTATGCATAATATTCATGTTATATATCATTAATTTCACCTTAATATTATGTTTTTTGAGTGTTTGTTATTGTATTTCAAGTGTTAGATAATAAAGAAAAGAATGGAAAAGAAAAGAACTAAAACGTACGAAGAAATAACTTAAATAAAGCAAAATAGACATCCCGGTCATACACAATGACTCATCTGGAAGAGTGAATGACCTAAATGTAAGCAATGGGGGACCAAATAACAAACCGAGAAACTCCACACCACCATGATGAGTATTTTGACAATTATATTCAGGCACAAACTCAAACAAATAATCCGGGTGCACCTCACGTGGAGAATTAAAGCAATGAAGAAGCCAACCGAAATCGAGTCGAATCCAACCAACCATGACCGCCAATTGATGACCCAAGATAACCAATTGGCGGTCTAATTTGGTCATGATCCGACCCGACTTCTCGTAGTTGTGTATTATGTTGTTTATGTCCATTTTAGGCAGTTTTCAGTAGTCCAACATCGGGGGATTGCCCCGAGTAGCATTTTTCATGTCTATAAATAGAAGTATTCTTCCTAATTTGTAATGTACTCATTGCTTGGTTGTCATTCTCTCTACTTGGAGTAAGTCTTTGAAGCAAAACTCAATGTGGAGAGGATGTCACGTTGTAATGTGAGTCGTGTAAATAAAATATTTTTTTTAGTTAGATATTGTTTCCTTTAGTCTTGCGTGTTTTGTTTTCTTAAATTTTTGCATAATTAGTTAGCTTAATGAGTAGTGAGTAGTTTTATCCATTTGGGGGTGAAGATAATGTTTATACATGTAATGAAGAATGCGAATGAATGTTATATTATGCAATATGTAACGAATGTGAATGTATGCTTGTTTGTTTTAGAATACATAACTTGATGAGTTTTACACAACTTTTAGGCACCTCACATGTTTGTCTACGTTCTTAATAACTAACTTATTTATGCTAATATTAATCAACTAGGTTAGTGATTGGATTGATAGGTCTTGTCACAACCATTAGACACTTCTTATGCATGAAAACACAACCTATACTTGTGCATTGTTAAATGCATTCTTCACTACCTTTATTACTTGTGTACACACGCTCCACCCATTGGAGGTTTTTTTACTGAATTTCATATTGCTTTGCTAGTTGTTTCGTTTAGTTTCAGTTACTCTCGTGCTTTCATCTTTCTCATTTGTTAGTTGCTTGTTAGTGTAACCTAGTTTAATGTAATCAAACTTCATCTCCCCTTATTTTCCATTTGACTTCTGAAGAACCAGAGTTTACACACCTCCATGTGGACTCGACCCGTATTTACCACCGCTTCATCGCGGTCATGCACTTGCGGTTATCATAACTAAATCAATCACTACATAAATATATTTTTATGTCCAAAACATGATAATATGCATATCCAAAACAAATATAAAAAACATACATAAAATGCATAACTACATAAATAATCTTTAGTCCAAAGACTATAAACAAGTCCACAATCACACTGTCACAAATCCACAACTTCATGATATAGAGTAGGGTTTTTTGCTACAATACACCCCGCAAGTGTCCAAATTGGTCATATGCACCTGTTTTTTTGGTATTTCCGCATATACATCTAGAAAACATCATATTTGCGCAAATGCACCTGGTCCGTTTGTCGGCCCCACTCCAGAGAGACGATGTGAATGGGCCGTTAACGGCCGTCCAAATCAGTTCGTGATCCGTTTGGTAGGACGTGTGATTTGGGATTGACTGTAGCAAAACAAATTTTACTAAGACTAATCTAAGACCACGACTGAACCATTATCGTGCTGGAATCACTCTGCATCGAATCACTCTGGATGTATATGCGGTAATACCGAAAAACCATGACTAAACGTGATCCGTTTGCGCAAATATGATGTTTTCTAGATGTATATGCAGCAATACCGAAAAAGGAGGTGCATATGACCAATTTGGACACTTGCGGGAGTGTAAGTTAGATTTAAAATCTTAATAATAAAATTTTAATTATATTTATAATATAAATATATTAATTAAAAATGGATTGCGGTAAGCAGGTTGACAGATAAGAATCTTTTGGTACAATTTGTATTATCTGGAGTGAGACGGTAGGTTAAACTCACCCCATTTACAACCCTTCTAGTACCTGGTATACTTGATTCATTCCGCATCGCTGAGTCAAACCCAACTATGGGTCTGTTTGGTACACTGACGTCTGGTGTCTATGTCTGGGCTATTTACAATTTCCCCCCAAACGTGAAAATGACATCCAAATAGTTTTGATACGCGTCCCCGTCTGGGTTGTGCGTCAAGATTTTGTTTACAAAAGAAGAAGCAAACTCTTTGTAGCTTCTCAACGTATGACAATTTTAAAATTCACCCCAGACGTTATCACACGTTTCCACCCAAATTCACCCCAAGACCATGCGTCTAGGTGAGACGCTGACGCACGTCAGTGTACCAAACACACCCTGTGTTCAGGTCAAAAACTTGGGGAAAAAGCTCATACAAAGGGGGTGTTAGTGGCGCGGAAAGCTCCGGAAAGTAATTTCCGGAGTCAACGGGAAAGTAGAGGAAAACAGAATCCAGTGGAAAACAATTTCCCTTTGACTGAATTCTGTTGTTTGTACATGTGTCGGGAAGTGATTTTGACAAAGAGAAATTCTGTTGTTTACTCATACTTCTTATGTCCACTACGATAGGTCGGTCGGGGGTCTCGCTTACCGGACGATAGTTTGGATTAGGAAAACGGACGACCGAAATGAGAGTTCTAGTGATTGGTCAAAGTGAACGTAAACGGAAGACCGAATCAAGATCGGTCGTCCGAACGGGTCATTCCAATTACTAATTCGGTGGACTGACATATCTTCAGTCGTCCGTTAAAATCATTTCGGTGGACCGAATGATTGACAGACGACCGAAAAAATCGGTTTCCGTTGCTTTCCGACCTCAAAGTGACAAAAAACTCAAAGAAAATTTTATACATATTACGAAATCCGACCCACACTGCACAAACAACTCACTTTTTCAAAGTCAACCGAAATTCATTTTACTTTCCCTCGGATTCCCCCAAATTCCGACGGCGCTAACGCCCCCCCCCCCCCCCCCCCCCCCCAAAAAAAACTACAACGTACCAATCAGCAATTTCACCATTCTTAGGGTATGTTTGGTTAACAACTTAAGAAGAGAAAAGAAGAGAAAAGAAAAGAGAGTTGAGTTTTCCCTAGTTTGGATAACGACTTAATGAGAGAAAAGAAATTAAAGAAAAGAAATGGAGAGGAATGTTATAATACAAAATCCAATTCAACTTTCTCTCCGATTTTGGAGAGAAATGGAGAGAAACGGAGAGAAAGTGAATAAATAATATTTTAGTGACCAAAATACCCTTATTAAAAAATCTACCTAAAAATCCTAATTTGCTACATCTAAATATTCATTTCTCGTTCCATCTTCCGTCACCCAACCGTTCTACCTTCTTTTCTTCTCCACCTAAATATTTCATCATACTCATCTTCTCATTTCTCACTCCCATTTAAATTAGTTTACACCGATCGAGATGAGTTTTGTTAACACCATGATAGGAAAATTGTTGAAAATTTCTATCATGTTGTAATCATTTGTAGTATTATTTTATAATCTTTCAATTGAAAATTTTGAGTTGAAATAGAATTTGTTTTTTTAATTTATTACGAATTTTGAGAATTTAAATTTGATATATTCCTATTTATGGGTTAAGATCTATATCCAAATTAAATTTACATGAGAAATGTTTTTTTAATATTTTGCATATTACCTTGTCTGTAAAATTTCTGAGTTTGTATGACTTCAAATTTTCAAGTTTGGTGGATATATTTTTATTTGTAATAATTTATAGTTCTGAACATTATAAAATAATGTAGAAAGATGTAAGTCAAAAGTATAATATAAAATAAAGGGTATTTTGGTCTTTTAGAATGTTTTTTTATATTTTCTCTTATAAGATGTTAACCAAACAAGAAAAACGTATTTGTTATAATGAGTACCCAAATAAGAAAAAAAAGAAGATAAAAAACACATTTCTTTTCCTTTCTTTTCTCTCCCGAGTGTTATCCAAATAGACCATTAGCCTTCCGTCTGTTCCCAAATCCATTCATCCCCTTTCCCTCTGTTTGATCGATGCCTTTCCGGTAAGATCGAATTTCCCCTCTTGCAATCCATTTTACGTTCCAGATCTCTGCTCCCTTTCCTTTCAGTCAATTTTCTGTTTTTTTATATAATAAAATCTGTCTATTTGGACTTCCGGGGTCTAGGTTTTGCGGTTGAACCCTTTCCGTGGATATCGTTGTCAATTACTATGTTTGGTTTTGCTTTGGTTGACTTTAGCACGAGTGAAATAATGGAGGAGTTTGTTTGTGGTGCGGGAATGTGGACAAACGTGGTATTTGCAGGTAGGGTTGGGAATTTAGGTCTTGAGATCCGCTGGTACGGTCTCAAAGACTCAAACCCATACCAACACATCCTTGCCTGGAATTTTGGCCCAATCAACACAGACGAAACTAAAACCTAATTGAATTTCAGGTTGGATCGAAATATTACAACGGAATCGTATTTTGGAATTTGGTTCGTGTTGTGTGCCCATTTGGATCACCCCAAGATGAGAATCGAAACCGATAACAAAGCAACAAAGAAATATAAAATAGTGTTCTTCGAGTGGCACAAACACTCCAAACTAATTCAACATGCAAACTAAGATTTCATTCATTCAATTTGGATGATTTTACAAGTACATGTGAGAGTCTATTTATAGGCTACAACTCAACTACCACAACCAACTTCAACCAACACACGACTCTCATTCACTCAATCACGAAAGGACATGCCATCAATCCCACTTAACTCCTCATATCCAATTGTGCATTGCCACACTTGCATCTTGATTCATCATTGATGAAGTGCCATGTGTGATTAGTACATTTTGAGCATCTAACTGGCTTAGTTCGGATTGCACATATTTCTGAACTGCCCTGAACTGGTTTATCGACTCAATGTGATTTCTATGATGTGCATGCCCAAGTCAATGTGAGATATAATTGAACACAATGACTAGTCGATCCTAATGTTATAAGCTAACTCATATCAACTTTTATTTGTTGCACTTGCTTGTAAGATTTTATACTTCATAACAAAACAATATATCAATTGCAAACCAAATTTAAACCGATCCGATCCGAACCAAAATCAATTCAATTTGGTTTGTTTCTTTTATTCTCAAGTTGTTTAGTTTGTGATCAGCAAACCCCAAAACCCGAACCAACCCAGCCTACTAAAACTTTCCACCCCTACTTGCGGAGTTCTTTGGTGTGCAATTTTTTCTCTCCTATGAGCGACTTATGAATAAAATTTGTGGCTATTCCTTGCTGAAAAGTGTATAATCTTGACACATGAAAGTGTTTTTTCCCGAGATGAATTTTCAGACCAATGAATTTGGTTTATGGTTAATCTCAATGAATTTGCTTGTGCACCTCTGAAATAAAGAAAAAAAAATCATGAAATCCTGAACATATTTTCCACATTCATTTCTATTTCCCTTCCAAACATACACAATTATGAGCAGGATTGTTATATAATCCTTGTTGCTATTGATCTCTTCTGCAAGGTCCAACTGTTACTTAGAGAAAACCAAGGAACCGGTTTGTCAGAGAGTGTTCTTTACCAATAGTTGATGCTGAATAATTAGTTGTTTTGGTGATGATCAAGCAGAAACAAAAGGCTGGCATTGGCACCACTAGATGTGCTGTTCTGCTCCAATCAAGCTATTCTTTCCGCCAGTTGCTTCATTCCTCATTGAGTGGATGTATCAGGTCTGTTTCTCTTATGAGTTAGGAATCATTTAATTTTAATTTTGTTGTTGTGGCAATCACACTACATCCCTGGCAACCCGTGACTCTCTTTGTGACCCTCCAGGGGTTAACTTTTAACTGTAGGCTGATCGCAGTTATTGGTCATGGGACCCCATTGTTGACTGAAAATCTGTCAATTCATGAAAAAATTGATATTAACTTGATACACTGGACTTCAAGGATAAATGTGCAGACTTGTGGAGGTGTGAGGTGGTACTACTGAATGGTTAATGTGGATCAGAGTGTATATTGACCATCTATGTCGACATAAAATGCTGTAATATTTTTCTAGTAGGAAACTATGCTAGTTCCACTTCACGTATCTCTCTGAATAAAAAGCGACAATACGCAGTTGCTGTGCAATCTTGTTTCATTTCGCCAATGTAAGATCTAGATACCTCTTACAAAATTGAATCAGAAAGTTCTCACTGATAGTCTGCACAGGCTTAAAGGCACAAACTTGGTATTTCCATGATTGCAGCTAACGTTCATCATTCTAAATAAAAGTCACAGGTTTTTTTGGAAGAATTAAGTGTGTATTTATTGTCTAGGACCTCTTAAGGTTAAATGCTAAATCTTGGTTGTCTGGTTTTTTATTTGTAATCAGTCTTGTAATCTAGTACCCCGAATCTTCATAGAGATCTTGAGCTTAATCAATAAATTGGTAATCACTGAACATTTAGGATTGTAAGGTGATCATGCCATTTAGCACCAGCTACTATCAAAGAAAGTGTGCTGTGGCGTGATAGAGAACAGTACAAAACTGTTATGCACACATCAATCTCTAAGCGACTTATACCAATTTCCTTTGCAAAATTGTAGCTACATGTTTTAATATATTTTTTGCGGTCTGAAACGTGTCAGGGGAAGCTGCAGGGATCACAATACGTTTTTATGGACTATAAAAGAAGTATGAGAAAACAGTTAAAAGGAACTCTACAAATCACCCAGTTGAGAATACTTGTGTAGGCTTAAAAATGGGACCTAACAAGTTTTCACCTCCTCTAGGATCTGCTTCATCAAGTTCCATTAATGGGATGAATGGTGGTATACGTGTCATAAGCCATGAAGTGGAATATACTGACTCCGACAAAATGAAAGATCTGGTGTCCATAGATACGAGCTTCAGGGTACGAGTTAAACAAGATGTTCATTTTCAGTAAATGTTTCATACTGCTTAATTTTCGCAATCATTCATATGATCTAATAATCTACCATTAGACATTTCCTGGAAATTCACATCATTGATCCACATAAGTTACAATCTTGGTTACATTCTCTCACCCTCAGACATTGTTAACTCGTCTTGATTCCAAAGACTGGATTGTGGTCTGTGAGGCACTTAATAATGTTCGCCAGCTATCAACATTTCACAAGGAAAAACTGAACAAGGTTTTGTAAGTCCTACTTCGCCAAACTTTAAATCATGGCACTTTTTTTGGTATTAATGTTTCTTATCTTTACTTCGGTATTTTTTTAAACCTCACTCTTGTCCTTTGTTACATCCGTGGCGTGCTTATGTTGACACTGAAGGCATTGAAGAATCCTAGAAGTGCTGTTTGTAAAACATCAATAATGACATCGGGCGACATAATTTTAGCCTATAATGATTCTATAGTCGATTCATTTGATCCTCATGTAAGTCTCCGTTTACAAAGACCTGTTTACTTACATAATCCATGTTTTGTTTGAAATTTCATGTGTGTGGGTCGGTAAGCAATATTTATTTTTCGAAAGAATTGACTTTTTATTTGGTGTTGAACCAGCTTTTCCTCAAGTCTTCACAAGATAAACGATTTCCATGCCAAGCTGCAGAAGCTTCCCTAGTGACCACGACTACATTTGTTTCACCATGTGTTGTTGCCCAAGCTGCAGCGGTATCTCAAACACAAGAACCCCAGAATACGTGAAAAGGCATCAATGTGCTTCTGCAGAACTGTTCCACGACTCGTAAGAACCATTTCTTTGCTGTTATCCACCTGCTTTGGCTCAGGGTATTTGACTGCTATTTTTGATGTAAATATACAAGTTCTGACTTATATGTTCATTTCACAATCTGCTTTAGATTAATAAGATTTTCCTCTATATTCATTTGAAATTTCATAAAACAACTTGCTATGCTATCCTATTTATTTTTTCTTTTGACGAGTCCATCCATAAAGGCTTTGTTGTTGTTGGTGACAAGTCCATCCAACTTTCTTTCTCTATCATGTATATTACGAATGAAGGTTGATAATATCAATTTCTTGCAAATCTGCACTTTTTTTTTCACTTCTTATTACATTTTGCTCTCACATTGTTATTTGCTGCTCAACCTGCTATTCATGTTGTCTACATTGTTAAAAAAAAGTATTAGGTGGACAATATGTATCCCAGTTTTCCAGAGCATCTTGGGTATTTTCGCACTGGGCCCCTCTCTTTTCCAATGTTTTTCCCTTTCGAAAGGCCTGACCTACTGCAGCCAGTTGAACTTCGAATCGGAAGCTATTCACATTTCACGGAAGGCTTTGACTAAATATTGAATCCTAGCTTATCTTTGTTTAAATATCGGTCTGTGGTTGGTGATAATTTTTCTTTAGACTGTTTTCTACTTCTCTGTATTCATGAGCAGGGAAAACTCGAAAAATTGCATGCAAAATGCTATTGGTGAAAGAAAAAAAAATGGTTTCGTAGTCAGTGGTCAGTGGTCACTGATCCTTTTATCCTGGACATAAATGAATTTGTAGTATCAAGGTGTCTTTCTGAGGTAGTTGCAAGCCTAAATCTTTTGCTTTAGCATCCGTCTCATGTAATAATAGTGGGTTCATCAAAGATGTCTATTTTACGATCATACCATCTATTCTCTTACAATCAGAGGTTTCAAATACTAAGCAAATTATATAAGGTAGCACGAGTTGGCTACAGATAGTAGCTTATTATACTTTTCTGTTATAAATCACTTGTCACTTGACTATGAATCTGCTTACTTCAAAATTACATTCCTTGTTTAAATACATATCATGTATGTACTTGAAGTACTTGCACACAATATTAGCTTCCATCCACTTTTTATAGTTTATCACGTATGGTAGGTGATACGGAGTAATACGGTGACAGTCGCACACGCCCGCACATATACGCGCACACAGTCAGTTATTCTGCGCGCGAGACAACATCGGCTAGTTTCGTCCTGCTTTTGGCTCGTCAGGGAAGTGGCTTCAGCCCCCAACCAACCCTACGCTCCTAATTGCATATAAGTGCAGTCCCGTAGGCGCTCGTCTTCGAGTTGAAGTCTCTCCCCCATATAACATCTACGCTCATATGGCCACCCGATGTTCCCAAACAGTCTGCACGCATCAACACCTCCTGACGGAAGATTTTAAGGGTGTGACAAACTCTCCCCCCTTTAAAATCGTGCATGTCCTCGTGCACAACTTACTTATCACATTCCTGGTATACTGCGTGTGGGAATATATGCCCTTCATTCATCTCTGAGGTTTTCTGGCTACTTGCGTTCAACCACAAGTGCTTGGCCAACTACGCAGCTTCTGGACTGGAGCTTGGGAGTTTCCCAAATCGTCTGATACACCTTAAATGTACAAGTTCCCCCTGCTACTCGTCTTTTGCAAGTCTTTCACGAGACATCTCAGGATGTTTAGGTTTGACTCTGATACCAATTGATACTGAGTTGTGCGGTGAGAGTCGCACACGCCCACACAGCACTGTGCGTGCGCGCATATACACGCACACATAGTCAGCTATTCTGCGCGCGAGACAACATCGGTTGGTTTCGCCCTGCCTTGGGTTCATCAGGGAAGCGACTTCAGCCCCCAACCAACCCTACGCTCCCAACTACATATAAGTGCAGTCTCGTAGGCGTTCGTCTTCGAGTTTAAACCTCTCCCCCATATAGCATCTACGTTCATATGACCACCTGTTGTTCCCCAAACAGTTTGCACATATCAACACCTCCTGACGGAAGACTTTAAGGGTGTGACAGTTGGGGCTTGATGGGATTAAATCATATGGAATTGACAAATAGATCCACATAGCATCACTTAGCTTCCCGACTCAAGAGAAGCTGCTAGAAAGCTGGCATTGCAGCTTCACACAGCCCATGAACTATCTTCACTTCTAGCAACTGGTGAAAATGAGAATTGGGAGTGTTTCTGCGGCTCGGAATTTTCTCCTTTGACCGCGCAAGCAATAATTCGTGTTACTTCTGTTGCAAAAGATGGGGGTGGTACCTGCTTGCTTACACATGCTCCTCTAACTAAAGCTTTCTGTCTCTTAGTCTTCCTTTGTTTTTCCAAATCACTTCTAGATTCACTTGTAAATGCTTTCAGAGTAAGAGTTAATATAATATTGCAATTATATCTAATTTTCTTGATTGATCAGGCTATCGTTATGATCGTCTATGTGCTCCTTCCGCAATTTTCTCAGGTGTACTTTAGTCAATTAAAAAAATTAGAAAATTGTGAATATCACAATCAAATTTTATTGGGACCTAAATTTGGATTCTTGAACTAGTATTTTGATTTTTTTATTTATTCCAAACAACCTAGTTTATTATGTATGGTCTCTGAGGACTAGAATCCTAGATATTTTGTCTTCATTTTGGTTTAGCTAGCTGCTAGCTTATGTGGTAGAATCCATTATCTTTTATCCCATTGGGAAAAAAACATCTTGTTAGCATGTTTTAAATTTGATCGACAATGACACTGGTGCGGTGAAGGTGAAGTTGAGAGAACACGTAGTGGAGGCAGAATAGGTACCTGACTGCCAGATTCCATTTGCAAGATTTTTTGTTGGTAGGTGTATTGTTAGAATCCTAACCCGGTTTAGGGTTAATCATGGATTAAGGAAGTGTTTTGCATGGGGAAGAGGGGTTGTGCAGTATGCTACTGTTGGGAGGAGAAGGGTGTATTGGGTTGGGTTTTAAAAGCTAACATCTCTCTCTCATTTTGATCTCACTCTCTCCCTTTGCTTGTGCGGCACCAGAGGACGCGGAGGCTCCGACGTGAGGAGGAGGTCGCGCGTGAGGAGGTGACGGAGGCGCGAGCGGTGCTCCAGCGTTTCGTCATCTTCTTTGAGGTATGTCGACTTGTTAGTGTGGTTGGTTGCTCACCCAAGTGTGGGGGAGATGTTGGTCGGCCGGGAGAGGTCGGAGACCTCTCCGACGACGTGTTTCTTCGTAAAGCCTCGGCTGGCGCGAGGTTGAAGGCGACCAACGGTCGACCGGGTCCTTCGGGCGGTCGACTGATTTAACACTATTTACCCGACTTTAACCTTCATCGGTCGAACGATGCCTTGTGGCGGTCAACCGGTAGTGCATATTGCTGGTGAGTTGGGACTTCCTGTTGTGTTTCGGTCGACCGGTTCCTTGGGGTCGTTCGACCAGAACTTAAGTGTACTGATTTTCTATGCATATTTGTTCGACCGTTGTATGTTTGTGTTCAACCGTTTTATGACGTAGAATAATAGGTTGACCCTGTCTGTTTTCGGTCGACGAGACCCATGAGTCGGTCGACCGATAGATTTGAATTTAATGTTGACCAGACTCTGGATTTTGACCTCGTTCGGTCGACCGATTTTAGACCTTTGTTCGACCGTTGGGGATTGTGTTTTGAGCGCAGCGGTAGACCGTGTTAGGCATACGGTCGACCGATTCCTTTCTGGAAGCGGTCAACCGAATCACCTTTGTCGGTCGACCGTTTGGGCCCAGGACAGAAAAACTGGTCCCCTTTTTGAATGTCAACTTTGTCCACGGAAACTCGTTTCCTCGCCTTGTGCGTGAGCCGGTGACGGTGGGCGCGTTCCGCGTGCCTGCCCAGGGACCGTCGTGTGGAAAAGTGTGGGTGTTCGGGACGCGTCACCTCCATGTATGGACCGTGACTAAGATGATGGATTGATTGGACTCATTGTAGTATAGCAGGCCTGAGGGATCGCGGATCCCAATGTTTGATGTTGTGCGAGCACGCAACTGGCGTTGGGTGATGTGACTACCAGCCTATGGGCTACGGAGGTCGCTGTCCTGCTTTTATAGCGGCGCGACTGGTGTTTGCGGCTCGTGGAGCCTGATGACCTGGCAGACTTCGGTCTGGACCTGTCCGATGATGTGTCGGACGTTTGTGATGGACCACCGATGTTGTGCCGATGATGCCGCCGAGGTTGTGCCGGCGATGATGATTGTTGGGCCGAGGCTGCTCCGGCTATGTTGATTCTTCGACTGGGCACCTATCGAGATGATGTTGTTATACCTTCCGGGCGACGACCCTGTTGGTCCCCCGTGGCTCCGACCATAGAGATTTGCAGATCTGTATTCTATCGGCCCGCAGGCGTGACAGAGGCTCACTGCCGAATCCTTGTGTAATGTAGCCGCGTGTGGGAGGTGCGATGTCGCGTGCTGTAAGACTGCATGTGCCTGCAGTAGGTCTCCTCGGGAGACCCGATGTTAACTGTCGGACTGATGTCCTATTTTACCCTTCGGGGAACTGTTTTCCTTTCTGTTGATGACATGACATGCTACTAGTATGATAGGTTCATTTGTGTAATGCAAACATGTAGGTGAGTTGGCATACGGGGTTTCCTTCTGGAAACTCAGGCATTGTTGTTATATATTTTTCAGGACCACCGTAGGTCCAGTTGGGTGGTGATCGGCGGGCACGCGCATTTTGGAGTCGGATCCTCTACTCGGACCACTGAGGTCAACATGATTACGATTTATCTTCTTTTGTTGTTCTGTTGTAATCATGTATCATTTTGACAAACTCTGATGTAATTTGGTGCACCGCTATTTGTTTTATGAGAAGTGACAGTCCCGTCTTTGATTATTAGACTTTATTGTTGTGATTATGAATTTTCAAAATTTCCGTTGTTTCGGGATGTTACATGTATCATCTTCTTCTCACCGAGAATACTACGATTTTAGAAAGTAGGGTTTATGGTGCTTATCGGGCACTCTGCAGTCCACACCTCCATGTCTTATCTTACCTTTTTTTGGTCGCAAATAAATGAAAATTAATTGATGACATGACTACGTGAGAATCATCTTTAATTATAGTTTGTCATCTTTAATTATGTTTTGATACCATTTTATACATCTGAATTTTAAAATGTGACAATTATTCCTTCAGAATTTTTATTTTGTAACATTTTGCCAATCTAAACGTGACAAATATATTATTTAAACAAACATTTATAAATTTTTTTGTATTTTTTTTCACTGTATCCTTAATACATTAATAAACATATGTGAAAGTTCGGATCGAATCAGAAGTCAGATATTATTAGAATTTTAACTGGATTGGTACTGAATCCAAACATCCAAACAATGCTCAACATGTAGTTGCTACTGGATATCTAATCCGCTAACACATACTCACATTGTCGCATTTTGTTTGTAAATAGTAGATTTTTTCCGTTGTAGGTAGATAACGATGTTAACTCTGGTTTAAACTTGACTTGATAAAAGTTTGATACAGGTTTAGATTGAAAATGAAGGAGTTAAGTAAAAAATTCAAAATATCCTTCAACTCAGGTCCGAAACGAACCAACTTAGATCTCGAAATAGCTCAAGCTTGACTTGATGGATCGACTTGACATTTTTATTATTCAATTTTTATTTATTATTTGATATTTAGTAATAACATATAAATATGACATACTTGAAACATTTCTCGTCTCGACTCGTTTACGATCCTACTTCTAGAATGAGTTATCATTAAAAAAAATTGAATTGTAAATGATTAGTAATTTAGAATATTTATGTTTTTTGATTTGGCAAACCGATCGTACAATTTACATGGATAGGACCTGAACGGACGTCTATACACTCATATACAAGTTACAACCGTTTATGGGGCCTGAAAAATCTGAAATATTGAGGATCACTTCTGCTTCTGCTCTTTCAATTTTAATCTTACAAAAAACTAGTTTACTCTAAAAAGAGAAGTTTATATTATTTTTGCAGCTTTTAAATATTTGATGGCTAATGTCACTTCGAGAAATCGGAATCGAACCTTCGACGTTTGGCAAAAGAGTTACTTACCATGTCGGTGAACTGAACTATCCGTGGTTATTCATTGGTACTTATGATAGTTAACTCTGAGTGGCACTGAAGATATTATTAATGATTACTATATATAGCTCACGAAAATAAAATGCGGTGGTGGTTTATTAGTCGGTGGATCCACATTGTGGATAGTAGAATAAAGGTGCAATTTGTTCCCTCTCTAGAAGCGCTACCTATTTCAAGCACAATTTGATTTGTCTTCATTACGTATTGCTTTTGAAGTTTCTCAAAAGTTAGATCGGATATCTCTTCCAACCACTCCGGTGGTACCACATATCCCTTTCGAAGTTGATTGGCAAATTCATAATTTAACATTTCTGTCGCTGTTTCAAATTGACGTACGAAAGTTAGATTCTTCATAAATTATTGGTGCACTAATTTTCTACTATCAGACAACAATTGAATTTTGCTGCAGTAAACCTGTTTGTCTTTGACGTATGTGGAAACTTTGATGTCTACTGTCTTGACATTTACTTGGGGTGTCCTTTTCAACAAACTTATCCTAAAATATTAGTGTTATACCACATAATTGTAGTTTTGCACGTCGGAATCTTGATTGCTTTTTTGAAAAGTGTCGGAATATTGATTGTTGATTTGCCGTTTCTACGTTGCCGGTGTAGGTTAGAATTAAAGATTTTATTAGTTTTATCGAGATTTGGGAGTTATGTTTGGTTTTGTTAGTTCAACAAATTCCGTTAGAATTCATATTTTTGGTGAACCCTCGGGTGGGGGACACGTGTTGTAATGCCCCGAGCCCGGACAACTGCTCACCCGCTCGAACCCGGTGCGTTAAGATACGATCCACGATCCTGACCGCTGCGCACTCTGATATTTAAATCCATCTGATAGGCCCATAATAATCTGAAAAATATAACCAACAAATTGTGAGCTCGACAGCCCGCAAGTACCAACCATCAATCAATCAGAATCATAATCATGTGGAAAATAATACGGAATATGACATTCAGTCAATAAGCACAATCAAGAGACATGCATCACAAATAAAATACATGCATAACAATCTGAAACCCCCATTCGGATTCGACCACATCCTGTGCTTCTGAAATCTATCAATCAGTCAGACGCACACCTGGTAGCTCCACACTAACGACAGGCAGCCATTTCCTCTCTCGGGTGGCTCCACGCTGTCCGTTAGGCAACTCTTTCCTAAGTGGCTCAGCCAGAAATATACATACAGTCACAGGACATGTCAACCGAAACACCACCATGCAATCATAAGCATATCCATAAAATCAATATTAATGCTCAACATGCATGCAACTACGAATATCAAGAGAGACAGACATGATATGAAACTGAAGAATAACGAATCAGTACTTGCCTCAAAATCTCCATCTTTTTCTTCTCAATATTCTTCTCAAAATTCCAGCTTCTCCTAAAATCACACAATCATCCAACAATCTTAATTAGTCCATTAAGATATTTGATTATTACCTAAACTAAAAAATTCAGGATATTACATTCTACCCTCCTTAAAAGAAATTTCGTCCTCGAAATTTGATCTCAATACTATCTCAATCCAAACAAATCAATACAAATTTTTCAACTCATTATTTATCAAATCTAAAAACCTAACACCACTTATCGCTCCTAATTTAGATAATCAATCTAACCAAATCCAAATTCACATTTAAACTCAAGTCCAAATATCTCTAAATTCATCTTTCATTATTTATTAATAATTTGGTAGCAAATCCAACTAAGTCAAAATTCACATTTAAATCAATAGTCAATACTTCTAAATCCAATTTCTCAAATTCCAATTCAATCAAATTTTTTATTTCAAATCCAAATCCTGACTAATTCCGAGGATCGTATTGCTCTGATACCATTTGTAACGCCCCGAGCCCGGACAACTGATCACCCGCCCGAACCCGGTGCGTTAAGATATGATCCACGATCCTGACCGCTACGCACTCTGATATTTAAATCCATCTGATAGGCCCATAATAATCTGAAAAATATAATCAACAAATTGTGAGCTCGACAGCCCGCAAGTACCAACCATCAATCAATCAGAATCACAATCATGTGGAAAATAATACAGAATAAGCACAATCAAGAGACATGCATCACAAATAAAATGCATGCATATCAATTTGAAACCCCCATTCAGATTCGACCACATCCTGTGCTTCTGAAATCTATCAATCTGTCAGACGCACACCTGGTAGCTCCACACTAACGACATGCAGCCCTTTCCTCTCTCGGGTGGCTCCACGCTGTCTGTTAGGCAGCTCTTTCCTAAGTTGCTCTGCTAGAAACATACACACAGCCACAGGACATGTCGACCGAAACACCACCATGCAATCATATGCATATCCATAAAATCAATATTAATGCTCAACATGCATGCAACTACGAATATCAAGAGAGACAGACATGATATGAAACTGAAGAATAACGAATCAGTACTTGCCTCAAAATCTCCATCTTTTTCTTCTCAATATTCTTCTCAAAATTTCATCTTCTCCTAAAACCACACAATCATCCAACAATCTTAATTAGTCCATTAAGATATTTGATTATTACCTAAACTAAAAAATTCAGGATATTACATTCTACCCTCCTTAAAAGAAATTTCGTCCTCGAAATTTGATCTCAATACTGTCTCAATCCAAACAAATCAATACAAATTTTTCAACTCATTATTTATCAAATCTAAAAACCTAACACCACTTATCGCTCCTAATTTAGATAATCAATCTAACCAAATCCAAATTCACATTTAAACTCAAGTCCAAATATCTCTAAATTCATCTTTCATTATTTATTAATAATTTGGTAGCAAATCCAACTAAGTCAAAATTCACATTTAAATCAATAGTCAATACTTCTAAATCCAATTTCTCAAATTCCAATTCAATCAAAATTTTTATTTCAAATCCAAATCCTGACTAATTCCGAGGATCGTATTGCTCTGATACCATTTGTAACGCCCCGAGCCCGGACAACTGATCACCCGCCCGAACCCGGTGCGTTAAGATATGATCCACGATCCTGACCGCTACGCACTCTGATATTTAAATCCATCTGATAGGCCCATAATAATCTGAAAAATATAATCAACAAATTGTGAGCTCGACAGCCCGCAAGTACCAACCATCAATCAATCAGAATCATAATCATGTGGAAAATAATACAGAATAAGCACAATCAAGAGACATGCATCACAAATAAAATGCATGCATATCAATTTGAAACCCCCATTCAGATTCGACCACATCCTGTGCTTCTGAAATCTATCAATCTGTCAGACGCACACCTGGTAGCTCCACACTAACGACAGGCAGCCCTTTCCTCTCTCGGGTGGCTCCACGCTGTCCGTTAGGCAGCTCTTTCCTAAGTTGCTCTGCTAGAAACATACACACAGCCACATGACATGTCGACCGAAACACCACCATGCAATCATATGCATATCCATAAAATCAATATTAATGCTCAACATGCATGCAACTACGAATATCAAGAGAGACAGACATGATATGAAACTGAAGAATAACGAATCAGTACTTGTCTCAAAATCTCCATCTTTTTCTTCTCAATATTCTTCTCAAAATTCCATCTTCTCCTAAAACCACACAATCATCCAACAATCTTAATTAGTCCATTAAGATATTTGATTATTACCTAAACTAAAAAATTCAGGATATTACACGTGTCCCCCTCCCATTCGTTGATTTTTTTTAATTATTTAATTATTTAGTGGATGTTTTGTTATTAATGGATTAGGTATTTGTTATTAAAATGGGATTCAAAATTTTCTCAATCAACAATTTTAAGATCCAAAAAATTTCCAGGGAGCGTTGTCCCCTTGCCACCCCCGTCACCTCACCGGCGAGGTGGAATGTCACTCGCTCACCGTTGAGCGAGACCCCCGAACGAAATGTCGAGGTGGTTTAATAGTAAAAATTAAAAAAAATCAAGCTAAATAAAAAATATATTAATACGACAATACCATAAGAACAATACATTAATAATACTGAAATACGAACTACAACCAACCACATGAAACATATGTTAAAGGGAAATACAAACCATACGAAATACAAACCATACAGACTACAACAACACGAAATACAAACTAAGGGAAATACAAACCATACAAAATACGGACTACAACAAACTACATGTACTCATTCTCTTCTGCCCAGACTTCCTGACCGGGGACTATTTTCATCGTGCAACTCCGGGGACTCCCAGTCAACACGCACGACATTAGCTCCGGATATCACAGACTCCCATTTTGGGTACCTACGCAACATAAGCCAAGCATCAAAATAAAGAAATTTAGGCACATGAGTTCGCTCGTAGATCACGTGCGCTTGTAGGACGACATTGTCGTCATTCTGGCCGCTCCTTTTCCGTCGGAATGCCTGATCGAAGCACCCGACCCACTTGTTCACAGCAGGTACAATTCTCCTCCACCGTCCTTTTAAGGACTCTGCATTCCTCTCGGGGAGGCTTGTGCCTTCCTCGGAGATGTCGTACACACGTTTCACTCTATCCCACAATGAAGTAGACTTCTAGTTTGTCCTTGTCACCGCATCGCAACTGATTTCCATATATGCAGAGACAAGTCTCTCGTCCTCAGCTGTGGTCAACATCTTTGGATTGGCTTTGGCAGTTTGGACTTGCTTGCGGTGGCGACGTTGTGGAGGTGGGGATGGTGGTATGGCGGTGTGTCGTGGTGGGGACTCATCGTCGTCGTGACCATCTTCTTCAGTGTCCGCCATACTCTGACTACTTTGTTGAGACATGTGTCGGCCAAACATCTGGAATTGTGGTTGATTATGTGGGAATGGTGGTGCATATTGAGAGAATTGTGGGAATGTTGAGTTTTGATCTGGTTGTGCGTAGTGGGAGAATTGTGGGAATTGTGAGTTTTGGTCTGGTGGTGGGAATGGTGGTGCGTAGTGGGAGAAGTCTGGTTGTTGGAATGGTTGTTGGTAAAATGAACGTGAGGGGTATCCTTGTGGATAGCGTGGACGCGGATTTGATTGCGGACGAGGGGGGAACGGTTGTAATCCGGAGAAGACATTGCAACGTTGTGCACAATATCTAATTTTTTCTCTATATATAAGTTGGGTTTTGTGTAAGGTATATATAGAGAAAAAATTAGATATTGTGCACAAGTTGGGTTTTGTGTAAGGTATATATAGAGAAAAAAATAGATATTGTGCAGTCACGCGGATTACTTTTCACGCACGCGTATAGTGTACATTCATGCAGACTACTTTTCTTTCATACGTATACTGTGCAATCACGCGGATTATTTTTCACGCACGCGTATATTGTACATTCACGTGTATACTGTGCATTCACGCGCGTTTCAAATTTCAAATATTCAATTTTTTGTGGTTTAATAGTGATTAATATTATTAATGAATAATTATTATTGTTAATTAATTAATAGTAATAATAATTATATCGTGAATTAGAATTATAATGTAATTAGAATTATATTTATATAAAATGTAATTTGTTAAATGTTGTGTGAGAATTAAATTTGTTTAATTAAGAAATGATGTTGAGGAAACAGGGTTTAGGGCGAGTAAGGGTAGCCTGGGCATGAGTAAGAGAGTTTTTTGGGTGGGTTGGGTGAGCTGACGTGGCAGAGAGAGAGTGCAGGACGCCCGGGGTAGCCCGGACGCTGTTATTTGTGCTCTTATATTGGTATTCTTGGAAGAATAAGGTCTTGTTTGGAAGAACATATTCTTGGGTTGATTCTAAGAAGTCTGTTTTTCATATCCAAACACAATATCAAAGAATCAATTCTTAAGATTCGTGATTCTCATTCGTAATTTGTGCTCTTACAATTCTCTCACCATCTGAAATCTTTATTTATTTATTCTAAGCATTGTTCATCAATTGAGAAGATTATTTTGACTCCTTAACTTGCAATATATACCACATTTAATTACCATTCTACCACTCTCACTAATACAGAAGTATAATCTCACATTTAATTACCATCTTGTTTTTTATTTACTTTCTATTTCACTTTATTTTTTCCAACCTTCAATCCTCATGCTTGTTGCTCTATTCTATGTACTATCTTTTGTCAATTCTAAAACTCGTATAAATATTATTTTCAATGGTACATCCTTAAAGTTCAAGACCCAATCACACAACACAATTGTCAATTCTAAAACTTCAAATCACATAATTAATTATCTACAAACTCACACAATCATACTATTCCAATCCAAGAACTCGTATAAATAGAAGTCATGTGTACATATATGTAGAGCACAACAAACTCAACCAAAATTCAACCAACACTAATGGCAACACCCCCTCACATAGTGTTCCTCCCCTTCATGACCAAAGGCCACACCATTCCCCTCCTCCACTTCGCCCACCTCCTCCTCCACCGTCAACTCGCTACCGTCACCTTCCTGGCCACCTCCCTTAACGCCTCCTTCGTCCAATCCTCCCTCGCCACCACCACCGCTAACGTAATTGCCCTACCTTTCCCCCACCGACCTCCCTCCACCCCTTAAGGATGTAGAAAGCTCAGTCTTTCTCACTTCCAAGTTATTTTTGCTTCCGCTCGCAGAAGCCACGAAACTTCTGCGAGCGGACATGGACAAGGTCTTAGTGGGCCTGGAACCCAGCCCAAGTGCACTCGTATCCGACATGTTCATGGGGTGGAGTTTGGAGTGTGCCAAGTTGGTGGGCATCCCCAGGCTTGTGTTCAGTGGGATGGGAATGTCTGCTGTAGTCGTTTCTGCGCTTGTTTCTATGACAAGGCCACACGTTGGGGTTGAATCCGACACTGAGATCTTCCATGTTCCCGGTTTGTCTTGTCTAATTACTTAGAATCTCATTTTATATCAGGATTACTTCCCAAATGTAAATATTTTAAGTTTTTAAAATCACATATGATTTTAAAATTTTAACGTTCCAGTTGTTGTGTAGGATTTCCAAAAGTGAAACTGATGAAAGCCGATTTCGACATGGCGATAGTGGAGCCCGACAACGCTTCAGAGCACGCGGACTTCATAGCCGAGCAAAGAAAGTCCTTCATGTCAAGTCAAGGAATGATTGTCAACAGTTTCTACGAGCTCGAATCCGATTATGCTGATCATTGGAAGGACCATGTCAATCCAAATTTTTGGATGGTCGGACCACTTTGCCTGTCTGGGCTCAACAACCCCGGGCACTGGCCAATTGATTCTGATATATCCAAGTGGTTGGATGAGAGATTGGCGGGTGATCGACCTGTTTTGTACGTTGCTTTTGGTACTCAGGTGGGTATGCATTACAATTCGCTATATTTTTTAATGACCCAGAATTTCGGGTAAGCTACAGTTTCTAATTGGAAGCGACCTAACATTGAATATCATTTTTTACATCCAAATTGGAGTTTGATCTCGAGACTTTTGAGGAGATATTCCACTCACTCAAACAAAATTGTGTTACACCCTGGGTACAATTTACGATATCACAATGTTCTAGGGACTCCAGCATGTAAATAAAATAAAAAAATAGATGTGTTTTCTCATTGTGATTTGTGAAGGCAACACGCAATGCACACCTACTGTTAATGAATCTTTAACAACGATGTGCATATAAACCCGTCTCATCTATTGTGAACTTTTTTATGCTTCATACTAATATAACCCAGGAAATCACGCCTGTCGAAAACATGATTCTCGATTTTCAATATTTCAAAACTAAAAATCTTTCAACTGAGCAAAGGATGATCACACATTAACAAATGTACATGGAACCATGCAGGAAGAGATATCGATCGAGCAGCTTCAAGAGACAGCAAAAGGATTGGAAGAGTCAAACATGGATTTCATTTGGGTAATAACACCAACATTATTTAAAGAAGCATTACAATCCAACTACCAAGAAAGAGTCTCTGAAAGAGGCTTGGTGGTGCAACAATGGGTGGACCAAAAGGTCATACTTAACCATGAAGCCACCAAAGGATTCATGAGCCATTGCGGATGGAATTCGGTGATGGAGAGCGTGACGAGCGGCGTACCAATTGCTGCATGGCCGTTGGGGTCGGATCAACGAATAAATGCGGTATTAGTTGAGGACTTGGGTGTGGCTTTGAGAGTGAAAGGGAGCTATGGGGAGCGGCATGAACTTGTCAAGAAAGAGAACGTAAGCGAGGTTGCAAGAGAGCTGTTGGTCGGAGAACGAGGGGAGGCAGCAAGGGAGAAGATGAGGATGCTATGTGAGACTAGTAAGAAGGCAATGCAAGAAGGTGGATCCTCCTGGAAAAGCTTAGAGAAGGTGATTGAAAACGTTTGCATAAGACATTAGATCACAAGACCTTAATTCGATATCCGTCCCACAATCCTTTGTTGCAAAAGATATAAGTGGTGTATTGTAGCACAGCTCTTTTTGAGAAGAGGTGGTTACATCAAATGAGCTTTATTTTGTGAAATGTAGCGAATTGATGAGTAGTGAGCACTAACCACCACATGGTGATAGTTACGGTTATGATAGCAATTTAACCGTAGGAGATGAAGACGCAGCATCCTTGTAATAGAATAATACCTTCACGAAAATAATAACAAATACCATAGTCAGGCGGACAAATCGACATATTAGGGTGCAATTTTTCAAAGATACATGCCAAAAATACTTCCGCCAACAGCAAAGCAGCACGATTATTTCCAAAATCCAAACGTTCAACAAGTAGATATTACAGTTACAATCATCATGAAAAAACTCCACGAGTGCAGTCTAGTTCTGCTTCACAAATTGATCGTTCAAGCTTAAGCCATAGCTTCCTAGGAAAGCATAAAAAACCAATCAGCAGTGCAGTAAACCAGGAGACGTCAGAGCTTGAAAAAAGGATCACGAAGCCCTTGTACTCGAAGTGCTGTTTTAGCATAAATAAACGCCACCATGAACTGAGATCCACATTTCAGAAAAGAACCAAAAAAATCCATGGATAATCAGAAACATGTTGATTTCTATTCTACGTTAGGGGACACTAGATAGCTAGCGAACACCGTCGCTCTAACAGTTGGCAGTTCAATGCAAGTCCCCTGCAGCAGCTAAGGAGCCCCGTGCAGACGTTCTTCTGCAACAAGTGATGGCGAAAAAACCCACGTGAGCAAATGTTATCAGTGATGTATGTTTTTCATGGTGAGTCCTAAATGAGAACCGAAAAATGCCAATTATGTCAATTGTATCATGAAGAGGTGTATGAAGACACACCCATTGGCATGTAGAGGTGAACGACTGCGACTATAGCTTCGACCGCGACGAGGTAAAGGACTGCGACTGTAGCTTCGACCTCGACGAGGTAATGGACGGGCAGGGGAACGGCTGATGGATCGAGCACGACGAGGCGAAGGATAGGGGGGTGGACTGATGGACCGGCCACGCCGAGGTGAGTATTGAGTGTAACGTGGAGATCTCCTTCCTTGTGGACTGTAGCTTAAAAGAGGGTAACCATTAGACAGAATATAACATTGCTGATACCATGAATGTTTCAAGAATATAAAGTAATCTGCTATTCTGAAATATCAAACCAATTAGCTAACTTAAGAATTTGAAATTTTGTACAAAATTCCATGGCAATTCACTAGTATGACACGGGGAGTGATTACATAACTTATTGAACTACTAATACATTTATGATATTCAACATGCAACAGTTATATGCTTGACATAGCAGCTCCCGATGATAAAAGGATAGGTAATTATAATGAAATAAATAAAACATTGAAATTTTCTGCACGAGATTCTAAAACATTAAAACAAGGCAATTATGGACCCGAAAAATGAGAAGCATGCTTTAAAAAAATTGTCGTAGTTATCTCATTAGTATCACGTCAACAAATTGGAATGGACATTTTACCTGCGATCATAGCCTGGACTTCCACGGTACCGTGGGCTAGGACTTCGACGTCTTCCACTTCCCATTCCACTAGATCCAATGCGCAAGCGGCATTCTCGAGCAAAATGCCCCGATTCACCACATTCATAACATTTGTTGTCATCACCTCCACCACGGCCACCACCACGCCCCCCACCACGACCCCCACCACGACCCCCATTCTTTGAGTTGTGAGAGAGCTCCACACGCCAGCCATTTTTCCCTGTTTGATAGTAAGAAAGTTCAATGATCGTGTTGTCATGAAAAGAGAGAGGAAATAAAAGAAAACCATAAAATCCTCAAAGATAGTAACATCACAGGGTGAAGTTCTAAGTGAACATGACAAAGACAAGTTATTACGCCAAAAGTAGAGGCAGGAAGAAACTCATGAATACCCATTCCACACAACCATTTAGTAGCAGATATCATTGTCCTAACTTCTTAAAACCTATTACTGCAAGACCTCGGTAGAGCTATTTCTTTAACAAAAGACACAAATCACAAGCCTTTTGCCTTGCAACTCTTATTCTGATGGTACCTAATTTCCACACAAAGCAAACAGCAAATCAGGGAGGCACGAGATGTATTACAGTGCTACAGTTTGAGGACCTTCCAGAAAGTAATTAGCAACATGATAACTAAATGATCAGGTCAAAATGCTTGCAGGAGCATTGCGCTCAACTGACACAAAAGTAGAGGAATTGGGACCAGATACCAAAGCAAACGCTGCTACTGAATTGGTTATCCCTTATTAAACAAGTTCCTGTGAACAAAATAATAGAGAAAAAACTAACGTTTGACTATCAAAAGCAGGGGCACTTGAAGACCATGCCGACCATTTCATATAACACAAAGTGACAAAACGATGCAATCACCAGCTTTTACAACCCACTGAGCAATACACTGTAGCAAACAAGCAAGCTACATGATAGCATTGAAACTTCACCAATTAATCATTGTCTAAAATCTAAAAAAACTATATATAATAAATATTTATCAGATAATAGAAAATGCAAATGAAATCTCCTTTTAGAATGGTGATCAAAGGTTAAAGGGAGTGTAATTAAGATGTCGCTGGATCCAAGGAATGAGATTCACACATTCAGTTGAATACTCACCATCCACTGCACGGATTGCATCTAATGCATCTCTTTCATCATCAAATTCAATGAAGGCATATCCAGGAGGCCTCCGAGCAACCCAAACACTGAAAATTGTAACAGGACAATGTTCATATTTCATATACCTCAAGAGATGATCAGCAAAGCATGTAAACAAACACGGTTACCACCTCTAAAAGAAATTTTCAAGTGGGTGTTACAAACCATATCTCCATATTTTGAAAAATAATAATATAATCATACAAATCGCTTAACAAAAACTTACGTTAAAATAAACCAGGAAATGACATCGATTACCTTATTTTGAACCAAAAACACCAGTTATAGATGATGAACTTTCAAAGTAAGCCTTGGAGGAGAAGCAACACCAAGAACATTGCAGTGCAATAGGAATAGATCTTGATAGATAAAAAAAATCCAATGCAGGAGATATTGTAGATGCTCAAAATATAAAATATAATTTAGTATGCAAAACAAAAACCGGAGGATAATTTATCTGAAGCATTTCATGTAAACTTGATCAAGCATGAACTTGGGAAGAAGTGACAAAGAAAGACTTAAAGGATTGGAAAGTTCCCAAGGATTTGACTTTTGGATAGGTATGTGTTGATGAAGGTGATTCACGTGCCCGCATGTGATTCTTGATGAATTTCATTTCTGGTCTACCCCAACTAGTTTGTGATTAAAGACCTTGTTGTTAATAACATGAAATTAGATAGGTTAAGTTCCAAATACATAGTCATATATTGTAAAAAGTAAGGCTGCAATGACAAACGCACGCCGCCAAAACCCTTTCTAAATAAAGCTAATCGCTAGCAAATATAACCCAAGAACAAAAAACTTTCTTAACAAAATATGACAGACAAATCACCAGGTAAATGTACATACCTACGAATAACACCATAGGTACGAAATTCGTCTTCTAGATCTCTTTCCGAAACCCTTGGATCCAGGTTTCCAACGTAAACTCGAGACATTTCCAGCAGCAACCGAAACCTGAAGCAGATAAAAGAACACTTCAAACCACCATTACTTTCAGAGCTTCACCACTCCACCTTCTACACCCCACTAGATGCGAAAATAAGAACCACTCGGATAAAACCGCACAAGAAAAGTAAAATGAGTTAAGAGGTCGATCGATTGTCAACTAAGCCAAGCTCTACTTAAACACCAAAACAACCTCAGATTGTCAACTACATTATCTTGTTCCTCCTTTGTCACGGATTTTGGTTTCATAATTAGGGTTTGGCGTCTTTCTAGGGGGAAAAAGGTAAAAACGAAACGAAAATGAAATCTGTAAACGGTAGAAAACGTTTCAAAGATGCGATTTTGATGGCACCGACCTCACCGGAGGAGCAGAAATCGAAGAATCGTTGCATAGCGAAGGGAAAAGGGAGGGAACGAAACCTGATCGCTGACGAAGACGGGGATGTGAGGGTTAGGGTTTTGGTTTGGACGTTCGATGTTTTATGCGGAGACGGACGATATTTTTGGGGAAATTGCACTTTTGCGCGAATACTTTTAACTATACTTCTTTCCTTGCCTTTGTAAAGTTATATTACATTCTCAACTCAATGACTTATTTTGTCCCATGCTTTCATATTGTTCGTGGATTTGTGTGTAAACATTCTAATATTGAGTCTTCTTCGGTTCATCTTAGGTTGGTAAATTCATCTAATTTCATAATGTTAAATTTTTTACCGAAAAAACATTTAAGTTAGAGATCAATTGATTTCCTGATCTTAGATTTCAAAAGACTCATATTGAAATATAAAATAAAAGGGAAAAAAACCAAATGAAGTTCAATTTCTCACATAATGATGTCTTTTTTGTCTTACGTTTTTTGACAAATATTTTTTTTTGGATTCCAACCGTGAGTAATAGTGTAAGTCAAAGTGAAAAACGAAAATGAAAAACTTCGATTTTGTAGTATTGTTGGGTACACAACTTGATAATCAAAGACTCACTGTGTACTTTTGTAATTGCCACGAAAAGATACTTCATACATTATAATTATTGAAATAGAAACTAGAAATATTATGTCGTGCATCTTAAAACATCATTAGTAGACACCGTGGAAATATGAGTTTGTCATTGAAAAATACACAAACCTACCGCTTGAAGCTAAATAAGTCAATAGAATGTCCACAGAAGACAAAGAATACAACCACCAAACAATGATCTCAATGAAATTAGATTATTTTTTTTTTTTGGAAAACGTAGATCCAAAACGTGAAATTAAAATTACCATGTTGAAATCAAGAAAACCCAACATACTCCAACTCCAAATCAATTGAGAGCTTGGACAGTGAAGAGAACACACACAAAAAGAAAAGAAAAGAATAGAGAAAAAGAAGAGGTAACTAGACTAACTCTTTAACAAACTCGATTGATGGAAGAAGGAATAAGTGGATTTCAATCAATTCCACGCCATGTTGGGCCTATGCTTATTATGCACATACGTTGTGAATAAAACCAATATATTTCATCAAGTTCTCTAATTTTCATGGTATAACCTGACGTCTGACTACTTAACCATAAAATGAGACAATTATGCAGAAATAAATATTGATTGACACCAAACAAAATTCAAATGCATTTCTGACTTGTTCAACTGAGTTATTTTATGTTTCTTTGTGGGGCTATTAATTATTATTAATTATTATCTTCGATTTGGGACAAGTTGATTGATATCGTGTTCAATTTCACAACTCTAATAGTGAGACACCAAAGTGGTTTGTCCATATTCGATCGTGGAATTTATATCCGCTGATGATTAAACCTCATTGTAATGGCATGTTTCCATTTTTTGCATTTAAAATTGGTAGTCAATATTTTGGCAATGTTGATATAACCTATTTTGCGGGCAACAGATTTCTCTCAGAAACAATCTATTTAAAATGGTATTATTTAACATCGCCAAAGTTGTTAGTTGTTTGGCAAAAAAACGGAAAACATCGCCAATGTTGTTTAATGTCTATTATCTCGCCAAACATGTGCGAAACTTCTCCAGAGATTTTTTTAATTGTTTACGGTCTGACCTAGTTTACAGTCTGACCCATACATTTGTAATACACAAATGATTGATGAAAATACTACACAATAATGTGAAACTTACGTTGTCCATAGTTCCACGTCTCATCCTCGTTTGAAAATAAAATAAAATCCCATCCAATCAAAGTCGTTTTTTTTGGCACCACTACCCGTGGAATTTTTAATCAGTAAGTATTTAAACATCACAAATTGTTGTAAACCCTTAAATAACGAGATGTTGCCATCACTAGTCGTGTTCTAAGTTCTAACTGATCACAATCACAGGATATCATTAATTCATTCATCAGTGACTTTTCGCCATTAGCAGTTTAGCACCCTCTATTTTGACGCTAGCAAGAAAAAAATCGCCATTCACATTTGCATTTATAAAATTCATGCGTAATGTGAAGTGAAAGCAATAAAAGTCAATCTAAATACAATTTTATAAGATTGTGTAACTCATGGCATCAAACTTCTAAAAAGTCGTTAAATTTTTCTACAAATCGATCATCAAAAATCATTACGAAAGTCTAAACGATTTTTTGTTTATATGTCACTCGAAAATATCTGAATTATAAAAAAGTCAATGTTACTTACCTATTTCCATCGTAAACCATTTTACAATGTTAATTTTCTGTCTCTACCACTCTCCTCCTCCCTCTTCTCGTTCTCTCCCTCTCCTTGTTCTCCCACTCACCTTTTTTGTCCTCACCATCTTATCCCTCTCTATCATCTTCTCACATTCTCTCGCTTCTCATTTTCTCATTCTCCCTCTTATCCCGTTTCACTTCTCATTCTCTGTCGTTCACTCTCTCATTATCCTTTCTCCTTATCTCTCTCTCCCTCTCTTTCTCTCTCTATCAACATTGTTAAATAAATTATTATTTTACAAAACTCTCATAGATTTTAACCAAAATTAATATTTAATTGCAACCTTTTTATATTCACATATCTTTTTCTCTCCTCTCTAAAGTTATATTATTTTCTAAACCGAAACTTATAGCATGGACTTCTAAAATTTCATTAATTTGTCCTCACAGAGTATGAACCAATCAACAGAAATTATAACGAAAGTCTAAATCCTAACTTCTTGATTATTTTCATGCAAATTAGAAAGAAAGAAAGAAAAAACCAAAAAAGAAAGAAAGACAACAGTGTTATGAAATCCAAAGGTCATTGGATGATTCACATTCTCCTCTCATAACTTCATCAACCTATCACATTCTCATTTGTAAACTCTTATAACATACATCATTTCATTTGGCTCCTATAACCTATAAATAAGAGACTATTGTAATACTTTGTGGATGGAAAAATACAAACAATTATTCTCCCTTAAATCATCATCTTCTTTGTTCTATTATTTTATAACACGTTATCAGCACGAAAGTTCTACTACCGGTTAAAACCTTTGGTGTCACTCAAGTCTCAAGGTAACAAATCCATGTTTTGATTCCCAATGTGACATACATAATTTCTTCCGTTTATCTGTCAAAAATTGTTTGTTTTGATCATAAAAAAATGTTAGAAAGGTGATTTCATCTTGCATGATTAATAAAGAAATCATTTTCAATCAATTGAGGGTTGTATATGTATACTCTAAAAATAAAATAAAAAATATATATTTTTGGACGTGTGAATCTCGGACAATGATATATCTTAGTGCTTTACAACAACAAAAACCACAATTGATCTTTTGTGACATGATTATATGATTTTTCGGATATATATTTTGTTATTTTGGTCAATATATTAATGTGCTTATGTTGGAGGGGAACCATTATTTAGTTCTTAATTTAAATCTTGCACAACAAATACATTTTTAAACTCGTGATTTTTTATTGGTTATTCTGCCATGTGCTATAATACATTGATGCATCAGTCAATAATTGTTGTTTTTACCCAACAAATTATGTTTAAAAGACAAAATAAAATAAAATCTAATGTCATGGATTAACATTGATTATAATATTAATTTTTTCGTGAGAAAATATTTTATATTGGTTAGTACTTTCATTAGTCCAATATATGTCCATACTTGTGTTTTTTATTCAGTTACGATGAGATTCTTCTAGATATTAATAATTTACATGCTAATATGTTGATATGCATAATTTCTATCTAAAAGACATATATGGATATTTTACTTACATCTTGAATGTGTATTTGTTCATCACGAGGTAATTAATTTACCCACACGGTGCATAGAATATATCATGACAATTTTGTATATATATAAAATAAATGAGACTACATATATACAATCAATACATGTTGCGTTTGGAATTGCTAATATGCACTTTTGCTTATCATATGATTCAAGTACATTATAATATATTCCGTTTTGAAATGTTTAATTTAGTATGCACCGATAGAAGAAAAAAGAAGGTAATAAGTTGCATGCATGTACCAATAATGCTTTGATGCTTGTAAGTTATGACTTTTAACTCTATACTTGACATCATGGATAAGAATGTAGTCTTATCATGGATTATGGAAGTTGAACCTAACTTATTGCCTTTTAAATATCAATGACTAGAGAAAGAAGCATCAGATCAAGATAAAATGGAGGGTGTGATTTTCTTTTGCTATCATATTTGTTAAAATGATTTTAAAAGTATTATGATTTAATCTCATGTCTGTTTTTGTGGTTAGACAAAACATCGAGTTATTGATCCAAATTTCATAAATTCTCGATCAAATGAAGCATGAAAAGAAATTGTTACATATTTAGTAGTGCTTCTAAAATTGAATGATATATATCTCATGCAACTTTGTATTGATTCACTTGCTTAGTATAAGTTATATGAATTCTTAGTATCATGTTGATTAAAAGAGTATTTGTAAAGTGGTTCAAGCATGTGATTATTACTTGTTAATTTTGATGTATCATATGATCATTCACAACCAATACGAGCATTCATCTCGTGAGCACATAATATCCATCTTGAATCACCATGTTACAAAGTGATCATTGTTATTAAAAATGATATGCATTTGGCCAGAAGGTGAATATCTTAATATTCATAAAATGCTACTATACAAAGATTTAGATATCATTCATTTAAAGAGGGTTATGAAATTTTATGGAAATCCCTGAAGGATTCATATGACCATTTAAATGACGTGCAAATAGCCAATTGAGTAAAAATGCACGTTGATCTCTAAATCAAACCCTATGACCAGAAGTTCATAGATACATAGAGATTAGTAGTAAAAAAATAATTTATTGATCACTTTACAAATTAATGACCAAATACTCTTTTGGGTTATGCATCACCGATGATTGAAGGTCATGAGAGTTGTTGGAAAATCACGATACCTTTCTTGTTTATTTTTTTAGTGTGCCAGAAAGAAGTACACACTACAAAGTATCGTGAAAACAAGAGCATAAGCAGTTGACTAAAAATGTTCAAATAAGAAGTATGAAATATAGATGACATAAACACGACGAAACATGCCCAGAAGTGCCTAAATAAAATCATCTTTTATATTAATTATGGATGTCATCATTGATATTGTTTTTGTGAAGCTTTAGATAATTTTGTTGACTTCTTTCATGACCAAAATGATGTCAAATTTGTTGACCGATTTGCACAATAAAATGAGAGTCCCTTTGTTTTTAAAATATCTCTCAATATTGATCATTATGGGATCTTAAAATTTATACATGATACATTAATGTGCATATATACATGCTAATTTTATTCATTAATTTTTATGGTATGATATACATCATGTTATGAATCTTCTCATACTTTACATGTACAATAATGAATAAATTGTTTCCCTTCTGCGATTTAAAGCTCCTGAAGAGCTAAGTTTATTGTCTAATCCAATAATCATATATATAATGTACATTTTCTGGCATTAGGGGGAGAAGCTAGAAGCTTAAAGAATGTTAAGAAAATGTACTATATTGAACTTGAAGTTCAAAAGACAATATAAGTACAAGTATGGTTGAACCTGAAGTTCATAAAATCATTATCTTGCAATATCTAGCAAGTAATTATCATACATTTTTATTGATCACAAAAGAGCGACTAAGCATTATATTACTAGACATAAACCACATAATATAAAGTGGATATCTCCATATGATAAAATATATTTGAGCTCAACCAACGCCAGAAGCGTGGACCGTAACATATATTATTTGTGGAAATGAAATAAAAGTTAGTCACTCTCATTGCACCTCCTGATGAGGTTATTCCTGAAGAATATAAACCCGTAAAAATAAATGCAGCTGCTAAACAAAAGATTAAAGATATTACGGGGATACATAACAGTCAAATCCTAAAGTTTTGGGAAAGGGTGAGGATTTGATTATTATTGACGTAAAACTTGCAATCAACTATATATGTTGATACGAGAGATATTAAATAATTATTAAATTATTGTCGACAATTCATTCGCCTTCTTAATAGCATGCTATATCAAGAGAAAAATTGGATCCAAAACCTATGATATTATAAGAATGTTAGGAGCATTCGTATTTGATATAAACAAAAGAAGACGAACAATATATAATAAACTCGCTGAATAAATATACTATTTGGACCCGTAGTCCTGATTTCTAAAATTATATCCCTGAAGGATACAAATAGGAATCACAATAACAATGTGATACATTATAAAGCGAGAGGTAATATAAAGGTATTCGCAGGACCCAACATCCAACGTGATGTTACTCATTCTTTTGTAATATTGATAATATGTTATGTTACATGATCAATATGATATGCATATAAGATATATTGTGACTTCAAAGTTTTATAAGTCACTTAATATTGATACTTATATGAGAGTCCCTAAAGGACAAAGATGACAAAGTATATTATATAATAAACAAGAATCAAAAGATGCACTATACAAAGATCACTATACGAAGAAACAAGTAAGAGTGTGCATAAACCTCTTCAATCAAAGTCATCCCGAAGAATGATACGAAGTTGATCTTAGTCGTCCATATGTTTCACCCAATAATAAAATTTACTATTATTTATTATATGCATATGACTTGATGTCATAAGACATCCAACAGAGTTTTTGAAAAATTGTGAAATATTAAAATGACATATTTTTAAATAAATGACTAGATATAAACCAATTGTTTTTCGACCTGAAGTTCGAACATTCTCCAGAAGAGAATTAGTATAATGATTCAATTGTAGAAAGGGAATATTGAAGAAAAATATTCTACTAAATGCTCATCTTGAAAGCACATTAACAAAGGACATCTATTGTATATTGACAAAGATCTAATTCTTATACGACCTGAAGTTCCTTATCATGTTCACAGAAAATATTTATATGACGTTCAAGGATCTACAAATTTCTAGTCATGCAACAAAGATTTATATTAGTGATGTTTCCTACTTGTACAATACACATAAATCATTATCGCAAATCTTGGTGTCATTACGTGAAGTCATTACAATTTTATGTAAGTTGGTGAATCAATTATGGATTCTTACACTCATTTCGCTATGACATCAATATAATTATGAGACATCTTTAAATTGTCCATAAATAAATATCTTTTGAGGTAACATATGCATATTTTACAAAAGTCACGACAATTTATGTTACTCTCAGCATATTATTTGAGAAAAGTTGCGTAAACATATTTCACAATCTTATTATCTAAGTGAAATATAGTAAATGTCAATTAAATCCGTTAAATTATAATGTATTTGTTTATTGAATCCTCATGCGCTTTTGTATTTAAGAACTTTGTAAAATATATTCGTAAGTTTGATAAACTACGAATCAAGGGGAGTGAATTTGTATTTATCGTCCCTGAATGACGGATATTCCTGAAGGGTAAAGCCCGGAAGGCTTGTAGTTGCACTTTTTTTTCCCTTTTTCCAATTTTTGTCTTAAAAGGTTTTATTGGTTAAATGTTTTTAATGAGGCAGCTTGTGCAATTTTGTTAGCGTATGTTATGCACTCTTTTCCTTAGCTACTTTTTCCCACAGGGTTTTGTAGCAATGTTTTTAACGAGACATAAATATAACGCATATTATCTAAGAGAGTGTTATAAATGTATGTTGAATTGATGGGGAGAATTATACGATCCACTTTTTTTTCCTTCACCAAGTTTTGTCCCACATGGTTTTACTTGACAAAGTTTTTGATGAGGCAAACCAATCAAGTGACAATTGATCAGATTCAATCAAGCGAGAATATGACAGACTTATTTACAAGTCTTTAAGAAGTTTATCTTCAAAATTGGTGTTCATTGTTTGAAGAATGTATGTTGAAGTGAGGGAGAGCATCATAGGCGTTGCACTCTTTTTTCCTTCACCAAGTTTTTATCTCATTGAGTTTTTCTTGGTAAAGTTTTTAATGAGGCAACATCCCTAACATGTAAAGGTGATCCTCCAAGAGGGAGTGCTATGAAATCTAAAGGTCATTGGATGATTCACCTTCTTCTTGCATAACTCCATCAACCTATCACATTCTCATTTATAAACTTTTGTAACATACATACTTTCATTTGACTCTTATAGCCTATAAATAGGAGACCATTGTAATACTTTGTGGATGGAAAAATACAAACAATTATTCTCACTCAAATCATCATATTCTTTGTTTTTTGTTTTATCATTTTATAACAAACGGTAAATAGCAGACTAGAGTGACTGGAACCACTTCTTGTCTTCCACGAGGAACAGGAAACACACATGGTACAGTGGTGGACCCTACAATCCCCATTCCCATTCCCAATCTCCAACCCAACTGGTCGAAACTCCAAAAACCAAAAACCCAATCTTTCCCACCCAACTCCGACCGACCTCGGGAGATGGACGACGACGACGCTGGGGCTCGCCTGCTGGCCCACTCGCAGGAGGCCAGGTGGGTCGACGGGGCGGAGGTCGTCGTCGAGGAGGAGGAGGAGGAGACCCTCCCGTCGCTGGAGGAGAGGTCCCGGAGCGCCTCCTTGAGGAGACGGCTCGTCAAGAAGCCGCATAGGGTGGATTCCTTGGACGTGGAGGCCATGAATGTTAGAGGATTCAACAAGCACCATGCTGCTGTAAGCTACCTTTTTATTTATTATTATTATTTTATTATTATTATTATTTTATGTTGGTTGTAGTTAGTGATTTGTGAATTTGTGGAAGTTTTAAGACTCAGGCCAACGAGGGCTTATGGAGGATTTGGTTACTGGACTTATGTACTCGTGTTTGGTTATGTTTGGATTGACTTAACTTGTAGTAGTTGGTGTGCTTTGCTTGAGAAATTGTCAGGAGTCAACTGAGGCATTCGAATGTTTAGGATTTAAAATGGGGTGGGTAGTAAATCAGATAAAATAAAGTACAAAGGTTGAGAAAGTGGTGCTTGAGTTAAAATTTTAGTTCATAGAACTCTACTTCATTCGTATAGAATATAGATATATGTTTATGTTATCTTGAAGTACCACTTTGGCTAGAACAGGTTGGAGATACATAGTCTTGGGATAGCCAGGAGCCCAGGACCAATGAGTGAATCCCAACGAACGCATTTGGATGTTTGGGATTTGAAATGGTGTATGTAGGTAAACTAATTTTTTTATATGTTGAATTAGAGTTAAGTCGTCCATTTTGGGTTACAATAACAGGAGAACTTGACTTTTATAAGTTCTAGGTGAAAGGGTCTTGCTATCATTTTCCAGAGTCGTTGTTTAACTTCAGAAAGCAACTTTTATTTAATTTGCAGGTTGGTATGCAACACAGCAATTAAATTGACTCTTTTGCTCTTTTAACTTTACTTCAGGAGGTCTCTCTGTGGGGTACGCTTGCAATGGCATTCCAAACTCTTGGTGTGGTGTATGGTGACATGGGTACAAGTCCTTTATATGTGTTCAGTGATGTTTTCAGCAAAGTCCCCATCAATTCTGAAGACGATGTAATCGGGGCTCTGTCATTAGTGATGTATACAATTGCTATGATTCCATTTGCAAAATATGTGTTTATTGTGCTGAAAGCTAATGATAATGGTGAAGGTACTGTTTTAAACATTTTATCCGCACACCCTCCTTTTTAGACCAAGTATGATACTACATTGTACTTTGATTTTTATAATGTTTTCATTTGCCTTTTTCTTTCTAAATTACAGGAGGCACCTTTGCGTTGTATTCATTGATCTGCAGATATGCAAATGTAAATCTTCTTCCCAATCGGCAGCAAGCTGATGAAGGCATATCTAGCTTTAAGCTCAAATTACCTACTCCTGAGCTCGAAAGGGCGCTAAACATAAAAGAATTCTTGGAAGAAAGATCATATTTAAAAACAATGTTATTGTTGTTGGTTCTTTTGGGGACGTCCTTGATCATTGGGGATGGTATTCTGACACCATCTATGTCTGGTATGGTTTATTTTATTGTTGTTTGACTTTTTATCACAAAACATCATCTTGATATCTCATTAAATTCTCCTTTCCATTGCAGTTATGTCTGCTGTTAGTGGCCTTCAAGGTGAAATTCCAGGGTTTAATGAAGGTGCCACAACATGTCTTTTTTTCCCTATCCCTTCTTGCTTACCTTTTCATGTTATTCATTATATCAATATCAAATTTTTTTCCTTCTGTTTGTAAACATTTCTAAATAAATTTACTTATATTGTTATTGAATAATGCAGATGCTTTGGTAATTCTGTCAATTGTCATTCTCATACTATTGTTCAGCATACAAAGATTTGGAACTGGAAAAGTTGGTTTCCTGTTTGCTCCGGTTCTCGCTCTTTGGTTTTTCAGCATAGGTTCTATTGGGATATACAACATGATTAAGTATGATATTTATGTTTTAAGAGCTCTTAATCCAGCTTATATATACTTTTTTTTCGCGAGGAATGGTACAAAAGCATGGTCAGCTCTGGGTGGTTGTGTCCTGTGCATAACAGGTAGCCTTATATCATTGATGCTTAACGCAGCACAATATGCCTCTATTTTTTATTTACCGGACAAACCTATTCATCTGTCCCATATCATTGAGGGCATACACAATATTTCTGGAAAATTCCTTGAATATGATTTCTAGAAATTTTGTTATTTTGTGTGAATTGATGTTTTTCTATTGAATGTCCTGGTGTTGTGGTTATTCTCATTTATTTTCAGTGATGTTTTCATTGAGCTTGCTTTACTTAGAACTTCCCTTGCCTTGGCTTGACTGCAGGAGCTGAAGCGATGTTTGCTGATCTTGGCCATTTCTCAGTAAAATCTATACAGGTGCTTCACCTTTTTCTATTTGAGTGCTTTCCTTTGGAATACCATTGGTTCTTTACTTTAACCATGTTCAGATCTTTCTTGCAGATAGCATTCACCTTCATAGTTTTACCATGCCTTCTATTGGCCTACATCGGTCAAGCTGCTTTCTTGATAAAGAATCCAGATGCCGTGGAGAGGGTGTTCTATGATTCCGTCCCAGGTAAGCCATTGTTTGCCTGTTTTGCAGTGTTCTTTCTCCAGAGGTTCTGGCTTTCTTTTCGGTTGAAAATCCAGGTTTATGCTTCTTCTTTTTCAATGCTTACTGTTTATAGAATGTCACTCCAACGATACCTGGTAGATACAGTAAGAAATAAGAAACTTAAGCTGAGAAGGATCTTAGAACAAAACTTGAGCATGCAAACAAGAATATTGAAAGACTTCCCCAGAAGCACCTTTTCAACCTAGGAACCACACTTTATTGGCTGTTAAAGCTGGAAAATTTACTTTTTTTCTTCCACTCAGTTAACTTCCTAGAGATCAGAAGTTGGGAATCGAAACAAAATGGTGCAACCTTTCCTGGTGCCATTAATCTTATTTTACTGATTGCTTTTTTTTTTAAATACCCCCGCAGATATTTTCTTCTGGCCTGTATTTGTGATAGCGACACTGGCTGCCATGATTGCAAGTCAGGCTATGATATCCGCCACATTTTCCTGCATAAAGCAATCTATGGCTCTTGGTTGCTTTCCCAGGCTTAAGATAGTCCATACTTCCCGGAAATTCATGGGTCAGATATATATTCCCGTCATCAACTGGTTTTTGATGATCATGTGCATCATTATTGTTGCTACTTTCCGAAGCACCAACGACATAGCCAATGCATATGGTACGGTTACCTCCTCGTTCTTCTGACCATATTTCACCATTTTGTTCCTTTCATCTTTATTGGTTGACTGTGTTATGTTTGTTTATGGCACGCTAAACTAAAATAACCATACCTACTAAACGTAATATTTGGGATTCAATCCAAATCATGGTTTCCAAATTGACGAATAATACAATCTGGTGTGTAACTCGCGAGCCTTTTTTATTGCAGGCATTGCCGAGGTTGGAGTAATGATGGTGAGCACGACATTGGTAACGCTTGTAATGCTTTTGATATGGCAAACAAACTTGTTCCTGGCCCTCTGTTTCCCTGCCATTTTTGGAACAGTTGAACTTATTTACTTATCTGCAGTCATGTCGAAGATAGCTGAAGGTGGGTGGCTGCCGCTTGCATTTGCGTCTTGCTTCCTATGCATTATGTACACATGGAACTATGGGAGCGTCTTAAAGTACCGAAGCGAAATGCGCGACAAGATCTCGATGGACTTCATGCTTGACCTGGGGTCCACATTAGGTACTATAAGAGTTCCTGGAATCGGCCTTCTCTACAACGAACTTGTTCAGGGTATTCCCTCAATCCTCGGGCAATTCTTAATCAATCTTCCGGCAATTCACTCTACAATTGTGATTGTATGCATAAAGTATGTTCCTGTACCCGTTGTTCCCCAAGAGGAAAGGTTCCTTTTCCGTCGGTTGTGCCCCAAAGACTACCATATGTTCCGTTGCGTAGCGCGGTATGGGTACAAGGACGTCCGGAAGGAGGATCACAGCACATTCGAGCTACTGCTGGTGGAGAGCCTAGAAAAGTTTCTGCGCAAAGAGGCACATGAACTGGCATTAGAATCTGCAGTAGTAAACATGGACTTTGACCGTGAGTCGGAGTCCAACGAGCCTGCTGCTCCCAGTGGAACTTCAGACCTTCAAGTGCCCTTGTTGTCCAATAAAAGCGGGGCAGAGGATGGCATTTCGACAGTAGAGGAGGTGCCCACCTTACCATCTAGCATCATGTCGTCTGATGATGATCCCATTTTGGAATATGAACTCTCGGCTTTAAGGGAAGCTATGGAGTCTGGTTTCACTTACCTTCTTGCTCACAGCGACGTAAGAGCAAGGAAGGAGTCTTTCTTCTTGAAGAAGCTCTTCATTAACTATTTCTATGCATTTTTGAGGAGGAATTGCAGAGCAGGTGCGGCCAATATGAGGGTGCCTCACATGAACATTATGGAGGTTGCAACGACTCATAATGTGTGACAGACATTTCACGTCGGATTATTAGCTGGAATTTTCCATGTTTAGTTTAGACCAAGCTTGCTCTTCTCTTGGAATTATTCCTAGCTTCATAGTTTTACTATTTACGAATCAAAAGATTAAAATTATTCTATTGTTTGAGGTGGATTCAGAGAAATTGAATTGCCCATGAATGATTCATATTTGTAATGAAAATTCTTTTGTGGTGATGGTTGTATTATTAATTCTACAAATCGTATTGTGAATTTTACGTGATTTTTTTGCTATAATGTGAAAAAGGGATGCTTTGGCTTTTGTGGTTATGAATGCTTCCTTTCCAAGTGCTTCACAATAAAAGTATTTTCTACATCGTGGAGGTTCAGTTTTCTTGTTTGATTTGAAAGGAAGGTTGATGTCAGAATTTCGGTTGCAGGATGGTCATACTTTATACGTCGGAAAACTACTTAAATCATCCCAACAATTATCATTTTGCATTTCACAATTCATTTAATACTCATTACGTCTTGTGTCTTAAAATAAGATTTTTGCCAGTGTTTTCCTCACATTCCCAGTATCAACACCACGAAAATGTCTGGCGAAACGCCTAAATCTTGTGAGGTAAGTCGGGGGAATTTTTCTCTAGTCTCGAGCGTCTGGCTAAACCGCCTCCCCCAAGGATGGAGCGTCTGGCTGTGACGCCTCCTCCAAGGGGCGGCGCCTCTCTAAGCCGTTGTGCCCAAGGTGGGGACGTCCCAACCAGACACTCCAATTATTATTTTTAAATTTTTTATGTTGTGTTATTTTTAATTATTTCAGGTTTCATTGCAAGATTTTGATGGTGACGAAGTAGATTACAATGAGCTTTTTGATAGTAAACAAATATTTTCAACAATCGAGAACGCGTGTAAATGGACGAAACAAGTTGCCATCAGAGTCGGTTTTTTTGGTAATATCATCCTACAAATCAAAAGCAGACAATCAGACGAATTGTTATCTGAGATGCGATCGCATAAATGAAATGAGTTCTCGTGATATGCATATTGCACTATGGAAGAACACGAAAAGAAAGAGTTGTGATTGTTGGTTTTTGATAAAAGTAGTCGAGTGACAGGATCGTGATAAATGTGTCGTAGTTTCTAATAGTACTCATGGGCAACACAACCACAGACCAACAATTAATCCAGAGGGTCACCGACAGATCAACAATCTTAGTCCTGGGGTCAAGAAAAAAATTCGTGTTATGACTGAGGCACAAACAAGATCATGTAACATCTTGTTTGCAGTAAATGAGAAATTTACGGATGATAATCCCAATCAGAGACACATTTATAACTTTAGAGAGTACATGAGGACGAAATCTGAAGACAGGAATCCTGCTCAGCAGTTTCTGAATCAGGCGGTGCAATATCAATACTTACATTGGATTACGGCAGATGAAGAAACTAATGTCACCACTCACGCATTTTTGGCTCATCCGACGTCAGTTAAGTTGTTGTGCACATATCCTTTCGTAATCTGCATGGATTCGGCATACAAAACGAATAAGTACAAGATGCCTTTGTTCGAGATGGTTGGGGTGACTCCAACAAACATGAATTTCCTCATCGGTCATGCAATTATGAAGGATGAGACTGAGTCTAGTTACTGGTGGGTGTTAGAGAAATTGTGAGATCTATTATTGGATACTGTCAGTCTGACGGCAATAATAACATACCAGGAGTTATGCCTGATGCGACTAGTGGGAGAGGTTTTTCCTGAGTCTGCTCATTTACTTTGCACATAGCATATCAACAAAGACGTGTACAACTACGCATACCACGTATTCGGCAAGAACAAGAAGTTTGCAGACAATTTGAAGTGCATGATTTCTGCTTCACAAACCGAGTACGATAAAACAGTCTGTAATCTGAAAGATATTTTTCAGGCTTGGCCAGTTCTCACAGAGTATCTGGAAGACACGTGGTTAGTGCATAAAGAAAAGTTTGTGTTGAATTGGATGAATAAAGTCCTTCATTTCGGCAACACTTCGAACTATAGGGTGGAAAACGCTCATTCGGCTCTAAAAGAGTGGATCATTACATCGACTGCAACTCTGGACACTCTTTTCGACCGCGTGAATGCGGCTATTGAAATGCAGCTGAAGAATATTCAAAACTTTCTTGAAGAGTTGAGACGTCGAAATTTGACTAACTACATAGGTGTTTTGTATCAGCATATAAATGATCAAGTTTCACATCACTGCTTGTCATTATTAAGTGAGGAGTTGAAGAGAATGCAGGTCTTAAACAATCAAGTTGAGTATCGCTGCATTTGTGCTTTTCTGACATCACATGAGATTCCTTGTGCTTGTACTATGCACGATTGTATTGAGTCAGGTGATGAAATTTATTTAGAGCAGATTCATCCATTCTGGAAAACACTTGTCATTGGAGGAGTCCAAATGTTAGAGTTTGTGGATCAGTCAGCACAAGACGTCGAGCATTTTCGGAAGCTCGTTGATGAGATTGAAATGAATGTGTTCTAAAAGTTTTACTTTTATATGTCAATTATTAAGAATTGTATGTGCAAACATTTTGTTCCTTGATTATGATATTCGTCTTTTGGAAGTGTTAAGGAAGATACGCTTGATTCTTAACCCTAGAGCTCTAAAAGATAACGGTTTACATAAATCAAAAGTTATTCACAATCATGGTAATTAACATGGAACATTAATTACCGAGATAAGATTGTCGTGTTAGTCATCGATTGTTGTAGCTCTACAAATAATTAACAACACGAGTATATGAAAGAGGAAAATGATACTTTTATATATTGAATATTGAAGGGAATGTGTTCTAAAAGTTTTACTTTTCAATGTCAATTATTATGAATTGAATGAGAAATCATTTTGTTCCTTGTTTATGTTATTCGTCTTTTAGAAGTGTTAAGGAAGAGGCTTTTGGTCCTTAACCGTATAGCTCTAAAAGATATTGGTTTACATAAAACAAAAGATATTCGCAATCATGGTAATTAACATGGAACATTAATTACCGAGTTAAGATTGTCGTGTTGGTCATAGATCATTGTAGCTCTACAAGTGAGTGACAACACGGGTATGCAAAAGAGGAAAATATTACTTTTGTATACTGAATAGACCTAGTAAGTAAAATATTATAGAAATGTGTTTCTGTGTCATTAATATTTTACTGTGTTTTTGGTCCTTTGATATGAGACTTATATCTAATCACTTAAGGAATACTTAATTAGATCAGTGTCTTGAACTATCGATCAGTGTAGTGTAAAGGCATTGGTTGGTTAAGTACAACTTTTGTTGGAGAAGATAGTTAGTCAAAAGATTATCATTGCCCTTCTTAATTGAGTGATGATATTAGCGGGCCCCTTGATAAAGCAAAGTTATAATGTGCACAATGTGATTTGAGTTAAGTCACATATTTATAACTAGCTTAAAGAGATCAAGAAATGAATACTAATACAAAGATGACACAATGCTACTTTGTGTGTATTCTTAATATCATGAGGCAAGGGACGGACACAAGTGGTGCACTCCATCACTAAATGGATCGGGTTTTGGTTCGAGTGGAATTAAGACATCTAACTAATTGGGAGCTATAATGTGTAGCTAGATACCGCTTATAGCTTGTGATATTAAGCTCTTAATATCACTGCCAACTTAGTCTAGATCCTCCCATAGGTCACACCGCAAGAAACCGGGAAACAAGAAGCTTGATTTTTGGTTCATATGATGTGTCAGGTTTCTTATAGAAAATATGACACATGTGGTGAACAAGTAAAATCAATTATGTTATATATAACATAATTAGAATCATGATAAATTCATATGAGATGCATATATTATGGGGTGCAATAATTTATTGTTGCATAGGATAATATATTGCATAAGTTGTGAATTTGCTAAAACCCCCTCAAGTTCAAATTTTGTTGGAAATAAATCCAAAATTTGAAAAAGGCAAAATCGGGTAAAAGTTCGGTAATCCGTTGAGGTTCGGTCGACCGAAGGATCTGTGGATCGGTCAACCGAACATAGAACGGATAGTCATATTTGATTGACCGAACTTGGCCAAAGTGCCTGGAACTTTGGTACGGTGTACCGAACCAAAATCGGTCGACCTAATAATGTTAAGTTCCAATATTTTCGGTTAACCGAATGGCACTCGGTCTTAGACGAGAATTCGTCCGATCGGTTAAGGAGAATTTTTCTCTTTAAGAATCGGTCATCCGTCTAGTACTCGGTCAACCAATCGTGACATATTCGGTTAACCGAATGGGTCTCGGTCAACCGAACAACGATTGATTTTCTGCCTTTGATTATTAAAAGATTAATTTGATTGATGGTTGGATTAGCTCCAAACTTGGTCAAACGTTTTGTGGGTGCATGTAATACATGAAGGAATTAATTTATGAGAGAAAATGTGAAGAAAAACGTGGCTAAAGAATAGCCATGATTAAGAGTAAGATTGGAACCTATAAATAGGTCTTTATTCTCCCTAATTGGGTTACACAATTCAATAATTATTTTCTCTCTTAATTCACCACAAAAACCCACGAAAATTCTCTTAGTTTTCTAAGTCTTTGGAAGGAGAAATCTCAGAGGCTAAGGAAGGGGTTTGTAGCTAGATTCTAAGCTTGTTTGGAGATCGATTGGCTAGCTCCTTTCTCTCCAACCTTGTTTAGGGTTTCGGTGAACACTCGGAGGCATCCGGCGCGGCGAGAAGCATCCCCAACGTCTCCGAATCTTCAAGAAGTTTTTGAGAACTTCTAGGTATGAATTTCGGAGCCATTGTTTGTTTTAATAGAGTTTTGAAACTAGATGTTAAAACAAACCGATGCATGCATGAAATAAATCAAAGAAAATTGTAATTGATCCTTATTATACATAAAAATTTCGAAAATATATATGTATAATTAAACATGAAATCCTACAGTGGTATCAGAGTATAGGGTTCAATTTTCTCATGATTTATGGCTGTAAACAAATTTAGTTTACCATCTAGGATTTAAACAATTCGTTTTACCGGTTTTTCGGTCTTTAAATGTTTGTTGAAATAATTCTTTATAATAATTCGTTTTAAATGTTTTGAATGTTTAAAACATGTCATGTAATTATTAGAATTATGATTTAGACATAAGTCTAACTTGCAATAATTTCGTTTTAAGTATAAACGATTATTTTGTAAGACAATCAACAAAACCGAAAAACTGCGATTCATCTTTCCATTGGAAATTGGATGGACAGCGGTTCATAATTAATTTTTGAATTATGGATGAATGAAAAATGTTTTTAATGGATTTCAAAATATTTTTCAAAGAATTGTTTGAGATTCTAGATGCTTGATAAATTAGATTCTGTAGTTTATAGCAATTGCGTGCATGGATGCTTGAGTTGCTTTGCAGGATTGTGAGTTTATATGTTCCAAAATCAGAAGCTATGAATGTATGTCATTATTATTATACAGGGGCTTATGTATGTAAAAGCCATATTCTCTATTTTCTATCTTTAGAATTGCATTTGCATGTGAGAGGTTTTTACATAGAACTTGCACTAGTTTGTTTTTATCGAATGTGAGGAGCATGTTTATTTTTCTGTAAAATCTACATCTCCGGTGCAAGAGGAAGTCGCCGAATAGAGCATTGATCGAGGATCGAGGATCAGGGATCGAAGATCAAGGATCAAAGGGAACATATAAACTCACGCGATATGGATTGTGTGAATGTTTAATTTCTGTTTTTATAATTTCTGTTATGCGTGTGATGAATGGTGAATGTTAGGATGTGTATAAATTTTAATATGCATGATAAACTAAAATTCAAAATCACATGTTGATAAATGAAATTGTCCAACAAAAATTAAGATTAATTTTTCCTTCTTATTTCATCCACTAGCAGCCATTGATCGAGGGATACTCTGCTCGCCCTTAGCGGGAGATAGCTCCCTCTATCTTTGGGAATAGTGGGAGATATAAAGGTTGTCTGTTGTTGTGCCACAATTAAATATATGAGGTGTGTTTCACCCTAGTGAACCCCAAGTATGTTTAGTTGTGAATACAATAGATAAACGTATCTCGTATCAAATGAAAATAAGTTTTCTTAACATTACCTAGAGCCCTCGCTCGGTTTTGGGAAAAAGTTTTTCTTACGAGGATAGGTCGTATTCCCTCATAATTAAAACGACAAGAGTCACAAGAGTTTGAAGATGCTAAATGTTGCTAAAATTCAAAAAAGTTGTGATTAGAAAATGTTTTCTTACCTTGATATTGTAATGTATTCGATAGCCCTTAGCTAGTCTATATTACAATTGATGGGATCTTGGATTGTTGCATTTATGGACAAAACTTTTATTTGCAACATTTACATTTATATATTCGATATATGTATGCATGTGTATTAAAACATAAAATTGGCATTAAAACCTGTATAATTTATTTTGTAGAAATGTCTAATATCCAACCAATTGTGCGATCTATGATCGAAAAGAATCCTTTGCAAAATGATGGCTCAAACTTCATGAAATGACAACTCAATCTTAACATCGTGTTGAGGTTTGAAAAACTATCTCATATTTTGGATGGTGAAATCCCAAAATTGAATGAGAAGACAACCGATAATGAGAAGGAGGCGATAGCCAAGTGGGAAGACCAAGAGAACCAAGTTCACGGTCTAATGTTGGCATCCATGGGTGACTCACTTCAAGCGAAATACTTGGATTCAAAACCCAAGAAGACCATGGAGGCTTTAACAAAGATGTTCATGGATAGTGCCCGAAAGGAGTGCTATAAGACCACCATCGCACTCACAAGGTGCCATATGGCGGAGGGAACATCGGTATCTATGCATTTTCTCACGATGTAAGGATACCTTGAGAAATTGTCGAAGCTCTCTTCACCAATGCCCGAGGACATTGCTGAAGATATGATTCTTGGCTCTCTAGCTCCGTCCTTTAAGGACTTTGTGATGCACTATCACGTGCGTGAAAAAGGGGTGAGTCTTGAGGAGCTTCACAACGCTCTCAAAACGGCTGAAGTTGACATGGGCAAAGGTCAGGACAATCACGTCCTAGCCGTCCATGAGAGGAGCAAAAAGATCAACAAAGGTAAAGGCAAATTTACCAAAGATACGTCAATCAAGAGCAAGGGAGTAGGAGGTACTCATGGGAGTGCCTCAAGGGGGAAATCTTTCAAATCTCCAACTCCCAACACGGAGTGCTTTCACTGCGGTGAAAAGGGACACATCCGACCGAATTGCCCCAAGTACAAGGAAGACCTTGAAAATGGGATGATTGAACGTAGGCGCCCGAGAAGCGCCATAGGTATGTTTGTTATTGAGATAAATTTAATCACCTCTATCCTTGATTTGGTAATGGTTACCGGATCTTGTGCTCACATAATTTTGATGTGCAGCTATTGAAGGATAGGAAGGAACTCGTGGAGAACGAGATGATATTGAAGATTGGAAATAGTACAACCATCGTTGCGATTGTACAAGATTCTATGGAGCTTCAATAGTCTAGTGATTTAAATTTATGCTTTGAAGAATGTTTGTTATATGCCTTCGATTAGCAAGAACATTTCTGTATCAAGTTTTAGATATGGATAAATTTTAATAAATATTTTAATTCTTGCTTGTCTATATCGAAAAATGGAATTTTCTATGCAAATACATTCATATAGAATGATTTTTATTTGCTTGAAATAAATAAACAAACTCAAACAAACAATAACAAAAGAGAAACTAAGATAACTCACGTGAATGATACAATCTTGTAGCACTATCGGATTGGTCCAATAAATGACCAAGAGACCTTTCAAGAAGAAAGGAACGAAAACGAATAACTAATTGGATATGATACATTCTAATGTATGTGGTCCGATAAGTACAAGTGCAAGAGACGGTTTAAGGTACTTCATTTTGTTCACGGACAACTATAGTCATTATGACTATATTTGTCTAATGGGAAGCAAAAGTGAATTCTTTGACAAGTTCAAGGAATTCGAGGATGAAGTAATGAACCGACTCAACAAGAATATCGAGTCTCTATGAACGGTTCGTAGGGGTGAGTGCTTAGGATACCTAATTTGACTCATTCCTAAAGTAGGAATAGGATATTGCTCGACATGGTTCGATCAATAATGAGTCAATTTAAATTGCCGATTGACTTTTGGAATTATGCACTACAAATAGTGACAAACTCACTAAATAATGTTCCATCCAAATCCGTGGAGAAAATGGTTTATGAGCTATGGAGTTGAAAGACACCTAAGCTCAACTTTCTCAAGATTTGGGGTTGTGAGGTCTACGTCGAGAAATTGATGTCGACCAAACTTCAACCAAAAACGGATTAAGTGCTCCTTTATAGGTTATCCTCGTATGACAAGAGGATACTACTTTTGATATATCACCTCCAATCGAAAGATTGTAGAGAGAGATATGGTTTTTCTGGAATTTCTGGAAAAGAGAGAAAAGTAGTGGGAGTAGAGTTGAGCTTGAGGAAACTCAAGATACTCTACAAGATCATGATGTGAATGTTGCATTCAAAATCATGAAGGCCCAACCGAGATTCATTTGGTTAGTGGGAGCATGAGCGAGAGATCCTTACAAGAAATTGTGAGAGAATCTCAATCATCCTCACCTAGTGTGCGTTCAAGAGTCGAACATGAACCTATTCCTCAAGAAATTGTGGAAGAAGTTCGAGAGACACAAGAAGAACCAAAAGAACTAAGAAGGTCGATGAGGGAAAGGAAGAAACCCAATAAGTATGTGGGACTTCATGAGATCATGGTACTAGATACCAAAGATCCCTCGACCTTCCGAGAAGCAATAGAAAAGACTCCAAACTATGGTTAAAAGCCATGAAATCCGAAGTAGAATCCATGTATGATAATCAAGTATGAAACTTGATTAGCCTTCCTTAAGAGAAAATATCATTTGGTATAAATGAGCTTTTAGGAGGAAGATAGACATGGATAGTAACTTGACAACCTACAAAGCAAGGCTTGTAGCAAAAGTTATACTCAAATTCAAGAAATTGACTTTGATGAAATTTTTGAGAAGTTGTCATATTAAAATCTATTCGGATTATGCTCACTATTACCGCATTTCACAATTGTGGGATATGGAAAATGGATATCAAAATGGCGTTCCTTAAACAGGAACTTGGAGGAGGATATGTACATGGTACAACCTTAAGGTTTTGATGATCCAAATAGTAGCGAGAAGAAATGCAAGTTTCGAGAATCCATTTATGGATTGAAGCAAGCATCGGGGAGTTAGAACAAACGCTTTGACGAAGAGGTGAAGAAGATTCACTTCATTCAAAGTAAAGGAGTACCTTGTATATACAAGGAGATTAGTGGGAGCCATGTAGTACTTCTGATCTTATATGTCGATGACATATTGCTCATGAGCAATCATATACCTTTGCATTAGCAAACGAGAAATTTCGTTGAAATCAGTGTATTCAATGAAAAGAAAAGGACGAGTCTCAACACATCTTGAGAATCAAGATACATTGAGATACATCCCGTAGACTCATTGGCTTCAGTCAACGTGCATACATTGACAAGGTCTTTGGAAATGTTCAGGGTGAACAATTCCGATATGGACAATATGCCAATAAGTATGAGTATAGGTGTGCAACTCAAGAAGTCTCAATGTGCTCAATCACACAAAGACTTGGAGTACATGAAGGTATCCCTTATGCTTCGGCAAAAGGAAGGACCATGTACACAATGACTTGCACAAGACTCAATATCTCGTATGCTCTAAACGTGACAAGTGGTCACCAATCCAACGCAAGTCCTAATCGTAGGATTGCGGTCAAGAATATTCTGAAGTACCTTAACCGGACTAAAGATAAGGTTCTTGTTTATGGAAGACAAAGGAGAAAATAGTCGAGGGCTGTTTTGATGCAATTCTTATAGGAATTCTAGACAATAAGAGGTTGGAGTGATGACGCGTCATCATTATAAAAGGTGGAGGTATGAGCTAGTGTAGTCAGGAGTAATATCACTACAGCTAACTCAACCACCAACGAAAGACAAAATAAATAAATAGGTGGACACAACAGTGACACAACTGATCCATTCAACAAATCTTAATACCAAGCTAAGAGACGAAATATATTTCGAGTCCATGGATCCGAGGATCCATGTGGATTGGCTTGATAGGTGATTTAGGAAGGTTACCCTAGTTATTAATGTTTTATACATTGAGAATGTATGTGAAAGAAAACTTTGATAACAAGTGGGAGATTGAAGGGAATGTGTTCTAAAAGTTTTACTTTTAAATGTCAATTATTATGAATTGAATGAGAAATCATTTTGTTCCTTGTTTATGTTATTCGTCTTTTAGAAGTGTTAAGGAAGAGGCTTTTGGTCCTTAACCGTATAGCTCTAAAAGATATTGGTTTACATAAAACAAAAGATATTCGCAATCATGGTAATTAACATGGAACATTAATTACCGAGTTAAGATTGTCGTGTTGGTCATAGATCATTGTAGCTCTACAAGTGAGTGACAACACGGGTATGCAAAAGAGGAAAATATTACTTTTGTATACTGAATAGACCTAGTAAGTAAAATATTATAGAAATGTGTTTCTGTGTCATTAATATTTTACTGTGTTTTTGGTCCTTTGATATGAGACTTATATCTAATCACTTAAGGAATACTTAATTAGATCAGTGTCTTGAACTATCGATCAGTGTAGTGTAAAGGCATTGGTTGGTTAAGTACAACTTTTGTTGGAGAAGATAGTTAGTCAAAAGATTATCATTGCCCTTCTTAATTGAGTGATGATATTAGCGGGCCCCTTGATAAAGCAAAGTTATAATGTGCACAATGTGATTTGAGTTAAGTCACATATTTATAACTAGCTTAAAGAGATCAAGAAATGAATACTAATACAAAGATGACACAATGCTACTTTGTGTGTATTCTTAATATCATGAGGCAAGGGACGGACACAAGTGGTGCACTCCATCACTAAATGGATCGGGTTTTGGTTCGAGTGGAATTAAGACATCTAACTAATTGGGAGCTATAATGTGTAGCTAGATACCGCTTATAGCTTGTGATATTAAGCTCTTAATATCACTGCCAACTTAGTCTAGATCCTCCCATAGGTCACACCGCAAGAAACCGGGAAACAAGAAGCTTGATTTTTGGTTCATATGATGTGTCAGGTTTCTTATAGAAAATATGACACATGTGGTGAACAAGTAAAATCAATTATGTTATATATAACATAATTAGAATCATGATAAATTCATATGAGATGCATATATTATGGGGTGCAATAATTTATTGTTGCATAGGATAATATATTGCATAAGTTGTGAATTTGCTAAAACCCCCTCAAGTTCAAATTTTGTTGGAAATAAATCCAAAATTTGAAAAAGGCAAAATCGGGTAAAAGTTCGGTAATCCGTTGAGGTTCGGTCGACCGAAGGATCTGTGGATCGGTCAACCGAACATAGAACGGATAGTCATATTTGATTGACCGAACTTGGCCAAAGTTCCTGGAACTTTGGTACGGTGTACCGAACCAAAATCGGTCGACCGAATAATGTTAAGTTCCAATATTTTCGGTTAACCGAATGGCACTCGGTCTTAGACGAGAATTGTTTGAATTTCAGAAATAAATAGGTTTGAAGAGATGAAGTATAAAAGGACCCAAAAGCAGGGAAAAAAGACTTAATTGTGAGACCTGGGGACTAAGATGCAAGGGAGAAGGACCTGAACGTAAGACCGAAGGACCAAAGAGCAAAACATAAAACTCTACACCATCATGGAGAGTATTTTGGCAATTCTATTCGGGTCGGAGCTCCAACAAGTGAAGTAGATGCATCAAAGACCAATAAAGACATCCAGAAAAGTCCAGAATAAAATCCAACGTGATCCGGACCATATAGACCGCCAATTGACGGTCCAAGACCGCTAATTGGCAGTCTATTTTGGCCCAAATCCGCTAAGATTTTGGTGGATCGCGTATTAGTGTGTATTTAGTCCATTTCTGGTATTTGTTTAGTCCCACATTGGGGGATTGTCCCGGATTGCCTTTTTCTTTGGCTATAAATAGAACTCTTCACCTTCTATTATAAACTACCCATTGCTTGGTGGCATTCTCTCTACTAAGGAGTAAGCCTTGAAGCAAAACTCAAGGTGGAGAAGAATGCTACATTCAATGTGAATCATTGTTAATAAAATAATTGTTTTAATTTCTTTTAATATTGTCTTTTAATTCTTGCATGTTTCTTTAATTTATGTTTCTTTCAATTAGCTTCTTTAATGTTCCTTTCTTGCTTAGTTGAATTTCTTTTCAGTAATATGTTTCATTTTGTTAATGTAATTAGTGTAATGAGGAGTGAGTAGTTCCATTCCCATTTGGGGGTGAAGAAATATGTGATATGATAATGTAGTGTATTATGTGTATGTTATCTTAATCCCTTGAGCCTTATATGATTTCCATAACCATCTAATGAGATTTCACTCTTATCATTGATATGCTAATGCTCCTGAATGAAGCTTAGTTTATGCTTAGATTAGTGGACCTATTTTATGGGGAATGATAAGGTGAGGATATGGATGGAATTAATATAGGAAACATGACTTGTAGTGTATGTGCTCTTGTTGCCTTGGCCTTGGTTAATGCCTTGTATGTTTTAATGATATAGTCTTATCTTAATTCATGTAGAGGCATAGTAGGGTCTAGTCTTTGTACATGAGTTCATTTAGCTTCATTCCAATTATTGTCTTGTATGTTTTAATGATGTAGTCTTATCTTATTTCATGTGGAGGCAAATTTGGATTTAGTTTTATGATTTCATGCACTACATGTTGTGAGAAGCATAATTGAACACACACACGCACACATATCTTTATATTCACATTATTTCTCTACCCTCTATGGGGTTTAGTTTTATTGCTTATCTTCATTTCCTTTTGCATCTTAGTGTAGTTTAGTGTAACCAACCTTTCTCTCCTTTCCTTACCACTCGCCTTTGCACAAACCAAAAGTCGACACACCTCCCAGTGGACGACCCATATTTGCCACCGCTTCAATGCGGCCGTGCACTTGTGGTTTAAATAAAATGAACCAATCAACTGTCAGGACTCATTTTACCATTTCTAGAGAGGTGGAATGACGTACGTGCTGATGACTGGATTTCGATGTGTTGCCGATGTCTTCCATGGTGGTCAAGACAATTGGTTGTACACATGTCGTGCGATTTCTAATGAGATAGATGCGCATCCTATTTATGAGCACGTCTATTACGACAATGTGGTACATGCTCGTCAACGAATTAATTGGGGGTGGGGACCTTGTGACGAGGATCACTATATGGAGGTTTGAGCCGACTTGTTCCCGATTGCCAATTTTTACAAGTGTGCAGTTATGTATTTTTCAGTGGGAACAGATGGTTTGTTGTACCCGTGTCTACTGTACTACCTTGGGAGAGTTTGTCTTCCATGACGAAGTCAATCAGAGAGTTGGTCATTGCTCATTTAGGGAGTTACATACATTTTATTCGCTTGTAATTAGCTGGGGGATTCCCAGTACCTCCTATAGCGACCCTGTGGTTTCAAATGCGAGATGAGAGTGTTGCTGGATGGGAGGAATAGTACGAAAGTAGGAGAGCGTATTGTGACTGGTTACATAGTACATTTTGATTGTAATTTGTAATGCATTTGTAATGTATAATATATCGACGGTTATATCTTGTATTTGTACTTATATCGTGCTGTTCTTTTATCATATTTTAAATTTAATTTATGTTACATATACCAAACAGGTCTATGATATGCTCGTGAGAAATAAGTACTAAAAATATGACAGAGAAACAAATATGGAGAAGATATGTTCGTCAGAAATAAATAATAAAAGTACAACATATAAGCAAATACCAACAAATGTAGAAACAATTCAACTATAATAAAATAAATTGTACAAGCCAACTACAACTGACTGTTCCACTCCTCAATGAGGTCATCCCAATCTGTACATGCAACTCTCGTCTCCTCGTTCAACATCTGGTCCTTGTGTCGCAAGAACGGCTGCATAACCTGTATCGCCTTACTCATCCACTATATATAACATAAAAATTAGCATACATTAACAATAAAAACAAAATATACATTACAAATTAAAATTAAAATAGATAAATTTACCTCATCGCCAAATGTCTTATCCAGTGGTCTCTCCGGTCTCGGGACGGTACCATGCACGATAATTGGATGTGAGCACCTACCGAACCACTGCAAATAATCTGCATCACAAATGGAGGGGTCGCGACTACGTCCAGGTGAAGTCGGACTACTCTCGGAAATGCCCTTCAAACTGATTCCGCGCTTGAAGCATTGTGCCTAATGTCGTACGTCGTCGCAATCGCAGACCGCACTGCATGCTTAGGCGTCAGGATATCAACCGGGATAACCTGAACGTACCCTAACTGACGCAAGATGCGATCAGGTAAATAAGGCTTTGTGATATCCCGATAACGAATAACGCCCATAAATGTAGTCCTCGGCACAGCTACAACAGGTTTAGGACCACACGACAACCACTCCACCTAAACGTTTAAACGTTAATAATAATAAACCTAAAAAATAAATAAACGTGAATGATATATAATTTTATACCTGCAATGCAGTCATCTGATCTAGCCGTTTACGAATGGAATGGAGTCGTCCCTCGCTCCTATCCTCGGTCCGGACAGCCCACATAGGCGAACGAGGATGCCCCTCCTCAATGATCTTCTGCTCCCGATGCGGGCGGAAAGGAGGAAAATACTCATAAATCCAAGCATGTAGCAGTTTAAGACAACCCGTAATGCCAGAACAATCAGCACGACTCGCTATCCCCAACTGGCGATACAAATAGGCCAATGTCGTCGACCCCCATGAGTAGTGACCAATGGTATCTGGGTACGTCGCCTCAAATAGGTCGTGTGGTCTGACTCTGCAACCGCTCTTGTCGACAAACAAGACGCAGCCTAGCAATAAGAAGAGGTAGGAAGTCATCTCTGTATCCTCAGTCCGTGGTGGCCATCCCTGTCTGCAACAGTCGTCCACAGCGTCGATGCTAACACCACCGTCACTCCAAAATGAGCTATCCCACCCAAGACCATCGACGCTGACCCTGAGCAACTCTGATACATAAATCTTCAGGTCAGACGTCGATGCCTGAGCACTGACCATACGACCCTCAACATGAATGTGTAGAATCTGGAAGACGTCATGCAACATGATCGTCGTCTCTCCGAAAGATAAGTGAAAAGTGTTGGTGTCAGGCTGTCATCGCTCCACAAAGGCTAAAATCAACGACATGTCAAGGCATGAGAACAAACTGTAAGGCAAGTTACCCAATCCGCTATCACTAATGGTTGGTGTCATATGATTAGTCATCACAGAACCCCAAGCCTTTAATGTAGTACAGTCTCTGTGCCGATTATGACACTTCAAAACATTCCGATCCTCGCCCTCCCAAATGCGTCTGGCGATGTAGCCTCCAAAACTCGGAATGACGCTGTCATCTAAAGTACCATCGGGCATCACACCAGTCACGATCCAAGAATCATCCTCAACCATCTTCTTCTTCTGAGCTCGAGCATCTGCAGTGCAAGAACTCGAATCATTTAGTTTAAAAAAAACTAAATGATACATTTTACCAAATTCGAGTATGTCGGGGCGTCCGCTGACTACTTTCCTGGCCTTCGAAACATTCTTTTTAATGAATATGAGAGTAACATGAAGAGAGTGGTGTTAGGAGAATGAAATGAAAAGTTATATAAGTAGAAAAGATAGAATAACAAAATGGTAATTCACATATGTGATTTAAGTAGTTTTCGAACGAGGAATAACAATTCAGTTTAAAAATGATGACTATTTGGATGATTTGCATCATTTTTCTTAAACTTCGTTTGTTTTAACTTTCATGATACTTTGAAATAATCATCACGAAAATCTAATTGTATGTCAAATTGGCAACTCTACCAAATTTAAGAGCATCCTTACAGCCTATGCCCCCATTGGTTTTATATATGTATATATATATATATGTTAAAAATGTTTTAAAAATTATTTTAAATTATTTTTCATATATATATATATATTAAATATGTTAAAAATATTTTAAATTGTTTTTCCCCAAAACAATAATCATAAAATATTTGCGATACAAATCATACAATATGATTGACAAAAGTGGTACGAGTTTTTATATAAACATATAGGGGTGTAAACGGGTCGGGTATGACTCTACTCGTACCTTGTTAAATTAGCATGTACGGATATATACCAGACCAAAAAATGTACCCGTACATGATTCGTACTCGCTACTTAGCGGGTAAACATGTATAATATATCTTAATGGGTATGAGTAATGCGTATACTCGTATCTGACCTGTTTATTAACCGGTTAGGCGGATATGAATTTTTAAACGAGTGTGGTTTTTTTTAGCGGTACCCGACCGAGACGGATGATCGGAATCCATTACACCCCTAAATACATATATATTAAATTAAAAGAAGTTCCCGAAATACCCCCCAAAAAATACAAAAAACAAGCCCGCAAAGACCCAAGGATAGCTCCCACTCCAACAATGGCCTCAATTTCCCCTTTCTCCTTCCCCTTCCCTTTCCTCCCGACCAAACCCACCACCTCCCCAAACACTAACCTCTCCATCCACTCCAATTCCAAACCTCCCAACACGGACCTGACAATGACCCAATCCCCCTCCGGCGTCTACACCCACACACCCCCGAAGGTCTCCCTCCTCTGGGACCTCGACAACAAGCCCCCGCAAGGCCCGCCCTTCCCCGCCGCCACATCCCTCCTCCGCTTCGCCTCCCTCTTCGGCACCCTCTCTTCCGCCTCCGCCTTCGCCAACCGCCACGCCTTCCTCCACGTCCCTGCCTGGGTCGCCCACCGCCGCCGCGAGCAGCGCAACCTCGAAACGCTAGAGCGCCGCGGGGAGGTCGTACCCGACGAGCCGTATGTGTGCGGGGTTTGCGGGCGGAAGTGCCGGACGAGGTTGGAGCTTAGGAAGCACTTTAGGGGACTGCATGAGAGGGAGAGGGCGAAGAAGGTGGCGAGGATGAGGTCGTTGAAGGGGAAGAAGAGGAGGAAGTATAAGGATAGGTTCATCGAGGGGAATGTCAAGTACGAGGAGGCGGCCAGGGAGTTGCTGAGGCCGAAGACCGGATATGGGTTGGCCGCCGAGTTGAGGCGGGCCGGTGTTCACGTGAGGATGGTGGAGGATAAGCCACAGGTGAGTTTCGTGGTTTGGTTTTTCATGTTGGATCAATTACCAATTGTTGATCTCTGATCATGATGAAATGAATGGTTACTTGGTTGAATTCTTCTTATTCATTGATGAATGAAATTTAGTAGCTTTTTAAGAGGTCACTAATCTAGTACAAGTATAATGTGTACATGGTTACATTATTTTTTAAGTACAATACAATGAGCTTCTAGTCATACGATAGATAATTAGTGGTTGGTAGCTGTTAGAGAATAGTCCAACATTGAAAAATTTGTGAGTATTCTCCTGGATTGTGAGTTCTTAAGTCCCTCCAATCATCATCAATTTAATTGAGATAGCCACACTTCAATAGTAGCATGGTGGATTTTGATTTATATACATTATGTAGAACATGGTCATAGAATGTTACAACTCTTAAGAACCTCCTTTCATTTATCCACTTTTAATCTCCTCGAGGCTCAAAATTGTAACCTACCGTAGGCACAGTGAACACAATCTCGACTGAGATATGGTAGGTTTAGCAACTTAATAAGTTATTTTTTTACGTATAGATGGTCAATATATGATATAACACTATTGTGTTCATAAATCATGTTATCTACAATTTTACTTATTCGTTTTCCAAATATGGTGGACACTTGTAGATCTTATGCATGACATGATGAATATAATCTCTAAGACTTGAATGATTATCATGTCATTATTGGTAATTTGCACAACCTAATTGAAACACTGACTATAGGCAGCTGATGCGGCGTTGAAGAGGCAAATGCAACACTCGATGAGTAGTGGGGTTGATTGGTTGGTCTTGGTTTCAGATGATTCTGATTTTAGCGAGATGATTTGGAAAGCAAGAGAGGCAGATTTGAAGACAGTTGTGGTTGGGGATTGGCGGAATGCATTGGGAAGACGGGCGGATGTCTGGGTGCCATGGGTCAAGGTAGAGAATGGGGAGGTTGGGGAGGAGGTTTTAGGGTACAATGCGGCAGAAGAAGGTTTATTTTCCGTTACGGATGATGACGATTTATATTGTGGTGGAAGGGATTTAGATGGTGTCGTGAATGAGATAGTGGATGAGAAAAAGGGTTTCAGAAGAAGAGTTGGAATTTCACAGTTTTCGGAGGAGGATGGTTCTTTAGTAGGTCTTAATGATGATGATTTCAGGCTCTATGGTACGGCTTTGCCCGGAGACGACATGTTATGGGACAGTGAAGATGAAGATGAGTACTTTGAGTAGTTCTGGCTCATCCAGTTTTTTTCCATTGAGGTATGACGTTATCTTGATCTGGATCTTTATGCGTGTACTTGTGCAAATGTTATGAAAAAAAAAAGGCATATGCAATGTTTTGGATACAACTCTACAAATGATCAGCATGACAAATGACTGCAACTGGTGCTGGAAAAATATAAAAACATTAGATGAGCTAAGTCTTAATATAGCTACTTCCTATCGCAAACAGTGTTTTATGAACGGCATTGTGTGCTGATTCTATGATTCGTAATTTGTGATTTCAGAATGCTCTTGGTGATGGTGGTGGAACATTCCTAGCACAATTGAGGGGGAAAAAAGAAGCTGCAGAGTTGCAGAGGGCTCATCAAATGCCCATACGAGTACTCGCACCCTTCACTCTGCTATTCTTGTGTTTTCCATCTGTAACAGTTGGGAACATTTTGCAGTGTGATAAGAATTGGTCCTCTTTGTTGGATTGTGGTCTTATTACGTGAATAGATTGTTGAATATTTTATTTGTAAATAAAAGTTATAATTGGCAAGAGTACAAGAAGGCGGATGTGCATGTTTCGGTGTGTCGATCAAATTGATTAATTAAACTAGTACTACTAGTTTTTGTAGAATGTCTTTCGTAAACAAGGCATGCGAAGTCAGCAAATTGCGGACCCTTAATCGTGCCTAATTTTTCTTCTTCTTCATGCAAAATATTCTTCTACTAGGAAGCCGAATTGGTTGATTAAGATGACTTATCTTTGACAAATGTTAAATCGACTGGGATAGTATTGGCTTCTATGAAATTTTCAACATGCCACGGCACTTCTAGATACAGTACTATGTCTGATCGCTACAACCTGACCAACAATAGTATGGTATCGTTTCTATATGCAGTACTGTCTGAAAATTGATGACACCGCCATTTTTTGACATTTAAATGTAAAAAATATTCCAAAATCATTCTCAAACTGCAGATCAGACGGCCCTCTCAACATATCTTTAAATTTGAAATATATTTTGAAAATGAATTTGATATGATGCCTTTTGAAAAATTAAACAAAAAAAAAAACACTCGTACCTTGATTGATTCCTCTACTAACTGCTTAACAAAAAGATGCCATCTCAGGCTCTCAAATCTCCATTAAACGCCAATTGGTAACATCAATTTTCCAAATAACTAATACCATTTGGGACCTTGGGTACAACTATACATCATCAAGATCAAGATCAACATCAACATCACCCCAATACCTCAGAAGAGGCTCCTGCTTAAGCGAGGTAAGGGAGGTCGGATGTACACAACCCTACCACTGTAAAACAGTGAGGTTATTTCCAATTGACCCAAATGATGTAAATGCAACTGACCATCTGCGATTTCACAATAAAAAAAATACAGATCATTTAAATAACCCTTTGATACAGTCCATGATGCTTCAAATGTCAAAAAACAAATTAATCTTTGACACAGTGGAAATGGACAATTAGATACAACTATAAATATGTAATATAAAAAACCTAAGTTACAATCTTCCGAAGCTTAATATAGGCTTGTGACAATTCTAAAATCTTCTTAATCAAAATAGAAATCAAATTTATAAATTCTAAACATGAAATGGAACAAAAAAAGAAGGCTGAATACAACATGACTTTCTCTCAAGTTATTACTCTCGACTCCAGACTGCCGATATTCAGCTCACTGGTGTAGAACCTATCACCATTGGTGTGCCTCCTGCATCCCAAAAGAATGTGCTGGAGGCTATGATAACAATATTACTAGTGCTTAAAGCGTGATCAACCGATTTATGGACAATTGACATACATCTCCACCTAATCTTGGTGGTGTATCTCTTCCAGTATCATCACAATTACCTGCAATTTGCAAGGAAAACAAGCACATCTTACGAAGAGCAACAACATTAAGACAAAAGAACACATTTATAGAAAACGGTGCAACAATGACACGAGAATCTTATCTACATGTGGCGGCATGCATCAAATTTCTCAAAAAGTAACACCATATTGAGTTTCAGGAAGATCCAGCATTTATAACCCTTCTGGAAATGTAAAGTGTAATTAAGGTCAAAAGAACAGAAACATGAATATGTAGCACTCCACTTACGGCTCTTGTTCTCGAGACTCGAGTTTCTTCCCAAATTTTCTGACTGCGAGAGTATATACAAGCTTCTTTTTCATGGACATTCCTTCTGAAACAAGTTTCACAGCCTAATACCAAAATAAATCATTTGATAAGGCAAACGAGACATTATGATACAGTAGTGAATTTATTTGTTTGTTTGTTTAAATAAACAATACTTAATCAAGGGAAGATGTGGACAATTATATACCTCTACTTGTCAGTGTACTTTGTTTGCATTAATAATGAACTAGAGCTAAGGATCATAATTTAGAAGAGATACGCCAATTTGACATTGTCAACATTTAACAGCAGCAGGATTCAAAGGGATAAGGTAAAAATAAACACAAACTATAAAATAGCATCGTTGAGAAATACATACTTCAGAAAGACTGTGCCCCTTAGAGATCAATAGCTTCAGTTCACTCTCAAGTTCAGACTCAGTTGGCATTTCAACAACTGGATTCTCATTTCCTTGAATTAAGATTGTAAGTTCACCCTTGGGCAGTTGCTCTGAAAAGGCAGTTTTTGCTTCACCCAGAGATCCACGCCAGAACTGAAAAAACTTCTCAATCAGTGCAAGAATGAAGATAGTTATGTGAAAATGCAAGTGGAAGAAAAGATTACAAACCTATTTTGAGGGGGGGGGGGGGAATAAAATTTCAGCATTTATTTGTAGTCTTGTTCATGAACAATGAAATTTATAAAGTCAAGTGAAATGGTTATATAGTTCACATCATAATGCAGAAACTTGATTCAATATATGAGAACATTAGAGATCTTAAATGGAAAATAGTATAAATCATGGAGTAGCAACATTTAGTACAAAAAACGGATCAACTGTGAATTGCCTAGGTCAGCAGACCTGATACCTAAACGGCTACACAAGCAGCTAAGCAAGCACAACTAAATTATTTCTAAATGTCATATTCTTGAAGGAAGATTTCAATGCTGTATCAAATGTCCCAAACTAGATACAAGTTAATTCAATCGAGTTATTGGCAAAGCTCAGACCTCGAACTACAATCCAATGTGTGATCAAAGTTTGTATTTATTTTATTTTGGGTGCTAATTCGGAGTCAAGCTTGCTATATACAACATGAATTACATCCAGGCTCATACAACTTGCGTTTCTTTGGGTTTCAATGACCACAATCCAAGCTTTTGTTTTGTTAGGTCGAAAAAGAAGAAAACCAACCATAACAAAATGGAATGCACTATCAAAAACATCATGTGCATCACCAAATGTGAATATACTAGACATGAAAATTGAAAGCCCAAAATAAGAATATCTGCGTTGGTAATACCTCTTCATGAACCTTCGTCAATTCTCGAGCTATCACACATGACCTAGGAATTTCATAAATTAGAATAACATATTCGTACATACTCAAAATAGAACAGTAAAATAGAGAAAAAATCTACAGAAGAAAACACAATTTACAGATTGGTACTTAATGAGAAATGCTGAACCTTAACTATAACAAACCTTGTTGCACCAAATATGGGAGATGCTTCCTCGAGAAATTGATGAAGCTTATGAGGAGGGACATAAAATATTTGTGTTGACCTTTGATTTGCAGAAAAAGTTAATCTTTCCTTCCTAGAGCTGGCATGTTTTGAAAGAAAACCAACTGTGCTGAACAAAAGATGAGAAATAAGCAAAAAATAAAAATGTAACACAAGGAATATGTGTGCGCGCATGTGCAAATCCACATGCTTATGGTGTTATAGGAACTCTTACTGAATGTGAATTCATCAGTAGATAATCCTGATGCTGAAAGTGCAGTAATCAGAGCAGATGGACCAGGAATGGGAACTACGTGTAAATTCTCACTTATACACTTCTTTGTCTGCCAAAGTATAAGAAGATTGATCAGCTAAGGCATCATATTTAGCTAGCAAGGACAGGAAAATTATCATCTAAGGATTCTAGAGCTTAGAAAACTTCCATTCATGTTCTAAAGTTAATTTGGCTGAGCGTGTTAGTGTGCCTTCGTCAAGAAATCAATTACAACCCATGAGTGTGAACCTTACATAACTTTTGGAACCATTTCAATTGACATGTTTGCTTTAGTAACATAGAATTTAAACGGAAAAGAAGTAAAATATTGGTCAGCAAAAGTAGAAATTATATCCTCCCATGTCAGGTTTGCAGAAATTTTGATCCTTGTAGTATCCAAGTCAAATGCTTTTGAATTTTCTTTTGCTTCACTAGTTTAATGAAGAGAACAAACAAAAAACCTGTTGACATTATCTCAAGCTGAGGTAGTGGTAACATAGAATCCTCTGCACAGTGCACAACAACAAGCTTAATGCTAACTAAAATAAGATTGCTCACCAATTCCATGCCTGGATCGCTAATCCCTGGAGTCCCCGCGTCACTGATTAATGCCACAACCTGGCCTTCGTGTAACCTTTTCAAAATTGCCGCTTCCCGTTGATACTCATTGAACTTATGATAACTAATCTGAAGCAAAAGTTTATCAAGATTTAGAGTGAAGCATGCTGTAAATTCATTCAGGTAGAAACTTCAGTAGTGTTTCTAAAATAAGCATGGAACATATGAAACATAGGGAGTTCTCACCAGAGGTGTCTCGATACTGAAGTGCTGGAGTAGCTTTCCCGAATGCCTTGTATCTTCCGAAAGTATCACATCTGCAGATCTCAGAACCCGCAAGGCACTGTAGTTCATAAAGATGCACAATGAACTTCCTTTGACAGCGAAGGGTCAATGGAAAATATATAGATCTTGCTTGGATAAAATATACATCCTTCCTGAATCGAAAGGATGATGGATTGAAATGATAATGTAGAAAGGATGCCTCAAACGGATTCATTTGGGGCTCTCTACCTCTCTGTGAATACAAAAGATGATAGATCTTTGACAATACCATGGTTTTTCATGAGTACTAAAAAATATGTTGCAAGATTAAGAGAATGGAACAGTAAAAGAGGATCACAAAATTACCATCATCTTTGGCATTGAACATTAACGAGGCAAGTAAGTTGGTAGTTGTATAAGAACAAATAGAAGATATTGTCTCCTTCGACACCATATACTTGGCAAACCAATATGAAATGGCATACCTATTTAAACTTTTGAGTAATCATCATGGGCAATGTTTCCTGGATTTAGGTTTTGCTTGAATTTGAAACTCGATTTGTGTATGCGTAAAATCAATCTTCCAAAGCAATTACAGGAAAATAGAAAAATTATGAAAGTTGGAAGCAGTTGGAAGCCTTGGCAGACAGTGAAATCTAGAAAAATCTAAAGTTCGCTCCTTTACAATAATAAACTATGCTTTCAAAAATGCTCTTTGGAAAGATATTATCTCATGGTGTTAAGACGATTATTGAATTTGTACTTCAAGGTACCAACCACTCCACAATAGCAAACATACCGTAAGGTGATATCTTCAAGATTGCCAATAGGAGTGGCCACGAGATATAGCCCAGGTACCAAAACAGCCTGTAAAATGAGAATAACAAGGTGTATCAAGGAACAGCCTTCTCCATGAGTTCCTAAAATTCAGGACAGATGCACCGAAACACCTCAAACAGCATACACTAATTTTCAGAATCTTCAATTCTTCGTAAGAGTCTTTTAACAGCTAGTTACATTTCCAAAGAAGACACTTGAGACTCTGAGGTGCATTTGGTCGAGATTCCTATCCTAAACTTCCCAAGGAAACTTTTTTAAGAAAATCTAGGCAAACTACTAATTTGAAGCTCCCTTTTACTGTGACAATCATCTTGGCGTGGATGTGATCGATGAAATGGCTCTACGTTTTATGGAGCAGCGCGACAAGGCCTAGCGGACTTGATTGGGTTCTATGAGGAGTTGGTGTGGTTAACTTCCTATATATAAGTAATTTTCCTTATTACATTCCAGTCTTGTAAACAAATAAAACGGGTTGAGGTCGTTAGGAGTAGTTAAGGGCGTTACAAAGTTGTCATTTTTGATATGTGAGTGGATAAGGCTGATACACATGATTGGGGTGAGTTGTAACACGGCTATAAAAGGCAATGAATAGAAACAGAATATTCAGGTTGGTTGCGAAACAAATTTTGTTCTCCAACTTCCAGCTCGGTGGATTCGGCCTTTGTGGTGCCTTTATGCTCCCAAGAGCTCGCCGACCGGCGCTAGTGTCCAGTCACATCCCCGACTACACGACGAACACTGAAGCCTCCCCGGAGTGTGTTGTCTTATTTCTCCAATTTAGTAATTCAAGATCCTACTATCATCACTCATTTGATCATTTCTCGATTCGGTATACTTACAATTGCGATAATAGTGAACAGGAATCAGTTAACTAGGAGTGAGAGACTAGCAGTTAAATAAAATCTCCTCGTTCGAACACAACTTCGATTTTCATAAAAAAATCAACTTTAATCCATCTATATACGTTTAATCTAATCAGTACTAAAGACGAATTAAGGCAAAAACTTGTACCGATTTAGGGCTTTTGACGGCTCCCTCGTGGTGTCGTTGCCCTTGCTCCTTACTGGCGGAACAGAAGGATGCGGGAGTGGAGTGGGATAGGAAGGGTTTGGTGCGGATTAGGGAGGAACGGAGAAAAAGGGGGCGGATTGGAAGGGAATATGAGGAGATTGGGAAGAGAGAACGAAGAGAAGCCATTAGTGGCATCGATTGGGATTTGTTTGGGGTTTAGGGTTTTTATTTGGCGCGTCGTTTTTATGTTTACTGGATGGATAATAAATGCAATCCAAAATTAATTAAGTTATTTATTTAATAAAAAATTGAGTATATAAGTTTAAGGAAAATTTTTCAAAATAATCAAAAAAAATAAAAAATTGGAAAAATATGCACTTCAGAAACTTAATTGGCAAAGTATGCACATTGAAAAACGGCACTACGAGTGCCGTTTTCATTAAGTAAAAACGACATTGTAGATGTCGTTTTTACCCTTACTGAAAATGGCATCAGTGATGCCGTTTTTAGTTGGGCAAAATTTTTCTTGATTTCGAGATGTCGTTTTTATTTAATACATGTTGAACTAGAAACGGGTCGGTCGGGGGTCTCGCTCCCCGGTGAGCGAGCGACGTTCCACCTCCACCTCACCTCCACGGGTGCCGTTTTTGGCAAGTGACGAAGATTCAAAATTTCCAGATCAAACAATTTGAAGATCCAAAAAATGTCCAATTTGCAGCCACAGTTGGGACTACGGTCAGGTGTGTTCAACATCATTTTGGGCTGTTTTGGGCTAAATGTGGTAGTTGATTATTGTATTTAAATCCAATGGTTACAATTTGATAAGTTTATAATTAACATGTTTGAAAAGTATTTAACAATTAGTATTGATTTAAAAGTTATAAACTCAAGGTTTATTTTGCAAACTTTTATATAAGAATATAAATGGAATCAAAACTTTCATTAAATCTTCAAATTTTTAGTCGTAATTTTCCATATTAGATTTGAATCAAAACAAAATAATACACCAACTCTAACTTGACAATTGATAACAATGAATAGAAAATGTTATTTTATTTTATTTTTTGCATGCAAGTGACGAAGATTCAAAATTTCCAGATCAAACAATTTGAAGATCCAAAAAATGTCCAGGGGGCGCTGCACCCTTGCAACCCCCGCCACCTCACCGGCGAGGTGGAACGCCGCTCGCTCACCGGGGAGCGAGACCCCCGACCGACCCGTTTCTAGTTCAACATGTATTAAATAAAAATGACATCTCGAAACCAAGAAAAATTTTGCCCAACTAAAAACGGCATCACTGATGCCGTTTTCATTAAAGGTAAAAACGACATCTACAATGTCGTTTTTACTTAATGAAAACGGCACCCGTGGTGCCGTTTTTCAATGTGCATACTTTGCCAATTAAGTTTCTGAAGTGCATATTTTTCCAATTTTTATTTTTTTTGATTATTTTGAATTTTTTTCCTAAGTTTAACCCATGGAATCCAAATGATTTTGCAATAATAGAAATAAAAAATATGGAAGGAAATGGAAGTTCAAAAAATCTAAAATTCCTATGGAAATCCTGTCTTGAAATCCTAAGAGTACGACACCTCATGGCTCATACGAAAATCTTAGTTATCCATCTAACCTAGTCTTCATTTATTTCTAATAAACAATAAGAGTTAATTTAATTATTAAGATTTTTTGCATGTTCACATTCACGAAACAAGGTGGAGTTGAGTGGATGTCCCACGACACCAACTAGTGTAGATCGGATGAAAATAAAGTCCGCATGCTCACTATCTTTGTGCAGTTCTTTGGAATGCCCGATATTGTTTACATTCATTTGGGAAGGATGGACATGTTAAAGAAAGAATTTATCAATTGTAGTAAACAATCAAACGAAAAATTATTCTAGTATGGTATTCAAGCAAGTAAAGACTGATCATATATTTATCGTATGAAAAGATACGGGTTTTAGTTTTTCATCAAACAAGTCCACATATGAAGGGAACATCAAAGTATAGATACAGACAACAATATAAAACAATGGATATACACGAAAGATCTATAAATAAATATAACTAAAACGAGAGAAGAAAAAAAGAGGTTTGGGAGCTTTTGTCGCATGCAGCTACTAGTCTTCTTAGGAAACCACAATATTGTATCACTTCGTCTCACCTGCTAATTACCACAAACAAGGTTTAACTTTACTAGCAAATAAATGGAATAAAGATGTCAAAAATCTATTGTTCAGTATGGTCAACAACACCATTCTCTAATTTCAAAAAAGAAAATACATTCTCAGCAGAGCTAGCAAACGTTTTGCGATTTCCAAGCTGGTTGGTTTGTAAATAAATTTACACGTTCTCACATCATATTACTAAGAAACACCATTACAAATTACAAACCATTGATTCACAGGACTAACACCACAAACAAATTCACACTCTCAAAACAGTTGACATGGAAGAAAAAAAGAACATACACCTCACTATTCCCTACGTTTTGTCCAAAACAATGTGTTCAACGAATTCTTTCTCATCAAACACCTTTAAAAGAGGGCAACAATCATTATACACCTACAAAAGAATAACAAAGGGGAAACCACAAGCATCATGGCAACATGATGACTGATGACATATAACTTGTATTTTGTTCTTGTATATTTAACATAAACCCAAAGAAGAAGAAAAACAAGACTTGCGTTTGGAACAAACCCATAGCAACATGGTTGAGTATAATTCGTTTTATGTCAATTTTAAATAATAACTACCAACACCTTTCCAGCTGTCCCACGATCTCCGCTATGAACTCCAAATAATAATAACAACACAGATCCAATTAAACTTTCAACACCTTGGTACCAACAATTTTTCTATGTAAAACATATTAACTCCTCAAATCATCATATCTGCAACAACAGCACAACACCCTAAACTTCAACAGCTCAAAGCACCACAACTTCTGACAACCAATTTCAAACACCAAACTTATAATTTCCAAACACAGAGAACAAAATTTTAAAATAAATAAATAAATCAACTCCGAAACCATCACGTCTAGATAACAACAAAACCTACAACCGATCATATAACCCAAACCCCAACAAAACTAACAATTCCAAACACGAAATTGATGACTTTTATGCAGTTCGCACATTCCGATTAATGTTAAGTTTTCTAAAATTCCAGAGCACAATGGCGCACCAAATTACAACCCCAAAGCATCAATTCCAAACACAACCACTTTATGCACTGTATAGCATGACAGTTTTCAACTTAAAATTTTCAAAAAAAATTAATGATAAAAAACCTCACCAATTTCAATCCCCCATTGAAACATACCAACAACAGCTTAAGTGTATTTAGTCTATTTGCTTCACCAATCACCACCGGAATCACATCTAAGCATTCTAATTCTCAACTAGTCTCTACAACCACTTCCAACAGACCACTAAATCCCCAACCAAAAACTAATCTACGTATTGTAGAAAACCCAAAGTAATATAACCAATGCCACACTTGGTCTCCAAATAAGGTTTTTGGTGATTGAAAAGCAACGATAAAACCCAAACACTCCCATTCATTTGTCGGTGGTTTGAGAATCTCCCCCATTTCATCCTCTTTTAATAAAGCTAGAAGCAGTTGCCAGTTTCCCAAACACAAAATCCCCGGATGCCAAAAACTCCCTCAACCGCATAAGTGCATAACAATCTAAACCACACAACTTTTGGAACACTCAGTCGCATTCGATGGGTGTCTCAAATGAACCATATTCTATGTACTCCACCAATTCCCTCCATCATCACGCTTAAACAATCTAGTTTGAATTTACTTCAATTTTTCCAATTTGATGTACTTTGAATAATTCCTTCAATTTAGAATTCGAGACATTTCCTAACACTTTCAATTTCCAACAATCCAAACTACCAAAAAAAAATCCAAATCCAAACTATAAAAACCTCACCTTTGGGATCCCACTCGGGCCCTTTCCTCTCCCTGGGAGCCGCCACATACCTGTCGGAGAACCCCCTCTGGAAGCCCCCGTCCTCCTCCTCCTCCTCCCCATTCCTCACCCCATCGTCGAAGTTCATCGCGTAGCTCAACGGATCGTACCCGAACCTACTCCCAAATCTGGAGTGGTGGCCTCGGTTGAACCGGCGGATGAAGGTCTTCCACCTTGGCCCAGCAAGAAGCTCCGACCAATCCCGGAGCTTCGCAAAGATCGCGAAACCCGGCCTCCACCACGGGTCGGGCCCGACGGCGCCGCTGGGGACGCGCTCCCACGTGGTGGAGCGGAAGCAGGGGAAGCAGCGGCAGCGAGACGGAGGGCGGGATTCGTCTAGGGTTTCCATCGGAACCCTAAGACGAGCCCGGGCTGTGGATCGGTTTGTGGTGGTGGTTTCGGAGGGTTCGTTTGGAGGGAGACGGGTGTGTGGACTGCTTTTGGGTTTTTTTTGTTTGGGTCCTCATTTGTTTTGTGAATTCGAAAGATTAGAAATTTTCAAATCAATAATAGCATCGACTTGCTATTATTGATTTGGGAGGAAAAAGTCGGGGAAGTTGCTAAAAGCTCGTTCGAATGTAGATTTGGTCGCAAGATGAATTTCGTGGGATTGTGGTTGGTGGCATAGAGTTGTTGGAGTTATTATTGATTTTGGGTGCTTGCAGAGAAACTTCCATCTACACTAAATAATAGATAATTTTTAGGTGTGCCTCGTACATTATGGTTGGATAAGAAAAATAATTCTAGACTACTAGTGATTTAGCATGTATATGATTTAGAATGACGACATTCATTTCAATTTAACTAGTTATATTGGATTACAACTTTGAAACATATTACACGAATCGATGTGATTGTTATTCGTGCATTTAGACTATTCGCAAAAACTATCCGGTTGATCAACCCATTATTATATGTTGTCATATTTTGCTAGTCGTGAAATTGTTGAGAATAACTTAAATAAGCAAACACCCTTAGATTTTCATTGAAGAGCTCCGATGTCTGCTGTAATAACGGTTTTAAAATACTCGAAGACTTAATTATAAAACCTTTTAATTTACTTAAACTTAACGTTCAGAGGATATTTTGGGTATCGAATATGGCTTTAAAATGTTCAAGATAAGTACAAAATATCTAAATGTGTCATGTATAATAAAATGTATGATAATTTTAACAATTTAAATGTTTTTTCAACGTGTCATGAACTCACGGTCGTTGCTAAAAGTTAAGAGCATTACGTTTTCTAACTAATAATAATAGACATGGTCGCTTCAGCGATCATATCATGATGTGCTGTATTTTGTTTGATTTCGCTAAATTTCAGGTTACGAGTTTAACGTTTTATCTCTACCTGTTGGCATCACATTTGGAATTTGGAATATCCATCTTAGCACTCCCAAATCATTTCTGTTGGATTATTAAGTTTGAATTAGGCTCATAAACAACTTAATTGAGAAAATTCAATGTTGAGAAGTGAAGATAGTGGAAGGAATGAGTGGAGGGGTGGTTAGACCCATATACACTTACACGCATGGTGATCATGACTCCATGTTAGTGAGGTTAATGAATCCTATTTTTATGTCGTAGGCTACTATAAATTAGCTTGTACCCATCTAGAAAAAAACACTCAAGATTCACATCTTTATCTCTTTCTCTCTCTCAACGAAAAACCACTTCGGCGACTTTTGTCTCCACGAATTCCAACGTTCTCCAACGGTCGAGTCTTGCGAGGTTTTGATATGCTTTAGAGGTCGTCGACTCCGGTGTGCGCCCGTTCGACGAAGGAACCATTCTATCCTGGGAGAAAAACGTCAGACTCATCACATCGGTGTGTGGGACGATATTTTCTCTAAGCCAAGTCGTAATTCAACAGCTCGATTTTGTAATGTGTTTTCTGATCGTTATTCTTCGTTTGTTTGTTTGTTTTTCTAAACATGAATTTGTAGGTTGGTTTTATCGGGATTTTGCTGATTTATTTATTCAACACATGTAACTCACTATATTACATAATCATATTTGTAATTGCTACGACATTTTCTTGGGTTTCGTGTGAGGTTAGAGCAATGGAGGCCCTTGTCAGTGAAGCAACCAACTGGTTGGTGAAGCAAACGGTGTATGCAACCAATAATATGTTTTGCCACTTCTTGTGATAATAGTATCATAATTTATTGGTTGTTGTTGTTTTGTGCTTTGCATCTATAGCTTTCATTTTCAGCATATTTTTTTCAGTATATATTAACATCGCCATCTAAAAGTAATAGTATACTTGACCAAGCTATTGGATTGATTATGACCTGTTTTAAGAGACTGGAGATAGCTGTTTAGTGTTTAGGTCATATATTGGTGGTATCTACCCTAAGCTTCAAGCAAACAAAAAAGATGCGTGTATTACAGGGGACAAGGCTTCAACAAATGACATATACCTTATCAAGCTGATTTGTCGTTTTAATTAGTGATTATTTTGAAATCGTTGGCCTTGGCTTCCAAATGAAATGATTTTTTGGAGTAAAGTGGAATTGAATTGATTGTTTCTCGCAACATCGAAACACTAAACGAAAATGTTAACATTTGAGGATGCCATTAGAAGCCTAAGCGACAACCGACGAGCACTAATTTTCCTTCGCTTGTTTTGGCTTAAGATCTATTTTCTTAAAAGTTCTTGAAAATTATGTGTTACATTTGTTTTATTTATCTGAAAAATGCTCGAACATGTGTTTTCTGTTCCTTATAGAAAAAACACATGCTCCAACATTTTTCTGAGAAAAACAATATATCGTTTTTTTAAAGTTTTTTTGATTTTTTTAAAAGTGAAAAACAATATATTTTGCAGCTATAGAATTTTTTTAGGGAACTACTATTCGTCGCCGGAAAACTACTTAAATCGCCCCAAAAATGACCTTTTTGCTCCTAACAAATCAATTAATACCGATTTCGTCCCGTGTCTTTAAACAAGGTGTTTGACTCAGTTTTACTCACATCCCCAGTACAAACACCACGAAAATGTCCGGCGAAGCACCAGAATCCGTCGAGGTAACGGGGGCGGATTTTTTTTTCCGACTCGAGCGTCTGGCTAGGCCGCCTCCACATAGGTGGAGGCGTCTGGCTAAGCCGCCTCCACTTAGGTGGAGGCGGTTTAGACAGACGCCTCCAGGGGGGAGGCGGTTCCCGCGACCGCCCTCTCGTTGGGTCGGGCGGCTCCCGCGGTCGCCCGACTCAAAAAAAAAATTTAAAATTTAATTGAAATAAATAAGGTGATTTACCAGATGTGAGTAGTCCGGGGTGTCCGCTGGCTCTTTCCCTGGCCTCCGAGACATCCTATTTGGTGAATAAAAGTGTGATATGAAGAGAAAGTTGTGTTAAAAGAGTGAAATGAGGAGTTATATTAGTAGAAAGTGTAGATGGGCAAAATGGTAATCTTACGGACGATTTAAGTAGTTTTACGGCGACGAATAGCAGTTCAGATTTTTTTATCTGCATAAAATTTAAAATTTTCGGATCGTAGTACGTGGACCAGTGACCGGAAAATGTACTCTCATACTATTTCCATTTTCCGATAAACGAGTTTAAAAAAATAATAATAGAACCTAAAGGGTTGTCCGTAAACTAATCGATCAATTTTCTTTCTTAAAAAAACGTGAAGGTTACGCGCGAATTACCATATGCGCTTTTATTTTTAAATTCTAATACCACACGGCATGTAATTTTGTAAAGTTTATTTTTTAATTTTTGTGATTTCATCCCTACACGTTCTTCTATTCGTGTTTCAAAAAACCACATCAACTTTTCATTTTCATTTTTGTCATATTTGGAGAAGAACAAATCTTCTTTTTTTAACTGAACTGCTAAACATCGTCCCAAAATTACTTAAATCGCCCTTAAAATTACCAAATTGCACTTCATCCTATTTTTGCTTATATATCTCACAATTTCACTCTTTTTTCAAAACTTTCTCTTCCTATACCTACTACAGAAGATTAAGAATGTCTTGGAGGCCAGGCAAGCAGCCAGCAGTTCCCCCGGTGTACCCGTATACGGTAACCTTACTTTATTTATTTGTTTTTAAAAATAAAAAAAATTAAAAAAAGTGGCCGGCGTCCGAGGGAGACGTCTGGGGAAGACGTCTTCCCGATGGAGGAGACGTCTTCGTCAGACGTCTCCCCCAAAGAGGAGGCGTCTCTCGCAGACGCCTCCACAAAAAAAAATTTTAAAATTATTAAATCTGATAATTACTTTAATAAATTGTGATAAATCTGAAAATTTAATTTAACAAATTCTTATTAAGTTTAACATTTGTGATATTTAGTTTTAACCAATTTTGATTTAGTTTAACAATTGTGATAATTTAGTTTAACAAATTTTGATTTAGTTTAACAATTGTGATAAATATGATAATTTAGTTTAACAAATTTAACAAATTTGTAATTAAAATTTCAATTAATAGTCATCGGGTCACAGTGGAGGGAAAGGCAAGTCGATACCATTACACGCCTTCCGTTCTTTAGAGGATGATTCAACACCGCGTCATCCACGTAGACGGGGGATATCTGCTTCGGTCAGGAGGGAGAGAGAGGCATTACGTCGTCGTGAGGAGGATGATGATTCCTTCGATGATGAGCATGTGGACATTCCCGACGACGGTAGCGACGATGATGACCCGTATGAGTTAGAGCGCCCGGAGGTGGAGAGGCAGGGGGAGTATAGCAGAGGACGTGGTCGAGCGGGTAGTTCTACTTCCGCCGGATGGATGGTGCGGAAGGGTAGGGGTGGGAGGTTTACGACCGGGGATTCGAGCTCGTGCACTGTTGATCCCCGCGCTCAGAAGAAGAAGAGGGTCCAGGACGATTCTTGGATCGTGAGCAGTATGACGCCTGGTGGTCCTTTAGATGGGAGCGTCATTCCTAGTTTCTGGGGTCACATCGCTAGACGGATCTGGGACGGAGAGGATCAGAAGGTTCTGAAGTGCCATAATCGGCACAGAGCCTGTACAGCACTACAGGGTTGGCGGTCTACACTGAGTGCTGATATCAGAGAGGAGATTAGTGCCACGCATTTGGGGCACTTACCGTACAGCATGTTCCCTTATCTCGACATGCCTTTGATTTCTGCGTTTGTGGAGCGGTGGCAGCCTGACACCAACACTTTCCACATGCCTTTCGGAGAGATGACGATCATGCTTCACGATGTTTTCCAGATCCTGCGCATTCCTGTGGATGGTCGTCTGGTTAGTGCTCAGGGGTCGACGTCTGAGCTGAGGTGTTATGTGGCAGAGTTGCTTGGTGTCACACCTGATGGTCTGGCGAGAGATACAGCTTTATGGAGTGGTGGTGGTGTCGGCATCGACTCCCTTGAGGACCTATGCAGACGGGCACGACCTCCGCGGGCCGATGATACACAGTTGACAGCGTACCTATTCTTGATGCTCGGAGCCGTCTTGTTTGTCGACAAGAGTGGTTGTCGGATCAGACCACGCGATCTACTGGAGGCTAGGGACCCGGACACCGTTCGTGAGTACTCGTGGGGGTCAGCGACGTTGGCATACCTGTACCGGCAGCTTGGGATAGCTAGCCGTGCGGATTGTTCTGGGATTGCAGGTTGTCTTACGCTGTTGCAGGCGTGGATATACGAGTACTTTCCTGCATTCCGCCCGCATCGTGAGCGGAAGATTATCGACGAGGGTCATCCACGTTCGGGTATGTGGGCCGTCCGGAGCGAGGACAAGAGCGATGGACGATTGCGTTCCATCCGCGCACGGCTAGATCAGATGACTGCATCAGAGGTATCAAACTTTACACCATTTATTTAATTTTAAGATGTATTATTAATGGTCGACCTCGTAGCTTTGTTTTTTCTGCAGGCTCTCTCAAATTCGCATGTTCGGGGTGTAGCTGCTCGAATAAAACCCGAGAGGCAGATCGAATTACGGTGGGGTCACTTCCTGCAATCTCATCAACCAGGCTGCGAAAATGTTCGACGTCTTGAGCTGCCTGAGACACAAACTCTGCGTTCCCGGCTCCTTCCCCAATGACAAGTGTGTAGGATTTCATGTTTAATTATACATATATATTTTCGAAATTTTTATGTATAATAAGGATCAATTACAATTTTCTTTGATTTATTTCATGCATGCATCAGTTTGTTTTAACATCTAGTTTCAAAACTCTATTAAAACAAACAAGGGCTCCGAAATTCATACCTAGAAGTTCTCAAAAACTTCTTGAAGATTCGGAGACGTTGGGGATGCTTCTCGCCGCGCCGGATGCCTCCGAGTGTTCACCGAAACCCTAAACAAGGTTGGAGAGAAAGGAGCTAGCCAATCGATCTCCAAACAAGCTTAGAATCTAGCTACAAACCCCTTCCTTAGCCTCTGAGATTTCTCCTTCCAAAGACTTAGAAAACTAAGAGAATTTTCGTGGGATTTTGTGGTGAATTAAGAGAGAAAATAATTATTGAATTGTGTGTCACAATTAGGGAGAATAAGGACCTATTTATAGGTTCCAATCTTACTCTTAATCATGGCTATTCTTTAGCCACGTTTTTTTCTTTATATTTTCTCTCATAAATTAATTCCTTCATGTATTACATGCACCCACAAAACGTTTGACCAAGTTTGGAGCTAATCCAACCATCAATCAAATTAATCTCTTAATAATCAAAGGCAGAAAATCAATCGCTGTTCGGTTGACCGAGACCCATTCGGTTAACCGAATATGTCACGATTGGTTGACCGAGTACTAGACGGATGACCGATTCTTAAAGGGAAAAATTCTCCTTAACCGATCGGACGAATTCTCGTCTAAGACCGAGTGTCATTCGGTTAACCGAAAATATCGGAACTTAATATTATTCGGTCGACCGATTTTGGTTCGGTACACCGTACCAAAGTTCCAGGCACTTTGGTCAAGTTCGGTCAATCAATTACGATTATCCGTTCCACGTTCGGTTGACCGATCCATAGATCCTTCGGTCGACCGAACCTCAACGGATTACCGAACTTCTACCCGATTTTGTCTATTTCAAATTTTGGATTTATTTCCAACAAAATTTGAACTTGGGGGTTTTAGCAAATTCACAACTTATGCAATATATTATCCTATGCAACAATAAATTATTGCACCCCATAACATATGCATCTCATATGAATTTATCATGATTCTAATTATGTTATATATACAACATAATTGATTTTACTTGTTCACCACATGTGTCATATTTTCTATGAGAAACCCGACACATCATATGAACCAAAAATCAAGCTTCTTGTTTCACGGTTTTTGCGGTGTGACCTATGGGAGGATCTAAACTAAGTTGGCAGTGATATTAAGAGCTTAATATCACAAGCTATAAGCGGTATCTAGCTACACATTATAGCTCCCAATTAGTTAGATGTCTTAATTCCACTCGAACCAAAACCCAATCCATTTAGTGATGGAGTGCACCACTTGTGTCCGTCCCTTGCCTCATGATATTGAGAATACACACAAAGTAGTATTGTGTCATCTTTGTATTAGTATTCATTTCTTGATCTCTTTAAGCTAGTTATAAATATGTGACTTAACTCAAATCACATTGTGCACATTATAACTTTGCTTTATCAAGGGGCCCACTAATAGCATCACTCAATTAAGAGGGGCAATGATAATCTTTTGACTAACTATCTTCTCCAACAAAAGTTGTACTTAACCAACCAATGCCTTTACACTACACTGATCGATAGTTCAAGACACTGATCTAATTAAGTATTCCTTAAGTGATTAGATATAAGTCTCATATCAAAGGACCAAAGACACAGTAAAATATTAATGACACAGAAACACATTTCTATAATATTTTACTTATTAGGTCTATTCAGTATACAAAAGTAATATTTTCCTCTTTTGCATACCCGTGTTGTCACTCACTTGTAGAGCTACAATGATCTATGACCAACACGACAATCTTAACTCGGTAATTAATGTTCCATGTTAATTACCATGATTGCGAATATCTTTTGTTTTATGTAAACCAATATCTTTTACAGCTCTACGGTTAAGGACCAAGAGCATCTTCCTTAACACTTCCAAAAGACGAATAACATAAACAAGGAACAAAATGATTTCTCATTCAATTCATAATAATTGACATTTAAAAGTAAAACTTTTAGAACACATTCCCTTCAAAGTGTCCTCCAGAACGAATGAATCTGCTCTAAGTAAATTCCGTTGTCTGATACAAGACATCCGCGGATGGTACATGCGCAAGGTATCCCATGAGAAGTCAGAAAAGCGCACTCACAACGATATTCAACTTCATCATCTAACTCTTGCATTCTTTTCACCTCCTGACTCAGCAATTGCAAGCAGTGATGCGAAACTCGACCATTTATGTGACGATATAGAGCATGTCCGAAATTAGTCAAATTTCGCCGTCTCGAGTCTTCAAGAGCGTTTCGAATATTCGTCAGCTGCATTTCAATAGCCGCGTTGACGCGCTCGAAAAGAGTGTCCAGAGCTGCAGTCGATGTAGAAATCCACTTTTTTAGAGCCGAATGAGCACTTTCGACCCTACAATTCGTGGTGTTCCCAAAATGAAGGACTTTGTTCGTCCAATTCAGCACAAACTTTTCTTTATGCACCAACCACGTGGTGTCCAGATACTCCGTGATAGCCGGCCACGATCTATACAAATCTTTCAGAGCATACACAACTCTATCATACTCGGCTTCTGAAGTAGAAAGCATGATTTTCCTCCATCTTCCACGCCTCAAAGTCTCTGCCATCTGCTTATTTTTCCCGAATACGTGGTATGCGTAGTTCAATACGTCTTTGTTGATGTGCCATGTGCAGAGTAAATGAGCAGAGTCAGGAAATACCTCTCTCACTGGTCGCATAAGGCCTAACTCCCGGTCTGTTATTATTGCAGTCGGGCTGACAATCCCCAATAACAGATCTCGCAACTTCTCCATCACCCACAGATAACTGGAGTAAGTTTCATCCATCAAAATCGCATATCCAATAAGGAAATTCATGTTTGTTGGTGTGACCCCAATCATTTCGAACAAAGGCATCTTATACTTGTTCGTCTTGTAAGTCGAATCCATGCAGATAACGAAAGGATATGTCCGCAACAACTGGACTGACGTCGGATGTGCCAAAAAAGCGTGAGTGACGACATCAGTTTCTGGATCTGCCATAATCCAATGTAAGTACTCACACTGCACTGCTTGATAGAGAAACTGCTGGACGGGATTCCGGTCTTCAGATTTTGTCCTCCTCATGTAATCTCTGAAATTATAAATATGCCTTTGATTTGGATTGTCCTCCGGGAATTTTTCTTTTACTGCCTTCAAGATGTTCCGTGGTTTTGCTTGCGCCTTAGTCATATCACGAACAATCTTCTTCGCCCCAGAACTTAGACCACTAATTTGACGATGACCCTCTGGATAAACTGCCAGTCTGTGGTTGTGATGTCCGTGAGCACTATTAAAAACCACAACCCATCCATCACGATCTCGTCGCTCCACCACTTTTATTAAGAAACGGCAACCGCAACCCTTTCTTTTGGTGTTTCTTCGAAGTGCAGTATCCATATCTCGAGACTCCATTTGATTTCGCCGGTCGCATCTCAAATAACAATCCATCCGACTATCTGATCTTGTTTTGTACGACGACACGACCAAAAAAAACCCAGCTCCGATAGCTACTTGTTTGGCCCATTTACATGTTTCATCGATTGTTTCAAAGATTTGTGTAGTTTGAAATAACTCACTGTAATCCACTCCATCACCACCGAAATCTTCTAACGGAACCTACAAAAATAAAATCGAAATTAAAAAAATCAAAAAAATTCGGGCGTCTGTATTAAACGCCTACCCCATGGGGGGGCGTCTGAGTTAAACGCCCTTCCCATGGGTGAGGCGTCTGCGTAGGACGCCTGACCCTAGGGAAGGGCGTCTACTACAGACGCCTTACCCAAGGGGAGGACGTCTACATAAGACGCCTCTCCCATTGCGTAGGCGTCTGCGTTAGACGCCTCGGCCAAGGGGAGGACGTCCTACGCAGACGCCCTCACCTTGGGGGAGGCGTCTAATGCAGACGCCCGGCCCAAAATTTGCCCCGCGCCAGGCTTACCTCACCGGATGCATCACCCTCGCCAGACATTTTCGTGGTGTTTTTACTGATAAATTATGAATATACAAGACCGTATGCCTAATTTATAGACACGGGACGATATGGGTATTAAATATATTGTTAAGGGCACTTTGGTAATTTCAATGGGCAATTTAAGTAATTTTTGGGCGACGTTTAGTAGTTCCCTTTTTTAAAGTATATATCTGAAAACTTCTATTTTTACGGATCAATTTAAGTACGCTCTCGATATGTTCGGACCACTATTAAAAATCTTATTCTACTCTCTCCACTTTTTGTATGTTATTTCATTTAGATTGTCCTACATTTCCTTTAGGAATTTCACTGTTATTTTCTAGACTCCTAACTTAATTCGTGTTGGTCTTCAACATTAATGAAACATGTAATATTGTTCGAGAATGAAATCTTAATAATTAAATTGCAATATTCATGGTTTGTGAACACACATTTGCAAAAACTTGTTGAAAAAATAATTTCAAATTCAAATACATAGTTTTTTAGATGGATTAGATATTCATTTCTATAAGTTAAAACGCAAACCCTCTATCTGTATTACACATTGAAACTAATGCTAAGTATTTTTATACATTAAGATTCACATTTATTTTGACGTACCAAACATTGATTTATATACTTTTGACTTTTTTTAATATAAAACTTGTACAGAAGAGTTTTAATTTGAAAATATTGATTTTTAGATAATCAGAGGTTGAATTTCATGGTTTAAAACATATAAATAGATGTGTGGTCATGGTGATGGTCTCAGTTATTGGATGTGGGAATGTGTTGAAGGGAATTAGTGTTCTAAAAGTAATCTTTTATATGTTTATTATTATGATTTGAATGTATAAACATTTTGTTTCTTGATTAATGTATTCGTCTTTAAGAAATATTAAAAAAAGATGTTCTTGTACTAAACGTAGAGCTTTAAAAGATAATGGTTTACACAAATCGAAATTAATTCACAATCATTGTGATTAACATGGAATATTAATCACCAAGGTAAAATTATCATGTTGGTTAAAGGATATTGTAACTCTACAAGTATTTTGACAACATGAGTATATGAAATATAAAATGATTCATTAAGATACGAGACTTATATCTTTTTACATGAGAATTGTATGATTTGATTATTATTAAAAACTATCATTAAGTATAATGATAAATATAATAGTTGATTAAATATAACTTATACTAGAAAAGATGATATGTCAAAAAATTGTCATTGTCTATCTTGACTTGAATAATGATATTGATAGACCCCTTGATAAAACAAAGTTATAATATGCACAATATGAACTTATTTATAGTTACATATTTATAATTAGCTTAAGAGATCAATGAAAGAATATATAATACAGAGATGACACATTTATTTTGTATAATATTCATAATATCATTAGGCAACTGATAGACACAAGTGATATTACTTATATAACTAATTATATCGTATTCTGTTCGAGTTAACAAAATATATTTGTTATTTAGGTAACTATAATGTGTAGTTAGATGTTGCATATAGTTTATGATATCAAATATTTCATATCATTGCAACATAACTTATATCATGCTATAGGGCACACCACAAAACTGAAAACACAAGAGATGTGATTTTTTTATTTTTATATGATGTATTAAGTTTGATTTGTTATGAAATAATATACATGTGGTAAATAATAAAATCAATATGTCGTAATAACAACATTGTTAAAATAACAAATAAATTCGTATAGGATGTATCTATTATGAGGTATAATGTTTTAACATTATATATGATAATATATTACATAATATAATGTGATCCACAACATTATAACATATGAATTTGCTAAAACCAAAAGGTTCAATTTTTGTTGGATATTAATCTAAAATTTGCCAACGTTTTGTATATATTAATAAGAGTTTTTTATTGATTAATGACTGTATTTAATCCACATTGGTCAAACGTAGTTATGTGATGGTGATGTGGAGAAATAAACAAGAGATCATGTGCAAAATGGTTTGCACATGATATGGCTTAGTTGAGTGATTAACAACGGATCATGTGTAAGTAGTTTATCCATGATGTGAGTTTGATGATGTCCTATAAATAAGTTCATCTTCCATTTCTTTGTTTAATTAATGCAAAGTTTCTCCTCTTCATATATTCTCTATCATTTCATCTGAAAATTCTTCTTATTAATTGAGTGCTAGAGAGATTAAATTTTTATTAACTAAATTATAACATTGAATTACAGATTGATTGACTAGTTTTGATATCTATAATCTTGTTTAGAGTTTGATGAACATTTGGAGGTAATTCCAAAACAATCTGACGTGTTGCCCGACTTCTGATTGGCAAAAGATTTTATAATCCTTAAGTACGATCTAATATATGTATTTCAATATTAATTAGTATACAATATATATTGAAATATAATTATGAAGTTTTGTATAATTTTTTTGAAAAATATGAAAATCATTCTAATTTTATGGAAAATTATATGTATGTATATATATATATATATATATATATATATATATATATATATATATATACAGAAATATTACAATGAGACCAGGTCTCATTGTAAAAAAATGAGACCCCCTATTTTCCTCCCTCAGATCTAGATCTAACGGTTGGTTTATCTAACATTCAATTTATACAACCAAAGGGTAATACAGTAATCACACACACCACACCGTTTCTCCCCATTTCTAACACCTCAACCATCCTAACTCTCTCGACCACCCTCACCTCCCTGTCCTTCACCTTCCCCACTACCCTGGACCTCTACGCCTGGCCGATGATCACCTGCTCCGGCGACCGGATCACTGCCATCCAGCTCGACAACCCCTCCTTATCCAGCACTCTCCCGTCCCTCTCCAACCTCACTTACCTCACCCACCTCGAGCTCCAGGAGAACCTCCTCTTCGGGCCCCTCCCGGACCTCTCCGGGCTGAAGTCCCTCCATGACCTCCTTCTACACGGAAACCACTTTTCCTCCATTCCCAGTGGCTTCTTCGGAGGCATTTCCTCTCTCCTGGCTTCTTCGGAGAATTTATCTTAGCTATTCATTGTGTTGACCCAATTCAGTGTGTGTGGATTGCACAGTACCACTACCGCCATCATCATCTCTTTTGTCTCCCCTGTTCCAACACTTTCATCACTTTCACCAAACACAACACCATGCCGGAAAACGGCGGCGTGGACGACGACGACGAGAGGGAAGAATCCGAATTGGACTCGGGAGAGGAAGAGGAGGGAGTAGCGGAGGAAGAGGAGGAGCCGAGGTTGAAGTACCAGAGGATGGGAGGGAGCATACCTTCGCTCCTCTCCACCGACGCCGCCTCCTCCATCTCCGTAGCCGAGAGGATGATCACTCTCGGCACACACGACAACACCGTCCACATACTCGATTTCCAAGGAAATCAGGTAACCTTTCGATCTCCGTTTCTTCGGTTCGATTTCGTGGATTTGTGGAGCTGAAACGCTTTTTTGATCATTGAGTTTGTAATTTCAGAAAGTGGACTTCGTTTTGGCTTAATTTTGTAATTTCCTCCCCTGGTTGATTCAGTAGGCAACAAAGTAGCACAACTTTGCTTTTTGTTGATTATTATATGTTGGCTTTTTGGCCTTAATCTATGTTTTGATGATTTAATTAACCTAATCTTAATTATGATGATGTAGAGTAGCACACATATTGCATTGCATGTATATTGTATTGTGCTAACCTCTACAGGTGATCAAGACTCAAGAAAGAAGGAAATGAAGTCAAGACATGTAATTAAAGCTAAATCGAAGACATGTAATGTTGATTTATTTTGAGTCTTAGGAACATGTGTAAATTGAGCATACAAGAGTTAAAAACCAATCACATACACAATAGGTTCCCTATAGAAGTCACACACGAAATTTCACATTATTTGGACTTCAATAGATCACCCAAACTTAGACCGGAAAAACACAAAACCTGAACCCTAACTGTCTGCCCACATTCGGTCGACCGCAACATGCCGTTCGGTCGACCGGATGATCAAGTAATCCAATTTGTGTTTTCCTGCCTAGTTTCGGTCGACCGCACCATATCTTTCGGTCGACCGTTTGAACTTACTGTTCCGACCGTTATTCTTGTCGTATATGCCCAACGGTCGTATTCGTATTAAAACTATATACACCTCCATATACTTAACCAAACGGTCGAACCATGTGCCAAGTTCGGTCGACCGTTTAACCTTGTCAAAATCCCCTGCTATCGGTCAACACAATTTCGGTCGACCGATCCAATTTTCCCTCTACCGAAACGCTTGTTCGGTCGACCGGTAATCTTGTTTGGTCGACCGTTTTCTTAATTGACTTAAGTGTTCAGTCGACCGATTCATATTTCGGTCGACCGTATCCCTATCGAACCCAAGCGTTCGGTCGACCGTTGCACCTTTTCGGTCGACCGTTTCTGGACAGATTTGCAGCCCGATTTTCTGCTTTGTGTTCTTTGCACAATATCCAACCAAATCTTGTCCCAACGGATCTATTCTCTCTAATGCTTATAAATAGAGTTGTAAAACACATTTTAACACAACTCTCCCACTACAAACTTGCCCCAAACATTAGAGAGAAATCAAAACACTCAAAGCTTCAAACCTCACACACTTAGTGATCAATTCCTTCATCCTACTCAAGTGTGCTCAAAGTTTAGAGAGTGTTGTTCCACTCAAGGTTACAATTGTTGTCAAAGAAAGTAAAGGCTCCGGTGAAAGCCCGAAGCATCCTTCTCGGATTGTGAGAAGAAGATTCCAAGCTCGGCGAGGGTTGTTCGCGAGTTTGACGGTTGTAAGGCGTTGTCTCCCGGCCCGGAACGGGGAGCGGATAGTGAAGTCGTAGGCGGAGCTCGGTGATCCGAGCGGAGCTTGCAAGAGAGGATTAGGACCCGGGTGGGGTGCCGAACCTCTATAAAAATCGACCCGACTTCTTGTGGTTTGCATATTTCCTACACTTGCTTGTTTTGTTTTAAATTTCCGCTGCGCATATCGATTGCTTAAACAAGTAGGTGATTAGATTAAAAAGTGATTAGTGGACCCATAACCCATCCGATCCAACATTTGGTATCAGAGCCTTGTTAGCTAAATTCTATACTTAATCGTATTTTTAGCATGGCTAGCACATCTAATCATGTAGAAGGATTATGCACCACTAGACCTCCTTTGCTTAATGGGTCAAATTATGATTATTGGAAGAATAGGATGAAGATTTTCCTAATTTCTAATGACCTTAAGTATTGGATGTTTCTACAAAATCCATACACACCACCAAATGAAGATGAATTAGATTCACTCACTAGGCCCAAAATGAAAGAAGTTGAGATGAACTCAAAAATCATGAACATTCTATATTGTGGGCTAAATGAGGGTGAATATAATAGGATTAGAGGGTGTGTTAGTGCACATGAGATATGGCATAGACTTCAAATGCACCATGAGGGGGATAGTAAAACTAAGGAAACACGCATTAGTCTCCTCATGCATAAATATGAGATTTTTTCTATGCAAATCGGTGAAAACATAAGCGAAATGAACACTCGCTTCACCGATATCACTAACTCTCTTTTGGTTCTTGGAAGAAAAATCAATGAAGGAGAGATGACAAGGAAGTTCCTCCGGTCACTTAGCATCGATTGGGAAGATAAGGTCGTCGCAATTGAAGAGGCGCATGATCTCTCTAAATTAAAGATGGAGGAGCTCATTGGAAACTTGATGGCTTATGAACTTCAAATCAACCATCGGAAGGAGAAGGAAGCCACCAAGAACAAATTCACCTTGGGATTACATGCAAATATTGACCAACCAAGGAGGAGTGTAGAAGATGAGGACATTGAAGTCCTAGCAAAAGACTTCTTCAAATACCTCAAGAAGGACAAAGAAGAAAAGAATGAAAGAAGAGGTAGAAGAAGTGAGAAAAGAGAAAAAGAAAAAGAGAGGGAGGAGAGTGGAAATGAGAGAAGAGAAGGGGAGAAGAAAAAGGAGAGAAGAGAGAGGAGAAAAGAAAAGGAGAAGAGCAAGAGAAAAGAAAGGAAGGAGGAAGCACACAAGGCTACATGGGATAATTCTTCATCACCATCTTCATCGTCGTCTTCCTTGCAAAGTAGAAGAGAAGTGGCTCACTCATGCTTCATGGCTATTGAAGATCAAAGTGAGGTAGATTCTAACTCTTGTTCTAGTAATTCATGCTCAACTAAGTCATATTATAGTAATAGCTCACATTCTAGTGTTAATGAAGAAACTTATACACATGATGAGCTTCAAAATGCATTTCATGACTTAGTTAAACAATATGAGATCATTTGTGATAAAAACAAAAATGCTAGAAAGTTAATCAAAGATCTCCAAAGCCAAATTGAAACATGCATGAATGAGAAGAATGAGGTGATTGCTAAATTTGAAAAGAATGCATCAAATCTTGAAAAATTAAGAGCAACACCAATAGATTGTGATCAACTAAATCTTCAAGCCTCTAACTTGCAATTAAGAAAAGATTTAGAAAGATTCACTAATGGAACTCATATGCTTAACATGCTATTAGGTAGTCAAAGGCAATCTTTGCAAAAACATGGTTTAGGTTACAATTTTAAATTGAAAAACCATGTATCTCACACTACTCTAAATGGTAAGCATATGTTCATTAACCATAGTTCCTCAAGTGTGTGGGCACCCAAAACCAAAATGGTTTGGATCCCAAAAGCTAATGTTCAAGGACCCAAAGTTGTTTGGGTACCCAAATCTACTATTGTAGGAGCTTGAGGAGGAGATTGGTGGTGACCGGGTGAGCTCAAGAGTCAAATTCAAATCCGGTTGCATCACCAAATGAGATTGGAGCTAAATTCGAATTCAACATTGGTATAAATTCTTATCTATTCAATTGATGTTAAATTAGCTCTAATCTAGCTTCATATGCTTAATTGACATATCATATAGTTTAATTCATTGCAAATCATAAACTTCAATTCATTGAAAATCATTTATCCCTATTCATTGCAAATCATTTATCACATCCATTGATTCTAAATGTCATATTTTAAATGGATGTTAGAATAAGGCTTAAGTTGAAACTTAAATGAACTTAACTTGAATCATACTCATTGTTTCCATTTAGCCTTATTGATAGGGGGAGCTTAAATGTTATATCTTTTATTAGAGTAATGAAGTGCAAAATTTAGGGGGAGCAACTTCATTACAAGACATCCAAATTCTATGCTTAAAGTCTTAAATAATTATTATTTTTGATGGATGTCAAAGGGGGAGAGATAATTAAGGGGGTAACTTGGAATTTGGCATAAAATTAAACAAAAACTATGCATATCCATAGGGGGAGCATTAATATGCATAGTTTACATATACAAATTCCATGTATTTAGATAGAATTAAGATATAGGTTGCCATCATCAAAAAGGGGGAGATTGTTGGCTTTTTGGCCTTAATCTATGTTTTGATGATTTAATTAACCTAATCTTAATTATGATGATGTAGAGTAGCACACATATTGCATTGCATGTATATTGTATTGTGCTAACCTCTACAGGTGATCAAGACTCAAGAAAGAAGGAAATGAAGTCAAGACATGTAATTAAAGCTAAATCGAAGACATGTAATGTTGATTTATTTTGAGTCTTAGGAACATGTGTAAATTGAGCATACAAGAGTTAAAAACCAATCACATACACAATAGGTTCCCTATAGAAGTCACACACGAAATTTCACATTATTTGGACTTCAATAGATCACCCAAACTTAGACCGGAAAAACACAAAACCTGAACCCTAACTGTCTGCCCACATTCGGTCGACCGCAACATGCCGTTCGGTCGACCGGATGATCAAGTAATCCAATTTGTGTTTTCCTGCCTAGTTTCGGTCGACCGCACCATATCTTTCGGTCGACCGTTTGAACTTACTGTTCCGACCGTTATTCTTGTCGTATATGCCCAACGGTCGTATTCGTATTAAAACTATATACACCTCCATATACTTAACCAAACGGTCGAACCATGTGCCAAGTTCGGTCGACCGTTTAACCTTGTCAAAATCCCCTGCTATCGGTCAACACAATTTCGGTCGACCGATCCAATTTTCCCTCTACCGAAACGCTTGTTCGGTCGACCGGTAATCTTGTTTGGTCGACCGTTTTCTTAATTGACTTAAGTGTTCAGTCGACCGATTCATATTTCGGTCGACCGTATCCCTATCGAACCCAAGCGTTCGGTCGACCGTTGCACCTTTTCGGTCGACCGTTTCTGGACAGATTTGCAGCCCGATTTTCTGCTTTGTGTTCTTTGCACAATATCCAACCAAATCTTGTCCCAACGGATCTATTCTCTCTAATGCTTATAAATAGAGTTGTAAAACACATTTTAACACAACTCTCCCACTACAAACTTGCCCCAAACATTAGAGAGAAATCAAAACACTCAAAGCTTCAAACCTCACACACTTAGTGATCAATTCCTTCATCCTACTCAAGTGTGCTCAAAGTTTAGAGAGTGTTGTTCCACTCAAGGTTACAATTGTTGTCAAAGAAAGTAAAGGCTCCGGTGAAAGCCCGAAGCATCCTTCTCGGATTGTGAGAAGAAGATTCCAAGCTCGGCGAGGGTTGTTCGCGAGTTTGACGGTTGTAAGGCGTTGTCTCCCGGCCCGGAACGGGGAGCGGATAGTGAAGTCGTAGGCGGAGCTCGGTGATCCGAGCGGAGCTTGCAAGAGAGGATTAGGACCCGGGTGGGGTGCCGAACCTCTATAAAAATCGACCCGACTTCTTGTGGTTTGCATATTTCCTACACTTGCTTGTTTTGTTTTAAATTTCCGCTGCGCATATCGATTGCTTAAACAAGTAGGTGATTAGATTAAAAAGTGATTAGTGGACCCATAACCCATCCGATCCAACATTATATAGCTGATTGCAAGTTTTTTGTTTGATTGAATTGGTCTGTAGTTTGCAATTTCTTCGTACTCAGCAGATTAAAAATCAGGTTCAGTGTATCTGAGGCAATTATTATTAGCCAATGAGATTGTGGGTGATCTTTGCACATTAGGTCCTAATCCTAGAAACAAAATGTTTTTCGAATTCACTCTAGGATGGTTCCTCCATGGTCAGGGAGTTTTCTTTTATGCTCCTACACTGATGTTCCTCCATTTCCACCAAAAGTAGAACAAGTCTGTTCTTCAACCACTCACTGTTGTTATAGTTGCTGATTTTGACTTTTATTCTCGTTTTGGTGGATTTTGGTTTTAGTTGGTGGTTTGTTGTGCTGGTGTTTGAAAAAGAAAATTCTTGCTGTAATGGGGAATTGAATATGTTGCATTCCATTTCAATGCATGATAAGGTGATCAACTATATTTGACTGTTATCTTGTGTTTTTTATGGCTCTTGTTCCTATATATTTTTGGTTGAATTTGCGTAACTTGATCCATGCATACATGACAACAAATCTGGTGGCTAGAAAGCATCTTGAGTTTTTCACTGAATTTTGAGCTTAAACTTCATTTCAATCAAAAGAAGCATGAATTATTTCTAAGAAATGTTGTCAAAAGCTATGTCTTAAAGTCAAGGTTTTACCATCCAAATGGGAAAAGACCCAGCAAAACAAGTCCTAGTGTGACGATTGGATTACAGGAATCAAAATTTTACTTTTCAAAACAAGGATTAGCAAGGAGTACGATGATGGATTTTCTTTACTATATTTTTTATTTCTCTCTTAGGTTTTATATATAACAAACCTAAGAGAGAAATGAAATATAGTAAAGAAAATCCATCATCGTAATCCTTCTGCAGTTGGCCTGTCTTTATTATGTAAATTTTTATATATTTCACAAGATACCCTAGAAAGAATTAAGCAAGAAGAATACGTTTTGGTGCGGATTTGGATGGTTTTGGGGGTTTCGGAAATGAATCTGGTAATGATGATGTTGTTTTCGGTGTATTAAGTGTTGAATGTGGTGCATTTGTGGGATTTTTGTTTTTTTATGTGCTAATTTGTTGTTTTGCAGGAGAAATTGAATATAAAAAATAACACTTGAAAACAAAAGGTTATTCTTCCATTAAGGTTTATAAACTTTTTCACAAACAATGGTTCATGCTTAAATTATCATTCTTATCCCTAACTATGAAGGTTTTTTGCAGAAAACAGAGAAAGTCAAAACTGAGAGGAAAAAAAGAATTCAGCCTATCCTCTTGGCAACAGTTTGTTATTCTTGTTGCTTGCTAACCATTTCTACATGTGTTGTAATTATTTTTAAACTAGGCATTTTTCTGTGTAAAGTACTATACTTGTGTAATAAGTTATATAAATTTCATACTTTTGTTTATAATTGTATTTGCTGCTATGATATATAAAGTAATGTATTTTCTGTTATGCTTGTGTATTATGATTATATTTGGTTATTTAATAAACTTTTATGCTTGCGTATTGAACAAGGTATCTGTGTATTAGAATTGGATTGTTGTGTAATATACGAATATGCTTTTGTACTAAACTAGTGATATATTTAAATTTGCTATGTTTGTCTAGCAGGATTGTATTATAGATATGTGCGTTCGATACACAACATTATAAGTTTAATACATAACTATATGTGTGTTCGATACATAACATTATAAGTTTAATACATAACTATATGCTTTCAATACACAATTGTATCTTTTTTATTACACAACGGCTACTTCTCTTAAGTTTAATATACAATCCCATCATCCCAACTACTCCATCCGAAATGAACCACACTTAAACCCCACTTCTCCCAAACATGATGGACCGACCAACTCGTACCTATACAGAGCGTAATCTCGATGACTCAACCCATGCTGCATCTGCACGGACTTCAAAAGCTGCAAAATTGAAAGAAAAAACCAAAAAGATCAAATCTGTATACACACAGAGGGAGAGAGGAATTTCTCATGAGTTTTTGTGTTTTTTTAATAACTTAATTTAATATGCTAGTAGCTTTCTATGTAGCAACTTAGAATGTGATTAGCTAATTTGGGAGTGTCATGTTGCTTTTCAAATTTGAGTAGCAATTGCTATCATGGTTTCACTACACTAGTGTTTTATGTTTTCAACACCGTGATTGTCACACCTTTTAAGTGAAGTTTAGGCTTCAAAATATGGTTATTTTATATATAAGTTCAAGAACTCTTAATTTATAAAAATTATTATTAAAATACACAATTGCATTATAAGTTGAATATAATATTGTTTAGTATGATTTAGCTTGTCTATTGGATATTTTAGTTAGAGAACATTTTGGAAAAAAATATTATTAAAATACATAACTGTATTATAAGTTTAATATACACAACTTTAAATGTTTAATATACATTTACATAATTACAATACGCAACCACATCACTTTCGTAAATAAATCTTCCAGTGAATACACATCTATATGCGTTCAATACACAACAGAATACATTTAATACAGTTGGTTGTCGTCGGAGAGGAAGAACTGAGCAACATATGATTCTAAAAGAGATACGTACATAAACATGAATTGCTGATCCTTGTTGAGGAAAGAAAGTAGACGGAGGGTTCATGTTGTTGTGCATGATATGGGAGTTAAGGCATTGATTGGTGTTGGGGGAGGGGGGAAATGTTTGATTTTGTATATTTTTGTGATCAGACAAATAAATAAATAATTGAAGTCAACCTCCAGTGAATACACATCTATGTGATTTCAATACACAACAATATATGTTTAATACACCAATATCTCATTTCAATACACAACAATATCATTTTATTACACAAGTTCTCCAGAACGTATAACCAGATCTGAACACTACACCTGACAATGACTAAATTACTATAGCAAAGCATATTTTTATATAAGAAAGAGAGAAAGAGGAAAGAGAGATGTCGGAGATAAAAATGACATGGAGCACTCTACAAAACTGCATCATTTTCTTAAATAAAACTTCCAGTGAATACACATCTATATGATTTCAATACACAACAATACATGTTTAATACACCAATATATCATTTCCATACACAATGGTATCATTTTATTACACAAGTTCTCTTGAACGTATAACCAGATCTGAACACTACACATGATAATGACTAAATTACTATAGCATGACATATTTTTATATAAGAAATAGAGAGAGAGAGGAAAGAGAGAGGTTGGAGATAAAAATGACATGGAGCATTCTACAAAACTGTATCGTTTTCTTAAATAAAACTTCCAGTGAATACACATCTATATGCGTTTAATACACAACAGTATACGTTTAATACATCAATATTTCATTTCAATACACAACGATATCATTTTATTACACAAGTTCTCCGGAACGTATAACTGGATCTGAACACTACACATAACGGAAATATGTATTAGAAAAAAATGATTTTTCGTAGAATCATGCAAGTCTACAAACTTGAAGGTGGCGACGATTATCTCACAAATCTATAGATCTAAAAATGGTTTTTCCGAACTATAGTCCGTAACAAGTTGGATATAACTACCTTTCTCGTTTTTAGGCATAAAAAAGAATCTTTGAAAGGAACAAAAACGGAGCTAAATTGCGATTAGAGAACAAATCTATTTTTTATTTTCCTAGAAAAAATGGAATTTGGAGTCCATATTGGAGGGAATGCGAGAAAGAGTAATAATCTGTAAGTGGTAAAAGGAATATTACGAAAATTGGATTTGGATTTGGAAAAAAGACAACGAGATCGGAGATCGGAAGGAAACGTGCCAACTCCGACATATTTTGGAAGGTTGTTGGAGGCATCACACGTGGTTGGGTGCGATTGGAAAGGACCGAAGGAGGGGAGGAAGAAGGAGGACGTGATGGGTTACGATGGGAAGGAAAGAAGGAACGAAGGAGGGGAGGAAGTAGGAGACGGGGAGATTACGAAATTATCTTTTTCATCTTTCACCGTTAGATTTGATCTTGATGGTGTATGCTTGTGGTCTCATTATATTAAATTAAGACCTGGTCTCATTCTAATACCACCCTATATATATATATATATATATATATATATATATATATATATATATATATATATATATATATATGAGACACGAAATTCAACATGGGTGTGTTGATCAAGGAGGTGGATGTATTGGTGGTCATCACGGTGGAAGTGATCATGGTCGTAGGGCCAGCAACGAAGTTGGTGGTGGCGTACCTGGTTGCAATAATTGTCGCCATGATAGTAATGCGATGGTAGCGACGGAGGTTGTATCAATCAACAATTATTTCAGTTTCTTGTTTGGTATTACTTATTTTTTAGTAAAATCCTAAATACGTAATCACATAATATTGTTTATTTGTTGTTGATCGTGACTAATTCAAGATATGAAACTTGGGTATACCTACCCCTCCAAAAAAGAAGGTATTTTCCTGTTTAAAATATTTTTTTAAAGAGTCAGGTGTCGCTTTGTTTGACGTAAAAGAGTTGGTTTCTGAAAAAATTGTAGTTTCAATCCTCCTGTTCTTGTATTTTTGGTTTAGGAACATCAACTATCATTTTCACTTCCTTTTAGATTTGAAAAATTACAATTTTTCCTGGTAAAACTAAAGATATATTTCAAATCTTCTATTTTTATCGATTAATTTAGGTACAAAATTCGATATATTTAAAAACATAACCATATATCTTTATCACGCACTGATATTCTTATAATAACACACTAAAACTAATAAATTGTACATTTTTATGATATGATTAGTACTTTGAAACTTTAAACTTGACATTTATTTTCACGTAGCAACCATTGATTAATATGCTTCGATTTTTTAATATAAATCGTGTAAAAAGGAGTTTTAATTTTTAAAACATTAATTTTTACATTATTAGACAATGGTTTATATGGTTTAAAACATATAAATAGATGTGTGGCAGTGATCAAAGTTATTGATTTTGAAATGATGTTTGCAGTTGTGGTGGTTAACGTCGTAATGGTGGTGATGGTAGTCAATATCGTGGTGATTAATGATTATCGTGTTGATGTTTGTGGCGATAATGGAGGTGGAGGTAGTGGCGATCGTCGTGACGAAAGTAGTCGAGGTCATAAGGAAAGTGATAGTGGTTGCCATGATTGTGGTGCTGGTCATTGCCATGTTAATTGAACGACGGTAACATAGGTGGTCATTGTTGGCTTTTTGGCCTTAATCCATATTTTGATGATGTAATTCAACCTAATCTTAATTAGGACATGTAGATTAGCACATGTAGTATAATGGTATATATGTTGTATTGTGCTAACATCTACAGGTGATCAAGACTCAAGAAAGAAGAAAAATCAAGTCAAGACATGTAATTAAGCTGGATTGAAGACATGTATTTTACTTTTCTTTGAGTCTTAGGAACAAATATGAATTGAGCATAACTTAAGCTAATATCCATGCATTCACACACTAGGTTCCTTAGAGAAGTCACACACAAAATTTCAGATCAATCGGACTTCGATAGGTCATCCAAAACATAGTCGGAAAATCACTAAAACTAAACCTTAAATCCTGTCCGAAAACGTTCGACCGATTGGATCTTTTGTTCGACCGGTTTCAGTAAATTTAGAGTTTTTACATGACCATTTTGTTCGACCGAACCATCCATTTGTTCAACCGATCCATTAGTTTTTGTAAGGTTTTGTTCGACCGGTTCAACTTTAGGTCGACCGGTTGGAGACAGTTTTTGCTGAATTTGAATTCTGTTTATTGTATCTCTTACACAAATCAATCAAATCTTTCCCCAACGGCTAGGAATCTCTTAGACCTTATAAATATAGGTTCACACTTAGTTTTCCACAAGATTTTCACAACTCCAAAAGTGTCAAACTTATAGTGAGATTTTCCACAACCTCAAAGCTCCAAATTAGTCATCCAAAGCCTAATTTCCACATCCTTCATCAATCATCATACTAGCAATTGTTGTGCTCAATTAGAGAGTGAGTTCCACTCAAGTTACCATTGTTGTAAAGTGAGCAAGGGTCTTGGTGAAAGCCCAAGACAAAGAAGCAAGGATTTCGGTGAAAGCCCGAAGTGATTCTCTCGGTTTGTGAGAGGTGGTGCCAAGCTCGGCGAGGGTTGTTCGCGAGCTTGAAGACTTGTAAAAGGCGTTGCTCCCGGCCCGGAACGGGGAGGCATAGTGAAGACGCAAGAGGAGCTCGAACGGAGATTCGAGAGGGGCTTGCAAGAGAGGACGTAGGCGCGGCCGAACCTCTGTAAATCCGTCGCGTCTTTGTGTGGTTTGCATTGTCTTTCTTTCTCTACTTGTTTGTTTATTCCGCTGCGCATTTGATTGCTTAATCAAGTAGAGAATTGTGGATTAGCTTAAAAAGTGATTAGTGGACCCATAACCCACACGATCCTACCTACAGTCATGACGGTGGTGGCAACACTGGCGGGTTTTTTGACAGTTAGGGTCATGACAAAGTAGTGGTGATACAAAGATAACTTAAAAGAGTAAAGTATAGATTTTAAAAATAAGTTTAACAAAAATCAAAGCTGGGAGGACTAACCTATAATTTTCGTTAAAATGACAGTATTGTTCCGGTGACTAATCCGAGCCAGCCACGTGGCCACGCGTATAAACGCGCGTAGCGACGCGCGTGGTTGTCACATGAATCAATAACTCGTCGACAGAATTCGAACTTGGGGATTTGCCCAAATCACGCATTAACTTCATCATTTAACCTCGGCTTAAGCGACGGTCAAACCATCCTTGTACCAATATAGACATATAATCAATATTATTAAATAATAGATTAAAACGTATAGTTGACTTGATTTGTAGGATTGTCTTTTCCTCTATTTTCCTCACTCTTTCATTCTTCTTCTTCTTCTTCTTGTGATTACTTTCCTCAAAACATGACATCTCGATGCGTATTATATATTCTCGTGCTTGCAATTGCAATTGCAATATTCGGCATGCTTGTTGGTTCCATTTTGCTTCTCCAATCGTCGTTTCCCTATGGTATCTTTCCTTATAAGTGATTTTTCTCTTGCTATGGTGATTTTTTTTCCGATTGAAGAAAGTAGAATTTTCTTGGCTTTGTTCATGGCATCTTTGTAGGTTGTTTGCATGCCTAGGTAATTACACTGTTATTTGAAATGATATTTTGTTTGTCATTTTTTTATCTGAATTTGATAGATGCAAAAATTGGATACTGGAATTTTGATGGCTCCGAAACATTAAAAACAAACAAGAAACACGATTTTTGCGAATATATTACAGAACAAGCGCAATCTGAAAAGAAATAAAAAATGAGTTTTAAATGGGAAAAACGAAGAACTAGAATTGGTAGATTAAAAAAGTTATAGATTATTCTCAAAGTTAGCAAGAGTTGACTTAATGCCTGATTTATAATTATATTTCGAGCTCCACATGAAACTCCACAGTTCAAAGAAATCCGAGCATTGAATTGTTGTTAGTTTAAGCAGACATAATATAATAACATTTTTAAAACATCAATCGGGAAGACTGACACAAGTACAACGTCAGTAAGTTTTTCTAAATACGTATTTTCTTTAGATGGGAAAAAGTTTTGATCCTTCCTTTCTGGAAACAGAGTTTTTTTGTTTTTTCATAAAGAGATCACAACACATTTTAGATTCGACAAAAAAAAAATCGAATTGATGATGTGTGGTGAGGTTCGAAGATTTGAATTCGTTAATATTTTGCGAAAATTATTTGTTGATCCTTATGTTTCAGTGAACTTTTGTTCTTCTTTGGCAGCCTCAAGAGATCAAAGTTTGAACTTAAACAACAATACTAAAACGGCAACAAAAGAGAACATTACCCACAAATTGGAGAATCCAATCTATTGCGACAGAAATTCGAGCTACAAAAGTGATGTCTGCTTCATGCGAGGAGACGTGAGAATCGATTCCTTGTCCTCTACTATAAGTGTGGTTCTGCATGACTCCTACTACAGCAAAGACATTTTGGGCACCGAAGAGTTGATTCGTCCATACCCTCGGAAGTGGGAGACAGGAATAATGGCAACAGTGGAAGAGTTGAAGCTTGTTAACATGCTTGCACATGAAGGTGGAGGACCGATATGCGACGTAAGACATAATGTCCCTGCGGTCGTGTTCTACGCCGGAGGTTACACCGGGAACCTCTACCACGAGTTCAACGATGGCATTGTTCCGCTTTACATAACGTCCCAACATTTCAACAAGAAGGTGTCCCGTAAGAATTGACCTCCATGCATTTCTGATTCAATATCGCGTCACTTCATGATTTTCACTTATGGCTGTGGTTAAGAAACATAAACATTTCTTGTCTTTTCAAAAAATGTTCTAATTGCGTTAGCAGCATAACTGATAATTACAACAATTTGGTTATGTCGTAGTGCACAACTCTTGGACGAATATACTTATCAGCACAATTTCACGAAAGTTTGGGAACTCTAAGTTTGATGGTGTTTGTTTTTCTTCTTCTATTTTTTAGTCTAAGGTTAGTTTTAAATCGTATGTTAATTGTAGGTACTCGTGCTGTCATGCACTGATAATACCCAACATTGATTGATTTATCAAATAAAACAAATATATACATGATGTCAACATTATTGATTTTGTTTCCCCTACTAATTGTGTTCTAATTTTGCTTTAAATTCAAAGGTGGTGTTTGTCATCCTCAAGTACAGAGTCTGGTGGATCAACAAGTACAAAGACATCCTCTCTCAGCTCTCCGATTACCCTCCGATCGACTTCTCGGGTGACAAAAGGATTCATTGTTTCCCTGAGGTTAACGTAGGCCTTCGCATTCACGACGAGCTTTCAATAGACCCTTCCAAAATGCAAGGCAATAAGTCCATCCACGACTTCCATAGTCTCCTCGACCGTGCCTATCGCCCCAAAATCCACCAACCAACAACCGGTACTCCTTTGCCAAGACTACTCATCTTGTCCAGAAACGGGTCTCGGAGGATCGAGAACGAGAAAAATCTTATCCGCCTATGCGAAAAACTTAAGTTTCAAGTGCGGACCCTAAGCCCGGAACCAACAACACTTTTGGGTGAAATGTATGAGTCTCTGGTCTCCACTGAAGTTATGATTGGAGTGCATGGAGCTGCATTGACTCATTTTTTGTTCATGCGACCGGGCTCAGTGCTCGTCCAAATCGTCCCATTAGGAAACGGGTGGGCTGCCGAAACGTGTTTTGGAAAACCTACGAAAAGAATGTCGTTGAAGTACATGAAGTACGACATTTTGCCGAAAGAGAGCTCGTTGTACCAGAAGTACGAGAGGGAGGATCCGGTGCTCCAACGGCCGGATGAGGTGGCCAAGAAGGGGTGGGAGGTGACCAAGAAGTTGTATCTTGAAGGGCAGAGTGTGACTTTGGATTTGGAGAGGTTTGGTAAGTTATTGGTCGAGGCTTATGAATATTCCTTGACTAGGAACTGAAGTTGTGGTGGTGTGGAGGGAACATTGTGTTAGTGCTCAAACTTTGAAAAGTATTGGTGCATCTTTTGTAATTCTTAAGATTCGTTTTCTCTGTTCATTTATGTTATGAAAAAGTAAGATTTACATGACTAAAAACACGTGGTTGACACGGGGTGGATCTGCAAGGCTGCCATCTGTCGTTAATAATAGAATCAACGTTTATTTTTCTTGCAGTTTTATTTTAAAATCAAAAGATGACCGTTGATTTACCAAAAGGATATGAACATTGAACATCATGTAGGTCAATTGAATGTCCCTGATTACCCAAACACCCATAAATTAACCCACATTAGATACATTTCAAATGTTATGAATGAAGTTAAGAAGTTGGCTACTTATGAAATTAGTTCAACGGTATTAGGAAATTTCATAAAGAAAACATTCTAAAAATAGGTGAACAGATGGTTTTGGACGGGAATTTCAACATTTCCTCTAATTACGATGCACTTGTGTTTTTAGGCACCGTCCACTTTAGAGAATGCGGTTCCTTTTTCGTTGTTGTTTCGATGTGAAAATTTAGTTTGTTGAGCTTTGTTTTGTTTGCTAGATTTCTCCTATATATTAGGTAGATAAGGTCATTTGGCTTTGGAATCAAGTTATGATTCAATTTTAGGTAGCACGTATTGTTCTAAAGAGTTGTTCTTTTATAGACCTAAAGATACTTTTCAATGGTAATAATGCCACTTTATTTTGTATTTATAAATTATCAAAGTCTTAAAAAATTTTAGTCTACACAAGATATATTAGATTCGTCAATTCTAGACACGACACAATATGATGACACAATTTAAATATGATTTTACACAAAAAATGTGTATGATTGAAATATTTTATTACGATGATCTATGAAGATGCAAATATAAAATAATTGTTACACAATTTGACACGATTATACGATATATTTTTAACGTAAAATTGACACAAACTGCATCTTTGTTAGATAATCAATTATTATTACTTGACAATAGTTAATTAAAATATTATTTAGAAAGAAAATGTCAATATAATAGATCATTTAATTATTTTGAATTTGAATCATTTTCAATTGTATACACAAAATCCTGACACGACAGAATTATTTGACATACAAATACAAGACCCGATTGATAAGTCTCACACAACGTGATATTAATAGTCAACATAGAAGTTGACCTTCCACGTCATCAATCCCTTTTCTCGTCAGGGTGACTTTTCTATGTTTTTCCTCCGAATAACATGTGTTCTCTTCCACCAGAGAACCGCAAACCCTAATCGAGCCACGAAGCTCCGATTTGGAGCACCGAAGATGTCCAGCGACGATGGCCGGAGGGTTTCTCGCCAACAAATCCAACTCGTAAGCATGATCTTCTCCCTAAAGTCCTTTTTTTTTGGTTGAGAACAGTTAAATTCGTGCTGTGGGACTTAGTTAGTGGAGATGTATAGTTAGTAGGTCGGCTTTTAGGTGTGTTTTTTGTACCTTTTTTGTGTGAGCAATTGTGTTGTGGTTGGATTCTTTGCTGGTTTGAAAGAGCGAAGGGAAGAACTCTGATTGTGGTTTGGAGCCCTTGAATCTGCTAGTGATGTTTAAAACTATGCTTGGTTATTTTTAAGGAATATTATTTTTTCTGGAAAATGTTATAACCGGTGAAACTGAAATGAGTCTTTGATTACATGATTCTAGTTGTTGGTAAGTTACCCTAAGGTTCAGTCTTGGGACCGGGGATACGACTCCTCAATTACCGTTCAGATAATTTGGAATGCCAGGTTGACAAGGAGTGTTACTTTTAAACGTAACGTGACGATTAATTAATGAAATACTCACCAAGTATGGTGTGCAACAACACTAGAGTGTTCCACTTCAAATTTGAATGTTTTATGACCTCCAAGTGGAGGATGCCACAGGACAGAAAAATGAAATGTCTTAATTGTTACACAAATTACAATAGAGTTTCTTAAGCACTTATAAGCACTTATCTTTAACAACCATTCTGAAAAACTGTAGCAACTCCTTAACAAACTCCAACGTAATTGCAATCTGCCAATGCACAGGTTTAACTCTTTCAGCATTTTGACGATTTGGTTTTTCAGGAATTTAGTACTGTCGAATATGCCTGCTCATCAATCTCAATTCATAGCTGTATATTACTTTAAAATATTAGTAAATTCTTGGTATAGGTTCAAAATCTGGGCCCAATTCTATTAGTAAAATATGATCATAAAATGACGGGGAGGGGCGGAATGATGATTGACTGTTAACTCTCTAGATAATAATGCATTGGGTTATGTGATATACAAGTGGTGGTTATTTTGTTGTTTGTGTCCTCAGAAGTATGTGTTAGAGATGGATGGTGATGCGCACTGAGTAGTGCACTTTACTGACATGATGGTTCTTGTGTTTTGAAATTCTGTTCGCTGAGTAGGGCCTGCGTTGGGTTGTGATATGCAGCAGTGGAGGGAGTGTTTTAGACCTATTTTATAGAAACAACATTAATAGTTTAACTGTTTGCTCCGTCTTTCTACATTTTTTAGACTCAGAAGTCACTTATGAATATACCCTCTTTTAACTTCTCTATTTTGTTTCTTCATATATACAACAGTGTTTTTGACAATAATACCTCCTAAATCCTTGTATTCACATAAATGACTCTTCACATTTATGGTGCTTCCATGTATAGCCATGATGTCGTCATTTTTAAAAAAAATCCTTTTCATTTATACCCTTTAAAAATGTGTACTTTTTGACATACAAATTTATATTTCTCCGTAGTATTGAACATTCCCACATATACTATAGTTTGTTAAATATTCTCTTAATCCAACTTTCATTATAACTTTGTTCCTCTTTTTGTTCTCATATCAGTAACAGTTCTAGATTTAGAAAAATAAAGTGTATTTCAGATAATGTGACTATTTAATACGCGGTACTGAAATTTCAGAAGAATAACACCACTTGCAGTTTTAGCTTGCTTTTACTGTCATTTCATGGGCGTTTTCCTTTATTTTTCTCGCCGGTATCTGTTGGGTCAATTGGAAACAACCTCACTGTTTTACAGTGGTAGAGTTGCGTACATCCGACTCCCCCTTACCTCGCTTAGGCGGGAACCTCTTCTAAGACATTGGGGTTATGTTGATGTTGATGATGGTATCTGTTAGGCATGTATCAACTCTCTTACATTGTCGTGTTGTTCCAGGTGCGTAATCTCATAGAGCACTGTCTACAACTCTACATGAGCCAAAAGGAAGTTGCAGACGCCCTTCTTGTTCAAGCCAAAATAGAACCCAGTTTCACTGACCTTGGTGCTGCTTTCATACGTTCCTTAATCAAGCAATTATTTCTACACAAATATGACAAATGACAATTGAGCTTTTCTATCCATGATCTAATACTACATTATTTTTGTATCTTATGCTGAAAACATTTTAATTATCATGGTTTTGTAAAAACTTACCAAAAATTGTTGAACAAGTCACACTCACATTACTTGCGATATGTACTGCTATAATTTTTACACAATTAGCATGTTATGGGAGAAATATGTTTTTTCTTGCATGGGCTTTTGTTCTATGTATTTGTGTAGCATGTGCTTTGCAAGATGACCCAAATTTAGCACTTCTGACACACGTCACGTGCAAATTGAATACATTGCTTATGCATCATACAAAAATGCTCTATTATACATGTGGCCTTACTATTCTTTTTTTGTCTTGGTTCTAGTATGGCAAAAGCTTGAAGAAGAGAATCAAGAGTTTTTCAAGGCATATCGTGTTAGGCTAGTGGTCAAAAACCAGATTATGATGTTTAATCAGCTTCTTGAGAAACAGGATGAGCTCATGCATGAAATACAACCAACCGGAGTTACACCTACATCCCTTTCAAATGGTTCTGCAACATCATGTACTATCAACATGCGACTTTATGTTTTCAGTAGCTATCATTTCTACTTTTTTCATCATATAAATTATTTTTAATTTTAAATGCTATATTTTCCATGAACTGCAAATCACAAAGAACATGTGATATCATCACAATGAACATTGACTGACTGCTTACTCGTTATTTTTCTACCATCTTGTGGCAGTATAAGATCCCACATTGACGCTTATCTTTTACGAGGCAGCTTGAGGGAAAGAATTTGGTTTTACTGGTACAAATATTATTTTTTATGAAACGATGATTTACACTATATGGTAGTTGGGATGAACGCTCTAGGCTTTATTTGAACATTTTTTGTTTTTGTTTAAGTCAGTAAAGTCAGAAAAGCTGATAGCCTATTGACTATTGCGACATTTAAGTCTATCTTTCCTTCGGATTCCATAACTCTTGTAAATAACGTGTATTTCTGCAAAAGATTTGTTAACTCTATCTTTTACCAGTCTCGTTAGCTTGGGCTGGAATTTGGATTGTATATTGTTTTCACATACTTGTCGTGTAATTTTGTTGATTTACTCAAATTATCATGATTTGTTGCTCCTATGTGGATGGCACCTGCCTTCGTATTTTTGCAACCAAATCATCAAGTCAAAATTCTTTACTTGAAAAAGATATTTGTGTTTTGACATTTTCGGTGTTTATACTTTCCTAACCCCACCCATCTCTGCTGCTGTTGAGCTGGCTTTGTACATTATGACTTGGATTCATGTATACGGTTTCCAAGAAGCTGGTGCATGATCATGAATTCATGATGCATCTTGCATTTGTGTTGCTGTTTATCTGCATCTTTCATATTCGATATAATCTTTGATCATCAACATTACCCCAGTGCCTCAAAAGAGGCTCCGGCTTAGGCGAGACAAGGGAGTGTCTGATTTACGCAACTATACCACTGTAAAACAATGATGTTTTTAATTAACCCAATGATGTGAATTGCAACTGACTATCTGCAATTTCACAATAAATAAGAAATGTAGATCATTGGGATATAACCTTTGATGTAGTGCTTTATTCTCTGTCCAGTGCATCAGATTCCTTTGCCATACATATCAGCCCCTGGAGCTGATCATCCACACTGCTCTGTTCTTCCATCTGGTATAGTTAATGGTAGGCAGCCTTCACACAAAGTCACAGAGAATGCAAATGGTACCTCCATAGATTCTCAGATTGCTCTTCCTCGAAGGATGCTGCCAGCTGGTCCAGCACCTAGTCAGGGCTTGCAGATGGGAGTTCTACAGGGAATGAATGGTGCAGCGATGAAATCTGAACCTCAATACTCAAACAATCCTGAGTTTCCGTTCTATTCAGACAGTAGTTTTCTGGATGAACGTCACACTGTGGGAGATGCTCCTGGTACATCTTTTCGTTGCCCGGTGTTGGGAGGGCAACCAATAAATGATCCACTTTATCCCGATTCATCGTCATTTGGTTTTTTAAGTCAAATAAATAGAAATTTCAGTTTTTCAGACTTAACAGATCAAGGTGCCGGTACGCTCTCCAACTTATGGTGTTAAAAGCTTGGATTTTGTTAACTATTTTAGTTAAGCTATTAAATGATAATTATTGTTTGTTTTTTAAGATATGCTCGAGACTTATGCCAACTCACCTATTCTGGGGCCTGAAAATGATTTCTCTGACTCTCCAGGTAGGGATTTCAATTTCTTTGTTTTGGTTTCACTATTCTATGTGGTTTTTTCGTTTGCTGACCCCAATGTCTTTGAAATGCAGGTGACAAGAAGAGGTTTGATTCCATATCCAAACAATATGACGGATTTGGAAGTGACTCATAATGGTATGAAATGTAGGAGAAGTTACATTATATCACATGATTACCTTATTGTTAGCTTTATTGTGCTTTTCTATACTTTCCATGCACATTTTCAATTCTCTTTCGTATTAGTCATCAACTCAAAATGCTTTTCTTTTGTATTTTTCAGCACGATCACTTAAGTTTTTACAGGAATCTGGATTTAAGCAGTTGGTGCCCTGGGTTGCTTGCATATGCACACAATATATAACTGACTTATTACGGCAGAAAATTAAACAATATAAAATATTTACTACATTAGTACTGCTTTTCCTTAAGTGGTTGTAATGTTAACTTACTACGTCGATGGTTTAATTTGTGCTTTTATCTAATTCAGAAATCATTATTGGGCTGGGACAATACAAGAAGTTGGCTTTCTGAAATTCACCATAATTATGTACCTAATTGCTACTGTGTTTTTTTATGGGAATATTGCCATATCTCTTCGGAGACATTTGATAAAATAATTGCTCATGCTGACCGAACCTAGCTGTTTACTGTTATTTGAGCCTAGCTACATGATTAACAAATTTTGCGTGACACCAATCCCTTTGAATTATTATGTCGATAGTAGCTACTTTAGATTAAGGTTGTGCATTTCGGAGTTGGAAGAAAGGTTTAGATCTAGGGCGGGCTCCGATGATTGAAAAGGTGGCGGACTAGTCCGCATTTTGAATGAGTAGGTGGACTAGGCGGCTGCCTTTTAATCACTGGGAATAAATCAAATTAAATTAAAATTTAAAAGGTTTTAGATGTAGTGATCTTACATTCAAGGTGTAAATTTTTTGGCACGTCAAGTAATGAAAAAGTTGATGTCATAGCCTTCATGTGGTCTGATCAGGCATCGTATTGTTTCTGACAAATAAATTCCAGACCTTTTTAGCATGCAGTTATTTGTGTTAGGTGTTATGTTTAAATTGCCTACAGTTTACTTCAACAATCATTATCAAATATCAATTTCCTTTGGGATGTTATTATTTCACAAGACAATGCTATAAAAATTGGAAAGGAATGTGAGGAATTGGTTTTGAAGAAATTAGTAGGAAGTCCAACACTTAAAAAAACTAACACAAAAAAACATATTCGAGAAAAAAATAGAGATGAATTTCCCACTACCACCAGTTAAATCTACGTGATAGTGTGGAACCACTTTTCATTCCAAACTATGTTTCCCAAAGTTCAATTTCAAATAAGAATGTCTTCCTTTTAGTCTTGGGTGTTCGTGATTAGCATCTCTATGTTTTCTTCTTCTATTGAAATGTCATGGAGCATGTTTGTTTGTGACGTGTTGCAGGATAGGTGGATGAAAGACAAAAAGATCATGTAAATACCTTGAGAACTAGGGAGTTTTTCCATGACCAGTGGGTGTTGTTATATGAAAGTTAATAGTTGATGTTTTTTTTTTGCAACTCTTGGTTTTTGTTTGATTTTCTCAAATAGCATTATCATAGTTATGTTGCAAGTCCCATATTTGTATACCGAATATGTTGGGAATGATGTACAGACAAATTGCTTCAATTTTAGATGTGATGATTGTTCAGTGGTGATGTCCGAGTTGCAGTTTTTCTTCTGTTCAAGTTACGATGTTAGATCTAATGTCAAAAACCACGTCAAAATCGCTTAGGTGGGAGAAATGAGTGTTGAGTTTTCCCTTTGCCATTAGGGAAGAGTTTGTGATGGATCATTATTCATTACACTTCTGAGATTGTTGTGGTCTGATTAGCAAGCCTATCTCCCGTGTCCAAAGCCGAACACACAAATCAATAATCGCAAAATCCTAATCCTAAACTGTCTTCTTCCTTATCTGAATCTGGGTCGAGGAATGACCCCGGATGAAGAAGATACTAGAATAGGGATTTCGTTTTGAGTTGAGGTGTTAGGAGTTCAAGATTTGAGATTCGGTTTTTGGAACAAGGATTAGATTAGTAGCGACAAATTTTTTTAGGAAGTGGATTAGACTTACAAAATGGCCTCTCTGACAATCTGACTCAGTAGACAGACGAACTTTAAAGAAATTGGAACTAAAATTTGTATAAAAGAGTGACCTCCTTGTGTACAATCAGGCCCACAGCCTTCACCAGAGAAACAAGTAGGGTTAGATTATGTTGAGCTAACTTATGCTCATGTTGTAATGACGATGTTATATTAGAGGGTGTTCATTAATTCTTCTCAGATTTGTGCCGATTAATTAGGAGTATTATTCGGCTAGTATTACCAAGAAATTGCATTGGCCCTAGGTCTATATATATATATATATATATATATATATATATATATATATACAGAAATATTACAATGAGACCAGGTCTCATTCTAAAAAAATGAGACCCTATATTTTCCTCCCTTAGATCTAGATCCAACGGTTGGTTTATCCAACATACAAGTTATACAATCAAAGGATAATATGGTAATCTCCATCTCAAGATGCCAACACATCTCGTATCCTCACTCTGATCCATTCCTACTCCTCCACCAACACATCTCCTCCTTCTCAACCTTCCTCCTCCTTATCTTCCGCTGATCCCATCCCGCCTCCGCAGCAGCCCAAGCGCTGCTCCACCTGTCGGAAGAAGGTGGGGGTCGTCAGCTTCCGTTCTTCCGTCACACCCAACCAAACTATGGTTACAACCTCTCCTACCCAAATCCAACCATGCCACCGCCGGACTTGGAGTCGGGAACCGCAAACCCGGCCGAATCCCTGGCCAGAGACGACGATCGGAGAGTCGAAGCTAAGGCTCCTGACGAAGGTGGGACCCCTCCCGTCCTCATCAGCATCGTCGTCACCCGCCCGGAGGAGGAGAAGGTCGGGAAGAAGGGGGACTTCGACGGGTGTGACGTGGTTTGCAGGTGAGCTTCTCTGCTTGGATCAGGTCTTAGATTATGTTGAAATTTTAGCCTTTTCCTTTTTCTGTTGGTTTAGGATTTGAAGTTGTGTTTTTTATTTATGCTTTAAGTTCTTGCCGTAAAATAACAATGCCCTTTTATTTTTATGTTACTAGGAAGAATCCTTAATGTTGGTAGTATAACCGAATCATATATTTTTTTGCTTTATTTGCTTGCATGCTGATCTTGCAGGATCTTTTTTTTCTGAGGTCAATTGACATCTTCGTAACTTCATCTTCTGCTGCTATGATGGATGTAGATGCAAAACTCGTTGAAACTGGTGAAGAAATATTGTTTGAAGGTCTACAGAGATTTATTGAACCTTTTGAACCGAAACATGTTGAATGTGTAAGCATCATTACATTTCAGGAAACAATCCATTATGTTTTCAACTCATTTATGATTTCTATTGCTTATTATAAAGACCCAAGGAAACGCTAAAAATGCAGGATCAAGCAACTGTACCAGAGTTTTAAGTTCCGACATCCCCTGATTCTTCCTACACCAATCCTCCACATGACCAGGAAGACGAAGAACGGCCATATTTTGCACTAAATATTTTGTATTTATGTTTTCTGTTTGCTTCATATTTATCCATATGCAACTTTTTGCTTTCTGTTTGCTTCATATTTATCCATATGCAACTTTTTGTTTGGTACCTAATTTAGAATGGTATTTTGGCAGATCATCAACAAGTAGATTCATGCGTCCCAAGAGTTTGAATTGGACATATATTACAGCTTGATCATTCTTGTCAGTGTTCTAGAGTTTCTGCTTTGTTTGGATTGCTGGAGTTCCTGCCTTCTTTGGACATCTGAAGTTTCTGTATTTGTGGTCAAGAGTTTTGCTTTCTGTGGAAGTGGTAATGGTGTTTACTAGAATTCATTGTTAGGATTGTCATGATGGTTGTGGAAGTATTGATGATATATATCTGAATTAATTTATGGAAGTACTTACCACAAAATAGCGATGATATCTGAGTTAAGTAGGATTGTAGTAGATATCATCTTTTTTGTTGTTGTTATATACTTGTAACCAATGTAACTACATTTTGTATATAGTATGAGTCACAATTATGTACTTATTCAACATATTTGGTATGCTAATTCCACATGTTACAACACCTATTTTTGGTAATTTTAATGTGGAGTGTCGACAAAATTTGTGTTAATAACCTTTTCCCCAGGAAATGATACTAAATATTTGGTTTGTTCGTAGTTCTTTTAGTATATCACATGCTTCTAGTGAAGCATATAATATATATGCATTCAATACACAACATTATAAGTTTAATACATAACTTATAATTTCAATACATAACTGTATCCTTTTATTACACAAGTTCAAGAACTCTTTAATTCATAAAAATCATTATTAAAATAACAATAGCATTATAAGTTGAATATAATGTTGTTTAGTATGGTTTAGCTTGTCTATTGGATATTTTGGTTAGCTAACATTTTGGAAAGTTTAATATACATAACTATAAAAGTTAAATATACAAATACATCATTACAATACACAACTGCATCACTTTAAAAAATAAAACCGCCAGTGAATACACATCTATATGTGTTCAATACACAACAGAATACGTTTAATAAACAAATACTGTTGGTTGTCGCCAGAGAAGAAGAAGTGAACAACATAAGCTTCTAAAAGAGATACGTACATAAACATGAATTGTTGATCCTTGTGGAGGAAATGAAGTAGATGGAGAGTTCATGTTGTTGTGCATGGTATGAGAGTTAAGACATTGATTGGTATTGGAGAGAGGGGAAATGTTTGATTTTATATATTTTTGGGATCAAACATATAAATGATTAATTGAAGTCAACATAGAGAGCTTGTGAACATCCCCACTTAAGCTTACCAAAGCTGTTAAAGGACTTACATAAGACTAAATTACTATATTATAACATATTTTTCTATAGGAAAGAGAGAAAGAGAGAGAAAGGAAAAAGAGATGTTGGATATAGAAATAAACTTCTAGTAAATACACATCTATATGCGTTCAATAAACAACAATATATGTTTAATACACCAATATATCATTTCAATACACAATGATATCATTTTATTACACAAGTTCAACAATTCCTTCATAAAAACTCATTCACAAAATATGTCCAATCCAATCCCATTTTGAGCAGACAAAAGAGAAAATAAACATATTGGATATTTTGGTTAGCTAACATTTTGGAAAAATCATTATTAGTTATGTATTGATATATGTTGTTTGTGTATTGTTATATGTTTATTATGTATTGAACTTGTATAGTTATGTATATTCCATAAGTCATTATATTTTGCATCCCGGTTTTTAAAATTTTGAACCTGTCCACTTCGGTTGGGACAAGTTATCTGAATTCATGTACTTGTTGACTAAATTGAGTAATGGAAGTTGCACAACCATTATTGATAGTATTGAAGTCGTGTGGTTATGTATTGTGGTAATGCAGATGTAGATATAAATGAAATGGAAGACTCTACAAAACTTCATCGCTTTCATAAATAAAACTTCAAATGAATACACATCTATATGCATTCACTACACAATATTACACGTTTAATACACTAACATATTATTTCAATACACAATGATATCATTTTAGTACATAAGCTTAACTACTCCTTCATTAAAAACTGTCAAGTGATTGGCAGAATTTTATGCATATCTTTGTGTCTTATATCCATTATCTTTCACCCCAAACACATCTATATGCGTTCTTAAATAAAACTTCTAGTGGATACATATCTATATGCGTTCAATACACAACAGTATATGTTAAATACATCAATATTCATTTCAATACATAACGATATCATTTTATTACACAAGTTCTCCGGAATGTATAACTGGATCTGAACACTACACTTTACAGAAATAAGTATTAGAAAAAATGATATTTCGTAGAATCATGCAAGTCTACAAACTTGAAGGTGGCGACGATTATCTCACAAATCTATAGATCTAAAAATGGTTTTTCCGAACTATAGTTCGTAAGAAGTTGGATATAACTACCTTTCTCGTTTGTAGGCATACAAAAGAATCTTTGAAAGGAACAAAAACGGAGGTGAGATCTGGAGCTAAAGAGTGATTAGATAACAAATCTGTTTTTTGTTTTCCGAGAAAAAAATAGAATTTGAAGTCCATATTAGAAGTAGATGAATGGTTCATGTTGTTGTTCATGGTATGAGAGTTGAGACATTAATTGGTATTGGGGTTCGGAGAGAGAGAAAATGTTTGATCTTGTATATTTTTGTGATAAGATATATATAAACCATTAATTGAAATCAACTTAGGGAACTTGTAGACATCCCCACTTAAGCCTACCATTAGGGTTGTAAATGGGTAGAATTTTACCTACAACCCGCCCCGCCTAACGCGGGTTGCAGACAAAAAATTATTACCTGCCAACCCGCCACCCGCACAACCCGCAAAATAAGCGGGGTGGGTTGCGGTTTTCTCGCAACCCGCCCCGCATAAGCCTTATATTTTGTTTGATTTTTTGTATTTTGTTTTGATTTTGTTTGTATTAAAAACATACATTGATTGATTTTTTCCTTGATTTTTGTACATAGCTTTGATTAAAATAGATAACGTTAAAGAAAGAGGAAAGAGAGATGTTGGAGATAAAAATGACATGGAGCACTCTACAAAACTGCATCACTTTCTTAAATAAAACTTCCAGTGAATACACATCTATATGCGTTAAATAAACAACAGTATATATTTAATACACCAATATTTCATTTCAATACACAACGATATCATTTTATTACACAAGTTCTGCTTGAGGAGCTTTTAGAAATGTGTAGTCTCAAATGAAGTGTCAGGCTGTCAGAAGGGTTCCAACAGTGGTGTTGAAGGTCGTAATTGATTATTTTTGGGTGGCTTGAAACAACTAACAATCTCCTTCGAGGAAAAAAATGCAAAAAGTTGTTTCAAATAACATAACAGATTCCGTGGACAAGAAATGATTATCATTCTCACAGAAAATGATATAAAGATTGCTTGCGCAGCAAATAAATCTTTGTTATTTCATTACAAGTATCTGACATAAGATCAATCATGAAAAAATGTTACCTTCATTTCCTTCATCATGGCTTCAAAAGCTTTGCTTTGAAAAGCTAATACTTGCGATTCAATCAGATTCGGCAGAGTTGAAAGCGTAGAGTTGATCTCATGCAACTTGTCCTCGTTGTGTTCCTTTTTCAATTGTTCGTTGGCACTTCTTAGACCTTTATCAAGGCTAGCTTTGAGATCTTCTTTCCCCTTCAACTATTTACATGGTTCACAATGTAGACGAGTCCAATTTCCAAACTTTAAAGAGAAACTAAACACAAACATGTAAGTAACTGAAAACTTTTCTGCTCTTACTATTAACTACAACAAAAACAGAAAGTCACAAAATTCCCACATACCAAAATTTTGAAGTTGGTTTTCTTTAGAAGCTCAAACAACCAAAATCTCTGTTCTTCTTAGAAACCCCCAATTCATATCCGGATGTACAACTCAACCACTTTGAAAGAGCAGAACATCACACATACCAAAGTAAAAAAAACACAAACCAAAACAAAAAACTAAAAGATCAAAAATTCAACCACCAAACCAAAACAAAAAAACAAAAAAAAAACAAAAATCCCCCAATTCAATATCTGGATGTACACAAATCAAATACATAAACTAGTGGAAGATCACAGAAATAGCTGAAAGATCAAAACTTTAACAACAACAAAAAATATCCATACCCAAATTGCCCCCGCGCTTAGCGGAGCTACAATCAGAGTGTCTCCTGGCGACATCCTCGAACTTCTTCTTCCCACTCGAGATCTCCTCCTTAAGCTCCGTCAGCTTTTCGACGGCGTCGGCGCGGGCGGTACGGGAGATGACGTTGCCGTCGGGGTCCTTCCAGGATGCCTTCCGGCGGGATTCCGCGTGCTTGACGAGCACGTGGGAGGCAGTGACCTTGGCCGTGGAGGGACGGTTTTTTTGGGAAGAGTGGGGCTCGGCCGGCGTGGTGGGACTCTTCCGCTTCGGGCGGGGGGCGGCGAGGGAGGAATGAGGATGGCAAGGGTGTAATTGGGAAGGAACGAAAGAAGGAGGAAGAAAGAGAACGTGATGGGTGCATATAGGAAGGAATGAGGGGAGGTAAAAGGAGGATGTGGTGATTACGAAACTACCCTTTTTCATTTTCACCGTTAGATTAGATCTTGATGGTGTATGTTTGGGGTCTCATTATATTAAATTAAGACCTGGTCTCATTCTAATACCTCCCTATATATATATATATATATATATATATATATATATATATATAGTAATGATAGAATGAGCCCTGAGCTCATTTTGTTTAAATGAGCTCCTCAAGATCTAACCATTCATCTCAATCTAAATGGTTGTGAGTCTTTTACTTTAAGTAAGGGTAATAAAGTAAATTTGATAGTCTTCCCAATCCCTTTAATCCACGTTACCAAAAACAAATCCACTATTCCTCCTTCCATTTTCGTCATCCATTTCTCCTCACCCTCCAAACCTACTATTCATCCTTCCATTTTCGTCATCCCTTTCTCCTCACCCTTCAAACCCTCCTTATTTTTTCCATTCACACCGACTATCACCTCCCGAACGTCCCTCATTGTCATTCACTACGCCAGATTCTTTGAGACGTCTTGCTTTTTTTGGTTAGATGTTGCTGCTGATTTCGATTTTGTTTTGGTTAATGTTGCTGTTGATTTCGGTTTTGTTTGGTTTGTTGCTGTTGATTTCGGTTTTGTTGGTTTTTTGCTGCTGATTTCGATTTTGTTTTGGTTAAATGTTGCTGTTGATTTCAGTTTTGTTGGGTTTTTTTTTGCTGATTTGATTTGGTTTGTTTTTTTGCTGCTGATTTCGATTTGGTTTGGTTTTAGTTTTTGGCTGCTGATTTCGGTTTTGCTTAGTTTTTTGCTGCTGATTTCAGTTTTTATTATGTGGATCTTTAATCTTGCAGTTTATTTGGGATGTAGATAAATTTTGGTAGAATATATTGGTTAAAAATTAACATAATCGTTGTTAATTTAACATTAAGTTTTGTTATTTAATTTGAAATAATGTTAAATAAACAGATATGATTTTACTACCACTCTCCAATAACATACTGTCAAATTAATTTGAGTTCTTGTGCAGGTACAGGTACATTATGATTCTTTTCAAGCTTGCATATATATTGGATTAGCTGTAACATAATTGTTATAACTGTAATATTAAGTTATGATATTTAATAATACTGAATGTTACATAAACAAATATGAGTAGTTCAACCAGTTTTCGAATTCAATATCATACGCTTGAAATAAGTGGAATGTGATGTTATAAATTAAGCATTGTTTTTATTAATGTAGATTAGAAGTGACTCTAAAGGATCAAATAGAGAATGAAAATAGATGGATTTATAATGACAATAATAAGAAAGGAGAACTACTAACTGAATGAAACCTTGAAGCTGAAATGGAAGAAATATACACTAGAAATATATTTCACATCTTTCAGATAGAGTTAAAGTAGAGTTTTATGTGCAACGTTACGATTGAAAATAATGACGAAAATTCTGTTACATACAATGTCAGCAAGATAGATGAAGACAATGGAACGATGCATGCAAGATTCAAAGGCATTGATCACGTGTCTGTTTGTGACTGTCACTTTATGGAATTTCAAGGACTTCATGCCAACATAGTTTGGCAGTTTTTAAACACCTAGGTTACAAGAAGATTAATATTCGTGGACAAGATATACATGCAAATAAGAATAAAAAACTATGATAATCTCATATAGGAGTATTATTACGGTGACAACTGTAATATCGAGGGGCTGCTAGTAATATTATTTTTCAAAAACGTAATATTAAAATGGTATTACATTAACCATACGTAATATCAGGATGTAATATTAATTTGCAAGACGTAAGATACAATTACTTTTAGTCCTTCGCAATTAAGAAAATGGATGCCTAATAATGTGTAAAATGTGGAACGTGAAAATGAATGTGGAACGTGAAAATGAAGCAAAAGGAATCTAGTTTTAATAAGTGTAAATCCCAAAAACATGAAACTCGAACCATTTTAATGTCTACTTTGAAAAGAAAAGAAAAACTAAGACAAATAATCATACACCCACAATTCAAACTTGTGGCTGATTATTGGGGGCATGACATATAAAACCTGCAACATATTCATAAAAAATATAAGTTGGTTTTAACAAATAAAGTCGTGCATGTACCACGACAACATGACGGTGACCATGATAAAATGTTGTAATAAATTAAAAGTGAATGACCCAGGCAAAAAGACAACCACTAATTAAAATCCTAAACTAAATCATTAGTGCAACACAAAAAATAACATAACCACAACCAAGACTAATATATCCGACACAACTAAATCTAAGTCAACCTAACTTGATAAAATTCCATCTACTATTCAAATCCTCTTTACATCTCCCTTGAAAAAAACTCACTTAATCGAATTCCATACTAAACCATAAAAACCACAAACAAAACCAATTTCTTGAAACCTAAGCAAATCAAACTCAATCAGATTCCAACTTCCATACAATTCTCTTCAATTCAATCCAATAATACAACATGTATTTCTAGAATAATTAAGTCCAAAAATACATAATTGCTAACTGTAATAATATAAGACGAACGGTAACATCATCTCATTAGCAATAACAAAATACACTTTGTTGTAAAATAACATCCCACGAAACAATAAGACTGGATGCTTGTGCAAAAAGAGAACTAAAATATATGGAGTGGTGAAATTTCGTAAAAAACAATCAATTTTGAATCTTAAAGTTAAAATCAATACTTAAGTTTCAGTCAATAATCATTCACTTGGGGTCGCCGTCTTCATCGAGATGTGATGATATCTCCATTGATTTGTGAGAGTTACCAAGAATGTGTTCCACAAGGAGGATTTCAGAAATTAAATCTCTAGAGAGGATAACCGCACGAGAAGAGAAGAAATCTCTGACAATATTGGTACTCTGAAGATGTGGAGAAGATTGAGACAAGAAAGAGGAATCAAAACTAGAGTTTGCGTTCAAGAATTGATGGGTTTTGAGTGAGAATCGTGGGAAGAAGGAGGGGTGAGGGGAAGGGGTGATTGGTTTTCCAATTATTTTCTATCTAAAAATAACATAGATTTACATACACTTTTGGATTTAATTTGAATGGTGGATGTTTAGGAGATTTCTTAAATGAGTCGTAGGCTCATTCTATAATCTCAGTGGGTGTTTATATATATATATATATATGGGTCAAGCTCTAGTGAGCTCAGAGCTCATCAAATTTATTTTAAGCTCATTACAATCTCACAATTGGATCTTATTTACGGTTAATATCACATTTAATTAGCATAACCGTTTTTATCTTAATTTACCTTACAATTTGAAATGAGTGATGGATATTGTGGGGACTTAATTTAGAAAAATTAAGTCCTAGACTCACTAGAGAATTCATATATATATATATATATATATATATATATATATATATATATATATATATATATATATATCGGAAAAGGAAAATACGTATCAGAATTACAATATCAGATGCATTCTACCAACCAGCACCACAAACTTAAGAGTACAGCTAAACCACTTGATAAAACCGAAAGTATTAGATTAGTTAATCAAATAATCCTTAAAGAATCATCACAAACAGTAATGCCGTAAAATCGACCACTACATAATGATTGATGGGCTAAAATTGCACAATATTATAATGCAATATTCCCATTCCATAAAATCTTTGTTATTCTTCAGCAAAAAGACTGCTACAATGCTTCATGCTGCTCTTAATCTCCCCCACAGGTATCTTGCAGCTTGTTTTCATATTTCTGCTACAGGTGGTAGATGCATGATTTGGTTAAGAATGGATGATAATATTGAATTATTGTCGATGTGTTGAAATGAATTGTCTATAAGTTGAGAATTGATAGTTGAATGAGTGAACGTGAATTATAGACATTAAATTTAAAAAAATACATTGGTTTTATAGAAAACCGACGTTGTAAGTGTAGGATCGTAATAACCCATACTTCTAATCACTTTTAAGCTTGATCAATCCCTAATTGCTTAATCAAAGATGCACAACGGAATTTAAACAAAAAAGCAACTAAAGAAAACAGATAAGCATACCACAACGACACCAATTTTTTTTTATAGAGTTCTGTCTTCCGCTTACTTCATCTTTTGCAAGCTCCGCTCAACTCCGCGAGTTCCGCCTACGTCTTCACTATCCAATCTCGTTCTGGGTCAGGATTAAGCCTTTTACATAGCAAGCTCCGCGAACAATCCTCGCTAGCTTGATTTCTTCCTCTCACAATCTAAGAGGGAACACTTCGGGTTTTCACCGAAGTCCTTATTGGTTGACAAACAGTTGTTGAGTGAAACAATCACTCTCTAACTTGAGCACATTTAGAGTATGATAGGATTTGATCTAAAGTGTGGAAAGTTTGTCTTGGAGAGTAGGATTGGAGAATTAAAAGCTTGAGAGTTTCTCTTAGGTGTATTGGACAATATGGAGTCTAAGAGTGTTTGAATTGTGTATTGATAATATCTATTTATAAGTTCTAAGAGAGTTATATGTGTTGGGATAAAACTAGTAGAAGATTGTGTAAGAAACACAAAATAGAAAACCACAGGTTACTGTTTGGGATAAGTTCAGTCGACCAAAATGGGTTTAACGGTCGATCAGAGGACGTCCAGAAATGGAGTCCAGACAATCCAGGAACAAAACGGTTGACCGAACAAGGCTATAACTTAAGTTTACTTAAGTGAACGATCGAATTAACATGTGGGACAATCGACCGTTCATGAAGTTTTGGCAGTCCAGAATTAAAGTCCAGGAAATTCCAGGGATGAACAGTCGACCGTAGTCTTGGGAACGGTCTACCGGAAACTTCCAGACACTTTGGGAAAACTGAGAACTCAACAAGTGGTCGACCGGGGTCGAGGTAACGGTCAACCGGGGGCCAAAGTTTGTTGACCGGGGTCGAGGGAATGATCATACAGTTGTAAAAAATGACAAGTCTAACAATCAAATGACACGTGTAGACAGTCGACTAGTCGAGCTGTTTAAATCACAATTGGATAATTGATTATTCGGTCGAACGTAGGTGGTTCGATCGATCTAATACGCATAGGTAGTTCAGGTTTGAGTTTTGTGATTTCCGGTATAAGTTTGGTGACCTATTGAATTCCAAATGATCTGAGATTTTGTGTGTGACTTCTATATGGAACCTAGTGTGTATGTGATAGATTATTTACTCTAATATGCTCAAGTATACACAAGTTCCTAAGACTGAAAATAAATACAAAATTACATGTATTCAATAGCTTGACTACATGTCTTGACTTGCATTCATTTCTTCCTTGAATCTTGATCACATGTAGAAGTTAGTACAATACAATATATATGACATGCATAATATGTGCTACTCTATATTGATTATAATTAAAATTAAGTTGATAAAATCATCAAAACATAGATTAAGGTAAAAACAACAATAAGGTAAAAAACCAAAACAAAAAGAAAAGAAAAAATACCCTATTACGTCGATTTTCTATAAAACCGACGTGATGGGGTATAAAAATTGAAAAAATAAAATAAAATGATCAAGGGGTATACAAGGATCTACCACGAGGGTAGACCCCCATTACCACGTTAGATTTTAGATCGACGTGAAAGCTGTTGGATTTCGTGTTCCTATATATGTGTATATTTTTTAATTTTTTATACATACAAAATCGATTTCATATTTTCAGCAATTTTATGTACATTATTTTTGTGTTTATTCTAATATTATGCAAACCTACATATATTAAAATAAACTAACAAGAGAGAATTATATCTAAAGGTTCTCTAAAATCTTTTTGAAGATCCAGAGTTCTGTTGTCCGTCAAATTGTCCGTTGATTCACATCCAAGTGTTCACCAAGCTCTAAACAAGATTATAAAGAAATGAGCTAGTCAATTAATATCTAATTAAGCTTAGAATCTAGCTAATAACCATTCTTTTGCTCCACGAGAATTAATCTCCAAAAGCTTGAAATTATTAAAAAAAGTCGAGGTGATTGGTGGAGAGATGAGGGAGAGAGAGAATATGCAAATTAATTTATCTAACAAGTAGGATGTGATGACCTATTTATAACCTCCCAAATCCTCTTCCTCGTGAACTATTCTCTAGTCATGATATCTTATTTTTCTCTTCCTAAACCAATCACAATTTTCCACATAATCATTCTCAAAACCGTTTGACAACAATTGGAATTAATCCAACCCATGATCTACATTATTCTCTTACTAATTCTGGCAAAATCGTGCCAACCGGTCGACTGAAACTAACCCATCGGTTGACCAATTGTCAATTAAAAGCAGTTTTGGTTAGACCATGAAACCCTTCGGTCGACCTTTCACACGCTGGCAAACATATTGTGATTTTTCAGTCGAACCAACTTGCCCAAACAGTCGATCGTTTCTACACTAGAAACCCAATGGGTGAGCCATTGTAATTTTTCGGCCGACCGACATCTAAAAGTCAGTCGATCGATTACTACCAAGATCAACCCCTGGAATCTCCTCGAAATTTTTGGTCGAACCACGACCCTATACCGGTTGACCGATCACTACCAAAACCACTATCTTTTACTACTCTACAGTTAATGACTAAGAGTCTCTTCCTTAACACTTCTAAAAGACGAATACATTAATCAAAGAACAAAATATTTACAGATTTAATTCATAATAATTGACATATAAAAGTAAAACTTTTAGAATACAATCCTTTCAAAAGAGTACTCCCGTATAACGTCCCCCACTTACCACGCGCGGTCAAACAAGGTGATCAACCCGACATTGTACTCCCTTAATATCCGACGTTATATCTATTTTTTCCATCAGTGAACAAAACAAGTATACTTGTTGAATATTGACAATAGCTAAATATTAATAACCGATGTTATATCATACTATTTAGTTGTTCAGCTGTACTTAAAAATTGAAATGTAATGGTCCATAATGTATCAAAAATGAAAACTCCATTCATTTTTGCAATTGTTTAGAGTCTCGTACGACAAATGTCCATTAAAACTAGGAGTGTCAATAGAGCGACATAGATTTATCCATCATCATATCTGTATAAAAATTTTGGACACAAATACAAATACAGATTACTTACGGGTATGGACAATCTACATCCACACATATGTTTGATGGATTTGATGCGAATACGAATAATATCCGCATCATGTAAACACAATGACTAATATCGTGACATTTTTGTTTTCACTTACAACGGTCGTTGTTTGTAGTTACCTTTATTTTGTTTTAAACGATAATTTAATGTATTTGTTTGAGTTCATAAATATGCAATATATAATCAACATATAATCACACATCGTGGAAATGTTGATATTTTAAAATATTGATATGTAGTCTCAGAGTGGATATTATTCAGATTAGATATTTTAATATTCACATTTGCTTTATGAGTTGATGGATAATATGTTGGCTTTTTGACATTAATCTACGTTTTAATGAGTTAATCAACCTAATCTTAATTGTAATCATTTAGAGTAGCACACATATTGAAAAACATATATATTGTATTGTGCTAACCTCTACAGGTGATCAAGACTCAAGAAAAAAAGAAAATAAAGTCAAGACATGTATTAAAGCTATATTGAAGACATGTAATCTTGTTTTCTTTGAGTCTTAGGAACATTGTGTAATTGAGCATACTTGAGATAAAATCAACTCACATACACACTAGGTTCCCTATAGAAGTCACACACAAAATTTCACATCATTTGGACTTCAATAGATCACCCAAACTTAGACCGGAAAACACTAAACCAAAACCAGAGCTGTCTGCTCACGTTTGGTCGACCGAAACAGACCGTTCGGTCGACCGAGTGATTACTTATCCAGTTAGTGTTTTCTACAATCTGTTCGGTCGACGTCCGACCGTCCGGACCTTTTCGGTCGACCGTGTAATAATAGTTTTCCGACCGTTAGAATTGTCGTATTATACCAACGATCGTATTCGAATTATTTACAAATACCCCAAAATACATTTTGCATATCGGTCTACCATGGACTTATTCGGTCGACCGAACTTTTAGTGTCCAATTTGTGCAACTGCCTGGACGTTTTCGGTTTACCGAAGACTTTGGATCGGTCGACCGAACTTGATCATTTTCGCCAACCCAGTAGAGTCTGGATGTTTTCGGTCCACCGAACCTATCTCGGTGTTCGACCGTTAACTTAAGTGTACCTAAGTCATAACCTTTGGTGGTGACCGTTCCTTAACTGGTCGACCGAACTGCGTCCAAAATTGCCCAACGGTCGACCGTTCTACCCGATCCGATCGACCAAACTTATGCTAAAATGCATCCTGCAGGTTTATGTTTGGTGTTTCTCACACAAACTCTTACCCAATTAACCATAATGGTTATAACACCTTAAGAGCTTATAAATAGGTGTTCCTAACACCATTTTACACAACTCTCCCACACATATTTGCCTCATACATTAGAGAGATCATTCCAAACACTCCAAGCTTCAATTTCCACACTTCAGATCAATTCCTTATCTTTCTCAAGTGTGCTCAAGTTTAGAGAGTGATTGTCTCACTCAAGTTTGTTGCTGTCAAAGTCAAGTAAATGTTTGGGTGAAAGCTCGACACATCCCTCTCGGATTGTGAGAGGAGGAACCAAGCTCGGCGAGGGTTGTTCGCGAGTTTGAAGATTGTAAATGCGTTCTCTTCCGGCCCGGAACGAGGAGTGGTTAGTGAAGTCGTGAGCGAAGCTCGGTGATCCGAGCGGAGCTCACAAGAGAGGACTAGGACCCGGATGGGGTGCCGAACCTCTATAAAAATTCCCCGTCTCATTGTGGTTTGCTTATTTCCTCTTTATTTGCTTGTTTAGTTTTTAATTCTGTTGCATATACTTGATTGCTTAAACAAGTAAGTAATTAGCCTAAAAACTGATTAGAATTAGAGACCCTTACGATCCTGCATAATCTTAAAAGGTTTAATTTCGAATACAAATGCATTCAGATTATAGGATTTCGAATTTCCATGGGTATATCAAGTAAAACCAGTAATCAGGCAGTTATCTTTTAATTAATAACAAAAAAAATCCAATTCACAATTAAATTTGAATATTATTTATTTAATATCGTTCACGGAAAAAATGTAGTTGTAAACAGAAAAGGTTAACCAGCATAATACTTCTCTCCAGAGGCGCACGCACAATCAAAACATTGCTTCCTAAATGCTGCCAAAAAGTTCACGACTTTGCATGTTCAACCGAAAGATGATAGCTGCCACACCCCGAAGGGCCGGGCTATGTCGACACATTGCTGAGAATAAATCGACAATAATAGATAATTTAAACCATTCTCATGGTTTGTAACATCTCGGTTTTGCACCAAATATAACTTTATTATGACTTTGATTACTGATACAGTTATACCGTAAATTATACCTCAGGACTTCAACCTGATGGTGTTTTGAATTTTGAAATCAAAGCATTGAGACTTGAATATTAAATGCATCCTCTGGTTTGACAAATACTACTACTGATCCAAGACTGGAAACTGTCCGTTTTTGGTCCCCACCAGACACAAAGGTACAAAACCACGAGAAAAAAAATCACATTTTTAAATAACTCATCTAATTCATAGATTGTGTGGAATCCAGTTTTCGAGAAAATAATTAATTTTTTTACAGCAACAAATGTCGGTGGTTATGCTCTTCCATTAACCACAGTTGTTTGCATCTAAATTTTAGCAAAGTTTGTGGCAGCTTCAAAACACCATGCATGTGTTCAAAATGCCAACTCTTTCCTCTCATAAATATATAGATAACAGTCATAAAGTTATTCACTCTCTCTAACGTCTTTTCTTGTTACTCGGAAATTTTCGCTACCCAACAACTTTTTGTGAGTAAGCTTAGCCAAATAGGAATAGGAGGTGACTTGATATCTAGTACTCCATGTATATTTTTTGTACACAACGAGAACACAATCTTAAGATTTGAGGGTATGATTTCACACTCTAACTCAACAGTATCTCTCTTTCTAACGTGGTTCTTGTCAATTTGTAAAGCTTATAGATTGATGGTTAAGTGGATGGACGGAAGATTCTTGATCTAGTTTGATTTTTTGAACTTTGTCATCATTTTGATGTTAAGATTTTGGATATTATCTTTGAAACATTTTATCTTTTATGTCAAACACAATTAGGGGTAGGCATCAGTCCGGACTCGGACTGAACCCAGACCGGTCAGGTTCGGTCCAGACCAAACCCAGATCGGGTTTTTGAGGGAAAAATCGAATTTTCGACCAAATTCGGACCGGACTGAAAATTGAACTTGTCCTGGGATCCAGACCAGTCGGATTCGATCCGGACCGGACCGAAAACTGCACAGCCCTAAACACAATCGTGTGCGTTAAAACGTTTAAAGTTTGCACGTTTTGCACGCTATGTTGATGTTCCGTCTACATAGATAATATTAGGAGGAGAAGTTTAGTGGAACCAATTTTTTTTTGTACACACAAAATATAATGCTCAAAAAATAATATTCTATTGTACAATTAACTTTAAATAATAATCACACATTGGTTAATCCGAAGATATTCTCCAAATTCAGAAGTTAATGATTTTTTACTCACATAGGTTAATTCGAAGATATTCTCCCAATAATCAAGGTAAATTGGAACTCGGTATACACCGACGATCAATCATCTTAGACATTGTACTTCCATTCAAATATAATACCGGCAAAACTAACCAAAAGTTTTCCACGTTGAAAAGCTACCTGCCTGAGCGGCATTTGTTCTTTCTCTGGGCTCTACAGGAAGATTCTTTTCTTCCCATGTAGGCGTTTGTTTGCTTTTTTTACTTCATGACTTAACTATAGTTGTTTCACCCTTTTTACTGTTCCAACTCATCTCCTATTCTCCTTGTTGTTTTGTGAAGTGGGTTTTTTGGGTTTCTTCCACTGTGGTCTGTGGCAGCAAATTTTGGACTTGGGGAGTTTTTTTTCCATCTTAAACGCGTTTGTCTTTTTGCGGGCATTCTCTAGTTTGTGCTGTGGAGTGGTGAGATTTGAAAGTTGTGGGAAGGGTGAAGGGGAAATGGCAGGTGGAGGAGGTGCTCCTGCACCAAAGCAAGATGAGTTGCAACCACATCCAGTGAAAGATCAGCTTCCCCATGTCTCCTACTGCATCACTAGCCCACCTCCTTGGCGTGAGCTTTTCATGTTTTTTTGGGCTGGAGTTTGGTTATGCATGTGTGTGTGTGTTCATTTTCTGCCTGATAGTCTTGTTGGTGGTTTTGATTTTGTGTGTGGGTATTGCTTTGGTTGTGTAAAGATATGCCTTTTATATGTATAATGGATTTGTGGGTGGTTTTGATTTTACTGTTTACACATCAATTTCAATGTCTGTGTGTATTTGGACTTTGAATTTTATGTCTAAGTAATTGTTTTTGGGACTGGTGATAGTTTAAGTGGTTCTGATTTTCATGTGGGCATTACTTTGGATGTCTCAAGATTTGGCCTTTCGTATGTATGTTTAATAAATTTGTGGTGGTTTTGATTTTACTTTTTGGACATCACTTTCAAATTGTACTTGCATTTTTTTGTCTAATTGTTTTGTTGGTAGTCACTGATTTTAGCAGTTATACTCACGGTGGCATTTATTTGTGAAACCTGGATGGGATGTGCTCTGTTTTGATGAATAACATTCACCAATTTGCAATTTCACAAGTCACCTGAATTATTTATGTTGTTTAGATGTCAGTTTGATACCTTTTATTAGGATTCTGTCCGTTCGTAGTTGTTTGTGATTTTTAGTCAAATATGTTATTATTTAACGAGGTGAAATGAGATTAAAATTCGCTTTTGTGAGCTTCCAATGCAGCTGAGGCTATTCTCCTTGGTTTCCAACATTTTCTAGTCATGCTTGGTACGACCGTGATCATCCCCACAGCGCTTGTTCCTCAAATGGGAGGTGGAAATGTAGGAATTAACATTTGAACTTTCACATGGTTGATGGTTGACCAAAAATAAAAATAAAATTTTTGTATTCACTTTTTTCTTGTCTGTAAAATCACCAGGATGAGAAGGCAAGAGTAATTCAAACATCTTTGTTTGTTTCTGGTCTGAACACTTTATTTCAAACATTCTTTGGAACGCGCTTACCTGCTGTAATTGGAGGCACATACACATATGTTCTGCCGACCATTTCCATTATCCTAGCTGGTAGATACAGCGACATTGCTGACCCTCATGAGGTAGTCTCTCATCATTATGAAATACTTTTCTGTTGATTGTTCTCTATCTGCTCCGACTTATTCATTTTTTTCTGGATTGCAGAAATTCTTAAGGATCATGCGAGGAACTCAAGGCGCCTTCATAGTAGCTTCTACTCTTCAAATTATCGTTGGGTTTAGTGGGCTTTGGCGCAATGTCACCAGGTTCCCCAGTGACCACATTTTTCTACAATAACTTTAATAACATGTAGCTGCTTATTCATGTTAATTGTCATGTGTAATCAGATTTCTGAGCCCACTCTCAGCAGTTCCTCTTGTTGCTCTAGTTGGCTTCGGTCTCTATGAGTTTGCTTTCCCTGGGGTAAGCATGGCTGAATTTAAGTATTTATGTTAGCTATGTTTATAAACAAAACTCTCTTTGTGGTTTTCATGACACTATAAAGTTGACCTTTGGTTTTACGAAACTTGTTATAAACCTGGGATTAGACCTTCAAGTCCTAGCACATGTCAATTTTAGGTGGATACTAGAAGATATAAAGTTTCCAAAGACACGTATTCTTATCTTTATCCCTCTTACTCTTTCTTCTTAAATTATATATCTTTTTCTTATAACCTTCTGTTTAAGTGCTAACATCTTTTGCATTCTACTCATTGCATGTCCATCTCGTCTCTTGCTTTGATGTTTTTGTTCATGGGTAGCTTGTTTCTATGATGGTCTTATAGGTGGCAAAATGTATAGAGATCGGTCTCCCGCAGCTCATACTACTGATATTCTTGTCTCAGGTACTTATACCTTTGATGTGAGCTACCTATGTTAATAACCGATAGTTGATGTGATGGCTTTGAAAGATAAATGTGATTTTAGGTTATATAAAACATTTGCTTCTCTGTCCGTGAAAATTTTGATCTCATCATCTGCAAAAATTTCTGCAGTACTTGCCACATTTAGTGCATGCTGGAAGGCACGTGTTTGACCGATTTGCTGTTATTTTTTCTATTGCAATTGTGTGGCTTTACGCGTATCTTCTCACGGTTGGTGGAGCATATAACCATGCAGCTCCGAAAACCCAGCTCCACTGCCGTACAGATCGTTCCGGAATTATTGGTGGTTCACCTTGGTAGGTGCCAAATTTCTATGCATCCCATAGAAGTATAGCCCAACATGCTTGAATTGTTTGCCTTTGTATTATTTTAGGGAAAAAACAGTTTGATCACCAAATATAATAGATCATATCTGGCAGGAATGACTGGTTTGTCTTTTTGCAGGATTAGAGTTCCCTATCCATTTCAATGGGGAGCACCCACATTTAACGCAGGTGAAACTTTTGCAATGATGGTTGCATCGTTTGTGGCACTTGTCGAGGTCAGTCGACATGAAACGTTGTTACCATTTTTATTGGATATCCGACAACATATGAGATGCTTTCTTTAGCTAAGCATTCTTAGTATTGCAGTCCACTGGTGGATTCATCGCTATTTCGAGATATGCAAGTGCGACACCAGTCCCACCTGCTATTCTCAGTCGTGGAATAGGATGGCAGGTACTTAACAAAACATAGTTTGCCTTTGCTTTAATGAGAGGCGTGGGTTATTTTGGTTTACGGAAACTTGTTTATTATCGCACAGGGCATTGGGATTTTGTTGGATGGACTTTTTGGTACAGCAAATGGATCTTCAGTTTCAATGTTGGACCTCGTTGCTGGATTTATTTTTATTTTTTTTGCACGAACAGGATTTGCCATGTTAGTGTGTGAAGTTAGTCGAGTTGTGATTTTGCATTGTGTTGTCATTGTGCAGTGAAAATGCCGGTTTGTTGGCCTTGACACGCGTGGGCAGCAGAAGAGTTGTGCAGATATCTGCTGGATTCATGATTTTCTTCTCAATTCTGGGTGAGTTAGATAATTTTATTCACTGTTCTACTGTTACAAGTATTCCTGTTGGACTGCGAATTGTCGACCAACTAGGCCTTGGAACCTATCATTACAATTAATGCTAAAACTAACCTACCTTAATCAGCTTTATTGTAAATTCAAATGTCTCCATTGAATCATTTTGACTAGTCAATTGGTGGATTACTTGACTCAAGTCTGACACTTTTGGTCTACATCAACGGAGGATGCATTTGAATATATTATTAAGCTAGTTAAGGTAGATTAGTTTTAGTACTCTCCAGTGATGTGTATCAATTTTATGAAATTGACATAACGACATGGTGATAAAAATCGCAGCGAGGGTATTGAAGTAAAAAATGAATAGAAGGAGGGTATTTGTTGAAATTTGATTTATATTTGTTAAGTACATGAAACATGAAAATTCGGTCAACCGGTGGAGGAGACGGTCGACCGAAAATTTCCAAAACGTGTCAGGATTCATCGAAGAGTGAGAATCGGTCGATCGGTGTTGGGCATGCGGTTGATCGAAAATTTCCAGAGCCTTTCGGGCTCGGAAGGAAGTGCGGATCGGTCGACCCATGCTGGGCACGTGGTCGACCGAAAACTTTACAGGAGCCAAGTCGAAGATCAGCATTGCGGATCGGTCGACTGATGCGGGGCACAGTCGACCGAAAATATCCAGAGTTTCCCAGGCTCTATTCAGAAGCGCGAAAACACGATCGACTGTTGAACAATGGTCAACCGAATTGTGGCAGTTAGGCGGAAAAATTGTAGTCCGATAGACCGTTGATGATTCCGGTCGACTAATGCAAACCGTTTTGCCTACGATTTGCATGCTTTCTTGTACGAATTTAACCTACTATTTAAGAGTTTTTCACTATAATTTTGTATACAACACATTATTATTATTTTCTCGAAAGAGATTATGACATTATTGTATACAATTTTAGGGTTTTTCGTCATAATCTTGTATACAACAAGAGAAACAACTGAGATTACAAGATTTTAGACAATTTGTCTTCCAAAACATTTTAGATCTCTTTGTGTTTTTTTGTTGCATTAAGATTGGAAGAGAGTCAGAAGTAAAGTTCCGCAATCTATTCGGTGTTCCGTGAGCGTTTGATTCGTCGTTCTTGTTAGTAACGTGTTAGATTCTCCTCCCAACAACTGGTATCAGAGTCAGGTTGGCTACTAGGGATGTCGGAGAACGCAAAAAAATTCCGGGTGGAGAAGTTCACTGGAAAATGGAACTTTTCGATATGGCAACGGAGGGTCCGTGCGTTGATGTCGCAGTCGGACGAGCTCTTGAACACGTTAGATGAGGTCGAAAAGAGGCAATCGAAGATGAACGATGAGAAGTGGGAGAGTCTGAATCTCCGGACGATAGGAGTCATCGAGTTTTGCCTCTCGGATGATATTCTCTTCGAGGAATCTGCAGCTACAGCGGTTGAATTTTGTAAACTTCTGGAGGAGAGATTCATTAAGAAGAGCCTCGACAACAACTTGAATTTGAAGCGTCAACTGTACACATTCCGGATGAAGGATAACACATCGTTTGTTGATCATCTATCAATGTTCAACAAACTCGTAGCAGATTTGACGCAGCTAGGTGTCAAATTGGAAGAGGAAGATAAAACAATACTTTTGTTGACGTCACTGTCGGACTCGTTTCAAAATTTAGTGAATACGATCATATATATGAAGGATTCGTTGGCATTGGACGAACTCAATGGTATGTTGATATCTTTTGATGCAATGAAGAATTCAAGTAATAGCTCTTCTGACAATGGTGATGGATTGATCGTTGCTCCGAGTGGTAGAGGCAGGACTAGCAACAAAAGAGGAGAAAGCAACGGAAGGGTCAGTCGAAATCAAAGGCGAGATTCTTTAAATGTTTTTTCTGCAAGAAGACGTGTCATATGAAACGTGAGTGTAGGGCCTTCAAGGAGGAGCAACAGAAAGGGAAAGACATGTACGATTCCGCCAGTGTGGTGGAGGAAAGGGACGCGTTACAGTTTGTGCTGCAGGTATCAACAAATCATCTACATGATGAATTTTAGATACAAGAGTATCTTATCACATGTGCCCAGTTAGAGAGTGATTTACATCCTATGAACCATTGAAAGGAGAGATTGTTGTCATAGGCAACGATGCGGCATGCACTACCGTCGGAATTTGTTCCATACAGTTTAAGATGTTTGATGGATGCATTCGAACGCTAACGGTTGTGCGTCACGTTCCGGAGTTGAAGAAGAACATGATATCTCTAGGAGAGCTTAATACACTCGGGTGGAGATAGTTCGGGGAGGACGGAAAGGTCAAGGTCACTGATGAAGCGATGACAGTGATAAATGGAACCAATGTGGGCAACTTGTATTGAATGCAAGGAAATGCAGTAGCAACAAGTGTTGCACAAGACGAAGACAACATCAAACTTTGACATATGAGGTTTGATCATATCTCGGAAAAAGGTTTGTGTGAGTTACACAAAGAATGATTGCTGAAGGGTGTTAAGAGATGCAAATTGGATTTTTACAAGTACTGTAAAAATTCGGTAAACACAAGATTCGATTCAAGACGACGATCCACAAGACGAAAGAAATATTGGAGTATGTGCACTCTGACGTCTGGGGACCGACTCAAGTTCAGTCAAAGGGTGGAGTCGAATATTTTGTCACATTCATCGATGACTTTTCAAGAAAGGTATGAGTTTATTTTCTGAAAAATAAATTTGATGTTTTTGAGAAGTTTAAAACATGGAAGACCCAAATAGAGAAATGTACAAGAAAATTTGTTAAGTACTTACGGATAGATAATAAAGGTGAATTGTAACGACTCCAAAAATACAACAGAAATTTAAATTATTTGAACACAGATTTAACTCAAACACCTGAGGACGATACTCATATACATAACAAAGGTGCACCATATACATGAGTTTGTCAATAGTATGATTATATTCAAAATAACATGATGAACTATACACATGTAATCATAACAACCTCAAAACAAGACAACAAGATCTGGTAATAGTGTGCTCGTCCTCAATCCCCACCTAACGCTCCGGGTCTGAAAATAAACATAGAACTATTCCTGAGTTCCCATAAGAAAACCTCGTATGCCAAATCCACCTATATGCATATGATAACTTTATTACACAAAACCTAACATGCTGATACACATGACATATAGTACAATAACATAACTTTACTTAATATGGTAGAAAACATACACATTATATGTAAAAGCGGGACCTACTTGGTCACCCGTAACATTCACTTAGCTGGAAATATTATCAGCCACATATTTTACCGGAATATAACATCAGTTACATACTTTGCCAGACTATATCATCAGCCACATGTCGGAATATATCACTGACCACATATAAATGAATACATAATCAACATAACATCTCCCGAATAATAATCATACGGTGGTCAACTCCGCCACCGTAAAGGCTAGGCAGTCTCCACGCCCCCACAGAGTTGAACAACAACAACATATACCACTGGATATAACAACATAAAAACGGTCGAACAAACTACACAATCGGTCGATCGAAACTTTTCAAACGGTCGAACAAACATAAATCACCGGTCGACCGAAACTACCCAATTTGGTAGAATATACATTAATATGCGTGGTCAATTACAAGACTTAAACGGTAGGACAAAATCACACATTTGGTCAACCAACATAGCATAAACGGTCAAACAATTTGACAAAACCGGTCGACCGAAACTTTATATAAACGGTCGGACAATAACACATTTTTGGTCGACCGTACCAGAACTTAAACATATTATAATATTCATCTTAACGGACGAACGACAAAGAGGTCCTGTCCCACCGAAATCTACCAGGGGCAACCTAGAATTTCTAGTCATCAAACGGTCGAACGTACTTGATTATCGGTCGAACAATCCACTTAATTATTTAAGTTAACGGTCGAACAATACATTAATTCGGTTGACCGTCTCCCCAGTATAAATTCAAACAAACTTATTTACATTCAATCGGTCGACGTCTAAGGTGTCCCGTTCGACCGGAAATTACCAGTCTTCATCTTCTTCCCAAATCACGTTTAACCTGTCGACCGCTAAGTGCGTCATTCGACCAGTGAAGGAAGAACACCAACATTTACACTAGATTCGGTCGACCGAAACCCATACCGGTCGACTGTTCTGCCATGTATTTCTAACTGAACTTTGTGCCGGCAAGGTTTCAGACCTCCGGAGACCCATCTAAACCCTTACACACCAGTGTGAGTCACTAATTCGAACTTGACATACCTTATAGCCTAAGTTGAAGTTGAATTTGTTGATAGAGATCATTCTTCTCACTTCCTTTCCTTGGCTTCCTAACCTCCGGTGATCACCTTGCTAATTCCGGCGACTTCTCCGTTCTTCTTCACAACTTCTCTCTCTCACGCAAAACACTCCCTTTCTCTCTTATTCACGTTTTCTTCCAACCACCCATGATAAACATAAACTTACCTATTTATAATTGCCTTTAATCCATCACCTCCCTCCCTTCCAATCCATTCCAACACCACCTTTTACTTTGACAGCTCACCATTTCTATCCATTAACACCCCCCTTCCTTTCTATCCACGAAAGGGTAAACACTCATTAACCCAAATTCACTTGATTAATCTATTAATAAGTTTAGTTTAACTTAAGTAAGGATTATTATTCTCACATGAATACACCTCAAAAGAGTTGACAAGTTTTTGTGAGAAAGAAGACGTCATGATGCATTTCACTGCACCGTGAAGTTCGAAACAAAACGTCATAGCTGAAAGGATGAACATAAATTTATGTGAACGGGTAAGGAACATAAGGCTTCATGCGGATCCGTCAAATGATTTCTGGGCTGAAGCAGTAGATCTTGCGTGCTATTTAGTAAATGTCTCACCGTCATCGACACTTGAATTAAAGACGCCTCAGGAAGTGTGGACGAGTGAGCTATTTGATTATTCAAGGTTGAGAATATTTGGATGCAAAACTTATGCGTTGGTTGATGAGACACAACGGTTGAAGCTGGATTCAAAATCGAAGGAATGCATATTTCTTGGTTACGATAGGGCAGTGAAAAGATATAAACTTTGAGATCCGGTAAGCAAGAATGTGCTCTTGCGGAGTAATGTGGTCATTGATGAGACGTGTTTACTCAAGAGTTTTGAGGAGAAAGAGCAGCAAGAGAGGTTTTTGTTGAAATTTGGTTTATATTTGTTAAGTACAGGAAACATGAAGATTCGGTTGACCGGTGGAGGAGACGGTCAACCGAAAATTTCCAGAACGTGTCAGGATTCATCAAAGAGAGACATTTACAGGAACGAAATTACAGAGAAAATCTCCAGAGCCTTCCGGGCTCGGAACGAAGTGCGGATCGGGCGACTGGTGCTGGGCACGCGGTCGACCGAAAACTTTACAGAAGCTTCAAGTCGAAGATCAGCATTGCGGTTCGCTCGACTGGTGGGGCACGCGGTCGACCGAAAATATCCAGAGTCTCCTAGACGCTATTAAGAAGTGCGAAACGACCGACCGACTATTGAACAACGGTCAACCGAATTGTCACAGTTAGATGGAAAACCCGTAGTCCGGTCGACCGATGCAAACAGTTTTGCCGACAATTTGCATGCTTTCTTGTACGATAGCCTACTATTTAAGGGGTTTTCACTATAATTTTGTATACAACACATTATTATTATTTCCTTGAAAGAGATTAGGATTAGAGAGATATATAGAGTGTTTTAGATGACAAATTGTCTACAATCTTATAATTTCGGTTGCTTCTCTTGTTGGAGAAGTGGAAGAAGGAAATGAAACCCGCAGGAACCCCCCCAAGGACGTACACGTTGCTGAACCTTGTAAATCGCGTGTGTCGTGGTTGCTTTTAAGTGTGTTGTGTGTTTGCTTGTCTATTACATCTTGTTTGTGTTTTTTTGCATTAAGATTGGGAGAGACTTAGAAGTTAAGTTCCGCAATCAATATTCGGTGTTCCGTGAGCGTTTGATTCGTCGTTCTTGTTAGTAGCGTGTTAGATCCCCTCCCAACAGTATTTACGTCGTCACACTAATTTTTTTGTGTTATATTATTTCTCAGTGCCATCATTCTTCGTGGACTATTAGCGTCTAAGAAGAATGAAGCTCAGTCAGAGAGCCATAAATCGGACACTTTACTGCCTCTAATCCCTTCTTTTAAAATTCATTAGGTGAGTAGCTAATGCAACAAAAATAACAAGAATGTTAAACTTTAAAAACTCATGTAATAAGATGTTATCAGTACGTCAATGAAAACGAAACGTGTATCGCACAAAACTCATTGTTATCTTAGTTTGAATAGGCGATTAGCTTCTTTAAGAAGTAAAAAGTAGTAATCTGCAAGAAGAGCTAGAATGAGCAAAAGAGGAAGGATGAGCAAGATGAGCTTCAGGGTTGAACCTTTTTCGTCATGGTTAACCATTGTGATATGAGTGATAATTTCTTTGACCAAATCAACTTAATAGTGGTATGTGGTTCCAAAATGAGTTAGAGAGGCATGCAGATCTTGTTAATCCTCGTTAAAATGAAGTGGGGCTTCAATTGTCACACCATCAAAAAGTAGGAAGTTTTTCCTTGTAGTGATTGTCTGAATCTTAACCAAAAAGGTAAAAGATGAGACCTGAACTCATTGTAGAAATGCAAGATCACGACTAACCCGTAAACCTATGAACACATATTAGTGTCATACGGTATATATAGCATGAAACTGTTTCCAGATTTCAACAAATAACGTACCAGATTACATACCAAGTGTAAACTTCCTAAGTTATACAAGTTTGTTGCCATGAAAACTATAAAAAATAATAATTGGTGTCAACTCGAATATAAACTTGTATTTTTGTTTTGGGATAAAATGTTCTTTTGTTTCAGGAAAATTTGGTGCCGTCTTCGCATCCATTCCAGCACCTATATTTGCAGCTCTGTACTGCCTTTTCTTTGCATATGTTGGTAAGCATGAAAGAAAAAAGTTGGCATCTCATCTTCCTGTTCTTTTAGTGTTTCTACCTCCTAAACTCTCATAATGATGTGTTTTTAAAATCTGTAAAACAGGCGTGGCAGGTCTCAGCTTCCTTCAGTTCTGCAACCTTAACAGTTTCCGGACCAAGTTCATTATCGGATTCTCGATCTTCATGGGCATTTCTGTGCCTCAGTACTTCAATGAGTACACATCCGTCGCCGGTTACGGACCGGTTCACACCACTGGTAGATGGGTAAGCAAAAACTCTCCACAACCATTAGTTTTGAATAGGTTTCTAGCACAAGTTAAAGTGTACTTATTTTCGTTGGTCTGACTAAACCATCGTCGAACCATGGGATCTCCAAATGCTTGCAGTTCAATGATATGATCAATGTGTTGTTCTCGTCCAAAGCTTTCGTCGCCGGAGTAGTGGCATTTTTCTTGGACAACACATTGAATAGGCACGACAGCAAGACAAGAAGAGACCGAGGCTCTCATTGGTGGGACAGGTTTCGGTCATTTAGGACGGATACGCGAAGCGAGGAGTTCTACTCCTTGCCCTTCAATCTCAACAAGTTTTTTCCTTCTGTTTGACGCTTTTTATGTTTTGAGATTTGTATGCTTTTGCCTCCACCAGGTGTTCTAAGAAATTTTCAAATATTATTTTTTAAGCTTAAGGGGAAGATGAACCTTGTGATGCATCTGTAGTTTTACTCCATATTTTTAGTTTGTACATTTGATAGGTGGAATTGGATCGAGTAGCTTAAGCAAACGTTTTCTTTTCTGTTTTTAAAGAAGAAATAGCTGGTTGTGATCGAGTTTATAAGATTTAGGACTTTTAATGCATTTTCTTCTCAACGTTGATAACTTCCTCCTGGGAAAAGTAGCATTGCCATTTATAAGGTATTTATGTTTGAAGCTTTACCATTTGACTTAAAATTTATCAAATTATATCTTTTAGTTTGTGTTTAGAACTTATGCGGTAAGTTGATTTGAAGCCATATTTTAGTTTGGTATTAGAAGTATGGCATTCCTTGTGATTTTGTTGTTGAGAATTTGCAAATCTTATGTATTATCGTAAGATATCATTTTCACACAAAATTTGTTGAAATCAGATCCTTTATGTTATTTTAAGATATCATCTCAATGCAAAAGTCGTTGAAATAGGAAGTTCGAATTTAGAAATTTCATATTACTTGCTGTAACTTCGTTAATATCAATTTCGCGGGAAATTTCGACATTGCACTTTAAACGTAAGCATGTTATGCTGGTATAGACGTATAGTTATGGCTTCAATTGAGTTAGAACGGTTGATCTCAGATATGGATTTTTCATTATTGAGGCCTCGAACCACCTAATTCTAGTTCCATCTGAGTTCTAACGGTTGGCAACAAATATAGGTTTTACGTTGTCGTAGAAATGAATCCAATCCGGCTCATCCAAATTCAAGTCCCGCTTAGGATTATTGAGCTTAAATTCGAGTTTCATTCGAATTAAAGGACTGACGATAGATATGCACATTTCATTACTGTAGTCCCGAAACTAATTGAGTCCACCTAAGTTCAAGTTAGGTTTGTTAAGCTTATTAAGTATGAATTTAAGCTTTAGTTCAACTCATTAAATCCCAAATCGAATTAGAGCCGAGCTTTCAAAAAGTTAATATATGTTAATGGTTTGGTTGATTATCATGACTAATAAACAATTGAAACATTTTGTATTAAAAAAATAAAATATGTCAATCACGATATATAATATATACCTTTAATTTTGAAACATTTTTGTAGAAATTAATATCATTGTAGCTCATAATATAAATAAGATGCATACATAAAGTTTTATATGATTAAAATTCAATTATTTAGCATGACAAGCTTTTAAAAGCCGAGTTTTGATTACTTTATCGAGCTTAGAGTTGGGCTCGTGGCATGGCTTGCGTATTTCTAGTCGAACTTGAGTAGAAATTTTATCAAGCCGAACTTAAAAGGAAAACCCGGGGCCAAGTTCAAGTATGTATTACAGTCGTTTAAAAACACAATCTATTTATCAAGCATGCCTCACATCGTTGCTGGATTTTGATTTTTTTGAATTTTTTTGGCATTTTATGACTTAACCGTGCATCAACTCTGTTGTTTACCTTGAATATGTGTTAAAAATATTTGTAGGATAAAACAGACATTCGGTCGACCGGATGTGTGTTCTGATTTGTCCAGCAACATTGTCAGTCGGTTTTTGGTCGACCGAGAAGAGTTGTTCGGTCGACCGGACACACATGTAGGAGTTGGGCAAAAGTGTCTGTCATTTTTCGATCGACCGGAACTTAAGTGTTCAGTCGACCGTGCACACACGAGGACCTGGAAAAAATGTGCATGTCCGTTTTCGGTCGACCGGAACTTAAGTGTTCGGTCGACCAAGTATGCACTCGAGCAAACAGGAAAAATGTTTGTCCATTTTCGGTCGAGCACTACTTAAGGTCCGATCGACCGATGAAACATGTTTTGCGCTACGGTTAGAAGATCGGTCGACCGAAGCACCCGTTCGGTCGACCGTTAGACTCAGTCCTGCCCACGTTTTGCACATTTCTCCACGCGATTTTGGTGCAATTAATACTTATTTAGGCCTACTATATAAATGCAATTTCGTCCCCCTTTGCTTAAGGGTAATTCATATTGTCTACTTTGTATTCTTGAGAAAAAAGAGAGAGAACATCCTTGTTGATTCAGTAGGAGCAATTTTAACCGGGTATTTTCGCCGGTTGTTCGTGATTCCTGTAAGTCTCTCCTTGTAATACGTTTCTCTATAGTAGATTTGGAGTTGTGTCGTCCGTGGTTTTTCCTGTATTGGGTTTCCACGTTAAACTTGCATGTTTTGCGTGGTTTGGTGTTTTGAATTTGCAATTGTGGTTTCTTTCTTCATTGGATTTATTATTTTCGATTCCGCTGCGTACTTGAAATTGATTTTAATTCCTAACATACTCAAACCCTAAGGATTGAAAATTTGATCGCAGATTTTAACATAAGGGAGTAGTGAGCTAACATTTTAAGTAATCAACATGCGTACCTGCTAACAGTGATCTACATTTTACAAGAATCATCATCTTTGCAAACGTTCTCCTGAAACAAACATACAGCTGAGTAAATGCTTGTTCGCAAAAGCTGCATTGGTTTCATACGATTTTATTGCACCCTCAAGCTAAGTAACTCGCTTCGGCAACAACTCTCACTTGTGGCTCCTGCTGCTAGCTTTGAAAACTGATCAAACAACTTGTGACAGGAGTTTGATCCTTAAACAAATTACAGTGTCGATACTTAATTTTTAGAGATCCAAGATCATCTAGGTCATGACCTCGAATATCACAAATAATTCAACGAGCCCTTACAACAGAAGGCTTGGGTGAACTCGGTCTGAAAATAAATGAAAAAAAGGGTCTAAAACTATTGAAGTTGGGGTTCCAAGTAAATACTGATTGGCCTTAGGTGGAGTGACAAACTCTCATATCTCGCTTGGATGTTCCAAATTTTTTGATAGACCACTGAAGGTGATCTTATGTGTTTTATCGTTCAAAAGATCCAAAAACATGTAAAACAAGATATTTAAAATAAGGAATTGATACAAAGGATTCATACCAATTTTCTCACTCTGGAATCCAGAATTTCTTCCAGAGATGGCCGTCCTGAAAGCACATACATTGACAAGTTTCAACAACAAAGACAAAAAATATTGCACGAAAAATTAAAAAAAAAAACTAATATGATATGTTTAGATTCTACAATTAGGTTGAGCTTAAAACAATGAAATCAAAAGACTGAGAAAATTCTAGCAGTTGAACAATAATATAGCCCATCTTTAATTGCAAGATGTACTAACATATGCAGAAATAATTGTTGCAGAAACCGAGCTTTCATAACTGCTAAAGAGATAATTAGTTATCAATGGAAATGTTTAAGTTGCTTCCTAGATAGAACAAGAAAAATATCAAATGACTTGTTAAGATCTTTCACTTGTTAGCGACCTATATTGGCTAAATTAAGGTATTGAAGTGTGGATATCCAACTCAAAAACCAATTGGTTATGAGTGAAGTGACCCAAGATCTTATAAGTTGTAAGAATAGTCTGAATTGTCTAATGTGAGACTATTCTCGTAGAAAGTATGACTAGACTATATTCTGCAAGGAAAAGGGGAAAAACAGACCAATATTGATTGAACCAAGTAATTGCAATTGAGTAGTAAAGAGTTAACCTTGTCTCGATGCCAATGAATATTTAGAACCACCCCAGTTAATGCAGCTTGAATGGTTGATTTGGCATTGACAAATGGAACTCTTAAATTTCCAAAAAGGAGTTAACCATCAATTTATAACCTGATATTAATGAAATACAGGATATCATGCAGGAAATATCTACACATACAACAATGTCCACCCATCTCTTTAAACAATGGCAATCCCGGAGCACAAGGCTCTCCTCTTGGCGAGGATTGGAAGACGATGTACGAGTACGTTAGGATCTTAGGTGGTTTAGACTCGGTGCGGAAGCTATGAGAACCCCGAAAAATTGGCTTAGTTAATTCTACGAACACCTAGCATATATTCAAACAAACACCAATAGCAAGCACAAAACAAAATTGCAATAAGACACGAGATTTTACGTGGAAACCCAAAAGGGAAAAACCACGGACAACGGGGACGGACGGAAGCTTCACTATGAAAGATTGAAGTACATGGAGGGAGCCGGAAATGATTACAACACACACTAGATTGAGATTGAATGATTCTTTAAGAACAAGATTCCCAATCAAAACACAAAGGAGTTTGGTGGCTAACTAACCTCTCAAATGGTGGCTCTCTTTCTCTTAAGCATACAATCTTTAATCTAGGGTTCCAGCAACTTGGTATATATAGTGGAGAGGTTAGGGTTGAGAAAATGGGGGAAACATCTCAAAAATACCCTCTTGAAATTTACGTTCCGTCTGCAAACGGTCAACCGAAATTGGACCGGTCGACCGTCTCACTTTTTTTTGCCTTTTTCATTCCACTGTTTGGGCAAACAGTTGAACTACTTGGGCATGAAAACTATTCATTGTCTTCCTAATAATTTGGATCGACCGGTCAGACGACAACGATCGATCGATACACTTGAGTATCGGGATAGTTTTCTTCCTGATAAATTTTGGTCGAACGGTGGGGAGACACTGGTCGACCGTACACTTAAGTTATTTCTGCTGAGAAACTCTAGTGGTCGGCCGTTGGCCAACGGTCTACCGAACTTTGGGGCAACTTCTCAGTTTGGGCTAACGGTCGACTGCTGATCAGATTCCGGTCAACCGTTGCACTGCCTGGTTGATGTTCTGAAGGCAATTTTTCCAACAGAGTACGTAGCCTTTCCTTTGGCAGCTGAGCAGCAACCTCACCACTGCTCCTCGGGTCACCCTTTAATTTGTACTTTGAATAAGATTTTAAATTTATGAGAAGACAGTACACGCAACATTAGACAACTCTTGATGCTCAATAAACATGATACAATTTTCCAACCCCATTCCCATGCATAATATGTATAATATAAAGAAGCAAAACGAGACTATAAGCACACAAGAATAGCACAGTGTCTTGGTTCATGTTTTTGTCCAAGTAATAATTACGTAAATAAGCAACACACCTGTGATTTGTAGACGATATTTGGCCCAAATCCCATATACCACACCTGCTATCGACGCAACCAGCATTATAATCAATATATATGACCAACAATCAATTACCATTAATACATGCCGAATGGTCACTGATTCCTAATGAACACAACATTTCACATTTACGAGCTTCAATGGAAACAGAGCATCTTATGTTTTAGCTATCCGATGTATTTCTGAGTGGTGTGCTGAAGATCTAAGAAAATGATAATGTGCATATTTGAACTAGTAAATATAAAATTTTCTTTCAATAGTTAGTTATGTCTAATTGCCAAAGGGAAGAAAGGAGATAGGCTGTAGAAAAACTTACAGGCTCATACTTCGTGACAGCATATACCCATCCAAGGCCAACCTCCTCGTATAATTTCCGAAAAGCCTGCGGCAACAATGCATAAGATCAGCATTTTCATTTTATTTGTGATTCCAATAATTGAATAGAAATGAACAAATTACATGGGACACCTTAGAATTATGACTTAGCACTTGACCACATGCACGATAAGAAAGTTGACATCAACAACAACAACAAAGTCTTTAATCCGAAATTAGTTGGGGTAAGTTAGAAATGAAACTTAACAAACAGTCAAGAACCATGCGAAAGTTGAAGCTCAAAAAATCAGCTAAGACCATTCTAAAACATTTCATTATAAACTAAAAGGATAAATTTAATAGAAATGCAGTAGCTATGATGTCTCATGGTTTTGAAGTAATCACAGAATTATTTGCTTTAAGCAAATATTAATCCTAGATGCTTGTCTCGTCATATTAAATTAGCCCATAAGATTGATTCATGACATAAATACTAAGTGGTATTTCGGGTTTGAAGACAAAACAATCAGCAAAATGAGAACTTCTACTACAATTAGGACAGTGATCGTAGTTAAGCATACTATATGGTAACCAATGGGTAGAAAAATGAGCCAACACTCTAAGAAGATAAAAGCCTAAAAGAATGGACATAATACGGAAAATAGTATGACAAAGCTTTGATATTGAATTCAAAGTCGATTCATGAGAGGAAGATATCATACTTCAACATCTTTGACCACAGTACCATCAGAAAGTATTGCATGGATCCTGCCCATAACCTAAAAACATAGTAAATATCAGAAATGACCAAAATGTGTGTATATTGAAACATATAGAGAATATCAACTTAAAAATTGCTCATAAGTGACAATGGGTAATGAGTACTGGACTTTTTGGTATTTCAAATTTTAGCACGCAAACTAAAATGTTAGGTTGTACTTGAAGCGTGCAGGTAAGTAAGGGGCTTAAACTAGAGTGTGTTTGGATGTGGTAATGAAACTTTGGGATTAGGAATATATAATAAACTCATTTATGGAATCATATCGTTCACGTCGCTTGCTTCAAATGCTGCACCTTGAATTTGAGAAGTTGAAAATGACATATTTTTCCACATGAGGAAAGTAAATATTTATCATTTCAAAATCACAATATTCCAAATTGTATCGTGTTTGTTCTTCTACAAAATTTGTTAATAATACATTGAACACACATTTGGTGTTTGTTATGGAAAGAGTTGAGGATTTCTAACTGGGTTTCATGTCAACTGCTTGGTAGACATGAGATATTTAAAATGCATACTTTAACTTACTAATTGCTTCAAGTCTATGGATATGGATGGGCTCATCTATGTCTGTAAGTACTTTATTCCGATGGCTTACTGTTTTTTTAGTCTCATCTTCAACTCATTTTTGTTAAACTAAATGAATTCATGTCAGTGTAAGCATTTATTTTGAGTTGGATGCTTAATTTCAGATTCAGAAAATACAAGAAGCAGCAATGGTAGTATACTGTCTTATAATCAAGGCCTTGGTTATCTTCCGGCGAGTAATCTTCTGAACCTATGTCAACAAATTTAATAGCCCTGTATTTCTCATTCCTTGCCCGCAGCATGTTCACCTGGCAAAAACAAACTAGAAATGTTAAATGAAGATACACCGGAAGTCATTTACATGAGCACTATTTAAGAACAAAATAAATACAAAGCAGCAATCACAATTTCTTAACTGTCTTGTTTGTTCTGCCATCTGAACAACACGTTCAGAATACAGCTAGTAGTATGATACAGGATGATAAGAAACTTTAAGCTAGGAAAATGTTGGTTACTCGAGAAAAATCAAAGTAGCTGGACCTTGTTATACCTCCAATCTGTTATAAAAAGTCTCAATGAAAACCTAAAAAGCCCGTAACAAGCTGAAAACTCCTTGAAACTAAAATGTAGTGATAGGACTTGGTATGTTTTACACGATTGACTCGCAGTTATACATTACTTTCCTGTTTGAAAGACAGTAGGGTAAACATAGCATAAACTATGGATTGTTATATCACTAAGTGTTAAAAAGACTAGAATTTGCAGTAAAATTAGTAAAACATTTGGTTAGTTTGTTGGCTTGGTTGCTATTGGTGATGCCTCTGTAATTAATTGATATCTTGGATTCTTTGTTTTTTATGATGAATTAAAACGAAAGGTCTTCTTGTTATATAATCAAAGAAGTATCTGGATTCTTCATGAAGACATTATGAGTTATTGAAATTGTCCCATAGAGGTCTCAGCCTTTTGTCACATCGTAAGCTAGTAGTAACACCGGATATTCTAATCCTGGCCAAGTTTTCAGTCCAAGTTAGGAACATATCACAATGTAGTCTTACCAGAGAATGATCTAAAAGTTATTTGGATTGATATTTGATAAGCCTTTAAGAGTGAGACCTACATTCTTTGTGAGCAAGGCAAGCAAAAAAAAGAAAAGAAAACCATTACAATAAAAAAGAAAAATGACACTAAAAGTCATTTGGGTTGTAAGCCCTTTCAAAGTGAGAAAGACTTTCTTAGCATTGTAAAGATGAAAACATAACACAAAAAAAATATACCTCACGCATGCAAAGTGGGCAGTCCCCATCATAAAGCATTTTGATCTTCCAATTTTCAGAAGAAGATTTCGTTTCTGTTGGTCTGTCCATTTTGGCTTCATGATGCAGTGCCAAAGCTTGGAATTCAAGACCTACACAGAAACAACAGCAGTAACTACACAACAATAACAATACCTTACAACTCAATCTAGTTGGAGCATACCTAATTGACACATACAAACAATTTTCTATTTTACTTCAAAATTTGCCAACAAGTGAACAATCATTCAAAAAGAACACTAGCAAATTAGTGTCTACGAATATTTCGAACATCTGATAACCATCTAAAACAAGATGGAGGACGAACATTATCTTGTTGGAGGCTAAAGGGCGACTTTATTCATAATTACAAATAATATAAAACAACTATTGTTTCTTTTTGCAGTATTAACATTTTCAAGAGCTCTTCGCTACATTAAATAACATATTGAACACCTTAAATATAAATTCCCCAACAGATGCAATCATGATACTCAAACTCATTTTTCAGAGTAACTGTAGTACTGGACAGTGGTACCATGTATTTAATGTAATAATAGATGTTAGGAGTTTAATTGAGGTTTGAAATATTAAAATCCAATTTTCCAGGTTCTAATTAACTAGTAATTATAACCAAGTTAAAATAAAAAGAAAGAGTATCGACAACATATCATTTAAGAAGGATATGTAGTCTAGATGTGAAATTTGAGTATCCAACTCAAAACAAATTGGTCACGAGTGAAGAGACATTTCAACACTCTCCTGCACGTGTGACCAAGATTATATTTTCTCGATGTCTAAGTGTGAACAACAAGGGTGAAAGTGTCAAGCTGACCGTTGTACCTTAAAAGCTCTGATACCATGTGAAATGTGGACATCCAACTCAAGATTGATCGGTGATGAGTGGAGGGACCATACAACTATAAAGCAGGAGAAATTCAGACTATTCTCGTAAGAGATAAGAAGACATTCAGATTAGAATAATCTTGAAGCAAAACGAAATGATAAAAAAGGAGGATATTGAAGAGAACAAAGTATGAAGGTGATAATGGCAAGTTTGTTTGTCGATTCCAAGACTAAGGAACGCCGCGTGGGGGAAGCTAGCGCGGTTCGAAAGGGTTACCTCGCGGTCGGATTCCAGATGGACAATGCGAGAGGCGAAGGGTGGTGGATTGCCGGAGGGCGAGCCGGCGGGAGATCGCCGGGAACGAAGCTCGGACGCACGCCATTTTGGGCGGTCACTGATTTTCGCCTGACCAACCAACGGTTCGTGTTCTGTTGTTTCTTTTGCCACCAGACGTTCGGTAATCGGCATACACCACAATGCAGCTACACGTATTGACACGTTACAGCACAAAGTCGGGTCGGTCGGATCCAAATTAGATTTTTTTTTTGTTATTAATCAAAACGTGACTACCTAATTGCTGGTTTTTAATTAGGGTGTTATTAAATCGTCCGCATCATTGACAATTTTGTCCACTCATTTCAATCTATTTCACATTTTGTCCTTTCATTTTTTATATAAAAATAATTAAGGTGTGGCGTCTGACTTAGACGTCCCGACCATGGTATGGGCGTCTAAGTCAAACGCCCCGTCTTAATTCCGAACGTATTCCAATAGAAATCGGGTTCAATATTTTCTGGAAAAAAAACTTAGCAAAATGATAAATTCGTAACCTGACTATTTCAAACTACAATGCCAGCTAGACTATACAAGATAGATAATTTGTCACGTGTTAAGTAGTACAATGGACATGTTAGACATGTAATTAATCTTTTGAATGTTGACTTGGTACCACCTTATAAATGGAAGATGAAGATGAATGAGCCTCGATTTCAATGGGATTAGTTTAATTAATAAGTAAATAATTACTCGTGATCTGCCCGAATTGATTTGCATACAATATGTTATGTCTCGTGTATTGAATCAATTTTATAATTTAATTTACTGTTTACTAAATATGTCATTAATAATTATTAATTACTAAATTTAAATTTCAAAAAAAAATCAAAAAAGAGGTATTTGTGCCCTTTTTTGAATTTTTTTAAAAAATATAGGTGATGGTAAAATAGTAAATGATACGGACGATTTAAGTAAATCACAAACGACGTTTAACAATTTAGTTTACTTAGGGTATCCATGGATATTTGAAATCCTAAAATCTGATATTCGAAATTGAACATTAAATATTGTATTCATATATGAGGTAGAGCAATTGTGGATATTGATGTATCTAATCTGAATAATTTGCACTCAGTGTGATTATATGTTGATTAAATATTGCATATTTATAAACTCAATACTCCTCGTAATGGTGTAGAATTTCTCGATTTGTTCATTGGTTATTTTGATTTACATCCGGGTCATTCTTTTTTGCTTCTCAGTCTATAAACCTCACAATTCAGTCTTTTCTCTTACTTTTAGGTTCTTTTTGTGTCTCTTATTATCATTTATTTTATTTTTGAAATTTAAATATAAAACTTGTTATGTAGCAATGCTTAGGTTAAAAATAGAAATTATAAGATACAAATATATGTATAATATGATGTCAATCATAAGTATTCACAAAATCAACCTTCAACGACAGAAGAAAAACACACAATAAAAATCAATTATACACCGACATACTCTACGATCAACAAAAATATAAAATGATTTTGACTAGTAAATAGATATAAAAAAGATAAAATTCTATAAACCCAAAATCTCACCTCTTCATCCGCCATGGCTGCTTCTGTTGCTACCCATCTCTACTCAACCCTCCACTTCCGCCTCAAACCCCTCCTCCTCTTTCGCCGCCCTATCCTTTCCAACTCTAGGGTTTTCTGCTCCGCCGCGCGGACCCCTAAATCCTCCTTCTTCGCCGCCGACGAGGTCTCCTGGAGGACTCTCGGGGTTTCCGACGACCTCTCCAACGCTCTGTCCAACGCCGCGCTCCCAAAGCCTTCGATCGTGCAGGTGATCTGATGCTTTTCTCGGTGTTTCGGTACTGCTTTTGTTGATTGGGGCGAGGATTGGACTGGATTGGAGATCAATTGGATGTTTGGATGGATTTATGACTCCGTGATTTGTAGTGTTTTGAGCAAAAATCTAGGGTTTGTAAGCTTTAATGACCAAAAAATATGATTTTGAAATGTAGTTTGTTCTGTGTAAGTTGTTATTGGTTCGTCAGTAGATGTTATGGAAGTGAAAACTAGAGTTCAAAAAATGACGATTCTGTGTTTCTGTGTTGTCGTGACTTCAAATTTTGTACTTGAGATGACTTCAAGGATTCGCACATTTGGCCAGTTGGAAACAAGTAAACAAGTTCAAGTAAAACGAAACTAATACAAAATGGAGGAGTTTGGACTCCCAAGGTAAAACCATTTGAAGTACTAATTGTCGGAGTTTGAAGTCCACTTTTTTGAGTTAGAATTGATGAAGCAATGGCTTTTTCTAAGTGAAATTAAGGAAAACAGGCCATTCATGAAACATAACAATTTGTTTTGTCAGCGAAGATGTCGTTTTTTGTCGACGAAGATGTCCTCATCGGAGATGATAGGTTACCAGTGTACACTTTTAGCAGTATTGAACTTCGGTGAAGCTTCCAAGAGATTTAGCATCTTGAAGATGTTTCTTCTTCCTATTTAGTTGTTGACTTGGTGTGAAGTATGTAACACAAGGTTCTAATTACAGGTAGGCTTTAGCTTCAGGTTGGAACTTAGTTTGGGAGTAATTGTGTTGTGGAAAATGTTATGATTGTAGAAATTATTCCCAAAATTCAATACAGATGCATTTTTAATTTGTGTGAAGATGTTCAATGTAAATACATTTCCGGAAAGCAAACCAAACTCCTTTCCCTGGAAAGTTTAGTTGTATATAGATCCTCAAACATTTTAATTTTTCAAACGTTTTCAGAATTAAGCATTATATTCTGACTTCGTCTGTATCATGTTTTTTAGAGCCATATAAAATAGCTCCAGTATATGTTCAGTCTTTTCCTTGCACTTGTTTTTGTAGTCACATGGCTGGTGTTTCTTGAGTGGAAAATCACAATTCACAGAACTGAACTAGCAAGTCCAACATAAACTTAGTTTTTGTTGTTGATTTGCAGGCTGCATGTATACCTCAAATCCTTTCTGGAAAGGATGTCATCATTGCAGCAGAAACTGGCAGTGGAAAGACACATGGTTACTTGGTTCCATTGATAGACACTTTATACAATGCATCAGAAGACTTAAGCAGCGGTGATGAAAAGGATACCAAGGGCAGAAAAATGTTACTTGTTCTGTGCCCTAATGTGATGCTCTGTGAGCAAGTGGTGAATATGGCCAATTCATTATGCGATGGAAGTGGGAAACCTCTACTGAGAGTTTCTTCTGTCTGTGGTCAGCATGTAAGTGATTTTTGGTCTTGGTTGTCTGTTGTTTTAGCTTTTTTTCTGCAGGAATTTCAAGAATCGTGATTAAAAGGAAACTACCAGTTCATTGAGTGTTGAAAGAACAATGTCTTTATCTCGGTTATTAATCTGAAGGATATCTGGTTCTAACTGATCTAAAAAAGGATATCTGGTTTTGGATATCTCTGTTTGAGGTTTTCATGTACAAGGGTGCAGATACTATTGATAGCATGTTTAGTTGTTTACTTTATATAAGAGGGGTCTCAGTACTCTGGAGAAATGTTATCCTTCACAGTTTCTGACTTTCTGTATCAACTTTATCCTTTTCTATTAAAAGTCTCTCAGCGCCCCTCTAAATTATGAACTGTTTATTTCTTCAGAACACTCCAAAGTATGCAAATGTTTCCATGTTAGAAGGTCTAGTGTATCACCTTGTTCATCCTGACTTCACATAATCACCATAAAATGTAAATAAGAGAAGGTAGGAAACTGTTTTGGTTCAATTTTTGTACAAGTTTGAAACACTAGCAGCTAGAGTTTTTCTTAATATATTTCTGTCAGGTATAACAAATTCGAATTTGTTGATATTGGCTTACTTAGTAGTTTGATAAGAGTATAACTCATACGAGAGAGATGTTGGTTACAGGGTTGGCCTGTTAATCAACCAGAAATTATTGTTTCAACACCAGCTGCTCTTTTGAATTCTCTATACGCACTTGGTGCTGGAAGACATCGGCGGCCTCAATTTCTACGTGATGTAAAATACGTGGTAAGTATTTTTTTTAATCTGTCAGTCATTTAGCCGAAGGACTCATAGCTTGAAATTAATTGATATTTAATATATAAAAAAGTTTGCTGAATGTAGTCTGGTGCTATATGATTTGTTCTGTTTCTCAAATAGGTATTTGATGAAGCTGATATGCTTCTATGTGGGAGTTTCCAGAATCAAATAGTCCGTCTTATAAATTTATTCCGGTTTGAGGAAAAGAAACTGTCAAGAAGTGGAAATTCTCTAATAGACAGTTCTCCAAGTTTGGAGAATGAGTTGGTTTCATCTGGTTTAGATGATTCTTCTGTTCCTGAATATTCACATATTGTAGAGACTGAAGTCTCCATGGATTCTGAGCTGCCAAATCGCAATGAAGAACTATTTGATATCAATAGTAAGGAGGATGAAACCAAGCCCAATGACATCTGTGAAGACAGTCAAACAGAGGAGAACAAAGTGGGGGCTCCAAAGAGGACTGGCTGGCACCGGGTTAGAGAAATTTACAAACGCAGTAAGCAGTATATTTTTGTTGCTGCGACACTTCCTGGAAGTGGCAAAAAAACTGCTGGAGGAGTGTTGAGACACTTGTTTCCTGGTGCCGTTTATGTCAATGGTGATTATCTTCATTGTCACAATCCCAGGTTCTCTATGCTCATCAGTTTTTTCCACAGATATCTGTGAAACATTTCTATTTTTGTCTGTTTATGTGGGCTTACATCTTTATGTTGGATGGTGCTCTTTTTCCTAAATACATTTTTTCATACAGCATAAGAAATGGTGACCTTGATCCATACAGTTTGTAGTCTCATTTTCTGCTTAGCTTATCTTAAATTGAGCTCCATTTAGCATATATTCATATGCATTCCTTGAATTGGAAATCGTTAGTGTGGCATCCCTCGATTTGGCTTATCTTCTGTTGTATTTTTTCCATTTATTACCAGCCTAAGGACAGATCCCTTTTCTCCCGTCTTTTATCTTCTTTTTTCTTACTATTCTTCTTGTTGCTGCAAGATTGGAGCAGAGGTGGACAGAAGTTACAGTTGACACACAGGTGGATGCTCTCATAAATGCTGTGAGATGTAATTTCAAGTCAGGAGATGTGAACTCTTGTTCTGGCATAAATCGTACTATGGTGTTCGCAAACACTGTTGATGCTACAGAGTCTATTGCAAAAGTATTGCAACAAGTTGATATTGAATGTCTTTGTTATCATAGTGATGGTTCCTTGGAAGAAAGAATGAAAAAACTAGCCTCTTTTAGAGAAAAAGGTGGAGTTCTTGTGTGCACTGATGCTGCTGCTCGCGGTTTGGATGTTCCTGATGTCTCACATGTTATTCAGGTATCTTAGCTTTCCTCGATCAGCTACTGATGCGTCATTCTCTTCCACAGTGTCTACAGCAAAAGTGAGCCATGTTTGTGGCAATGTCGGTCATACCTGTGATACGCTAGTCTTAATGAAAATTTAAGAATAAGTAATCCGTGTGAAATCACGAAGCTAGGTGCTCTTTTCTTACATTGGTAGAGATGATTGCTTATGTTACCAACCGTAAGATAGGAAATTGTCATTTAGGTTCTTTAATTGAATGTGTCAGTTGGCGATATAAAACGTGATCACCACTGAATTTTTGTTTGCCATTCTTGCAGAAATATATTTAATTCTTTCATCGACTAGTTTGATTGATGTAATATAATTTTTTCTTCACTCCAAACTGCAATCAAAAGGAGACACTCATTTCTTGTCTTCATTCAAGTGAATAGATTTCCTCCTGTCTTTATCATGTATCCACCATTCCTCCATTGGCCAAAATATAGGTTTGGAAAACATAAAGGAAAGGTACAAATATGAAATCTCTCTTTTGATACTTGTCAACCAAAATGAGTATCTTCCATGGTTAGCCATTGCATGGTGACCTTGGAAGTTTGAAATGAGTTGAATGACATTAGTCATGCAAATCGAGCAGGCAATGACAGAGTTATATCTTCTTGCTATTTTATTGTTTCCTTATTCTTATATTCGTAGTTTGTATCTACTCAAGTTGTAGGTAGCTTGATGTTCTTTCTTTTCCATAACTAATTCCTCTTTTTCATATTGTTTTCAGGCAGAATTTGCAACATCTGCTGTGGATTTTTTGCACAGAATTGGGAGGACAGCCAGAGCTGGCCAGCACGGCGTTGTTACAAGCTTGTACACAAAATCCAATAAAGATCTCGTTTTTGCAGTAAGGCAGGCGGAGAAAACGGGTCAACCTGTGGTAAATTACTGATTCTTGAACATAAAATTACATTTGGAAATTTCCATTTCTTTTAATTGTACGCTTGGGTTTGTTGGGTGGTTTGAAGCTAGCGTTCACTGAAATATATATGAAACTGAGAACACTTAAATAATGCCGATGAATTGATGTTTCAAAAGCTGTTACTTCTGAACTATAAACTATTGTCTATCCATTTTGTGAAGTCACATGTATCAATATGTTTAAGAATGTGGGTAGTCTTATCATTTTATTATCAATTTTGTTCCATAATGCATTGTGTTACCTTGTACTCTATCTGCGTTTGATAATCTAGCCCATATTTGCTTGGTTAACTGCACCCTTTTTAACTTAGGATGGAAAGTGACTAGAGCTTATTGCTTATTCTGTATTATATATATTATCCTCCAAAAGCTTTCTTCCATATTTTTTATGTTTTGCTTTCAGGAGAAAGCATTTAGTCGGAAAAGAAGTTTCCGTAATAAGCTAAAGAAGAGAGGTACACATTTTCTATATTTGTGTCCTTCCCTTTCATAGTTTGTATTCCTGTGCAATATGTGATTGATACATTTTAAGTCTCTTTCATAGCTTTCATAATTATATTGACTCCTTTTTTGCTTGGTATATACCCCTCCAAAACTATTTATCAGTTCCTTACATAACTATTGATCTCATATTAACTGTCATTTTAACTGTGTTGGATCCTAGCATACTTGTTGTTGTATCAGTTTTGGAAGTTCTATGAGCTTGCAGTGCCAGTTGAAATTACCTCAATTCCATTTCTAAACGGAGAACTACCTTCTCTTAACTACAAACACCTAAAACTGCCACTAAGTCTTGTCCTTGATAGTTAAACTAGGAATACTATGTTCATTTGGCGTAATATGCTGCCCTCCCAGCTTCACAGAATCACAGTACCCATGATGCGTTTGTTATATATGTAATTCCAGGCAAGGTTACTATTTTCCCTGTTTCACTTGTTTGCAAATGCTACCATGGTCTGAATTGTATGTACATGGTGGATTTTTTTTGTAATATAACATTCGTCCTTATTTCTTAATATTTTTGCAGCTGCTATTGAGCTAAGCAATTCATCTTCTGTTGGAGCTATTCCTGCATGATGTCTTAGGATTCGGCCATAGCACTGAGTGGGCTAGTGGCTTCGGTAACTCACATGTAAGACTATGTAACCTCGTGTATATTTTGATCAGGAAACATCTGAGTTTTGATAGTGTTGAACTTTTGATAAAAATTATTCTTTAATTTTTACTATTGACTTCATTTTACCCTTATTTTCTTTCAAATTTGATGTGGCAACGTCTTATACTGTTACTTTGTCAGTGCAACCAATTGTTTTTGAAAGCTGATAATTGCATTAATGTAAAAGATGGTTATTACCACAACTACCTTGGAAAAAAGCAGCACCAAAGCCAAATAAGTAGCCTTGGTTTGCAACCATTATGGACGCTAAATATTACAAAAACCGAGGATTAAGAAGGTGCAATCGGAGCGAGGAAGGAAGCCAGTTGCTTCAAATGCTCGAACACATTCAATCGTCGGCGGCGGCAGCAGTAGCCTCCGCCTCTTGGCGTGGCACTTGTTCATTAGCCATCTCCTCTATGCAAACATAGTTATGAATTTCTTCAAGTTCACTTTCGGATGGCTGGCTGAATGGCTGAACTGGTTGGCATGGCTGCTGCTGGAACGGTGGCAGTGCAGCTGGCTGAATGGCATGGCTTGACGAGTTGTGACGGCGTCAGGCAACTGTGTAAACACTGTAAAGTGTTCCACCCTCGCTCTTTTAGTGTGAGTTTGAGATATAAATCATCCGCTCCTCGCCTTCGACAACCTTACGAGAACAGCAATAAGCCGAAGCATCCATTTATCAAAAATGTGAATGGAATAGAACCATGAAAGATTTGATTATTGCTATCTTTCCAAATCACCCAGCAAAAAAACATTTATAAGATGAGTAGTGATACGTGGGCGTTCGAGGTGCGTGCTGAAATGTCTTTATTTTTTTAAATTAAATAAATAATATATTTATTTTGCGTGGTACAGACAATTTTTACTTTCCTCATGCAACATTACGTTTACAATACAACATTTTGTTTCCTCATGCAACATTACGTTCCCAATGCAACATTTCATTTCCCAATGTAACATTTTCTCAATGCAAATTATTCTGAACAGATACAAAACTTAATCTGGACGGACACACAACTTATTCTGGACAGACACAACTTATTCTGGACAGACATATAACTTAATTTGTACAGACACAACTTATTATGGACAGACACTCCTTATTGTTGACAAATACACACCTTATTCTGGATAATCACACAAACTATTTTGGACAGACAAATAACTTATTATAGACACACACAACCTATTCTGGACAGACACACAACTTATTATGGACAAACACACAACTTATTCTAGACAGACACCCAACTTATTCTGGACAATCACATAACCTATTGTAGATAGACACATAACCTATTGTGGACAGACACAGAACTTATTCTGGACAGACACAGAACCTATTGTGGACAAACACACAACTTATTATGAAAAGACACAGAACTTATTATGGACACACAAAACCTATTGTGGACATACACAAAACTTATTATGGACATACACACAACATATTCTGGACAGACACATAACCTATTGTGGACAGACACACAACTTATTCTGGACAGTCACACAACTTATTTTGCACATACACATAACTTATTCTGGACAGACACACAACTTATTCTGGACAGACACATAACTATTCTGGACAGAATAAAGTGTTGGTCTGTCCATTTTAAGTTGTGAGTTTGTCCGTGGGGGAATCAAATGTTGCATTGGGAAACGAAAATGTTGTATTGGGAAACGAAATGTTGCATTATGAGAGTATAAGTTGCATGTGACACAAAATAAATATGTTATTTGATTAATTTCAGAAATCAAAAGTCATTTGACTTTTGATGACTAGACTGTTGTTGCTGACTGGACTGACCACGTCAGCGCACGTCCTGGACACAAGCGTTCATTTATCATTTTCCTTATAAGATCATTCATCGTTTTCTAAATAAAGTTGTAACAAGCATAAGGAAATGTCTATTAATTCCACGCACTATGTTAAGGTCAATATTTGAAGAAACCTCCCAAAATTGCTTTATGAACTAGCAAGTAAAAAAGAAGTGTCCCATTGATTTCGGCTCAATTCTGCGTGAGGGGTACTTATGGTCTTTGGGTCGGTCGGCACACCGTGTTTGAATAGCTTATCCCTTGTTTTTCTGTTTTTTTAGGAAAAATACACGCTACTACTATTCATTAATAATAAGAGTTACAAGTAAAAAATTGTTATCACTAAGTGATACATACAACCCATAAAGATACTAACTAAGGAGTTAGTCAGGAAACCTCTTTCCTTGACAAGTACATTCTAAGCTTCATGGATATTATTTTTGCTTTTTAAGTATTTTAATTAGTTGGGCATTAGAGATACTTTTGAAGGGCTAAGCGCCGCTATATGTTTTAGTTGATGCTTTATATTAGCTCTAATAACCGTTTTTCATTCAATTACTTGTTTGAACAGTGGGGTGAGTGCAACCACTCAATTCATTTTTAGAAAATACTTTATCTTTCTTGATAATAGTTAAAAATATTGAACGTATGTTATTATTGTAATTTTCCAAATGAAACGAGGATCTCCTGTTAATTTTCATGAGGAAGAGACGAGTAGAAGAAGAATGAATTTTATTTCTTGAGATATGTTACATGGTTTTGATTCTTGATTATTTATACAACATGTTTTTAGCCGTTGGTTGTATTTATTGTTTGCTTGATAATCTCAATCGACTTGGGCATACCATGCGTTGCCTTGGACACCCAATCGACAGACTCCAACGGTATGTTTCTTTAACACGCCCCCTCAAGTTGGGTCTGGAAAGGATTGATAGATCCCATCTTGAGGAGAATGTTGAAGAAGGTCTTGTGATCGAGAGCTTTGGTGAAGATGTCTGCAAGTTGCTCCTTACTTGGGACATAGGGAACCTCTATTTGCTTTGATTGTATTTTTTCTCTGATAAAGTGACAATCGACTTCTATGTGCTTGGTTCTCTCATGGAAGACTGGATTTGTAGTAATGTGTCGAGCCACATTATTGTCGCAGAACATTTTCATAGGACTTTGAGTTGTGATGTTCATATCTTTAAGCAGCTGTTTTATCCAAATTAATTCGCTGGTAGTGGATGTCATTCCACGGTATTCTGCTTCTGCACTGGATCGTGCAACGACGTTCTGTTTCTTACTTCGCCAGGTTACCAAGTTTCCTCCCACAAATGTGCAGAATCCTGTAGTTGATCGTCGATCATGACTTCCAGCCCAATCTGCATCGGAGTATCAAATTATTGAATTAGAGTTGTTGGGTTTCATCCATAATCCTTGTTCAGGTGTTCCTTTAAGATAACACAGGATTCTGTTTACTAAGTCTAGATGATGCGTATAAGGAGCATGCATGAACTGACTTATTAGACTAACCGCATATGTGATATCAGGTCGAGTGACAGTGAGGTAGATAAGTTTTCCGACTAGCCTTTGGAATTGCCCAATGTCGGATAGAGGAGTCCCATCATTTGGTCATATCTTTTTATTGGTTTCTATAGGTGTAGTTGAGGGCTTTGAACCTAATTTTCCAGTTTCTTTGAGAAGGTCTAGGGTGTATTTCCGTTGAGAAAGAAATAACCCTTTTTTTGAGTATGCAATTTCTATTCCTAAAAAGTATTTCAAGTAGCCTAGGTCTTTTATGTCAAATTTTGATTTTAAATATTCTTTAACTAATGCTATTTCGTGGTTATCATTCCCAGTTATGATAATATCATCAACGTAAATAAGTATGATGATGCTGGTGTTATGATTGTGTTTTGTAAACATGGATGCATCAGCAGAACTCTTACTAAAACCATAATTAATGAGAGAGAGACTGAGTTTGGCATACCAGGTACGAGGTGATTGTTTTAGGCCATATATGGACTTATGAAGCTTGCATACCTGATTGGGACAAGTGGTGTAGCCAGGAGGTGGAGTCATGTAGATTTCTTCTTCTAGGTTCCCTTGTAAGAAGACATTCTTTACATCCATTTGAAATAAACTCCATCCTTGATTCACAGCAATAGAGAGCAGAATACGAACAGTGTTCATTTTAGCTACAGGAGCAAATGTTTCTAAGTAGTCGAGACCATATGTTTGTGTATAACCTTTGACTACAAGTCTAGCTTTATATCTTTCTATCTGTCCATTGCTATGATATTTGATCTTGTAGATCCATCTACAACCCACAGGTTTAACACCTGGTTGGAGTGGAACAAGGGTCTAGGTATGATTATTTTCAAGGGCTTTTAGCTCTTCTTTCATGGCTTTGACCCAATTGTGATTACTTATGGCATCATGGTAACTGGTTGGTTCTTTATTTATGTCTAGTGTTCCTAGGAAGGCCTGATGTTTGTTAGAGATATGATGGTAAGATAGAAAGTTTTGGATAGGATACGTGGTTTTGTGAGAGAGATAGTAGTCGTTAAGTCTTGGAGGGAGGCGAGTTGGGCGAGTAGATCTTCTTGGTCCTTCTTCTTCTCTTTGGCCTCCTTCATTTTCTTCTCCTCCTCCTTCTTCATTTTGTTCTCCTCCTCCTCCTTTATTTCCTTCTTGGTGTGGAGGTAGCAGGTCGTCATAGGTGTTATTAGGTACTGGGGTAGCGGAAGCGTTCTCAGAGCTAGAGTTTTTGAAGAAGGGTTTGGTTTCGAAGAAGGATACATCGCGAGAAACATACGTTTTTTTAGTTTCTGGATCATAGCATTTGTACCCTTTTTTCCTAAATGAATATCCTACAAAAATGCATTTGATAGAGTTGTGATCAAATTTATTTTCCCATTTCTTGTGAACAAAACACGTACAACCAAAAATTCTAAGATGGTCAATGCTAATTTCTTTGTTATACAAGATTTCAAGAGGTTTTTTATTCCCAATTGTGGGACTGGGAAGTCGGTTGATAATATAAGTAGCAGTGAGAATGACATCTGACCAAAAAACCTTTGGGACATTGTTTTGAAAAAGCAGAGATCGAGTGACATTCAAAAGATGTCGGTTTTTTCGTTCGGAAATCTCATTTTGTTGTGGTGTATTAATACATGAGGTTTGATGAAAAATACCTTTTCGTCGTAAAAGACTTTGAAACAAATTGCTCATATACTCGGATCCGTTATCAGATCTAAAACACCGGATTTTTGCGTCAAACATATTTTCAATGTAACAAAGAAATTCGCAAAAAACTGAGTAGGTGTCAGATTTGTTTTTTAAAAGATAAGTCCATGTGGCTCGAGAAAAATCGTCAATAAAACTAATAATGTATCGAAAACCATTGTAAGATTCAATGGGGGCAGGTCCCCAAATGTCAGAGTGTACTAACTCAAAAGGTGTGTAAGTTTTTGTGCTTGAATTTTGAAAAGGTAATCGAGTTTGTTTAGCAAAACGACATACATCACATAATAATTCATTTTTAAAGGCGGGAAAAAAACATTTTAATACGTTTGATGATGGATGACCCATCCTTTTATGCCAGAGATTGTGATCATCGAAGGTTTTTGTATGATGTGCTTTTTCGCCTGTTTCTAGAACATATAGACCATTAGTGAGAATGCCCTTACCAATCATCCTCCCTGATGTACGATCCTGAAAAATAACATCATTAGGAGTAAACACTACATTACAATTGAGATTTCTGGTAATTTTTGCTACCGATACAAGATTAGCATCAAGATTAGGAACATATAAAATATCATCATAAGTGTTGTTTACTAAGTTTGTTTCTCCTATTCCTTTAATTTGTATTTTGTTTCCATTTGCGACTGTCACGAATTTATTTAATAATCTTAGGTTTTGTTTAATATTACTAAGTAACGTTGGATCTCCAGTCATGTGATCAGTGGCTCCGGTATCAATTATCCAAGCCTTGTTATTAGATTTTGTGGTTATTCCAGAAAAAATAGAGAAATCAGATATATTGGTGTTACCTGACCAATTACCTGTTGTAGGAGGGTCCTTTTGCAAAAGTTCATTCAGATGGCCCACCAGGCTTTTAAGATGGAGCGGATATATGGGTGGCTCCGAATCACCTGTGCCAAACCCGAACCCATTTGACCCGTTGGATCCGTTATCAGAACGGATCCGGTTTATCGGGTTGGAGGATCCGGATGCATGGCACGAATAAAAGGCGGAGTTATCCGCATAACCGGTAGGGTTTGGGTGTTTCTCATTTGGTCGGCCGCCGTTCCGGAGAAAGTTGGTGCTGTCGCCGCCTCCGAGTGAGTCGGTGCCACCGCTGCCTCCGTGAAGGATGGTGTTGCCGCCGGTGCCTCCTTCCACTAGATTTGCTCTCATACTTTTTTCGTTTTTTTGTGGTTTGAGGTGCGGGAACAGAAACCAACACGAATTTTTGCTATGTCCTGGTTTCTTGCAGTTTTCACAGTGTTCGTTGCTTTTGTTCCCGAACCATTTTTTTGTTCCCTGAGCCTGGTTCCGACCGGCGATGAGGGCTTGGTTGTCGGAGTTTTGATTTTTGGTGTGGTTGTTCATTGTGTTTCTTCTTGTTTCCTCGCGCTGAACGAGGCTTGTGATGTTTGCGAGGCTGGGAAGATCCGACGCCATGAGTATTTGAGACCGGATAGTCTCGTAGCTTGAGTCTAAACCTACCAGAAATTGGTAGATCTGATTTTGTTCTTGCCGATTTTGGATGACTTGTGGGTCTATTGCGGGTGGTTCGTATATTCTCAGTTCATCCCACCTTCTTCTGAGAGTACCGAGGTACTCTGTGACGGACGCCCCATGTTGTTGTGTTTGCGCGATTTCTTGCTTTATTTTGAAGACATGCGCGAAGTTTTCGGCTTTTCCATAATGGTCCCGAACAGACTGCCATAAGTCTTTTGCGCTGTCTTTGAAGATGAAGATTTTGGCGATATCTGATTGCATCGAGGCAATGAGCCACGACATAACCTGATGATCCGCCGTTTGCCACTCGTCATGGAGTTTTTCAGTTGCATTTTCTTCTGGTTTTGGCGTCCTTCCGGTGATGTGGCCCAGCCTTCCTCTGCCACTGTGGGAAAGCGTGACCGCGCGCGACCAGGACAGATAGTTGGTCCCGTTTAGCGTTGTCGTGACGAGGCGATGAGGATTCATCACGTCAGGTTGGTTTCTGTTGCCGTCCGACATGATTTTGGGTTTTTTTTCTTCCTCTCTTGGGTTTGGATGTTGGTTTTGAGGACCTTCGACCCCCTTATATGAGGTGAGGTCGGTGATGATTTGGAAAAACTGAGGCTACAAACGGATCAATGCTCTGATACCATGTTAATTTTCATGAGGAAGAGACGAGTAGAAGAAGAAGGAATTTTATTTCTTGAGATATGTTACATGGTTTTGATTCTTGATTATTTATACAACATGTTTTTAGCCGTTGGTTGTATTTATTGTTTGCTTGATAATCTCAATCGACTTGGGCATACCATGCGTTGCCTTGGACACCCAATCGACAGACTCCAACGGTATGTTTCTTTAACATCTCCGAGTTTAGAATAAGAAAATGCACGTTAAATGTACTTATAATGGTATTCCGTGTTGAGTCCTTATACACGGACGCGGGCGTCACGGACGCGCCTTACGTGGACGTGTTGAGTCAGCGTCCAGTCAGCAAAATTTCTCTTCACGTGCTTTGGTCTTCTTAAAAACGCCGGTTCTTTAGGTTGAACGATTCTTTTCCCAATACACAGATAGTGCAGATCCTAGGACAGCGTGCAGACCCTAGGACAGCGTGCAGACCCTTTATTCGTGCAGAGTCCAGACTTATCATAATAAAATATTGTTTTTAACTTTTAGGTTGGATCAACTTAATCCAAACAGACACACAACATATTCCAAACAGACAATCTTCTTATTCCGAACAGACGCACAACTTAATCCGAACAGACAGACTTCTTATTCCGAACAGACACACAACTTAATCCGAACAGACACCCAACATATTCCGAACAGACACACAGCTTAATCCGAACAGACACACAACTTAATCCGAACAGACACACAACATATTCCGAACAGACAGACTACTTATTCCGAACAGACATATTTCTTATTCCGAACAGAAAGACTTCTTATTCCGAACAGACAGACTTCTTATTCCGAACAGACACACAACATATTCCGAACAGACAAACAACATATTCCGAACAGACAGACTTCTTATTCCGAACAGACGCACAACTTAATCCGAACAGACACACAGCATATTCCGAACAGACAGACTTCTTATTCCGAACAGACGCACAGCTTAATCCAAACAGACAGACTTCTTATTCCGAACAGAAAGACTTCTTATTCCTAACAAACAGACTTCTTATTCCGAACAGACACACAACATATTCCGAACAGACAGACTTCTTATTCCGAACAGACGCACAACTTAATCCGAACAGACACACAACATATTCCGAACAGATAGACTTCTTATTCCGAACTGACATACAACTGTTCTCCATGAAGAAAATGAAGAAGAATGTGATCATTCCTACATTTGTAAGGATGACTTTGATCTTGTTTGTTGTATATGTGGAATTACACGCAAAAGCATAGAAAGTGTGTCCAGAAACGGAACAGAAAGTTTGTATTATTTATGTAGAAAGATTGTCTTGTTTATGTAGAAAAATTGTCTTGTTTATGTAAAAAGTTTGTCCAGTTTATGTAAAATGTTTGTCCAGATTATGTTGAAAATTTGTGCAGAAATGGAACAGAAAGTATTCCGAACATACACACCACTTAATCCGAACAGACAGACTTCTTATTCCGAACAGACACACAACATATTCCGAACAGACTGACTTCTTATTCCGAACAGACATACAACTGCTGTACATGAAGAAAATGAAGAAGAATGTGATCATTCCTACATTCTTAAGGATGACTTTGGTCTTGTTTGTTGTATATGTGGAATTATACGCAAAAGCATAGAACTTTCTGATTGAACTTTTAACAGTAGAACATCACGCCAAAATCCTCGGAAGCTTTGACATCATTGCATCTCGTTCCAGCACATTAACACCTGACGCAGAGGTAGCAAACAAACGGGTGTGATGCCTTTTCTTAACACAAAAACCACAAGAATCGGCACACGCCAAAATCCTCGGAAGCTTTGACACCATTGCATCTCGTTCCAGCACATTAACACCTGACCCAGAGGTAGCAAACAAACGGGTGTGATGCCTTTTCTTAACACAAAAACCACAAGAATCGGCATAAGCAACGTAAAATGTTTGGGCTTCTTCGAAAGAGGGGAAAAACATCCCCTCCTTAGGAACGTTTGTCGGCTGCTCCACTTGGAAAGACACATGAACGATTTCCATCAAAGCACAGAGGTAGGACCACAGAAGAGAAGGGAAGAAAAAGGAAGACGCATGTTGAGATTTATAACAAGTCTCCTGTGCTGTGTAGGAGAGCCAAAATGTTCATGGAAAATGAGTGATTTGAGACGCATTAATGAGGGATGGAGGGATGTAGACATTTGTACGAAACGAGGAATAAAATAAAAAATAAACTTTTAGGTTGGAGACTGTCAACTCAAACGCGTCTGCTGACTGGGCTGGCCACATAAGCACGCGTCCCGAACGCTAGCGTCCACTAATCGTTTTCCTTCCGTGTTGGCGTAGCTTTCATCACAAAAAGATGAAAGAGAATATTGCATGTAGGGCCATCTCTGAATGCTGCATATTCTTACTGGATTTTTATTTTTTTGTGACGCCGTGGAATAAAAGTTGGGTGTTGATATTTCATCTTGTTTGACAAGTACAGATTATAAAATATGTATATATATGATTTACCTATTCCTGTCTCAGAAAAGGCGAAACTTTTAGAGTTTGTGCCTCAAGGCCTCGACCATGGTCCCAAACAAGAGGCCTTGAAACTTCAAAAGGTATAAAAAAATACCTCCAATCTGTCAAAAGGCTTTCCTCTGTTAGGCTTCAGTAGAAATCTCGATTTATTAGTTTGAAACTTTGAATTTAAGCATATGTAAACTGTTGAGCAAATTGTCCCTTTTTTGGCTAATTGAAGAACACCGAAAATAGTGTCAGATGAAGAGGTGATTTAGAGCTAAGAGAAAATAGATACGTATTTAAATTAAATACGTCTAGGGTGTTCAAACTTCAACAGCTTAGAGGGAGGTCATTGGGACTATTTTGTCCATTTTGTTTGAAGTTTAAGAGAGGTTTAGTTGGGGCCAAAAATGAAGGGGAAAATTGTAATACTTTGACCCCTCTTTAGCTTTTGAATTCTTGACCTATCCATTGACCAGTGAAAAAGAACGTTTACTGAACATATGGTGACAATCCAAGGATTCAATCTTACAGAGGCATCTTCAGTTTCAAGGATAAATGATTTTCTCCCATTTTGGTTGGAACGTCTTGTTTGAACTTTTGATTCACTTTGCTGTCGTCATATTTGGTCGTCCTCAACTATCACGACTACAATATTTGGCGTGCCATCATAAAAACAAACCATCGAAATTTGGTAGGAAAATATTTCATCAAAGATAAGGAAATAAAGGGGCTGCTTGCCCGTAATTGTCATATACCAATACACCATTTCGATCAAGTCCATCTAAGATAAATAATACTTCAAGCCATAGACTAATAATTCCATTTAAGCATTTTGAAAGTACTTACTAACCACAAGTTGCTTTAGTTGGAAGAAAACCATTCCAACAAACTATAGTTCCTGAGGAAGCACGCCAACAGGGGCAGTTGAACCATACTTTCGCAGTCATAATCTTATCTTTATGAATCAGCATATACGTTTGTTGTTGAATTTGACCCATGCCAAGAAGAACTAAGCAAGTTGGTGTTTCGTACCATCAAGAAGTTTAAAAGGTGGCATACAAAGATGGTCTTTGTTGGTGACTCCAACCACCCCATGACAATGTCAACATGCACTCCTCCAACCTCCTTCATAAGCTTGCTCATTTTATTGGGACCAAACTCATTTCTTTTTCTTCTTAACCTATTGCTGGCTCCACTTCTACCATGGGTGCAAAGCTCTTGTGTTGCTTCTTCTTAATAGCTCTGGTAACACCAGTTGTCTTCTCCGGTAGGCCTCTCGGTCGTCGTGAGTACTACATAGGCGATGACATGAAGATTGAGAGTAAACAGGCGTGCAACGAGTTTTATGTGGTGAAAGAAGGTGAGACTCTGCAGACCATCAGTGCAAAGTGTAATGATCCCTTCATTCTTGAAGATAACCCTTATGTAAGAGAGGATAATGATGTGTACCCTGGCCTTGTTCTTAAGATCACACCTTCTAATGATAGTTAGTTTTGTGTAAAAAATGTAATTTTTTAGTTAAATTAATATATATGTGTTTGTACTTATCTAGTTATCTTTTCTTATGATTGATAAGCCTTAATTTTCCAGCCGTGATATGTTTGGAAGCTCGCATGTCCTAGTTCTTATATTTTATTGAATTTTGGACGAGTATTGGAATTTGTGTTTTTATTATTTTGATTTATGCATACATGTGTAAATATATATTACATGTTGTTGTTTGAACGTTGGAAGAAATCCGTTGCATACTTTCTAATTTAAGAGAAACATAGGCCTTCAATAAATTTCATATGTGCTTGATCTTGAATGCGGATATTGAGAAGATGATATACTTGATTGACGCAACGACTATGATGAGGATCCTCTGAGCCAGTTATGGTGATGTTTCCATATTTTCAACATGCCCCCTCAAGTTGAGTCCGGAAGAGATTAAATGATCCTAACTTGAGCAGAATTGCTTGAAATTGGTTGTGGTCCGGTCTTTTGGTGAAAATATCGACAAGTTGCTCTTTACTTGTAATGTAATGAACTATCTCTTTTGATTGGATCTTCTCACGAATGAAGTGACAATCAACCTCAATATGTTTGGTTCTTTCATGAAAGATCGGGTTGGTTGCTATGTGGCGAGCGGCGTTGTTGTCACAAAACATTTGTATTGGTTTGGAATAAGATTGCTTCATGTATTTAAGAAGTTGCTTAAGCCATATGAGTTCACTTGTAGTTGAGGTCATGACACGGTATTCAGCTTCGGCGTTTGATCTACCCACAATGTTTTGTCTTTTGCTTCTCCAAGTTACAAGGTTTCCCTCTACGAATGTACAAAAATCCGTAGTAGATTTTCGGTCATGACTTCCGGCCCAATCTACATCCGAGTAACCAATTATGGTGTTAGAATTATTTTGTTTCATCCATAGTCCTTGACCTGGAGTTTTCTTAAGATAACACGTAATTCGATCAATTATATCTAAGTGTTGTGTGTGTGGGGCATGCATGAATTGACTAACAGTACTTACGACATAAGTGATATCTGGCCTAGTAACAGATAGATAAATGAGTTTCCCAACAAGTCTTTGAAATTGTCCTATGTCCTTAACCAGTTCGCCTTCTGTAGGACTCACCTTGCGGTTTGTCTCAATAGGAGTGTTGACCGGTTTGGACCCTAATTTACCAGTTTCATGCAATAAGTCAAGAGTAAATTTTCGTTGAGATAAGAACAAACCATTTTTGAATAAGCAAATCTACTCCTAAAAAAATATTTTAAAAGACCAAGATCCTTTATGTCAAATTTTGTTTTAGGTATGTTTTAACCATGGTTATTTCTCTATCGCAATCTCCTGTGATGATAATATCATCAACATAGACTAAAACTATAGTAGTAATGCTATTATGGTGCTTGATAAACATAAATGCATCTGCGGAGCTTTTAGAAAAAAACTATAAGAGGTAAGAGATAAGTTTAGTTTGGCATACCATGCGTGGGGTGATTGTTTCAATTCGTAGATTGATTTGTGTAACTTACATACTTGATTGGGGGCTGAATTGATGCCGGAAGGAGGTGTCATGTAGACTTCTTCTTCAAGATTTCCCTGAAGAAAGGCATTCTTTACATTCATTTGAAAAAGATTTCAACCCTTATTTACGACTATAGATAGGAGAACACGAATTGGGTTCATCTTAGCTACATGAGAAAAGGTTTCTAAGTAGTCTAATCCATAAGTTTGAGTGTAGTCTTTTGCTACAAGACGAGCCTTATACCTTTTTATAGTTCCATTGCTATTATATTTAATTTTATAAATCCATTTGAGTCCTACTGGTTTGACTCCGGGTTGGAGTGGAACAAGGGTCCAAGTTTTGTTGTTTACTAAGGCATTAATTTCATCTTTCATGGCATTGTACCGTTTGAGATCTCTAACAGCTTCATGATAGTTTGTAGGTTCTATGTTCTCATCTATTTGGTTTAGGAAGGCCTTATGAGTTGATTTTATTTGTTTATAGGACAAGTAGTCCTGGATGGGTAAACTACGTGAGAAGTAATGTAATTATGTAAATGCGAAGGAGGACGAGTTGGACGATTAGATCTTCGTTGGGGAATTGTTTCTCCCCTTTCGACCTCTAGTTCTTCCTCAGCTTCTCTTTCTTATTGAGGAATTGTGATGGTTTCTTGTCTTGGAGCTCCAAGGGTGTTTATGATTGGAAGAGGAGCATCAGTTGTTGGTGAGAATTCTTCTTCAATGTCTTTGAAGTAAGGAATATTTTCAACAAAATACACATCACGAGAAACATAAAATTTACAATGTTGTGGGTCATGACACTTGTACCCTTTTTCCTCAAGGAATATCTTAAAAATACATTTAGTTGAGCAAAAGTCAAGCTTATCTGTCTTTTTCGTGTGGACAAAAACAACACAACCAAAAACCTTTAGGTGATTTGGATTCATTTTCCTACCATTTAAAATCTCCAAAGGTTGTTTGTTTGAATTCGAGGACTAGGTAAACGATTAATAAGATATGCGGCCGTTAAAACTGCATCAGACCAATAAATTTTCGGATCATGGTGTTGGAAGAGTAATGATCTTGTAATAGTCAAAAGATGATGATTTTTCCTTTCAGAAATAGTATTTTGTTGAGGAGTATTTATGCAAGTAGTTTGATGAAAATTCCTTTTTGTTTCAAAACAATTTGAAAATTTTGACTAGTGTATTCAGAACCATTATCCGATCTAAGAAACTTAATTTTGAAATCATACATATTTTCCACAAAAGTAACAAATTCACAAAAAACATTGAATGCATCAGATTTGGATTTTAGTAAATAAAGCCACGTGGTACGAGAAAAATCGTCGAAAAAAGTAATAAAGTAGTTGAACCCATTATAGGATTCAGTAGGAGCTGGTCCCAAATGTTGGAGTGGATCATCTCAAGAGGGCTACCTGCTTTACTAGATGATAAATGAAAAGGTATCTAGTTTGTTTTGAGAAACTACAAATATCACACAATATTTCGGAATTAATAAACAGAAATAAAGTTCTTAAAACTGCATTAGACTGATGTCTCATTCGCCTATGCCAAAGTTCATGTTGGGATCCATTTTCAACATGCAAAGCTTTGTTATTTGAATCTAGAACATATAAACCATTGGTGAGGGTCCCTCTACCAATCATCTTCTCTGTGATACGATCTGGAAAAATCACATCAAATGGGGTAAAGATAACATTACAAATTTTTTTGTTATGATTTTAGCCACTGACAATAAATTATAATCAAAGGAAGGCACATAAAGGATACCTTAAGCACTTTGATTTAATAGTTTCATGTCACCTATTCATTTTATTTCTACTTGATTTCCATTAGCTACAGTTACAAATTTATTAAGAAGTTTTAAATAATTTTTAATATTAGTTAATAGGGTAGGCTTTCCGGTCATGTGGTCTGTGGCACCTAAATAAATAATCCATCTTTTATCATTAAATTTATTTTCAGAAAACAAAGCAGTGTAATTTTCTAATGATTGAACAATACCTGCATAATTACTTGAAGGCTGAGGTTGGTTTTGCAAAAATATTGTTCAAGTGAGCAACCAATTGATTCAGTTGAGTTGCATCTCCATTCAACCTAGATCCATTCGGCCCAGATTCAACCCTTGAGTCCATGAAGTTTGTTCCACTGGAGTTGGCTTGGGTTGTATAGTCAGTTGGAGAAATTTGAGTCGAAAGCATATTTGGATCTCCCATGGTATAAAAACCTATGGATCTGCCTCCCTTGTTTCCATATCCAGTCTGCTGCAAAAAAGGTTAGGGTTAGGGTTTCCAGTCGGGTAACTGATGCCTTCCGTGGTATGACAGCGTTGCAGTCGCTGAAGTTCGAAGATCTAGTGCTACTCCTCCCGTCCTTTGATGGTCGGAGGTGGGGAAAGAGAAACCAACAATTGTTCTTGTTGTGTCCGACTTTTTGCAATTTTCACACATTTCGTCCTTTCCATTCCTGTAGCTTTTATTGTTGTGGTTTTGGTTTTGATTTTGTGGTTTTCTGACAAAAAATGCATGATTATCTCCTTCGGTTTGGATGTTGCTTTGCCCTTGCGGACGAGTTGTGGTCCTTTGTCGAGTTTCCTCGTGTTGGATCATAGTGGTGATCGTAGCAAGTGGTGGGAGTTCTGGTGCCATGAGTACTTGACTTCGTATTGTTTCGTAACTTGCATCAAGACCTACCAAGAATTGGTATATCCTGTTGTGTTATGTTCGTTGCTAGATTACTTTAGCATCGGTTGTTGGAGGTTCCTGATTGACATCATATCATGCATATATTTGTGTCTTATATCATTTATTCTTAGCCTAAGCAATGCTATGTAACGAGTTTTATTTTTAAGTTTCAGGAATAAACATTTTTTAGAAGAAGAGACTAAAAAGGACTTAAAAGCAAGAAAAAAGACTAAGTTGCAAGACTTATGGACTGAGATGCAAGAGAGAGTGACCCGAATGTAAAACAAAAATGATCAATGAGCAAATGAAGAAACTCCACACCATCATGATGAGTATTTTGGCAGTTGGATTCGGGTCGCAACCTACACAACCGATTAGGGTGCATCAAACATGAAGAAATCAAGCCAGACAACCACACTCCAAATCCCGACCGGATCCAAACTATATAGACCGCCAATTGGCGGTCCAAGACCGCTGATTGACGATCTGTTTTTCTTCGGATCCGATAAGATTTAGGCGGGTCATATATTAGAGTGTTTTATGTCTATTTTTAGTAGTGCATTAGTCACACATCACGAGATTGTCCCCGATTGCCTTTTTCTATGACTATAAATAAAACTCTTCATTCTCTTTTGAATTTACCCATTGCTTAGTGACATTCTCTCTAGTTAGAGTAAAGCCTTGAAGCAAAACTCAAGTGGCGAAGAATGCTACTTGTAATGTGAGTTATTTGATAAAATATTTTTTCATAATTTTGTTCTCATGTTGTCTCTTTTTCTTGCATGCTTAGCTTAGTCTTGTTTCTTTAATCTTAGTCTAAATTAGTTAGAATGTCTCTTTTTCTTTATATGAATGATTGCTTAATGTGTAGTGAGTAAATCCATCATCTTTGGGGTGGGGATGATGTACATATTTATTGTGAAGTTTGGATGTTTGATGAATTTTTGATTGGGTAGACTTGCATGTTTGTATGTTCATTGTGGGTATTTTAATCATCTACATGTTGGGGGATTTTGATGAGTTTTGTCATAATATTTAGACATTTCTCATGTTTAGTTTCTTCATGTTTATTGACTGAAATTTCCTGTTGAATGTGCTACATGTTAATTATGCATTGTATTTGTGTTTGCTTGATTGATTGATTGAAGAAACTATGTTTTGATGAGTTTTGTCATAACATTTAGACATCTCATGCTTAGTTTTGTTCTTCACATGAGTTCATGGTTTTTGATGAGTCTTGTCATATCTTTAGACATTTCTAATGTTAAGCCTAATCTTATGACAATCAAGTAGTAATTTCCGATATGTTGTGTGAATGGATTGATATGTTTTGCCACATCTTTAGACATTTCCTATGCATGAAGACACACACGACACACACATACATGCTTACATGAGTCATTCATCACTTATTTCACTTCATATGTGCACACACTCCACATCTTAGGGGTTTCTCTCCCTGATTTCCAATTTTTAGTTTCTTTCTTTTGTATTTCTTACTTACTAGTTTAGTGTAGTTTAGTTTAACATAATCAAATCTCTTTCCCCTTTTTTTGCCACTTGATTTCTGACAAACCAGAGGCTACTCACCTCCCCATGGATCGACTCGTACTTTCCGCATTTTCACTGACGCCATGCACTTGTGGTATTTAAAACGTTTAAACAGTTCGTAAACTCTCAACTCATCCCACACTTTTCTGAGAGTACCTAGGTATTCGATGATGCTTCTTAAGTTTTGATGGGTTCGTGATATCTCTTGCTTGATTTTGAAGACGTGGGCGAAGTTTTACGCCTTCCCGTAGTGTTCATGGATGATATCTCACGGTTCCTTTGCACTATCTTTGTACCAAAAACATCGCCAATGTTTGGTTGCATAGATGCGATGACCCATGACATAACGAGGCGATTCATGCTTTGTCATTCTTCTTGGTTGCTTTCACCCCCTTCTCCGTCAGGTTTCTTTGACTTCCCAGTGATGTGGCCAACTCTCCCTCTACCACTGAGGGAAAGCGTGACCGCCCAAGCTCACGACAAGTAGTTTGTCCCGTTCAAGAGTGTTGAGACAAGTCGCGAGGATGTTGTGTCGTCTAACATGTTTTTTTGAGGGTTTGTTTGGGTTTTGGATGTTGGTTATGATGACCTTCAACTCCCTGAATGAAGCGAAGATCAGTGATGAACTCCGGGGAGAGTGTGAGGTCGTGGGATCAGTGCTCTGATACCATATTGAATTTTGGACGAGTATTGGAATTTGTGTTTTTCTTATTTTGATTTATGCATACATGTGTAAATATATAGTACATATTGTTGTTTGAACGTTGGAAGAAATCCATTGCATACTTTCTAATTTAAGAGGAGCGTAGGCCTTCAATAATTTTCATATGTACTTGATCTTGAATGCTGATATCGAGGAGATGATATACTTGATTGACGCAACGGCTATGATGAGGATCCAGTGAACCAGTTATTAGGCCTTCAATAATTTCCATATTTTCAACATATTTTGTAAATTTAATTTGTAGAAGCCCTTGCAAAGCAGAGGTGTGGTTGATATCTGAATCCGAATCATATTCTAAGCAAGCTTATACCATGGGTGAATTTGAATATAAAGTTATTAGTTTCATACAAATTAATTTGAATATTTGTAGTTCGATTTTTCCGAATAATATCCAAATCCATGTAACATGCATGGTTGTCTTTATATATTACTGGATTTATGATTATATCATTATTGACGAGATGCTTTAAGATATCATAAGCTATTTGTATATTTATTTTTTCTTATATATGAATTATCATTTTGTTATTAAACATAGTATACTTGACGTGTATGTAGTTGTGTACTTTCGACAATTCACGCATGATACAATGGTTTATGATTAAATCAATATTAGTTATGAATGGAACATTCAGGTGATCAATTAGCATTCGTATATATCCTTATTACGAAATCGCTTTTATCGTCTTTGTGCACGCTGGCTGTAGATCATGTAAATCGCTGTAGTTAGTAGCTCCTCTGAAGCTCTTATCAGCCCACATAAATTGCATAATTTCTTATGCACAATGTCGGTTTTGATACATCCAGTTAATGTAGAATATCTTTTTGGGGGTATAGATAGAAATATTTGTCCAATTGTTCATACCTGAATTTGATATGTCTAGAATAAAAAATGTTATAAACAAACAGATAATTAGCTTGGGGGTGTTGCTGAAATTTTGAAGTCCGGACCTTAGTATAAAATTCATTCTTTTGGGCTCACAGGGTCAGTGTATATAGATTGGGCTTTCAAGATAGAATCATCCCGAGTTCATAACCATTTGGTCAGAAACTTCGTGGCATCATAATATTGGAGTCAAATGCTGTCTACTAATATTGTTGTTAAACTCAAACCACTTTTGAAATCAAATTCACGTTACAACTTAAGCACAATGTCCCAACTCTTCTTGAGCTCCATAATAACACAAGGTAATTAAATTGCAAGGTATAATATTAATGGGATGTGGTGTTAGGTTAGGTGTGGCAACTAGAAAGCTTAAAAGGGTGTGGCATAGAGTGAATTGATATCTCACTATCAAGTATCAACTGCAAACTCTTTTTGTAAAGACGTGGGTAAATATGCACCGATCCAATATATCTCCACATCCAAGTGCAAATTAACTTTAAATACAAATAGTTAGCCATTTAAAGCATATACCAAAACTTGAAAATATTAGATATATTTCTTCTAGATGTGTTGTAAAAATGACTGTATAAAGGTTTCAAGAGATGAGAACCTGGATATATTGTTATTAGAATATAATAAATCAAGAACAAAATGGTCAGGTCAGCTTCAAAATTAGATCCACGTACGTAGGGCAAGACTCAAGAGTGGAAATAATAATTTATAGCATGCAAGCATGTGATGATCTTAGTTACGTAGAAGTAGCTTGTAGATAATTAAAATTAGTTTGGTAAGAGCAAACTAACGGGGATCATCACCAACCCCTACGACCTGGTCATCTCCCTCTTAACGGGGAATGTTCCGGTTATCAACGGCCGGGTTGTCAAATTTTTTAATATTTTTTTGTTTTTTTTTGTTTTGATTTTGTTTTGAATATTTTTTTTTTGATTTTTTTGAAAAATACGTTTCATAATTATTTTGATTGTTTAGAAATATTTTTTTAAGATGTATCTCAAAATGATGTAGATGAGAGAAATATGTTATTGTGGATTGTGGTTAAGATGTGAATAGTGTAGGAAAGAGAAGAAAGTAGATTGAGGAGAGAGAAAGTTGATGTATAAGAAAGAAATAAGTGAGAGAACACTCGTTATCAGGTCATACGGGATCATGGTTCATGGTCAGTGATGATCCAATAAGTCAACTTTTGTTATCACGTTCTTTACTGACAGTACTAGATCTAGATCTCTTCAAAATTAAGTCAATGCTTCTGTTAGCATGCATATCTTGACTTTTATTAGCATTTGAATATTGGGATTTTTGCATGCAAATCGATGTAAATTTTTAATATTCCGACATTGCGTGTGCACAACATCAATCATCAATGTCTAAATAATTGTCTATTTTACTATTCCGACATTTACTATTCTTCTTACTTCTTCTCAAAATCTAAATAATTGTCTGACCCCTCGGTTTTAATGTATACTTCTGTTTAACGTAAAGTTGCATCGTTGGATATATGTATCACATCAAATACGTTGTAATTCATCCATCAAATAAAATACTGCTAAGTTTCAGCAAGACGACCCGGATGACTTCAAAAGTCAAAAGATCCCATGCATGTTAGAATACGTATGCAATAATGCATGTAGCTAGACTTCACAAATATTTTCAAATATAATCATCACAAATACTCTCTCAACCAAAATTTTGACCTTGCTAATATATATGGTACTGCATAAACCAGTTTTAGCATGTAGTTTTGTTTCAACGTTTTACATCATATTGGATATGAAACAGTGTGCAAGCTTTGGATTAGTTCAACAAGAAAGCATAACCGCATTAATTTTTTATACAATTAAATGATAACTATGATATTTTAGAATCTAAATTATATTGGTGGAATTGAGTTGTTTTAAGAATATTTAAAAAATTACCACACAAACAAAATAAGTTCTACTCAAAATATACTCTCGTAACCAAGAAAAATATCTCTCGTCTCTCTTTAGGGGGTGTTAGTGGGACGGAAAGCTCAGGAAATTTATTTTCGGAATCAAACGGAAAGTAGAAAAAAAAACAGAATTCAGTGGAAATATTTTCTTTTTAACTGAATTTTGTTGTTTGTATATATTTAGACAAATAAATTCTGACCGGTTTGGTACCGAAACACAAATGACTGAAAGACGATTACTGGACCGAAATGAGAATTTCAGTAAAAGATTAGAATTTCTCTTGGCAAATGTGTCGGATGACCGAATGATATTCAGATTTTGGTGGACCGAAATGTGTGTGGTCCTCCATTACGATGATTCCGGCGGACCGAAATGTGTTTGGTTGTCCATTACATTGATTTTTCAGTTGCTTCGGACTTCATGTGTTAAGTAAGGAACCCCCCAGTTTGCATCTATAAAACTCCAAACATGAACACCAATTGTCTACACAACAATGAGATCTAGTATGCCATTGTTTGGCTTTGGTGCCTTATTGTTTTGCTTGTTTGCTAGTGTAGGTGCCCAAAACACACCTAGTGACTACTTGAAGCCACACAATGATGCACGTACCAAAGTTGGTATTGCACCCTTGACTTGGGACACCACCTTGGCCAAATACTCCCAAAACTATGCCAACAAGAAAGCCTCCGGTGACTGCCGTCGGTTCGAGCTCTCCGGTGGGCCATACGGTGAGACCTCCTTCTGGGGGTGGGGGAAGAAGTACTATGCAGCCGATGCCGTGGCTTCGTGGGTCAGCCAAAAACAGTACGTCGTTTTTTATCATTTTTTACATATTTGGATCATTTTATTGTTTTTAATCTATTTTCAACCATTTTAACCCAAAATACCCTTTTATGTCTTATTAGATTAACTTGCACGAGAGATCTAATCTCAGCATGCCAGACACGTCTAGGGATATAATACATATATATTGCTTTCGGAAACAAAAACTTATTTGGTTATGACATTAAATACGATCTGAACATTTTTAAACAAAGGCCCTTATGATTCTTCGAATGTTGCGGTTACTTCGGCCATCACTCTATTATATGTACTTGACCCTATTATATATATTATATGTACTTTCAACTTTTCGTTCTTTTTAAAATAAAACAACTTTACTTTAAGTGAATCCTAGAGAGTCATGATTTCTAATCTATTCAAAATCCGATAAACTATTTTTCGCAAGTGTTTGCTTTTCTAAGATTTTAAAATTTGAATTAATTTTCTATAAACAGGTTTTACGACTACAAGAGCAACACATGCATGGCTGGGAATTTCTGCCTCGCCTACAAACAAGTGGTTTGGCGTAAGTCCGTGAAGTTGGGATGTGGTCAAGCCAAGTGCAAAAATGGGGATTACTTCTTTGTCTGCAATTACAATCCAAGTGGAAACACTTTCGCTAACAGACCCTACTGATCTCATCTCAGCTTTTGTTTCCTTCAGACTATGTTTGTGTTGTTTTGCTCCATATATATGCATGCCATGTCGCTTGTTAAGTGCCTCGTTATGTTCCTTGTGTTTTTCGATGATAATAAAATATGTTTGAGCTTAATTATATATATTGATTAGCTTAGCCAATATATGAATTTGCAGGTCAACTTGGAAACAAATGAATCTCTCAATTGATGATCTATGAGCTTGTGAAGATCCAAACTGACACTTTTTTTAAAGTATTTTGTTACATTTTTTAATTTAATTCCAACATGTAATTGACAATATTAGGATTAATCCAGTTGATAGATGAGCAACATGGGAGGAAAGAAAGGAGACACGATTGGCAACCAGATGGATGGTCAAATGAAAGTTCGTGTGATTCCTTTTCCCTACGTAGATTGAATGAATATAGTTGACAACTAAACAAACTACCAAAAGCTTACTCAATAGACACCCTAATAATTCAAATCAATGAGACTAATGATGCCCGTCATACAGACAAACGCAGCCAGAACTCAACCTAACATTCTTGATGTGAATTTGCATAGCATTCTTCCAAGTTCTAACAAGCCTATCCTTGTTGAGCTTGCTTCCTAGTTATACAATACTAACCAAAATCACATTGTACAATTTTCCAACCAAAAAGAATCTCAGTTCAGGAACCAAAACATATAAATAAAGATATACAACTAAACTAACTAAAAGTGGACGAAATTTCCCAATATTGCCAGCAAAAATGTTCCCTCTAAACTCTACATTTTCTAAAACCAAATTAAATACTAGATCAGAACTTCTTGTTGGCACGAATCCTTGCAAACTGGAGCCAAAGTGATCAAGGTGCATCCTTAATTTCGGATGATGCGAAAAGGAACACATTAACATCGTGGCCTTCGTAGTGTACCCAGAACGCATCCTGAAATTTGATGGGTTTTCTTTGGCTATCAAGGCTGTTTACCTCAAAAGGTTGGACACAACAAAATCTACTGCCAACTCTTTCCTGTGAACCATTTATGTTCCGGCTAAGACGACTGTCACATTCTGCAAAAAAATCACCAACTCAGAGACATTTCCCCTTAAAATCATCCCGCAACACTTTCCATTGTTTGCTCCACGTCTTTGATGTTATATGTATCACTTGCATCATGTTGTTTAGAGCTCATACTCCCCTTGGTATGTATCTTTGTCCCAGGAGATGGAAGTATTGAATCGGATATAGGAACTAACTTCCCATCTAAGGAGAGACCATGAGAATCGTCTGGCTTCAAAGATAAAATCCGCTTGAGCTGAGCTCGTTGGCAGGTAATTCTGCCCTTGTTCCATCCTGGAAAACTGAATGAAGAAGATATGTGCTCTCTGAGATATGTATAGGCTGCCATAACAACGGGGAATGTTCGTGCCCCGGTGCTCTTTTCCATTTCACCACGTCTGAGAATGAAAATAAATATGAAAATACGGAAATGACAAAACATTATGTACCTAAAAAATTGACGGTCAAACTAGATTTACCTTCATGAAATGAACGTAAAATTATCCATCAAAGCAAACAATAGAACCAGATATTTAGAAATATTATTGATCACTCCTTGTGACACAAATACAACACATCCGGATCAGACTTTGCTGCCAAAATTGAGCATTATATGATATTCCGACTTCAAATGATATTCATTATGATAAAAGAGTCGCTACTTTAAGATATGGCCTAGCATTTCCCCAAAGATCTCCTTTACATTCCAATATTGGTATTTTAATGTGTCCCAACCATCAGATAGATATAGCAAAGCATCACGACGACAGAGACACTATTTAAAGCTAAATCACCAGTGCAACTACTTTACTGGTCCCAATTGAAAGAACTAGAACTCTATTATTAATCAATAAATGATATAAGTTAAATATGGAAAAAAAGTTGTGTACAAATTTAATTTATTATGAATAGTAACATGACCAGATGACCATCTTCCTTGTCAATACTCATCAGTGTATGGTGGTTGGTCAAATTATATCCCAAAAATGGTTGCAAATACTTTTTACTCGTAATATGGCTCAAAGATGAGCTAAGCTAATCAATAGATTTGACCTTGAGGCCTCATAACATAATACTTTAATTAAAAAATATTATAAGAAAAAAATAAAAGGTATAAAAAAAGACTTACCCTACAATAACAGACGCTATCTGAGGTAGATCCTCTCCCTTCTCAAAATTTTCCTGGATATCATTCAACCACGTTGAAATAGCTGCCAGAGCACTGCCCACCGACATCCTGAAAACAAATACAATCACATACCACTAGTCATTTTTGAAGGAAAAAATTTGACAATGAGAATTTCAGTGTAGACAAAGTAACCCAAAGCAGTACCTGTGCACATCGACAGACCAAACTAGTTTGCTTTCACGGCGCAACTCTGGGAAAAGCCCACGTCTTCTAGCTTCAGAGAGAACTCTCCCAGCACGTGCCTTCTGGTTCAACCACCAAAGTGCATCCAAAAGTGAATTGTACAACCGCAAACCAAAACCACATCCTTCTGAGTTAAAATTATCAAAAACGTACTCCACCATCTGCCAGTTTGATTCGTCATCATAATCCCCAGTAATCATTGATCCTATAACCTGGTGTGTGTTTGAATTTCTTTTCATTTTCATCTCTTCGAGCAATTGATTAGCATCATCCCACCTATAAAATAAGAATATGTATTACTGACCACAGTATTATAGGCGACTAACTTGATGAAAAGTGGTTCGGAAATCGGAATACCCAATTCATTATGTCTGATTGACATGATTTTAGTAAGAATTTATTCTCAAAAAGTCGTTTGGAATGCTTACATGTCATTTTTGGCATATACAGAAAGGAGCATGCAGTAAGCAATAACACTTGGCATGATGCCCAAGGATTTAATTTCCTCAAACTGTTCTCTGCTCTCGTCGACCAACCCCACACTGCAGTACACATTCAACACAGCTTCAAGGGTCCTCTCATTGGGATTACACCTTGACTCTTGCATTTCCACGTACATCTTCAATGCATCCTCAAATTGCCCTGCCTGGCAATGTGCTTCTATCAAACCATTGTATGTGTCATCATTTCGTTGAACTCCAGCATCATTCATCCGTGACATCACAGCTTGAGATTCCTTCAAAAGCCCTCCTCTAGCATACAAGTGCAGCAAGGCATTGTATGTTTCAACAGTAGGCGTGCTCCCAATCTCGTTCATATTGTTAAATGCAACAAGAGCCTCCTGAGATGAGAAAGGAGTAATCGTTACATCAGACTGCCTTGCCAACTTGTATCTTCTTTTTCTCCTTTCTTTAGTCAATTAAAAATTTATTTATATTACAGAAAATGTAGTCTAAGTAAAGTCCCAGACCACACTTCATATCACATAACAATAAAAAGGGAGATTCTAACATCTTGCATTCTAAGTTTCAAATGATGCAATTACGAAGTAATCTACACAATCATTTAATAGGACAATTGTTTTCTTGAGAAAATTAGCAAGTATATCTTCATATATACCTCGTACAACGTGGCATGACCATAAGCTTCAATCAGACCATCATAAGACTTGGAGCTAGGCACCACACCTCGAGCATTCATATGCGAGATGATCTTCTTCGCATCCTCATGAAGCCCACCCATTCCGCAGGCGAACATAAGCCCTTCGTATGTCTCCATATTGGGCTCAACATTCTCCTCCACCATATCATGAAACAAAGTGACAACCTCCTTGAAGTACCCTCCTTCTCCAAACACCCGAATAAGTATGTTATACGTGGATGAATCTGGTTCCGTGTTCCCCACCTTCATCTCCAAGAACAACTCCCTGACATCCTCGTACCGCCCGTTCCTCCCGTAAAGCCCGAGAATCACACTATATGTGTCGGCATTGGGTGTGCACCCGGCCGCCTGCATCTGGCGAAGAACCCCGAGCGCCATCTTGGTGTCCCCTTCCTTGGCATACGCCTCCAGAAGAACATTATAAGCAGCCACATCAGGCAAATTGCCCTCCTCCTCCATTTCTCTTAGCAAACCGTTGACTACAGGAAGCCGCTTGAGGGGGGCGAACGTGGCAATCAAGTACCTAAAGGTGGCAACATCAGGCGTAATCCCAGCCGATATGGCACTCCGAAACGCAACCTCAGCGTCGTCACCCAAGCCCCTAGCAGCACAGGCCGCAAGCATGGTATTATAAGTGGTCAAATCGGGGCGAATCCCGTCGTGCCGCATTTCAGCAAACACCTGGAGGACAGTCTCGAACCCGATCTTCTCCGGCGCGTTAGCACACGCATGAAGCACGGTATTATAAGTAAGCACATTGGGCGCAACCCCGAACTCCTCAGTTTTCATCCGCCCGAGCAACTCGAGGGCGGAAACCGGATCTGAATTACGGGCGAAAGCAGCAATCAGAGCGGTGAAGGAAAGCGCGGTGCGCGGGACGTTGTTGGCGGACATATCGGTGAAGAAGATGTCGAGGGCCTTGTCGAGGAGGTGGGGGTGGTGGGAGAGGAGGGAGATGAGGAGGGCGTGGATGTGCTCGTCGGGGCGGCACCAGGGCTGGCGCTGCATGTACTTGAAGAGACGGAGGGAGCGCTGCCAGTCGCGGCGACGGGAGAACTCGAGGAAGACGAGGGCGAAGTCAGGGAGAGAGAGGGAGTTGCGGAAGGAGTCGAGACAGCGGGCGATGCTTCCACGGGGAGGGAGACTGCTAAGCTTTTCGATGAGAGTGGAGACTTGGTAGGAGTACTTTCCCTTCTCCAGTTGGGGAGTGGGAGTGCCGAGAGGGGTTATGTCTTTTGAGGTTTGGCGTTTATTCCAGTGGGCTTTGGGGATTAGAAGGACGATTTTTTTGGGTTTGGGGTTATTATTATAAAGGGCCAACAGAGGTGGGGAGAAGGGGAAGAGAGGGAGAGGCATGGTCGGTCGTCCTGCTGCCAGAACACTACTGAACTGATATGACTGAGGAGGAGGAGGAGGATAGTGGATAATTTATTTGGAGGATCATTTGTATTTATGAACAAAACTTACTTCAAATTAAAATTTCGCTTAAATTAAATTATTATTTTTTTAATAAAAAAAATTGATCCTTTTTATTCTCAGGTGAGGGAAAGGTGCTCACGTGGGGGAGAGGCACTCATGGTCGGTCAACTCGTCCACGACCATCTCCAAAACTGCTACTCACCTAAGGTTTTTGTTGTGTCTGCGGCCGCCGCTGGGTGGAACCACTCTGCCTTTATTACATTACAGGTCTTGTTTACTAAAACTAACATTGTTTGTAAGCTGAAGTGTTTTTTTTTTTTTTTACTATAACATGACCACGCAATTATGTGTTGTACTACTGTTGTTTAGTCTGATTACCAGCTAAGTGAGCTTTAATTGTTGTTTTCTCATTGCATTCTTAAAGTCAATGGTTTGTAAACAAAAGTAATTACCCCCACTCCTGCTCAATAAGTACAATTAATTGATTTTATGCTCTCAAGGACATCTTTGCTATAATGCTATTCATTTTCTTCCAGCGATTTGTGATTAGTAAGTGGGAACTTAGTTACTGCGTCAACTAATTGTTTTGCTCTCGTGGGTTTATTTTAGGGAAAATGATTAATGAACGCAGCGCGTCACGGACGCGCTCTACGTGGACATCCATGTCAGCCCTTACGTGGCCAAAACATGAATGTTTTTTGTTTTTTCTTCCTGATGTCCACTCAAATCACATTAAATGCGTTTCAACTCAGCACGTTCTCTCTCTCCACCCAAATACAAATATGATGACACTCTTTCTTTCTTCTTCATTCTTTCTCTCCAGAATAAATCATCATTTCGAGCAAGATATTAGGTCGAAGAAGCGTCTGATGCCGACTCCCGGGATTCTTCACAACGTAAGAAGCGTGAACGAGACGGTGCGAAGACTTCCCGATGTTCTACATAAACAGGAAATCTGAGATGTTATTTTTTTCCTAAACGTAATTCTTGTGGGGTAAAATATACAGTGGGAGGTTTGTTGAGTTTGTGCGGGGGTGGCAGGGGGCGACAGCCCCTGCGAGGGACGTGAGTCCCCCCCGCAAAGCGAGCGGACAGAGGGAGCGCGCTTTGCGGACGTTTTTTTGTTTTGACATCATATTATTGCATTCCATATATTGATTCGTTTATTCCGACAATAATGAAGCAATATATTATTCCGGACTGCAAATACACTTATTCCGGACAGCAAATACACTTATTCCGGACAACAAATTCACTTATTCCGGACAAACTTTATGTTCCGTTTCTGGACACACTTTATTCTTAAACCGGACAACAAATACACTTAGTCCGGACAACAAATACACTTATTCCGGACAGCAAATACACTTATTCCGGACAAACTTTCTGTTCCGTTTCTGGACACACCTTCTTCTTATTCTGGACAACTACACTTATTCCGGACTGCAAATACACTTATTCCGGACAGCAAACACACTTATTCCGGACAGCAAATCCACTTATTCCGGACATACTTTATGTTCCGTTTCTGGACACACTTTATTCTTAAACCGGACAACAAATACACTTAGTCCGGACAACAAATACACTTATTCCGGACAGCAAATACACTTATTCCGGACAAACTTTCTGTTCCGTTTCTGGACACACCTTCTTCTTATTCTGGACAACTACACTTATTCCGGACTGCAAATACACTTATTCCGGACAGCAAATACACTTATTCCGGACAACAAATCCACTTATTCCGGACATACTTTATGTTCCGTTTCTGGACACACTTTATTCTTAAACCGGACAACAAATACACTTAGTCCGGACAACAAATACACTTATTCCGGACAGCAAATACACTTATTCCGGACAAACTTTCTGTTCCGTTTCTGGACACACCTTCTTCTTATTCTGGACAACTACACTTATTCCGGACTGCAAATACACTTATTCCGGACAGCAAATACACTTATTCCGGACAGCAAATCCACTTATTCCGGACATACTTTATGTTCCGTTTCTGGACACACTTTATTCTTAAACCGGACAACAAATACACTTATTCCGGACAGCAAATACACTTATTCCGGACAAACTTTCTGTTCCGTTTCTGGACACACTTTCTTCTTATTCCGGACTGCAAATACACTTATTCCGGACAGCAAATACACTTATTCCGGACAACAAATCAACTTATTCCGGACAACAAATCAATTTATTCCGGACAAACTTTATGTTCCGTTTCTGGACACACTTTATTCTTAAACCGGACAACAAATACACTTATTCCGGACAACAAATACACTTATTCCGTACAACAATATACACTTATTCCGGACATACACATAACGTAAACATGACAAACACATAATGTAAACTGCACACACACATAAAGTAAGCTAGACAAATTAAGTTGATCCAACGTAAAACTTAAAAACAAATATTTTATTATGATAAGTGTGGGCTCTGCACGAATAATGAGACTGCACGATGTCCTAGGGTCTGCACACTGTCTTATCTGTGTATAAGGAAATGAATCGTTCAACTTAAAGAATCGGCGTTTTTTAAAAAGACCAAAACGCGCGAAGAGAAATTTCGCTGACTGGACGCTGACTCAAAGAAAAATAACTGAGCTGTACAGATCCACGTAAGGCGCGTCCGTGACGCCTGCGTCCGTCTATCACGGTTCTTATTTTAGACGATGGATGTCTTTTAACTTGTGGAGATGGTTCTTTGGGGCAACTTGGGCATGGTGATAATCGATCACAATCTTCTCCTATTGAGGTGTCATTCCTTTCCTCGAAGCATTTCGTTAAGCAAGTTGCGTGCGGAACGCGGCATTCTCTTGTCTTAACAGAAGGTTAGAGCCAAAAACTATATGTCTATTCGGTTTTTGCATAATCGATTATGTTGGATCATTATAAACTTTCGGTTGATCCTTTTTGTACTATAAATTTATTTATAAATTATAATTATTATTTATCAGATTGGTCTCAATACTTAGAGGAGTTCTGCTCTACTAACAATGCAATGTGTGGAATGACACCTTTTGTAACGTCCCGAAACAGCGGAAGATTTAAAATTTCAAAATAACCAACATAACAGACAACTCACGCGGGAACGTCACTAATATATAAATATATAAATCCGGGTGCACCCAAAATACAAGGAGTTTTCCAAAAGAAATACGACTACAATACGGATACAATGGAATAGAATACAAGTAGTCGTACGGTCTAGCAACTGCCGAAGAGGATCCGACTCCAAAGCGCTCCGTCCTCGGTCACCACCCACCCGGACCTACTGCGGTCCTGAAAAAGATGCAACAACAATGCCTGAGTTTCCAGAAGGAAACCCCGTATGCCAACTCACCTATATGCATGCATCACATAATGAACGTATCATACTAGTAGCATGTCATGGCATCAACAGAAATGGAAAACAGTTCCCCCGAAGGGTAAAACAGGACATCAGTCCGACAATCAATCATCGGGTCTCCCGAAGAGACCTACTGCAGGCACATGCAGTCTAGTAGCCCGCGACATCGCACCCCCCACACGCAGCTACACTACTCAAGGGTTCGGCAGGGAGCCTCTGTCACGTATACGCGCCGATAGAAACAGATCTGTAAATCTCAGTGGTCGGGGCCACAGGGACCAACGGGGCCGTCGCCCGGAAGGTATAACAACATCATCTCGGTAGGTGCCCAGCCGAGGAAAACAACATAGCCGGCACAGCCTCGGCCCAACAATCATCATCGCCGGCACAACCTCGGCGGCATCACCGGCACAGCATCGGTGGTCCATCACAACAGTCCGGCACAGCATCGGACAGATCCAGACCGAAGTCTGCCAGGTCATCGGGCTCCTCGAGCCGCGAACACCAACCGCGCCGCTATAAAAGCAGGGCAGCGACCTCCGTAGCCCCAAGGGCCGGTAGTCACCTCACCCAACGCCAGTTGCGTGCCCGCACAACATCAACACTGGGATCCGCGGTCCCTCAGGCCTGCTATACTACAAAGTGCCAACAATCATTTCAAAAGTCACGGTCCATACATGGAGGTGACGCGTCCCGAACACCCACACTCTTCCCAACGGCAGTCCCTGGGCAGGCACGCATCACGCGCCCACCGTCACCTCCCGGCTCACGCACAAGGCGAGGACACGGGTTTCCGTGGACAGAGTTGGCATTCACAACGGGACCCAGGAATTCAGTTCTGAGCAGATTCGGTCGACCGAAATAGTCTAACCGGTCGACCGTTTCCACGAGGAATTCGATCGACCGAAAGTCGTAATCGGTAGAACTCACTGCGCAACACTAATTCCCAAACAGTCGAACAAAAGTCTAAAACCGGTCGACCGAACGAGGTCAAAATCCGGAGTCTGGTCAACATTAAATCCAACTCTATCGGTCGACCGACTCAGGGGTCTCGGTCGACCGAAAACAGACAGGGTCAACCTATTATTCTAAGTCATATAATCGGTCGAACGCAAAACTCCAACGGTCGAACAACAAACGATCGGTTGAACAAACCAAGAAATCGGTCGAACAAAACATGCAAAACTAATAGGTACACTTAAGTTCCGGTCGAACACAACAAGGACCGGTCGACCGACAACAGGTAGAAAATCCCAACTCACCAGCAATAATGCACTACCGGTCGACCGCCACAAGGCATCGTTCGACCGGTGAAGGTTAAAGTCGGGCAAACAGTGCTAAAACGGTCGACCGCCCGAAGGACCCGGTCGACCGTTGGTCGTCTTCAACCTCGCGCCAGCCGAGGATTTACGAAGAAACGCGTCGCCGGAGAGGTCCTCGACCTCCCCCGACCGACCAACAACACCCTTCCACAAGGGTGAGCAACAAAATCACACTAATGAGCGGCATACCTCAACCAACGACGGAGAAACGCCGGAGCAACGCTCGTGCCTCCGCACCTCCGCACGCGCAACCTCCTCCTCGCTGCGACCTCCTCACGCCGGAGCCTCCGCGCCTTCTTCCTCCGCTGGTCGCCGGACAGAAAAATGGAGAGAGAGTGAGAGAGCAAGTAAGGGAGAGAGAGAGAGAGAGAGAGTGGAAAACCAACTTAAATACTCCACCCCCATCACCTCACCCTCACCCTACACCATACTCCTACACTCCAACCCATACCTCCACAACAACTCCACCATACCTCCTCTCTCCTCCAAGTCAACCTTCACCTAATCACCCCTTAAACCACTCTAATCCGGTTTAGGGACTTAACAATCCACCCAACTTAAAAGGATTTCGTCCCGAAATCAAGGCAAACACTCACCGAAAAGCTCTGGATACTGCTTTCTGACATCCTCCTCGATCTCCCAAGTGGCCTCACGCTCACTGTGATGCTGTCACCTGACCTTCACCATCGGAATGGTCCTCCTCCTGAGCTGATGATCCATCCGGTCCACAATCTCCACTGGCCTCACCTCGAGCTACAAGTCCTGCTGAATCTCGGGCACTGCTATCTCAATGACATGCGACGGATCTGCCACATACTTCCTCAGCATCGATACATGGAAGACATTATGCAGACCCGAAAACTGCGGTGGCAATGCAATCCGGTAGGCAACCTCCCCAACTCGGTCGAGGATCTCAAACGGTCCAACATATCTCGGACTGAGCTTCCCCTTCTTCCCAAACCTCATCACACCTCTGGCTGGGGAAATCTTCAGAAACACATGGTCGCCCACCTCGAAACTCAGCACTCGTCTGCGTCGATCAGCATAACTCTTCTGCCTGCTCTGTGCCGTGGCCAGTCTCCTCCTGATCACATCAACCTTCTCTGAGTACATCTGCACAATCTCTGGCCCCACTAACTGCCTCTCGCCCACATCACTCCAGCATACCGGTGATCTGCAAGGCCTCCCGTACAATGCCTCGTACGGTGCCATCCCAATACTCGAGTGGTAGCTGTTGTTGTAGGCGAACTCTATCAACGGCAGGTGCTCATCCCAGTGCCCTGCCCAATCCAGTGTGCATGCTCTCAGCATATCCTCCAGGGTCTGAATCGTCCTCTCTGACTGACCATCGGTCTGCGGATGAAACGCTGTACTGAATCTCAGACGCGTCCCCAAAGCCTGCTGCAGACTCCCCCAAAATCTGGAAGTGAATCGAGGATCTCGATCAGAGATGATGCTCACTGGCACCCCATGCAACCTGACTATCTCTTCCACGTACAACTTAGCCAGACCCTCCAAAGGTAACGTGGTCCTGACCGCTAAGAAATGCGCCGACTTGGTCAGTCGATCGACTATCACCCAAATCGCGTCGTGGAATCTCCTCGTCTTTGGCAATCCCGTGACAAAATCCATCGTCACGTGCTCCCACTTCCACTCAGGAAGCTCAATACACTGCATCGGTCCTGCTGGCCTCTGATGCTCAATCTTCACCTGCTGGCAGACCAAGCATCGCTCCACAAACTCTGCAATATCCTTCTTCATGCCCTTCCACCAGAAGTTCCGCTGCAGGTCCTTATACATCTTCGTGCTCCCCGGATGAATGGTGTATCTGGCTCTGTGCGCCTCCTCCATGATGTCATCTCTCAGCCCATCGCTCTTCGGCACCCAGATCCGACTCCTGAACCTCAAGCCACCATCAACCCCCACACTGAAATCTGATCCATCTCTGGAAGCCAACTGTAGCAGACCAGCTAGCTCCTCATCCCCCTGCTGAGCCTGAACCAACCGTGAGACAGTCTGCGGCTCCACCCGAAGCCCAGCAATCACTGCTCCCTCTGAACCCTCTGTGAACGGTCTCCACTCTGACAGAGCCTCGAGTAGCCTCCAATCCTGAATGCACAGACTCGCAACAGAAACCTCCACCTTCCGGCTCAGTGCATCTGCAACCGAATTCGCCTTCCCCGGATGATAGGAAATGGTGAAGTCGTAGTCCTTAATGAACTCGAGTCATCTGCGCTGCCTCATATTCAGCTCCTTCTGCGAGAACAAGTACTTCAGACTCTGATGATCGGTGAAGACCTCGAACTGCTCGCCATACAGATAGTGCCGCCAGGTCTTCAACGCGTGAACTACCGCCGCCAGCTCCAGATCGTGAGTCGGGTAGTTCTTCTCGTGCACCTTCAGCTGCCTCGAAGCGTACGCGACCACCTTCCCATGCTGCATCAGAACACAACCCAAGCCTATCCCTGATGCATCGCTGTAAATCACGTAGCCTCCACTGCCACTCGGGAGCGTCAGAATAGGTGCTGTCGTCAATCGCCTCTTCAGCTCCTGAAAGCTGTCCTCGCACTTCTGGGACCAAACGAACTTGACGCCCTTCTGCGTCAACGCTGTCAGCGGCGACGCAAGTCTGGAGAAATCCTGGATGAACCGTCTGTAATACTCTGCCAGTCCAACGAAACTCCTGATCTCCGTCACGCTCGTCGGGGCTCTCCACTGAGTCACTGCCTCGACCTTCGCCGGATCCACTGAAATCCCATCTGCTGACACAATATGCCCCAGAAAAGCCACCTGATCCAACCAAAACTCACACTTCGTGTACTTGGCATAAAGCTGCTGATCCCTCAAGATGCCAAGCACAATCCTCAGGTGCTCTCGATGCTGCTCCCTGTCAGGCGAGTATATCAAAATGTCGTCTACGAATACAACGACAAATCTGTCGAGGTACGGCTGGAAGGTCCTATTCATCAGATCCATGAATGCTGCAGGCGCATTCGTCAGTCCAAATGGCATCACCAAGAACTCGTAGTGGCCGTACCGCGTCCTGAAGGCTGTCTTCTGAACATCTGCCTCCCTGATCCGCAACTGATGATAACCCGAACGCAGATCGATCTTCGAGAACACTCTCGCCGTCTGCAACTGATCAAACAAATCATCAATCCTGGGCAAAGGGTACCGGTTCCGAACGGTAACCTTATTCAGCATCCTGTAGTCGATGCACATCCGCAACGACCCATCCTTCTTCTTCACGAAGAGCACAGGCGCTCCCCATGGAGAAACACTCGGTCGAATGAACCCGGACTCCATCAACTCCTGCAACTGCTTCTTCAGCTCTGTCAACTCTGCAGGTGCCATACGATACGGTGCCTTCGACTGAGGTGTCGTACCCGCTACCAGCTCGATGCCGAACTCGATCTCTCGGTGCGGCGGTAACGCTGGAATCTCCGCTGGAAACACATCCGGGAACTCCTGCACAATCTCTATGTCCTCCAGCCTCCTCGTCTCAGGATCAGGAACTACCAGCGTGGCCACAAACGCTCTGCATCCCTGCTGCATCAGTCTCTGTGCCCTAACTGCAGACACAATCAGACGACCCCCTCTGCTCCTCGCACCTCTGATCAGAACATCTGGCAAACCCTCCATCGGAATCAGGATCTTCTTCTCACGGCGAAAGACCCGCACGTCGTACTGTGACAGCCAGTCCATCCCCAGTATGACGTCGAAGTCCACCATCGGTAACAAGACCAGATCTGCCGGAAAATCGTGGTCTCCCGAAGCAACTGTGGTGCCGGGGAAAAAGCTCCCCACAGTGCCCACCTCACCCATGGGCGTGCTGACCTCCAAAACATCAGTCAGCAGCACAGGGGTCCGACCCAACTCGCCAGCAAACTTCTCCGAGATGAAGGAGTGAGTGGCGCCGCAATCAAACAACACACGCGCTACTGAACCAGAAACTGAAAGCGTACATTCCACGACGGTGTTGGAGTCCCTCGCCTCCTCAGCCTGGATAGTGAAGACCCGCCCGGCGACTCTGCTCGGTCCCGGTGGTGCAACTGCGCGACTGCCTCCGCTCCTGCCTGCTGCTGGCGGTCCTGGCCTCCTACTCGGCTCTCCCCGCCTCTGCGGACAATCTCGAATGAAGTGCCCCATCTGACCGCAACCCAGACATGCTCCAGTACGACGGGGACACTCCTGTCCCGGATGAGCTCCACCACAAGAACTGCACATCCCGGGCCGACGTGCTCCTCCCCCATCAGACCGAGGCCTCTTGCCGGCCACCACAACAATCAACAGATAAGCAACAATGCATGCATGAGCTACAGAAAGTAATGCATTCCTTTAACACTACTCCTAAGGGTGGTTCTTTAGACGAAGACACAGGAATCGACCGCTCTGATACCAAGTTGTAACGTCCCGAAACAGCGGAAGATTTAAAATTTCAAAATAACCAACATAACAGACAACTCACGCGGGAACGTCACTAATATATAAATATATAAATCCGGGTGCACCCAAAATACAAGGAGTTTTCCAAAAGAAATACGACTACAATACGGATACAATGGAATAGAATACAAGTAGTCGTACGGTCTAGCAACTGCCGAAGAGGATCCGACTCCAAAGCGCTCCGTCCTCGGTCACCACCCACCCGGACCTACTGCGGTCCTGAAAAAGATGCAACAACAATGCCTGAGTTTCCAGAAGAAAACCCCGTATGCCAACTCACCTATATGCATGCATCACATAATGAACCTATCATACTAGTAGCATGTCATGACATCAACAGAAATGGAAAACAGTTCCCCCGAAGGGTAAAACAGGACATCAGTCCGACAATCAATCATCGGGTCTCCCGAAGAGACCTACTGCAGGCACATGCAGTCTAGTAGCCCGCGACATCGCACCCCCCACACGCAGCTACACTACTCAAGGGTTCGGCAGGGAGCCTCTGTCACGTCTACGCGCCGATAGAAACAGATCTGTAAATCTCAGTGGTCGGGGCCACAGGGACCAACGGGGCCGTCGCCCGGAAGGTATAACAACATCATCTCGGTAGGTGCCCAGCCGAGGAAAACAACATAGCCGGCACAGCCTCAGCCCAACAATCATCATCGCCGGCACAACCTCGGCGGCATCACCGGCACAGCATCGGTGGTCCATCACAACAGTCCGGCACAGCATCGGACAGATCCAGACCGAAGTCTGCCAGGTCATCGGGCTCCTCGAGCCGCGAACACCAACCGCGCCGCTATAAAAGCAGGGCAGCGACCTCCGTAGCCCCAAGGGCCGGTAGTCACCTCACCCAACGCCAGTTGCGTGCCCGCACAACATCAACACTGGGATCCGCGATCCCTCAGGCCTGCTATACTACAAAGTGCCAACAATCATTTCAAAAGTCACGGTCCATACATGGAGGTGACGCGTCCCGAACACCCACACTCTTCCCAACGGCAGTCCCTGGGCAGGCACGCATCACGCGCCCACCGTCACCTCCCGGCTCACGCACAAGGCGAGGACACGGGTTTCCGTGGACAGAGTTGGCATTCACAACGGGACCCAGGAATTCAGTTCTGAGCAGATTCGGTCGACCGAAATAGTCTAACCGGTCGACCGTTTCCACGAGGAATTCGATCGACCGAAAGTCTGAATCGGTAGAACTCACTGCGCAACACTAATTCCCAAACAGTCGAACAAAAGTCTAAAACCGGTCGACCGAACGAGGTCAAAATCCGGAGTCTGGTCAACATTAAATCCAACTCTATCGGTCGACCGACTCAGGGGTCTCGGTCGACCGAAAACAGACAGGGTCAACCTATTATTCTAAGTCATATAATCGGTCGAACGCAAAACTCCAACGGTCGAACAACAAACGATCGGTTGAACAAACCAAGAAATCGGTCGAACAAAACATGCAAAACTAATAGGTACACTTAAGTTCCGGTCGAACACAACAAGGACCGGTCGACCGACAACAGGTAGAAAATCCCAACTCACCAGCAATAATGCACTACCGGTCGACCGCCACAAGGCATCGTTCGACCGGTGAAGGTTAAAGTCGGGCAAACAGTGCTAAAACGGTCGACCGCCCGAAGGACCCGGTCGACCGTTGGTCGTCTTCAACCTCGCGCCAGCCGAGGATTTACGAAGAAACGCGTCGCCGGAGAGGTCCTCGACCTCCCCCGACCGACCAACAACACCCTTCCACAAGGGTGAGCAACAAAATCACACTAATGAGCGGCATACCTCAACCAACGACAGAGAAACGCCGGAGCAACGCTCGTGCCTCCGCACCTCCGCACGCGCAACCTCCTCCTCGCTGCGACCTCCTCACGCCGGAGCCTCCGCGCCTTCTTCCTCCGCTGGTCGCCGGACAGAAAAATGGAGAGAGAGTGAGAGAGCAAGTAAGGGAGAGAGAGAGAGAGAGAGTGAAAAACCAACTTAAATACTCCACCCCCATCACCTCATCCTCACCCTACACCATACTCCTACACTCCAACCCATACCTCCACAACAACTCCACCATACCTCCTCTCTCCTCCAAGTCAACCTTCACCTAATCACCCCTTAAACCACTCTAATCCGGTTTAGGGACTTAACAATCCACCCAACTTAAAAGGATTTCGTCCCGAAATCAAGGCAAACACTCACCGAAAAGCTCTGGATACTGCTTTCTGACATCCTCCTCGATCTCCCAAGTGGCCTCACGCTCACTGTGATGCTGCCACCTGACTTTCACCATCGGAATGGTCCTCCTCCTGAGATGATGATCCATCCGGTCCACAATCTCCACTGGCCTCTCCTCGAGCGACAAGTCCTGCTGAATCTCGGGCACTGCTATCTCAATGACATGCGACGGATCTGCCACATACTTCCTCAGCATCGATACATGGAAGACATTATGCAGACCCGAAAACTGCGGTCCTGGCCTCCTACTCGGCTCTCCCCGCCTCTGCGGACAATCTCGAATGAAGTGCCCCATCTGACCGCAACCCAGACATGCTCCAGTACGACGGGGACACTCCTGTCCCGGATGAGCTCCACCACAAGAACTGCACATCCCGGGCCGACGTGCTCCTCCCCCATCAGACCGAGGCCTCTTGCCGGCCACCACAACAATCAACAGATAAGCAACAATGCATGCATGAGCTACAGAAAGTAATGCATGCCTCTAACACTACTCCTAAGGGTGGTTCTTTAGACGAAGACACAGGAATCGACCGCTCTGATACCAAGTTGTAACGTCCCGAAACAGCGGAAGATTTAAAATTTCAAAATAACCAACATAACAGACAACTCACGCGGGAACGTCACTAATATATAAATATATAAATCCAGGTGCACCCAAAATACAAGGAGTTTTCCAAAAGAAATACGACTACAATACGGATACAATGGAATAGAATACAAGTAGTCGTACGGTCTAGCAACTGCCGAAGAGGATCCGACTCCAAAGCGCTCCGTCCTCGGTCACCACCCACCCGGACCTACTGCGGTCCTGAAAAAGATGCAACAACAATGCCTGAGTTTCCAGAAGGAAACCCCGTATGCCAACTCACCTATATGCATGCATCACATAATGAACGTATCATACTAGTAGCATGTCATGGCATCAACAGAAATGGAAAACAGTTCCCCCGAAGGGTAAAACAGGACATCAGTCCGACAATCAATCATCGGGTCTCCCGAAGAGACCTACTGCAGGCACATGCAGTCTAGTAGCCCGCGACATCGCACCCCCCACACGCAGCTACACTACTCAAGGGTTCGGCAGGGAGCCTCTGTCACGTATACGCGCCGATAGAAACAGATCTGTAAATCTCAGTGGTCGGGGCCACAGGGACCAACGGGGCCGTCGCCCGGAAGGTATAACAACATCATCTCGGTAGGTGCCCAGCCGAGGAAAACAACATAGCCGGCACAGCCTCGGCCCAACAATCATCATCGCCGGCACAACCTCGGCGGCATCACCGGCACAGCATCGGTGGTCCATCACAACAGTCCGGCACAGCATCGGACAGATCCAGACCGAAGTCTGCCAGGTCATCGGGCTCCTCGAGCCGCGAACACCAACCGCGCCGCTATAAAAGCAGGGCAGCGACCTCCGTAGCCCCAAGGGCCGGTAGTCACCTCACCCAACGCCAGTTGCGTGCCCGCACAACATCAACACTGGGATCCGCGATCCCTCAGGCCTGCTATACTACAAAGTGCCAACAATCATTTCAAAAGTCACGGTCCATACATGGAGGTGACGCGTCCCGAACACCCACACTCTTCCCAACGGCAGTCCCTGGGCAGGCACGCATCACGCGCCCACCGTCACCTCCCGGTTCACGCACAAGGCGAGGACACGGGTTTCCGTGGACAGAGTTGGCATTCACAACGGGACCCAGGAATTCAGTTCTGAGCAGATTCGGTCGACCGAAATAGTCTAACCGGTCGACCGTTTCCACGAGGAATTCGATCGACCGAAAGTCTGAATCGGTAGAACTCACTGCGCAACACTAATTCCCAAACAGTCGAACAAAAGTCTAAAACCGGTCGACCGAACGAGGTCAAAATCCGGAGTCTGGTCAACATTAAATCCAACTCTATCGGTCGACCGACTCAGGGGTCTCGGTCGACCGAAAACAGACAGGGTCAACCTATTATTCTAAGTCATATAATCGGTCGAACGCAAAACTCCAACGGTCGAACAACAAACGATCGGTTGAACAAACCAAGAAATCGGTCGAACAAAACATGCAAAACTAACAGGTACACTTAAGTTCCGGTCGAACACAACAAGGACCGGTCGACCGACAACAGGTAGAAAATCCCAACTCACCAGCAATAATGCACTACCGGTCGACCGCCCGAAGGACCCGGTCGACCGTTGGTCGTCTTCAACCTCGCGCCAGCCGAGGATTTACGAAGAAACGCGTCGCCGGAGAGGTCCTCGACCTCCCCCGACCGACCAACAACACCCTTCCACAAGGGTGAGCAACAAAATCACACTAATGAGCGGCATACCTCAACCAACGACGGAGAAACGCCGGAGCAACGCTCGTGCCTCCGCACCTCCGCACGCGCAACCTCCTCCTCGCTGCGACCTCCTCACGCCGGAGCCTCCGCGCCTTCTTCCTCCGCTGGTCGCCGGACAGAAAAATGGAGAGAGAGTGAGAGAGCAAGTAAGGGAGAGAGAGAGAGAGAGTGAAAAACCAACTTAAATACTCCACCCCCATCACCTCACCCTCACCCTACACCATACTCCTACACTCCAACCCATACCTCCACAACAACTCCACCATACCTCCTCTCTCCTCCAAGTCAACCTTCACCTAATCACCCCTTAAACCACTCTAATCCGGTTTAGGGACTTAACACCTTTTATTCAGCAGGTCCATTAGGCAATTCAGTTTATAGTTTTGGATCCAGAAGGAAAGGGCAACTTGGAATTCCTTTAGATGGAACGAACAAGTAGGGCATTCAATCTTCCTCAAACCATTGTTGTCTTACAGAATGAACAGATAGGTTGTGTCAATGCGAATGGAGATCATAGTGCTGCATTGGCGTGTAAATGGTTTCTTGCCTTTTTCAAATTTTTGTAGCTTCCCTAATATTTTCTTTGATGAGTAATTTTTGATGAGATGGTGTTTTTTCGGGGGTGGTCAGCTGATGGACAGTTGTATGTATGGGGAAGAGCATTTGATAAGAGACAATGATTATTTGCCACTTAAGTTGGCAGTAGAGATGAAAAATTCTCAAGTTGCTCTTGGATGGAACCATGCATTACTTCTCACAGGTTTTGCTTCTGAATCTCATGATTATGTTTTCCGTTCTTTATATCATTCAGTTTTTCCAATAGTTTTTGTGTATTTCTAGATGAGGGTGAACTATTCATTCTTGGAGGAAAACCCCATGGAAAACTTGGGGCCTTAAAACAAGTCAAAGCCGAAGAGGCTTCTTCTATTTTAAAGGGTAAATTCTCTCTTGAAAGTAACTTGATGTTTGCATCCAAAGGATGTATCTTGCTAGTGTAAGGTTATATTTGATTGGTTGAACACCATGCTCAGACATCTTGAATCATTTAAGACTAGCAACCTCTTGTATAAAAACTATTTTTAAAGTTTCCAGTGTGCTATGCCTATGATTCTTGACGAAATCTGAAAGAATATTCTTCATTAGTTACTTTTTATCTTCTGTGTTCATCGTTAATCCTATGTTTGTATTAAGACTAAAAATACAAACAAATTATTTGCTCACTGAAGAAACAAGTACAACATATTCAGTAGAATTGGTACCTGGCATTAACGGGAAGAGGGTTACGTGGATTGCTGCTGGAGCTGAACACTGCTTTAGTTACAGGTGAGATTTGCACATAATTAAATTTTCATATTCCCCCCAGTAGTTAATTATGCCGAGTAGCTGATTTTCTCGTGGCTTAAACACATGATTAGAGGATGGAGCGGTGATGGCATGGGGTTGGGGGGAGCATGGTCAACTTGAATTGGGCAACGTACTCGATCACACTGTACCTCAAATGGTGAATCTCTGCGATCAGGGACCAAATGATACTACAAAACTCAAGGTCTACTGTGGCAGTGGTTTTACATTTGTCGTAAAAGATATCATTTAGTTTTCACCTCTAGTCAAATTCGGAGCTCTAGTTGACGCCAAGAGATGCTGATGAATGAACAAGCTGTATCCTTTTGGATTCCTCCAAAATTCATGTATGAGAATTATGAACTGAGCACAAAGCCGAGGCATCCATTTGCAGAATTTTGAATGTGCCTGAGGACAAACTGTCATTAATGTTTATTAGTTACACGTATTATGTGACATTACAAGGTAACCACTTATCAAAAAAAAAACATTAAAAGGTAACCATGAATATTTGTACAACAGATTGTTAATAATTGGTTTGGTTCTTTAAGGCTAATTCACACCTATGACTTATCTTACACCAAAGAGGCGATGCATGCGTTCGGCTACTTGAACTTCATAGATTTATCGTTTGCTTGGACTTCAGTTAAAATCTTGAGTAGGAAAGTCCTAAACCCAAGAGCAAAGACAAACACAACTTTCCTACAATCCAACTGCGGATTACAGGGCATCTGCATTGTGCGGGTGGGCAAATAAATAATTTAGGAATTGTGAGTCGAGTGAGATCCATACCCGTCCTTGTAAGTGATTCTATGAGAAGATAACAAAATTAAGAACAGCCATACATTATTTTTTATACATAAAATGACATAAAAGTGCAATAGCACTTTTCAGATATAAAGGCAACCTGTTGCACAATAAAGTAATTATGTTTTTTTATACATTAAATAAATATGAGCTTGGGCTTGATTACAGAAACTCCATTTCCTGCCTGCAAAGGAAACCAATGACAAGGTTATCATTTATCAAGTGGATTTTGCCATTAGATGAACTCCTTACTTCAGTTGCAACTGGAAAAAAGAAGTATGCAACGATATATATAACTAGGCTACTTACATTTCAGTTTTCAGGTACTCAGCTAAAGTTATAGGTTTAGGCCCACCAAACCAGTCAATCAAAAATATGTTGGAGATGTCGAGCTTAAACATCTGGAAGTTATGATCTTTAGGCCAACCTGTTGATATAAAAACAACAAATCAAATTTGAATCGTCCCTACATCTTTTGCAGATTTACTAACAATAATTGTATTGCAGGCCTTTACCCTTCATCTCGGGATGCTTCATGAAAAGTGCTTCTTTAGCGAATTGTGCTTCTGATGAATCAATGTCAACCAACTTCAGCTGCATGAACCAGGGTAAAATAATATCAAATAAAGCACTCACAAAGACATGAGAACATAGGTTTTATAGAGAACTAAGTACCCATAAACATAACAAATGTATAACGACACATATTTAATTGCAGTCTAGTGTATTGTAGTGCATCCAATTATCATTAAACATTGTCCAAACTGTTAGTTGACTACTTGCCTAAACAAAGGCCACATTCATCCATGAATTACATGAACACCGTAACTAAAGCTACCATTCGCCATTGTTAAAATGACACACCAAATACATATGTTCAGGTGTAAACCCATAACAAAGAAAAACCACATGTTAAGGCAAAAGGGTTTTTTGTCCCAAAAATAGGGTATTAAATTGTGCCTTGCATTTATTTTACATCAGTTACTACCTTGCCACTGAGAGTGAGTTTCGCACATGTCGGATTCTCAGGATCTATTTTGCCACAAGATCCAATAGGAAACTCACTGATTGCAAAAGAAGCCCTCTCATCCTTCAGTGCGTCTCTTGCTGTGGGATCAAGAGTTGTCAAGTAGAAGTAAGGAATTCCACGGCCAGCATGAGGTGGACCGTCGCTAAAAGACACCACATTCCTACAAATGAAGTCATCATTATGTGATTGTGAGCAGGCAGACAGAACCAAACTTTTTTTAAAACATTGCATGAACAAGTGCTAAATGTTTGTGTGTGTGTGTGTGTGGGGGGGGGGGGGGGGGGGGGGGGGGGGGGGGGTTCTTTTAAGGGAGATCACAATATTTTTCTCCTTTTGACGGTTTACTAAGAAGATTGGTGGCCAATGATATCAAAATTCAATTTTCAAGTTGTACAAGGAGAGGAGGTATTACCCGAATGGAGCTCCTCCCATTTCACTTGAGATTGTACTGCAGCAAATTCATGAAACATCAATAAAGATACTATGATATCCTAAGGGGCAAATGAACCAAGCAATTAAGGAATTAAAACTAGAAACTACTGTGGAAAAAAACAGCTAAATACAACTGGGACAAGCTATTAAGGTGTTTCAAAATACAAGGCATTCTAATTAAAAAAGCAGAGTGTAGACACCTTAGCACACACAAAAAAGGATCATATAATTAATACCTCACATTTTTTAACATCTAGAGTTGAACCATCCGATCTTGATTTGAAATCATACTAGGTTAAAAAGATTATATATTTAGTCTTGAAATCTTGATCTTGCTTAACCCAAGTTCCACATAGCGTAGGTCGTAGGGTTTTCTCACTACCGTATAACTTCTTAATCGTTTCCGTACTCGATGTCAACAAAGATCAACATAGATACTTCATTTGTGTTTCACCATCACTATAACTATAATATGCATCATTTTCCTAAACATCGCCATAATACCCTCCTGGGAAGTTTACCATACATGATGCACCTTTCAAATTAAAAAATAAATCGAAGAAGCCCAGGTAAGAAAATAATATATGAGTCACGACCTAGCAAGAGGTATTGCGTTCAATTATTTCTTCTTCTAACTTGTCTTACTCCAGAACTTGATTCTTTTTCCCTGGATCAGTTCCAGAAGTTAATGCATTGTTTTATGTTTATTGCATCCAACAAATTGTCTGCCTAAGCAAGTAACTAATTCCCACAGGTATTTTATAACGCATATTTGCATGTTATTTCAATTGGTCTTCGTCGGATATATTCAAATATCATTCCAGAAGCATTTTGACAACGCCAACACGTTTATGTTCGATACTAATACTCCCAAACATCGACATATGGAAACTAGAACGGGTTGATATACCCTAAGCTCTCTCTCTCTCTCCCCTCAACAGCTAATTTTGGGGATGAATTCTACTAAATTTGAATCGGATGGTATAAATTCAATTTTCACATCTACTTAATTTAGCTGAATACACTGAACCGTAAGCATGGTAGATCATTTAGATTGAAATTTTTACCCTAACTTCTCGTTCTCGGGATGGATCGAATTTTACAAGAATCGATCCTCACAACTCCGGTCCCAAAATTTTGTTGGGAGAGAAGGAAAGGGAACCTGACCTAAGGACGCCCCAGCTGTTCTGGGCGGCCAACCAGCGAGCAGTGGCGGCGGCGGAGTCGGGAGACGGTTTCGGAGGGAAGACGAAGGAGGAGATCGTCCTTCCCGAGGCCAGAAGCGACGACAAGTAGAGGAAGGCGGCGATCAAGGCGAGGGATCTCATTGCTTGCTTGGGTTTGTTTGGTGATGGGCAGTAGTTAGTTGTGTTGTGGATGATGAATTGATTAAGCGTTTTGGCCATTGGAGTGGAGAAGCTGACAAGGGATGTCGTCGCTTTCAACTAACCTTCTTTTTTAGCTCATTCATCAAACTATCCAATGCTATTATTATGTGTGCTGTCGTTTTGAAGGTAAATTGAAGTTTAACACCTTGAGTTATGTTAAGTCCATTTAATCCTCGGCTTATGTAAATTCATGTAGTATTAGTCAGTTGAAATACAGGTTCTCTACTTGTACTTTGCGTGGGTACTTCTTTATAGCTAAATTTATGGCTTCGGACTTTGCATGGGTACATCGTTATGGCTAAATTTATGGCTTTGCACTTTAAGTAAAGTCTTCTTAACGACACACCTCACAGAATAACATGTCTCTCCGGAGACACTTGATAAAATTGAAACGATATAGAGCAAGATTAGCATGATCCATGCACAATATGATGACTCGAACACAGACTTACACACTACAAAATTGTCTGCTACTCTGTCAACGGATATTTGCTACAATAATACGCATTGATACACTCATACAGAGATGTCCTGATCTGCTCGATGAAAGTCATGAAGCACATCAACATCTAAAAATGCAGTGGAAGACGTAACTTATCGGTGGAACGAGAACACAGTGAAATTCCTCTTGGATAAAAATACGCTCACATATTCCTATCAATGGGGGAAAACCCTAGGTACATGAAAAAAACAGTATTATTAACATGAATTGCAATCTTTACATAATTGGGATTCAGGAGAATTTGTATTCTTCCTCAATGTTTCCCAACGGCTAATCGGAAAAAAAGGTAGTTAAAGAAAATCATGTCAAAAGATTTACACAAATATAGCTGAGCTTGAGCTATAGGAAGCTCACTATGGTGAACTATAAACTGGAGAACAAACAGAGCATGTGGCCGAAAGCAAGGGCTTATAGCATGAAGCTCACATCCACCTACATGCTGCTGCTTTGGAGTTGCACGAAGATCCATCTCACTTCGCTGCAAATGATAAACTAGAAACTGGAAGATGTTAGTACAGGGAAAAGGTCATTCATTATAACAATTATCTGTAAATAGTGAGCCATTTTAAGATTAATGGAAACACCAATCTCAGGTCCCAAGAATTTTGGTCGAAACAACACATGCAAACAAGTTTGGAAATAGATGCTTTCATAACCATGAAGACCTATTTTAACAATCACTACATAAAAATTATTACTAGGTTCAAACAAAAGTCAATTCATGCACCTGTTTCAACATGGTTTCTTCTTTTCCATCTTCAAACGAATATTGTACCATTTACTTTTTCTCAACCGTTCTCCCGAACTAGACCTTTTCCCTTTGGTGTCCCGCTCTTCTTCATTTTTAGGTTCTTGGATTAAAGTTTTGATCTTTTTGCTCCTTGAATTTCGTTTTGGGTGGGGATCATTGGAATAAGCAGCATGAATGGTTTCTCTCTCCTTTAGAAGGTTGCCTATCTAAACACAAACATGTAAAAAGGTTTAGAAGTCAAAAGGTAGTAGAAACTTATTTACTCGTAAATAAAAAATAACGCAAGTTGGGCTCACGGATTGCATTTCATTAGCATATCTACTGGTCATCTCAGTGAACTGTGCCAACACCTAGTGAACCAAAAATTTCACATTAAACTCAACTTACATCAAACGGAGAAAGTTATATCACGAGTATGGCACAAAATCAAACCTCTCTGTATTCCAATTCAAACTTAGAAAGATCTGCTCTTTTTGCCAATATTTTTTCCTCTACAGCTCGGAGATTCTGCTTTTCTTCATAAAACGAAGCAGCACATGTAACCTCAATGGTATAGTTAGCGCTTTTGAAAAAGTTGTCACCTACAAAGAAGTAGCAAAAATGGATGCATTAATGCAATACTACAAATCATGTACAGAGCAATGCTTAAAGCCGTCAGATTTCTTTTGAGCACCAAGAACTACCATAGATAGAGAAAACATGTATTCCTGCTTTTAGCTCAGTTATTTCACATGGCTGGAATCCATCCAACATCTTAAAAAAGGCAGAATCAGGGTCTTTAGAAGCTGTACCCTAGACTTAAGGAAAATTAAACCTTTAGGGTCATGTAGTCTAAAAGCAAAAAGAACCATAGAAAATATATATTTAATCTTACCGAAGTAGTTTGGTCAAAATGATAAACAGGAAATCGAAGGAAAAACATCCCAGCAGAGGTGACCTTTCCTGATTTCACACTATCCTCCTGCATTAAGATATGTGAGCAAACTAAGAGAAAAAAGTATTTGCATAATCATTTTCATTTTGAAGTAAGAAACAGGATCTAAATAAGCCACTGGACATGCATATAGCAAAATTCTCATAAGCATGTCGCATACAAAATTAGAAATTCAGAGGTTCTATATATCCTGACGAGCGCTGGACACAGAGAGAGCAATGGTCTAAATGTGAAGTTTCTTGAACTCTAGTTTCTCATTGAGAGCATCATATGTAGTGCTAATGACAAACAGCACATAACATGAAGATGTCATTACACGACAGGGATGGTAGAGGATCAAACATTAAGCTCAGCAATATGCAATGGAAGATCAATGGGAAAGATGTCAGATGTGCGAACACATAAGCTCTTGGCATCCAACAGCCAAACTTTTTAATTTCAAAAATGCACAGGTGACCACGCTAAGCTGATATTTAAATGCACCATACATCCGTTTGTGCACAATATAATGTGTTACCCTTAGCAATACGGAATGGAAGATCAATGGGAAAGATGTGAAAAGGCATAAGCATCCTGTCATCCAAATATCCAATAGCTATATTTTTTTATCATGGTCTGTTCCTATTGTGATAGGTGCACCTGACATGGCATATTCACAAAATGGCACAGGTCAGCATGGTAAACTTAGATTTCCATGAACTATACATCAGTACACAATATAATGTGCTTCCCTGTGATATATAAACTGGATGTATACTTCTTTCGGAACTGAAGAAGAAATTATTGCAACTATTGAACCAGATCATCAAGATCTTAAAAATAGCATCATGACCAAGCTTAGACCAAAATTTTCAAGTACTATGTCTAAGGTATCTTGCCTCAACTGTTTGCTTTAATTCACGAAGAAGTGAAAGAACTGATCCAACACACACATGATAGACATCTTTCCTTTTTATAATGCAGAATTCACAGCCTCACTCAATTTTGTACATGGCAAGACTGAAAGTGACAGAATTTACAGCAAATAGTGACAAAGATATTGATGCTTATTTAATTCTGACAAAAGAATTCAGGGATTAGTTATCCAATCAAAACTTACAAACAAACATGCACCAGAAAGCTACTTGAATTTAAACCTTGCTTCTTAAAATATCTGATTATGCTAAAATTCAACTTCGAAGCAAGGTTACTACTACAACATCAACATAACCCCAATGCCTCAGAAGAGGCTCCCGCCTAAGCATGGTAAGGGGTGTCGGATGTACGCAACCCTACCACTGTAAAACAGTGAGGTTGTTTCCAATTGACCCAAATGATGCAAATGCAACTGACCATTTGCGATTCCACAATAAAAGAAATGCAGATCGTTTGAATAGCCCTTTGATATAGTCCTTGATGCTCCAAATGTCAAAAAACAACTTAATCTTTGACACAGAGGAAATGGACATAAAGATTACTACTACAAATACTACTCAAAAGTTGGACTACCACTCTTAACTTCTCAACCTTCACTCCAGTTTATAAGCCTCGTAAAATTCTCACATGCAGAAAATTTATTTATGTTGCTCTTGTATGAAAGTAAGTGTAACATAAAAACCCGCTAAAAAAGTGTAACATAAAAACATATTATAACAGAATCTCGGATTTCATGTTATTAAATCAAAACAAGCAACCCATTGTTAATTAGCAAGGTAAAATAAATGGTAGAACACAAATTTATGTTGGCATCTAGGAGAAAAACACCTTCTTAACATGAATCTCACAAACACTCGCACTTCATTTGTGACTGTGGTTTGAATATGTTACCTGCAATGCAAGACTCAGTCCTCCATGCTCCTCCGGTTCAAAGTACAAGAGCTACAGAAGGAAATAAAAAACTGATGGTTCAGCAACACGCATAAATAATCTCAAAGGTGTCATTTTAAACTTAAACTTCCATGAGAAGAAATAGTAAAAGTTAACCAATGATTGTCGGTATCCAATTGATTCTCTTAAGATGTCAAAGAAAAGTTAAATTAAGGAACATTTACACATGGTGATGTGAATCCTTCATATCAAGCATAATTTCAAACTAACTGCCAAACGCTTGGTCTAGTATGACCTCCACTTGGAGTCTTAGACCAGATCATCTGTTATCGTAATTTTTTACGTAACCCAAATAGGGAAGGCCAAATATTTTGGACCGAGAGTCTCAAAAAGATAAATATACCTTGAACTTGCTCTTATCAGGTGAATGAACTCGACAAACAAGTCCAGCTTGTGCTTCCGCTTGTGTAATCTTTACAGAATAAAAGTGGGCAGACTGCTTCTCCACCTGTTTAACAGAAATTGGGAAGCATTGATTACATTCAAATAAAGGTACGATATAAATGAATCGTCGAGACCAACCTTTCCTGAAAGAGATTGCCCCAACTTGATAACTCGAATTTCAACGTTTCCACTTAGAGCTTCCTCTAACACAGTAGCTGAAACAGTTGTCTTAATAGGAACTCCAAGTTTACTGAAAAAAGTAATTTTAAGACGACAGAAAATCAGTAAGACCGTACAGCTATTAACAAATGCAGGGAAATGAAGGACAAAGCCTCAAACAAAAGACAAGGGACCTGAAAAGAGCAGCAAACATTGTGTTCAAGGCACCAAGACTTGAGAGATCTAACTCCAGCTCTTGGCCTTCTGATTCAATAGCCTGCATCAATGACTCTTAGTGGACACCTCAAACTAATGATTGAGGAAAACAAGTAACATTAATTAATCAAATCAAAAAACAAAGTCATGAGTTACCAAGTGCATTTGGAAACTAGAAGGTAACAGTAATTTTTGGCTAAACAATAATACAGAGACAAATAAGAAAGTAGGAAACTGATTGAAATAGCTTACATCAAATCCGCTGGTATCATATTGTTGTCTTTTATCTGGGTCTGACAATATATTATATGAAAACGTAACCTCCTTAAACATGTCGGCTGCAACAGGATCATTCGCATTTTTGTCAGGATGGTACCTGACAACATCATACAGGTATAAACATCATATACCAAAATACTACTACTACTACAAAAACAACAAAGCCTTTAATCCCAAACTAGTTGGGGTATGCTAGAAATGAACTCAAGAAAATCACGGTTTAGGTGCGCGGATAGTCTTCTTCCATGCCCTCCTGTTCAATGCAGTGTACCAAAATACTGAAGGGGGGAAAATAATTTACCTTACAACAAACACATATATGGCACATATGGTGGTGAGATATCAATATCATATTTTGCAGCTTTCGTTAAGAACATTATACACAGCTCAAATGACAGAATAAGGGATCGTAGTGATCACTAATCGAATGCATATAATGGCATCACCGTTAATTTAATGCAGAGACAATTTTTTATCGGTAATTTAATGCAGAGACATATTGTAAGGTCATATCTCCTTAATACCCACAAACTAAATCCAAAGTGATCTAGGATCTGATTAAAACACACAGTACTATTTCCAGACGAGATAAAAATGAATCATACTCTACATGTATTGAACTGTTTTTTATACTTCAGATACATATCAATTTATGCAAATACTAGATTACCAGTTTTACATAGAACCACGATAAAGACTTGGCATCTTAAACCCAAAAAGGCTACGATTTATGAAGTTAAGTGAATAGCAGGCAAGGGACAAAAGGCTCTCCCAACCAACCGAAGTACATGGATATCACCAAAGACCATAATGGACAAAACCTCATATTGGTGCCAAGCCTAAGTCAATATATGTATATTGTGTGAGCGATTTCAAGGCATATTTGGACTCCCGCAGTGGTTCATTCATTTACCGAGGGGTGTCATGTTGTATCATCTATATCTTGTATATGTATCCATGCTTACAGGTTGATGATTTCCTATCTATTTGTATATGATCAATATACAAGATTTCATTTCACAGCAATTCTGGCAAAAGTTGCACCAAAAGACAAAGCAAATAGGATCACGGGCTGGACCTTTCCTAAAAGAGTCCCATGCTCCTAGTTGTACCGAAACATACATCATGTACAGGAATACAGTCAAAAAAAGTCCACAGACTGTAAGAACAACCTTTGAGTCTAAGTGGTTGCTTGGTTGGTGTGTCATGAGAGGGTGATTAGGAGATTGCAGTTGAAGAGGACAGGTTGGAACATGGCAAGCAGATGTTTCCTCTGTAAATAAGATGTGTAAATTTATTTTACAACGGCAGGGTAATTGTGGGTACTTTTGGAAATATTGCAACATCGGTAAACCATCTTGGGCCATGCCTTCAGTTTCATCTGTGAAGATTTTGTGTAATTGGAAAAAGGATGTCAAGCAGTCAAACTAAAAGAGTTACAGGGAACTTTGTCCACTACTGATTTGGTGGACCATCTGGCAACATAAAACATTGCGACGTTTCACAGGGTAGACCAAGGGAAAGTGTAGTCTGGATGGAATTTCCAAGTAACTTTAAGTTAACAACTAAAGGTTCGGATAGAAAAGTGAAATTTAGGTGCAAGCAATGTAGCAAGTTTGGAGGGAATAATGGGTTTCTCAAGATTAAGGAGTCTTTTGTGGTGTCTTCTGGTCATCACAGGCATTTGTATTAGGGGACTGTGATGACATCTGGTTAGGGTAATGTTTTGATTTTTGCACTGCCACTATCAGCAACTGTTTTAATCTTTTCAAATTTTGTATGAGGTTTTAATTATTTTATAATGTGATACCCCAAAGCTAATTGTTGTGGAAGCGAAGTGTAAACCATTTTTTTCTTTTATTTTTTATCGTTGAGAAAATGTAAAGCATATCACCACACCAATGTGATATCTCATTACACAAAAGCATAATAAGTATATGACTACTCTTGTACGACCCTTAAGACCTGGTATGACAATTAGTTTGGCACCTAATTCGTACCTACTGTCTAGAGTCCAGACATTGAGGCCAAGATGTTAAGTCAAGTGTGCACATGAAGATACAGGACACATTTCTGTATTTGAAAATAAGGACTAGGAAACTAAATCAAGCCATCACAAATCATCCCCTCAAATAATGCACAATTTTACATCACAATGATATGCCAATGTAGGTGTAACATTTTGTTGAAGGTCCAATGTAGGTGTAACATCACAAGAGATGGTAGACCTTTCATCTCATCCTAAGTTTCTCAATGCTCGATTCAAATACATCATTGAACGTGATTTTGATGCCCACAACAGTTGGATGTTGCTTTCTCTCAATCTTCCAAATGCACCTTTTGAACCCAAAATACTCCTTATACAGTATACCTGTGTTGTGTGGTGTTGCATCTTATTTTCTCGGCATTCATTGTAACTTCAAAAACAATATCAAATGCATTAAAATGAAGAAAAATTGTGTCATGAGGTGTTTTTCGTCACAATCTACTCAACATGCCTTTGAATCAAATGGCATAGGCATACAAACTCATATAATATTATACAAATTCTGTGGAGGTTTTCAGACTTAATCATATCAGAATACTCCAAGTGCCATTTTCGCCTCAATCTTCTAAACATGCATCTTAATTCTAAACATCCATCTTAAAAACAAACGACATCATATGTACTTATAAATCCATGATACCTAGAAATCTGTTGTGGTGTTTCACTATTTTGTCTCAACCAACCTACAAAAACTTATAAATCCATACGTCGTGGAACTTACTAAATCATAAATAACACGAAAGATGTAATATGCACACCACCCGAGACAAGCTTCAGTTGACGTGTTCAAAGAACACACTAGCTGCAATTCTAAAAGGAAAAACAAGCAAAAACGAAGATGAAAAATATGCAGACAGAAGTTGGGTTCTTAAGAATTACTTCAGAGCCATCTTCCGGTACGCCGACTTGATCTCCTGATCAGAAGCATTAGGCGGCACTCCCAACACCTCGTAGGCATCCCTCCTCTTCTGCTTCGCCCCGTCCCCCTTTTTATCCCTCTTTGGCACAAATCCCGGCGCTGGCATTTCCACCAACTCAAAATCAAACCAAAACCTCAGAAACTACGAAAACCACCGAGATCAGGTCGAATCGCCTCCAATTGTAGCTCCCGCACACCACTTCCACAGCAACACTCACAACCTCAGAAACCACAAAAACCTCTCGCCGGAAAGAAGATCGCTACCTCGGGAGCAACAAGAACACCGCTGAATCGAGGGGAGGAGAACGGAATCTGATGGAAAAGAGGATCCGCGTCAGGGATCTGACGCGGAGGTGCCGATTGGGTCCCGCATTCGTGCCCTAGAGTCGAATTGGGGGAGAAATAGGAGCTCTGGTTTGGAGAGAAAGAGAGGGATTATTTTGGATAGTTTTTTCGGTGAGAGAGAAGTTATAGAATTTTTTTTGATAGGTAACTATTAACTAATTGGAAAACTTTTCAAAATAACAATATAAAAACTGAATTGCTAAACATAGCCTAAAATTACTTAAATCGTCCACGATGGTGCAGGAGTCTTAGCCAGACGCCCGAGTAGGAAAAAAAATCTGTCTCCATTACTTCGCCTGATCTAGGTGTTTCGCGAGACATTTTCGTGGTGTTGGTCCTAGGAATGTTAGTAAAACTGAGTCAAAAACCTTGTTTGAAGACACGGGACGATATGGGTATTAAATATATTGTTAAGGGCAATTTGGTAATTTCAAGGGACGATTTAAGTAGTTTTGGGGCGACGTTTAGTAGTTCCCTGTAAAAATTGACAAATCCCGTTATTGAAATAATCGGTAAAATATAAACCTAGTAATAGCGTTAATATTTTCAAACCTAGAAAACGGTAACTCCAACATTGATTTTTATTTATCCTTATATTTAGAATCTTGTAGTCCAATTAAAAAAAATTAGACTTTGTTTTTAATATGATATAATAATTTTTTGGGTATTTTGATAATATATTTTTGTTGAAATATCTAATTTATAATTAAATAATAATTTAAAATATCAACGTAATGAATTAATAACAAAGAAAGAGAAATACGAATATTTATCAAAATACCCAGAATTTTTAAAAAATACATGATTTTTAAAAATAAGGATATGTAAAATACGATGTTGGAGTTATCATTTTCTAATTTTGAAAACAATAACTCACTCCACTATTAGATTTATATTTTGCCATTTTTAATTTTTTCATCGTTTATTTTGAAAATATTTCCTAATTAATACGTCTTGCAAAATTTGTTTTCTTTTTTAATTTCTTAATTAAGTGTTGAACTAAACTACTTGACTTTGGTGAAATAGTATACTATTACCTTGTTCATTTCAATTAATTTTTAAAAAAAAACATTTTTGAGTCGGGCGGTCGCGGGAGACGCCCGACCCAACGATCGGGCGGTCGCCGGAACCACCACGGACTGAGGATACGCAGATGACTGCTTATTTCTTCTTACTGCTAGGCTGCGTATTGTTTGTCAACAAGAGCGGTTCCAGACTGAGACCACGCGACTTATTGGAGGCGAGTGACCCAGATACCATTGGTAATTACTCATGGGGGTCGGCGACGTTGGCATATCTGTATCGCCAGCTGGGCATATCTAGTCGTGCTGATTGTGTTCAGATTACAGGTTGTCTTACACTGCTGCAGGCTTGGATATATGAGTATTTTCCTGCTTTCCGCCCACATCGTGAGCGGAAGATTGTTGAGCGTGGCCATCCTCGTTCGCGTATGTGGGCTGTCTGGGCCGAGGATAAGAGCGAGAGTCGACTTATTTCTATTCGTAGACGACTAGATCAGATGACTGCATCGCAGGTATATAATGTATATATCATTCACGTTTATTTAAATTTAAATTTATTATTATTATTAACGTATAAACGTTTAGGTGGAGTGATTACCGTATGGTCCCGAGCCTGCTGTAGTTGTCCCGAGGACTACATTTGCCGGCATTATTCGTTATAGGGATATCACAGAGCCTTATATACATGATCGCGTGTTACGTCAGTTAGGTTACATTCAGGTGATCCCGGTTGACATCCCGACGCCCGAGCATGCAGTACGGTCTGCGACTGCGACGATGTACGACGTCAGGCACAACGTTTCGTCTGCGGAATTGGTTTGGAGGACATTTCCGAGACTAGGACGACTACACCTGGCCGATCTGAGTCGTAGTCGCGACCCCTCCACCTGTGCTCCAGATTATTTGCAGTGGTTCGGTAGGTGCTCACATCCACTGCTCGTACGTGGTATCATTCCGAGACCGGAGAGACCACTGGATAGGACATGTGCCGATGCGGTAAGTTTATCTAATTTTATATTTAATTGTAAAGTATATTTTGTTATTGTACGCTAATTTCTATTTTACATACAGTGGATGAGTAGGGTGATACGGTGTACGCAGCCGTTCTTGCGAGAGAGAGACGTCATGCCGAGTGAGGCGACGAGACTTGCATGTACAGATTGGGATCGCCTGATCGAGGATTGGAACAGCCAGTTGGGCATTTCGGACCATGATTCAGATGCTGAGCTGTAGTTGTCTTGCTTTTACTTTCGTTTTGTTGCACTGTTAGTACATTTGTTGGTATATGCTTATGTTTATTTGTGTACTCTTATTATTTATTTCTGACGAACATATCTTCTACATATTTCTTTGACTATCGTATTTTTTAATATTTATTTTTCACGAAAAGATTTTCAACTTATTTCTTTAGATATGAAATAATATTTAAATTTAAAATACGGTAAAAAAACAACACGATATAAGTAGAAATACACGATATATTATACATTACAAAACATTACAAATTACAATCAACGTAACCGGTTCCAATACTCCATCCTACTTTGGTACTGATCCTCCCATCCAACAACACTCTCATCTCGCATTTGATACCATAAGGTCGTTATAGGAGGTACTGGGAAATCATCAAGTAATTCCAAACGAATAAAATGAGCGTAACTCCCTAAATGAGCAAAGACCAACTCTCTGACAGGCCTCGTCATGGTAGAGGGACACTCCCAGGGTAGAACAGTAAGACACGGGAACAACGAACCATCCATTCCCACTGCGAAATACATGACCGCACACTTGTAAAAATTCACAATAGGAAACAAGTCGGACCAAACCTCCATATAATGATCCTCGCCACAACCTCCCCCGCCCCAATCAATTCGTTGACGAGCCTCTCTCACATGGCCAAAATAGACTGTCTCATAAATAGGATGTGCACCTATCTCATTAGAAATCGCACAACGGGCGTACGACCAGTTCTCCTGACCACCATGAAAGACATCGGCAACACATCGAAATCCACAGTTGCCATCAGCACGTACGTCATTCCACCTTTGCAGAAATGGCAAAATGATTCCTGGCAGTCTATCATTATATGGGAAGTTGTCAACGTCAACCCCTCCGGACACTGTAAGGTAGGTAAATAACAATTCATTAAAACAACAAAATTAGGAGATAATATATTCAACCCCATTTAGATTACTAATATATATTAAATAACATAACAACAAAGATATCGACATACCAGAAGATCATGTCCCGTATTCAAGGACGATAGAGACGAATTAGACCGACGACCCCTGCTCCCACTACTGCCAGACCGACCACGACCCCTGCTCCCACTACTGCCAGACCGACCACGACCTCGCTCAGCATACTCGAAGGCACTCGGGTCCCGACGTGTCGACTTTCCCCTAGGTCGACCTCGTACCTTAGTATTTTCTTCGGGTTCTCCATAGTTCGACTGATCGGGGTGTAATTGTTCGTATAAAATACGAGAGGCACTACGAATTACTGCAGGATCGCTCTGCGAGATCTCATCCACTAGCTTCCGAAAATGCTCGGTGTCTTGTGCCGACTGATCAACAAACTCTGACATCTGGACTCCTTCTCCGATAACAAGTGTTTTCCAGAATGGATGAATCTGCTCTAAATAAATTACATCACCTGACGCGAAACACTCGTACATGGTACAGGCACAAGGAATCACATGTGTTGTCAGGAAAGCACACCCACAACGATATTCAATTTCATCACTTAAGTCCTGCATTCTCTTCAACTCCTGAGTCATTAACGACAAACAGTGATGCGAAACTCGGTCATTTATATGCTGAAACAGAGGACCTATGTAATGTGCCAAATTTCGACGTCTCGAATCTTCAAGAAAGTTCCGAATATTCGTCAGCTGCATTTCAATAGACGAGTTCACGCGGTCGAAAAGAGTGTCGAGAGCGGCAGTCGATGTAGTGATCCACTCTTTCAGAGCCGAATGTGCACTTTCCACCCTGCAGTTCGTAGTGTTGCCGAAATGAAGAACTTGATTCGTCCAATTCAACACGAATTTTTCCTTATGCACCAACCACGTGTCTTCCACATACTTCGTCAGCACTAGCCAGGAAATGTAAGAATCCTTCAGATTACGGACTGCTCTATCATAATCCGTCTGTGAATCAGAAAGCATGACTCTCCTCCATCTTCCACGTCTAAAACTCTCTGCAAGCTGCTTCTCCTTGCCGAATACGTGATATGCGTAGTTGTACACGTCTTTGTTGATATGCCAGGTGCATAGTAAATGAGCTGACTCAGGAAAAACCTCTGCCACTGGTCGCATCAGACCCATCTCCCGGTCCGTAATTATTGCTGTCGGGCTAACAATATCCAATAACAGATCTCGCAACCTCTCCAACACCCACCGGTAACTAGACTCGGTCTCATCCTGCAAAATCGCATATCCGACGAGGAAATTCATATTTGTTGGAGTAACCCCAACCATCTCAAACAAAGGCATCTTGTACTTGTTCGTCTTATACGTCGAATCCATACAGATCACGAATGGGTATGTACGCAACAACTGAACTAAAGTCGGATGTGCCAAAAATGCGTGAGTCAAGACATTAGTTTCTTCATCTGCCACAATCCAATGCAAATACTTATGCTGCACTGCCTCTCTGAGAAACTGCTGCGCGGGATTCCTGTCTTCAGATTTCGTCCTCCTCATGTACTCTCTGAAGTTGTAAATGTGCCTTTGATTAGGATTATCGTCCGGAAATTTCTTCTTTACCGCCAACAAAATGTTACGGGGCCTTGCTTGTGCCTCTGTCATATCCCGAACAATTTGCTTTGCCCCAGCACTAAGTCCGCTGACCTGTCGGTGACCCTCTGAATAAACTGCCAATGGGTGGTTGTGCTGCCCAAACATGCTACTAGAAACAATAACCCATCCATCACGATCTCGTCGCTCCACCACTTTTACCAAAAACCGACAACCGCAACCTTTTCTTTTCGTATTCTTTCGCAGTGCAATACTCGTATCACGAGAACTCATCTCACGTCTGCGATCGCATCTGAGGTAACAATCCATCCGGTTATCTGCTTTCGGTTTGTATGATGATATAACCAAAAAAAATCTGGCTCCTATTGCAACTTATTTCGCCCATTTACAACTTTCCTCGATTGTTGTAAATATTTCTTTACTGTCAAAAAGTGCACTGTAATCTACTCCATCACCACCGAAATCTTGAAACAGAACCTGAAAAATTTGAATTTAACAAAAAATTAAAAAAAAACGGGCGTCGGACGCCTCCACAAAGGTGGAGGCGTCTGTCTAAACCGCCTCCACCTATGTGGAGGCGTGTTAGGCAGACGCCTCCACCTTGGTGGAGGCGGTTTAGCCAGACGCCCGAGTCGTGAAAAAAATTCCGCCCAGTTACCTCGCCGGATTCAGGTGCTTCGCCAGACATTTTCGTGGTGTTGGTACTAGGAATGTGAGTAAAACTGAGTCAAACACCTTATTTAAAGACACGGGACGAAATCGGTATTAATTGATTTGTTAAGGGCAAAAAGGTCATTTTTGGGGCGATTTAAGTAGTTTTCCGGCGACGAATAGTAGTTCCCAATCAAGAAATCAATTAGGAAACAACATTTCTGATTACTAGAAGTTTAATTTGGCTAAGTATGCTCAACTCAATCTTACCTATCTTGTTCATGAGAGTCTCTTTCCAGGTGTAAGGGTAGTGTTGTTGTTTTAACTTTTAACTATTTAGATTCAACTCGGTAATATATCGTGGCTCTTTGACTATACATACGCATGCTGGATTACAAGCGTTGTATTTTTTCTACGCCGAGTAAGATTGTATTCACGTCAAACATGATTAGAAAAGTGGATTCGTTGTGTCCCAACTTAACTAACATGACTTGTCGATAGAATTGTATAAAGGAAATATGATTGGCTAAAGTAATTTATGTTCACCTTTTATTATATATACAAGCTAATTTGGCAAATAAATCACGACAACCTCTTCTAAAGTATTGGTCCGTTAATTACAGTACATGCCACTCTTGGGAAGTGCTTCATTGCATATAAAAATTTTTCTTTTTCTTTTTTGATAAATTCATCAGATCATATTGCTCTACCCATGATAATATTAATATGTATTGATGGTGTTGGTCGGTCTTTGAGATCTCTATTCCTTTTGTTACGACCAAAACCAACCAACACAATCATATCGAACAGAAATAATAACCTAATAAACAAGCAACCAAGAAAAAAGGTTTACATATATAGATCAGTACCTCTATACTAAAATTTACAGTTGTTATACATCATTCTTGAGACGGGCGGTGAGAAGACACTAGAGTGAACTGGAGTTGAGTCCTAGTTGAAGGTCAAGCTTGTTGTGGGACTTAGGCAAGATGGTGACCGGAAAAGGGTTGCCCATCCCATGTCCGATGTCCTTACCCACGCCTTCGAATTGTAGAACCGCCATCGGCCTTGTGAACGTCCTACTGAGGTCCTCCATAATAGAGAAGTCTGGGATGGATCGGGGAGGGCCGTAGAACCATGGAGTGCAATTGGAGGTGCATTCTGTTGCATGGCTTTTGATGAAGGGTTGGAGGTAGAGGCTTATTCCGTCGTTCTGGGACTCCAATTCCCGTCTTTTCTGCTTCATCCTCTCCTTCTTGTGGGCATTCTGGTGGCCTCCCAAAGCCTGCGAGTTTAAGAATTCCTTCAAGCAGAATTGGCAACTATACTTTTTCTCGTCGACGTAGGCGTTTGGTTTTGGAAATATTGGAGTGCTTGACATGGAGGTGCTGGAAGAGCTTTTGACGTCAAAATCGTCGTCTACATACTCCTTGATCACATCAGGATTATGACAAACAGGCAGATCGACATCAAACCCGAACAAGCGGATTTTCTTCAGGTGTCTTGCTTCTCCATCACCTTCCATTTTTTGGATGGGAGCACTGAAGAGTAGTTAGGGTTGAGGGTTTTTTTTATATTTGGTTAGAAGCCTATAAAATATTTTGATATGGAGACATTGGAGTCAAAGTTTGAGTTGAAATTTAAAAAGAGAGAACATTGGAGTAAAGCTCTACAGGTTTTTCTTTATGCATCCAACTAATTTTATTTATTTATTTTAAATTTTAGTGAGAATCATTGGAACGTGATAAGTTTAAAACATGGTACTCCTAATTATATTCGTCTTTGTAAAGTTGGACAAGATGGAAGTTTCGACCAGAAGAATAGATATGATATTGTTTCCACAATATAGTACATCAAAGATATGATTGTCTCAACCGAGACTATTGTAGACTTGTAGTTTTAAATTAAAGCATACTAAATAAATAATGCACCTTTTTCCCTACTAACTGATGTCTACAGATAAAGTAGCACAACACTTTTTCTTTGGAACGTAATTAGTACAAGTTGTTGGAGAGGATCAGGGCTCTTCGGACTTGTTTTTCATTAATTATTTTGAACTATTTAACTATTTGGTTACTTGTAGCCGGGTTTTATAACACCCGTAGTGTGTGGGGTTAACTATAAAGTTTTGTAGACTTTAGTATCGATTTGGCTCATGGGAAGGCTATTATTAATATATGCACTAAACCACTTTCAAAATAAAATAAAATAAACGTAATTAGTACACGTCCTAAAGAAAGTTAAAACAAGTAGTAAACAGTTTTCAGGTCACACCATCCAGTCGTGTGGGGTTTATACAACGATCTCAAGTCCAAACTAATCTCGTTTCAAGAAGAGATCTCTTCGACATAAGGCTTATTGAGTATTAATGTATGGACATGATACTACATTGAGACTAGACTAATTTGTAGATTTCCAAACTTACGGTAGCTAAAGTCAGAAATTAAATCCTAATACAGTTTGTGCCCTCTGATATGATTAGAACTATATCAGTTACAATGTCAAGAGAAATTTTGAAGGTGTTAACTCTGCTTGGGAAATTAATTCAGAACCATTTGCTAATAAAAACAAGCTAGCATACGACGGCGGAAATAAAAATACTCATCCCGAGGGATTTTATGTTATTCTCTAGTTTATAAGATAATCTTTACTCCTACACTATCTTCCTTTTAACATATTTTTATGCACATATCTTCCGGCTATAAGCAAGAAGGCATACAAAAGCTTAACTGTAATGTTTGGTTCACCGTACTTAGATTCCATAGAATTCAATGTCATCTAATTATATTAGATTCCGAGGAATTAAATTCCATGTAAAATTACATTATTTTATAACATTGTAATTCAACACATAAATCCCAATGCAATAAAAAATAAATTGTAATTTAATAAATCCATTAAATATTGAAAGAAATTGTTAGAACACTGGCATGCTTCCCGAAAAGATCTAAGTTAAATTAAACGATGTGGTAATATTTGAATTATATGAAATGAACGATTGCAATGTAATTAGATTACGACTTACAACAATATAATCCAATTACCTTGAAATGAGTATAATTAGATTTACCTCCGTAACTAGATTACAGAATGATTAATCATTCAATTTCCTCAACCTAACAGTGGATTGCAATCCAACAGGTATATGATTACATAACAACATAGATTACAACGAATCAATCATGACCTAATTGCAAAAATAGAAGGCAAGACTCTTTAGCGTAGTTTTAAGAACGAAAGGCACAAAGAGACAGAAATCGCAAGGGTAAACTGTGCGAATCATGCAATTTATTGTATAAATTTTGATCATATGCGCAAAGTTACATCTCATGTATCTCTTCCACATCCTGCGCAATCATTAGCAATTCTTTTAACATGTAATAAGAATTATAGAAGCCGATAGGTCAAAAGAGAAGGCAGTTGATAAATGGTTCAGATAGAAGACCAAAATTGCCCATGGTTAATGTTTACCAATTACCATGTTTACAAGAATCCCGCCTAAGCACTTGGGTACCACTAGATGTGCATCATAACTACGGAATCCATTACATGCACATAAAAAATACCGTCCATGACATACCACTTCGGTGGAGGCAAATACAGGATTATTTGGTGGGTCAGCGCCCCTTTACAACCAACCCATTGGTGGTCAACTACCACATGTAATGTAGCACTTAGACAACCCATGATCAAGAATACACACATTAACAAGACTATGAAAGCAAATTTTAAACTTGACTTAAAAGGAAAAAGAAACCTAATTATGGCACCATGGAATATTAGAAGTGGGAGATGATGAAACCAAAACTATAATATTGCTTCCATATCAAACCATATCTTCTTTGCAAACAAAAGCAATTCCATGACAGCCTAACCAAGTCATGAACTCCAATTATCATATTCACAAAGCAAAGATATTTGACACACTTAATCTAGACATATTATTGTAGCTAATTAAATAGATTGATTGAATTGTGGACATCTTCTACACTAGGCTTGCAACAATCCCATCAACTCCCACTACAATTTTAAATTATATCTTCAATGTACTCTGCTGCCTGAACCACTTTGGTTTCCACCAATCAATCAAACCAACATAGAAAAACACAATCAACCAACCAAACCCAGTCAGAACGCATTGACTATACATCTCAACATATAACTCCAAGTGATGCCATCTAAAGGAGGACGGCCAGAGTGAAGTTGATTGATGAAGTGATTTTGTACAGGTTTTCAGGATTAGAGGAAACAAACAACAGGGAGTTGGTAAACTATTTTCATAGTTTTCCAACATGCACCTTTCAAACCATGTTTATTAAAATAAAGTTGTGCCCACTCCAAAAAGTGGTTGACATCGGGGCCACACTCAGCAACCCCACGAGTTAAGTGGGTTGCCGGATTTGACAAGAGATTCCAGTGAATGTGGAAACAATTATTTTTCTTGCTTGATTTCGAGACAGTAATTAGAAACAGGACAGATAGCATTGGTGGGACTAGATGAATGAGTACCTCTGCTCTTGTTGCAAAGCTGGCATGATTTCCCATGCGTGTAGAGAAGACAATTCAACTCAAATTTTAGTTCATCTGGGATCCACTTGTTCAGGTGATGATATGTCTTTGTCCGATCAGCTTTAGTAGGAACCCAACCAATGGCTCGTGCAATTCGAAGCACCTAACAATGCATAAACTTGTGAATTGTATATTTTGCGACCTTCTAGAATCTAGAGACATGAGATAAGATACAAAGAAAAGGTACTTACATGAGTGTCCACAGGGAAATCATCTTTTTGAAGATTAAACATTAAGAGACAAGCAACCTGTAATTGTTACAAATATTTGTTAGTGGAAGAATAGAAACAATATGATCAAAAGTTCATATGTTTCAAGGTAAACAAATTACATAATTCGACGTGATCTGAAAGGGACACACCAGAAGTCATATCATAGATTGTAAAGCGCAATCAATATGAGTATATCATTTAAGTGAGAGAAAAGAAACACATACTTTCCTGAAGGAATATCCACAAACACTAGTGCTTACCTCCAACCTATTCTCACCTTTTCTTCCATTCTCTATGCATAAATCAGTGATAATTGCACATAGGGGCATTTTAAAAGAGATGAAAGGCTAAAGCACTGGACAAGATAATCGAAAAGCTATGAAATACTAATCTAAATATAAGATCAGTCACTATAAGGTTATTTTATGTACTTGCTTTTGGTACAACTTTTTCTTGGTAGTACTTATATTCCTGACCACCATCATGGACGGTTGTAGGATTTGGAAAAGGAAAAAAATCATTCCACACTAAGAAAACAAGGTTGGACAATCGGTGACTGGATTCAAATCAAAATCAACACTTGACATGTAATATAGATGACATGTTTCATTTACAAAGAAATATAAGATTGGGGATATTTCTATGTACACGCCAGGGTGGGCTTTTAAAAAAAACTAACAGGACTTGATGTGGGACGGAATTTTCATTTTATTTGCATTAGGCCATCCTGCTCCAGACATGGCTTGATTGTCTCCCTACAATATAAGGAGAGGCATAACAAACTGAGGTTAAATTAAAGATGACGAAACTAATGATTTTCTCACAACATGTTTTGCGGAGTTGCGTGGGGTTTTCTGCCCACGCAATCCTGTAAAATTCCGTGACAAATCAAGCAATGAAGTAACATGCATTTCAGAAAACCTAACAAATTATAGTGCAAAAAGAACCTTGTGGTCCTTGTCATTTGTCTTACAGCTTTACAAGCTTTAGGAAATAGCCACTGAAGGACGTGAGAATACAAGAGATTAAATAAGACACCGAAATATATCAATCTGACAATCATGTTCAATGTACAACATTTATCCAAGGTACTGACAAGTGACAAACAACCATTTTGACACCACTTTGTAAAGGCGAGTTTGACCTTCAATGTTCAATACTTTATAAGTTACAAGGAATCTAAATCCTAGCCTCTTGATAACTTTTTTATTTATGAGATGACAGGAAAGTTTGTGGCTCGAAATGTCCCTAGAATAAGCTTTACCTTAAATTACTATTTAGAGGACATCAATATTGTTTTACCGTTGAAACAACTAAGGCAACAACATTGTAACATTTGATCTGAGACCCTTGAGATATACTGACTGGAACGGTGCATGCCCAACAAAATCAATGATGGGAGTTTCAAACCAAAGTGTATACATGACAAAAATGCTTGATAAAGGGGGGCTAACTGATTTCATAGCTTGGTCTCCACGTGATTGATAAAATAACTTCATCTGCACTTGTGTTTCAACAAGTTTAAACGTGTATGGTTAGGAAAAGAAACCATGCGAAAATTCAAAAAGACAAAAGATCTGATTGCAATAGCCACTAGGCTAAACAACCATCTTTCTCTTACAGATTATTCAAATATAGAACATATCAAGAGACACTACACAATATCTTCTTTACAAGAAGACCTTTTGCTTTAATCTTTACAATCCTTAGTACCAAAACAACAGCTAAGATATGAGTACATGGCAAAACTCCAAAGCATATCTCTATGGCTATCCTACATAAAACTAATTCTTTTCAGGCCAAATCTGACAGCAAACAGCATGAACAGACTTCAAAAAGACTAAAACTTTGATCTTTCAGCTATCCCCAAGGGCATGCACATTAAGGCACAAATGGAATATAGAAGGTGAAATATGGGGCAACACAGGTTAATGATGAATATCAATGAGCATTTTTTCCCCTCCATCCATGCCATATTCTAAGTATAAAAGGCATTTATTTTATTCAAAATTTTAAGTACTGGTAAAATTGAATCCAATCATCTAAAAATTTGTACAGATCTTCACAGGGACTTGAATCAACAAAATTCCATCACAACCTCAATTCTTCTTCTTTTCAAGTTTTAAATCATCACATGAAATTATTAAATGAAAAACGCCTTATGTTGCCCCTTCACACGCCCCCATCTAGGACTAAGAACACAATAAACCCACCAACACCAAAATCTTAAGAAGGAAATATACAAATTATATATCTTCTTTTCCTCGCCCCTTCACATGGCAACTTTTAAGCAAAAGACTCAACAGATTGTGGTTTACTGGCAGAAATCATGGTATTAGACCATATCTTCTTGCATTACACAAAGGTGTACGGTTACAAGGTTATCTTGCAAGCTAGCAAATAATTCTTGGGTTCCATTCTTTTTCCCGTGTGACTTGCTTTTTATTTGATGTGTAGTTTATTTGAGCTTTTTTAATCCGTGTGGTTTATTTGGTTCTTTGTTTAACACCAACATTACCATAACATAATGGAGAAGAATAAAAAAGTACTATGCGAAAAGGAGAATGACAAAATGATATGAAAGTAAAGATTGCATACTAGGCATAACTAAAGTAAGTCTCTTGTTCAAATAGCAACATGTTGCTTCTGTGAAAATTAACAGTAAAGATGATAAAAATGAGGGAATGGACCATAAATGATGAATTTTGAACAGCTAAGATACAGGATTGGAAGGAACGAAGCAATTTAGTAGAAGAATGGAAAAGTTCTTTTTTTATCAATGTAGAGTGTAGACAAACTGACCTTCAAATATGGAATTTAGAACAAAGAAGTGTTGTTATCTCCTATTCCGATCACAATTGTTTTAAGTTAAGACACTAAATATAGTAATTGAATGTAGAAAAGGAAATACACAAGGTTCTTAACATAATAATTTAAATATTTAATAATTAATGTGATATCAAAGTGGAAGGCCCAATATCACTCTTAGTTAAAAAAGTTTTGGGACTTAGATATATAAGTTATCTTTACCTTTCATTGTAACCTAAAGAATACTATCTAGTGTGTTTAACACTTTTCACAGCATCACATTATAAATAACAAACAACTAGAATCACTACACATGTAATGTATGAAGTCATTTGAGCCTACCTAACATTCTACTGCGCATATATGCCCAGGCAATTAAAGCATTTCAAATTGGTCAACCATAAACTGAACAATAACACAAAAATAAACTGAGCTTTGTACATGAACTAACTGTCTTCGGTCCAATCCCTTTGAAACGAGAAAGTTCAGCCTTAACCTCATCCACAGACAATTCTCTTAGGTACTCCAAGCAAAAACAACCTCTTCTCAGCATCAAATCTTTCAAAATACTTTTGATTCGTGTTGTCTTTGTTGGTGCCAAACCCCCACACCTTATAGCATTCTCCACACTTCTGGACTCTGCAATCAAAACCTTTACCTCAAGAAAACACACACATAAGACTACTGATACCAACGGGAAAAAGAAAAAGAAATCACCAGCCAATGTTGATAACAGGGTGAAAATAAGTTAAGAACAGCACTAATAATTTTTTTGCTTAAACTGTCGCTGAAAATAGCAGAATATAAAATCATACCCATCTATAATCTGAAATTACACAATTGACCCCATATTAATTTCAGATAATTCATGTCTCTCTACATGAAATGCTCAAGGGAAAATTATTAACCGTTGTACAAGACAACAAGTACAATGGGGGTAATGCTTTCCAACGTCACTTTGTATTTTTACATTCTGTCCATGAATTATAAAAACTGTAATTTTGTTACTCTCTTTGTCCTGAAAGCATCAAATGCCCAGGCTACTCCCTTTCTATATGTTTGTAACTTGCAAGAGATGTTGTCTTCCTCGCAGGTTCATGTAAGCCCATCACAGAATTACAGTTCTTTACCTCCACTGAAACACCCATAGCTTGCATGGGGGTTGTGCAGTTGATATTGCTTTAGAACTTTTAGGTTTTGTTGTTGGTGGAATAAAAATCAAGGACTTTAAGAGGATGCTTGAGAGCGCTGATGTGGCTAAAAAAGGAAACAAAATTACAAAACTGTGTTTTCATTTTAAGCAGTGTTGACTACTGTTGATTATGAATCCAAAGCATGTTTTACCCAGTTGGAGAAAATTCATTATTGCATACCCCAACTAGTTTGGGATAAAAGGCTTTGTTGTTGTTGTTGTGTTGGAGAAAATTCATTATTGTGTCCTATACTTCCTAATCTAGAATTCTTCGTAATTTACGTATTGACATTGAAAATGAGCTGCTATGTATGATCATCCCTCTATGTTCTTCTTCTGTAGCTTCTTTATTTTTTGATGTTTTAGTATAGACTAAACCCTAAACTCAATCTGTTTTCTGAGATCCCCTTGTCTAGCACACAACAATGCATGATGTCATTTCAATGTAGAACATGAATTTCATCCCATTTTAATCACTGTAATCTATGACAAGTCGAGTATAGCATCACATGATTCACCAAATCATTTGATTTTGTGCTACCTGAGCAAGCACAGGTGATATGGCAAATCCAAAGTGGTCAGATCGGTCAATAATTGAACCATGAGAGACACTAAGGCCATGTTTGGATAACTAAAGGTTTCAAAACTTTGATTTCAAAAACGCATTTTTGAGCTTGGCATCTAATTCGAATAATGTATTTTAAAGACACGTTATTGTATGTAATAATGTGTTTGGATAAAAAATGCAGTATTCGTCAAACCATAGGTTTCATTGGAAATGACGAGGGAGAAGATACACGACAAAGGGACAAAACGCAACAACGTAAGAAAAACACATACAAAAACAACGAAATAAATATTAACATAAAAAGCGGAAACAACGACGAGTAGCATTCTCGTAAGAAAGCTCACATCTTGCCAAGTCGGGAAAGCGGACTTGAGCAAAGCGAAGGCCTTGCTGGAGTTAGTCTCCCTGGTGTTCTGCGACAGAACGGTGCTCACAAGCCCATCCAGCACCGTCTGCTCCTTCTCCTCGGGGTCTTCGGCGGATCTGTCGCGGCGGAAGGGGGCGAACTGCTCCGGGAAGCCGTCGGAGGCTAGGAGGTAGTCGCGGAGGGACAGGCATTGGTGGTCCGGGAAGGGATCGGTGGTGGGAGGAGACGAGGATTTGGGTTTTTTGGGGTTCTTCCGACGCATTAGAGCACCCGACGCCCAGCCGGTTTCTCTCTCGGTCACATCCTCCGTCACATCTCTCTCAACCTCTAAATTTTTCTTAATTCACACTCATAAATAACTCAAACGTCGTACGTTCTCTTCCGTCATTTCGGGATCAATTCTAAACAAAACATGAAAAATTATCAAAAAATTCTAGAAAATATAAACAAATAAAAAACTTATTTTTAAAAAAATTTGAAAAAACGATTTTAAATGATTTTTAAAACATTTCTAAACAAAAAAAAGACCAGTGATGGGGACACGTGCCCCCCACCAACCAGGATTTGGGAAGCACCTATCCGCACGAAATTCCGCCTGGGCGAAGGGTTTAGGATTTTTTTATTAATAAAATGTTGATGTGTCGGGTCGGATTTTCTGGACGCATGGTTTTTTGGAATGGTTAAGGATGCTCTTGGGTTTGGCGTTTAGGGTTTCGACCTTAGCCCCCTTTTGTGCCGGGAAGAAATGGCGCCCCGTGATGGGGTTGGGGATTTGCGGTTAAGTCCTCGTGGACCTAGAAAAAAATAGCGAATTTAAATGTGAACCCGCTTACTTGGTCTTATTGTGATTGCTTTCTCTTACTTCTTCACTTTAACGTAAATGTAAAATTGTCTCCATAAGTTAAAGAAGTGATTCGGAATTATTGTGAATTCACGCTAATTGTTGAACGTTTTAATTTAAACCGCAAGTGCATGGTCGCGTTGAAGCAGTGGCAAATACGGGTCGTCCTCAGGGAGGTGAGCAGCCTCTTGTTTGCACGAAATCAAGTGACAAAAATATGGAAGAGACTTTGATTATGCTACGCTACACTACACTACGAATTATGAAATGCGAAAGAAAGCAACAAACGATTAACTAAAACTTAACTAAGAACGAAAAACGAGTGTTGGAATTCAGAAATGGAAAATCCCTAAGGGGTGGAGTGAGTGCATACATGCAAAGAGGTGGGTGTTAAACACATTCTTTCAGCACAAGTGAAGGTGGTGTTATCATGCATAAGAAGTGTCTAAACGTTATGACAAAAGCTATCAATCTATTCACCAACCTAGTTGATTAACATTTACATATGCAAGTTGTTTATTTCAGAACCTAAACAAGCATGAGAGGTGTCTAATCATTTTGACAAAACTCATCAAATTATAAATTATATCCTAAACAAGCAAGCATACATTCATGTTTTACCAACACATTGGAAATAAAGCATTCATTCAATTTTCTAATGCGTGTATGAACATCTACTCCACCCCCCAAAGGGGACGGAACTACTCACTACACATTACACTAATTATTAAACTAAGCAAAGAAAGCATATTAACTAAGCTACTAAAACTAATGAAATGAAATTAAACAAAGTAAAACAATAAACATAAAACAAACAACATAATAAAAAATCATTTATTAAAGTAACTCACATTTCAAGTAGCATCCTCATACTTTAGTGTGTGCTTCAATGCCTAACTTCTAATAGGAAGAATAACCACTTAAAATATGGAGTGATTACAATAGAAGGTGAAGAGTTCTATTTATAGCCAAAGAAAAAGGCAATCCGGGACAATCTCCCGATGTGGGACTAAACAAATACCAGAAATTGACTAAATACACACTAATACGCGATCCACCAAAATCTTAGCGGACTTGGGTCAAAACAGACCGCCAATTAGCGGTCTATATGGTTCGGATCCCGCTAAATTTTCTTCTGAGTTTTTCTAGATGTCTTTGGTGATCTTTGATGCATCTACTTTGCTTGCTGGAGCTCCGACCCGAATAAAATTGTCAAAATACTCAACATGATGATGTGAAGTATTTTGTTTTGCTCTTTGGTCCTTTGGCCTTACGTCCAGGTCTTTCTCCATTGCATCTTAGTCCCCAGGTCTCACAATTCAGTCATTTTTCCCTGCTTTTGGGTCTTTTTATGCTTCATCTTTTCAAACATATTTATTCCTGAAAACTAAACATAAAACTCGTTACATAACATTGTTTAGGTGAAAGATAATGGATATAAGATACAAATATAAGCATGAAATGATGTCAATCACTAATTTTCTAGCGATCACATTGCTATAAGATCTTAAGGTGTAATTGATACTTGAAAAACTTTTAGGAAGTCGAAAACTCAACTTCAGAAGAAGAAGAATTTTAAGTGATTGGTAGTAAAAAAAACAAAGATTTTTTTTAACTTAGATTGGAGAATGACTTCTACGATTTTAAAAAGTACTTGAAATAATTTCTCTCACTTCCTCTAAAATGTGAAGAAATCATTGAAATGACGTTCTAGACTTCTCCTAACTTCTTAGGTACCAACAACACAATTAAATCACACACTTAGGGTCTTTTTGGGGTGCACCAAACTTTTTAGGTGGGAAGAAATTTCACTAGAAGTGCACAACCATCCTAAACTAATAAAAACATTTACAAAGTGTGACTTTCAAAGCGGTGTTGTAAGTTCCTAGGAATTTCTAACTGATAGAATTAATAAATCTCAGGATTTATATGTGTCGTGGTTTATATTTACTATGTTTGGATAATCATATTTTTTGAAATGACAACTAAAAGTTTATATGGTACCTTATTAGTTTCCCAATTTGGAATTGTGTCTAAACCATAAAGTCATGTTTGGAGCAAAACATCAGCATTTTGTATTAATCTGAATGATTGAAGTTACAACAAGTTGCATGGGATTTCGGAATTCCACGTATAAGCACGAAAATTAGTTTTGACAAAAATAATTAGAAAAGTGAAATTTCAAAATACCGTAAAGAATTTGCAAAACAGTACAATGGCAACGAAGCATGATATTGCAAATGTGGCCCTTTGATATTTCATCTTCAAGTGAAATACAAGGTTGAAGTGACAAATGTGAACCCAACCGGAAACGATATCAAGTCTCCTCCGCTCCACACCAATCATAAAATAATAGGACAAAAAAATTCTTATCTGCAACGGGGTAAGATTGTCAATCTCAAGCGTAAAGGCTTCATCACCAAGGAACGAGCCTAAGTACGAATTCACAATTGGAGTGTAGAAAGCAAGACAAAATATTAAAGATAATATTTCACTTTCTACAAAGAAAGGGCTTTAACAAAAAGGATTCCTAAAGTGATAGCAACTACCAACTTTCTGGTGTGAATCGACTCTTCCTGGGTATTAAACCCTCGTTGGTTGGTTCTACATATGGTTTTTATTGATTTACAAAATGCATATGATAGAATCCAAGAAATGTTATGTGGTGGACCCTTGAGAAAAAAAAGTATCAACAAAATATGTGAATGTAATTAAAGATATGTATGAATGAGTTAAAACTAACATTAGAATTTGTGATGATGTGACTAAAGTTTTTCCGATTAAGATTGGACTTCATCAGGGTTCAACTTTAAGTCCATATCTATTTGCTTTAGTAATGGACGGGGCGACAAAAGACTTACAATGTGAGGTTCAATGGCGTATGTGTTTTTGCGGATGATGTAGTATTAATTGACGAGAGTATGGTAGGTGTGGAGAGAAAACTAGAGTTGTGGAGAAATACTTTAGAAACAAAATGTTTTAAATTAAGTAGATCTAAAACTGAATATATGAAAATGTTGTTTCAGTACCGTTAATACCGAGGAAGAGAAGATTATATTAGATGAGCAAGTGGTGCGTATAAAAGATATTTTTAGATATATTTGATCAATACTTCAAAAAGATAGGGAGATCGATGAAGATGTTAACCATAAGATTAGAGCAGGATGGATGAAATGACGACAAGCTTCAGGTATCTTATGTGACAAGAAAATTTTACTTAAGTTAAAAGGAAAGTTTTATAGAACCGCAATAAGACCTACAATGCTATATGATGCGGAATGTTGGACCACTAAAAGACAACATATACAAAAGATGAGTGTATCTGAAATAAGGATGTTGAGGTAGATGTGCGACTATACGCGAATGGATCAGACTAGAAATGAAGACACTCGTAGGAGAGTTGGAGTTGTTCCAATGGAAGAGAAAATTATCCAACACAGACTGAGATGATATGGACATATACAAAGAAGACCTATTGAGGTATCTATAAGAAGAGAGGTATTGAATCGGATCGAAGACATAAAAAGAGGAAGAAGCAGACCACAATTGACTTGGGAGGAAGCGATCAAAAGAGATTTAAAAGATTGGAATGTTCCTCGAGAATTTACATTGGATAGAAACGCGTGGAAGAAGACGATTCACGTGTCTGAACCGTGACTCCTTAGAGTTTCATTTCTAGCATACCTCAACTAGTTTGTGATAAAAAACTTTGTTGTTGTTGTTAGATCTACTATGTTCCGATTATAATCAAGTTTTATCTTCGAAATAAAACACATCATGGGCTCTGATGGTACAAAAACAGAGATCGTGAACTGTATTAACAAATCATGATTTATAAGTCAGCATTAACAAATCATCACGGAAGTACATTAAAGGAGTGTCAAGTTGTAATCATTGGTATGAAAATGACAATTTTAACTTGCATAAGTGGTGGAGTGGTGAGGTGCAGGGATTTGGGTTTGCAACAACTCGCATTGTTGTCGTCGTAAAATTTAAGATAAGTTAACTGTTAACATCGATCAACGGTTTCAGATAATCCAATTTCAATAGAATTCAGATCCAAAAATTAGGAGACATAGTTTGAAGCAAAGAGAGCAATATTACAACAGTAGAAGAAACACCAACATGATTAAAATGAGACAACTTCCGTCGAATTATTATACAATTTACATTCCATTAAGATTCATCATTATTCCCAACAATCGCATCTCAACTCCCCAAAGAATGAAATCTCCAAACTTTTCTTGAAGGAATCTCCAAGCAACTTGTGCATCACAGTCTAAAACACCCCAAAATAAAGAAAACCACATCATAATTGTACAACACCCAAAAGACTAAAACTCACTGGAATTCACTCCGGGAATAGATTGTGTCCGGCTATTTCGCCGCAACGACATTGTCGGATCTGACATTATACTTTTGGCACCATCATCGTCGTCATCGACATCCAATTGGCATACATACTTTTCCCCTCTAATCACCTTCAACATCCTCCTTACCATGTCTTTCACATCCTCTTCTCCACCATCCTCCATTGTTATTGCCAAGAAAACGTCCTCAGCTCCGGCTGACTTGGCCAACCCCTTAAACCTCAAGCTCCCCTTACTAAGTGCCCACAAGACCCACACGCATTGATCTCTCGTTGAATTCACCATCTTATCTCCCACAACCCCCTCTCCCCCGAGCGTCCTAACCATCTCAACTGCTGCCTCCACTGCACCTGCGTCCATCAAAGCCGCACGCCCCTCCCCACATCCTGCCAAATTCCCAACCACCATCATCGTAATTCTGTTCATCACAGGTGGACCCTCCAAAACAACTTTAAGAAGTACCCGAGCGGTGGAAGATCGTGCGAGTTTCGCACGGTTAGAGGAGCAATTGAGGCACAAATGATACAACGCAAGTGCAGCATCCCGTCTTGTACCCTCACTCTCCTCACAATCCGCGAGAATTCCGAGTAGCAGAGAGAGGGCACCTAACGCACCAATTGTCGCCTTATTCACGTCCTCAACCGATAGACTAAAAATAGCAGCAACCGCGTGAGAGCGCGAGTCGGAATGCTGAGATCTCAACGCGAAAAGAACGGGCGGCACGACGCCGGACCTAACCATATGCGCCTTGTTCTCAGGGTGCAACGACAGGTTCACAACCGAAGCCAACGCGTTGGATTGGAGCCCAGTTTGGGGAGACAGCAAGAAAGGCCGGAGCGCAACGAGCAACGCTTGAGTACAAAGAGAAACCCTCTGGCTTTCCGAATCCCGGGTGTCGCACCGGAGCCGGAGCAACGCGTTTTCCCTAACAGACAATTCAGACGACTTCAACTCCAACAATATGCCATCGTGCAGCGGTGAATTCTCTCTGGATTCCAATTCCGGAGAAAAAGATGGCGTGCGATTACCCGCCGGCGCCGAATTACCCGAAAAATCCCGAGGCGCCGAGAACGACGAGGACGAGGACGACGGCGCCGAGACCGAACTCGTCGATTCAAGCTCCTTAACCAGCTCCGTGTTCGAATCCGACACGAGTTCCTTACCCGACTCCTCCCGGTCGGGGAATTCGAACGCCCGGGCGAGGCGGAGGAGGGAGACGCGATCGGGGGGGTGAGGATCCGGGACGCGGTGGGAGTGAGCTAAGGAGAGGATGGCTGATCGGAGAGCGAGGTTGGGGACGAGTGGGGTGGAGGCGGGGAGGAGGCGGAGGTCGATGGCGGCGAGGAGGGAGTCGCGGTCGAAGGTGAGGCCGGAGGGGAGGATGACGGGGTCGGACATGATGGTGGAGGAGATGGGGCAGAGGAACTCCGGCGGGGGGGGAGGAGTGGAGGAAGCGTGGGAGTTTCCACTTCTTCTTCTTCGTCGTCCCCATTGGTTTGGGGAGAGGTTGTTTGAGTTTGACTGTGCGTGGGGATGTGTTGGACTGGACCGAGTCAAGGAAGTGGGGTTGCTTCAATTGATGGAGTGACGTGGGCAGGACACGAGTGGCGCTGGTGCGTGCATCTTCAACATGCGACGGGGCTGTATTACCATTTTGGATCCGAATTTTAAAATTACTGTTAAGTTTTTGTTTTTGTTTTTGTTGTTGTAAGATAATGTTTGACTTTTGATGTAAATGGAATTCTAGGGACAGATGGATAGGAGTGCTTTAGAAAAAAAAGGTGATATATTGAATAAAATGTTTTGAGTTATGAAAAGGACTACTCAAATCAAAGTCAAGTAACAAACAAATAGTTGGAGGACAAATACGAGTGTCGTGTTATTGCATTCGTTTTTGTTAAGAGGCAAATCTTGATTGGATTTCATCGGTTTTGTTCTTCCTATTTTTTGTCAATCAATTAGATAGGTGAATGTGTACATCTCTGGCTAACACAATTTTTACAAAAGATCGATTGTCATACGAGAACTGTCCTTAATTCCTTATGCTCAATTTTACACATTGTATCGTTGATTTTTAAAACGCTGCATTTACTCCTCCTAAATTTTCAAATGCTGCCAGTTTGTCTTCTTCGTTGGTTTTTGTAGTTTTTTGACATAAACTTTTTCTCTTCAAAACATCCTCTATTCAAATATGCTACTATTCACACCAAAAAGTCGAGTTGAGAAGGGTGTGATAAACAAATTATTATATGGGTTTTTAGGTTGATTTTGTGTTTATTTGATCAATAAAATACACTTATAGGGTGTTGCAAATGATTCGAGTGGAAGGTTGTTTACGAAGTTTTTTCGAGACAACACCAACAAACTAACGAAACGAGGCAAATAACCAACACTTGAATTGTTAACCAGACAAGTGTATAGATCGAACACAATAAGAGGTTGCAAATTACTTTTAATTTTGTATGCAATCATGACATCAAACAACACATTAAATGACGATAATTTTGTTGTTATTTTGAATAAATAAATAAAAGTATGCAAATAATCTTTTAATAAAGAGAGGATTGGAATAAGATAGATGAGTTAAAAGGTTATAATTGATTAATCGAAACAAGTATTGGGTTTAGGAATCTCCCAAAGTAACTTATACTGTTGAGAGATTAAATCTCCGATTTTAATATCAAATTTTTGATTAATATATTATCACGAGATAAACTTATTGTTTACTTAATATTTCGTTGATACTCTGACGTCGGTCCCTTGAGTTTCTATCGTACTCGCTAGTTGTCGATCTCCGTCATCCACACTGGTTGTCGATTCTTTAGTTTTCAATACAAAAGGTTCGTTTGATTTTCATATTCGACGTGTTGTTTCATGTGGTTTGTGAATTGGAATTGTTGTTTTAAGTGGAATTGTGACTGTACAGACAAATATTGATCTTCTGATGTTTCTAGTAAGTCCATGTTGTTGTCTCTTTACAACTTTCACCTTGTTATTTAATATTTATATCACATTATTTTGCGAAATGAGTTTGTGTTACAACGTGGAATTACAAAATCTACTGCTTAACCCAAAAAAATTTCGGAACGGTCTATTGAAAATTGGAACCGACCCGTTATGATTCTGATATCTGACCTGATCCGGTTCCAGATTGGTGTTCAATCCTAACGGTATGCGACAAATATTTAATTTACAAACACACGGATCCAAGAAGTCCACTAGGCTCGGCCTTGAATATTTAGGCCGGACCTTTTACAAAACAACATAGGTCAAGGGCTCAAGCCGCAAGGGACCGGTTTTTCTGTTTATTACTTATTTTATTTATTTACTCGAAACCAAAAAAACCCAAACATCTTCCCCTATTCTCTTCGTCTTCCTTCCACCATCTCCAACCCCAAATGTTGGTCCCAATTCCGCGCCTCACTGGCGCCCTAAGGGAGCCCTTCGACGTCGACCGGGAGTACCTCCGCCGCAAATCCCTCCTCCGCACCCTCCGCCCTCAGAGGTATGTAACCCCTCTCCTCAACCGACTTCCAGTGGAGAATATAACGAGATTCAGGCCGAAATTTGTTTTTATTTATGTTTGATTTTTTGAAGGTCGCATGACGACTACGAGCTCGCGAGGAAGATTGTCCGCGGTTGGGATGAAGGTGAGGTTCACTCCCGTGTTTCGATATCTGATTGTTTGTTTTGGAACTTCTTTTTTTAAAAAAATCTGATAGTGCGGGGAGTTTTCTGTTGTTGTGTTGATAGTGCGGATTCGATTAATGTTAGTGTTCTACTTTGATTTTTAGCTTAAAAGTTACATCCGGACTAACGGATATTTGTCGAGTTGTCTAATGGGAATGTCCACTCGGTCTGTTAGCATCATAGTTTGGTTTTAGATAATTTATTTTCTCTTAGAAATTCTGGTTTGTCTACTAATTGTAAATGGAGAATTGTTGTGTTGTTGACTTTAAATTTGGCATCGTTTCTGTGATTGAGGATCAGGGTGTTTCAAGTTAGTTATGATTTTATATTCCAGTGAAGATTTGCTCTGTTTTTTATGGGCATCCACCCTGTCTCTTAATTTCGTAGTTTGTATTAAATTTATTTTCATATCTAACCAGCGACAATCCTGTGTATTGTGCAGTTAAGGTTGTAGTAAAGATGTTTTATGTTTTATTTAATATATTTAATTATCTAGGAGAATATTTTGTAGTATGATAAGTTAACGTATGGTATACCTTTTTGGAGAATAACCTCATATAAAGGTGTAATGTGATATGCATATACCTGATGACCAAAAATCCATCTCCAGCCAACTAATCAAGATTGGTAAAAATTGCATCTAAAGCAATGGAAGACATGCTCACTAAGTTTGCTACTAATTTTGAGCTTGGTGGAGTTGTACACCATCCAATCTTTTGTTTCAAACAGATAAACATCAGAAATGGGACTGCACATGCCCATGGGGTTAAAGTTATGAAAATATGTTTTCTTGTTCAAATTATTTGTAAAAAGCACCCTCACAATGCTTCTGTAGTCTCCAGTCAATTTGTTACAAGGGTGTGGGTGGATGCGGACGAGCATGACAACTTATCCTTGAAAAAACTACATAATTGTAGAAGCCTAACAACATTTTAGGACACTGTCAAGTTCTAATCTCATTTTCGAAGGTTGACCTTTGCGGAGGAATGTTACATTTTTTAATGCACGAGTTCCTAACTAAAGTACTACGATAATTTTTTAGAAGCTACTTGGTGTTTAAAGGTGAGTTGCTTTATTTATTAGCCAGGGATCTGTCTGTACCACACTCCTAGATGCTAACTCGAAATGAATTAGACAACCTGTTGTTCTCTTGTTTGAAGGACTATGTTACATTGACAGCGAAGCCTGCTATTTTGCAGCTTATGGACTAAGTACAATTTATCTTTGTTTACTTGGATTCTCTGATATATGCTCAGTGCTCACACAGTTGTATATGTTCCACCATTGTGCTACTATATACTTTTCACCAGGAGGCAGCTCTCTGAATTTGCGATGGTTCCAATTTTAAGCCTATTTTCTTTTAGAACTTATAGTTCTAGAAGTTAACTTTCCTGCTATCTTTCTTTCTTTCTTTCTTTTGTGCAGCATCTACTGAAATCCGCCAAACATATAGACAGTTCCTTGGAGCAGTAGTTGAAACGATGGGTGGTGAGGTTGTACATGACGAATTTCAAGATGCAGCGAAGGACATATACTATTTGTTCTCTAATGTTGGCATGGATTTTGATACCGACAAAAGAGTTTTCGAAAAAAAGTAAGTAGCAGCTCTTAGTTTTGCTTCTTGAAAAGCTCATGGACATCTTTGTGGTTTTTTACTGGTTTCGTCACGGAACCATGGTAGTGTGTAATATATATGTGGCTCAAAATTTTGTTGGTAATTTGACTATGACCTTCGACATGGTGGTTAGTCATAGGTGGTTGTTGCTTCCTATTTGGCTGATGTATGGGATTTTATGAGTTGGATTTTATTTTGTCAGTATGATTTGAAGTATCTCATCAGAATAACAAAAAAAGTGATAGTACCTCGCATGTTCCTTGTTGCATATCTGGTAGCTGTATATATGCATCACCCTACTGATTTGGCCCAGGCCCGTGCAAGGCTTCACCACAGCCTCAGAATCCATACTTGATTGGAGGAACGCCTTTGATGACGGGGGTGTACCTGTGCCAAGCCAAAGTCAAAGGCATGGTTCACTCTCCTTCAGGAAGGAAAGGTGCAAGGGATTTAGTTTGGCATTACAAAGTCCAACGTCATACCTCTTAATGTATCTATATCATATCCATGTTGGATTATGATATGGCCTGGTACAGATTGTAGACCACAGAATGTATCCAACACAGTTTGGTCAGTTCATTAGTATAGATGTGACTTAGATATAACATGGATGGCTGAATTTAACCTGGATATTACGAGACATGACTTAGAAATACTTGCTATGATTATATACCTTGGGCCATTGAGAGGGACTTTTTTGACATTGTGCTCCCTTCTAAAAGTACTGTTTTGAAGTCTTAAAAAGCTAGTGACCGACATCCATAGTTGGTGTCTTGGACGAGTTAGTTTGGCTGTATGACCTGAAGCTTTGTTTATTTGTCTTTCCTGTTACACATAGATTAACGTACTTAGCATAACTTGTTTGTTTGCTAGTGTATACATACCGCTTGTAATGTTTTTCTCAATAAAAATAGTATATATGGAGGTCCGACATCCCTTTTACTTGCCAAAAAATATTTCAAAAGCTATATTTGTAATTTTTAAGAATCAAGGATCTCTAGTGGTTCTTGCATTTTAAATATGGAATAAATAATTAACTTTTGTTTGCTTTTATCTAGTGTATGTTTTATATTTACTTCTAGCTATTTTTTAGGAAGATGCCATTCAATAGTTCCATCCTGTATCATACCATCGCTTTCAAGAAATTTCCGTGTCCCTGCATATGTTTTACATGTACATGTATCTTGCATATGCTTCTATGCTTAGGTTTTCAACGTTGTATAACGTTGAGTTGGCATCAATTTCAGATTAATGTACACAACTCATTGATACATTGTGCTTGTTATTGGGTATCGAGGTATTTTCCCATATTAAATAACCTTTCTCGGAAGCACGAACCATTCATGTATGGTAGACAAAATGACATGGCAACGTGCTTGAGACTCCACGTGGTGTGTGGTATTTTAAGTAGTCTATTAATTTGGACATGGCTTGGAGTATCAGGGGTGCAAATGAATGTAGATTATCCGGTTCATGTCCGTTTCCGTATCCGAAATTGAAAAATATATGGATGCCAATTTTCATATTCGACGGATGCAGATACAAATATGAAGTTAAAAAACTAAGCGGACATAGATACAAATATATTCATTTTTCCCGGATAAGAATCCATATAAATATATCATTTTTTGTATTCCTAATGATCCATATCCATATCTTTATCCGAATTTCGAAAAGGGATGCAGATATGGATATACCTATATCCGTACCGTTTGCACCCTATTGGACACAGGGGGTGGGGGGGACACGGTGGACACGTGTATATAAGGGGCATGATTTTTTTGGGTGAATTTTGAATTATTCAGGGTTTTTTTCAACCCAAAACCAACTTCTCTCCCATCTCTTCTACCTCTACGGCCACTCATTTCTCTCGTTGGATCCCTCTGCGGCCAAGATTTAGATTTGAACACTTAGTGGTGTTAGGAATGATGATTGATTATTTGACATTATTATATAAAGTTAAGCTTATATGATATATTATTAATGAATAATATTTTAATAGTCGTATACATGTAGTGTCATGTCTCATATTTTAGAAATGTCCACGTTTTGTTTTGTGTCGTAGCTTTGCTTCCTTAAAGGCTAGGAAAGTTATGGTTTAAGGTGTCAAACTGTTTTGCTTCCTTCTCCATGAGGAAATAAATAGCTTTCTACAGATGTTCTCATGGATGTCACCCTTTGGAGATGTGCATTAGATTCTAAGCCATTTAGTCTTATCCTCGATGGTTCTCTTTATGAAATTGGGTTCAGGAGCGAATTGCAGAAGATTGTTGGTAGCTCAGTTTCTGATGCAAATCTGCAGAAAGTTTCTTCCTTAGCAATCAGAATATGTTCTCTGCAGTCCGATCAATATGAAGATGCATTTATTGAGGAAAAGAGTGCAGATTCGGGTGATCGTAATTCGAGTGAATTTGGTGCCGACCTTCACTTTATACCTCCTCAACGGTTTGTTTTGGATGCTCCATTAGAAAAGGGAATTCATCCTAATGGAGCTGCGTTTCACGAAGACAAGTTGGATCATGTCATAGTGCAACGATCCACATGCGGAGTTACGAACTTAAGAATGTTAAAGAATGCATGTGACAAGATAGTTGAGGAGAGCAATTCACAAATCTCTGGCGATGAACTTGCATTGACTCTTTGTAGGGTGCTCAGTTCAAGTAAAGCTGGTGATGAGGTACTTCACATTTTTCTTGTCTGTGTTTTATTTTCTAGAATTGTCAGTACATGGTTGGCTACTAAACATCAAGTTTTTGTTTCAAGATTGCAGGAGATCTATTGGATCTTGTCGGAGATGGTGCATTTGAAATGGTGCAGGAATTTCTATCGGTAGGAATCATTTTTGCTTTTTAGCTGTTCTATGGCTAATGGCCAATTGGACATACCTTTACCATTTTGTATGGTTCTGGTATCATTTTCGTGCTATAATTTGTGTTTGTGTAAGCTCAAATCAATGTAACCTAAAATGCTTTTGTGTCATATTACTTATGTCGGTACAAGTTTGAAGTGCATGCATTTTATTTTGTCTATTTGAGGTGTAATCAGGGGAAGAAGATTGATGACAATTGGGTATCCCTTTTTTATATTTGCAAGTCTGAAGAAAAAATATACATTTTAACCTAATATAAGGTAGTTATTACCAAAATAAGTGCACTTTTTCAACAAATGGGAAATTATTTTTTGGTAACTTTATTTTGTTAGATTGAAAAAAATTTCTATTTTCTCTCTAAATTTTCATATTTCCATCATTAAAATGCATTTTCTAGTGTGCTAAGATGACATCGACCTTACCAGAAAAAGTTTCTGTTTCCACATACATTTTGCATCACGGTTATAGTTTACTTAATGTATATTTTCTATGTTTCTGCAGTACAGACTTTTGCTTACAATATGGTACAATAGTTATTTGCATCCTGTATCAGTCATCCCATTGACTGGTGGGCATAGCTTGGTTCAATTTAAATTCATATATATATTTTTGGAATAGAATCTAAAGGGGCGATAGTAGGCTTGCAGGCATTTACCTTGGGTCCTTGAGTCCTTCCTGCTTTACCGTGAACATCAATGACAAAATACAGTTTTGCAGAATCGTGGGGAACTTGTTAATGCCATCCGACATGGATTATTTGTGCTAAAATCGGAGAAGAAACCCTCGAATAATCAGTCACGCATGCCTAGTTATGGAACACAGGTATTGAAGTGCTATTTGATTTTTTTTCATTTTCATTTTTGTTTCATATGAGATATGTATGAGTATTTGTTCTTTCTTTCAGGTCACTATTCAAACAGAAACTGAACGCCAAGTGGATAAACTCCGTCGCAAAGAAGAAAGAAGATATAGGCGTGGAGTGGATCATGGCAATGATCCTGATTTTGGTGCAGACAATTTTGTGTCATTACTCCAAGCTAGTGAGAAAAAGAAACCATTTGATGATCTGGTTGGAACTGGGCAGGGTTCAGAATCCTTTTTGGTCAGTGCTCTTCCTCAAGGTACTGTAAGATCAGTTCACAAAGGTTACGAAGAAGTTAAAATTCCACCATCATTTTCAGCACCAATGAATCCTAACGAAAAGCTGGTATCATTCTCTCTTTTCTAATTGTTTTTGTCTACCTATTCTTATACCTTAGAAGGTTTGATGGCCTATATTTAATTCTTTGTCTTGGTTGGTTTTACTTCTGGGTCTCAGTAGATCTTATGCTTATCATTATGTAAAATTAAGGATTTGTTGGTACGATGAAAATAAGTTGAGTCCTCTTATAAACTAGTCGTCGTCGTCTTTGTTTTCCTTAGAGACCCATATAGAGTAAATTAACACAAACAAGCACACTTGCATACACACGATGTCAACCTAATTTGTTTCCACAACTACGATGTGAAAAATCTTTACTTTATTCTTGGCCGGCATGAACCAACTTCTTTCTCACATTTTTTTGCACAAAACAGAGCAAGTATTAGATTGACTACATTGATTTACATTGCTAGCTTATAGCACATTTTGTTATCCCCCTTTCCTTCTTATCTTAATATTTTGGTCTCTGGGTAGTCGGTGCTGCTTATGTTCCGATCATGGAGAATAACTGTGCTATGGTCACCTTTTTTTTTGTTCAGTGTTACCATAAAGTTGTTGATAACATTTGCTGTAATTTTTGGTGAAAGCTGTGCCAATTCGGGTGGTGAGGTAAACCATTTCCGGACTTATTGGGCACTTTTCAGTCTTCTCATCAGGAGTGGAAATTATAGTCTGTGCTACGACGTGTTTGTAGCTCAGAGATCCCACGTTGTGCAGCATTTACACAGAGTCCTTCTAAAAAAGGAGACATCCTGTTAACTCATATTTGGCTATCAGTATTACAATGAGTATGTTGATTTTGACGTGTGCATTGGCTTCTCAGGCAATTTATGTTTCAAGGAAAAGCTTGTTTTCTTGTTAGTAGACTTTTGTTTGTAGGGTTACTATTTACCTAGGAAGCATGGATACAGATACGGATACGGGTATCGGATATGACACGACATGGACACGGGGATACACCATTTTTGTAAAAAGTAGGATATGGATACGACGATTAAAATATTAATTAAAATATAAATAATATATCTAAAGTTTTATAACTTGGTGTAATAATTAAATACTCAAATATTACCAAATTAGCAATTGTTAATCCAAACAAAACATTCATAATTCATTGATAAAAGTAAACAACGTTTTCACTAACACAAGATAAATGCCACAAATACGTGTTTCTCAATCATTGTTCGACATCCAAGAGATCTTCAAGTGAAACATTGTCGTTAGCAAAAAGAACAACTTCCATGTATGGTTCATCAAGCGAAAATCCCTAAAACATTTAAAGGAAAACCCTTGAACATTTAAAAAACTACACAATCAATCATGTCCAATACAGGATATGCGTGTCCGTGAAGTATCTGGGTGTATCCACAACGTATTCGATAATGTGAATTTCCCATACTACCTGGATACACACGTGGCGTATCGGACACGTATCCGCACGTATTAGACGTGTATCGGTATCCCATACGAGTACGGTACGAGTACGGAAGGTGTTTTGACTTTTGAAGTATCCGTGCTTCCCAGCTGTTTACCTATGTCTTCTGTTGTTTCTTTTCTGTTTTCCTTTCTGGACTGAATAGTGAATGTACCTCTTTTAGATATTCTATACGAGAAAAAAGTCATATGGGTATATGATTTATATAAAAGAAGATTTAGAAACGAAATCCCCCAATATCTTCCTTGAAACATACCTGTAATATATGACTTTTAAAAGAAAAATTAGAAGCTTTAATATTTTTTTATAAACTACTTTTTGATTGGAATGATTTATAAACCAGTATATGTTGCTTCTAGGAATTCCTTGTTTTTATATCCCTCCTGTTTCATATTGAAAAAAGGAAGTCCCGTTGTTTTGTGTGTGTGCGGTAATAGTCCATGTATGACCTTAGATTGGCATCATGAACACCTCTTTTATTTTTTTAATTAATTACTACCATGTCTGGCCATCTTGTATCATAAACACATCTTCATACACCTCAATAAAATGTTCCCTCAATCTCATTTTGTGCCTTATCCTATGCTAAATCACTTCATGAAATGAAGAATGTGTCCACAGTAAATCCTTAATACATCATAAAATGAAGTCCAAAATCATTTAACAATTTAAATGTTTCTGATAAGATTACCCATATGCATTGTTTTCCTGCATTGCATGTACATTGTTTCGGAGCTTGCTCATTTGGGTAAAAGCTTCTAATTTATAATCTTTGACATTCTTTCAAGATTGAGATAAAAGAATTGGATGATTTTGCTCAAGCTGCTTTCCAAGGATACAAGACCCTTAATCGCATCCAAAGCCGTATATTCCAAGCAACTTATAACACAAATGAGAATATACTGGTAAATTCTTAAACTGTCTTATACTATTTGTATTCTTCTCCACCCGAATCTTCTTGAGGATTTAAATAAATGCAGGTTAGTGCTCCAACTGGTGCAGGAAAAACAAACATAGCTATGATTGCTGTCCTACATGAGGTATCATATCAAATCGTAGCAAGTTATAAAAATTACAAAATGTTGTCTACGTAGGCTTGCTGTATTTGATTAATGGATGACACTTTTGTAGATAAAGCAACACTTCCGTGATGGTGTCTTGCACAAAAATGAGTTCAAAGTAGTATATGTTGCTCCTATGAAGGTAGTGTTTCATTATTTATTTTTTAGGAATCATTTCTTCGTAAGTGTTATCTCTTGACAGAGTGTCTTCACAGGCACTCGCATCGGAGGTGACGTCTACTTTTAGCCATCGGTTAGCTCCACTGAATCTCACTGTGAGAGAACTAACAGGGGACATGCAGCTATCTAAGAATGAGCTAGAAGAAACTCAAGTGCCATACTCACTCTTCCCTGTTGTACCTCTGAATTTTCCAATGTACATATCTGTTTGTAAAATTTTACCTTTTTTCTGTGTCTGCAGATGATTGTTACTACACCCGAGAAATGGGATGTTATTACACGTAAAAGTAGTGACATGTCGATGTCAATGTTGGTGAAGCTCTTAATAATTGACGAGGTGCACCTACTGAATGATGATAGAGGTCCTGTTATTGAAGCCTTAGTTGCTCGAACCCTTCGTCAGGTAATTTTACATGGACATTATGTGAATGGCAACTTTGATAATAATACACTACTAAAAAGAAATCACAATAATTGTAAACAGAACTGGTATTAGCTTTTATTCTCTGACAATCTTTCTTATGTAAGAGAATATTGAAATTGTAAACAATGCTATTTATGTTTTGCCTTTTGTGGTGGTCCTTGACTCGAGCAATAGTTTTCTTGATCTGTGATTTTTTCCTAGCTATTGGAGTTGTGCAGTTGGAAATATGTTTATTTTTCATTCTTTGTTTATATCATCATAATTTTATCCAATCCATCCAACTTACAGGTTGAATCAACACAGTCCATGATCCGAATTGTGGGCCTGTCTGCGACCTTGCCGAATTATTTGGAGGTTGTATTTGGTATACTATTATATTTTGTTTCATTTCTCTAACTGATCTTTTGTCCTTCCTCATGCTAAGTTTCAATGTCCAGGTTGCACAATTTTTACGAGTAAATCCCGAAGCAGGGTTGTTCTACTTTGATTCCACATACCGTCCAGTTCCTCTTGCACAGCAGTACGTTGGTATAACTGAACCAAATTTCGCAAAGAAAAATGAGCTTCTAAACAGTATCTGCTACAATAAGGTGTATGCTGCCTGCTTGACTAAATTCAGATGATGGTTTTTGATACAATACTAGTAGTTTTGAATTTCTTGTGATTCTATTTTAGGTTGTGGATTCAATAAAACAAGACCATCAAGCAATGGTTTTTGTCCATTCACGAAAGGACACAGGGAGAACTGCAAGAGCGCTGGTTGGTTTCTTGAAAAATTCCTGAACTCCTAAAGTACCCTATTTTGTCTAGGATGATAGAAATGAAACTTGTGTACTTTTGATAATTGTTTGAGTTTTTCTTTGTTTAACTCATAGCCTGCATTAAAAAGTGGAATCCAATACGTTGATAGCACAAAAACTATAATTTTGACATTGTAGATGTGATTGTAGCTTTCAAATCTTAATCTGAAGCCACATCAAATGGGTCAGCTGTAAAATCCATAAAAAAAAGGAACCAAAAGTTTAGTTGGACCTATGGAGTTTGTTTGCCCCGTTACGCCGACCTATTTATGCCAATGATTTCAGTTAAAAATAATATTTGTGCAACTACCTTTTGTTGGAAGTAATTAAATATGTCATTGTGAATTTTAACGTTTTCTCATTGATATTTTTTCCTGGTGTTTGAATCATGTAGCGATTACCTCATAAGGCTTAGACATTTAGATAAGTAGAATATTTCACCATATGAAATTATAAAGGATATGTCATGTTTGTTTTACAATTCATGAAAGGTGTGTTATACTTCAAACTCATAGATTGTTAAGTGACCGTCTGATCCTTCTTTCGTAATGTAACCTCGAAGTAGATTATTTTGTGATGTTCAACCTGGGTGTAATGGCATTGGCCTTGGCTAGTGAAGAGTGGCAGAATTTGTGTCATCTACAAACTGGTTGGTTAAATGAAGTTTGACCCAGAGGGGATGAGTGTTGTTCCACACAGAAGGGACTAGACTGATCATTAAGTGGAGGGTTGCAGAGGAAGAATATTATTTGAGCGTTCCTGGAAGAGAATTGTCCAACACAAAGTTGGAGTTCGTTGTTGGGGGTAGTGAGAGGCAGTGGGAGGAGGGGGTATTGAAACTTTACCTTTCCTTTAGAATGCATTGTATCTAGGAGACAAGGTCGTGGGTTCGTGCCTCGCTGATGACAACCCATTGATCATAATTAAATTAATAAAATCAACCCATCCATCAAAAAGATGAGCATAATTTGTTTTGTAAATTGTAATAGTAAATTAAATAATTCTTGACGGTTAAGGAAGATTTCTTTCAATGTGGAATCATGTTTAGACGGTCATGGATGATTATTGATGGTTAGGGACAGTCTGTGGAATCTCATCAGCGGTTGTGGTAGATCTCTACATATTCAATGGCTAGGAACACCAAACCTTACTTAAGGGCTAGTGAGGTTGCCCTCATTTGAAAGAGCCTCTATATGAGGCTGTCAAGGTGGTTACAATAGCTTTTTCTAGTGGAATACAAGCCCATAATAGAATGGATACAACTGGCTTAACAAACCAAAACAAAGTGACAAGCAACAATTATAGCTTAATCACTTCACTTTTTGTGTATCTTTAGTAACCTTAATAGTGTTTACAGCACTTAACACGCTTAAGATTTATTGGTCTTATTCTTGATATTGTTGGTGGCAGACTGAGCTGGCTCAAAAAGCAGAGCAAACCGAACTCTTTGTGAATGAAACACACCCACAATTTAAATTAATGCAGGTATTTCATTTTTTACTTTCTTCTTCTTCTTATATTTAGAGTGTAATTAAAATCAACTTACCCAATGCCTCAAAGAGGCTCTCACATGAGCGAGGTGGGTTGGGGTGGGTGGGGGGGTCAAACTTATGCAGCCATACCTTGATAATCAGAGAGGTGGTTTCCAATTGACCCAATGATTCATTGCACAATCAATAGTTTGCCATTACACAATAAGTAAGAAAGTTGATGGCTTACCAAGTCATTTTGAGTGAGTCCATTTGAATCCATTATGTCAAAAAATAGTTTGGTTGACTCGTTGGAAATGGACAATATTAGAATGTTACTAAAATAAAGGATTGATTATTGCAGAAGGAAGTCCAAAAGTCAAGAAATCGAGAACTGGTTGAGCTATTTGAATATGGCATTGGTATTCATCATGCTGGCATGCTAAGGGCTGACAGAGCCTTGACTGAACGCCTATTTTCTGGAGGTCTTCTTAAAGTACGTCAAGTTCTTCACCTAATAGCTTAAATTTATGAATATAACATATAAGATATGGTTTCTTTCATTTATCCAGGTCCTTGTATGTACTGCAACATTGGCTTGGGGTGTAAATTTACCTGCACATACGGTTGTCATAAAGGTAAGGTATATCAATAATTTATATTTTTTGTTTATTTTGGTTGAATCATTTCTGTGGTTGAACTGCATGACAAGTTGTTTCTGTATAAAATCATGTTGCTGCTTTATTTGCACAGATATTCCAACTTTACTATTCCCTTAGAATGTACTACCAGAGTTAGGACCCTATAGCTAAATCATTTAATCTTCTATTCAATCTAAAACTCTTCAAAACACCCAAGTTATAGTTTCTGGTAAAATCTTATGTAGGGAACACAAATATATGATCCAAAAGCTGGAGGTTGGAGAGATCTAGGAATGCTTGATGTTATGCAGGTAATATTTGTTGGGAAATTGTTGTATACTTGACAATCCGCATTTTTTTTACATTTCAAATGTTGTTTAGATATTTGGGCGTGCTGGAAGGCCACAATTTGATAAAAGCGGTGAAGGAATCATAATAACTTCACACGATAAGCTGGCATATTACCTACGACTATTGACTAATCAACTCCCTATAGAAAGTCAGGTATGTTGCATTTTAAAAAAACCATGCAACTTGAGTTGTCCATGGGAAAATATTCTTCCTTTTCTTCATTTAATCTTCAATTAATTATTCAAGATTGTGATTATTTGCTCTATATGCCACTATCATTGTACCAAGTTATCAAGTTCTTGGGATTTGAGTTAAGTGAATTTCTGTACAAAGTTACATTTGTTGTATTATTTGGCTGAATTGTAAACTTGCACTACTGCGTTCTCAAACTTAGAAGTCTTAAGCCAGAGAGAAATTGGTAGTCAAGAAAAAGGTGTTGGTGTCTTTACAGTCAAAGGTCCTAAAACAATAGCATTGTTACTTGCTAATACAATGTATTTGGTCTGTGTAAAAAGGGGCAAATATACTACCAAAGTTTAATAACACCCTTGCTGCACAATTTGTTTTCTGTCTGATAGTCACAAGTAGCAACCTGTCAATCACGCGATAAGGTATATATCACATGGTTTCACTATTTTTTTATTTCTAATTTACTTCCATGAAAGTATCAATATCCTGTAGGTAGCTACTACACCTTGTGTCATGTTTTAGAATTTATTATTGTTCAACTATATCCTGTTATATCGATCATGTCGTACATTGCAGGCACATAAGGATGATGTACGCAACCATATTTAAGGCTAGGACAAGCATAATGATATTTCTAGTGTTAACATCTCTTTCCATACGCTTCTTGAGAGAGAGAAGAAAAAAGAAAAGAAAGGTCGCTTAATATAAATAGAATGTACTCAATTTTTTCCCGAGATTTTGCAGTGCATGACCACTTTATTATAATCAATGAGTTGCTTGTCTAGTACCATGACATTTCCATAAAGTTCCTGATTAATCTGAAAGTCACTGATACATGATCATCACCCTTTAGTTGAATTTCTTTGTGCCGTTTATGTAAGGACACTTGTTTATTATGGCCTTTTTGATTTTACAATTATGTTTACACTTTTACCTGTGTGTTTATGCAGTTCATTAGCTCATTGAAGGACAATCTAAATGCAGAAGTTGCTTTGGGAACAGTAACAAATGTCAGAGAAGCTTGTGCTTGGCTTGGCTATACTTATCTCTTTATCAGGATGAAGAGAAACCCTTTGGTGTATGGTATTGGATGGGATGAGGTGATTTCTGATCCACAGAATACATGATTGAGCATTTTATCATTTACATTTTCAACATTCATAATGGATTACAACTTGTGGAACATCAGTATCTATGTCAATGTTGTTTAATTCGTTATGTAATCGTACCCTGAGAAGAAAATCAGCATTTTCATCACCTCGTCATGCAAAAGATCACAAAGAACTGTAATTCTTTGGTGCCAATTTGTAAGCGCTTATTAGTGTGTTCTCAATTACCATGCAATTATCCTTCTACTGCCACGAATCAGGAATGTTGTCAGTTGTCACCTCATCATGTAAGATATTGTATGGTACTTATTCTAGGTACTACAGCGTGCTGGTGGTAGTAACTAGATGACCCATTACCATTTGTAACAACAAACATGTTTGCCTCTTACAAATGACCAAGTCATATGTCACAGATTATTTTAATTTCTCAAAGCTTGGTATGGGTAACCTTCATGTTTTGTGGCTTCTACCTACTAAAAATCTAAACTTGTAGTAGCGATCACATAGAATTGATCTGGTAGGAGAACATCAAGTGTCCAATATTGGTGGTTCAGTTTTGCATGGGTAAACTTCTGTTTTCCTTTGATTTTACTCTAAAAATGCAGAGGCCGTCCCAGTAAATGTCAGCAGGCGTTTATGATATTAAAATGAGATTGCAGATTTGCCTGCACTACAGAGGGAAAAGTTCTGATATGCTGTTCATCTTCGTTGTTTTGGGCTCTAATATTTAACTTATTATATGTCCTTTTTTTAGGTTATTGGAGACCCTTCACTTATTTCCAAGCAGCGATCTCTTATTATTGATGCTGCACGTGCACTTGACAAGGCCAAAATGATGAGATTTGATGAGAAAAGTGGCAACTTTTACTGTACAGAACTTGGTCGTATTGCTAGCCATTTCTATATACAGTATACAAGTGTTGAGACTTACAATGAAATGCTAAGGCGACACATGAGTGATAGTGAAGTAACTACTGAACATATTCTTTTATTACATTATGTCCAAATGTCCATTTACAGCTTCCATAAAGTTGTCTTTTTATTTTTCACATTATCAAATATCATGGATCCGTGCTTTTCAGGTTATTAACATGGTTGCTCATTCGTCTGAGTTTGAAAACATTGTTCTCAGAGAAGAGGAGCAGGATGAACTTGAGAATTTGGCTAGGAGTTCGTGCCCGTTGGAAGTTAAGGGCGGACCTACTGCTAAGCATGGAAAAATATCAATTTTAATTCAGGTATTTAGTCCTGTGAATAACTTTTTTGCTTTCCGGTTGGTTCAGTGAAATCTAATTTGTCTTCTACAGTTGCACATTTCGCGAGGTTCAATACACAACTTCTCTCTGGTGTCAGATTCAGCATATATTAGTGCCAGTTTGGCCCGCATTATGCGTGCTTTATTTGAAATCTGCCTTCGTCGAGGATGGTGTGAAATGTCATCTTTCATGTTGGAATATTGCAAGGCTGTTGATCGTCAAATTTGGCCCCATCAACATGCACTCAGACAGTTCGATCGCGATTTGTCACTTGATGTTTGTTTCTTATATATTTCCTTTGCTGTCTCAAATGTTTCTAAATAACTATGGTTCTGGTGATCCCTTATATCCTAGGATCTTGCTAATATGGAATCAAAAAATTTGCACCCAGATATTAAGAAAACTTGAAGAAAGAGGAGCTGACTTGGAACGTCTTTATGACATGGAGGAAAAGGATATCGGTGCTCTCATCCGTTACGCTCCAGGAGGCAAGGTAAGCTTAGCTACCCTAGAGGGAAAAAATGAAACTGTACTTGTACTACAGCAATGCGTTTGTATATTGCCATATATACTAATATATATTGCTTTCTAGATGCTTGTGTTGTGTTCATGGTTAATCTTACATTGTTTTTCATGTGTTGTTGGAAGGTCATTAAGCAATACATTGGATATTTTCCATGGATCAACTTGTCAGCAAATGTCAGCCCAATAACTAGGACAGTTCTCAAGGTAATTTTGTTGCTCCTTCAAAAACTTATTAAAGGTAATAGAAATTTCCATGATTTTGTGATTTTGTCTAAACAAACTGTCAAAGTTATGCTCATCTTTTCTAGGTGGATTTGCTAATAACACCCGACTTCATCTGGAAGGATCGATTTCATGGTGTCACTGAACGTTGGTGGCTTTTTGTTGAGGTCCCTTTCCCGCCTCTTCCAATTTAATTTGATGATTTTTTCTTCTCGTGGTACATTGACAAGAAGAAGAAAGATTTAGCTGCAATAACACCTTCCACATTTCTAATTTGTGAATTACAGTCTAATCATTACTCTTCCAACAAAAAATTGCATTGATATTGCTTAGGTAAACTTCTGATTATATTTTTTCATATAATCATGTAAGTTCATTGAAATTGCATGGCAGTTTGACTCAAATGTAGCGAAGGCCAACTAACATTGTTCAATAGAAAACCACGTATTGTTGTTTCTTGTCTAGAAGCATGAGCTGAATAGGAGCGGTAGGAGGAGAAGATGGTTGCATTAAATAAATGGAAGCGAATTGGGTCTTTTCTTGCTGCTACAGTCATAGATAGCCTTTTGTTCTCACTTACGGCCACTATGATTTGAATTGGATAGACTATGGGCCCAAAACATGTATCACTTTGGGGAAACTCACAACATAGAATATCATGCATCAGGTTTCTATAAATGAACTGTCTTTCTGATCATATTAATTCTTGTTGCATGAGTTCCAATCTGGGTTTTGATTTTGCAGGTGACTTAGTTTTTAAGTTACAATATAGATACAACTCTCTTTACCATAAGCAAATTGACCAGCTAAACGATGCTTTTAACATGTTTTATTTTTTATTTGGATAGGACTCTGAGAACGACCATATTTATCACTCAGAGCTCTTTACCTTGTCAAAGAAGATGGCCAGAAGAGATTCACAAAAGATTACTTTTACGATACCTATTTTTGAACCACATCCACCTCAGTACTACATAAGGGCTGTATCTGACTCGTGGTTGCATTCTGAAACCTTGCATACGATTTCTTTCCAGAATCTCACACTACCACAGGTAATAGACAAATGCATCACTAGGTCGAATAGTACTATAGTAGACATGTGTATAGCATCTGTTTCTTGTTTGAGCACAAGTGTAAAATTTGTGTCTATATAGATGCAAACATCGCATACGGAGCTTCTCGATCTGAAGCCACTTCCTGTGGGTGCTCTGGGCAACAAAAAATACATGGAGCTATACAAATTCTCCCACTTCAATCCAATTCAAACACAGGTTCTTCCACACTTTTTTCTTATCAATTTTGTATTTCAGGAGGAGATCAAGGACTTATAGCTAATTAGTTATATTAGCTGGTTTGCATCATTCTGCGATTCTATGAGAAAATAATTTAGAATTCCATATTTTTTCCAAAAAGATAAGATCTTACTTGAAAAACACAATGCTTTTATCTTAGTACAATTAGATGGATTTCACAAATAAAATTTAACTTGAAGATACACCGTTTCTTTCTTAGTACACTAACATGGTTTTCACAAATGATGCATTTGTGTTACAAATTAACGATTATGAATATGATATAAACTTTTAAGTTTATAAAAAGAATGGCAGATTTTTATTGCCACTTATTCTAAAAATGATGCAAGTTTAGGTTATACCAATGTGACAATAGTACAAATGGTATATCAGAAAAAGACATGACCTGGTTAACATGTACCAAATGAGGTATACTTCATTTGAAAATTCACCTTTCTTTTAAATGCATATTTTTCTTCTGACATTCATGTCTACGAAATTTCAGGCATTTCATGTTCTGTATCACTCAGACAGTAATGTCCTTTTAGGAGCACCAACAGGTAGTGGAAAGACAATATCAGCTGAACTCGCAATGCTTCACCTGTTCAATACTCAACCTGATATGAAGGTTGTTATCCTTTCTCTAAAAAATCGCCCTTGGCAACAGAACATACACATCTAGGCTTACATGAAGACTCGCAAAAAAATAATACATTGTTTCAAATAAAATGCTTTCTTGACATTCTTCAAGGACACTCGTGGTTTCCTCAATATCATATATTCTTTCAGGTCATCTATATTGCCCCCTTGAAAGCCATTGTTCGTGAAAGAATGAACGATTGGAGGAAAAGGCTGGTCGGTCAACTAGGGAAAAAGATGGTAGTATTTTCTTTTCTTTTTACCAGGAGTCAAGCACATGATAATATGATACAATTGGAAGCTTATATTTCCTTAACAACATTAACTCTAGGTGGAGATGACTGGTGATTTTACTCCTGATATGATGGCACTTCAATCCGCGGACATCATAATTTCAACCCCAGAAAAATGGGATGGCATCAGCCGCAATTGGAATAGTAGAAGTTATGTGATGAAGGTTGTGTGCTTCTTATTTAGCATTTCTTTTTCTAGAATTTTGCATCTGTTTTGAACGAATACATGTGTTTCCAAATAATTTGTAGGTAGGTCTTATGATCTTAGATGAAATCCACCTTCTTGGCGCTGATCGAGGACCAATTCTTGAGGTATTTCTCTAATCATCTAATATTTGCTTACCTGTGGACATGTATCTTTCCTAATTTTTGTTTTTTAGAGAAAAGGTATCAAATAGTTGAAACATGAATGATCCCTTTAGTGTTTCCTTAGTGTTTTTTTTATTGATATAATATATATATATATATATTATGTTTCATATCTTAATAAAAAGACTGAAGAATGATACAATTTTCTTAATTTATTTACTTTGGATGTAAATTTCTAGACTTTTTGGCACTAAAGTTGAAAAGCACATAGTAGGATTAAAATGTAGAAGCAAGGGCATTGTGTTTACAACCAAATGCTGTTGCAATTTGGCAGTGGTTTTGACACCTAAGCAATTTGTAAGAAACTTACTAACGAATATAAAATCTAGGTCTATTATTTTATGGCCATTTTGACATATCAAACTGCTCATATTTCAATATAAATGTTTGTTTGAAGATTTCTAGCTACACCTTATCTGAAAAGATTTCAATCCACTAACTCAGCTACGTCTGATGTTGTTATGCATGTATTTAGTTTTCTGACATGTTGAGTAGATCTTCTTAATGTTTCATGTCATGTTTCCAACTTGATTAATATTTTATATTTCTAGGTTATTGTCTCCAGGATGAGATATATATCATCCCAAACAGAGCGTGCAATACGTTTTGTTGGCTTATCAACCGCATTAGCAAATGCAAGGTATTTAGCTTGTAATTCCAGTGACAGGCTTAAGTTTTTTATTCAGAAGTAATGCATATTTTTAACTTATACAATTAAATTCTTCATAGGCGAATAATGATATATTTTTTAAATTTATGTATCACCAATGAAAAAATAATAGTAAAAAAATTAAGGTAGCATGTTTTTTTTCTACGTTAGTATCGTACTTGAAGCCAAATTTGAATGAAGTTCATATATCTCTAAAATGAAGTACTCTTTAGTCTCTTTTCTTGTAAGTAGAATGAAAAGACAGTTCTAAAATGATTATTCTTTTCTCCTAGTAATTTCTAAATATTTGTACTTCGCTGTCATTCATCCTCTTAGAGAGTGAACAACCCGTAGACCGACTTAAATTAATCATGTGCTATGCACTGAACAGGATTCAGTACTTCTACGCGGCATGTCGAAATTAATTTTATAATGCTTCTTTTTGCACCATTGACTTGTCCCAAATTGCTTCAGGGATTTAGCTGACTGGCTAGGTGTTGGCGAGGCTGGTCTTTTCAACTTCAAGCCCAGTGTTAGGCCTGTCCCTCTTGAAGTTCACATCCAGGTAAGTAAGTTGAAGTTATTAGCTTGAAGTGACCATCCTTTTCCTTCAATATACTTTAGTACAAATATTTATAGACTTTCCGTTATGAATTCTATGGTCTACATGGTCATTCACTCTTTGTGTAATGTATTTACGATTTATGATATTTTTGTACTTTGTGCATGTTTGGAATTCTCTTGGTTAAACACGGATCCATAGTTAATCCATCTAATTTCAATAAAACCATTACTACTAGAGCTACTATGAGGTCATATCGAGCATTTGATCAGTAGAATTTGCAAACATATGCTGCAGGGGTTTCCTGGAAAATTTTATTGCCCAAGAATGAACAGTATGAATAAGCCTGCATATGCTGCTATATGTACTTATTCTCCTTGCAAGCCTGTGTTGATCTTTGTTTCATCTCGACGCCAAACCAGACTTACTGCACTGGATCTCATTCAGGTGAGGAGCTCCTACAAATATCTTCTTTATAGTGGCAGAATCTTAGCGATCAAAAGTATAGTGACATTTAATAATTGGTATGATGCCTTGCCTTTTTTCTGAATCACAGTATGCGGCATCTGATGAACATCCTAGACAGTTTCTCAATATACCAGAAGAATCTCTGGACATGGTTCTGACACAAATTACTGATAACAATTTGAGACATACTCTTCGATTTGGCATTGGGCTGCATCATGCAGGATTGAATGATAAAGACAGGTCCCTGGTAGAAGAACTTTTTGGAAACAATAAAATTCAGGTAACTCAGGCATCTCTTGATTTATGGTTTGAAAACATGTAGATGAAAAAGTAGCAACTGACTGTTTCTTCTCTGGTACATCTCTGACAGGTACTAGTAAGTACAAGCACACTAGCATGGGGTATAAACCTCCCTGCTCACCTGGTTATTATTAAGGTGGCATCGGACTCCTTGTTCTCCAGAGACTAGTTTGAGTGGTCTATAAACTTATCCAGTGGAATGTCCTTGCAATGCAGGGAACAGAATTTTACGATGGAAAAACCAAGAGATACGTGGACTTCCCAATAACAGACATATTGCAAATGATGGGGCGTGCAGGTCGTCCGCAATATGACCAGCATGGCAAAGCAGTTATTTTAGTTCATGAACCTAAAAAGAGTTTCTACAAAAAGGTTAAGAATTTTTTTTACATTACATCTTTTATTTGACTTTGACTTTTATTTAATAACGATTTACATCTTTCTGACAGTTTTTGTATGAGCCCTTCCCAGTAGAAAGTAGTTTGAGGGAGCAGTTGCATAACCACATCAACGCTGAGATTGTTTCTGGTACAATAAGTGGCAAAGAAGATGCAATGCATTATCTGACATGGACTTACTTGTTTCGCCGGCTGGTATGACTATTGCATTTGTTGTGCTGCTATGATTTTGTGTGATTCACATGTTTTTAATATATTTCTTGAAATCTGAATATGTTTCTTTTAATTGGATAACGGAGAGAAGTCCTCCAAATAGTTCAATAGAGATGTGCCATCATAGAGTTTGATCAGGTTGCGTAGTACCATATCATGCTAATAAATGCATGACTAACAGGTTACAATAGTAGATAATAGAAACCTTTTGGTCATATTAGCAAGCAATATCTATATGTTCATATCTTTGCAAGCTGTCTGTAAGGAACCCCGTGCCCCTTAGGTGAAGGGCCTCCAACATCCTCTTGGTGTTGTCCCTACTTCAGTGATCGCCTGATTAATGTCCCCACTAAATCTCTTCAATATTTTTTTTATGTAGGTCATATAGACTTCACTGTCACTACCAGCCTTGTTAGGGTTCCTGTGAATCCTTTGGAGGCTTGGAAATATGAATTTCTAGGATATCTGTCTGCAAGTCCTCCTTGATGAATTTGGCCAGTTTTAAGTTTTCTTCCCATTCTACCATGCAATCCCATGGGTAAAGGCAGTCAAGAAAGAGTTATTGTTGTCCCAAAGTATGACTTTTGAGACGAGCATATTACGAAGAATTATGCTAAAAAACCTTGTGCTAGAAGAGTTTGGTTGTCTTAAAGTGGCATCTACCTATCTGAAAATTCAATAGAGTTCACTGCTATGGTTTTGGTGATAGCCGACTGACTTAGAAATCAGCAAGCTCAAAAAGATGATGCATGTGTATGGTGATGCTTGAAAGATATGCGCAAGTGCAATTAGCTATCCTGTTTGGAATTGTCATCCATCAGCGCATCACTGCATACTTTGCTCATCTCATATTATATTATATAATGCACGTCTTCTGCATCAAGTGGTATTATCTGTCAACATCTATTTGGGTGAAACGATAGTCTGAAAGTTTTTTTCTGTACAGGTTGTTAATCCTTCATATTATGGTCTTGAAGATGGTGAAACACAAACTCTTAATTTGTTTTTGTCAAGGTTAGTAATTTAACAAACTTATTATATCTGTGTATTTGTGAACTTTCATTTTCCTGTATCCCACTGAAGTGTTTGTCCTTTTTTTTTGGGAAATCAGGTTGGTCCAGAGCACTTTTGAGGATTTAGAAGACAGTGGTTGTATCGAAATGCAGGATGACACTGTTCAGTCACTAATGTTGGGATCAGTAGCTTCTAAATATTATCTCAGCTACACTTCAGTATCAATGTTTGGGTCAAATATTGGACCAAACAATTCTCTGGAAGTAAGTGTCTTGTAAAATGTCCATTGTTTACGAACAAATTTTACTTATGCATCTTACATCCTGCCAATTTTGGAATCGTAGGTTTTATTGAACATTCTTTCTGGTGCTTCCGAATACGATGAGCTCCCTGTGAGGCATAACGAGGTATTTTGTGTTGAACTGGGTTTGTTTCCCTTTATGCTGGACCATACTCTATGGTTATTAGTGACAGCTTTGTGCTTTGCACAAAATTATTTTCAATTTAGATGAAATTAGTGAGTTTCTTTTAATAGATAATCATGGTCTTAATGTCGCATATGCAACCTTGTGCGGTTGGGTGCCCCGGGGTCGCAAAGCGGCTGCACAACTGTAAAATTAATTTTCTTTTTTTTAATTACAAAAAATGCCAAAAAACAGGAAAAAAAATCAGGAAAATTAAGGAAAAATTAGGGACAATATTTATGAAACACCTAGATGATTTGGCTACGACAAAACAAGTAGTTCATCAGCGTCGTTGCCTCACTGCAAATCTCGTCTACCCACCAATATATTTTCATTTATTAAGTATTAACTTTTAAGTATTACAGGGCAAAACAGGGGGGAAAGTGCAATTTCCATCCCATTATTTTAAGTTTGTGCGGTCGCACAGTGTATTGTGCGACGGCACACTCTAACCGTGCGACGCATAGTCCTCATAGTGTCGTTGCCCAACGGCTAGTTGACCCAACTAGCCGTTGGGCCGCACAGGTCGCATGTGCGACACACAAGTCGCACCATCTTTGGTCGACTGTGCGGGGGTCGCATATGCGACCCCAGCCTTCCCGGTTGCACTATGCGGTCCCACATTAAAAGGTATGAGATAATGATATATAACACACAAAAATTTGCAACTGTTATTGAACGGTAGTTGTTAATGCGTAGTTCACAATTACATTGTGACAACTTGAGATGTTGACACCTATCATGGTTTATCTTCACAATAGATAGTATATTCAAGTGATAAGTAAGCATCAAAAGACACGTGATTCAAGATATTTACATTGTTTATTAGCCAAAAAACATAACTAATACATTTGTTGCGTAGACAAAAATAATTTTCTAATTAATCTTAAATGACAGAAAAATGAGTTATATCAAGAAATTATAGTATATAAATAACAAAGAAGATGGTCATTCACAAAGTAGAGAATGATTATGGCATCATGATTGAAGTTTGTTAATAGCAAAGAAGGATAAATTATTAGATCATTTTGTGAAATATCATGTTGTGTTCTAAATAAAATTTTTATTGTTTTTTACATTCTTTATAGAAGTTTGTTGGTTAAGGTTAAAAACTCAAAATGGAAGGATCCAGATGGCATAATTTGAATTTCATGGGATCTGACAAAGTCTATTCAACAATAGTTATTTTAGGTAGGGTGATGGGACTATAGGACAATATACTTAAAAAAAGGGTGAGGGATTTTCAATTTAAGCCTTCTTTAGATTAATAATTGTTTTGAAACTTTGATTTCCATTTTTTTGAATTTGGCACCCAATTCAAATCATGTACAACACATTGTTTGTGGTTTGACCAAATTGAATTTCTGGAACCCGGATCCTCTCCTACACTCGGCGAGTGCTGATTCCCAAACAAATATTGCTTGATCTTAGCGAATTTTTTGAGATTGTTTGAACCTATTATTGTGTATTGATTGGTTGAAGCTTGTAGGAGGCTATCTTTACGCACCTAAAACTCAGTATTTTGCTGATGGAGTTGTGTACTCATTATAACTCCATCTTTTATTAATGGTTATCTATTATTACTAAAAAACGTCATTCTAAAGGGTGTACAAACTGTATTGTGTTTATATATAAGAGGGACGTGATGGTTGGATTTTAAGATTAAAGAGATGTTATGGAGATAATAATGAGGATGGATTGCGAATTTGCGATGTTATGGGGTTAAAGGTAGGTAATAAGAAGAGATTAAAGAGGTGTTGATGGCTTGTTTTAGTGGTTATTATTGCTTGGAAGAGGAAGAGTTAGGTTTTGAAGAGGATGGCTAGGATTGCGTTTAGAAAATCTAAGGGTCAAGATTAAAATGACTAGAGGACCATCTAATGTATTATACTATTATTATAGAAATGGCATATTTGAATCTTGATGGCACAATTTCTCTGGAACCTTGAATTCACTCTATTCCCCAGTTGAACTTTGTTGATGCTAGCAGGGGGTGTGAATGAGCAAAAATCATGTATAGTCTCTAATTAATTAGTCTGGCGTGTCCATGCTCAACTTGAGCCTCTAAATTGGTTGTTGCCTTATTGGTTTGATTGGTCATTAGACACTGCCAGAGTGGCTCCGGTGAGTTTCTGGAGTCTGTTGTGGTGCAAGTTTTGTGAGGCTAGCTCTAGCTCAATTAAATTTGAGTTTAGCATCCAAGTCCAAGTTTAAGCGAGGTAAAATACTGTACAAGACTTCAAGTTTTGTATGAATGAGACCCATCTGTGTCAGTTATGACTTCAAGTTATGACTTAAGCAAGGTTGAACTTTAGCTGAGTACAATATTCGAGGCAAACCGAGCTTACAAGCGTAAGTGAGCTTGTCGAGACTGTTAGAGTTGCTTGACCTGCTCGATATCTAACTGCCAAAAAATCAAACATGACCACAATTTTTTTCCAGAGACAATTATCTGATGCTATCAAACAAATTACAACTTACATTTTAAGACTTACATAACTACAACAATGAACCAACTATGCTAGAAATGGGCGTCATCAAGAATCACAGTTCAAGCACATGAAACCTTCACAAAAACCACACTATCAATTATCAAATATATGTTGACAAACATATATACCTTTAGTTTAGAATGTGAATTATCACTTTGTAAGATAAAAAGAGGAGAGCTAGTGCTCACAGGTTGGTAAATGATGTATCCACTGCAAATACCAGGATTTTGTGAATGGTGGATCGAAAACTTCTTGGCCATGGTGATATTTTAGGTCTGAGAACAATGAGGGCTAGGCCATGTTGATTTCAACAACACATGTAATGGTATAAGTTCTTTAAGGAAAAGAAGTGGACTATGGAGTGACATTGAGAATGAGTATGGTAGGAGGAGGAATTCACTTTCTTCTTCAAATACTAATGTTTGCCTTTATCATGAAAAGTAGTAGAAAGCTTAAATAGGTCTTGTATTAGTCCACTATTTAAACAATGATTAGTTTTAATTATGTTTTGTTTAGAAATGATAAGTTAGTGTTTGTTAAAACAAAAAAGAAGAGTCTGAACGAATTTTACATGTGAACATGTTTAGGTTTTGGAATATGCTACAACGTGAATTTGTTATTAAACTAAGGAAAAGAAAATTTAAAAATCAAACCTTAATGTGAAGCTATATTACTTTTCGGAACATATGACTTTGTCCTAATTATAAAAGAAACCAGAAAAATATTAAGATAGTGATTCACTTTCAATTAAAAAAATATCTTCAGTCAAATTGCAACAACATTTCTGTAGTTGCAACACACACATTTTGAAGAATAGCAAACCATATATAGTATGTAATTCTCTAGTAAATAGATAGTCTTTTGGTGTAACTTACTGTTATTCTCATTGATATTTTCCAAAACATTCCTGTTTTTGATTGTCTTTTTCCACCTCTTGTATCCCTCTTTCTATAAATGATATAAAAAAAGATATTTTCCAAAACATGCATGTTTTTTTGTAACTTAGCATTAACTCTTATTTTAGTATTTTGGCTTACAATTGTACAAGCCATCTAAAAGCTGAACTTGTTACATGTCTAACTAAGCTATTCATTTGAAACCTTGCAATGTACAGAGTTGACACAATTACAAACATGACTTCTATCAATTTGTTTGGGATTTAGAATCTTCAGATCTTCTCCATTAAATCTCAAGTGCACAAACCTCCACTGCCCCTTATAAATTATATGAAAATATGAATTGAGGGTTTCATAATAATTGAAAAAATGATATAATTGGTATAGATATATGTTCATGTCAAATACATATAAGGGATTCTATAAAAAAATTGCACTGTTGATCTATTTTGGAATCTGCAAATTTGGATGGCTTTCCATTTGAAACTGCATCAACACGCTTTGTGAGATGAATCTTCCCATCCTCATTTCTTTATTCATATGTTTCTTAGGAAAATTACAATGGACAATTGGCAGAAAAAGTCCCATATGCCGTTGACAAAAATCGGCTTGATGACCCACATATAAAGACAAATTTGCTTTTTCAGGTATTGGGAACATGCTACCTTGTAAATTTCATGGCATGATTATGCAACTATGAAGTATGTGAGCTACTAGTCATATTTCATCATTATTTTAACAAATTTGTTGATAGTGTTCTTTTGTTTTTTCAGGCCCATTTTTCGCACATAGAAATGCCGATCAGTGACTATGTCACTGACCTGAAGTCTGTGCTTGATCAGAGTATACGTATTATTCAGGCCATGATAGATGTATCCGCTAACAGCGGATGGCTTTCAAGTGCTCTAACTTGTATGCATCTCTTGCAGATGGTTATGCAGGTGAATTTCATCTTCAGCTTTCAGCTTTTAGCCCTAAAGATTGATTAGTAATTTCAGTAAAATATACCATTTCATATAGTATACCATATCCATGTGGATATGAGACAATATTGTCGAGGTGTCTTGTCAAGCTCATTAAGGTAGCAAGGAGGAAGATTTGAGCAAATTATTCACGAATATGCCATGACAATACAAGTTTGATAGGCTGGAGTGAACTTTTACTTGTCCTTATCATTATCCTAGATCAGTTTCTCTTTCAACATCGTCGATTGGTTATATTCTTTCCTATATATTGCTAGATAAGCTTCCGGTCTTCATAATTTCCTCTCCTTTCCTGGTTTAATTTTGTTATTCCAGGGTTTATGGTTTGAACGAGATTCTTCCCTTTGGATGCTACCATGTATGACTGATGATCTTTTGAGATACCTCAACAATAAAGGCGTTTCAAGCATGAAAGAACTGTTGGAGTTCCCTGATAAAGAATTGCGCAAATTGCTCTATGATTGTCCTATTTCTGATCTTTATCAGGTTAGTTGACTGAATGCCAAGTCACTTTCTGGTTTCTGTTCAATAAGAAACTAGCATTCTTGTGAGATGAATTTCAATTTTCGCTCTTACCTGTTGAATCACCTGATCAATTTGAACAGAATATGCAGCTCTTTCCTCGTGTTAAAGTGAAACTCAAAATTCAGAGAAAAAGTGATGTAAACCAGATTCTTTCAATATCACTAGAGAAGACAAATCGAAGGCGTTCATCTAGAGCTTTCGTTCCTCGATTCCCAAAGGTGAGATCATTGTGGTTTTCAATCAAGAAATAAAAACTGGACTCTGTTTTTTTATACAAAGAGTTTAGGAGTGAACTATGCAACTAAACTAACAAAAAGATAATTGCTAGCTGAAGAAGCTCAAATTCGGCAAATTCTCTTCTAAAAGGGGCTGACAGAATATAGATTTGATGTGCTGAATATAACCTACTCTTGTGACTTATTTTTGTTGATAGTTGAAATATATTCATTTTATATAAAAAATTGCATATAGTTGGTTGAGAAGTGTTTGCAGAACTATTGTTCTGAGGAATGATTGGTTTCTTAGAAAAAATTAAGTTGGTTATATTGTGTTCACTCTCTTCTTTTTTGTTTCCTTTAAAATTAAAATATCTAGCTTTATTAAATGATTGCGGGGCTTTGGTTTTGAAAAGAATAGAGAAGGTTCTGGACTTTGTTTTTTCTATAGAAAGAATAGTTCCATAGATCTTGAAATATATAATGACCTTCAATAATAAAAGTAGAAAGTCTCAAATGGGTGCCAGGAATGCTGGACAGTTACACTATAAACTTGAACTGTGTGAGCTCGTTGACTCATTCTATTGTTAGCACTGACAAATGACAATGGATCATAGCCCAATATTGTAAATCTCAAAACTTTATTATTTATTGACCAAAAGTTGAGAGCATCACTTGGCCAATTAGGCTTGTGTTTATTTTTGTTTTATGAATACTTTCATTATTATTCATTTCATTCCATCATTTACAATGACGTTTCCATTAGTCACCCGCCATATTTTTATCATAATAAAATTTGCCAATTTGAAGGTACAAGCATCTGAGGTTTCTTAGGCTTCACATTTTTAATGTTATATTGCTGGACGATGATCGTCTTTAAGAACTGACATTCTCTTGTTTTTATATTTTTTTATGCTTTGGAGCATACTCGTCTCACATATCTCGTTATCTGGATGATTGTATGAGTCTTTCGATAGGTCAAAGATGAGGCATGGTGGCTAGTTCTTGGAAATGTAAGAACATCGGAGCTTTTCGCTCTGAAAAGAGTGAGTTTCACTGATCGTCTGGTCACCAAAATGGATTTGTCAGCGGCACTAGCTAATTTGAAGGTGAGAACGAGTGCTACCTTTAAGCATTTCTTTTTTCAAACTGTTTTTCTTTAGACAACTACAGATTCATAATAGCTTTCACAATAAGATTGAAATAGTTATTTTCAGCATTCACATGAGGTAATGTCCAAATTCAATATCGAGGCCTATCTTCCAAGTTAAACTTTTTGATAAAGAATTTGTCAAGATTCAGTAGTAGTCACACATCAGAAAACTATGAGTCATTTCTAAGAATAAGAACTTACTCGCTCAATGCCAATTGGTTTTGAGGTGCAAGCTTGATCTTTAATAATTCATATGGTGTCATCATAACCAAGATACCAAAAGCCAACTTAATACCTTCATCCATGTCAAGATACCTTCATCCATGCCAACTTAATGGTCACATGTGGAAGTATTGAGAATTGTCTCATTCAGCGAAAGTGACTTTTTCTACCATATAAAGACTCGGAGTTGTCCAGTGAACACCAATTGCCTTTGATATGCAAGTCAAGATTTTTAAAAATGTGGTTTTTATTTCAAAATTTGGATTACCTTTGAAAATGATTATGGGCTAACTTGTGGTCGAATACTCCGTTCGGGTATCTACAAATTTAGACAGTGTTCTGTTGGCTGTGTTACCTCTTGCTACCAATTCCAACATTACAAATTGCATCCGAGATAGAGAAAATTGCAAGATAGGGGGAGGACATGCTAGAAAATCACACCCTTGCAATGCTATTTTTCCCCTCAACAGTCTTCCTGGAGGCATTTTAAATGTAAAGCAACCTATTGGGCCGTCCAACCACATCACTTGTGAATTTAAGATTGGTAGCAGCATATGATTTGCAAAGCATTTTGTTGATGAATTGGAATTTAATAGTTCTAATCTCATTTCTTTGCTCTGCTCCCTTTCTAAATGCATCTTTTGCTGGTGTTGTATTTCAGGAGTTGAAGCTAATTTTAGTATCAGATTGTTACCTCGGACTTGAACAACAACACTCTCTTGAGGAATTAATGTAGTTGTTCCTTCTTTCACTTTTGCGCCTTGTATATTTTTATATACAATGATAAAAGTGCAGATGTGAATAGCTCAACCTTACTTTAGTATCCTCTCACCAAAAATGTGATCATGTAAATTAGGGTTAGCTGTTATTATCATCGCAAAAAATTGTGAATCTCTTTTGTTTTTGTGTTTATAGGTAAGATCTAAGAAGTTATAAGAAAAATATAGATGGGATGTATTTATTTTTTCTGCGACGAACATGTATTTTGCAGCTTTGTTTGGAAGTTGATCTGCTTTTGTTTCTTTTCTTTCCAAGGGCGATACTTTCCTTTGTTATATGTGTATCTTCATGGTTAATTTTGTCATTTTCATTATGCATTTTTAATATCATGTATTACAATTAGGGGTGTAATTGATCACCATGCCAACAACTTCTATTGCTCATTGTTTATAGCTTAGATATATATGATACAGATTAATAGTGATTACTAAACTTGGTTACTACCATTTTTGAGTGGGTAAACATAGCTATGATAAATTAGATAGTTAAATCTTCACATAAATATACCATACATGTATGATAACATGATGATCACATATACACAAAATTTATAATCTTATTTAGCTAGTAATTAATACATATCATTACCTATAAATTAATAGAAGTGAAATGTAATATATATGTATAGCATATATAAAATAAATGTGTACATATATAAGTAATTGAGCAAGCTACCGAGCGAGTATCAAGTGAGCAGGTCTTGCTCATGCTCAACTCGTTTAACTAACTGAGCATTATTTTGTGCTCGTGCTCAACTTGTTAGGAATTGAGTCAAGCCATTTGTCGAGCGTGCTGTGGAACACAAATTGATAGTCCAAATTCCAATGGTGTAGGACTTCTGTGTTGTGGGCTTTCTTTCTACTTTAAAAGGAAGTGGAGAACAAAGTTGATGGGTGAAAAGAAAACTGATGTTACGTAAGGAATCCAAAATTTACGAAGAGAGCAAATAAAATTTGGAAGTCAAGGAATTACTCTTTTGGTTTCGGCTATGTACTCTTTTGTTCAGAACATTATGATCGAGAGCCAACTAGCTACAAATTATTGCGAAACTGAAGAAAAAACGTTGCACTTGTAAAACACACCTCTTAAATCTTAATCACAAAATCTACAGATGTATAATATCTCATAGACATAAGTGGTATCAGGATTTCAAACCAGAGAGACAACAACAACCACAGCCTTTTATCCCAAACTAGTTGGGGTTGACTAGAAATGAAACTCTAACGAGTCATGGTTCAGGCACGTGAATCGTCTTCTTCCATGCGTTTCTATCAAATGTAAATTCTTGAGGAACATTCCAATCTTTTAAATCTCTTTTGACCGCTTCCTCCCAAGTCAATCGTGGTCTGCATTTTTCTCTTTTTATGTCTTCGATCCAATTCAATACCCCTCTTCTTATAGGTGCCTCCATAGGTCTTCTTTGTACATGTCTATACCATCTCAGTCTGTATTGGATAATTTTCTCTTCCATTGGAGCAACTCCAACTCTCCCACGGATGTCTTCATTTCTAATCCGATCCATTCGCGTATGGTCACACATCCACCTCAACATCCTCATTTCATATATACATCTTTTGTATATGCTGTCTTTTAGTGGCCCAACATTCCGCAACATTCCGCCCAACAAACCAGAGAGACAATTTGTATGAAATCGAAAAACATTTGAGAGGTTCAAATATTGAGTATAAGTCTACTTAGCTAGCTAAACTTTAAACTCGAATAAAGTTAGAGAGTACTTGCCCCTCTGCACGTCTTTCTAGTTTCCTTTTTTTGTCTTCTCCATGAAGCATAAAGCACGTCCCCTCTTCCCGAGAAAAAACCCCAATTTATTTGTTTATTTTAGAGAAATGTTTCAAAATAGATTTTTTTTAATTTTTTTTGGCCAAAATAGACCTCTATTAAAAGTATTTGTCAAACTAGACCCGCTGTCACCACGTGGTGACACGTGGAGGCGACATGTTTTTTTGTGTGCATAGAGAACTCGACATCACCACTGTCGAGTTCTCTTTGGGAAACTCGACACTGGTGATGCCGAGTTCTACCAAGGAAAACTCGGCATCACCAGTGCCGAGTTCTCTTTGGGAGAATGTTGCCCGACACTTCATATTCCACTCGACGTGAGTTGTCAGGAGAATAATGATTCAAACAGAACTCGACATCCCCAATACCGAGTTCTATTTGGACATGTTCTCCTGACACTCAGATCATGTATGAAATGGTTGGACGGTCAGGTCTACAATAGAACTCGACATCTATAATGCCGAGTTTAATAGGCATAAGTCGGAGTTTAATAGGCTGAAGTAGGCAAATTTACGGTCCTAAAAAATACATTACATTAATTCAAGTCTTACAATTAATCAACTCTTAAAAAGGATTTAAGTCGTACATTCATTCAAGTCATAACAAAATACATTACATTGAGGAAAAGTCTTACAATTAATCAACTCTTATATTCATTCGTCTCACTAAATAGTTACATACAAAATATTCAAACTATTTTGCTATATAGGTTCCTTGCATCGTTTTCGGTTATGCCTTATACCGCCGCATCTCCCACACCTTACCCTTCTTCCAGAGTGTTCGTCCATCTAGTTTCGGATTCGCGTTGATTTAGGCCGACCGGGAGGTCTTTTGGTTTGGGGAGGCTTCATTGTGATGTTGCCTCAATCTGGCCAATACCTCACATCAGGAATTAGGATAAATATCGGTTTGTACGCTTCCCTGTACATTTGAACCTCATAATACGGGGACACCAAATGTGAAGTGTTGACATTTGCATGTCTGCCACTGCAAACTGCTAGTACATGTAAACATGAGACGTGCATTGCAATTATGTATCCACAAGTGCAAGTAATAACTCCTTCAAATTTCACGAGGTATTTTTTATGGTCATTGGCTTCAACCTGATACATCAGCTGGTGGTACCGAGTTACTGTATGTGTTCTGGCCAGATTGTTGTTTGCCGTCACCACGGTGTGGACTGTCGGTACATATGTTTCATTCCACGACTCGGCGACGTCCCTTCTTTTAACAAAGAATTTGTTCAAGCGGAGAAATGTCATCAAAATCATGGTTGTAATTGACATACCGTGTGCCCCTCGTAAGACATTGTTGAAGCTTTCTGACATGTTTGTTGTCATACACCCGAAACGTCGACCCCCGTCGTGACAACAAGCCCATCTTTCCAAAGGACCTTGATGCTGAATCCACTCGTATACTGGTTTATGTTCCTCTGCAATAGCCTTCATTAACTCTTCAAATTTCATAAATGAATGAGTTTTACCCGCTTCGTAAAACTTGATTTGTCCCAATCTTTCCTTGCAATTTCGATGTTTAACAAGATTTGCTTTCATGTGTCGAAGACAGAATCGATGTACATGACCCTCCGAAGGTGGAAATGCGGCTCGCACACAAGCATTTATTCTCGAAAATCTGTCGGTGATAATACACAAATCGGGTCGCCTTGTAACTCTACCTGCCAGTAAATGAAGAAACCACGTCCACGATTCTGTATTCTCGCTCTCTACAACAGCAAATGCGAAAGGAAAAATTCCGTTGTTTGCATCCGTGTCCACAACAATTAGCAATAGACCTCTATATTTGCTATAGAGGTGCGTTCCATCCATACTGACAGCGGGTCTACAATAATGAAACCCACTAATTGAAGACCCGAACGCCCAAAACACACGCTTAAACATCTCCTCGTCTGAATTTACATGGACAAACTCTATTTCGACAACAGATCCTTCATTGTTCTGACAGAGAACTGTGACGAACATTCGCAAATCTTTAAAACTGTCTTCTTCGGCACCATATATTCGGTTCAACGCTTTTTGCCTAGCATGTCATGCTTTAGCGTAACCGATTTCAAGTGAGTATTTGGTCTTCACCATTTCCATTATTTCAGCAGGAGTAATTGTGAACTTAGTTCTAACAGATGACATTATCAAGTCGCATACAAAATTAGCACTGCATTGTTTGTTGTCGTTTAGCAATATAGGATTGGAACAAGTGTGCTCGGCGTCGTATATTTTAACTTGAAAATATCTTCAGCCTTTTGGAACAGACGCATGCAGACGTTATTTGCAGTTATCTTCATCACGACGAATACAATGAACAGTATACCGTTTCGTTGAAGAAACCACAACTGAATACTGAACAAACTTTTTAATGTGTCACGATTGCAGAGCATGAACCAAATCATCTTTCGTTGGGAAAATTCGTTTATCCCAGAAAGAACGACCATCTTCCGTACGCCAATCACTCCGTTCCAAATTGTTCACAACATCGAAGAATGAGTGTTCAATTACCGAATTCTCTATCCAGTTGTCGTCCTCGAAGATATCAGGAAGTTCATTAAGAGTTAGGAACCATGTCGTTGTTAGCAACTGCATCATCAACAACGTCGTCGTCTTCACAGTTTATGGATTGACTCATCGCATATATGACATCCTGCGTCTCCAGAACGACTTCATTAGCAGAAACACCTTCAGGTTCATCTTTTACAATGAAGAGTGTGTTGTAATCCCCTAATTCCTCAGTGTCATCATCTTGAACGCTATGCATCTCTTTCAGGCCTTCTGGTCGACTAAAATGAATTGGGTCAACAGCTGACAAACCAAGCCCAAGGTAGGGATATGAGGTAGATGGTCTAACCCTTCCAGCAAACTCATCATGACTGTAATGCATGGGTTCAAATTGCGACAGACCAGGATAAGGATTTGCACTGCTGGAAGGAATGTCACACGCATTTTCTGGCCATTCGTTGCCTGTTTGGAAGTTATACGATTGGAAAAATGGAATTTGCTGGTATGCTGGAATTTCGGTTGTAGGATTTAGACTTATATTCAAATCTATTCCACAGTCCCAACCGGTCGACGTTACTGTACCATACTCCGGCGAATGAGTGTTCATTGTCAGCGTAGGGTCGGGTACTTTAGGTTCAGCTTCCACATACACTCCAACCACAGACATCCGTTTAAACAAACGCATCAATCCATAAACCGATCTATCATTGGTTAATGGAACGTATGTCCAATCATTGTTTAATGACAATTTCGCCGTCAACTTGACATCAAACATACTGTGTGGATAACAACATTCAGATCTTATAACATCCATTAAATCCTCATATTTGATGTTCAACGGAACAACTACCAATTTGCGGTCAGATCCTGTGTATTCTGTCACATCTCCGTTACATTCTAATTTCCTGTTATACATGACCAACAAAGATCCTTCATCATCTTTGTCCATACCTAACATATATTAATTAAATTTGAAAATGTGTTCAAGTGAGATGATTGTTCTTCATTACTAAATACTTAAAAAGTTGAAATTACTCAAATGTTTTAGAAATTACCTCAATCGAGTGTAGTAGCAAACGACCGTAAACGTCGAGCAATCTCTCCAATAAAATCAACTACAATAAACAACGTTACGAATAATGTCAGAATTTTTAAGATTACTACCGTAGACCTATAATCAACAAAACTAAAATCAATAATCAACTAACAAACAAAAAATAAAACGTTTTGCCTAAAAACCCAAAATCGAAATCGAGTTTGCACCAAAACGGGTTCCTAAACCAACAAAAACACTACAATCATACTTAAAACAACAATGTATATCATCCTAATACATAAAAAGGCAAGAAAACGGTGGAAAATGGGAAAAAATCGAAACCCTAACCTTAAAATCGCGAGAACCCGGCTTGAGGGAGGGGGGCGTCGAGCTGCTTTTATAGACCTCCAGAACTCGACGTTGGTAACGCCGAGTTCTCTTTTTTTAAGTGAACTCGGCGTTACGAACTCCGAGTTCTTTCTTTAGAAATCGGCATCCTAGATGCTGAGTTCTATTGAAGACACTGTTCTCCTGCCTGTCCAACCGTCTCATGCACGATCTGAGCGTCAGGAGAACAGTTCAAATAGAACTCGGCACTTAGACTGTCGAGTTCTATTGGAATCACTATTCTCCTGACAATTCAAGTCGAGTGGAATATCAAGTGGGGCAATAAAAAACCCAAACGAACTTGGCATCTTCAGTGCCGAGTTCACATAGTGTGAACTCGGCACTGGTGATGTCGTGTTCACAACAAGTGAACTCGACATCCTCAGTGCCGAATTCTCTTGTAGAGTTCATTGATTTAAGAACTCGACAATTTTTTCCATGTTTGGCAACAAAGACAATTTCATTTCCTGTTTCACAACAAAGACAATCATTCTGATATAACGAAAACACAATTGAACCACGAAACACAAACAACTACGATAAAACACAATTCAACCACGAGTGGAATATGAAGTATAACATTTTAACATAAAACCAAAAGTACAATATAAAAACAACCAAATCAGTTTAACACAACTAAATATCTATCCTAAGTGACCTCTCAATCTCTTCTTCCTTTTAGGACGTGCTTGAGCACGTCCTCTCCCCCTGCCACATCCCTCTCCTCGTGCTGCATTCTCAGTATCGTGAGTCAGTCCGCCAGCGTCTTCTTGAGAGTATGGATCTTCTTCTTCAACGACGCGATCCTGACTCAAATGTAATGTGGGTTCTTCAGCACCAAAACACATAAGTCAAGCCTTCATTTTTTCCTTCAATTTTCCAACCATCGAAGAACCTGTCTTGTGATCTTTGATCGCCTCGTGAATTTGACGAAGTTCTTCGTGGAACTCATAAACACCGTGCACCTACAGATAATTAAAAGTTAATCAAACACTAAACACAATTTTAAAACGTGGTAATTGTTTAAATAAATGTTTAAATCTTATCATCTCTCGCTCTCTACCCGCTCGAGGTCTGTATAAGGTATTAGTCGGAGCCAAGCAGAGATGAACTATCCAACATACAGTGATGCTCCAGTACCATTCCATATACAATTGTGTGCTCCCTTCAGGAGTGACACCTAGGAGTGGTCGCTCAAACTGTAGATGATCTCTTCTGTGCGACCAATGCTGAATGAATTGGTAATTTTCCACCAACCAATTAACATTCGACCTCTCCTGAGCCGATTTCACTACATGTCTCTCCATCGGCTCTGGAATGTGCTGCTGTAGATCGAACTGTCTCATCACTCAGTTTGGACAATGCATAACCACCTCACCAAAATTTATAAGCCAAGTACGGCTCGTCCAAATCTCTGAACCTAACGTACATAGTGGTGGTAACTGACTAAGATCCAAATGTGCATAAGGGTCCCAGATGACTTGATCGAATTCCTGCACGTCCAGCTCATTCCGATAAAAATCAAGTGTCGTCGTCTTCGCACTACCCTTGAATGTTCTTGGTCGTCTCCAACGGGCACCTAATGGTGCCCTCTCGTCCTCTAGGTATACTAATGGTCTGCTCTTCAAAGGTCTCCTAATGTGTAGATGTTCCCAACACCACAACTGCAGGAACGTAAGAAAACCACACAGATGTTTCGTCGGAATCAGTGAGGCTTCATCTAACATGTGATATAAGTGGGTCAGAGTCGCACTACCCCAACTGTACTCCGATGCGATGGCCAAATCTCCGAGCAAAGACAAGTACTTCAAGTGAACCATCGTGCCACTCTTATCTGCAAAAATACTGCATCCCAGCTGGAACAGAATGAAGGCTCTGGTGTGTCGTGTAACTGTCTCCTTGTCAGCATCAAAAGACAACTGATGAAACTGAGCTTGCAACCAACCCAGAGTTACGGAACCCTTACGACCCAAGTCATCGGGGACCTGACCCAATAAATCCATGCAGACCTCTGACCAAACGTACTCCTGAGACTCATACACCGGCAAACCATCTACGCGCAAGCCAGTAATGATCGAGATGTCACGCAAGGTGCACGTGATCTCACCATGTCCCAGGTGAAATGAATGAGTCTCCGGTCTCCAACTCTCGACCATCGCCCCCAGCAAGGTATGATCCAACTGAACTCGGCCCAACCGAGTGACTGTGTCAAACCCTGCCATATCTAGCAAAAACAACATCCTCTCACCAGTGATCTGTCATTCGTTGAGCTTCGATCCATGCTCGACGCATTTTACACCATCAACATCTTTCTGCATAAATTTAGAGAAATGTCAGAATATTGAAACTGACGTGCAAATATTTAACTTGAAAACGTAAAATGCTTACAAAATCTTTGAACAAGTCAGACTTGTGGTTGACCTGCAAAACCAACACTGATCTGTCTACCGGACCCTGTGAAGCGTAACTACCTCTAACTGAAGCAGTACTGGAACCACCAAACCCCATCTGTACATAACACGTTAAAAAGTGAGATGATTGTTCTTCATTACTAACTTCTTAAAAAGTTGAGAATAATCTAATGTTTTATAAATTACCTCAATCGAGTGTAGTAGCAAACGACTGTAAACGTCGAACAATCTCTCCAATAAAATCAACTACAATAAACAACGTTACGAATCATGTCAGATTTTTTTTTAAAATTTGACAGAACCTCCCCTATATTTTTAAAATTGGTAAATTTAAACCTGCACAGTAGAACAAATTAACAATACTACAAACTTCAATTCTCACATACATTCAAACTCACATATATTTAAACTCAAATAAATTATTTTTAAGTTTACATTCATTCAAAGTAACATACATTCTAACCAAAATAACAACAAAAAATCTAATTTTAATCACAATAATCAAACTTAAATTCAACTATTTTTAAGATTACTACCGTAGACCTACAATCAACAAAACTAAAATTAATAATCAACTAACAAATAAGAAATAAAATGTTTTGCCTAAAAATCCAAAATTGAATTCGAGTTTGCACCAAAACGGGTTCCTAAACCAACAAAAACACTACAATCATACATAAAACAACAATGTATATCATCCTAATACATAAAAAGGTAAGAAAACAGTGGAAAACGAAAAAAATCGAAACTCTGACCTTAAAAACGCGAGAACTCGGCGGAGGGGTAGAGGGGGCGTCAGACTGCTTTTATAGCCCAACGGAACTCGACGTTGGTAACGTTGAGTTCTCTTTTTTTAAAGTGAACTCGGCGTTACGAACGCCGGGTTCTTCCTTTAGAACACGACATCTAGGATGCTGAGTTCTATTTAAGAAAGGAAATTTTTTCAAAATAATATTTTTTTTAAAAAATTTTGCCAAAATAAACCTCCACTAAAAATAATTATCAAACTAGACCCGCTGCCACCACGTGGTGACACGTGGCGGCGGCGGGTTTTGTTTTTTTGTGCATAAAGAACTCGGCATCACCAGTGCCGAGTTCTTCTTGGAATAACTCGGCACTGGTGATGCCGAGTTCATTCTGGGAATTCCGGGCTAGTTCCCAGATCAAACTCGGCATCACCAGTGCCGAGTTATTACAAGACGAACTCGGCACTGGTGATGCCGAGTTCAACTTGGTTTTTTATTGGCCAACACTTGACAATTTTTACTGATGTGATTCAAATATAACTCGGCACTGAGAGTGCCGAGTTCTATATAAGAAACTGTTCTCCTGGCGCTCAGATCGTGCATGAGACGATTGACGCGCCAGGAGAACAGTTACTTAAATAGAACTCGGCACTGAGAGTGCCGAGTTCTAAAGGCAAAACTCGTCGTTACTAACGCCGAGTTCACTTAAAAAAAAGTGAACTCGGCGTTTCCAACGCCGAGTTCCGTCGGGCTATAAAAGCAGCCCGACGCCCCCAACTCTCCCCTTCCGCCGAGTTCTCGAGTTTTGAGGTTAGGGTTTCGAATTTTTTTCGTTTTTCACCGTTTTCTTGCATTTTTTATGTATTAGGATGATATACATTGTTGTTTTAGGTATGATTGTGGTGTTTTTTGTTGGTTTAGGAACCCGTTTTGGTGCAAAATCGAAATCGAATTTGGGTTTTTAGGCAAAACGTTTTATTTTTTCTTTTTTAGTTGATTATTGAATTTAGTTTTGTTGATCATAGTTCTACGGTAGTCATCTTAAAAAAAGTTCAAATTAAGTATGATTATTGTGATTAAAATTAGATTTTTTGTTGTTATTTATGTTTGAATGTATGTTAAATTGAATGAATGTAAACCTAAAAGTGCTTTATTTGTGTTTAAATGTATGTGACTTTGAATGTATGTGAGTATTGAAGTTTGTAGTCTTGTTAGTTTTCCCAATTTACCAATATGAAAAATATAGGGGATGTTCTGTCAAATTTTTTAAAAATTCTCTGACATGATTCGTAACGTTGTTTATTGTAGTTGATTTTATTGGAGAGATTGTTCGACGTTTACAGTCATTTGCTTCTACACTCGATTGAGGTAATTCTCAACTTTTAAAGTCATTTAAACTCGGCATTCTCAACTTTTTAAGTAGTAAGTAATGAAGAACAACCATCTCATTTTTTAACGTGTTATGTACAGATGGAGGTTGGTGGTTCCAGTACTGGTTCAGTTAGAGGTAGCTACGCTTCACAGGGTCCGGTAGACAGATCAGTGTTGGTTTTGCAGGCCAACCACAAGTCAGACTTGTTCAAAGATTTTGTAAGTATTTTACATTTTCAAATTAAATATTTGCGCGTGAGTTTCAATATTCTGAAAGTTATCTAAATTTATGCAGAAGGATGTTGATGGTGTAAAATGCGTTGAGCATGGATCGAAGCTCAACGCATGGCAGATCACTGATGAGAGGATGTTGTTCCTGCTAGATATGGCAGGGTTTGACACAGTAACTCGGTTGGGCAGAGTTCAGTTGGATCATACGTTGCTGGGGGCGATGGTCGAGCGTTGGAGACCGGAGACTCATTCATTTCACCTGCGACATGGTGAGATGACGTGCACATTGCGTGACATCTCGATGATTACCGGCTTGCGCGTAGATGGATTGCCGGTGTGCGAGTCTCAGGAGTACGATTGGTCAGAGGTTTGCATGGATTTATTGGGTCAGGTCCCCGATGATTTGGGTCGTAAGGGTTAGGGGTGCACATGGGTTGGGTTCAACCCGAAACCCAACCTGAACCCGACTGGTCGGGTCGGGTTGGGTCGGGTTGAGGAGGGGTTCGGGTCGGGTCGGGTTGGGAAAATCAAAAACCCGAATTTTCGGGTCGGGTTCGGGTTGAGGGGGTCGGGTTGACCCAACCCAACCCGAACCCGATTTTTATTTTTTTATTTTTTTTTTTTATTTTTTTTATTATTTTTTTAATTTTTTCCCAAATAAACCCGATCCAACCCGACCCAACCCGACCCAACCCGAAAATAAACCCGACCCAACCCGAAAATAACCCCGATTCAACCCAACCCAACCCAAAAATTTCCAAATTCGGGTTCAACCCGACCCAACCCGACCCAACCCGAAAATTTCGGGTCGGATTGGGTTGAACCCGAACCGGTTCGGGTTCGGGTTCGGGTTGGATTTTTTCCCAACCCGAAAATTTCGGGTTGGGTCGGGTTGAGGCCCAAACCCGACCCAACCCGACCCATGTGCACCCCTAGTAAGGGTTCCGTAACTTTGGGTTGGTTGCAAGCTCAGTTTCAGCACTTGCCTTTTGATGCTGACGAGGAGACAGTTACACGACACACCAGAGCCTTCATTTTGTTCCAGCTGGGATGCAGTATATTGGCAGATAAGAGTGGCACGATGGTTCACTTGAAGTACCTATCCTTGCTTGGAGATTTGGCAGTCGCATCGGAGTACAGTTGGGGTAGTGCGGCTCTGGCCCACTTATATCACATGTTAGACGAAGCCTCACTGATTCCGACGAAACATTTGTGTGGTTTTCTTACGTTCCTGCAGTTGTGGTGTTGGGAACATCTACACATTGGCAGACCTTTGAAGAGGAGACCTTTAGCATACCCGGAGGACGACAGGGCACCATTAGGTGCCCGTTGGAGACGACCAAGAACATTCAAGGGTAGTGCGAAGACGACCACACTTGATTTTTATCGTAATGAGCTGGACGTGCAGGAATTCGATCAAGTGATCTGGGACCCTTATGCAAATTTGCTACTTAATCAGTTACCACCATTATGTACGGAAGGTTCAGAGATCTGGACGAGTCGCACTTGGCTTATAAATTTTGGTGAGGTGGTTATGCATTGTCCAGACCGAGTGATGAGACAGTTCGGTCTACAGCAGCACATTCCAGAGCCAATGGAGAGACATGTAGTGAAATCGGCTCAGGGGAGGTCGGATGTTAATTGGTTGGTGGAAAATCACCAATTCATTCAGCATTGGTCGCACCGAAGAGATCATCTACAGTTTGAGCGACCACTCCTAGGTGCCAATCCTGAAGAGAGCACACGACTGTATATGGAATGGTACTGGAGCATCACCGTCCGTTGGATAGTTCAGCACGTCTTGGCTCCAAATAATACATTATATAGACCTCGAGCGGGTAGAGAGCGAGAGATGGTAAGATTTAAACATTTATTTTAATAATGACCATGTATTGAAATTGTGTTTTACTGTTTCATAAACTTTTAATGAACTGTAGGTGCATGGGGTTTATGAGTTTCACGAAGAACTCCATCAAATTCACCAGGTGATCAAAGATCACAAGACAGGCTCTTCGATGGTTGGAAAATTAAAGGAAAAAATGAAGGCTTGGCTTATGTGTTTTGGTGCTGAAGAACCCACATTACATTTGAGTCAAGATCGCGTGGTTGAAGAAGAAGATTCACAGTCTCAAGAAGACGCTGGCGGTCTGACTCAGGATACTGAGAATGCAGCACGAGGAGGGGGACGCGGCAGGGGGAGAGGACGTGCTCAAGCACGTCCTAAAAGGAAGAAGAGATTGAGAGGTCACTTAGGATAGATATGTAGTTGTGAATTTATTTGATTGTTTGTATGGTACTTTTGGATGTATGTTAAAATGTTGAACTTCATATTCCACTCGTAGTTGTATTGTATTTTATCGTACTTGTTTGTGTGTCGTGTTCGAATTGTGTTTTCGTTGAGACGATTGACACGCCAGGAGAACAGTTGCTTAAATAGAACTCGGCGTCCTAGATACCGAGTTCTAAAGTAATAGTTCGGCGTTGGTAACGACGAGTTCACTTAAATGTTGATCAATTGTAAGACGATAATTGTAAGACGAATGAATGTAATGTATTTTTTAGGACCGCAAATTTGCCTACTTAAGCCTATTGAATTGGACTTCTGCCTATGAAACTCGGCATCTAGAATGCCGAGTTCTATTGTAGACATGGGCCACCTGGCCGTCACCCATTTTCACACAAGATTTGAGTGCCAGGAGAACAGAACCAAATAGAACTCGGCATCCCCAATGTCGAGTTCTATCTGAATCACTGTTCTCCTGGCAACTCAATTCGACTGGAATGTCAAGTGTTGGGCGATAAAAAATCAAATCGAACTCGGTATCACCAGTGCCGAGTTCTTCCAAAGAGAACTCGGTATCACCCGTGCCGAGTTCTATCTGGGAGAACTCGGCATCACCAGTGCCGAGTTCTATTTGAATCACCTCAGAAAACGTCAAGTGTTGGGCAATAAAAAATCAAGTAGAACTCGGCATCACCAGTGCCGAGTTCGTCCAAAGAAAACTCGGCATCACCAGTGACGAGTTCTCTGGGAGAACTCGGCATCACCAGTGCCGAGTTCTCTCTGGGAGAACTCGGCACTGGTGATGCCGAGTTCTCTATGCACAAAAAAACAAAACCCGCCGCCGCCACGTGTCACCACGTGGTGGCAGCGGGTCTAGTTTGAGAAATACTTTTGTTTGAGGTTTATTTTGAGAATTTTTTTTAAAAAAAATATTATTTTGAAAAAATTTCCTTTAAGAAACTGTTCTCCTAGCGCGTCAACTGTCTCATGCACGATCTGAGTGCCAGGAGAACAATTTCTTAAATAGAACTCGACACTCCCAGTGCCGAGTTCTATTTGAATCACTTCTCCGGAGTGGAAAATTTCAAGTGTTGACCAATAAAAAACCAAAGTAGAACTCACATCACCAGTGTCGAGTTCTCCCAAGAAGAACTCGGCACTGGTGATGCCGAGTTCTCTATGCACAAAAAAAATAAAACCCGCCGCCTCCACGTGTCACCACGTGGTGGCAGCGGGTCTAGTTTGACAAATACTTTTAACAGATGTCTATTTTGGTAAAGTTTTAAAAAAAATCTATTTTGAAAAAAATTCCTTTATTTTATATTCTAGAAAAACAAAAAAGTTGCCATTATATCTCTCAAGTCTCATCTCTCGCTCCCTCCTCCCGAATCCAATCCCAAATTCCAAATTCCAACCCCAAATTCTAAATTCCAACCCCATCCCGATCCAATCCGGTCATGGATCCACGGCGCCGCCACCACCACCGCGCTGCCCCACCACCTTTACCTCCCTCACGCCGCTTCCACCCCGATGACGCCTTCCTGGACGCGACCCACCAGCCCGACCCCCACCTCCAGATTCACCACGCCCGCTTCCTCTTCGAGGCCGCCGAGCGCCGCCACCGCCTCCAGTCCCTCGTCGCCGACGCTCGCGTCGCCTCCCCCTTCCCCGACCCCGCCGTCCGCGTCCGCCTCGTCGACGTTGACCTCCACCGCCAGCGAGGCTTCGTCGAGGAGGAGCTCGCCCGCCGGAACCGATCTACCGGGAGGGCTCAGGAGTTCGAGATCATCGACACGACTCGCTTCCGGTTTCCTCCCAGAGACGACGTTCCCAGAGTTCTCCTCCCGCCGCCTCCACTTCGTGTCGCTCCGGTGGAAGCGAGTTGGAGGGGCGGTGGGGGTTATAGCTCGGAGAAGTGGGTGGAGAGGAAGGGGAAGAGGGCTGTGGTCGGAGGGGAGAGCGCGAGGGATGGTGGTGTGTCAGGTAAGGCTAAGCCTAGTGTTCATAGTAGGATTCAGTTCAACGAGCCGGTTTGGAATAGACTCGAGGAAAGGTTGCCGGAGAAGCGTGTTGAAAATGATGTTGGTCTGAAGTCGAACAGTTTGGTTGGTAAGGAGGTTTTGGCTTCGCCTGCTGGAGTTGGGCAGGATAGGACTCCCAAGAAGTGTGCTGTTACTCCCTTGCCAGATGGTAACCGTACTCTTGATGGGAAGAGTGCTAATAAGTTGGATGTGAACCGTAATCTTGATGGGAAGGGTGCTAATAAGTTGGACGTGAACCGTAATCTTGATGGAAAGAGTGCTAATAAGTTGGATGGGAACTGTAATCTTGATGGGAAGAGTGCTAATAAGACGGCTGGTTTGAATAATTGTGGTCCTAATAAGACTCCCAATAAATCTTCTACTAAGGTTGTTCTTGTTAGGAAAAGGAAGAAAGTGGTGGGAGTTGGGAGCCCTGGTGTGACCAAGAAAAAGATTTCTATGGGGATGCCCAAGAAGAGTAAATTGGAAGGTGGAACAAGTGGCAACGATTTGAGTAGGGTTGACACCTCGGTACCACGTCCAACGATAAAATCTGTTGCTGTTGTGAAGGACAACGAGAAAATGTCGAAGGCCAAAGAGAGTTCAGCTTCTCCGAGAAAAGATGTCTCAAAATCCAACAAGAAAGTTATATCTTCGCCAACTCCTCAATTAGAACTCGGTAGTGCTTCAAGTGGTCTTGATTTAGCTAGGGAAGTCGCTTCAAATCCCGGTGAGAAGGTTATATCTTTTCCCAACCCTGAATTAGAAGTTAGTACAATTAGTTCCTATTCTCCTACGCAAGTCATATCAACACTACCTGCGTCAACACCTAAAATAGAAGTTATTAGTCATCCGGATGATCTGTACTCTTCTTTGATTACACCTGAAGGGAGTGATAAGGAAAATACTGCAGTACAAAATTGTAACAGTGCAATAAAGGCAGAGAGAAATGTTAGTCTTTTAGAGCCCTTTGTGCAGGGACTGCTCGAGAAGACCGTCATGGATTCTGTCATGAGGAAGTTGAACAATACTAATGCTCTGGTTGGTGGTGACAATGAAAACGTAACCACAAAAACATTGGTTACCCCTGGTATTTCTAATTCAGATTTGAAAACCACTAACTTAGGGACACCATCTGAAGAAGTATCAAAGGTTAACATTTATTCTGAAAGAAAGGTCCATCCAGTGGAAATTCCTCTGGAAAAGATGGTTAAGAAAGACTTGGTTAGTTCCGAAAGTCATTTGGAAAGACCTAATAGAAAATTTGCTACAGTGGCTCCGAGTTGCTCTAATTTAGATTTAGAAACCACTAAACTAGGAACTCCATCTGGGGAAGTATCAAAGGTTAACATTGGTTCTGAAAGAAAGGTCGATCAAATGGAAATTCCTCTTGACGAGATGGATAAGAAAGACTTGATTTCTGAAACTCATTTGGAAATGTCCAATAGAAAGTTTGCTAGTGTTGCTCCCGCTAGTTCTAATTTGCATTTGAAAACCATTAAAGTAGGGACTCCATCTGAGGAAGTATCAAATGTTAACATTGATTCTGGAAGAAAGGTCAATCAAGTGGAAATTCCTCTGATAAAGATGGATAAGAAAGTTTTGACTAGTTGCAAAAGATATCTGGACACATCTAATAGAAAGTTTGCTCGAACAGAAACAGAATCAATGGAACCATCCTCTGAAATTTTTGCTATTCCAGGTGCAATCACTGAAATACAAAGTTTACCAGTACTAAATTACACGCAAACATCTACAAAAACGAACTTTAGTTGCCAAGAGAAAAACGTTCTCCAGCCACTGTTAAAGTACCCTCAAGCTGTATCAGATGGCCAGGTTCTTCCATCTGAATGCAGGAAATCTGATGTTGGCTTACCACAGGTTTTGAGCATTTCGAACTGTGAGAAACCGAAAGCAGATAATCCAAAGTCACTGGTATCTTTTGAGAAAAAATCTGGTCAGGAAGTTGCTTCTGATGGCCTTGGTATTGGCAATTTATGTTCTCGTTTTATGCAGAGCACACTTTTGGCACCCTCTTCTACATCTACTGGATACTTCATGACAAAGAAAAACCAGCTGATTCGTAATCCATCTTTGTCCAATAACCATCCCAAGAAAGTTGTTTTTAATGATAACAGACATAACCAACGAGCTCCTGTTACTTCCTTGGGGCTTAAGACTGGGACGCCATGCAAACAAAAGACCCATAAAGGTTTGCATTTTTTTCGTAATCTTCTTTTTTGGATTTCTTTTTTGTAGACAGAAAGGGGCCCCATTGCATTTTAAATAGCTATCACAAATCATGAAAGGTAATATTTCCTCTGAATAACATAAAAGGAGATGTAGTGTTGGGCAAGATGAGAATACATGAATTCAAAGAGATGATGTGATTATTCTATCACTCCTGTATAATTTTCAACTAGATCAGGTTTTTCTAAGTTCACAAATTGCATAATCAAATTCTATTTACTTTACGGCCTTACCTTATCAACATGTCCCGGAATATTGTGAAACATACTTCAATTTACAGTAGAGGTACATATATGTGATATCGTTTGTTAGCATTATCTTATTATATGGTAGATTGTGTGATACATAAATCCCGGTACCCTAACTGTCTATTTGTATTTTCTTAAGTCTGCTTTGTATTTTACTTGTTATAAATTGTACTGCCAAATTATATAAGTTCTGCCAATAAAATATGCTAAACAAAGTTCACTTGACTTACCTAGTTAAGAGGTACCTAAGAGAATTCTGTCAAATCTGCCAAGAAATATGCTAAACAAAGTTAACTTGATTTGTCCGGCTAAAAGATTAACATGAAACATTAGCGCTAGAAATAGTGTAGCGGTGACAATACAAATTATTGTAAGGCTTGTTTTCGGCTTATCATTGACATCAAAGAAAATACAACGAATTTTTTTTTTGATTTTTAATCCGACACCAGAAGTTTGCACAAAACACCTTAGTGTCTTTGGGGGTTTAAGATGCTTACAAGTGATCTTAGAAAGATGATTTAAATGACAGAAAGCACCTCAATGCAGAAGTATCGATTTTAAAGAAGAATGATAACAGAAGTTACAATCTAAGAAGGGTCCATGCAGATTCTGGAGATAAATTTGCACATTGAAGTGGTCCGTGCAGATTCTGGAGATAAGTTTGCACATTGAAGAGGCACTCGATTTTTAATAACCTTTTTTGCCTCTATCCTGATAAAACCCAGTAAGAAACATCATAGGTCATCTTACTGATAAAATAATAATCAAAGGTCATACCTTGATCGATTTCTGAAATTGCTTTTGTTCATTGATAAAAATATTCCAGTTGTTTATGGCTTTATGAGATATTGAGATTTGAAGAGTTAGTTATCCTTAGATAGCTTTCTTGGGGGGAAAATCGAGAATGAGTGTACCCTTTTATTGTAGTCTTTAAGTCTCTTCATAAATATCTTGCATGTTTTTTGCTAGACTACTTTTAGATATGAATGGAAGGAAATTTGATGACAAGCGAGCTATGCTATGTATCAGCAAAAGTGTGTATAAATATCCTTTATTGAGTTATTCTTTGATCGGTAAGAAGAAGACCCACTTAAGTTAAATAAAAAACATCAAGCAAAGGATGAAGGTGATGCCGACCAGCAGTAAAGTGAGAGTATTTGTGTTGGAGGAAAAAATCATTGATGAAGTAAATACTGCAACAAAGTCGAGTGAAATGAAGACCAACCGAGACCTGTTCATTCGCAATACACTTTTTACGTCAAATACTTAGGCACTCTTAGTATCTTTGCCCAAGTTTGCACTACCGAGATCGTAAAATTTTAGCATGTTACGGGACTTAATGTAAAGCAACAATTTGTAATGTATAACTACATCCTATTTAAGATAATTGCTGCCCAATATAACACACTCAATCGAATGCCATCAATCCTTTTGTTTGATGTATACTGAAGTAAAATGTTTTCTGAGGAATGGACATTTGAAAATCTAACTATTCTGTTCTTTGTTTGTTGTGAGTGAGGCTAAGCAAGAAGTGAGCCACATGTTTCATCCATCCTGATTAAAGCTTACCTTTTCACTGTCACATAGCTACTGGGTTGAAGTCAAACAAGCATCCTTTCTCAATGGTTTGGAGGCTTAATGGTGTGAAGCCTCGTGAAGAAGTTTCTTCTACGAGTAGTATTTTGCCACACATTTCCCCATGGAAAAGAGCAACATATTGGCAGAAGTCTTTGAGTGGTACCTTGAGAAAAGAATCTGTCACTCCAATCAGGTCCAATACACACATGAATAGCAGTTTCCTTGTCATCTTTATGTTATATTTCTGCTTATCATTTTCAATTGTCTTTTGCACTACTAGTTATGCATCTGTGTTACTTACTGCCTTCAGATTTTGTTTGCTACTTGGTTTTCTTTAGGAAACTGCAGCTCTCTCGAAAAAGGGATACTATCTACACAGTGTCAAGCAATGGATACTCACTAAAAAAATCAGGTGTTGTAAGTATAGGTGGACCTAATTTGAAATGGTCTAAATCAATTGAGAGGCACTCTAAGAAGGCTAATGAGGTTGGTTTTTTAATCTCTGTCACAATATGTTTTATTGTGGCATACTTATATCTGTTATATGGCTTCACGATCCTCCTTGAGATGTTTTAAACTTAGGCATGACCATGTGGCTAGGGTTGAAATCACATTTAGTAATTTAATTGCTGGTTGTCATAGTAGTTGGGTAGAGCTTCTGAAATTGTAAACAGCACATTCAAAGTTATTGACATTTTGTTATAGAGAGATACAATTAAGGTGACACATGTTGGTTATTAGTAGATTCCAAGCACTACAGCTAATGATGACGAAGCTCTAGAATTTAATACCAACAGGACAGGAGTGTAAGGTGTATAAAATTGGAAATCAAATATGTCATTATGTCCTATTTTGTTTGCTTTATGTAATCAGATATTTTGAAATGGGCTTCCTTTGATTTGCAGGCATAAAATTGACAGTATGGGAAACCATAGGATGATAGGAGAAATATAACCATATCCTTATTGCATATATTTCAAAATCTTAGTAGTAAGTGCATGCATTGTGGAATTAGAAACCATGGGTTGGCTTAGAAGTTAGAATACTTCTTTAGTGTGGATCAATTTTTAACAATGCTTGTTCCAAGTACAAACATGAAATTTAAGGGTGTTTTTTATTTTGTGCTTCTTTTAATCACTTGACTTTTTATTGTTATTATATTATTAGAGTTATGTCAAGTGCCAACTGGATTGCCTTTTGTCAGCAGTGCTTGATACAGAAATAAAAATCTTCGCCACTGTGTGACGATTGTAGGCTGGAGATGTATAGAGGACCAAACACCTGCTAATGTTTGGTGGACCTTATCACTCTATGTGTTGTCCTACTCTCTTCACAATTGCTACATATTTTGCTTGCAATTTAGACATACTTCGTGTTGGAGAGCCCATTTTAGTTTGCCATATCTTTAATTTGAGTTCACTTTAGCCAGACAATGACTTGGATTAATTTATCTGGAGGAGAACAGAGACATGAGTGGAATGCACCTGTGGACCATACAATGCCTAATTGTTTGCATGGTTTTTCTGCTCGGCTCTGGCAGAGGGTTATCTTAGAATTCAGGACTGGTTTCTAACTCTTTTTGTTCCTTGTGTTGCAGGAAGCTACTCTAGCTCTCGCGGAGTCCCAAAAGAGAAAAAGAGAGCAAAAAAGTTCGGGCACTTTTAGTACCAAAAGAAATATTGGCAGTCATCTTCCCAGTAAGTTTTGAGTTTGTTACATGAAATGTCCACGCCTTCATGTCCTTTTTAACATTTGCTGGAATTTAGTGTACCTCTCCTTTTATGATTAAATCCAATGAAACATTTTATCTTGCATACAATGCATTACAGGGAAGCGCATCTTTCGTATTGGTAGTGTTCGTTACAAAATGGATTCATCTAGAAGGACATTAGTAAGGATTCCAGGTATCCTTTCCATTTCTTTGCTTTTTATTATCCATTCAAGTATTATCTGACACCACCTTATGGGGCGCACTGAGACGTAAGTTTGCTACAAAGCACAACTTAAGTAATATACTAATCTCTTATGCTAAGAGTTAATTACTGATATTGACAAGAATGTGGCATTACTATCTCTTATGCTGAAGAGTGTTAATTATGGAATGCAAGATGTTGACATACTAGTACTAACCCTTCGCAGCGGGAAACTAGTATATCCATCTCCTGGGGTTCTGCTGTAAACTTGTAATTGATCTTGTTTCATATTATTCTTTTTAACCCTCATTGGTATCAATTTTTTTCCAAGATTTTTTCCAAGAGCTTTCCTGTAAACGAAACTAAGCATTCAGACTTATACATGCCTTAAAAGGCATATAAATACTGTCTATTGGTGCATCGTATCGTTTTTCAAGAATGTTGATCATTGGGTTCTTTTTGAAGTGTTGAGCCAATGTATCACGTCTTAAACTGTTTTTATTGCATTACCTGATCAGTCAGTCTTCATTTAAAATCACATGTAGCATCTTTTGCTGTTCTTTATTATGCAAAGTGTAAAACTGTTTAGCCTCCGTTGGAGTTTGATGTGGTACTTTTAGAATTTAGTCTTATATCTCCTTCGGAAAAAAAGATGTTATATTATCTTGAATCTAGAAGAATGTTGTCTTGTACTTTAATAGTAATTTAGCAAACATTCTCTTGTAGCTGAAACTAACATGGTATTAAGCTGTAGCCTTTGTGGTGGACCTGGTGCCGCTGTTAGATAAATATGAATTTGGCTGTTTCTTCTGTCACCTTTACTGTTTTTTTGGTTTTCACAGGTGAGGTGTCCCCATCTCCCATTAAACATCAATCTAGCCTGGCAAGTAAAATACCATATATTCCAAAGAGATTGTCGATAGGGCATGATGAGTACGTCTGTGTTCTTCGTGAAAGTTTATCAGTGTTGCATGTTGTCTAACATTACTTACTACATTTGTATGTGTCATTTGGAAACAGATATGTCTGCATTGGAAACGGTAATAAACTTGTCCGGGATCCGAAGAAACATGTTCGTGTTCTGGCTAGTGAAAAGATCCGATGGAGTTTGCACACTGCTAGACTGCGTCTGGCTAAAAAGAAACAATACTGCCTGTTCTATACAAGATTTGGTAAGTGTAATAAGGATAATGGAAAATGTCCATACACGCACGACATTGGTAAAGTAGCAATATGCACAAAGTTCCTGAAAGGTTCATGTTCTAGCACTAAGTGCAAATTAACTCACAAGGTGAACACTCTTTCCTCTTGCAATGTGATCAGCGTGATTTCTTTTTCAGATCAATTATGTTATATTATTCTTTCAGGTTATTCCAGAAAGAATGCCAGATTGTTCGTACTTTTTACAAGGTAACTAAATCCTGCAGCACTTTTTTTACAAGAATTTAGTTAAACAAGATCAATTACAAGTTTACAGCTAATACAAATGAACACCTCCGAAAACATGTAGGGCTCTGCACGAAGACCATCTGTCCTTACAGACATGTAAATGTAAACTCCAATTCTTCTGTTTGTGAAGGGTTTCTTAAAGGTTACTGCCCAGATGGTGATGAGGTATGTTTTCATGTTGAGTCTTTTGTGATAAAAAAGCTTGATGCTTTTATTCTCACGAAGCATATACATATCAGCATTAAACGTGCAGTATCAAATATTTGAGTGTGAATCCGTTCTTTCATTGTAATGTAGTGCCGGAAAAAACATACATATGTCTGTCCTGAATTCGAGGCAACTGGGAAATGCAAGGAAGGTTCTACATGCAAGCTTCATCATCGGAAGCTTCAAAATAAATCAATAAAGAGGAAAAGGAGCAATAATATATTTTGCCGGAAAAACCGTTATTTTGATTTCGGCATCATCGAGGCCCCTAAGGCCAAAAAAGGCCATTCAGGTGTACATATTGAGGAGACAAATGACAAAGATGTATTTTTAAATGAAGGGTGCTTCGCTGATTATATTAGCATTAGGACAAGTGATGCATATGACAACGAAGATGATCCACTTCAAAGTTGTACAACACTGATGGACCTTAATCTTTCCAATACCCTACTTGGCGATATTGAAACTCTCATCAAGCCTGTTGGCATCATGTTTAAGAATCCAATGTAACCGGTACCATTCGTGAGTTTTCCTATAGCTTCTAGTTGAGGTATGTTGTCACTTTGTATGATTCAAATTACATTTTCCATTTGGTTTGTTTTCTCATTGTATGTACGGCTTTGTTGTCCCTCTTTTGTTCTCCGGAAGTCCAAATGTAATCATCTTAGCTATTTGCGCCTTGTATAGATACAAATCTGTTAATGGAAAAGATTCTGAAGAGCTCCATTTACTTGCTTCGTGCCTTTGCTTAACAAACCAAGGAGGTATTGGCTCATAACTTTTGAGACCTTAGGGGAGCATGAAATCATCCAAAAAGATTAAACAAGAGCACGAAAATTCCTCAAATCTTCTGTACATGTTAAACCTATAAATTTGCATGAAAAAACACAAATATCGCAGGGGTGGCATTTTTCTCAAAAATCAACTCAAAAAGAATTTAAAAAGTTGCACATCTCTATAACTAATAAAAGGAAAAGTGTAATTTCACTGGTCATATATGTTTGATATTTGCATGATTATGCTCACTACTAAGGTTAATGTTTTCCAAACAATGATCGTGATGTTTTTCCAGTACCTTTCATACTCTCCGGGAATAAAAATTTCCAGCAGAAGACAACAATATATTTGACCATTTCAGCTTTAATTGGAACTGAATGAAGGTGAGATCAGTAGTAACTCATTTTTGTATTTGAACGACTAACATGGGTGCTTACTAGTTACTACTCATTATGAAAAAGGAATGACGTTACATTTTGAATTTGTCAATGTAATATCTTGTTTCTATCTCCATTCAACAATACAAAAAAGCCATCTCCATATGGGCAAGAAAAAACTATAAACATTAAAGCAAAACCCAGACATTTTTTCTTCAAGAGAAAGCATCCATGATCTCAACATCATCATCATCATCACAGTCCATTTTAATTTCATATTCCATGACTCTCAACAAACAAAATATTTCTCTGGACTTTGGATGAGAAACATCAGCAACTCGGAACTCATGGACAACCCCATTAATCTCAAGCCAACTAGACCCAGGTGTTTTCTTGAGACCTCCACCTCTCAAAAACTTTCTCATCTTGGCCACTCCATCCCACTTCCCAGCAGCAGCATAGATGTTGGAAAGCAGAACAAAATTTCCAGCGTTTTCTGGTTCCATCTCAATCAGCCTCCCTGCTGCAAATTCAGCGAATTCGGTTTCTGAGTGCAGCTTACAGGCACTCAATAGTGGTCCCCACACTTGGGCGTCTGGCGCAACCGGCATTGATTTTATGAGTTCAAATGCATCTGTAAGATGCCCAAATCGCCCGAGAAGATCCACCATGCATGCGTAGTGCTCCTTCCCCAGTTGGTACTTGTAAACCTCTGTCATTTCGCGGAAACAAAGCATGCCCTCCTCTAGTAGGCCTGAACTTACTGAGGCATTTAGTAAGCCTAGGAATGTTAGTTTGTCTGGTTTGAGTTTAGAGGACTTCATTTGGTTATACATTTCATAGCATCGATACCAATTTCCATGTTTGGCATACGCATTGATCATGGAGTTCCAAAGAATTAAGTCCTTCTGATGGTTCTCCAAGTCATCGAACATTTTTTGAGCCATCTCTATGTAACCACATTTTGCATAACTAACGAGAAGAGCCGTTGCAAGGGAGACTAACGAGTTGAAACCCTGTTTAACCACGTATGAATGGATGCTTCGGACTCTTTGTAGAACGGCTAAATTTACGCATGCCGGCAATACATTGATGATGGTTATTGGATCCGGTCTAAGATCATCAATTCTCATCATGTCAAAGAGCAGTAATGCATCAGAACAATGATCATTTTTCTGATACCCTTTGATCATTGAGCTCCAAGAAATGATCGTCTTATTTTCTCTCAAACTGTCAAAGACACTCCGGGCACACCTCAAATCGTTGCACTCAGAGTACATGTCAATGAGAGCATTGTGGACCGAAACTTGGGAGTTGGAACCACTCCTGATCGCATACCCATGAATTTCTTTCCCAGGATTAAGTGATCTAAGACTCGCAACCGAAGAGAGACCAGCAATGACAGTATAAAAGTCAGGTCGAACGCCATCTTTTCCCATCTGGACCAACAAATCAAGCGCTTCCTCAGGAACCCCGTTTCTCGAACAACCAGCAATCATAATATTCCATAAAACACAATCTCTTCTCGAAACACTACTGAAAACCAATCTAGCCTTCTCCAAACAACCCATCTTCAAATACATCGTCAAAAGGGCAGTACCAACCAAATTCTCATCCGCCCAACCACCCACAACAACCAAACCATGCAAAACTTCTCCAACGGAGACATCATTGCACTCCCGAAGCAGGCCGGCGAGAGTCGTGGAATCCACAAACGCTTCTGGAAAACATCCCTTCCGACAATCCAAACCCTTGTCACGCATTCCATCAAACACCTCCAGTGCATCCCCTCCGGAACCCAAACCGACCCGACCGAACTTACCCAAAACCCCAAACTTGACCATATGACAAAGCACCATATCAGCACACCTCAGAGGCATCAAACAACGGCAACGCTCAAGCAACAAACCATAAACCTCTCGAGTCGGGCACACCACCTTATTCTCAGTCTCAGGCCCGAGCAGCAGCATCTCCTTGTAGAAGCGGAGAGCATCGGAGAGGCGGGAGTGGGAGGCCATGGCGGCGACGGCAGCGTTGAAGAGGAGAGGGTGGTGGGGAGTGGAGTGGAGGAGTTGGAGGGAGAGGCGAGGGTGGTTGAGACGGGCGTAGTGGGTTATTAGGTGGGAGGAGAGGGAAGGGTTGTGGTGGAGGCCATGAAGGACTAGTCTTGCGTGGATTTGGTGGAGGATCTTAACTGACTTGCACAGTTCCAGCAGAGACAACAACATAACATGTTCTGTTGGAACTGGATCTTTGGTTCGGTATTTGTACTTTTGGGTTTTTTGCATCTCTGCCTTTGGTTTCATCAGTTGTGTTTGGCAACTTATTGTTTTGATTTTGCTACTCCTAGCCTTGTATACGGTATCATCATTACATTGCTCTCAGATGTCGGAATTTTGGAAAAAATCAGTTTTTTTCAGAAGACCCCAAGTAATTGTAGATAACTTTGACCTACAACTTATTATGAGAATAATTGAGCGAGGGGAACGCAAAATGGATCAGGATTGAAGTTATCGGCCGTGGAGGAGGATCAAATCCACATCTAAGGATAAGCATGAGAAAGCCCTATATAAATAGGAAATGATTGAATTTGTGACATCTGACACATGAGATACTTATCTATCCGATTATATTTGTATATGCTAGTGATAAGCTTTGGTTTCTCTAATTTTCCCCTCCTTTGAAGTTGCTTACTCTGTAACGTTATAAATAACATAAAAGAAAAGATAAGGAAACGATCATTTAAAAGCGTGATGTAGAACCTCATAACCATAAACGAACACAATTACATAAAATTAAATATATTTAATCAAAATAACTAGTTTACGTTACACTGGGGAAGCGGAGAGAAAGAAGTCAGGTTGTGATTGTGTTAGCATTATTCCACAAAAGGGACACAATGGCTTTGGGCATTTCAATACAGAAAGATCAAAACTCCTAAAACTTATGTCCTCCGGTAAGGATTTGGACATGGTAAAGAACATTGCTGGAGCAAACCTCTCAGCTGATCTATGGCAGCACATACAGGACCACAATGGGGATGTAGGATTGCAGTGTCTCATCGAGACCGAACAACGCTGTAGCTTGTGTCTCTGGATACCACTGCAGAAGCCGACTTCTGGTGATCCAAAGGGAACTGACGCTGAACAATAGCTACAGCTCTCCTCCATCACATACTCTCCAGAAGAAAGCCTAAAACACAATAGTGAATTGGAAAAGTTCTATTCAATTCATGGTAATTAAGTCTACTATACAAAAACTTCAAAAGTGACAGAATAATTGGAAATTTTCCTTTTTAATTCATGATTGTTAAGTCTACTATGAAAAAGTGACGGCATGTTAGCAAGGAAATAGAACTAAGAATTAATGTAGGTATAAAAAAAGGAACATATAGTCTTTACAAGATGTCGACAAATAAAAAACTTGTGAAGATAGTTCAAGCTCGTGGTCACTGACACGAGCATGCATAATGCATATGATAAAGGAACACCAGAAATATCATGGTTCAAGAGTACATGAGGAAAAAAATCGTGTTCTCGTCCAGCAAACGGAATATAATTTAACTCTTAACAAATAAGCGTTATTTTTCAAGAAAAGTTGAGCAAAAATTTACCTCGCTCCAAGCCCTCTGTTTTTTGAAACAAGCTCTTTCAGTTGATCTGAAACTTGATTTTTACCAACCCATTGTTCCATCTGTGCAACTCCTGATGGTATCCAGTATGAATCAGAAGGTTGATCTACAGTGAGATGGGAAGAAACATACAGCAGAACTTTGAAACTAAAAGCCACAAGCCTCTCCTGTAATTCTTTTTCGCTTCTGGCTAAAAGTTCATTCCAAAAGGATACATCTGTGGCTAAATGTGCATTGGCACTCTTCGGTTGAAATTGTGATATCTTCCATTCATCAGGAAATGTCTCAGTGAGAACTAATCTCCTGCATATAATATTAAAAAGGTGCAATTTGCGAGTGCTGATATCTGGAAGCAAACTCTGGATGTGAAGTAGGATGCTTTCAGGGGGTGAATCAGAAGGCAAATCCTCAAACCAACTACAGAAGAACCTACAAACTAAATATTCAGCAAACTTTGGTGATAATTGTTTGATAGCTACTAAAGCTGCTAGTATATCCCAAAGATACAACTCTTTGTCCACATCAAGGTATTTATTTATGGAAAATAATATACTTGACTCCCAAAAGATTACTTCAGCTTCGGATAACCCATAGGCACCACAATCAAATTGCTTTCTGGAAGAAACGTCCGACACATGGTCACCAACCCAGAGAAACTCAATTACTGCTTTCTGTATCCTGCAGTTTTGGATGGAGTGAGTACAGAAATAAAATAAAGTTTCATTGTCATATTAAAAAGGATTAAAAAAATAACTAAGAAAGTCTCTCACCTAGCTTGATACATTTGGTTCAATAAACTAGAATCGAGACTATGGACCTGAATAAAGTAGAAATCTTGCTTGTAAATTTCAGCAAATATGTGATACCGGAAAAGTTCTCGTTGTCACTTCATTGAAGAAACATGGAATGGCTCCGGTGATTCAAGTGAATAGAAACATACCAAAGAAAGCACCAAATTGCTTGGAGATAATGCTAAGCCAAAGCAAGGATCTGAGAGTTGAAGAGCCTGCACATGATCACCAAATATAACAATTATTAAGGATCACAAAAAAATAACTTCATTCTTTATATTGTTGCTTAAGTGTCTTTAGATCCTATGATCATGCCACCATACATTTTTTGATTCCTCGAGGAAAGGAGAGTTCAAAGGGAAAGACAACACATGCAATGAAGATCCAGATAACTTCCATCCACACACAGAACCATCCTGTCATTGGCATGTAAAATGTAATTACAATCAAATCTTGAGCAATGATATGGAAAAACGTGTTACAACCAAATCTCAAGCAATGACATGGAAAATGTGACATTTTCAAGGAAAATGTGACATTTTCAAGGAAAATGTGACATTTTCAAGACTATCTCAAACTTAAAAAATATAAAAATAGCAGCAAAGACAACCAACTACATCAGATTGCATTGAACTTCACATAATCTAAAAAAGGTTGGACTCCCGCAGAAATAATTGATGGAATACATGAGTGGTGTCAATAACACACAAAAAATAAACAGAAGGTTTCAACCAAGCAAGACTTATCTACCAGAATATGCCTACAGAATCAATAGAAAAAGGAACAATAGCAGCCAAATGACAGAGAATGAGAGAATCAAGCAGCGTGTGATAGAAATTATTTAAGCAATGGGATTATTGCTAAATTCATTCAGTAGGAAGTACTTGACTGACTAAATAGGTGTAATACACTTAAATACAGTCCATTAACTACACGTGGTTAAATCATTACCTGGCTACAACTAAACAAGCAAACTCCATCATAAGTCCATTCAAGACCAGTAACCTGTGCCATATTATAACGGAAGATAGTCTTAAGTTCACATCAGGTAGCAAAAACAAACCAATGTTTACCGGAGACTTACAGCTTGGCCATGGGCATCATGGACTCCAGCATTTTCAAAATTCCTTGAAGATATGCAACATGTCCATGCTTCCAAGGATCCAGACCCCTTTCCAATAGCTAGGACAAGTTTGGCAGGGACTGATACGGGTATAGCCATAGACATTGATGTAATTGGAATGGAAGTAGCAGGTGTGATCTAGCAAAGAAAAAGATACTAGCGTTACATGATACATGGCACACTAAGCATAAAAAAGTGTGTATATCAGTCTTGCTACCTCCTTCAAGAGCGAGAAGCAAGCACCATTTATCTCTGAAGATCGTGCTAATTCTTCAACATTCACCAACCACATCTTGACGCTGAAAAGGCAAAAACAAAGATTCAGCTGCAACTGACCAGCAAAAAGAATTCAGCACCTCATATTATGGGCAAGATGGAAAGTTGTTTCGACTAATGCAAGTACAGCAAATGGGGTTAAGTATCTAATTAAATATCGGCTTGCACTCTTACGTCCACATTCAAATCTTCTTATCACTGCTGAAATGCTTAAGTGAAAGAAAGAATTCAACATGGTGCAAAGGGCAGTTAAATGCATGAGAATTTGAGTTTCTGTACTATTTTAGAATTATCATCACATCAGGTGATTCAGGTATATGTTCTGTTACTAGATTTCAGACAACTTCAGATGAAAATCAGTACCAATGCAACATAATCAAGTCAACATTTAAGAATTGCACTTGTTACATGAAGTATCATCGTCTGAGCTACATAGTGCACAATTGGGGGAAAACGTTCCAACAACGCAATGTAAACACAATTCACCTTCCATCTGAACTCCCAGTTGCCAAAACTAATTGGGACTCTGAAGAATCTGCGGAGTACATTTTCCAGGTAATTGTGGTTATCCATGAGTTATGGGCCTTCAAATACCCAAAAAGGACCACATTAGCAGAAGATTTAACATGCTTGTTTGTGCAGGAGCCAGATGCGTGAATTTTCCAGAACGATATGTAACCGGACTTCCCTCCAACAGAAAGTACGGCATACTTGCTGTGAAAGCAATTGATAGGATCAGAACTGCCAGAAAAATAATTCAATGCCGGTGACCATGCACAAGTAAGGGATGATAACAATGCACAACGAGAGGCATATTCTCCTGCCGTGATTACAGGAACACCTTCAGTCTTGGTTCTCTTTGACGATCTTTTATCCAAATTATCTTTCCGATGGTCCCCGTCCATTGAATCTCCAATAGTAGCAGCTTCCTAGAACATATTCAGTTGCAAAACACATAAACAGAAGTTATTGTCCATATGCCAGAGAACATAGAGAAGGTCATGAATCACAGAAATGCCGTTAGCAATGTTCAAGGCTTAAACCAAGAATATATACCCCAGTTGATATTGAAGAAGGTTGATTGAAGCTGGTGGCCGCCAGGAAATCATATAGCATGTCAGAAATGTCAAAAAACTGTATGAAAATAAAAGTAGTAAGGAGCTGAAAATGTGCAGATTAACACCATAAAATAAGTTGGGCGAGCATGCATCATGAACAAAAAACAAAAGTGATCCACACAATGTGTTCGTGTTGCGACTTGAGACAAACCATAGACCTAAGACCTATCTACTAATAAGCGTGAAATATTTGGTAGTACAAGGTGGCTTATTCAAAGTGAGATGTAATGGTAAGGCCAGTTGTCCTGTAGACATAGAGACAAATGCTAAAGCCAGTTGTCCTGTAGACAGAGAGACATGAGTGGCTACTGTCTGCTACTTAAAACAATCTCAACCTCAAGAGACCCTATCAGCTTAAAATCCACTAACAGGAGTTTAAAATCAGCAGCAGAAGTTAAAAATCAATGTTCGTTCTCGAGAGCAATTCAGAAGAACAACCTTTTGCATTTTTTTGGGACCAAGCCACCCCTTAATCCAACCTATTGTTAACAGTAGCCCACTAGGAAAGCATGTTATCCACAAAATGAGTACAAAAATTAAAAATATTTATACACACACACAGTGCGAGATATTAGAGAATGATGGTTCTGTTCTCACAATCATAACTAAAAAACCTACATAGCGTAAAACCTCGTATCAATTGGGTGGAAAAACAATCAAGATTCTAGCAGCAAATTTGTGAGTTTTTTTCCAGCTAAAACTTATAGCACAGATGATTTTAACATAATCTCTGCAGAGTAAGAGAATGATTATCAGTTATTTTAGTTAGTTCATGAGATTTTGAGTTGAAATTTAGTAGTTGGAATGGCTAATGCAATATCATAGCAAAATAATAAAGAGCTCTTACCTCCACCCACTCTGCACGAAGTTCAGGATATGGAGCACAATAAACCTTAACACGTCCTTTGGTTGTGCACACTGAAAGCAAACAGCTGCAGAAAATTAAGGAAGAAAAAAAGGCGAGTTTAGAACAGTAAGGAAAACTTCAAACAACTGGAAATATAAAATAAAAAAACACAGTTTCAAGGTAGGACACTTACCCCAAATTAGGAGCAAGACCTGCTGGGGACCAAGACATTGATCGAGCACATGGCTGTGTTCCACGTGATAGGGATGTATACAATAATGACGAATTAAGCATGTCTAGACACAAAATAAGATGAATATAATTTCAAAAGATAGACTACATTATAGCACAAAAATATACTAAATCCCAGTGGGACAATACGAAGACACATTATGTTGTTATAAGAACTATAGTAGATCGAAGGAAAAGTTCCATATGTTGTTCATTAATATAAAACCATGGCAATTAAAGCAACACAGGCCATTTCATATAGCCACTCATCCTGATAGAAACCATCCACAAGCTACCTAAGCCTAATCAACTTCTACAGCAGTCTCACAATCAAGACAGATGTTGTCACGGTTCAACTTCACAAGCTAGTCCACAAATAGGTTACAAAAGCCCGATGATAACGACAATAAGCTATTTAACTCAAACTCAAAGGCGTGCTACGGAATTTCACTCGAACACAGAATTTAAGCTTCAGTTCAGGCATAACCATACTTTTACTGGCAAACATGCTTCCTAACTTGTTATATTGAAAATTCGAGGTGAACCAAGATAGTGTAAGTATGACAAGCACAGACATACCTTCTCTTTCCACCATCCCTATGGGAAAGGGCTTGTTTGGAGGCAATGCAACGAGTCCCCGAGGTCCGAACAGGTGTGCTGGGTTCTACAAGGACCAACCAAAATGAAATTGCAAGTGCATGTTGGTATCGTGGAACATAATTTCTTCCAACATTAATTTATGGTTCAATCGGCTTAATAAATAAGATGCTCGCTTAATTTACAATTCAGTTCAGAGATTGCAATGATGATTAATCCAATCTTCAACAAACAAAACAAGCGTTCGGAGCGAGCTAAAATGCGGTCCTCGGGTTCGCAATGAAAGTCACATATATATAGAATGTTTTCATAAGTTCTGTTCCGGAAACAATAAAACTATTTATAGGTTACCGAAGTTGAAGTGTTTTAGGGATCGAGTGAGTTACCAATATGGTGATGATATTAGCGGAAGCAACGGCCAAGAGGTTGTCGTCGGACCACGACATGGAGTTGGGATGCGTCGGAGACGCCACCAGTGGAGCAGCCGGAATTCGAGAAACCATTCCAGAAACCAACACCGGTCTAAACTCAAAATAGAATGTTACGAATTAATTTTTCTTCTATATTTTATTTTATTAAACGAATTTCCCTTTTCCGGTCTTACCTCTACGATTTGTGTTGTGACGTCACGATCGCTGTCGTCCGGTCGGTTGCGCCGCCCAAAACCCTAACTAACGAACTACCCTCGTGTGCAACTGAACTCAAGGCTATACTTTCGTCTTCTTTTTTATTTGATGATGATTTACTCTGTCCTTTTTAAATTATTTTATCACTCCTCTTCTCTGAAGTTGTTGACTTATTGGTTTTTCTCGGGAAAAAATCCTTCAAAAATTAAAAAATTTAAGTTAATAATAAAGTTTACTCCTCAAAAGGAAAACGAATTCAAACTTAAATTAGACTTCTATAATTATTATTTAGGATTTTTCTCCATTTAATTGTTACCGTCGTTCCAACCGCATTCTACAATAGAGGGTGGTGAAAAATTAAGGAGGGTAATTTTTACCCTTGAAGCATGCTTAAAACGGGAAAAAAAATTAAGGTGGAGGAATCTATTACCCCTTCTCCCGTCGTATAAAAAATTATGGATATTTTTCCACTTTTAGCACATTTATTTGGTAAAAATATATTATAGGACGATTAAAAACAATATCTTACACAATTTGTACTAATTTTGTCGAGTCAAAATTATTTTTCTTAACTTTTGATATTATTACTCTACGAAATTATTCCTTGACATACAAACACATACTGCAGAAAAGTAATTATTATTCCCTTAAAAATTACTCCAATAATTATTAATCTGAAAATTTTCTACCTTTAATTTTTACCTCTCGCCAACCACACCCTTAGGTTCCTATGTTATCTAAAAATAAGATTATTGACCCGTTCAAAACCGTCCCAATTAAAAAAAGAAAAAGAAATGTGAGTATTATCCTACGAAAAATAAGATTTTTTTATACTTAATTACAACTCCACTTTCCCAGGTCCATAAAAATCGCATATACCCTTATTACAACATATTCTAAGGTCCACTTAAAACACCCGTAAAATTTTAATTTAATTCAAACATATATATTATTCACTTATCTACATCCACAAGAATCACTTTGATCACGCCTACTGAAACATATATGCAACAATCCACTTTTAATACCTTTGATTTCAACAATAAAAAATGTATCCACTGTAAATAACTTAAGCATTTTTCAGTTAGTTAAATTGTTTTGTAGGTACATATGTATACAAAGTAAACATTTTACCTCCTTCGCCAAGCATGGATGGATGTTACACTAAACCATATAAGAATTCAATCAAATACATATCTGATCTGAGTAGCATTATTTGACATGAGAAACGTACAAATGAAAAAATAGTTTCAAATTGGATATTATTTGATCGAGTCTTCGTTTCGAACATGATGTATTAATGTATTATATTTCTACACATTTTTTAATATATATGATTATAGCCATCTTGGTTGTGTCGCTCAAAGGTAAGACACTTTAAAGTTGATATTTTTAAATCAAACTAAATCACATGTATTATTATCTCTTAATTTATGACATGTTAAAATTTTAAGTCACTCTAAGTTAATTCCACTGTTGATCAAAATATTCATATTTGAACGACTAAAATTTACTGAATTCGAAATATTCAAATTAAGATGTATGTATATAGAGGCTAACGAGGGTTGTATGAGCCCTTGTAATCATGTTGGTTGTGGTACCTCATTTTCAACAACTTTAGACTATTTTTTTATATTATTCTTATACACGGACGTGCGCGTCCAGGACGCGGCTTACGTGGCATCTAGTCAGCAGTCCAGTCAGCTGCCCAATCAGCGAAAATAAAATCGCGCGTTGTTTCGAAAAATGGGAAAACAGCTGCGACTTTCGTGCGACGGTTCCTTCTCTGACGTATCGATAAGACCGGGAAGGGACATCAGACGCGCTTGTTCACATCCCGACTTGCGAAAGAAAACCAAAAACGTTTCTGATCTTTCTCACATTCCCTTTCTCAACTTTTCTCTGATTCATCACCCTAGTTCTTCACCGTAACCCTAGATATCCGTCGACCAAATGGATTCTACACTTCAAGCTTCTATTTCGGGGGTTGTGGTGCACCAGGTTTGTCGTTTTTACCGTAACATTGAATTGCGATACTCTAAAAAGGAATGTTCTCATACGGTTGATGTCTTCCTAAGCTTCTACGCATTACTTCCAGCCCTCCAAATGTTCGTGGACCCCAATAGAGAAGGTCTTTGGGAAGTTGAGGGACGCAGAGAAAGATGCCTTCCGGGTTACACCCTTCGGTCACTTCATCAACCTCTCCAACGTTCATGTCGATAATGACATTATCGACTGGTTCGTGGAACACTATGACCCCGAGGAGGTGGGGTTGAGGATCGGCTCTGGGGTAGTACACTTCACCGCCGAAGACGTTGCCCTAATTTTGGGGCTCAGATTACATGGGAAGGCTGTCAGAATGCAGCCGAAGGAAGTCGCAACCCGACAGGGGGAGATTCTGAACAACACCCAACTATCTGCCCAGATGATGACTACGAGATATTTGGTTGATGAGGAGGAGGAGTACGTCCGGCTACTCATTTGTTACATCTTCAGCCATTTTTTGTTCTGCGATGGCACATTTCGAACCAAAATTTGGTTCCTCGACCACTTGGTCGACTTCACTAGGCTACACAAGTACGCGTGGGCCGAGGCTGTTCACCAGGCACTTGTGAGGGGCTTGAAGAAGGCAAACCCGGATCTACGCGATAGGAGATCTACCGGTTCTTCTATTTTAAGAAGGGGATACGTCGAGGGGTGTGTTGTTGTACTACAGGTAATGAAGTTGTTCATTTTTAAGTTTCGTTTGTTCCTTTTTAAGTTTCGTTTGTTCCTTTTAAGCTGAAGTTGTTCCTTTTTAAGTTGAAGTTGTTCCTTTTTAAGTTTCGCTTGTTCCTTTTTAAGTTTCGCCTTTTCCTTTTTAAGTTTCGCTTGTTCCTTTTTATGTTCAAGTTGTTCCTTTTTATGTTTCGCTTTTTCCTTTTTATGTTCAAGAATTTCCTTTCTGTTACAGTTGATCCTTTTTAAGATTCGTTTGTCCTTTTTAAGTTTCGTTTGTTCCTATTTATGTTGAAGTTCTTCCTTTTTATGTTGAAGTTGTTCCTTTTAAGTTCAAGTTGTTCCTTTTTAAGTTTCGCTTGTTCCTTTTTAAGTTTCGCTTTTTCCTTTTTATGTTATGTTTGTTCCTTTTTAAGTTGAAGTTGTTCCTTTATAAGTTTCGCTTGTTCCTTTTTAAGTTTCATTTGTTACTTTTTAAGTTGAAGTTGTTCCTTTTTAAGTTTCGTTTGTTCCTTTTTAAGTTTCGTTTGTTCCTTTTTAAGCTGAAGTTGTTCCTTTTTAAGTTGAAGTTGTTCCTTTTTAAGTTTCGCTTGTTCCTTTTTAAGTTTCGATTTTTCCTTTTTAAGTTTCGCTTGTTTCTTTTTATGTTTCGCTTGTTCCTTTTTATGTTTCGCTTGTTCCTTTTTATGTTCAAGAATTTCCTTTCTGTTACAGTTGATCCTTTTTAAGATTCGTTTGTCATTTTTAAGTTTCGTTTGTTTCTTTTTATGTTGAAGTTCTTCCTTTTTATGTTGAAGTTGTTCCTTTTTAAGTTCAAGTTGTTCTTTTTTAAGTTTCGCTTGTTCCTTTTTAAGTTTCGTTTTTTTCCTTTTTATGTTATGTCTGTTCCTTTTTAAGTTGAAGTCGTTCCTTTATAAGTTTCGCTTGTTCCTTTTTAAGTTTCGTTTGTTACTTTTTAAGTTGAAGTTGTTCCTTTTTAAGTTTCGCTTGTTCCTTTTTAAGTGATGTTTGTTCCTTTTTATGGTGAAGTTCTTCCTTTTTAAGTTCAAGTTGTTCCTTTATAAGTTTCGCTTGTTCCTTTATAAGTTTCGTTTGTTCCTTTTTAAGCTGAAGTTGTTCCTTTTTAAGTTCAAGTTGTTCCTTTTTAGGTTTTGCTTGTTTCTTTTTAAGTTTCACTTGTTCCTTTTTATGTTGAAGTTGTTCCTTTTTAAGTTCGAGTTGTTCTTTTATAAGTTACGTTTGTTCCTTTTGAAGTTTCGCTTGTTCCTTTTGAAGTTTCGCTTGTTCTTTATTAGGTATGGCTGTGCGAGAAGTTCAACCTGGCAGAGCCTAAAATGGGAGGCCATCCTAGGTGGAATCGTTGGTCGAGCATGTTTGGAAAACGGCTCATCCTGAAGAAATGGGAGGAAAGGGGTATCACCCTTTCAAAAATTTACGAGGGAGACTTCAATAAGACTGAGTCGACGACCCTGACTCAGAAAGAGAGGGAAATCATTGGTCAGGCTGAAAAAACTCAGCCAACCCTACGAACCAATAGTGATTGTCAGTCAACAAGCAGCGAACCTAGGCTGCAATTGAGGGATTGCAGCATCCCTCGGGACCCACTACGGGAAGAATTGGAGTTTGCAATGTTGAAGATAAAATGGCTTCAAGCAGAAGTTGCACTGAATGAGGCAAATGAAGAGGTTAAGAGGCTGAATGAGGAACTTAGGAAGTCCAGGGAGGAAAATGAGACCCTAAGGGAAGAGATTGCATCTCTTCGAGGATATTGTATAGAAGGTGGACAGGAAGGAAGAGATGATGAAAGGAGGGATGAAGAGCAGGAAAGAGAGGAGAATAGGAGGGAAATAGAGAATGAGATTGAGAGGGAAAGAGAAGAAGAAAAAGAAGAGAGCAGGAGAGAGGAGAAAAGGAGAGAGGAGGAGGAGAAAAGGAGAGAGGAGAGGGAAGAGGAGGAGGAGAAAAAGAGAGAGGAGAGGGAAAGAGAAGAGAAGAGGAAAGAGGAGGAGGAGAAAAGGAGAGAGGAGAGGGAAAGAGAAGAGAAGAGGAAAGAGGAGGAGGAGGAGAAAAGGAGAGAGGAGAGGGAAAGAGAGGAGAAGAGGAAAGAGGAGGAGAAAAAGAGGGAGAGAGAGCAGAAGAGAATAGAAGAGGAGAAGAGGAAAGAGGAGGAGAAAAGGAGAGAGGAGAGGGAAAGAGAAGAGAAGAGGAAAGAGGAGGAGAAAAAGAGGGAGAGAGAGCAGAAGAGAATAGAAGATGAGAAGAGGAAAGAGGAAGAGAAAAGGAGAAAGGAGAGGGAAAGAGAAGAGAAGAGGAAAGAGGAGGAGAAAAAGAGGGAGAGAGAGCAGAAGAGAATAGAAGAGGAGAAGAGGAAAGAGGAGGAGAAAATGAGAGAGGAAAGGGAAAAAGAAGAGAAGAGGAAAGAGGGAGAGAGAGTAGAAGAGAATAGAAGAGGAAAAGAGGTGGGAGGAAGAGGAAAGAGAGAGGAGAAAAGGAGAGAAGAGAGAAGAGGAAAGCCGATAATAAAAGGAGGGAGGCCGAAGCTTCAAAGAAGAGGTTGAGGGAAGAGGTAGAAAGAAAGAGGGTAGAGGAGGATGAGGGAAAGGAAAAACCCCTCAGGGCAGACTGGGGGGCCAAAGGATCACGCTCAACGGCCAAAAAACAAGAAGATGAGGTGAAAGAAAGGAAGAAAAAAGAAGAGGAGCGGAAAAGAGGAGATAGAAGGCTCCAGAGGAGCATGAACAAAAAAAGAAAGCGGGATGGGAATGACGATTTCAAGTTGGCTCATCACGGGAGAGAGGATAGGCCAGACGTTGACATGGATGCATTGGGCACATTGAGCCCCGATGAGCTGAACATTGTACTGAAGGTGACCGCACCTACACATAACCAACGGGAGGTGATCTGGAGAGGTGATTCCTGTTTCTTCACACGTTCCGACCTGAAGGAGCTAATGACGAAGGGGATGAATTTGACCAACGAGGCGATAGACAATATGCTTTGTGTACTGGAAGAGCGCCAAAAAACATAAAACTACCCCCAAGAGCTAATTTGTATTCCAAGCTTCTATTCGGAAAGAATTATGACCGATAAAGGGAATACCATGATTGAAGAGTGGCTGGCGCCCAAATTACAAGGCCAGGAAACGGGAAGCCTCGTCATTGCACAACCATTGCTGGTGTCAGAACACTGGACCCTTGTAGTTGTTAATGACTTAGACAAGGAGATCCTGCATTACAACAGTTGCAGTAGAGAGCTGTTACCAGATGAGGATCCTGACAATGCGGTAGGGGTACATGAATGTTCGGCCAAAGATGTGGGTGAATTCTGGAGAAACCGTCTTAAGGTGAACTGGCCATTGAGATACCTCAGGGAAACGTGCCAAAGACAAATGTCGGGAAGCAACGACTGCGGTGTTTTTCTATACTACTGGATCAAATGTCTCATGCAAAAGGTCAACCCAACGGAAACGAAAAACCCCAAGACACTTCACTCCATCAGGGGTGAAATGACCATTACTTTATTGAGGGACTCCCGCTGCTGTGTCGAATTCAAGTAGTGCATAGTTGTAAATTAAAACAGGAACAAATACATTTTATAGTTGTTGTAATTAAAACTTTTCCAAACTTTTCCATAGTTGTAATTAAAACTTTTCCACACTTGTTGCATACTTTAACATAAAAAGAAACAGACATCACATAAAAATGAACATAAATCACTTAAAAAGGAACAGACTTAACTTAAAAACGAAACGAGGTCACTTAAAAAGGAACCAAAATAACATAAAAGGGAACATAAATCACTTAAAAAGGGACAATCATCGCTTAAAAAGGAACATACTGTTGGTAGGATCGTGTGGGTTATGGGTCCACTAGTCACTTTTTAATCTAATCCACAATTCTCTACTTGATTAAGCAATCAAATGCGCAGCGGAATAAACAAACAAGTAGAGAAAGAAAGACAATGCAAACCACACAAAGACGCGTCGGATTTACAGAGGTTCGGCCGCGCCTACGTCCTCTCTTGCAAGCCCCTCTCGAATCCCCGTTCGAGCTCCTCTTGCGTCTTCACTATGCCTCCCCATTCCGGGCCGGGAGCAACGCCTTTTACAAGTCTTCAAGCTCGCGAACAACCCTCGCCGAGCTTGGCACCACCTCTCACAAACCGAGAGAATCACTTCGGGCTTTCACCGAAATCCTTGCTTCTTTGTCTTGGGCTTTCACCAAGACCCTTGCTCACTTTACAACAATGGTAACTTGAGTGGAACTCACTCTCTAATTGAGCACAACAATTGCTAGATGATTGTATGATGAATGATGTGGAAATTAGGCTTTGGATGGCTAATTTGGAGCTTTGAGGTTGTGGAAAATCTCACTATAAGTTTGACACTTTGGAGTTGTGAAATCTTTTGGAAAACTAAGTGTGAACCTCTATTTATAAGCTCCTAAAGATTTCTAGCCGTTTGGACAAGATTTGATTGGGTTTTGTGCAAGATACACAAAGCAGAAAATCAGGCTGCAAATCTGTTCAGAACCGGTCGACCGAAACTAGTACACCGGTCGACCGTTAACATGATTTCAAAGAGAACGGTCGAACAAAAGAATATTCGGTCGGACAAACGAGCTAGAACTTAACTCTACTTAAGTGAATCGGTCGAACCAAAGTATGGGGCGGTCGACCGATAAGGGGATTCGGTTGAGACAAAGGTCAATCGGTCGAACGAGAAATGTGTCGACCGATAGCAGGGAATTTGGTTTCTGAAAATATGTTCAACCGGTCGACCGAATCAAGGTCGTCGTTCGACCGGTTACCGAATGTATTTTGGGGTTAAGTTTTGTTTTATACGAATACGACCGTTATAGGAATACGACAAGAAAAACGGTCATATTAAAATCCGGGATCGGTCGACCGAAAAGGTAGAACCGGTCGACCGGTAGAGTTCGGTAAAATCACTGTGGAGAGTCTGTTATAAACCGGTCGAACTGAGAACTGGTTCGGTCGACCGGTGCACACAGGAAATCTGGGTTTAAGTTTATAAGTGATTTCCGACTAAGGTTTGGGTGATCTAATGAAGTCCAAATAAGGTGAAATTTTGTGTGTGACTTCTCTAAGGAACCTAGTGTGTATGTGATATGTTTTTAACTCTTGTATGCTCAATTTACACATGTTCCTAAGACTCAAAATAAAATCAAGATTACAAGTCTTCATTTAGCTTTATTACAAATCTTGACTTGATTTCCTTCCTTCCACGAGTCTTGATCACCTGTAGAGGTTAGCACAATACTATATATGTGCAATGCAATATGTGTGCTACTCTACATCATCATAATTAAGATTAGGTTAATTAAATCATCAAAACCTAGATTAAGGCCAAAAAGCCAACACATACTTCACATAAAAAGGAACAGACTTCACTTAAAAAGTAAACGATGTCACTTAAAAAGGAACCGACTTCACATAAAAAGGAACAGAAATCACTTAAAAAGGGACAGTCATCGCTTAAAAAGGAACAAACTTCACCTAAAAAGGAACAGACTTCACTTAAAAAGTAAACGAGGTCACTTAAAAAGGAACCGACTACACATAAAAAGGAACAGAAATCACTTAAAAAAGAACAGATTTAACTTAAAAAGGGACAGTCATCGCTTAAAAAGGAACATACTTCACTTAAAAAGAGACAGACATCACTTAAAAAGGAACAGACTTCACTTAAAAAGTAACAGACTATACTTAAAAAGGAACAAACTTCACTTAAAAAGAGACAGACATCAGTTAAAAAGGAACGAACTTCACTTAAAAAGGAACATACTTCACTTAAAAAGAGACAGACATCACTTAAAAATGAACAGATTTAACTTAAAAAGGGACAGTCATCGCTTAAAAAGGAACAAACTTCACTTAAGAAGGAACAAACTTCACTTAAAAAGAGACAGACATCACTTAAAAAGGAACATACTTCACTTAAAAAGTAACAGACTACACTTAAAAATGAACAGACTTCACTTAAAAAGAGACAGACATCAGTTAAAAAGGAACGGACTTCACTTAAAAAGGAACAGACTTCACTTAAAAAGAGACATACATCACTTAAAAAGGAACCAAAATAACATAAAAAGGATCAGAAATAATTTAAAAAGGAACAGACAATAACATAAAAAGGAACAGAAATCACTTAAAAAGTGACAGTCATCGCTTAAAAAGGAACAGACTTCACATAAAAAGGAACAGACTTCACTTAAAAAGTAAACGAGGTCACTTAAAAAGGAACCGACTTCACATAAAAAAGAACAGAAATCACTTAAAAAGAAACATATTTAACTTAAAAAGGGACAGAAATAACTTAAAAATGAACAGACAATAACATAAAAAGGAACACACATCAGTTAAAAAGGAACAAACTTAACTTAAGAAGGAACAGATATCACTTAAAAAGGATCAGACTTCACTTAAAAAGGAACAAACAACACCTAAGTAGGAACAGACAACACAAAAAATCAACAGACTACACTTAAAAAGGAACAGACAACACTTAAGAAGGAACAGACAACACTTAAAAAGATACAAGTCACAGTTAAAAAGGAGAACCGTAAACTTAAAAGGGAACTTTACACTCACAATTAAAAGGGAACTTTACACTTAAGAATAACTGTTGTCTTACAAAAATGTACAAAATTCAAAGACCAAGCCTTGGTGCATAATTAAGGAGCAATTTGGTCGTAATACAACTTCATGTTCCAATCGTTAAAATCTGGATCCCCTGGTCTAGGTGCGACCTCATGCATAGGTGATTTGCCCTTCCTTCGATACTTGCTCTTTTCTGCTGTGAGGCACTTTTTTTGGCTTCTTTGAAGAATTCTCTCGGCTAAGGAAACCCGACGTCTAGTAGGCAGTCTTCCTGGACGGGTTACTTTGTCTGGATTGCGCAAAGAGGTACCGCCGGCCACAACTTCATCAACTATGGGAGGGGCGTGGGGAATGTTAATACGAGACCTGAGCCACTCCATACACTTCACGGCCTTAAGATACCTTTCATGAGAAATGAATGCTTCCTGTGCAATCCAAAGAGCGCGACCCATTATGTCGGCGTGACGACTCAGCGCATCCTTCTCCAATACGTCGGCTTGGTACACATTTTCTCCATAGCTCCGACGAATATCCTTCCGCCATCGATCTGTGATGTAAGACGGCGGGAGTAATGCATTAGGATCTAGTCGTGCAAATACGACCAGGAGGTGACAGCAAAGAATACCAACACGCTTAAACAGTTTACAATCGCATGTCAAGTTCAGACATGTCCTCTCTACAAGGAAACGTTTCGATAATAGTTGCACACCGACCCGTACACGTTCAGTCACCTTATAATGAAACGCGTCGGCTGATTGCAACTCCTCGGTTAGGTCGCAGTTCATCATCTTACCAATTTGTAACTGTACTTTCTTGAAAACCCCTACGGTATACAACTCGCTCATTTGACTCTCGAAGGGATATATTGAAACCATTTGATGTTTCTTATGCAGGCAATCGAAATCCGATTGAGCTTCCTTCTCGTACTTGTGACGTAGAGCAAGTTCGTATTGTTGAACGAACTGCTTAAGGGTGGTTCTAGAAGATAAGTACTTGTCGAAGAAGGAGTTCATACTTTCGCTTCTTTGGGTAAAAGTCATTCCAGCGAAAAAACAATCACACAAGTAAGCAGGTACCCAAGACTCACGGATACCGTAAATTGTTTGGAGCCAACTATGTTCTTGATGGTCAAAATCAACCAGGAAACCGTGCCAATTCCGCTCAAATTCAGCTGGGTTCTTTGAGTCATAGACAATCAAATTTAGATCAAATAACAAGTGCTGTCGATACTTCGTCGGCAACTTCACGGGAGCTTTGTTCATTATGTGCCAAATGCAAAATCGGTGTCTGGCATTTGAGAAAACATTCCTTACAGCAGCAGTAATGACCCCACATTGGTCCGTTATGATGGCTGGTGGAGGGATATCTGCAAGGAAAAAGAAAATCGATATAAAGGAAACGAGGTCACTTAAAAAGCAACTGACATCAATTAAAAAGGAACAGACTTCACTTAAGAAGGAACAGAAATCACTTAAAAAGGAACATACATCTCTTAAAAAGGAACATACATCCCCTAGAAAGGAACATACATCACTTAAAAAGGAACAGACTACACTTAAAAAGGAACAGATTACACATAACAAGGAACAAACTTCACTTAAAAAGGAACAGACATCTCTTAAAAAGGAACAAACATCTCTTAAAAATGAACAGACATCACTTTAAAAGGAACAGACTACACATAAGAAGGAACAGACTACACTTAAAAAGGAACATACATAACTTAAAAATGAACAGACTACACATAAAAAGGAACAGACTTCACTTAAAAAGGAACAGACATCTCTTAAAAAGGAACATACATCTCTTAAAAAGGAACATACATCACTTAAAAAGGAACAGACAACACTAAAAAGGAATATACTACACTTAAGAAGGAACAGAAATCACTTAAAAAGGAACATACTTCACTTAAAAAGGGACACACATCACTTAAAAAGGAACAGACAACACTAAAAAGGAACAGACACCAGTTAAAAAGGAAACATACTTCACTTAAGAAGGAATAAACATAAGTTAAAAAGGAACACACAACACTTAAAAAGGAACACACATCACTTAAAAAGGAAAACCAATAACTCAAAAATCATAAAGAACAACTCTACATACGTACCTCTCATACACGAAAGCCACGTCTGAAAGAGCCATATGTAGTTTTCAGTGGTCTCGGAAGACAGCAAAGCGCAACCGAGCAACACAGACTCGAAATTGTGATTAACTCCCACAAATGGTGCAAAGGGCATGTCATATTTGTTTGTGAGGTACGTAGTGTCGAAACATATAGCATCCCCAAAGTATGAATAGGCAGCCCTGGAACGGCAGTCGGCCCAGAAAACGTTCCTTAGTCTTCCCTCGTCATCCATATCCACGACATAGAAAAACATTGCATCAATCTTCTGCATCTTAATGAAATAGTTCTGAAGAGCTTGTGCATCGCCGGGTCCCATTTTCAAATTCCTTACTTCGATTATAACATTCCTGCACACACAAAAAATATTAAGGCCGCAGATTTCTACAAACAAAATAATGTACAAAAGTCTTCAAACCTTAGGTCTCTATCGTTAAAAGTAAGTTTGTCATGCCCCCAGCCTCAACAACAAACGATTGCATGGTCTTAGCAGCAGAGATCCCAGAAGCATCGTTGCACGCTATTCGTGCTATGGTGGCCTCAGGTACAAATCGTTTCTGTCTTAGAAAACGCATCTGGTGCTCCTGCAGCATTTCATGGTTATGATTGAGATCGACAAAGTTAATCTGGTATCCCCTTGCTGGGTTTCCAGAAACCCTGATGCGAGCCGTGCACTGAACTCTACTAGATAAACGTGGCTTCATTATGCCTTGACCTTGGTCTGTTGGTGCGTTACCCTCCTTGGAACAAGTAAGAGTAGCCCGGGTAACCACACCAGCGTCGTAATGAGTATGTCGTAGCTTAACACCAAAACCACAAGCATCAGCATAGTCGTTGTAAAAGGCTCTTGCTCCTTCGAAAGAGGGGAAAATCATCTTCTCCTTAGGAACGTTTGACGTCATTTCCATTTGAGCGAAGATTTCTCTCAAAACGAAGAGAAATGAACGAAAATGAAAAAGAAAGGAAGAAGTGACAGTGGCCATTCCGTGCATCTTTGTCAAAAAGAGGTATGGAGCAGGTGGGAGCGCCAAAAGGAATGATATGATTTGGAGCACGTCTGATTTGAGATGCATTAAATGCGGCTGCCCCCTCTGCCCGCCAAAAATATTAAACTTTGGCTGAGCTGAATTTGTCCAACTCAGCAGCGTCCCGCGAAGGCGTCCCGGAGAGCGGCTACTAAACATTTCCCTAAAATTTATGAGTGACATATACCATATATAAAAAATATATTGTAAAAATTTCATATCAAATGGATCATTATAAATCTTGATTCTAACACTTCGAAATTCAATAAATTTTAGTCGTTCAAATATATATCTTTTAGATCAACGTTAAAATTAACTTAAATTGATCTAAAATTTTAAACCCGATAAGAATACATGATTCAGTTCTATTTAATAATATCAACTTTAAATGACTAAGCTAACTATAATCACTGCATATATATATACATATCGGGTTAAGCTCTAGTGAGCTCAGAGCTTATCAAATTTAGTTTAAGCCCCCTACAATCTCACAATTGGATCTTATTTATAGTTAATCTCACCATTCATTAGCATAACTGTTTTTTTCTTAATCCACCTTACAATTTAAAATGAGTGATGAATATTGTGGGGACTTAATTTAGAAAAATTAAACCCTGAGCTCATTAGAAAATTCCTATGTATATATATAAACACACACGTGTATAAGATTATAAATCAACCAAGATATATATTTGAACCGGACACATCTCCACCGGATACGACCCCAAACCCCTTCCCTCCTTCCTCCTCCTCCTCCTCCTCCTTCCAACGGATACCTTCCAAGGAGGAAGAGGCGAACGCGAAGGGGAGATGGCTAAAGCTGCCGCCTTTCTCCTCCCACATCGACCCCACCTCCGTAGGCCGGAGCATAACTTCCGGAGACACTCCGGGAACCTCCTCCGTCACGGCCTTGAAGTGGGTACGCCGCTGCTGCCCCACTCTCCCCGTCACCCTCCTTCAGAAGCTCTTCCGCCTCAGACAGGCCCGCTTTTTATCTCTTTGAACAAATATTTTCAACTCTACTCTGTATGTTTTATTATTTCATGATTTCTCTAGAATTTGGAGTGGAAGTGAAGTGTTAGGGGAAGTTAACTGTGGAACTCTCAGAACTAATCACGCACATATACAACTATTTCCTGAAAACCAATCATCATCTTCTTATTCACCATATTGCTTCCCTGAAATTGGAACTAGTTTGTATTATTATTCATCTTGGTGTTGGAATTGGTCCGTTTTTGTTTCATAGCAATTCGACATTGGGTTTCGTTGTTTATTATTTTATTAAATGGTTTATGGCAGGTTCGAAGGCAAGTTGCCTGCGATGCCGGTGACTCCACAACTAATCAGACTGAAGGACTTTCCTTGAAAAGGGTAGAATTATATATGATTCCTGTACTTAAGTTTAATAAACATAAGTATCATCAAGTACCTTTGTCTTGAAAGCTGTAAGAACCTAATCTAAAACACCTTAATTAAACTAAACTAAACCTAACTTACCCTAATTAATTATGTTAATAAAGAGGTGAGGAGATAAGGTTGAGAAATGAGGTGTTGGTATTGGATTGGAGGAGATGGAGGTGATGAGTTAAAAGGTGATATATATAGTAAAGATAAGGTTATGCTGAAAACGTTTTGCTTCTTTGTTTTGGATTTCCAGAGAGAGTGAGAGAAGAGTTTAGAGAGAAGAAGAAGAAGAAGGTGAAGAAGAAGAAGAGGAGAAGGAGAAGAAGGAAGAAGAAGAGGAGTGAAGTGACTCAAGCGTGGGAGGCTTCCACAACCGTCAAAAAGGTATGCCAAATCTTCATTATAACTCACTTATGCCTTGTGAGTGTTGGGGATCGACGTTGGTGTCGAATTCCCCGTCGGATTTCAACCAATTCAGATGTTGAAGACGACGATCGGTCGACCGGTGCCTGTGGGTAGTCGACCGATCCTATTATTATATTGATGTTTACCCGCGAACGGTCGAACGATGTCGTTAGACGGTCAACCGTTATGCTAGATTTGTGCGGGAAAAAAGGGTTATGCTGTTATCGGTCGAACATGACCATTTAGCCGGTCGACCGAATAACAATGAGAATGGGTCGGTTGGGGATTTTGACTTATTAAACGGTCGAACGTCCTTAACCTTGTTCGACCGATCCATTCGATGCTAAGTCGGTTGGGAGCTTTGACCATCAAAACGGTCGACCGCTCTTCAACTTTCGGTCGACCGACTGAGCATTTTAATTAAGCAGTAGAGTGCATGTGTTGTTTCGGTCGAACTGTATAGCAGTTCCGGTCGACCGAATGTCACTTGGGCAAGATACTGAGATTTCCTGTTATCGGTTGAACAACCCCTTGGTTCGACCGATCGGATATATATATTATATAAAATTGTATAGCGTAGACCATCCAAACGGTCGACCGCTAGATGACTTTTGTTCGACCGATTGGTCGGTAATTCGGTTGGCGTGGTTCGACCGATAGACTTGTTTGTACAGTACCGTGTACTGTGTGGGGGACCGGTCGACCGGTGTGCTTTTAGCGGTCGACCGATCTGCCGCAGGTTGGTGGATTTATCCACACGCGATCCGTTGAGTATAGGTCGACTACCGGCTCCGAGGCGACGGTTGATTACCGGCTTTGAGAGCTACGGATTTCACCTTCGACGAAGGCGTATTATTGTACTACTTTTTCCTCTCTTACCGAGCGGGGTGTGAGGGATGTGTACCGTAAACCTTGGGCAGTTTGCGAGGGTTTAGCGGTAGGCCGAGGATGTTCCGGCAGGGTGCGCGTTTGGCAGCTCTTGGGGGAGCAGCGGCTGTCGTCTGACCCGAGTTGTGTATTCGGCGGGCTGACTCGCTCCTGGAGTGCGGCGTGTACCGGGGGTTCCTTCCTGCACTTTTTGGGGAGCAGTGATGTCGACTGACCCTTGTGAGGCAGCGGTGGACTAACTTGACCCTAGTGGCAGGAGTGGTTCAGTGCCGCGGAGGCGGTGAGGGCATTATTGTGAGCCCGAGGTGGATGATCATGTGCATTGTATTGCATTATCTTTAATTCCTTTTTATATTTTAGGAGGTTTGGTATACGAGGTTCCTTCAGGGAACTCAGACATGTTTGTTTGTTTTCATTTCAGGTAGCGAGTAGCATTAGAGTCAGGTGGTGACCGAGGAGAGTGCCCCCGGGATCAGATCCTGTCCTCTTTTATCCTTCTTTTGTTGAGGTAGTGATTACATGTATATTCATTTTGTTGTAATCACAGTTGAGTTTTATGTATACTTTGACTTCCACATGGGTTTGTATCACATATATTTTATATATATATGTTGGTTTGTTTTCCAGTGACATGCCTTGTGTTGACCGTTGACGGTCTTTATTATTGTTTAAATTTCCGCTGTTTTCGGGTACGTTACAAAAGCACTGATGGTACCCTTCGTTGGTCTTGCAATGTTGCATCCTAATATATATTTTTTGGATTTTTCAAAGGTTTCTGCGAAAGATGAAATCAGTCGTGGAGATGTAATATTGCTGCCTCGTAGTGTGCAGGAGTTTCTCCACATAAAGACGAGTACTCCTGCAACAAGGATGAAGAAGATTTTGTTCATGGTCTGGAATTACACAAGGTTATTTTAGTTATTTAATCAATCTATTTACCTATGTTGATTTCCTTTTCTTTCATTTATCACTCACTTTCATTTGTATTCACTATTCAGGATGCAGCTATAGTAGCTCTTAATAAGCCTCATGGCATTCATGTTCAGGTGCATGGACTGTGATACTTCACTGCCTGTATAACAATATACTTTATAATGTTGATTGAGTTATTGAATCTTTGGTTATCCGCTGATCTGATCAGGGAGGAGTGGGGATCAATCTGAGCGTAGATAAGTTAGCTGCAAAGTCATTAAGATATGATTATAAAGAGCCTCCTCGATTGGTAAGTTTCATACGTTGTTCACACTTTGAAGTTATGTTGCCTATGCAATTGCTTTTAACTGTAGGTTAAATTTATAGGTATTGTACTTCATTTTGGTTAGTCTTGGTGTTGTGGGATGTTGTTATCAAATCCTAAGACACTGTCAATACTTACCATTACGAAACAAGCTGCAGGAAAATTGTTCTCTAATTGCATTATTGTCAGCTCTTCATTATACAAGGCATCCTATTGTTATTAAATTGTTAGTCCGACATTTTCATGAGTTCTTTTGCTCATTAGTTTTGGACAATTCAAAGATTGCCAGCCACAAACTTTGTTTATATCCCTTATCAACATTTTCACAACACTAGATGCATGCCACTTTTGATATTATTTTTACATCTACTTGTCTATTTTCCCTTGACCCTTCTTTTTAGCACGTTCATTTTTTTCCACCATAGTCACTATGCAAGGTGAAAGGCCAATATACTTGGGCTTAATATTTTGGCTTTGCTTTTGCAAGACCAAACATAAGCCTCTAGGTAAAGATTCACGAGACAACCACTTTAATGTATATTCATTATCAACATTTTTGCAAAACTATATACATGCTACTTTTAGGGGTACTCTTGCATGAAGTTGCCAGTGTCCATACCTGTGTATCTTCCCTTGACCTTGCTTTTTAGCTTCAAATGTTCATCTTTGTTTCATCATAATCATCATGTGATGTCAATGTCTAAAATGTGTAGGCTTACGTATTTGGTTTTGCCTTTGTGATACCAAAGTTAAGCATTTAGGCACTATGTAACATTTATGATCTCTTCCATCATTGAAAGATTTTATTTTTCGAAAAAAATGTCCCAGTCCTAGAGTTAAAATCATTTTTCACCTGGACCCTCACTATCAGCATTCAGCACCTTTTGAAGGATATTTGTGGCTGCCCTTTTCATTTGCATCGCCATCATTGATGTTATGCTTCTTGTTTTTATGACGGCCTTACCTTTTCCTAATTTTTGCGATAGAAATAAATATCAAGTTCAATAAATAAAACCAAAAGGTAGTAATATCATTATTTGGATTAGTCCCATAAATTTTATTTTATCCATTATTTGTATATTTTATTGCACTTAGCTAATATTATCATTAATTTGTGAAGGAAAGCTTGAAGCAATTATTTAATTAGAACTACTAGAGTAGGATTTCATGTCATTCTAACTTTTGCATGAATTTAGCCTACCTATTTATTGACGGATATATTTGTTGATTTTTTTATTTTATTTTTTGAATCAGGTGCACAGACTAGATAAAGATAGCAGTGGTGTCTTGGTGTTGGGCAGGACTCAAACTAGTGCCTCAATTCTTCATTATGTTTTTCGTGAGAAAACCTTCGGGGCATCTGCTGTAAGTAAATATCTCATGTTGATAATGGACAAATTGTTGTTGTTTATGGACAAATGTTTCTACTAGATGCCGCACAAAGATCTTTTGCTACCCTTGCCAAATATATTCATGGATTCCTCATTCAAAGATCTCCTTTTCCAAAGGACAATGATAGAACACGGCGAATCTTGCAAAAGAAAATACTGGGCTCTAGTTATTGGCAAACCAAGGCGTTCAAGTGGGATAATTTCAGCACCACTTGCCAAGGTTATTACTAATAATGAATATATTAACATTATTATGTTTTATTTCTACCATCTTTCTATAGGTGTCTAACTTTAATCCTTATTTTGTATTACATTTACTTCTCTTTTGATACAATCATGGCTGATTTTTGGCTTCAGGTGGTGCTCGAAAATGGTAAAGCCGAGATAATTACAGTCTCTAATGGTTCATCTCCATCTCAGACTGCACTTACAGAATACAAAGTGTTAGGATCATCTAGTCATGGTTAGTAATGACGAATTTCAGCAAATTCATAGATGGCTTTAGTTTCGTGTTTTGTATTACCTGGACTGGACAATTGATTACTCTGCTTAATAAATAAAATTTCTCGTCTATATTTTTTAAGGGAAATGTTTGTTGAACGCAGCGCGTCACGGACGCGTTCTACGTGGACATCCATGTCAGCCCTTACGTGGCCAAAGCATGAATGTTTTTTTGTTTTTTCTTCCTGATGTCCACTCAAATCACATTAAATGCGTTTCAACTCAGCACGTTCTCTCTCTCCACCCAAATACAAATATGATGCCACTCTTTCTTTCTTCTTCATTCTTTCTCTCCAGAATAAATCACCATTTCGAAGAAGCGTCTGATGCCGACTCCCAGGATTCTTCACAACGTAAGCAGCGTGAATGGGACGGTGCGAAAACTTCCCGATGTTCTTGTCAACGCTCCGTGGTGAAGACTTACGTCTGTTCGGTTTATGTTGTACATCTCTCCGTAATAAATCACCATTTCGAGTAAGATATTACGTCGAAGAAGCGTCTGATGCCGACTCCGAAGGTTCTTGACAACGTAAGCAGCGTGAATGAGACAGTCATGTTTAAGTCTTACATCTTCTTTCCGATTTACTGGGAAAAAATATATTATTTTTGTAATTTGTGTGTGTTTGTGTTTGTAATGGAAATCTGAGATGTTATTTTTTTCCTAAACGTAATTCTTGTGGGGTAAAATATACAGTGGGAGATTTTTTGAGTTTGTGCGGGGGTGGCAGGGGGCGGCAGCCCCTGCGGGGGACATCATATTATTGCATTCCATATATTGATTCGTTTATTCCGACAATAATGAAGCCATATATTATTCCGGACTGCAAATACACTTATTCCGGACAACAAATACACTTATTCTGGACAACAAGTCCACTTATTCCGGACAAACTTTATGTTCCGTTTCTGGACACACTTTATTCTTAAACCGGACAACAAATACACTTATTCCGGACTGCAAATACACTTATTCCGGACAAACTTTATGTTCCGTTTCTGGACACACTTTATTCTTAAACCGGACAACAAATACACTTATTCCGGACAACAACTACACTTATTCCGGACAGCAAATACACTTATTCCGGACAGACTTTCTGTTCCGTTTCTGGTCACATTTTCTTCTTATTCCGGACTGCAAATACACTTATTCCGGACTGCAAATACACTTATTCCGGACAGCAAATACACTTATTCCGGACAACAAATCAACTTATTCCGGACAAACTTTATGTTCCGTTTCTGGACACACTTTATTCTTAAACCGGACAACAAATACACTTATTCCGGACAACAACTACACTTATTCTGGACAGCAAATACACTTATTCCGGACAGACTTTCTGTTCCGTTTCTGGTCACATTTTCTTCTTATTCCGGACTGCAAATACACTTATTCCGGACTGCAAATACACTTATTCCGGACAACAAATACACTTATTCCGGACAACAAATCAACTTATTCCGGACAAACTTTATGTTCCGTTTCTGGACACACTTTATTCTTAAACCGGACAACAAATACACTTATTCCGGACAGCAAATACACTTATTCCGGACAAACTTTCTGTTCCGTTTCTGGACACACTTTCTTCTTATTCTGGACAACTACACTTATTCCGGACTGCAAATAAACTTATTCCGGACAACAAATACACTTATTCCGGACAACAAATCAACTTATTCCGGACAAACTTTATGTTCCGTTTCTGGACACACTTTATTCTTAAACCGGACAACAAATACACTTATTCCGGACAACAAATACACTTATTCCGGACTGCAAATACACTTATTCCGTACAACAATATACACTTATTCCGGACAGACACATAACGTAAACAGGACAAACACATAATGTAAACTGCACACACACATAAAGTAAGCTAGACAAATTAAGTTGATCCAACGTAAAACTTAAAAACAAATATTTTATTATGATAAGTGTGGGCTATGCACGAATAATGAGACTGCACGATGTCCTAGGGTCTGCACACTGTCTTATCTGTGTATTGGGAAATGAATCGTTCAACTTAAAGAACCGGCGTTTTTTAAAAAGACCAAAACGCGCGAAGAGAAATTTCGCTGACTGGACGCTGACTCAAAGAAAAATATCTGAGCTGTACAGATCCACGTAAGGCGCGTCCGTGACGCGCGCGTCCGTCTATAACTACTCATTTTTTAAACGCTGGTTGCCTGTGCCCAAAACTCAACCATCACATGAATGGAAACACGCAAGTACCAATGTACCATGATATTATATTGTGTAGTGTTTAATGAAATCCATTCCTTTAGTAAAAACAAACTTTAATTTTCTGAAATGCCATCTTTGCCACACAGGTTACACCTGGCTAGAGCTTTGCCCTTTGACCGGTAGAAAGCACCAGGTAAGCAAATTTACAACACTCAAAGTCCAGTCATGTTTTCATAAATTCTGGTCTCTCCTCATGGTGGACTAAATTTATTTTTTTCTCAGCTCCGTGTCCATTGTTCAGAGGTATTAGGGACTCCTATTGTTGGAGACTACAAGTATGGTTGGCAAGCTCATAGAAGTTTGTGCTGGAGAAGCCGCACAAACTTCCCTTCGGCCTTGACCCAGAAGGTCATAGCATCTCAGATAAGCATCCTTGGTTGCATTTGCACTGCAGACAAATGGTACTCCCTGACATTTCGAAGGTTATAAAAAGTTTGACATCATCAGATAGGCAGCCTGATTTCTCAAAACTAGAGTTCCTTGATTTGGTTTCACCTATGCCATCTCATATGCTGAGGAGTTGGAATGCCTTGAACCTTTAATTGATCAATCATTGTTTGGAATAACACGATTTTCAACATATGAAAGTAGTGCTGATGTGATTATAGGCTGGGTTTTTTAGTTCTATAAATGCTTATCTCGTATTCTTATCCCACAAAGTTATGGAGTAGCTGAGCTACTTTAACTTGGTATGGTTTTCTTAATTTAGATTAAAAATGTGAAGTGCCATTTTTCCGTACCAGTTGGGTTACCAAGCCTTGCAAGAGGGGTTAAACTGTAACATCTGGAAAAGCAAGTGGTGCCAACTGCTACATATTAGGAAGAACTAGTCTTCCATATTTGGTCTGACTTGGGTTTTCATTTTGCATCAAAGAACGATGTACTACTAAATTTGCAGAGTATATATATATATATATATATATTGTTATCGTTTTATTCGGTGTCGCGTTTGGTGAAAGTCTTACTCATTTATATTGGTCGTGTGTTGCTTTCCCTTCAAGAGTTGAAGACCTTGAAGGTTGTGAAGCTACGGCACCCGATAGCAACTTCAAAGAAGTCATTTTCATGGTCTGAGTATATGAATTTTAATTGTTTGTGGTGACCACTTTGCTATATTTGATCTTGACTTTGGATTCGTACCGATTTTAGCTTATTGATTAAAGTTGGTTGCATCTTTAACAAGTTGATGGTTGATCTTATCAGCAATTGAGAGCGAATTCTTAATTGTCGTACTCTTACCAAGGAACTAATTAAAAAATTATTCCTAAATAATAAAAAAATCGTATTTATATATTAATTGTTAATTTAAATCGAATGAATTAATTAAATTAAGTGATTAATGATTATTAATTTTATACAAAATTTGCTTTGATTTTGTTTGGAGAAGATCAGAAAGGGTGTGAGAAAAGCGATGGACGAGAGCAATGGAAGCAAACAATAGCCAGCCAGTGCATATATAGTGCGCGTGGAAAGAAGGGTCCAATCCGAGCATCGAGGATCATCTCTTCGTTAGTTTTGGACAATTCAAAGATTGTCGAGTATCAACAATTAATATCGAATCTGAGACGTACAAGACGTTAAAATCGAATATTGGACCACTCGAGAATCTACAGTGTAACTAGGGGTGAAAACGGAGCGGATACGAAGCGGATGTGCCAGTATCCGATTCGTATCCGTTTTTTTTTCTCGAATCCGAATCTGAATTCGAATCCGAGCGAATGTTTGAGAAAGAGATCCGAATTCGTATCCATCGAATTCGGATCCGAATTCGAATAAATTCGCATCCGAATCAAGTTTAAAATCCATTCCGAATTAGGATATCCGAATTCGTTAAAAAATCTGAATAGACTTAAAAATATTTTTTGATTGATCTAAACAAGAATAAATTTCAACTTTTATTTTTTACCTACATGAAAAAATATTAAATATAATATAAATAACATAATTTAATTCATATATATTGTATATATTTTTTATTTTTATTTATATGTGCATATAAAATACGAACTGGATATTATTCGAATCGGATGTACCAATATCCATATTCGCTTCGTTTTTTTTACGGATGTTTATATCCGAATACAAATTCGGTTACGGATTTTTTTTTCTCGGATAATTTTTTTGATTTCGAATACGGAGTCGGTCGGATTGACGGATTTCGGACACAAAGTTTCACCCCTATGTGTAACTACACGTAGCACAAGACGATAACATCGAATCTTAGACTACTCGAGCATCGAGGACCTACAATGTACGCGTGACTACACTTGAATCTATATGCCCCCCCAACTTACTTCTCTACTTAACTCAAATCTTACCTTACTTCTTCCACCCCCACTTTATAATGTCTTCTTCAGAAGATAACAGTTCACCAGAGTACAATCGTTCTCCTCGTCGTCGTCCCCCAACCCAACAATTTGTCCAACAATCTGCATTCCACCCATCCTACCAAAACCAATTTTTCTCACACCCAGGGTTCTACCCAGACCATCAATATCAACAATTTCAGCACAATCCACATCACACGTAACTCAGGAAGAAGGCCAAACACAATTCCCAATGGGTATGTATACTCGCTTCCAAAGTGGTGAGAGTAGTGCAAATGTAAGCCGTCAACCTGATGTGAATGACGAAAATGTTGTTCAACCTCCAAGTCTCAAGAAACATGCAAAACCGCGACGATGATGTCGCAAAAATCGTGGTCCACACAAGAGGATCAGTGACTCGTCTCGGCTTACATGGTTGTAAGTGGCGATGTTGTGGTTGGGACAAACCAAAAAATGAGGTCCTTCTGGAGACGTGTGGAGCGCCTCTTCAATGAATTAGTCGGACCAGGTGTAGTAGAGTGTAATGATGAGTCGTTGACGGGACGATGGCGGCGTACATCGCCGTGTGTGAACCAATGGGTATGTTGTTTTGACCAGGCGGTGTAGAGGAAGAGAAGTGGTTTCAACGAGGACAATGTCATCAAAGAAGTGCAAATCATCTACGAACGAACACACAACACCAAATTTCAGTACATTCATGTGTGACTGATGTTGCGCAAGTACCTTAAATGGGAGTCTGTTGCGCTTGGAGTAACCACATGAGACGTCGTCGCAGAAAGTCCGGAAAGTTTGAGCAGCGGGAAAAGAAGAAAAAACACTGACGACGATGAGAGTCACGTGACACCGTCAACAGATGAAATGGTGTTTGAACCATGTCCTCGTCCAGAAAGTGTTAAAAAGCAAAAAGGAAAGGGAAATAATCAGTTCAGGTACAACTCGATCCCGATATGTTAGAACTGGGAAAACAAATTGAATATATCACAAAAGTGAGAGAGGAGAAATACATACGTTACGAAGAACGGGTGTAGGGAAAACACATTGAAGCTGAGGCGAAGTTCCAAAGGGAACTCAACAGCAAAAAACTCGACGTGTTATTCTCTCTGATGAAGAAGGAAAAGAATGACGAGTTCAATAAAGAAACATTTGCTGAACTCAATAAGTGAGCTAAATCAAAAGGATTTCTGTAGGTGCTTTTGTTCATTTGGAGTTTATCAGTATTGTTTTAGTAGTATCTATTTAAATTTTGTATCCGCATGAGGACTGTATTTCGTATCCGTATTTCTATTGCATTTCGTATCTGAAGTTTATGAGTATTGTACTAGTGTTTTGTGACTTAGTTTATCTGAATTTCGTATATGATTTTTTTTAATTTTTAAAGTTAATTATATCTTAATAAATCAAAAACAATTTAATTAATCATAAAATAATTTTACAATTAATTTTCAAAACCTAATTAATTAAATTACAAATTTAACTAATCAATATATTGACCTAATTATATATAACTAATCATTTTCTTTTAAACAAAAAAACAATTTTTTAAACCAATCTGGGGGCGACGTGGCCCCCCGGATTGGGTGCCCGGCGTTTTTCGGGGTTAATCCGCCCGAAAACTGTCCTCCCGTTAAGGGTGGTCTTAGCTGTACCAATTCCAAACCAATCCAATTCTTGGGGTTGGTGGAGAAAGTGACTTATATTCCCAAAAATATTTCGAATAAAGTGAATGTTCAAAATTCCGAATTATGTTGGCCACTAAAGGTTGGTGCCTTGGTGGGTGAGCCGGTGGGGTCCCTCCCCACCAAGTCACCAACAACCTACAAGTCTTCTCTTCAACCGTTCCAACTTATGTCCCCTAAATTTTTCCACGCCAACGATTTGGGATGTTGGAATCCAAAATCAAAGTTGCGTCGTAGTAAAGTAGATAACATCAAAATAAAAACAAAATATCTAATGTTTCTCTGTACGTTTGGGCTACCAAACAAAATATGCATGATTGGACCCTTCTTTCCACGCGCACTATATATGCACTGGCTGGCTATTGTTTGCTTCCATTGCTCTCGTCCATCGCTTTTCTCACACCCTTTCTGATCTTCTCCAAACAAAATCAAATATAGTGATGGGAAATGTTACATATGAGAAGAAAATCACAGGATGGGCAGCAAAAGACTCATCTGGAGTTCTCTCTCCTTACACTTACACTTTGAGGTACATCTTTACTTTTTCAGTTAAGACAGAGATTTGCTAATCTGGAAATCAAAGCAAATTTTGTATATATCTTAATCACCAATACATCTTCTTTTTTAAATTTAATTCTTCTCTATGTTGCTTCTTAGGTACAACATTCCATAAACATGTTAGATTGAAATATAGAATCATGGATCGACAACACGGCATACTTTTTTTTTCTTCATTTTCTGATATAATCGGAGCTTAATTAATAACTTCGTCACAGTATTTTGATATACAAAAGTCATGTTATAGGTGTGTGTGTGTTTTCCTTTGAAAAAAGAAGAATTGTTCACGTTTTATTGTATTAATTCCAGAGAGACAGGTTCTCAAGATGTGGTGCTGAAGGTGCTTTACTGTGGTGTTTGCCACACTGACATCCACCAGACCAAGAACCACCTCGGCATGTCCAATTACCCTATGGTCCCAGGGTACGCATCCCTAGTTCCTAATCTTACCTAATTTTTACTCGTTTTATTTTATTTCATTCAAACTAATTCTAAAGATACTACTAAAGACTTTCGAGATTTAATTATTTCTTATTGTTATCAATTTCAAGATTAGAAATCTACCAAATGATCTGTGCAATACGTAGACAACTAGACATACCTCGTGTCATCTCGAGTTTTTATGGATCGTAAATTTGTTGGTTTTCTGATATATGTAGGCATGAGGTTGTGGGGGAGGTGGCTGAAGTTGGTTCGGAGGTGACCAAATTCAAGGTTGGAGATGTGGTGGGGTCAGGTGTGATCGTTGGTTGTTGCCGGTCGTGTAGCGCGTGCAATGCTAATGTGGAACAATACTGCAACAAGAAAATATGGTCCTACAACGATGTATACACGGATGGAAGTCCAACACAAGGAGGATTTGCTTCTTCAATGGTCGTTGATCAAAAGTATGTTCTTACTATTATATATATATATATATGTGTGTGTGTGTGTTTTTTAAGGTTTTTGATTTTGTCTATTTAAACCCCAACAACATCTATATCTATTTGTGTGTTTCGAATCTTTGATTTTAGTTGTTTGAAGACTAAGATTTTACTAACTGAAATAGTTACTGTATTTACTTATCAATTTTCAAGTTTATAAAGAAGTTAGGCGTATGTAAGAAAACCTGATACTTAAATTATTGTTTTTCTATCCGATTCTGAAGATGTAAGGTTATAGGCGTCCAACCGTGGATGTCTATTTTAAAATCAATTGGTGGGAGGTGGAGGTAAGTATGACATTATAAATCATAACTCTATCGTTCAAAGACTTAAAGCTTAGATCAACAGTGTTTTGTTAATAGTTTTAGGTCCACATGGAAATATTTCTAGTTTGTTGGAGTGGACCCGTTTCATCACCTTGTAAGACCAATTACCAGTGCTTTCACAATCATATAAACCTTTATTTACAAGATAACAAAAAGAAAGTGGTGTTAGGTGTGAGGGTTGGTAGGGGCTCAGGTTATCCAATCAAAAAAAAAATTAGAATTACTTATAGGAGGATATACCTGAACAAATATTATCACCCTTTATGATTTAACACATCATATCATTTGCAATCTTTGTGTACCCAGACTATTCTTCTACTTCACGTAAAAAATACATATCTGCTCTTCTTTTATCAGTGGATTAGATAGATGGGAACAAAACACTACTATGGTTCAAGTTGACATATTTGAATCGCATCTTTCATTCATCCTTAAATATTTGGATACTACATGAGTAGTTACCATCATGCTTCTTGCTGAAAACCAAATTTGCAGACTTGTAATATTTTATCTTTGTGTTTGTGTATGATTAATGACAGGTTTATAGTGAAGATCCCAGAGAAATTAGCAGCAGAGCAAGCAGCCCCTCTGCTGTGTGCTGGAGTGACCATTTACAGCCCACTGAAGCACTTTGGGCTGAAGGTAAGTGGGCTGAAAGGGGCCATATTGGGCCTTGGTGGGGTGGGCCACATGGGGGTTAAGATAGCCAAGGCCATGGGCCACCATGTGACCGTTATAAGCTCCTCCAATAAAAAGAGAGAGGAAGCAATGGACCACTTAGGCGCCGACGCGTATCTTGTAAGTTCTGATACCGAAGCGATGGGCACGGCTGCCGATACCTTCGACTACATCATCGACACTGTGCCGGCTGTTCATCCGCTGGAACCTTACCTTGCATTGCTCAAATTGGACGGGAAATTGATCATAATGGGTGTTATTAATGAACCCCTCAAGTTTGTTACCCCCATGGTTATGTTAGGTGAGCACCACCACTCTATTTTTTCTTTGCCCAAAATACCCTTCAATATTAATTTATTAAACATTAGAAAAACTACATAATGCCCCTTAAGGTTTATTGCTAGATTGGAGTTTATAGCTAAAATTTCCTACACACTCTTGCACGTGGGACTGCTGTTATTGGTTGTGTGTAAACATAGATAATATGGTTGGTTGATCACGAAATGACAACTTCTCTCATTGGTCAATCGATATACTTTGCCATCGTGCTAAACTTGTTTAACGACGGATGTCATTTAGGTTGAGCATCCGGTCTGGATTGAATTTTTGCATTAAAATTTAAAATTAAAAATAAATCGTACCGTACCGAACCGGATTTTCAGTAGGGTCCGGTCGGACCGATATGTGCTTAGCCCTAATCCCATCCCATCTATCTAATTAAAATCTAAATGTTTGTTAGATTGAAAACATCAACAAGAATACTTAATTTTAAGTTTTTTCCCCTCCATATGAGCTCCAATTAAAATTATATATATATAGGGTCAAGTTCTAGTGAGTCCAGGGCTCATCAAATTTAGTTTAAGCTCCTTACAATCTCACCATTGGATCTTATTTATCGTTAATCTCACCATTCATTAGCATAACCGTTTTTTTCTTAATCTACCTTACAATTTGAAATGAGTGATGGATATTGTGGGAGCTTAATTTAGAAAAGTTAGCCCTGAGCTCACTAGAGAATTCCTGTATATATATATATACTTGTGTGTGATGACCATTCCTGAGGAATTTGAATTTTGCATGGCAGGGAGGAAGATGATCACTGGAAGTTTCATTGGGAGCATGGACGAGACGGAGGAGATGCTCAAGTTCTGCGAGGAGAACAAGCTGACCTCCATGATCGAGGTGGTGAAAATGGATTACATCAATAAAGCCCTCGAAAGGCTAGAGAAAAACGACGTTCGCTATCGTTTTGTGGTGGACGTTGCTGGAAGCAATCTCGACGCTTAATTGATCAACAACGTACACATATATACAAGGAAATTAAATTCGGATGATATGTATTAATGCATTTGTTTTTGTTTTTTCAGTTCAAACTGGATGAAATCCTGAACTACAACTACCTAGTGTGGTCTTCCCATGTTTTACTGTTTCTTTGTAATCTATACCAATATCTTGTTGGAAAATTGCAAATTTGTTTTCAATTTTCTTTGAGTTGATTATAAAAAAATGATTTGATTTTACATTTTCCAAACCTTTGATTTCCTTTCCTTTTCTATAAAATTTTTAAGGAAGTTTTAATCCATGTTTGGAAAGACTTTTATGTGGAGTTTCTCTTGGTTGAGAACAACGGTTATACCTTATATATGCATTTTAAGGCAAATAAATCATACTATTAGATATGCTAATAAAGCATTGATGTGAATGGAAGGTCTCCATGAATGTGCATGGAACATTGGGAGGCTCTTTTCCAACATTCCAGCAATGTAAGAGTTAAGAACAATGCCTATAAATAAAGGCATGTATGTGGAGATTAAGATATAGTGGAAAACACATAATCTCTTGCATCATCTTTCTCATCAAACATTCCAGTCCATTCCACCCACCATTCGTTCACCAATCTCCAAGAAAATTGTTGTTGTGATCTTCAAAGATTTTCCGACGTACTTTGTTTTCAAACTTAATTAGTTGAGCAACTAGGTCAAAGATCCGGGTTCGACTCTGACGTCTCGAAAGTGTCGGATCAGATAGTTGGGGTGGTCATATCTTGGGAGCAAACCGTCAGTGGACCTTGTGCGCAAGAAGGGTGGAATTTGTTATGAGAAAAGTGATCCGATTCGTGCTTCCACCACAAACTATCTCTTTCTTATTCTAAAATTATTTTCAATAATTTTCCTTGCATGAATTAAATCTAAAACTAAAACACATATATTTTCTAACATATCTTAGTCTATATATATTATGATAACTTGGTTTCAGTCAAGGGTTTCAGACTAAGATAGACTAAACCCTTAGTGTGGTCTTCCCATGTTCAGCAAGATTTCTTGTTGATGTTTTCAATCTAATAAATATATAGACTAAGATAGACTAAACCCACACTAGATAGACCACACTAGGTAGTAAATTCAGTGACTTCCTTAGCAACACATATGAATTTCCATGCATCTACAAAAATTAATTCCAGGAAAGAAATAAACAAAGCACCAGAGAAATTAGGGGGAAATGATTACTAATCTTGAAGGAGGAGTTGATAGAAGCGAATGTTGGAGCAGATAACTTATACGTTTCCAATCAAGTTCGGAACTGATGGGCCCTAAGCTCAAGTGGTCTTACCATATAAATGAATTGAGCCTAATCGGACTAAGTCAGTTAGATCAGCTCGAGTTTTACCATATAAATGGAGGGCCTATCTGGCTGTTTGTCAAATTTTGTCATTCGGGTCGTGACAAACCAAAGTCGAAGTTCTTTTGAAGTAACTTGAAATGAGATTTTTGCTTGGGTGCATTTCTAAAAGTGTATTATTCGATCTTTGTATAGTTTTTTTATTAGCTCGGTATACTTGCAAATTTGATTTATTTTATTTGGTGTACTTTCACTTAACAATCATTAACGACCGTTAAAGTCGTAGGTTATGTTTCATGGGTTTCCAATATTGTTAATTTGTAGAACGGATCCAGACGACATAATTAGGTTCAATCATCTGTTCTGGGGTTCAATAACTATAAGGAAGACTCTATTGGCTGAGTTTCGGATGACCGAATGACGTTCAGTCATCCGTTCAAGGAATTTCGGTGGATTGAAGGTTTGACGACCGACCGATATAGTCTTCAATTTTTGCACCTTCAATGTTAGAAGTATACAATATATATATATATATATATGTGTGTGTGTGTGTGTGTGTGTGATTATATGTTATGTGTGATGTGCACTTTGACAATATATAGTCCATAAATGGGGCGGATGACCGCTGAGGAGCTCCAACAGTTATATTCCGCAGAGTTTCGATCACATCCGAATATTTTTTACAGTTAATTCCAAATTTACTACTGGATCTATGGAACGAACGTCTGAGTTCCCATGAAAGTAGGTATGTTTAAACACAAATTAACCTAAATTTGTCAAATATAATATACGACTCTAACGGTCGTTAACGACTGTTAAGTGGAAGTGCACAAAAATAATTAATTAAGTTCACAAGTGTACTTAGCCAATAAAAAATTATACATGTGTAAAGATCCAATAAGACACTTTTGGAAGTACACCCTAACAAATATCTCAAGATGAAAGATGATATTGGGAGCGACAATTAATACGATTTTTGGTTATACTTTTACGTGGTTTTATGATTTATTGTTCATCTAATTAGATATAGAATTCCTAGAGCAATTGCTTAAAAGTACATTTTGTACAATGGAAAAGTATTCCTTTACACCGAGTCGCAACTTTGTCCTTGAAAAGCTAATTTAATTGTGTGTTAGTGTTATAAGGAATTTATTCCGTGTAATTCCTATGGATAATTAATGCATCATTGATATGTCATAAAACAATTAAAATGAAGCATAGACTTTATGGGTTCGTATTTGATTCGATTTTTAAACAATGTTTGAGTAGGTTCAAGGTTTTATATACTTGATAAATCCAGTCATATGACAAGTTGGGACAACAACAATCTTGAGTCTTGACGTACTTACTATTACCTTCCTAAACTGGTTATACAAATCTTATTACGGTACGGTAATCATGTAAAAAATGGATTAGAAATTGGACTGTCGGCAAGATACCATCTAAGGAGATATGTTGTCGCCATCTCCTCGTGAAAAGACAGCACATCGTCAACACAAAATGTGACTAATCTTTCTGGTGGATACATTACATGTACATAAACTAAAGATGTAATTACGGTTTTACCCCCGGAATTATGACTTGATATCAGTTTAAACCCATAAACTTTCTAAGTTAACAATTATCACTTCTGAACTTTCGTTTTATAACACTTTGTTTCCATGAACTTTAAAAATTCATTATTTAAATCCACATTCGTTCTTTTTTGCAATTTTTTTGTTGTGTCTCTAGTATACTTTTAAACCTATATTTAGGTGAAAGTTCGGATTGAAATAGATGTCGGATTTAGTTGGAATTTAGGTCGGATTCAGTATCAATCCGACTCAAATTTTAATCATATCGGACATCCGTTTCGATAAGAACTTTCACGTAAATATAGGTTTAAAAGTTTACTAGGAATACAACAAAAGCAATTGCAAAAAAAAGACAAATGTAGGTTTAAATAATAGATTTTTAAAGTTCGTGTCGACAAAGTGTTACAAAACGAAAGTTTGGAGGTAATAACTGTTAACTTTGAAAGTTCATGAGTACAAAGTGATATCAATGCATAATTCGGAAAGACAAATTGTAATTAACCCTAAACTAAATAACGAAAGGAAATTAAAGATGAAAGTAAGGAGAAGTTTCCTCTTGATCTATACAGCTCACATGCAGCACATAACCTCATGTGTTTGTCTGCTATTTAATTAGCATTATCTCAAAATACTTGCTTAAGTTATCTGTTCTCGATGTTGGTGGTTGTGATGAACCAAAATCTTTGGATGGTCGAAACTCGAAAGTTTCGTGGTTTGTTGTGTGGTACGACAGCAAACTAGATATTATGTCGGAAGTAGTGTACATGAGAGAACACTGTCGACCTAATACAAGATTTCATATGATTCACAAACAATTAGCAGAAGGTGAATTGGATTCATGTCTGCCTAGTGGCCACACGTGTGGTGAGATACACCCGGGTCCCACAACCTTCGATACTTGTGTTTGTAATAATAATATATGGATATATTTTTCGGTTTGCAATATTTTAAAGCTAGCAATGACTATTACTTTCTTAATCAATTATTGTACTGAACACCTAGTCCTAAAGGAAAGTTATAGGAGAGAAATAACCAATCTTTCGGGAGAAGTTTATTGACAACAACAAGGTAAATGATCAATTAAAGGGTTAAATAAAATAGTTCTTTCACAAGCCCTAATTAAGGAATAGATAATTATGCATGTGATTTGAAGAAGATACATTAGTACCAAAAAGATAAAAATGTGTGAGTTCCTTTCTAATTTTTAACCCCACAAAGTTCCTATTTGTAACAATACAATGATTTACATAGGATATATGTGTATATACTATACACAAACCAATACCTGCATCTCTGTTTATATGCATGGCCTTAATCAAGTTGTGGTTGATCTTAATCTTAGTGGAGATGAGATGTCACTGGCCAATGGCATACTTTGGGATATAACTTTATAATTAGATCCCAAGTCTATAAGACAAAACCCAAACAATAACAAACAATTAACTAAGAGGAGAAGGAATCTAACTTTAACCACAACCTTCCTCTCTCTATGGGATTAACAATTAATTCTTTAGTAAGTTTTTAAATGCTAGTTGATTTTCTCGAGATTTGTACTAGCTATCTCCACATTATCGTGCAATTCTCGGATCACATTTGAAAATACGGTGATGTTGTTTTGATATGATGATTGTACAAACAAATATCATGATAACAAAATTGATTCATATATAGGATATGAAGGAAGTTACGTCTAAAAGGAAATTCCAATCCATGCATGCATTATCCGCTGGTTGGTCGAACTCCAGCTTCGAGAATAAAAAGTCGAGAGATCGTAAACTACAAGAATTTACGAGATCTCATAATTAATAATGTAACACTAAGTCGCGTAAAATAACATTGAAAAAAACCCTCATAAGTATAAATATAATCACTCTTATCGACAAGCAAGTTCATGTAATTAAGAGATTCAATGTGTTTGTAGCATTTGAGTGATCAGTAATTAAGAAGATGTAATTAGAAGATTCACTATATATACTTGTAATACGCGCGAGTGATCTCTCAACAGAAAAGGAAGTTAAGTTTGGGATATGTATTGTAGTGGAGAATAGTTGTGACGAGGATGAGGCTCAAACTTTAGTGACAAAGGTCAAGAGAGAGAATGAGTGGGCAGAGGAAGGAGCGTCGAAACTTAAACAGTAGTAAACAAAGATGAAAGACAAAGAAGGAAGGTTCCGATGAAGGAAGAGAAGGGAAATTAAGGACAACACATTTTTTGTATTATTATTATTATAATAATAAAAGAGAAGTTAGGGAGATGCATGAGAGGTTCATATATAATCCATCCTTAGTTTTACAGCCTGTGTTTTGACCTTTTTTTTTTTTTTTTTTGAATCCATGGATGAGAAGATGCTCTTTTATTCCCCAACTTCTTCGTCCTTATTTATGCACCGTTACATTCACCAATCTTTAGTTTCTATTTTATTTTGGTTACGATCCATCAATCAATGGTAGTTCTTTGTAATGAAGAGATATTTGCAATATATACAATCCTGTAACAAGAAGCACTCGATCACACAGTCCAGGCGTACGTACGTACGCATTTATGCGAATAAGACTCCTTAATTATAGTGATTTTTTTTCTTTTCTTTGGCTGAACTTATAATGTATATATTCGTAAATTATCTTTAAATCCCAAAGAGATATTTGTCTAATCATTAGAATGCACATTGACATTTCATGTTCTAAAAAAAATCCTAAATGATGATTTGCTCATGTTTCCAGTGGACTAACCATTTCAAAAAAAAGAAGCTCATGGGCAAAAAACCGCAAAAGTGAGGGAAAATTCCCAATGTAGTGATTTTATAATTAGAGGGGTGTACTTACACAAAAACACATTTTAAATATAATATAATTCGTCAGTCATCAAACGCCAACCGTATCCGTGTACACTTCACAAAATCCCTTCTCTCTCTCATACCAAAATCGCATGTGATTTCATGACAATTATTCGAAATATACACCAGAGTTGGTTCGTGTCAATTAATCAACTGACAGATGAAGTGCTTTATTAGTACATAATAAACAATATAAACCACGTCCAAGCCCGTCATCGATTACAAAACCAAACAACTAAAACCAACAAAAAAATCAGAAGCTAAACTAATATGACATGTTAATGTTACAGAAAGACATGCATGACATGAGGTTGGACCAATTAAGAAGTTGTCACAAAAAAACCTATTCAAACTTTATTAAAGACACACATACATACAATAATAATAATAATAAAGTTGAAGACATGACGCAAACAAGTGCCAAAACCCAAAACGTGTGTTCTCTCTCTATAAATACGTACCTCCAAACTCAAACATTGATGCATCTAACAATACATGTATATATTCTAACCAACTAACATTAAATGTCGTCGTCGTCGGACAAAATAAAGGGCCCATGGAGTACTGAAGAGGATAGGTTGCTCCAGGCAATGGTGGAGCGGTACGGGGCCCGGAATTGGTCAGAAGTGAGCAAAGCGATACCCGGACGGTCCGGCAAGTCGTGCCGCCTTCGGTGGTGCAATCAGCTCTCCCCCGAGATCCGCCACCGGCCCTTCACGGCCGAGGAGGATGCCACCATTTTGCAGGCCCACTCCGAGGTGGGGAACAAGTGGGCAACTATTGCTAGGCTGCTCAATGGGAGGACGGACAATGCTATAAAGAATCATTGGAATTCCACACTCAAAAGAAGGTGATGGCCGGTGATCATCACACTTGTGCTCCAACTTTTCTTTTTTTCTTCTTCTGAAAAACCCAAACTAAAGTCAAGTTACAAGCAAACAATCGGCGGCAGATTTAGTGTTGTTTGGTTGACTTTTATTGGCTATATATATATATATATATATATATATATATATATATATATATATATATATATATGTTGATGACTGGATTTTTGCCTTATAGTTTAGTTAATTTACGTTTCCTTCAGGCCGGCTTTCTAGTTTTGGTGTTAAATTTAGTTCAGGTTACCATGAAGTTATATATGTAGACTTGAAGTACGAAAAATCACATAGTATCAATCAAACTGAGATTAGCTTGGTTTGCTAAATCATTAATTTTGTTAATAGTCAAAACCAATACGATTCAGGTAGTTTAAAAAGCTAGAATAAAAGTGGGTTTTTTTTTCAATAAAAAAGTAATATGAAAATATTTAAGACATTACCATAATAGTACACTACGTGCCAATTTATATATATTTCAATGATACATTTCTATAGTTATATATGTTCAGTGAATTCTAACTCTAGATTCAAAAAAATTAGATGCAACGACCATAATTATGCACCGCCGCCAAAGAGAATCGCCGATAGTAGCTACCAATTGTATTCCGATGGTAGCGAGGAAGACGAGCCTTCGACTTCTCTTACACTATCACTTCCGGGATCGGACTCCGGCCAACACACACAGAACCAGCAAAATTCGGTCCCTCCCCACAAACAAGAAGTTGGGCCAGAGTTGTTGAGAGTGATGCAGGAGATGGTAAGGGAGGAAGTGAATAGTTTCATTTGTGCGGTGGAGAGGACAAGAGATGGTGGGGATATAAGGTTTGTGTAGACCAGATTGGTCTGTTGGTGTATCTGATGTGGAAATTTAGAGAAAATGGTTTGATATGTTTTTTATTTCTTCTATTCGTGCTCAATAAAAAGCAGTGATTATTTTGTAATAATGTTAAAAATGTGATGCATTATTAATTGAAAGAAGAAGATAAATGTATGTTTTCGTTACATAATATTGCTGGATTTGTGTGTGTTTGTGGGGGGAGAACAAGAATGTGAGAGAGAGCCGAAGACGCCTATCTCTGCAAACAGTATCCATGAACGCCCCACACAAGCTGTAAGGTTTCCCAAGTTTAGAACGTTATGTCAAGACAAGAATCTTTAGGTAGATAATTTGAATCTTTGGTCGTGTCACACACAACCCGTTATTGGTAAGCATATGATTATTATTTTTTGAGAATTATTCGTAACCATATGTTATTGGTTACGGCTTTAGTGTTACAATGAATGGGCTAATCATGCTTAATTTAAATTACTGCTTTCCAAAAAAAAAAAAAAAAAAAAAAAAGATTAACGAGCTAAAGCGGAAACGTTCCGCGGTAGGAGATCCAAATGCCCGTAACCATCATAGGTAGTAATGCTATCAGACAGTAATCAGCATCCTTACAATTCAGATTAAACACCAGCTGGTATGCTAATGAAAGTAATGTAATTGGGTAACTGTTTCATCCAAAATCGAATCCGGAAAAAAAATCCAAACCGATCCGTGAAGTAAGAAAGGTACTTTTTCAGATCAGCTGAGCCTATCTTCCGTGCTCTTCACCTTCATAAGATGAACCTAGATACATCCTCCACTCTTAAAAAGAAGGAACTAGTGAATGCCAACTAGCATGCACTGATGTCAATTCAGTGCTCGATGCGAACCTACACACGGCGACACAAATTCTACATTATTGTTGCAACTTTTGCAGATATATATGACCTTTTTTAGTTAAGTTACATGACGTGATGGCACTCCCTTCGCCCTTCGGAGCTCCCACCAACGCATCTACTCACATATGAACGCGGGAAAACCATGTGATCTTCCACCGAATCAAACAAAAATTGGCCTCTAGTCGTGGCGGAATTTTCTTACGTGGACCTTTCTCCGTCTCCAACTTTTTAGATACGTGGGTCATCGCTAACCATGATCCCGGACGACCTGATTACGAGCGTTCATTCTTTTCCACATCAGTTTTCTCTCTCCAATCCACTTTCTTCTTTGTTCTACATTATTCGCATCTTAATCATAACACAACAATTTATCTCTCTCATCCACGTCATTTCGAGATCCATCTTGGAAAAAAAAAATTAAAATTTTAAAAAAATCAAAAAAATTATAAAGCATATCTTCAAAAAAATTCAAAAATTCAAAACAAAAACAAAACCAAAAAAAATATCAAAAAACAATAAAATATTCAACGACGACCTGAGCGTTGTTGACTTGGGATGACCAGGGATTAAGAGCCCGTCATCTCCCGCATGACCGGTCGTGGGGTGCAAAAAAACACCGGTGCTCTGAGCTGGCCAGCAGTGACTATATCATAACAATAAGAAAAGGAAATTAATGAACCAAACTTTGCTTCAAAAAGAAAAAAACAATAAGAAAAGGAAAAAAAGAACGTGTGATGCCATCGGCCAAGTTGGACAGTCATACGACTCAGGGTGAAAACAAAGCTACATACGTAACAAAAGTAGTACTGAGGTTTGATATAAGAGCGGAATTAAAAGTAAGATCAAAGTCCATTCCAAAGAATTGGACAAATAACAACAAACAACAAAACTCTGAATTCTCAAATTAGCCGGGTGCTATAAAAAATTAAACACATCAACAAGATTGGACTAAACATGGCATAATGGCAGGACAGTACATTTCTTCCATTTGATAAGAGAGGGCTTCCAGCAGATTACATTAACTGGCATCACACATTCATAATTAACACTTCAACAGCATAAATAAACAATCTAACGCGAGGCCTGTTCATCGTCTATTCCTTTGTCGTTTATACAGAATAAGTTGCAGGAATGATAGGCAACTTGTGGAATTTAATATTTATATTTCAAAAGCCTATCCATAATTACAGAATTAAAGAACTATAAGATATACTAATTGCAACCTATACATCATTAGGACCAACAACATTTGACTATTGATGAAGTAAATAAGCTGTTTCACAGGAGGAAACAAAAGAACAAAAGGATGATGAAAATAATGAAAAAAAAACAAACAATTGAAAATGTGGCTAACTTGATCTAAGAAGCTGCTGCTTCAAAAGAGCCTGATGGAGTTTGCCTCTTCAAAAAATTAGCCAAGGATTTTTTTAGACCATCGAGCATTTGCCGGAAATCCTGTGACCAGGACCAGGTAGGTTCGTTTAATGCTCGTATAGAATTCAAGCAAACGAGAAGCGTGCCTCCTTCATGGAGAAGAACCTGAAATGAAACCCAACTTGTTTTTTTTTGATAAAGCTTAAAATGAAAGAAAGGAAAAGGAAGAAAAAGGAACACATGTACACAAATAAACAGTTCCAGTTACACATACATTAAAAGCTGGGAAAGGCTTAATTGGTGTTTAGACCTGGCAAGTTCTTTATCCTATCTAGTGCCTTCAAGCTAAATTTTCTTTAAAAAAACAACTCTGATTTCGTGATATTTGACCTTTCAATAAGTGCCAACTTCAGGGAAACGTACTTCTGGAGATATTACTATATCAGTAACAAATTCAGTCTTTTCTTTATCATAAGTTGTAAGTATTTGCCTCGGGACACCATGTGCTTAGATCTAACTGAACTTAAGCATTCCAAATGTTGATGCAATATCCTGCCTTCCTGTTAATGGTTGCAACTTGCAAGAATAAAAAAGTTGGCACTGATAAATCGTAGAAGCATTATGGATGAAAATCATAGAACATATACTGCATTAGCAAAATAAACTGATCTCTTTGATAAACTAAACAAGGAAGGCAGGGAAACAAAAAAATCACTCACAATTTCCTGCAATCCATGCAGTGTTTTTTTCACCTTATCAAAACATTTTTTATTCATATGTGAAACTAGTTGAAAAGCAAATTTCATCAATTTGATCATGCGCAAAACATTTTTACGTGATCATCAATAGATTTTGCACATCTGACATTATTAGGTTACATACCGTTAGCCAAAGTGGAAGAAATCCCAAGACCGATGGAAGAGCAGCAATAATGATGCACGATAGTGCTAGTGCCACACTCTGCTTAACCTGCATTTAAAGCAAAAGGTCACCAAGCCCAGTCAAGTTGCTTACAAATGTGTAAAGATGATGAAAAGTACCAGGGAGCATGTTTGACGAGCTTTAGCAATGCAAAATGGCACACTAGAAATATCTTCTTGCAACAGAAGCACATCAGCAACAGCTATAGCAGTTGCACTGGCACGTTGAGCCAGCACTATACCAACAGTTGCAGCAGCAAGTGCAGGAGCATCGTTGATGCCATCACCCACCATTGTCAACCCTCCACCTGGAAAACAGACACTAAAATCAATTTACCATTTCTAAAGTAAACTTGTTATCGCTGACATTAAAATGACATCTTTAATGCATGAGTATTCTGGCAAATCCACTGTTACAAGTATTCAAAGTATGTAGAACATTGAAAGGCACATTTTCTATTTGCCATAGTTTATAAAAACTAATGGACCCAAGTATCCCATGAAAATAAAAGTTAATGTCAACTTCCTTACAAACTTAACGTATTAAAACCCAACCCGAAACTGCTGCTTAATCAGTCATGTGAGTATAGTCCCACGTCGGTAAACTGATTGTGTATGGTGATACTAGGCATATGAGTCTCTACTCTTTCACTTAACAATCACACTTTTGGGGTGCAGGGCTCCATGTGCATCCCTGTTTCAACATGGTATTGTGACTTTGTGAGCTCAGTTGTGTATGTGGGATCCACCTAAACATGATTTGCGTCACGCGGAGACAGGGTTTGTGTGCTTGAGCGTGTGAACTTGATTAAGTAGGATCCACCTAAACCCAATTTTGTATTTCACATGAACACATGGTCCGTGTGCAGGGTCGTTGAAAATGGTCTCACATAGGGAGAAGGTCAAACTAGTTGTATCCTGCATTATAAGGCACACAGGGCTTCCTTGACCAGCATGCATCTGGATCTAAAGCTCTTCATTGTCCCTGTCCTAACAATTTAAACTAACTTCTTAACTGAACAAACAATAGATAGCATGCTATTGCTGAACCAAAGAATGTCAGAAATATGAAATCAACAAGAGTCATGAAAAACTACATAACAAGAATAACATAAACTGGGAGTAAAAACAATACTGCATGTACATTTGAGATTTGACTATTCGGCAGTATGTTAACTAAAAAAAAATTACTAGCAAAAATCCGATATCAAACTAATTCAAAATATGTAAACGACAAAAAGATTATTAATTTAGAAATAAGTTCTGTAAAGGACTAGACCTCTCTCTCTTGAGGTTCTTCTAACATGATTGAGCTTATCCTCGGGTTTTAAGCTGAAATACACTTCTTCAATACCCACAACTTTGGCAACACGCCAAGCACTTGATTCATGATCTCCTGTTAGCATCATCACACGCAATTTTCCTTTATTCCTTAACGAAGAAATGACATCAGCTGCACCTTCTCTTGGCTCATCCTCAAAATGGAACAGAGTGACCTAAATAAAAAAAATTTGACAAATGTAATTATTAGCCAACCTTTACTTGTAACCAAAAGGGATGCATAAGCAACACTTACGGTGTTTTAGGATGCATTGCATTAACTTGTAATTTCATTTGAAGTTGGAATTTCAGACTGGCATATGCAAATACGACGTTTGGCAGAGTATGTATTGGAATTTAAACTTGTAATTTCATTTGAAGTTGGAATATCAAACTGTGGATATGCAAATACCATGTTTGGGTTGACTATTTTGAATTTTGCAAATCTTTCGTGATATTTCCAAATTCTACCCCTATGCAAAATTTGTCAACCAAATTCCATGTTAAGATAGACTTGGGTACCGGCCCGGCCCGGCCCGGAAGGCTAAACGGAAAGGGCCCGCGGGCCGGGTAATTTTATTTATATTTAATAGTTTAGGTATTTTTGAAGGTATTTTAGGTGTTTTAAAAATAAAATAAAAAAATTAACGGGACGTGCCGACCCAGTCCGGCAGGGACGGGCCTGCTGGGCCCGTGTCCCTTAACGGGCCGGTACCCACTACCCAGGACTATGTTGAGAGGTGAAATTTTGAAATTCCGCATAACTTGTTTTAACTTTAGTCATTCAAATTAATACAAAATATTAGTGTCATGTTTCAAGTATGATTTTATGCACAATGAACATGATTTTTATGGTTTGGAAGCAATTTCAAATTGGGAGCCAATAGAATATCATACATTTTTTTCGTTGTTTTCTAAGTAACATGTTTATCCAAACATGCTTAATTCAAATCATGTTATTTATAAATTCTAAATTTGTACAGATCGTCAATTGGAAATTCCGTAGGACTTACAAATACCACATCCAAACACACCCTTCAAGAAAATGACATTCTACATGAGGTGGGATCAAATGGAATACTAGAAGTATTGCCAAGGAAACTTCTGGTCAAGGCCGACTTTTTTAATGTTCATCATTCATTATTCATTATTCAAAGAGGCCATAGAGTGGGTTCAAAGAAATCTTTTATTATATAGTTTATCGTTGCCGTGAAGGGCTCTCAAACTGACACTAATAAACATAATGAACTGCAATATGTGAAGAAAAATGACATTGATGGATTAGATAATGAGATGATCCAGTCAGTCCCACATATTAGCACTAAAGAACTTGAACATCTTTTGCAATTACCTTTTCATTGACAGAAAGGGCTGCTTGAACAAATCCACTACCATATGCTGACGTCTTCAGAGCTTCTTTTAATTTTACACCCTCAATATTTGACTTGAAGAGAGAGGTAATGTATTCGACAGAGCCAAGTGATGCTTTTGAGATGTTAAAACCCTCAACTCCTGACTAAAATGGCAGAAATAGACGAGATGAGATGGTAAAACTGATTCTTTATTGAATGAAAAGAAAATCTTCTTAAATTAAATGCCATTAACTGAATACCTTGAGAGAAAAAAAGAATAACAATCTCCCTCGACAATTACATCATTTCCCAAAAGATGTTACGAGGAAATATTGAGCAATCATGTGCCAATCTCAACCAGAAAACAAGCTGGGGCTACAGTAATTTGACCAAATTATACATCAAAGAAAACTTAAGTTCCAACATAGACGATTTATGTGTTTGTATGGATAATCAATCATGGAGAAAGGACAGTAGAGCAAATTAGGACAATTAAGTACATGCTTATGGTGATAAAATACATATGAATCTAATAGATAACATCTAACTCTGGTAGAAGAGACTCAACCTGAAAGGTGGAATTAATTCCCAAGATTACAAGATAAGTGGTCCAGTAAATCCTTGTTAATTTGTTTCACCAGAAATACTAACCAAACCACACAAACCTTAAAGTCATGAAAATATCAATCTCGTGCTCTAAAAGGGAGGAAGTATTTCATCAACTCTTGGGGTAAGATATGACAATACTGATTGCATAATCGTACTAGAGAGAAATAATTTGGTTTTGTTTCCTAATCTCATTGTAGACTCAATAGCTTTTTCACAGGAAAGTTAAAAATCCGGTAAATATCTTGTCACTTGCCTACAAAGGAAGCATGTCAATTAGGTATTTGGAAATCCTATTATCCAAGTACTTTACCTCAGTAAACGTCAATGTAGCACAAAGACCCCTCCCAGGCAGACATTCGAAGCTTTCAACGGAAACAGTAGGAAGTTCTTTGCCCAGAGTATGGTCTAGGACAGCTCTACAACAATCAAGGCTACTAGTCATGAGCACCAAAATAAGCTTGTTATTAAAGGGACATGCGGACCACAAATTTTGGGAGACACGGACTTAAGGAAACATGTTGTCAAAAATTTATGTATTCTTTTTTCGCTGTCAGCAACTCTGTATTACCATATTGCCAGGAGAAAGATTCACATAATGTAAACCAGCTGAAGTAGCATCCTGACTGCTTACCAAGCTTGGTGGTAGGGTAAAAAACGCTATGGCATTAGGAAGATAAATGGTGTTCTAAGTAATTTAGTGAATCAGGTGATATTAATCAATGGAGTAATAATTATATGACGAAAAATTAATTTGATTCAAAATATAAAAGCATCTTTTTTAGAGAATGCAGCCTGTCTTATGGGTCAGAGCTGAACCGCAGACCTCTTGCAGGGCAGTGAAAGGTTTCAGTACTGCATGAAATGCTGAATTGGCTTGCAATTGAACAAATAAGTGGAAAGTGAGGAATTATAAAGACAACAAGCAACACAATAACACGGGACAGGTGAAAAGACCAACTAAATTTCTCCGGTTGGTGAGAACTACATGAAATTTTAAAAGCACATTGAATAGGAAACTGAGAAGATTAGATACCTTCCAATAGGATGCGTAGTTCCTTTCTCCATTGCAGCAGCTATAGCAAGAGCTTCCTTTTCACAGTTGGGACTGCAACAGGAGGGATGTTCTAAGTAGTTCTCTTCGACCCCATGGCCATGAATAGGTTCTATTGCTTTGCACATGAGTTCACCAGTTGTTAGAGTCCCAGTTTTATCAAATGCAATGGTACCACAAGAAGCTAGAGCATCTAGTACATGTCCACCTTTAAGCAATATCCCCTGTGAATTTCCAGTCACATAGAGCTATTAAACTACTGAAGCACTGGAGACATTTCGAAGAACATAAGTGTCTATACCATATCTTATGCATCTATGCAAGTATCAAAATATGTTAACAAACAGTTTCGCCTGTAACAAATGGACATAAAGAACACTTGACGTAGTAGATAACACACCTTAATGAAGATTACAAAATCATTTGGTATTACAACATTTTTTTGTCGATAGTACGGCAAGACATTGAAATGCATAAAAAGGGACATCTAAGTCTATCCAATAGCAGCTAGATGCAACAGTATGGGAATATTTCTTAATCTCTAGTCAGACACGTCTTATCTTGTTGATACTTTTGATTCTAATAAATATCTTGACTACCATTGAGTCAATGAAGAGAGAAGGGATAAAACGTGACATGGTTATTGTGACTGTAACATTAGCACTGGAAAAGATATTGTAACATTTTCTCCCATTTTCGAGGCATGGAAAATTGAAAAGGGAAGAAACATATAGAGATACAGAGAGAACCACAACGTGTATTGAGGTCCGATCTAGGATCAGATATTAGAACAACGCGTTTAATTCGTGAAAGTTTTTTTTGTAGAATATAACAATAATTATGAAAAAAAAGTTATAGATTTGCAAGACCCAGAGAATGAATACCTTACTTGCACAGGAACTAATTGCAGTAGCATATGCTAAAGGAGCTACAGCCAAAGCACAGGGTGATGCAGCCACCATAAAACCCAAAGCCCGATATATTGAACCTCTTGTCACTACAAAATCAGCCATTAAAGAAAAGCTAATTTCAGCACGACTGAAGGAAAATTTACTTTTATAGACAAGACACATAAAAAATGGTTAATCAGTCTACTAGAATCCTGGACTTATGCTTTGTGCTAGTAAAGATGTGTGTGTAAATAAGATGGATCTGAGAACAGGTATAATCAACCAATGATATATCAAGCAACATCAACGACTAATATTGTTGAGCCTGATTCTTACTTTACCCCAATAGTTTGGGATTAAAGGTTTTGTTGTCGTCAAATATCTCCGAGGGCTAGGACGTGGTCATAGCTCTAGGTTTTGTTCAATATAATTTATTGGGTACAAATTTAATAAGCTTCAAGTGGGCTTGCAGTTTTTTATAGTCATGAAAGAACTACCTAAGTTGGTTGTGCTGCCAGTCTGCCACATAATTAAAGGTTAAAAGAAGGCAAATATCAACCATTTCTGCAACAGAATCAAAGACACAACACAGGTGAAGTTTGTTGATCACTGCATTGAAAGACCAATTATTTCACCTAATGACCAGTTCCGGGTATTGGAAATTCATATGCATGAGTATGATATAAAGGGTGCAGTGCTTTATTTTTGCAGACGTAATTAAAATGGATATAAGGATAAACCAAAAACACATGCCAAGGAAAGAGTTCAATATTTCCTCTGTAACAGGAGTTCAAAACTTCAAGAAGCGCTTATGTCAATTCAGCTTCAGACGTGACGATTGTAGTACTGGGAGCTTTTCTTGCAGTTACAAGACAAATAAGATCAACCTATATGCACTAATAGAAAATCAAGCCCAAGTACCCGAATTTCCAAGGAAAGGCCACTTGAAAAGAACCGGTCCAATGAGAGCAATTGTCAGTGAAATAACAACTACGAACTGGCTATAACGCTCGCCAAATTCATCCAACCAACGCTGCAATTTTGGTTTGTTCAATTGCCCTTCTTCGGTCAGTCGCATGATCTTGTTTACTGTAGAATCTTCCCATGATTTGGTCACCTAACCAGAAGTTAAAATCAAACTGAGAAGGAAATAGAAAGGGTGACCCAGATTCTTGATAGACCAAAATCCATATTCGAAACTAGAATGAACACATTAAAATGACAGAAAAACACATCAAGATAGAAACATGCAGAACAGAAGAAACTCACGAGTATGCATGAACAACATCCGATGTGATGTAAATAATTAAGTAATTAACCAAGAGATGGTGACAACTACTAAGCTCATAAAAACTTATAGGGACTTGATGATCTCACAGAGTTGTGTCAGAACTCTGTGAAATTCCAATTTCAGCGTTGCATTTTAATAAATGAGCATGCATCTCTTCGTTGATATTTATCAACTTATCATGCCTAGTTGCCACATTTGCATCTTATGCCCTGACATTCCTATAATCAAGTAAAAGCATACATCTAAAAGAACAGCAGATTGTCATGACTCATGAAGTTTGTGTCACTGTGTAAAGGTTATTGCTGAAAGCATGAAACTACGGAAGCCTCTAAATAGCAGGTAGTTTTGTAAACTAAAGGTGTTACTGTTTCAAATGTTCTGCAAAAGCTTGCGATGCAAACTCAACGCAACACCAAGAAAGGTTTACAATGATATAGAAGATTTATTAAATACAAATATTGGTGCCTAATTAACTGAGATATTACAATCTACCTTAACAATCATCATTCCTTCTAGATTCCTAGCTCCACCTGGAATTCTGTCACCCATTTTCCGTTGGAGTGGCTTGCTCTCGCCCGTAAGATGCTCAATTGTGATGGTAGATGAACCCCGACAAACTTGGCAGTCAACTGGCACAGCCTGAAATTGGGAGAAAAACAAAAATCGGGCGGGAAATAAAATTAATTATCAAAAATGCGTGAAGCAATTTTTGAAGTAGAATAACATCATGTAAAATTCAGAAAGCACGAACCTCACCAGCTCTGACCAGAAGATAGACTCCAACTTCAAGGTCATGCACAGGAACCTCGTGGTATTCCAGTTCTGAAAGTTGTGGCACATCATTTTCATTTCCCTTGAGCACCAACGCAGACTCAGGATGATTGTCTTTTAATCGCCTCACATCAATCATAGATCTACTAGTAAAATATTCTTCAGCTGCTCAAAATAAAATAAAAGGCACATGCAAATAATTCAGAAAAAGAAAAGGTAACTATGTGCCAACCGGGTTAGAATCGGGAGTCTGAACTATTACCAATGTGAGACAAATTAAACATTCCAAGAAGTAGAGCACCCTCCATTGAATTTCCCATGAATATTGAAGCAAAAGCGGCAAGAGCCATAAGAACATGGATATTGACTTTCCCCCCAGCAATATCTATAGTAGCATCAAGTGCTGATGAAATCTGAAATGGACAGTGCAAGATATTTTCATGTCATTTATAACACAAAACCAATCTTCCAATTGAAAACTAACTTGCATGTTCTATCTTAAAACATTTTTCCAACATTCTATAATGCTATAGAAAGGAACGACCATTCTTCAATCACACAGAGAAAGTACATGTACAATATACTAATTGTGGTTCATCAGTTCATGTATAACTTAGCTTGATTTGTAAGTGATCGGGGCTTAGTGTCGTATCCCATACGAAATTAGGTTGGATGAGACGGTCAACATACCGCCAGAAAGTAAAATTCAAAGCTAGTTCTTGGAACTTTGTGAAATTGAAATATTTGAACTTCGAATTTTCACTAATGTTATGTTCTGGGAACTGCTGCAGTCCTTGCGAGCTAGTAAATTTTTCTTAGTATTTAATACTATAGCCATCAGTAGATTGTTGATAATTTAAACTGAGGGTCTGTTTGGAATCTGACCAAAGCTCATAGACATTCGATTCTTATTTTTGGGAATTGAAATGTGATTCCAAATGGGTACCCTAACAAACCCTATTAGTAAATCCTACAACCAACACAATAATCACCCATCCCAACTTCATAAGTTCCGAGAACCGAAACTTAAAATCGAGCCACAAATTCCACGGAACCACTAGTCACTTAGATCACCATCACAAACTCACAACCTAACACCCAATTCCACTCGCATCCCACAATTCAACCCTCAACACAGCGTACCCCAACGATCGGGAACGCGACGACGATGGCGGCATTCTGGAACGCCCGGACGGCGGACCTCGGGAGGAAGCACGGAGAAGCGGCGGCGGCGAGCAGGAGGCCCATGGAGAAGCAACAGAGGTGGAGGTGGTCCCTGAGCAGATCCGCCAGCGCCGTCCATCCGACAGCTTCGGCGAACCCGATGACGACCTCCTGCGCTCTAGTGACCTTGGCCTCCTCGTGATGGTGATGGTGGTGGTGGTGGTGGTGGTGGTGATCGAGGGAGTGGGCGGAGAGGGGGGTGAGGGAGAGACGAGGGTTAGGGGTGAGGAGGCGAAAGGGTGGTTTTGGTTTTATAGGGGTTCGGGAGTAGTGGGGGTGGAGGTGGAAGTTGAGTCCGGTGACTCGCGGGGCGGTGGCGAAGGAGATTACCGTCATCGGTAAGAGTGTTTGTTGTGGGTTTGGAGAGAAGGAAAGGAGTTGTGAGACTGACCAGTCGTTTTAGAGGGGGAAGTGAGAGTCGTGTTTCGACATGATGTCGTCGTGGTTTCGTCTACTACACTTGGATGATTGGTGTTTTGCTGATTATTGAGCTTGTGGGGACACAGAAAAGGAGGACTGCTCTTTTTCTTTTTCTTTTTCTTATTCTTAGCATCGATGGATTGGACTCGGGCCTTCTCGGGTGCAAACGAACTTAGTCGAGTTAAATTTTTGAGTATTGTGTATTATTATTAAATATTAAATGCAAATTGAGCAATAAAAACTCAAGTCGAATTTGAATTATTTCAAGTTCAAGTTGGGTTTTTACGGATTTGAGTTGAAATATTTTATAAAAAAATCCACTTAATCGAGTTTGAATTGAGTTTTGAGTTTGAACCCTAGTTGATAGCCGGAGGCCCGAGTTGACGATGTGAAAGAAAATTTTGATTAAGTCTGGATTTCTTTCATTTCCTTGATGATTAAGTTCCTCCGTGTAATTCTAAGTTTTAACTTAGCTGAAAGTCCATATCGTACGTTTTGATATATGAAACAAGTTTTCGTTGAAAATCATAAAATTATGGGTTAATTATAATTTAACCTCCTGAACTATCCATTGATATTATTTTGCACTCCTGAACTTTCAAAGTTAACAGTTACCTCCCTTGAACTTTCATTTTGTAATATTTTACCTCCCTGAATTTCAAAAATTCATTATTTAACACGCATTCTGTTGGCTTTTTGGCCTTAATCTTATGTTTTGATGATTTAATCAACCTAATCTTAATTAGAGTAGCACACACTATGCATTGCATATATATTGTATTGTGCTAACCTCTACAGGTGATCAAGACTCAAGAAAGATTGAAATGAAGTCAAGACATGTAATTAAAGCTATATCGAAGACATGTAATCTTGATTTCTTTTGAGTCTAAGGAACAAAGTGTAATTGAGCATACTTGAGCTAAAATCAACTTAATCACACAATAGGTTCCCTATAGAAGTCACACACGAAATTTCACATTATTTGGACTTCAATAGATCACCCAAACTTAGAGCGGAAAACACTAAATCTGAACCCTAACTGTCTGCCCACATTCGGTCGACCGCAACATGTCGTTCGGTCGACCGGATGATCAAGTTATCCAGTTTGTGTTTCCCTGTCTAGTTTCGGTCGACCGCACCATATCTTTCGGTCGACCGCTTGAACTTACTGTTCCGACCGTTATTCTTGTCGTATATGCCCAACGGTCGTATTCGTATTAAAACTATATACACCTCCATATACTTAACCAAACGGTCGAACCATGTGCCAAGTTCGGTCGACCGTTTAACCTTGTCAAGAATTCCCTGCTATCGGTCGATACGATTTCGTTCGACCGATCCAGTTTTCCCTCTACCGAAACGCTTATTCGGTCGACCGGTAACCCTGTTCGGTCGACCGTTTTCTTAATAGACTTAAGTGTTCGGTCAACTTATTCATATTTCGGTCGACCGTTTTCTTATCGAACCCAAGCGTTCGGTCGACCGTTCCACTTTTCGGTCGACCGTTTCTGGACAGATTTGCAGCCCGAATTTTCTGCTTTGTGTGCTTTGCACAAAATCCAATCAAATCTTGTCCCAACGGATCTATTCTCTCTAAGGCCTATATAAGGAGTTGTAAAACACATTTTAACACAACTCTCCCACTACAAACTTGTCCCAAACATTAGAGAGAATCTCAAACACTCAAAAGTTCAAACCTTCCACACTTAGTGATCAATTCCATATTCTACTCAAGTGTGCTCAAGTTTAGAGAGTGTTGTTCTACTCAACCATTGTGAAAGAAGCAAGGGTCTTGGTGAAAGCCCAAGACACGAGTATAGACTTCGGTGAGAGCCCGAAGTGATCCTCTCGGATTGTGAGAGGAGGAGCCAAGCTCGGCAAGGGTTGTTCGCGAGCTTGAAGACTTGTAAAGGCGTTCTCTCCCGGCCCGGAACGGGGAGTGGTTAGTGAAGTCGTGAGCGGAGCTCGGTGATCCGAGCGGAGCTTACAAGAGAGAGATAAAAGAGAGGAAACAGAAACACCTAGGATCTGAGGAAGGAGTTGATCTGAAAAAGAGATAATGGGGGTGGGGTAATGGCGTGGGAATTGATGTGGTTGAGGGGAGAGTGCTTGCACGCTCCAAAACAAATGAAATCATTGACTCCAACATGCAACACCAAAAAATCCTTTAGAATCCTCACTCCCACAACATCCACACACCACACATGCGCAAAACCCTCCTCTCCCTTCGCTCCCAATTCTTCTCTTCTTTCCATTGGTAAGTTATTGTGGAGAAATATTAAGTTAAAGTCTACCCTTCCTTTATAATTATGCACTATTACTTTTTAGGTAATTAGGTAATCATCATGTCTCCCTAGCTTGCCAGTTAGATGCACAAAAGAGTTAACTTATATGGTACTTTATATGGACATTTCATAAAAAAATTATTCAAAATACCATCTATTACCTTCATGTCGAACCATTCTAAGAGTTTGAAATCCTTTGGTGATCGATAGTGTCAAGACACTGAATTGAAACTTCTGAAGTCAATGTTAATATAATGTCAAATTTTATTAACTTAAGGTGTGGTAATGGTTACGTGGCAAACAAAAGAAAATTGAATCAGGCCCCAAGCCTAACTTATATGGTATCTTATAACTTCTTTGCTTCAATTCAATGTTGGGTGTTTAAACGTTTTAAATACTGCAAGTGCACGACGTCGATGAAGACGTGGCAAGTACGGATCAATCCATGGGGATGTGAGTAGTCTCTGGTTTATTCAAAATCAAGTGGCGAAAAAGAAAAAAGATATTTGATAATGCTAAGCTAAACTATACTGAACTAGTAAGTAAGAAATACAAAATAAAGCAACTAAAGATTGGAAATCAGGAAGAGAAACTCGTAAGAGGTGGAGTGTGTGCACATATGAAGTGAAATAAGTGATGAATGATGTATGTAGGCATATATGTGTGTGAGTCGTGTACGTGTTTTCATGCATAGGAAGTGTCTAAAGATGTGGTAAAACCTATCAATCCATTCACACAACGTATCGACAATTACTACTTGATTATCATAAGATTAGACTCAGCATGAGAAGTGTCTAAAGATATGGCAAGACTCATCAAAAATCATGAACTCGTGTGAAGAACAAAGTTAAACATGAAATGTGTCTAAATCTTATGGCAAAACTCATCAAAACAAAGTTTCTTCAATCAATCAAGCAAGCAAACACAAATACAAACACATAACTAACATGTAGCATATTCAACAAGAAATTTCAGTCAATAAACATGAGGAAACTAAGCATGAGAAGTGTCTAAATCTTATGACAAAACTTATCAAAACATCCCCCAACATGTAGATGATTAAAATACCCACAATGAACATACAAACATGCAAGTTTACACAATCTAAAATTTATCAAACATCTGAACATCACAACATATATGTACATCATCTTCACCCCCAAATGGGGATGAAACTACTCACTAATCATTAACTTAACTATTATGTTAAGAGAAGAAAATATATTAACTAAGTGTACTAAGATTAATGAAATGAAATTATGTTAAGCATGCAAGAAGATAAAAGAGACAAAATTAAACTAACAAAAATTTCTTTTATTAAATATCTCACATTACAACACAACATCTCTCTACTTGAGTTTTTGCTTCAAGGCTTGACTCTAAGTAAAGGGATTGACCACTAAGTAATGAGTAAATACAAAAGAGAATGAAGAGTTCTATTTATAGGCATGAAAAAGGTAACCGGGGACAATCCCCCGGTATGGGACTAAAATGCATACTATATGTGGACTAAATACAACCTAATCTAATACCCGACTGAAGCATGTGTCATTGGCGGTTTGGGACAGCCAATTGGCGATATGGAGGGACTTGATCGAGTCTGGTTTTGGGTGGCTTGCTTCTGACTTGATTTCTTCATGTTTGGTGAACTCGATTTGGTTGTTGATGTTTAAGCTCGGATATAATTGTTAAAATACTCATCATAATGGTGTGAAGTTTCTTGATTTACTCATTAGTCCTTTTGGTTTACATCTGAGTCCTTCTTTCTTGCATCTCAGTCCATAAGTCTTGCAATTCAGTCATTTTTCTTGCTTTTAGGTCTTTTTGTGTCTTTTCTTCTCACTTGTTTTATTCATGACATTTAAACATAAAACTCGTTACGTATCATTGCTTAGGTTGAGAATAAAGGATATAAGACACAATTATATGCATGATATGATGTCAATCATGTTGGATTTCGTGCCCTATTATATGTATATATTTTTCAAAATTTTATAAACATATAGGATCGAAACATTCATATTTTCTTCGATTTTCATATAGACATGCATTTGTTTGTCCTAATTATTTAACATGCATTAGAACAAACAAACAATTGCAAAGATAATCATACCTAGAGGTTCTCTAAAACCTCTTGAAGATCCGGAGTCGCGTTGCCGTTCGAATCGCCCGGTGGATTGCCTCCGAGTGTTCACCAAACTCTAAACAAGGTTGGAGAGAAAGGAGCTAGTCAATCAATCTCCAAACGGGTTTAGAATCTAGCTAATAACCCCCTTTTTCTTTCCTGAGATTTTACTCTCCAAAAACTCAAATTAACTATGGAATTTCGGATGGATTAATTGGGGTGGTTAGAGAGAGAGAGAATTTTGCATATACTTATTTTTAATGAAGGAAATTAGGCATATTTATAGGCTCCTTTAATTTCCACATCATGGGTCATGCATTGACCCATTCTTCCATGTTTTTCTCTCTTAAGACCAATTCCCAATATTAAATTTATTAATCCACATCCAAATATAATCATAATTGAACAAGTCAAAACCATGATCAATAATTCCTTAATTAATTTGCATTTATCGAATTTTGGATTAATTCCCAACAAAATTCGTTTTTTTTGTTTTAGGAAATTTAATTAATTTGCCTTTATCGAATTTTGGTTTAATTCCCAACAAAATTCGTATTTGGGGTTTTAGCAAATTTAATTAATTAATTTGCCTTATCGAATTTTGGATTAATTCCCAACAAAATTCGATCTTTAGGGTTATAGCTAATTTATATATCCTATGCAATATATCATCATATGTAATATCAAACAATCACACCCCATGATATATTTACATCTCATATATAAATTCATGATTCTAAATATGTCATTTTCATGACATAATGATTTTATCCATTCACCACATGTATACGAAACTCGATACATCATATGAACATAAAATCACCTTCTTGTTTCCCAGTTTTATGGTGTGACCTATGGGAGGATCTAAGCTAAATTGCCAGTGATATTAATAGCTTAACATCACAAACTATAAGCGGTATCTAGCTACACATTATAGTTCCCAATTAGCTAGATGTCTTAATTCAGCTCGAACCAAAACCTGATCCAATTAGTGATGGAGTGCACCACTTGTGTCCGTCCCTTGCCTCATGATATTAAGAATACACACAAAGTAGTATTGTGTCATCTTTGTATTAGTATTCATTTCTTAATCTCTTTAAGCTAGTTATAAATATGTGACTTAACTCAAATCACATTGTGCACATTATAACTTTGCTTTATCAAGGGGCCCATTAATATCATTACTCAATTAAGAGGGGCAATGATAATCTTTTGACTAAGTATATTCTCTAACAAAAGTCATACTTAACCAACCAATGTCTTTACACTACACTTATCGATAGCTCAAGACACTAGCCTAATCAAGTATTTCTTAAGTGATCGGATATAAGTCTCATATCAAAGGACCAAGGACACAGTAAAATATTAATGACACAGAAACACATTTCTATAATATTTTACTTATTAGGTCTATTCAGTATACAAAAGTAATATTTTCCTCTTTTGCATACCCGTGTTGTCACTCACTTGTAGAGCTACAATGATCTATGACCAACACGACAATCTTAACTCGGTAATTAATGTTCCATGTTAATTACCATGATTGTGAATATCTTTTGTTTTATGTAAACCAATATCTTTTAGAGCTCTACGGTTAAGGACCAAGAGCCTCTTCCTTAACACTTCTAAAAGACGAATAACATAAACAAGGAACAAAATGATTTCTCATTCAATTCATAATAATTGACATTTAAAAGTAAAACTTTTAGAACACATTCCCTTCAAATCATTGGGTTAGGCCCCAAGCCCCCAAGCTAAGTGTCTTTTCCCATCAACAGACAATTTAAGGTCATTTCAATTATCCCAACTATATATAACTTCCACATCAACTAGGCAAGAAAATCGGATTGGAGTATTTTTTCAAATTTCTAAAGATCAATCTAAAGACTTAAGTATCACTTAAATTGTTATATATGCATTAGTTAAGTCATTGATAATGGATCAAGTAAGACTTTATACAAGTTAATTTGGAGATGGGTCTTTATAAATGGTATCTTTCAACTACAAAAATTATGAGAAATATAAGTGTCATGTACACCTAAAATTCACGCACGAGAGAGAGCACTGTTGGAAAAAAGTTATAACGTCCACATGTCACGTCGGGTGTTTAAAACCAGACGTGAAATTGACATATCACGTCGGTTACACTAGTGTAACCGACGTGACATGTCGATTTTAGTGTAACCGGCGTTATGTTTTAGGGATGTTTCACGTCGGTTTGAAGGAAACCGACGTGATATGTTCTTTAAAATTGTATAAAATACCCCCAATAAATATGTGTGTGTTAGTAGAGGTTTCACGTCGGTTTTTAATAAAACCGACATGTTTGATATAGATTTTTAAAATATATCAACCCCTCTCTACTCTTGTTTAATCTGCCTTATTACAAACAAAAAAATCTAACCCCTCTCTCCTCCACCCTATCTCTCCTCCAAAACCAAAACCGAAACCCAACCCCCACCCCTCCGAATCCGACGAAAACCGCGATTCACCCTGAAAATCGAAACCCAACCCTACCCTCCTCCGGTGACCACAACCCAACGACCCTGGCGACCACGACCCCAAAAACTTCTGGTTTGTCTCCTATTTTCTTGGTCAATTTTTTTCATGGTTCGAGTTCTTCTCTAGGGTTTGTTGTTTGGGTGTTAGGGTTTGGAGCATTTTGGGTTGGGACATCTATGTTCGCGTGTGTCCACATGTTGGTGGGGAAACTAGAGATATGCTTCATTTTTTTATTTTTTTGTTATGTTTGTTTATGGATGACTTTGCAGTTCTAGCTTAATGTGTTCAGTCTTGTCATTTGAGAAACATGCATCGGATCTTAGCATAAATGGTTGTGTGGGTTTGATTGTTTGGGTCTGTGATGTTGGGGTTTTTACACTTGATTTTGCTGAATTTTTTGTTGGAGAGATTATGGAAAATAGAATTATTATAGAAGTTGATGGAGAGATTATGTTTGTTGTTTTCTGAACTTGGATTATTGTTGTAGTTGGGTTTCATTTTGGTATGTCTCATGATTCAAATATTTTCATCCCATGTGTTGAAGTTTTTAGTATATATAGTTGTGGTTTGTTTGTGTTTTCTCCACAAGAATTTTTTTATTAATATGAAATTTAAGAGGAGGTTTTGCCAAAATTTTGAAAAATTCCTATACATTATGTTCATTTTGTATTACGATTGTTTGTGTTGTTGTGTAGATAACAATGAATCAAAATTGGATTTTTACAAGACAGTTGAGTGATAAGTATGAGTACAGAGTTGATAAATTTCTAGAGTTTGTACAAAAGAATGTGTATTTTAGAAACGAAGGAAATGTCTTATGTCCATGTAGGAAGTGTTTTAACATGTTCTTAAGAGATGTAAAAGAGATCAAGACTCATTTGTTTGAGAAATATTTTGATGAAGGATACACACATTGGATATGGCATGGTGAGAATGAAATACGAACGAAGGAAGAAATTGAACCATTTTCACCGGAACAGCTCTTTGGACCAACTCTTGAACCATTTTGACCAGAACATCTCGACTAGACACGTGAGAGATGGGCTTCCTTTTTCATTACACGTATGCTTCTAAGTTGATGACATTATTAATGTCAGTTTACTCAATATTTGTTAACTTGTTAGTTTCCTCGATATATTGATTGTTAACTTGTTAGTTTGCTCGATACATTGAATGCTTGTTAGTTTCCTCGATACATTGAATGCTAACTTGTTAGTTTGCTCGAATGGAAATTGAAGACATTGAATGTTAAAATGAATTGTGATTGTGATTTAATGACTTGAGTGTCGACACTTATATTACATTGAGTATGTGATGTGATTGTGAATGTGTTTAGTGAATGGACATATCAATAGATTTCTAACAAATAAATAATATTTTCTTCTTCTGAAAAGAGCATATATATTACGTCGGTTTTCCATAGATCCGACGTGATATATGCTCTTTTCAGAAGAAGAAAAATATTATTTATTTGTTATAAATCTATTGATATGTCCCTGCACATGATATACTCCGCATTTATGTGATATACCCCGCATTTATATGATATAACCCGCATTTATGTGATAAATATGGGGTATATCGCGTCGGTTATCCAGGAAGCGACGTGATATACCTAGCGTATCACGTCGGTTATTGAACCGACGTGATATTTCCCTTCCTTTTACGTCTCCCTTTTATGATGCCGGTATATTGAAACAGTACAACCGACGTGATATGGGCAAAAAACCCAACGTGATTTCCTTATTTTCCAGGAGTGGTGACTGTGGAGTCAACTTTAGAATATCTTTTTGCATTTGGTTTATTACTTATTACAGTTTCATTCTGACGAGGAGTTTAATTAGGTACAACTCAAACAAGTTAAATTTGTGATACCATAATTATGATTCCATATTTCTAAGGAAATCAACGTTAAGGTGGGTCTATAAAAAGGCATGAGTTCACTACTACAATATCTTCAAAGGTAAGCATTTTAGTAAGTTTTTTATATTTGTATATCAGACAACCCCTAGATCACCCCCAACGGTCTAGAGATGACTAAAGGCAACCATCTGCAGCCATCGACCAATTCAACATGCAGGGGTGGACCCAAGTAGGGCCCTTGATTTGTTAAAATTTTATTAACATAGGGTTCATAACCCAAAAATCCTAAATCATTCTTTTCTTTTTAACTCTCAGACCATCCCTTACGGGATTAAAAACCAAGGTCAACCCAGGTCGGTCGTCCAACGACTTGGGATGACCGAGTGGTGGACGACCGGGTCGACGACCCGGTCGTCCATTTTTTATTATTTTCTGTTTTTTTGTTTTGATTTTTTGAATTTTTTGTTTGAGTTTTTTTGTTTTGAAAATACGTTTTATAATTGTTTTGATTTTTTAGAATTTTTTTAATTTTTTATCAAGATGGACCCCGAAATGATGTGGAAGAGAGAGATAGATTTTTGTGTTGGGTCGTGGTTAAGAGGTGAATAGTGTAGGAAAGAGAAGAAAGTGAGGTGAGGAAAAAGAAAGTTGATGTGGAAGAGAGAGATAGCTGATTTTGAAGAGAGAGAACTGATGACAAGATCGTCTAGATCATGATTAGTGATGACCTCACGAAACTCCAAACTCACGTTGCTAGAAGCTGCAACCCTCGCTAGGTTCACAAACTAACTCCCTCCCCCCTTTTCTCTTATTTAAATAAGAGGAAGAATGAGACAAAAGAAAGATCAAGAAAATTGAGGGAGTCTCGGAGGAAGAAGCCAAAGATGTATTATATCTTATATATTTGTATTGGTTTATAGTTTTGTATCATATTTTTTGTTTAGGTGGAAAAATCATTAAAATTAGAATTATTAGACAATTATTAAAGTTTACAAAAATAAAGTTTTATTTTTTGTCTTGTTATATTTTTGTTTTAAAGAATTTAAATTTCAATTCCAAAGCTGAATTTTTTAGGAAAACAAATACAAAAAGAGGAAATATAGATTCTCTACGTAAATCATTTTAAATCAAAGATGGATTATTGGAATTTTAATGTCTAGTTTATTGTGATTATTTATTTTCAAATTATTTTACGATCGTGACGTAAAAGTGAAGAAATAACAAATCAACATCACTATCAAATTGAATTATTATATACTGTAATAGACATGCAACTTCAAGAATTGAATAATCGCTTCAACAAGGAAACACACACTTGCTTTTGATAAAAGCAAAATGATTCGTCCAGCCTAATTTTATCCAAATGAATTTTCTTCAATTGCACATACTAATGGAACTCGAAGTTCAACTAGAAAATTTTATTTTTGATATTCATGATAATCCAAAGTTTGGTGAAGTTCAAGGAATCGAGGGTCTTGCTCAAAAGTTGGTGGCGGCAGAGAAAGACATAATGTATCCGTTGGTGTATTTATTGGTGAAATTGGCATTGGTATTGCTGGTTACTACTGCTACAGTAGAAAGAATCTTCTCTCCGATGCCTATCATAAAGAGTCCACTTCGGCGATCGTATGAGTGATGGAGTTTTAAATGATTGTCTCGTGACATACGTTGAGAGAGATGTATTTATAAATATTATCGATTAAACTATTATGCAACATTTTCATAAGATGAAAAATCCAAGAGGATTGTTTTAATCATGTATTAATCACTTTCGGTTGCTAAATTCATTATTATTATGTATATATTTCAAATTAAAGTTATATTTGAGTCCCACTTTAAAAATTTATGAGTCCGGCCACCACCGTCAGCACGGACGGTTGACCAGTAATCACACTTGATGTTGGGATCTGGTCCTTTTAGGCAGGTCTTCTTTACAGTTAAGAGTCAGTAGTGTGATCCTGTACATACAACAGATCCATCGTGTTCAACAGTTCAAGTAAGGTCGTCATTTTAGTTGTTTATTCGTGGAAACGTTTTAGAAGTTTTGTGGGATAGATTGTGAAATAAGGATACCAGATTGTACTCTCCATGAACTTGATGAGGGCGAGGAGTTCCATTTGGCCGGGTCTGTTGTTATAGTTAAAATCATATTTGGTTGCTTACATCTTACTTGTTGTGTCAATCAATCAATCAATCAATCAAGAAACAATCAAATATGAGTACTCATAACAACATATGCAAATTTGGTGGGGTTAATTAAAACATAGTATCTATATATATAAACAAAAAAACGTACATTTGTATATCACATCATGAATATATCGATGTGAAGTAAGACTTGCACCTAATCACTCATTTCCATTCGAAGGAGTTATTCATAATCAAACACTCCCCAACAAACAACAATACATCAATAATTTAGAAATAAAACAGTAGAATAAGAAAGATAAGAAAAGAAAAGAACAAAGAGGCAGAGGTAAGGATACGTTGTCTCCAGTTTGGAAGTCATTTGGTGTCCACTATAACGCCGTTGTCTCCACCTCAAAAAAGTCTTCGATATATATATATCGATCAGGAGAGTAAATTAAAGCGAGTACATACTACGTGACTTCTACTCTTCCGGATCACTTCTTTTCATGTAAATTAAAAAACAAACCAACGAACCCTAACCCTAACCCTAACCCTAACATCCACTTCTGCAGGAGTCCTGCTCCCGATGCCCACTTTGCTCGTGGACTCATTGATTAAGAAGAATATTGGTTGCACCCATGCATGCATGGGTGGCTTCGTGTGTCCGGAATTTGTCTGCCATGGACTCCTATTTTATGCAGGTGTGTTCTGTGATTTTGGTTGCTTTAGGGTAATTAATGCACGTCTTAATTATTATTTTTGGTGTGGATGTGTATGTAATCATGGGTAGTAGTGCTACACTTGTAAACCAAAGATGATATTGTATTTATAGGATGGGTTTGGGATTTAAAATAGAACCGTTATAGGGTAAATTAAATTACTCATAAGAATATTTGACTCTTGTTATACATACATTGGGTATTATGATATATAACATGGATAAATCGGTACATATTCGGGTTTGTTAAACATCAATATTTGAATGAAAAACCAAGTAAGGAAAACATGTTGGGCAAACAATTAAACGATATTGGATATTGGTTGATATTATATATATATATATATATATATATATATATATATATGAGTGTTGTATTTCCATCGACGATCTATCAAATATCTTTATCTTGTTCATGGGCTCAAAAGTCCCACACGGATAACGTTTAGTGTTCAATATATACCCAAAAAAAGTGTATTATCAATCTCCCTAGAATAATTTAATGAAATAAGTAATACAATATAATACTAGGTGGGTTAACGCCTAATTCTTCAAGCAACCAATGTATAGGAATATTGATTAGTTAATTCTCGTCAAAGAAAGAGGTTAACTAGCAAGAAGCAAAGAATGAGCGCATATAATAATATTTTGGTCATAATTAGTTGGGACTTTTTGTGGACGAGTGGGAATAGTGCAACAGTTGTACGGGTAAGAGGCAAGAATTAATATTAGGGTTTTATAGTGAGTGGCAGAGGGAATATTAGTGGTGCATGCGCAAGAAAAGAGTGCATTTTTTGAAGTCACACCACACAAAAGGTAATAAGTTGTTATTGCAATTGCATCATTCCTCTCACCATCCCCACCCCATCCCTCTCAATCCCAACACACACCAAACATCAACCCCAACACCAAAACAAATCTACATTCTCTTCTATAAACACCTTCAATCAAACAACCTTCTTCATGTTGTTCTTCCATTCTTTTATATATACACCTCCATTAAGCACTCATCAAGTGTTCCCCACTTCACTTCCTAACATCGCTTATCAAGTTTAGACATGCATGCATGTTAGCTAGTTTGATTTTCCTATTGTCTCGGTTTGGTTGACTATTGATTCTCCCATTCTTGTGAAGACATGGTTTAGCATAGGGGTCCCCCAATGCTCCCATTTGTAGGAAACAAAACTAAAGTATCCATCTATATGCATATACCAACAAGTAAACGTTCAGCCTTTCACTAACCCACTTCTCAATTTCCTTTTGTGTTGTATGGAGGTTAATTTGTTAGTTTTTAATTGCGTAGTTCTACTAACTCCATCTGAAGTAGGTTGTTTAATCACTTTACTAAATTTAATGAATCCTATTGGAATGTTTCACTTAGGATATCTTCTGGCTTTCTTCAATTAGAACATCATCCAAAACAAAACCATTTTATTCAAAGAAAGGTTTGATACCATCAATGAAAAGTTTTGGTATGTCAACACTAAAACAAAGTAGGACTTCCCAATGGACGAGGCAGTCATCGTTCGATTCAAAGGAGAATAACAATACTACTTTTACTTAAGAGGAGATGAGAAGCGATATTGGTGCAGTTCAATCCGAAGATTCCTTTAAATCAACGGTAAAACTACTTCTGATTGAGCCGCGCCAATATCACTTCTTCAGCATCCTCACTTCCATGTTCTTACAGCTCTTCATCACATGGTGCTGCACTCTGGTAATATCTTTCTTCCTCCCCACTTCGTACTTTGAAGCGATGTACATTTTGTTATGATCATGCTGTCATGAAACTTGTTTCTTGCACTCAATTCTATTTCAACAATTAATTAGCTAGTATATATTTAAGACGAAAAGTTTTGTAGCTTGAGACCGTATGAATAACTCATTAGCAACACTTTGAAGTTAATTGTTTTTATAAATATACCATATATAGTTGGTATTTAGAAAGTTTCAGCAATAGGAAAGCAGAATTTACTTATTGCTTTGTCAAATTTTTTGGGGGCCATGGAAATGCCTACCATTTATTTTAGAAAGTAGACCTACTTAACTACCTTTTTTACTATCAAAGTAGCTTTCATCACATATTTCACAAATTCACAGCTCTACCACAATTCTTATAGAGAAGGATTCGTACGTAGTTGGTCAACTCCTTAATTTGTTTGGAGATCAGTATGCGTGTGTTTGTAAGCTCTCAAATTTATCTTGGGGTTCTATTTGCATTGTTATCTAAAAGTATCTGAAAACCAGATTATGGTTTAACTTGGTATCTATGTATACGTCACATTTTATATCGATCTCAATTCAAGTTTAAGCTACTCTCTTTGAAATTCTTGTCAAATACGTACGACCGAGGCAGTTAGTAAGTTTCAACAAACTCTGTTAGCTAGCTAGCTAGCTACAAACTATCACGGGTGCAATCCGCCAACAAATTTTCAACCAGTCGACAGCTAGTGCAATTACTGAACAACTGTTGCTCCTGTTGCCTGTGGGAGATCGACGTTCCCGCCTCCGAACTCGCATCGAGTCCGAGTTTGATCCGTCACCCATAAGTCTATTGTCCCACAACACTTACTTATTGTCACAAAACTTAAGTTAGTTGGTTATTGTAATAGTATATTCGTGTCTTTATATCCTACACTGTTAATTTCTTATTAGCCGATGTAAGACTAAACTTTGAAATGTTACACCGTCTATGTACATCTTTGAAAGTATGAAGATCGAGTTAGTTGAGAAATTATTGAGAAATCGAGTTACGGATCTCTCTGCAATGGGCAGCTACATATATAGCGACACAAGCACTTGCATCGAGGTAGGGAAGCAACATAATATCAACAATCCAACCAATGCCAGTTCGATGATGGAAGGAGATAGTTGGAGTTTGGGTATCAAATTAACTTGATAATCTGGTCCAATTATTTCAGAGTACATTGGAGAAGCTCAATGGACAAGTCTACAAGTAGACAAAGATGAAACACCAATTCAAGAAGTTCAAAAGAGCAATACACAACATGGAAAGAAGACCAAAATGCTAATTAAGGAGAATCGTGTTGGAATTGGTTTTAGTGGAGATCCACCATGGAGGAGCCAACTTCAGATGTGAGGGGGATTGATTCCTCTATATGCTGGGGAAGTTGACCTCTCGTTTAGTTGTTGTAGATTGCTTTCCTTCTCGAGGAGATTGAGTGTATCTGTGCGAGGGGTGTGTCGTCGGATTGACGTCTATTATAACAAGGTCCATGATAGTGTGAGTTCTTTCTCATTAGTCAAAACCATAGCAAGTGCTTTGAGTTGTGATTAATGTTCTAGCCTGCGATGCAAGGATCTTACACATAATATTGGTTTCTTCATGGTGTCGCGCATGTATTTATATCCTGCACATCTTCCTTCTCTAATTTCAGTTTCGAATGGCCATTCTAAGTGATCAAGTCCCTAAAAGAACAATTACGAATTTACATCATGGATAGTTAAGGAGAGAATACCCAACGACCATAACAAAGATCATCATTTAAGTGAGGTGTACATTTCTCTTGTTTTCTTTCTAGGATAAACATAAACAAATTTAAGAGTACCATTGTAAGAAATCCTCACACTTTTCGTCAAAAATTCCTCAGAAATAATTCCATGTCTCTCGCTGTAAAAAAACATTGTTGTCCGAAAAACATAAACAAACTTCAGAAATGGAGAATATTGTCAAATAAATTCAATATGAACCTAACATTTGCATTGACGAAGACATACTATTGAACAAAACAAGGTCATCAATCCTTGATACTCGCAGCATCAATATGTTTGAAGTAGTGAAATGACTGACGAAGTTACATTTTATTTCAAGCATAATAGAACAGAAAGTAATTTGCACAACATTAGCTAGGATTGCAGGACCAACCACATGAACTTTTATTTGCCCCAACAGAAATGCACACTTTCCAACAGAGGTATAAAGAACAGAATTTGCGTCATTTCAACATTTCATGGATTTGGAATTATGATTTTAAATGAGGTGAGATAAAGGAATGGATGTGCTTCATAGCTCCTTTGCGGGAATCTGTTCTTCCTTAGAACCATAATCGTGCCTGCAGTAAATGGTGCAACACATTAAACAAATATCTTCTAAGCAGGAAATTTTAGTTAGCAAATTTGCAAACTAGTGGACTTGCATTGGTCTATTTTGCGCAGGCAAAAACTCTTTCCAGAATGACATTTGTCGTGCAGCACGCATTGCCTATCTAGGTGATAATCAAATGCATTCTGTGATGCTTATCGCTACAGGTGGTAAGGTTTGCTTTTGTTTAGTCTGAGTTCGGAGATTGAACTCCTATGGAACCAGACCATATCCAAAGGATGAATTTTCTTCTTTGTAACAAAGGAAAACCAAAGTATATGCTACAAGACGTACTGAAAATGTCTTGTAGACATATACTGAAGAGAACTCCTGATGGTATTCATTTATTTGTAATGAAATGCAACAAAAGTAAATAATCTTCGGTATATTTCTACAAGAGATTCTCATTCCTGTGTTTTTTCTACCAAAATGGAGTCAAAATGAAACGACACACAGGTTTGTATGAATGTAGCGCACTAGCACCCATCATATACCTACTAGTGTATTGGTACTCCAAATTTTTTTCCCATGGCACTGCTCACTTATCACATACTTCACTCCCTAGTTAAGTCCAATTCTCTCAAATTTATTGTGGCTTTTGCTAGGTGTATCTAAATATATTGTTCTTTTATCAGTTGTGTATCTAAATGTTTCAAGAGTTTGGGTCATCTCCGAGCTTCAATTCCACTTGCACAATATCATATTACCCATCTCCTCAACATCGCTGACTCCTCTTACGCTGCTAGCTATTTTGTTACTAGCTTCCTTTCACTCAATCGTGTTCTTGTTAATCACACCTTATCTGCTTCTCTTCTCTGTGCACATTCTTTCTCCTTGTGAGAATCAAGATCTCTTTGCCATAAACCAGTACTTATCCTCAAATTTACCTCATTCTCACCCTATGTAACCCCACCTACTCCTTTCCATTCCTTGAGGTTCCTTTAACCCCCAATTGTGTCTTCACCTTTCCATGTCAGTTTTTACACCATATTCTCTAACCTAGGATCTTCAACTTGACTGGACTGGCAGAAGAATGCACAGATTAATCCGACAAGCAATCTCATGTAAAATTATTGGTCAAACTAAAATTTAGTACAAAAAGTAAATTCAAAGCCACAAATGAAATGAACTTTAATATTCTAAAATCAATTTCAATTATAAAAATTTGATATACCGAATCTTTCGCGAGAGTTGATAAAGGCCTGTTCCAGCCATTGCGACATTCACACTAAAGAGATTCCAGTTCTTCTGCAATTTCACAAAAGAAATCAAATAAATAACTATGGACAACAGCTGGAACTCACGAATGTAGTCAAGCAAACTATTCAATTATAAGAAATTTTAAGTTACTTACAGGGCAGATGAAAACATAAATAAAATTACATAAGATTATAACATAATAACGAAAACTTTAACAATTCAGTACCCACACATAAAACATGCCAGATTCTAGAAAATGACTTGAGCACAAAGAAAAATAAATCAAAGCAGTTCAGTGTTAGGAACAAATTTGTTACAATGGCACTCCAAAGATGGGCCTAAACCATTACGGTTTTCCACTCTGGATTTGATCGCAAAGTTTGCAGATAAGCACAGAAATAATTGATTCTGCCAGTCAATTCTGAAATTTGAAAGTGGGAAAACCAACATGCTATAGAAATTTGGTAGTCAAGAGCTGCAGAGCAAAATTATGTGATTTTGTTCTTCAACGACACTAATCCAAATGGTGTTAAAAACAAGTCCAAATGATCTGGATGCTGGATTACCTAAACTAGGCTGATCTGCTCAATCAGGCTTTCATGCCATAGTGGTCACTGGTCAGTTATGGTAGATCATTGTCACCAGTCACCACTCGGTTGCCATTATCTCTTTCCAGTTTTTTTTAATTATTAGTTGACCTTTTTATCATGCCAAAACATTTTATATTACAGTGTCCGTTCCTAATCATGTCAAAGATTGAGTTATCTTTTGGCTCTTGGGTTACAATGGACTAAATCAACGTGATTCATATAAGCTATCTGCAATTCTTATTTATTTTGAATTGTTGGTGGTAAATAGGCAAACACTTTTGTTTAATTGACCAACAATGCAAACTTAAAAATACAATGTATTCTACTATATGGTCACTATTCTGAAAATAAATGACAACGGATTTAAGGGGAAAACATTTCAATCTTGGTAAAGTATGGACTTTAAAATTAGCATGACTAAAAGAAAAGCAGGGATATCAGAAAAATGGACATCAAAAGTTTGACCAAAAGCAAATCCCATCAGTGCTTTGACGGCAAAAATTCAATTAAGCTTTACAATCAGCAATCCTCCTAGTCAGCCCCTACCAGTAACAGTAAGTGTGAGCATTCAGATCCAATATTTTAGAATTCTGTCACATGTCCTTGAGGTTAAGTATTTAACAGTCAACAAGACATACCGTCATACCGTACAACACTGACGGTACTACAAGTGTAGGTGTAGCAACTCTGGCTCAAGGAGATATATGGCACTTGATTTAATAAGCTAACTCAACCAACAAAGGACAAACGGATGTGCCAAGGAACTCAGCCCTGTCTGAATAAACTTATGCTCTTCTTTAGTTGAAACAGCTAATAGAGAAATGGTTCATTTGGCATTCCAGAAAACCAGCCAGTATTTGCACAAAGTAGCTATCTGGGAGAAGCAATTGATGCAATAGCTGCTTCAATAGTTTTGGTTTTTTTTAAGGATGACACGCACAAGGTCGCCGACAAATTTATAATCTTGGTTCTGATATACAAATGCAACGGATCCTATTAGCATAAAAAATTTATGGACATGTAACTTTTGAAATTATACATTGTAATTGATATATTGTTATCACAGAATGCGTAATTTGTTTAGGCATTAGGTAAAGTTGTAATCGTAGTAAGCCTTGATGAACTGATAAATCACATTAAGTGCCTGAATCAAAATACAGAACATACAAGCCATACTCTACAATGCTCGCCTAAGGGGGGAAATAGTAAGCATTTGCGTGGGTACAAACAAAGAAATATCAAGCATACGCATCTCAATCTTAGCAGTTCTAGAGGATGTTGATTTAACTCAAGATATAAAAATAACAAAAGAACTATCACAAATCATGTTCTGGGCCATTAAAAGAAATGTTGATGTATAAATTCTAAATTAGCATGTGTACCACTAAAAGCCATATTTTTCAAAGGAAAATAAACTAGCCTTCAAGAATTAACAGAAAATAATTTGGTCTTACAGGAGTAATAACTGTGCTGTAACGCGTCCAGATAACTCCAGTGCAGGTAACAGCTGAAGATAATGTCGAACATCAGTGATGAAACAATCGATCCCCGAGAAAAAAACACCAAACAAATCATTAATAACTAAAAGTAAAAGCAAAGCAGAATACCAATTTGCTGAGGATATGAAAGCTTTTCCGGTGGCTTCGCGAAGTCAGCGATATTAGCAATGCTTATTCCCCACTTAAAGGTCGGCGCCCAAAAATGAACTGCACAAAGAGAAACACTTCTTATTGACCATAAAGGAAACGAAACGATAAACCCATTGAACTAAAAACAACAAACGACAAGAGTAATGTCAATTAACGAAAAACGAGCATTTCTCTGTTTGTCCAATTACCATCCAACCACATAAAAATCAAATCAACCGACTATCGTCTATCCAAACCTCATTTGATTGATTCTCAAAATCATGATAGCCGATAAGCAACTTTACCCAATCCTCTAACCAACAACAGACCAAAACTCCAAATCACAATAAACAAACGGAAAACCTAAATTGTGAGAAAATTTCAAGTTTTTCCCCTTATTTGGATATTCGACAAATACTGGAATCAACAAAAAGCAATACTAAGAATGGAATCAAAATTTTGAATCGAAACCGAAGACCGGTTTAGGACTCGGCATTAGAGGAAGATGTGGATTTGGGAAAGGGCAAAGGAGGGGAAGTTTTACTTGTTTTAGGGCCGGCAGGATGGTTCCAAAGGGCTTGGATCTTAGACGTCGCCATAACCAACCTGTTTTGCCCAAAACGAATCAAATGAAAAGAAGAAGAAGACGACTTATGGGATGATTATGGGGAGTGGGGAATGTTTGTGTTTTTTAACATTATTATCATTAAAATATGTTTTGGTGCGTAAGCTGGATGATTAGTGGCTAATTCGGCTCATTTGTTTCTTGACTCCAGTGTTGGTAGTGCATGAGTTCGAAGATTATTCTGGTTAGATGAGGATTGATATTTTGGTGATTGGTTTTGAATTCCGACTCTATCGTGGGTTTGACTTTAAGAATAAACCATGTTGTTTAAAATTTGAGGAATCAGCATGTTCAGGATTTTATTTCAATGTCGTGTTTTTATTTTTGTGTCTTCAAGTAAGTGAGATTTGATCCGATTAGTTACGGTTGGGAATAGATAAGTATGTTCTGAAATTTAGTTTAGAGTGGAGAAGAAAAGTAATTATAAATATGAGATTTTCAAAGGATGTATTCGCAAAAGACCCAAAGAACTCTATATAAGGGCGTGAAGCTCCACTTCTATTGTTTATTAGGGTTTTCTTTGGGTATCACTCAGCCGCCGATTCTAGTTATTGTCTTGTTTTCCGTGTCGATGTGTTTGCAAGATGAGTAGTTATATACGGACGCGAGCGTCCGTGACGCGTCCTACGTGGAATAACACGTCAGCTGCCAGTTCAGCGTCCAGTCAACCAAAACTTCTGCGCGGGGAAATGTAAATTACGAATTGTTGGGTGCGACGGTTCATTTCCCTAAATCACGATTTGTTGGGTGCGACGGTTCATTTCCGTGCGACGGTTCATTTCCCTAAATCACGATTAGACGGTTCGACTTCACGTACATCAGTAGCGGCGGTACAACATTCGAGTAACTTTCCCCATTTCACCCGGAGTTCCTTTCCATACGCTCATCCAAAACCTTCATTGCTCCAAAACCTTTCCATTCCAGTAACGAAAACCAAGACAAGGCGAAAATGGATCATTCTCTACCTGAAACCTCCATTGCTCCTGAAATTGTAGCCGCGCAGGTGTTTTGTCAACCATGTTCTTTCTGGTTCATTTTAAGGTTCATTATTGGCCTCTAACAATTTTTTTTTGTGGTTTAAGGGAAGCACGTACTACTTCCGCGAAACCAAGTGCGGTTTCGCGACCCTTCACAAGCAGTTCGGCCGGATGAAGGAGGAGGAGAAAAATGTCTTCCAACGGACGCCTTTCGGTCACTTCCTCAGCTTTCCTCACGTCACAACTGACAACGAGATACTGGGTTGGTTCGTCGAACACTTCGACGCCAATGAAGTCGGTCTGAGAATAGCCACTGGGGTGGTCCCATTTACGGTAGAAGACGTCGCCCTTCTACTTGGACTAAGAGTACATGGGCAGAGAGTGGATATGAATGCCATGTACGTAGAGAAACGTGACGGGGTTAACCTCGACAACACCCAGCTACTGGGTCATCTTACCGCCACGAGCAAGATGGGCGAGGAGGAGGAGCACGTCCGACTCCTTATTTCTATGATTTTCAATCATTTTTTATTCTTCGATGGATCACTGCGAACTAAAGCGTGGTACACGAAACACCTTAAGAACCTCAAGCGCCTCAAGAGATATGCGTGGGCAAATGCGGTTCACACTTTCTTGGTTGAAGGCCTGGAGGAAGCCCAACGGGACCTCTCGAGGAGGAGATCGTCAGCGAACTTCTCTATAAAGCAGGGCTACGTGTCTGGTTGCGTTGCCGTATTACAAGTAAGCATCTTGGTCCGGAATGAGTATTGTGTCAGTCCGGAGTAGTGTTGGTTTATGTCCAGAATAAGTGTGTTGCCTGTCCGGAATAGTCCTGTATGTGTCCGGAATGATTGTCTTGCCTGTCCGGAATACGTCTTGTGTCTGTCCGGAATACGTCTTGTGTCTGTCCTGAATAGTGTTGTCTCTGTCCGGAATAAGTGTCTTGAGGTTGTCCGGAATAAGTGTCTTGTGGTTGTCCGGAATGAGTGTTGTGTCAGTCCGGAGTAGTGTTGGTTTATGTCCGGAATAAGTGTGTTGCATGTCCGGAATAGTCCTGTATGTGTCCGGAATGATTGTCTTGTCTGTCCGGAATACGTCTTGTGTCTGTCCGGGATACGTCTTGTGTCTGTCCGGAATAGTGTTGTCTCTTTCCGGAATAAGTCTTGTGTCTGTCCGGATAAGTTTTGTGTCTGTCCTCAATAGTGTTGTCTCTGTCCGGAATAAGTGTCTTGAGGTTGTCCGGAATGAGTGTTGTCTCTGTCCGGAATAAGTGTGTTGCCTGTCCGGAATAAGTGTGTTGTCAGTCCGGAATAGTCCTGTATGTGTCCGGAATGAGTGTCTTGTCTGTCCGGAATACGTCTTGTGTCTGTCCGGAATAAGTAATTTGTATGTCCGGAATACGTCTGCGTCTGTCCGGAATAAGAGTTGTGTCTGTCCGGAATAAGAGTTGTGTCTGTCCGGAATTAGTGTTTGGTCTTTCTGATTAACGTTATGAGACTGTCCTGGGGAAGTTATGTTTCTGTTTTTTAACTCATTCCTGTTTTCAGGTGTGGCTTTGCGAGAAGTTCAAATTGGGGGATCCCCGGTCAGCATTTCCACGGTTCAAGTGTTGGACCGAAATGTTTAGCAGACGCCAAATCCTTAGAAAATGGGAAGATCGAGGCATCAACTTGTCCCGGATATACTCGGGCCAATTTGAGTTGAAGGGCACCCCAAAACTCAGTGCACAGGAGCATTCACTATTGTCAGAGGATCAATTTCCTCCTGCAGCAGCAACTCCCGCAGCGAATGAAACACCTTCAACTCCTGCAGAAGCAACGGTCGCCTCGAAGGAAACACCTTCAACATCCACTCTACCAAGGATACAACTCAGTGAATGCAGCATTCCATGTGACTCACTGCTACAAGAGTTGGAACTTAGTGAGGTGAAGACGAAATGGCTGCGAGCCGAAGCAGCACTTAGGGAGGCGACCGTTAAAATTAACAACCTGGAGGAAGAACTCCGGATCTCTCAAGAAGAGTGTCGTGAGCTGAGAGTTCGTGGGGAGGAGGAAGAGAGGGAAAAGAGGGAGGAGGAAGAGAGAAATAAGAGGGAGGCGGAGGAGAGGGAAGAGAGGGAGGAGGAAGAGAGAAATAAGAGGGAGGCGGAGGAGAGGGAAAAGAGGGAGGAGGAAGAGAGAAGTAAGAGGGAGGCGGAGGAGAGGGAGAAGAGAGAGGAGGAAGAGAGGGAGAAGAGAGAGGAGGAAGAAAGGAAGAAGAGGAACGATGAAGAGAGGGAGAAGAGGGAGGAGGAAGAGAAGAAGAAGAGGGAGGAGAATGAGAGGAATAAGAGGGAGGAGGATGAGAAGAAGAAGAGAGAGGAGGATGAGAAGCAAAAGATATTATCTGGAGGGGGGTTCTCAGCATTATCAGCAGGGGTGATCTCAAGGAAATAATTTCGCGAGGCACAGAAATCACCAACGAAACTCTTGACGGCCTAATTGAGGTACTCGTCAGAAGAGGAGGGCAAAAAAAGGTGGTCTGCTTATCAACCTTCGAATCGGAAATGATTGTGGAGGGACAGGGAGAAGATATAAAGAAAGATTATTTACTCCCAAAAATTGAAGGACTTAATGTGGAGGAAGTCGTCATCGCACAGCCATGCTGTTTGTCCGGCCACTGGACTCTGTTCGTTGCCCACGGACCTCGATCAGAGTTCATTCAGTACAACAGCATCTCCCGCACGCTGAAAAGAGGTGAAAATCCTAACCGTTTAGTCGGAACTCATGAATGCACCGCGTCTAAGATAGCGGGATTCTGGCGAGGGTTTTTGGCGGTCGAATGGCCACTGAGAGTTGACAGGAAGGGTAGCCAACGACAGCTAGCGGGGAGTAACGACTGCGGGCCATACGTTTTGTACTGGATCAAGCGTTTGATGGAGAATGCTGATCCGACGAAGCCGAAGCAGAGCAAGGTTCTTCACCGTTTTAGAGGCGATTTGACCAATTTCTTACTCGAAGACTCTGGGATGTGCGATCAACAATAAACGCCCTGAAAATGTTTCAATTTTTTTCCCCCAAAGTTATACATGTATACATGTTAAAATTACATAGACTATTTGAATGATTTATCAATACAAGGACATTTGGTGTTGGTTTTTTATATATAAATGATTTTCTTTTTTCCGGACATACATGATACGTAATCCGGACGAACATATAACGTAATCCGGACGGACATATAACGTAATCCGGACAGACAAACAATGTAATCCGGACAGCCTAATTACGTATTCCGGACATACTGGTAACTTAATCATGACATAAATAAAACTTATTCCGGACGGACATATAACGTAATCCGGACAGACAAACAATATAATCCGGACTGCCTAATTACGTATTCCGGACATACTGGTCACTTAATCAGGACATAAATAAAACGTAATCCGGACATTGATGTTACGTAATCCGGACATACTGGTAACTTAATCCGGACATAAATACAACTTATTCCGGACGGACATATAACGTAATCCGGACAGACAAACAATGTAATCCGGACAGCCTAAGTACGTCTTCCGGACATACTGGTCACTTAATCCGGACATAAATAAAACATAAACCGGACATACTGTTAACTTAATCCGGACATAAATAAAACTTATTCCGGACGGACATATAACGTAATCCGGACAGACAACAATGTAATCCGGACGGCCTAATTACGTATTCCGGACATACTGATCACTTAATCCGGACATAAATAAAACTTATTCCGGACGGACATATAACGTAATCCGGACAGACAAACTATGTAATCCGGACGGACATATAACGTAATCCGGACATACTGGTAACTTAATCCGGACATAAATACAACTTATTCCGGACAGATATTAACGTAATCCGGACAGACAAACAATGTAATTCGTACAACCTAAGTACGTCTTCCGGACATACTTGTCACTTAATCCGGACATAAATAAAACATAAACCGGACATACTGTTAACTTAATCCGGACATAAATAAAACTTATTCCGGACGGATATATAACGTAATCCGGACAGACAAACAATGTAATCCGGACGGCCTAATTACGTATTCCGGACATACTGGTCACTTAATCCGGACTTAAATAAAAAATAAACCGGACAGACATATAACGTAATCAGGACAGACATACAACAAACCAAAATTACTTAATATATTTGTCGCCATGAGAAATTAATTCACAAACGATCAAGCAAAGAAAGGGTTGAATCTTATGCAATAATACAATGACTTTCAACAAAATTACATACAATGACTTTCAACAAAATTACATACAATGACTTTCAACAAAATTACAATGACTTTCAACAAAATTACATAGGAATAATTCCAACCAATGACAAATACAATAATCAAGGAGGAACTCCCTCGTAATGCAAATTCATGTCCCAGTCATCGAAATCGTGATCCCCCGGTTTGGGTGCTGCAGGGTGTAACGGGGGTAGAGCCTTCTTCCTGTTGATTTTCTTAACGTTACTTTTAATTATTTTCTCAGACAAAGAAATCCGTCGTTTGCTCGGCGGTCTGCCTTTCCGTATTGTCTTATCCGGATTGAGAACGGATGTACCAGCGAACACAGGATCAGGTCGTTGCATACGTTCCTTAAGCAACTCAAGTGCCTCTACCGCCTGAAGATATCTGTCGTTTGAGTCGAAAGCGGCCTCGGCGATCCAAAGCGCACGACCCATTATGTCGTCGTGGCGACGAAGCGCATCGTTCCCCGTTATGCCGCTTTGAAGAGGAAACTTGACTCCATAGCTCCTTCGGATATCCTTCCTCCATCGGTGGACGATGTAAGACTCGGGGAGCAACGCGTTTGGACGTATTCGGGCAATAACAACATAAACGTGACAGCATAGGATACCGACGTGATAAAACATCCTGCAATCGCATACCCACTTCTCATCGATAATTTGCACTGTGAACCGTTTCGACAATGGGAGGATATGTGTCAATACATGTTCGGTCACGTTGAAGTGCAATGTGTCGTCCTCGTTGAACTCATCCTTGATGTCGCAGTACATCATCTTCCCAATTTCTAACTGCACCTTCTTGAAGACACCCACCGTATACAACTCGCTCAATTGTCTCTCGAATGGATATTTCGAAATCAATTGCGGAGCCTTATGCTGACAATCGAAATCAATTGCGGAGCCTTATGCTGACAATCGAAATCAGACTGAGCTTCCTTCTCATACTTGTGGCGTAGTGCGAGTTCGTATTGTTGAACGAACTGCTTAAGTGTCGTCCTTGATGTGAGGTACTTATCGAAGAAGGCGTTCATACCCTCACTTCTCTGGGTTGATGCCATTCCGGCGGAAAAACAATCCCGCGAAAATGCAGGTACCCAGTGCTCTCGAATTGCATAAATGGATCGGAGCCAATTATTGTCGTGCAACTCGAAATCATCTAGAAATCCCTGCCAATTCCGCTCGAATTCTGCCGGAGTCTTGGAATCGAATACACAGTTGTTGAGGTCAAACAACGTATGCTCCCGGTACTTCTTGGGCAGCTTCACAGGGGCCTTATTCATTATGTGCCATATACAAAATCTGTGTCGCGCTTCAGGGAACACAGTCCTCACAGCCGAAGCTATGGCGCCACATTGGTCTGTTATGATCGCCGGGGGGCTTGTATCTGCACACAACGTGATCAAGATAAAAACATATGTTAATCCGGACAGAAATAACGTAAACCGGACAGACGTCAAGGGTAAATCAGACGAGCAAAAGACGTAAACCGGACAGACGTAAGGGATAAACCGGACGAGCAAAATACGTAAACCGGACAGGCGTCAAGGGTAAACCGGACAGACGTAAGGGATAAACCGGACGCGCAAAAAACGTAAACCGGACAGACGTAAGGGATAAACCGGACGAGCAAAATACGTAAACCGGACAGACGTAAGGGATAAAACGGACGAGCAAAAGACGTAAACCGGACAGACGTAAGGGATAAACCGGACGAGCAAAAGACGTAAACAGGACAGACGTAAGGGATAAACCGAACGAGCAAAATACGTAAACCGGACAGACGTAAAGGATAAACCGGACGAGCAAAAGACGTAAACCGGACAGACGTAAGGGAGTAACCGGACAGGCACACAACGTAAAATGGACAAAGCCGGACAAAATAAAACACGTACCGTTCATGCACGTCAACCATGTTTGGAACAACCAAATGTAATTTTGTGTCGTCTCGGAAGAGAGGAGTGCGCAACCGAGTAGGACGGACTGGTAGTGGTGATTTACCCCCACAAATGGGGCAAAAGGCATGTCATACTTGTTTGTTATGTATGTTGTGTTGAAACATATTGCATCTCCAAAGTAAGAGTAAGCAGCTCGAGAACGACTGTCGGCCCAGAACACATTTCGTAGTCTGCCTTCGTCGTCCATATCCATTACGTAAAAGAAGCGGGAATCATTCTTCTGCATCCTGATGAAATAATCTTGGATAGCTTGCGCATCTCCTGGTCCCATTTTGAGGTTTCTAACCTCGTTCACAACATTCCTGCGAAACATAATTTTTATGACAAAGCTAAATGCGTAACTTCAACCAGGTTAAGTGGAGAATAAATAACCTTAGGTCCCGCTCGTTGAAAGACAATTTATCGTGACCTCCAGCTTCGACCACAAAAGATTGCATGGTCTTGGCGGCAGATATACCGGCAGCATCATTGCACGAAATGCGTGCTCTGGCGGACTCCGGGACGGATCGTTTTTGTCGGAGGAAGCGCATCTGGTCTTCCGACAGCATGGCGTGATTATGTTCGAGATCTACGTAGTTAATTACGTAGCCTCTGGATGGATTACCGGAGACCCTAATCCGAGCAGTGCATTCGACCCTACCGGATAACCTATGTTTCGGTCTACCTTCACCTTGGTTTCCGGGAGCATTACCTTCCTTTGAGCAAGTAAGAGTGGCCCGTATTACAACACCATGACCGTAATGAGATTGTCTTATCTTCACACCAAAACCACAGGAATCGGCGTATGAAACGTAAAATGCTTTGGCTTCTTCGAAGGAAGGAAAATTCATCATCACTTGAGGGACGTTGGAGGCATGAGCCGGCTATGAGGACACATTTACGAGTGTCATTACAGTACAACAAAAATGGAGGAAGGAGAGAAGAAGGAATGGTTCGTAGGATCGGAATAACCTAGACACTCATATTTGTATCTCCGTGACGCGCCAAACAATAAGAAAGAAGACGGAGGACGTGCTGATTTGAAAAGCATTAAATGCGATGGTGGACGCATCGGGAAAATAAAACAACAGCAACAAAAAATCAGGAGTAAGTAGTTCGTCTGTCCGGAATAAGTGTTCCGTCTGTCCGGAATAAGTATTCCAACTGTCCGGAATAAATAGTAACTGTGTCCGGAATAAGTTACGTGCTTGTCCAGAAACTAAAGAAAATGACTGATGTGTGTGTCCGGAAAAAAATGAATTTAATAAAGAGAATGGAAGAAATAGGAGGACGAATGTTGAGTGTAGGAGCGCCAACATGATGAAAGAATGGAGTGATTTGAGACGCATTAATGAGGGATGGCGAGGGATGGCGAAATTTGTACGAAACGAGGAATAAACTAAACAAAGAAATTGTTTCTGGGGAGAGAGCGAACTCAGCCGCGTCTGCTGACTGGGTTGCCCACATCAGCCATTCTGCTGACTGGGTTAGCAGCGTCCGTGACGCGAAGCGTTCAACAAACATTTCTCTTGCAAGATTTGATTGTTGTTTTCGCGATCTATATGAGATGTGGATCTGTTTTTTGTTTTTGTTTGTAGAGCAGTGTGCGTGATGTTTCAGTACTTTTCTTCACTTTGAACCGTAATTGAAAGATGGGGATAACAAAAGATACTGATGCACTCCTCTAATTGTTTTTTGCATATTTGTTTTCTTCTCAAATTGAATTTAGTTGTCGTTTGATACTTTTAGATTAAACCACAACTAAGAAGCCTTTAATGGCTTGATACTTATAGATTATCATGAATTAAATCAAAAATGACTATACGACTTTCTATGATGCGTTGTGAAGTCAACTGCTTAGCATCAATGTGTTAATTGGTAACCTCTCTAATTGGTACTTGGTAGGGATAAGATTGCGTATACGTGACCCTTGTGCGTCTCTCCCAGATGGGGAATTCTTTCGGGGCGATGATGTTAATGTTGATTGTTTATGAATTGGTCATGGTAAGGTCCAATGAATCACTTCCCGATTGCGTTATTGATTTAGTTGCAGTCTTTGTTTTCTCTCATCGTGAACTTATTTTGTTTATGGTGCATTGACTGTATAAGCTTCTAATTTTCACGCTTTCTCCAAAATTATTCGTTTAAAGTCCTAAAATTGTCAAATAAAATAACGTTCACCATGTTGAGGTTCCCGAATGGAACGAGAATCATAAAATTCTGTTCGATTGCTATTGCTGGCCTGCATTTGAACTATCTCAATTATGCAATAGGTAAACGGAACTACTAAACGTCGTTGTAGGGCTGTCAAGTTCTGCTCGGGATCGATAGATCGCTCGATGTTCGCTCGATTTTGCTCTGATTTTGCTCGAAATTGCTCGGATCGGTTAGTAACGAGCCAAGCACGAGCAGACCCCGCTCGCTCGATACTCGCTCGATGCTCGCTCAATTATCGCTCGAAACCTGATTACTATATCCAATTATTTGATTAACCTGAATATTCTATCCAATTACCCGATCGGTAAAGTGTTAAACTCATTAAATAAACTAATTTACCAAACCCAACAATCCATTTAACAAACCAAACCAAAATACTCATTAGAATCAAAACCATATTAGTACTAAACTTTTCATTTTTTTCATTATTTTTTTTCTCATTCTTTTCTACACCAAAAGTTCAAATAAATTAAGGTTTGGGTCAGGTAGATGATCTTATTTATAAGATGTTGATGTTGTGAGTTGTCCTACAATTTAGAAGATTGTGTTTGATTTTAATATTATGTTGATTTTGTTTGATCCAAGTGTATAATCTTATTTATAAGATGTTAATGTTGTCGTATAATTTATAAGATTGTGTTTTATTTTAGGTGTTAATTTTAAGATTGTGTTAGTAACTATTATTATATTTGTCTTAAGTAATTTTATAATTTACTTATTAGGACAACATTATTAGGAATTCAATACCAAACAAAAGGTTTAGGTTAACGAGCCGCTCGTGAGCCGCTCGCGAGCAGATCGAACCGAGCACGAGCAGAATTTTCCGCTCGAAACCCTTAACGAGCCGATCTTGAGCAGACTCGGATCGCCCGTTTAGAGATCGATTACACCCCTACGTCGCCCCAAAACTACTTAAATCGCCCCTTGAAATTACCAAATTGCCCTTAACAATATATTTAATACTCATATCGTCTCGTGTCTTTAAACAAGGTTATTGACTCAGTTTTACTAACATTCCTAGTACCAACACCATGAAAATGTCTAGCGAAACACCTAGATCGGGCGAAGTAACGGAGGTGGATTTTCTAGCCAGTTTTACATGTTTAGCCAGACGCCTATACCATTGTCTAGGCGTCTGGTTAAGACGCCTCGACCATGGTAGAGGCGTCTTAGCCAGACGCCTCCACGATGGTACAGACGTCTTATCCAAACGTCTCGTTTTTTTTAGTTTTTTTTGTTAAATTAAAATTATACGGTGTGTTATCTCAAATTATTTGACGTTTCTTTGCAAGTTTTCGGTGGTAACCGGTCGGATTACAATGTGTTTTTTGCAAGTGATGAAGATTCAAAAAAATTCCAGATCCAACATTTTTTAAGATCCAAAATCCCCCGGTGGTAAAACATCCTGACTTACAAATACCACCTCGACAGGTTTTTGGATTTTGAAATTGTTGGATCTGAATTTTTTTGAATTTTCGGTGTACCGAATGGGTATTGGTCATCCGAATATAGTAATTATTAACTTATTAATTAATTAATTTAACAATTATCTAAATTTATAATCAATTATCTTTTTAAAAAAATAATAAAAAATTACGGGCGTCCGAAGGAACCGCCCCCACGTAGGAGGAGGCGTCTGAGCAAGACGCCTCCCCCATGGGGGAGGCGTCTTACACAGACGCATGTCCCATGGGCGGGGCGTCTGGGTAAAACGCCTCCCCCATGGGCGGGGCGTCTGGGTAAAACGCCTCCCCTATGGGGGAGGCGTCTTACCCAGACGCCCCCTCCTACGTGGGGGCGGCTCCTTCGGACGCCCGTAAGTTTTTATTATTTTTTGTTATTTTTTTATTAAAAAGATGTTAGATATTTTACCAGATTCGAGTACACTGGGGCGTCCGTTGGCTTACTACTGACCTCCAAAACATTATTTTTTATGATTATAAGAGAAAGATGAAGAGAGATGTGTGATATAAGGGTAAAATGTCACGTTATAGCAGTAGAAATGAGAGAATGTCAAAACGATAATTTCAAGAGGCGAATTAAGTAATTTTGGGACGATGTTTAGCAATTTAGCAGGTAAATCAAGAAAGCAAAACCAGTGGATGGAAATGGCAGTTGCAGTAACGATTACTGTCAATAATCATACTTGACTTATTTACATGAACTATCTAACATATACACAGAAGGCAAAAATAATACACATTATACGTCGACTGAAATAAGCCTGAGAATTAAGCTCCTTTAAGGGCTATATATGATATATCAACAAATAGACTACAGTATACAATTGATTGCATATTGCATCTGTTGGTAGCATCCATGGACATCATATTTACCCCTTCCTGGAACTTTTTATGTAGCAAGAACAAGAACCTTGACGGTTCCTCGGCTGTTCGCGGTTAGCATTGTAGCACTGTCACTTTTCCAGCATACGGCGCTAATGAAGTATGAGGCACCTTCGTCGTCATCGGGATCATCAATACCAGAGGAACCAAATCGATGCCAAGCAGCAGGTTCAGAAATGGCCTACACACCACTTCAAATATTACCATGACAAATCTTAAAAACATAATCAAACCTAAATCAATTCAACATGAGACAGCATAGGACATTAAGAGTTTATCATCAGGCATATACAGGGAATGGATCGAAGTTATGGATAGTACAGATTCAGAAAAAGAACCAACGGATGTACTGACCTTGTGGTAGACAAAAACTTCATTTGTTTCACTGCCGCAAGCAAGGTACTCATTATTTACTGTGAGACCAACAAAATTCTTCTCATTTGTGTGGCCTTTGAATGTCCTCACCTGTAAATTTTGGAGCAAGCATATTAGAATCTGGGCCTTGGCATTTCTCTTCTCAAACCAAAGAAACATTAAAATGCAAATGACTTCTTTGTGCCACACTACAATCTTGAAGAGAGGGAAAGCCCCCACATAGTTGAAAGACTAAATACTACTAAACTTTCTAAGTGCTATGATAAAAAGAAGAAATCGTACAGAGCAAGAAGAATACCAATGCAGAATGAAAACTTACTGGGCAATTTTCATTGACGTCCCACAACCTTAAAGTGTTGTCTGTTGATGCTGAAGCAAGTTCATTAGTGGATAAGAACTTCACATAGGACACTGCTTTTCTATGCCCCTTAAAAACGTGGAGAGGAACACTAACATTTCGTAAGTCATAATAATGGATGTGGTGATCAGCAGAGCCCACCTAAAAAAGAAAATGATTAGTTCGAAAACACGCTCCATGCATACATGGTAACAAAGCGCATTAATCAGGATTTGTACCGCAATACAAACGCTTGATCCAGGGTTGTACTTGACACAACAAATATTGGCCTTCATATCAATGTTAAAAGCACTAGCTTCTTGATTTGTTCGCCAAACTTTCACCTAATAAAAGGGTAACAAGAATAAAAGAGAAAATTAGTACCAAACATTGGTGAAACCATGCAAGAAGCGAAATTATAGGAACACAACAATCTAATAGGACAGTTAACTTGTCAATCAGAGGAGACTGTCTTGTATGGTGTATAAAGCCTTTTTGCTTTGTATTGCACAGAAAAATACAAACAATTTTGCAGAACAAAATTCTTAACCATGGATACATGATTTTCCAATTTAAACAACATTTCCAAGAGAAACTTTGGATTTTCGACTATCTGTTACACACAAATATGGTGAACATGGAATAAAAGTGTTCAGATATGGTGAACATGGAATAATACCTTGCAATCGTCACTGCCAGATACCAACATCGATGGGTCTATTCTAGAAAAATCAACACTCCATGCCCTCTTCTCATGCTCCTCATATTCCATTACACTCTGAAAAGAATGATGCTCTTGGATTAAAAAAATAGAACCAGTTAACCTATATTGATACAACATAAACATCAATATAACCCCAATGCCTCAGAAGAGGCTCCCGCCTAAGCGAGGTAAGAGGGGGTCGGATGTACGCAACCCTACCACTGTAAAACAGTGAGGTTGTTCCCAATTGACCCAAATGATGCAAATGCAACTGACCATCTGCGATTCCACGATAAAAGAAATACAGATCGTTTAAATAACACTTTGATATAGTCCATGATACTCCAAATGTCAAAAAACAACTTAATATTTGACACAGTAGAAATGGACATAGTTAACCTATATTGATATTTTACAAAAATTGATCAAGTGAACCTTCAAGGATGATATAACTAAGATTTGGAAAGATGCCAAACCTGTCTGGTGTTAACATCCCAAACAGTTACAATGCCTTCATAATCGCTACTTGCTATGATGTTTTTGTGATGCTTGTTCCAACTCAAGCAACTAAGTTTAGATCTGGTGGACATTTCCACAACAGGGCAGTGCACAACATCAGTTTCATTAACAATCTGAATGGCATAGAAAAATTATAGAATTAGCTGTCATAGTTGAGTAAGGGGAAGAGCCGGTCCACGTTTATTGGTGTTTACGGGTAAGGGATAGCACTAACCGAGGCAAATTCAAATACTTTGATGCGCTTAGAAACTCCAGCTGTTGCAAATAGCTCATCATCACGGTCAAATTCAATGCTGTTGTAATGGCAAGAATGACCCATACTCATTAGTAATACTAGTTAGTAATCCTATAGGAAAATCATATAATTAAAGGTGAATCAATAGTAAAGCCTTAAAAACGGCCAGGACCAAATTATATTGATTATGGATATAAATTAATAAAAGCACAAATTCATGTAGGTTTCTCAATCCTTCTTTCTATTGTCAATGTTCAAAGCTTCCAAAACAAACTAAAAGATAGAACTATTAGACAACAAAGGGGAACACATCAAAGAAGGTGAAGTGTAATCAAGATGTCTCTGACAATTCACAAGTGCATTAACAAATACAATAATTGGATGGCATGCAATAGAGTAAACAAAGGTGAAACGAAATTATAAAGTTAAAAAAACTAGGATTGTTAGTGCAGGGTTCACCTGGACACGATGTTCGCTGAGTGAAAAAGATCACCATGTCTAAGCTCCGCAATAACTCGCAACCGGCTGTTTTAATCGAATTAAAGAAAGAAGACTAATCAAGTTACCACAATAGATGCATGATTAATTATCACATTAAGAAAAAAGGAATGAGTGTGACCTGTATTTAGTAAATGTTGTAAGCACTGACTGGAAATCTTCCAAACCTGTATGATAGCCTCTGTTCACTGTATTTGGATCTCTTTCTTCTTGTTTACTTATATTATTGGTGCCATTGCGCCGTCTTTGCAAATAACATTCTTGCAGTTCATTGAACTACATAATAAAGATGGGAAATAAAAATAAAAATCAAAATGTAATTGGATAAAACCAAAATCAATGGTTTCCTTGCAGGAAGATACCAAAGAATGCTAGTACTAACCTTAAAAACTTTGGGCAGTTTGCCAAGCACAAAAGACATAAATGAGTGATGTATTACAACAAAACTTATGAGTAAATCGTTCAAGATACCTACACCATCAATATTCATAGTTATCCTCCTATTCAACTACTTAAACCATTTCCAAACACCTCATATTATTTTCAGGGCATACGAGACGACAATTCGATTATCTATGAACCATTTATCGTAGAATACCCCTTCTAATGGTTTTGAAGATCAAAATTTTCATTTTCTATTGGACACAAACCGATATAGGTAAATCCAGGAGTTCGATTTGATTTTACTATTACATTACTATTCTTAATAACCAAACGACTCGGATCCTGAATTGTCCAATGATTTAAATTAATGTAAGCATATTTCCCCTCATATTACTAGTATTTAAGTAATAGAATTACACATTAAAGGTTTTGACATGCGACAGAGTATTTTTCTAAGTTAAGTCATGCTCTTAATATTTATATCTCAATAGTCATAGTTTGGAAATGATAACTAAAAAATGTACATGTAATTTTCGTTTACAACAGTTGAGCAAATCTCAAGTGCTCTAGGCTGGTCACAAACCTGTGCATGAACACGTCTCTTTCTAGCAACAGCAAGCCCAGATTGTGTAAGTGGATGTTGTGCATCTGAATTACTAAAAGCTTCTTTTCTTTGTAAGCTTTGAGGAACACCTTGAGACTTCACGTCAAGTTTCCTACTCTGGAGACTTCCGGAGCATGATCCACCATGACTACTTCGACCACTAGATGGCAAAGCATTGTTAGGTTTGTCAACTGTTGGAGGCCACAGCTTTGATCCAATGGGATCATCGACAAGCATTCTTAATTTCATAGAGTATCTTTCTCTTGCACGATATAGCTCTACTCTGTGTCTTTCCACAGCATTTATGTCTTCTTTAATATACTGTAAATCTCTTTGAACCTACAAAAAATGGGGTAGTAAGTAGTTCAATTAGGAATATATTTGGTCAAGCATATTCCATTGGACTCAATTAAGCAATACCCATGGAAAGTTAGAAATATGTAGTAGCATTGGAGGGTAACTAATGGTAGGTCAGCTCTTTGACGATACAATATTGATTTACCTCATTCAACTCTTCAAGTTTTTGCTTTCTTAGACAGTGCAAAAAATCTAGAAGAATCTGCATATTGGTCTCTGCTTCTTCCTGCTCCATTTTTCTCTTTTTCTCCGAAAGAAGATACAGCAGATTATCAAGCTCCTTAACAGACATTTCACATCCCTGTCTAAGATTCAGAACAAAATGTCACAGGTAGGTGGGACCCAGTGAATGCTTGAAAAGAATTGAACAGCCTACTTCGCTCATTTTACTGTTTACAAATCAAATATCTCAATACTGACCATATACCTAAATGCATACATATACCTCAATACATGAATGAACGAGTGAGTCCTAACTGGGAAGATTCTCAAACATTTTGAAATATAGAAAATAGCAAGACAAGTACCCCTCACAATAGATATCATGACAACGCCATAAAATGAACCTATGCTTTTACTTTTTGAATAACAAATGCAAGGTTCTAGGCACACAAGCAAGTACCTATCGAGTTCAAGTGGTTTTTGTCAAAATATGGAAAACCTAAATTTTGAAATCCGAAGCAGGGAAAAACACAGCTAAGAGAGTAATTCTTCGTTTTAAGTGTCTTTTCCCAAAGCCCAACGATGGATGCCCAAACCTTGACCAACATGTGGTAAAACCACTAATTAAAGTGAGCTTTGTTTCGTTTCAACAGTTATAAGGGAAAAATTTGGATCAAGGAGAATGCAATAATATTACAAACAAAGAGTAGAAGTAAATTGTGACCTGTTGCAGTGCCATGTGAAGATGCTCTGCAGGTGAGGCTGTTTTTGATATTTGATGTGCAGACGTCTTCTTTAACAACTAGTCAAGCAAACACAACAAATAGAATAAGTGCACAAATTCGACATAAATTGCATTTAGAAACACACAAAAAATCGCATTTTACTTTCAGAATCAAATATATCCTAAATCAAATTCTTTAACTTGTTTCACATTATTATAGGGGTGTAAAGTGCAGAATCCCCTTGTTCGTGCATGGCATGTCAAGTAAATGAGTCAGCTCGTTGAGGATTCAAGCCAAAAAAAAAGTTCAAGCTCAAGAAGCCAGCTTGACTCGCCTTGTTTGTTAATCAAGCTGGCTTTGCTTTAGCCAGGTTCGAGTTTGACATAGTTTCAACACCTTAGTAACAACACAACAATTCACTTAATCAGATTTTACAATGTATATAATAAATTGAATGTACAAATCACCAAATCACACTCCAAACACACGACCAGATAAAGCAATTCAGAAAGAAGAAGAAAATTATACTTTAGTCATTTTGAAGTTGGTGGTCTTTAGTCTTTATTTTTACCCTTTGAAAGTAATGTACTTCTAATGTATTCTTTTATCATTGACTTATAATGTAATATCATAATGTAATATGTATAATGTATTGTGAAGTATGTGCCCATTATAATGTATTATGTTGGTGACATGATGCATTATTATGTATACTAATAAAGTCAATTACTAATCAAATAAGTATACAATAGAAATAACTAATTGAGCCTTCAGCCAAGCTCAAGCTCTTTTAAGCGGAGATTGAGACATAATTGATACCACTATTGTGTTGTTCCAAACAATAGAATTTCACAAAGTTAAAAACAGTTCTCAGATCACTTAGAACACTCCTCTTGTTACGCAATGGTAGGAGTGTGAACTTAGGTGGGAACCAAACCATATCCCTCAAAGGTAGGGCTGTAAATGGGGCGGGTAAAACCCACCCCGACCCGCCTAGGTCAGGTAGCGGTGTAAAAAATCCAACACGCGACCCGCCAACCTGAATACCCGCCTACCCGCCTAATAAATGGGGCGGATAGTGGTTGTATTTTCTACCCGTCCTGTTTACCCGATTACCCGCTTAAGAATTTAATAAAATAAATAATAAATATTATATATATATACACTTATATACCTTATACATATCTCTAATATCTAATTTACTAAGTGTTATAAAGTTGAAGTTATTTATAATTTTATGGTGTTAATCACATGGGTCATGTTTTTAAGGTGTTAATGTATCATGCTTTTAATTTATGGTCTTATGCAGAAAAAGAAAAAAATATATAAAAAATCAATTTATTCATCTACCCGCCCCACCAGCGTAACCCGTTTACCCGATCTTAGGCGGGTCGGGTAGCGGTGAGTTTGAAACCCGACCCGACCCGTTTACAACCCTACTCAAAGGAGGGCATCCCTCGCAACAACAACAACATTGTCTACCACCACCCGAAAAGTGGTTCGAGAGTGAAGGTGATAAAGTGCAATTTACCAAGGTTTATTGCAAGGGTTGAAAATACAAGCTCCAGGACAAAGTTGAATGATGCTCAAAAAGACATAAAAATATACTCTACAACATAAGTCGGACAAAGCGACGGAGTAAACTAGAAAATACTAAGTCTCACATTCTTATTGGGAATTGCCTTAAATTTTGGCAAACACAACTCGTGGAGATTGCAACGCTAAAGTGATTGACGAGCCCAGATACAAAGGAGATCAAGAATGGTCCAGTGCATGGAGATTAGATAACCGACCAAGAAATCGAAGTCAAATCAAAGCGGATCATGCATGTTACGTGTTTTGTCTAGTGGATCTATGTCGGGTCCAAATGGATGTTCGATGGAGCTATGAACATGCATATATATAAAGGCCTAAGGGCTCTCTCAACTAGAGCTATGAACTTCATTTTTTGGACAACAAAATTTGGCGAATGTCCACCGGACTCTCAATCAGTACTTAAGAGTGTTTTGCATGTTTTGACTCCAAACTAGGGGTGCTTATGGACTTGGATATAAGGGGTTCATATACTCTAAGGTTACAAGACTTGGCTTCTACTTGTATTGAGATTTTAGTAACTAAACATAAAGAGTTTGGTGGGGATAGATTTCATAGAAATTGATTAAAAATAACTAAGGGATTAGAGAGGGTTTTTAATTCTTTTTATTTCTTCTTTGGAGAATACATTGTCGCTGATCTAATAATCCAACTCTTATATTCGATTTCGAGAAGAGAAGGAAGATACCTAAGACACCACACCCCACCTCCGAGAGGATGTAGAGACCCCAACCTCGTTAAATTCGTATACATTTGCTGATCACTTGTGGTTTGTGATTGATATATGTTTGTTATCTAATGCAGTGGTGCTTTTGTGTAGTTGGAAAATTTCCAGTTGTGTTTTGTGCTCGTCGTCGTGTTCATATTCCATAGATTCACATTTACGCCGTTGCACTATTCTCATTTTGGTGATTGGATCTGTCCTAGTTTGGTCCATTTCACCTTAATAATCCGAGAATGAGCTTAATGCTTTGTTTGGTTAACAACTTAAGAAGAGAAAATAAAATAAAGTTTCGCTTGTTTGGATATCGAATTAAGGAGAGAAATAGAGAGAAAAGAAGAAAAATTGAGAGAAACCATCCTATACAAAATGACTCTAAACTTTATCTCCTAAAATGGAATAACATGGTTAAAACAGCATGGGGATTTTGGTAATAAGATGCAACATTTTTCTTTTCTTTTTTCTCCTAGCTTATTTGTATCCAAACAAGAGAAAATAAACATACTTTCTTTTATTTCTTTTCTCTTATCTTCATTTCTCATCTCTTCTCTCTTTCGTCGTTATCCATCCAAACACACAAATCGGAAAGCAAAAGGCAGCAAACCTTGTTGAGAAGGAAATTGGGGTAGAGGTGGTTAGGAGTAAGATAATGGCCACAGCAGGGGCAATCATTCTTATTGTTGAGATGCGTAACGATGCACATGTAGCAGAAGGTGTGGCCGCACACGGTGAGGAACGCGTCCTTGATCGTGCCCATGCAGATCGGGCAGAGAAGGTCCCTATCCTGGGCCTGCGGCGGCGGGAAGGAACCTTCGGCGGCGGCATGGGTAGGGGGAAGGTCGCTGTCCGGCGCCGTGATGGCGGCAGTCGTCTCGGACGCATCGGCCATGGACGATTTCGCGACGGACGGGACCAGCGCGCCCACGGCGGATGCGTCGGTCATGGGGATTAGGGTTTTGGAGTGGGGAGTGTGGATTTGATTTTGTAGGAGAAGAAGGGAAGGGAAGGGGAGGTGAGGGTGGGAAGGAACCACGTCGGTTTGATGGGCAGGGAAAGTGGCTATACGCTTGCCATCCCGCTGCCTCAATTTTATTTTATTTTATTTATTCTTAACGAGCCAAGCCACTCTTTTGTTCTCATTTTTTGCATATTCTATTAGGGTTGTTGGTTCAGACCAAAATGGTTCAGACCAGATCCGGTTGATTCCATTCCAGCATACCAAACGTAGCATTGTATTGTTGATATTTATGAATTTCAACTCCTTTAGAATTTTCTTTACCAATAATTAAATATATAGATGAATTTCACCCATTAGAATACCCCCTACAAATTCCGACATCCTCACCTAATTTCCTAACACTCTCCGTCCTTGTCTTATTAAACCTTACTAATAAGACTAACACCTACAAAGTGCATTTTTTGAAAGATAACATTTATGATTGTTAATAATGAGAGCAAACACTTTGCATCCCTACCATGTTTTTTTTTACGGGAAATGAAATTCATGGTTGCTTCCAAAGCAATAATATAAACCTTGCAAATATCGCCTTCTGGTTGAAGGTAAGGATGGTCATATGGGAAATGGCATTTCCACTATTGGATGTCAGTTTTAAGACGAAATATTGTTTGGTTTTGTTGCTCCATTACCATTTACCAGTCAACATTAGTATGTCATTATCTTCTTTTGAGCTTAGTATGTTCGAAGCAGCATTGGACACTTAAATAATAGATGCATTAAATGAGTCTTATCCAATAAGAAGCAACATAACAACATTCACAATCCCACGCCACAACAAAAGTTTGTCATATATAGTAGCCACACCCATGAACATGATCACGAGTGAATTAGAGTTTGTTTGCGTTATCGGTCTAGTTGAGTTAGAAGAACTGACGATCTTATATGTATGAATGATGATCACTACTGTTGAAAAATCAACTGAGATCACTGACGATGAGTTTATATATAACAATTCATATAAGTCTCGTATCCGAGAAAATTCATCAATTTGTTACGTAATATTATCAACACACTCAATTAGAGTTGAACTATAGATTTTCTTGCTCGTCAAGAAAAAGTAAATTTGTTTTATCCTTAATGACCATCTTCCTTGCCGCTAAGTAGGCGCTAACTTGACATAAGAAATGATTTTTCATACTTATATCGTACTTAATGAAACCTAATATTTGTGGTATATAATCATGAAAGCTTTCTTCGATCCGGAATAATGTTGAAGGAGTCTACGTCTTTGTTTCACATTTTTTTTTATGTGATCGCGGAATTTCTGAGGTGAGAATCCAATATGTAACACACTCTAGACGTATTAGATTAGACTAGTGGTGTGTGTAGAAGTTTATTAAACACTCCCGAGCTCTGTTCTAGAACATTCCGTTTCTTTCTCACCCAACCACGAACGACCTCCGTTGAAGTGGGTCACAAAATATCTAGCATGCATCCACATTTATGAAAACACTAGAGGTTTTGGAGATTTCCTTCAACAGCCAGATCTTTCTTCTTCTTATTTAGCTTGTTTGGAGATTTTGGTAAAAACATCTTTCGTAATAGTACTATTTATGGTGGATCGAGGCATCATTTTATTGTTGACACCAATTTTATCTCGTTTTCATTTTTGCCTCTAGGGGTGTAATCGATCTCTAAACGAGCGATCCGAGCCTGCTCAAGATTGACTCGTTAAGGGTTTCAAGCGGAAAATTATGCTCGTGCTCGGTTCGACCTGCTCGTGAGCGGCTCGTTAACCTGAATCTTTTTTTTGGTATTGAATTGCTAATAATGTTGTCCTATCAAGTAAATTATAAGATTACTTAAGACAAATATAATAATAGTTACTAACATAATTTTAAAATTAACACCTAAAATAAAACACAATCTTATAAATTATATGACAACATCAACATCTTATAAGTAAGATTATACACTTAGATCAAACAAAACCAACACAATCTTAAAATCAAACACAATCTCTTAAATTATAGGACAACTCACAACGTCAACATCTTATAAATAAGATCATCCACCTGACCCAAACCTTAATTTATTTGAACTTTTGGCGTAGAAAAGAATGAGAAAAAGAAAAGAAATAATAATAATGGAAAATGAAAAGTTTAGGACTAATAAGGTTTTGATTCTTATGAGTATTTTAGTTTGGTTTGTTAAATGGATTGTTGAGTTTGGTAAATTAGTTTATTAAATGAGTTTAACACTTAACTGATTGGGTAATTAGATAGAATATTCATGTTAATCAAATAATTGGATATAGTAATCAGGTTTCGAGCGATAATTGAGCGAGCACCGAGCGAGCATCGAGCGAGCGGGGTCTGCTCGTGCTCGTCTCGTTACTAACCGATCCGAGCAACTTCGAGCGAAATCGGAGCAAAATCGAGCGAACATCGAGCGATCTATCGATCCCGAACAGAACCTGACAGCCCTATTTGCCTCTTAAATGGGAATTTTTCTTCTTCTTCTGTCTCACAGTCTATACACACTGTATTATCTTGATTTTACTATCTAAAATACTCTTACCATATCAAATGTATATAATGAAAGCTACGCATTTCTTCGAATAACCATGTCATCACGTTAGCTACAACTAGAGCTTATATGATATATGATAGTTAAAGTCAGTTTCAAAATAGTTAAATACATGAATTCTCTACTGAGCTCAGAGCTTAATTTAGAAAAATTAAGCTCCCACTATATCCACCACTCATTTCAAAATGTAAGGTAGATTAAGAAAAAAACGGTTATGCTAATGAATGGTGAGATTAACTGTAAATAAGATCCAATGGTGAGATTGTAGTGGGCTTAAATTAAATTTGATGAGCCCTATGCTTACTAGAGCTTATAAATATACATAATTTAGAGTTTTATTTTACTTTTGCCCGTTACACTATAGACCTAAACAACTCAAGTTAGTCTAGAGTCACCACATCCAAAACCTAGAGAAACCTGACCCAATACGATACGATACAATAATTTAGTTCAACTCAACCTAACCAAACGTGCAAACTTAATATCAGGCATCAGTGTAATTGTCATTCGAAGAAATCTCGAGAAAATTCACAACAGTTTGGAACTCACATGGATTAATAGCAAATTTTAATTAATTTTCGATCCAGCCACACACACAAAAAATAAAATAAAATAATAATAATTAGAATCCCTTCACAATTAAAAATTTAAAATTAAAAATCCTAACTTAAGTTGAACAATCCAATTTCAGTCTCTATATATAACAAACAAACTCCATCCAACACACACCAGCAGCAATAAATGGCATCATCAGCTCTTTCTTCCACCTCCACCATAACCTCATCTTCTTCCCTCAAACCAATCCCCTCTTCCTCCACCCTCAAATCCCACCTCCTCCTCTCCTTCCCTCTCCCCACCTCCCACCCCTCCCTCAAATCCCACCCTCGCCGTCTCCTCCCCGTCTCCGCCGTCCCCTCCGACGACGAGTGGGGCCTCGACTCAGACTCATCCCCCCAAACCCAATACCAATACCAAACCACCATCACCCCTGCCTCTCCCCCGACCACCTCCCTCAAGTCCGACCTCGTCGCCAAGCTCCGCGGCACCGACCGCGGCCTCAAAGCCTCCAGCGACGTCCGCGCCGAAATCGTCGAGCTCATCACCCGCCTCGAGGCCGAGAACCCCACCCCTGCCCCCACCGACGCCCTCTCCTTGCTCAACGGGAAGTGGATCCTAGCGTATACCACCTTCTCCGAGATGTTTCCGTTGCTCGCTGCGGCCGCCGGGAGGGTCCCGCAGCAGTTGTTCAGGGTTGAGGAGATCTCGCAGACGATCGATTCCGATGCGCTTACGGTGCAGAATTGTGTCAAGTTTCATGGACCGCTCGCCACTACGTCGGTTTCGACTAATGCTAAGTTTGAGATTCGGAGTCCTAAAAGAGTTCAGGTATTGAATGGTCTGGTAGTGTTTTTTTATATTGATTTTGCTTAACGAATAGAAATTATAGAATAGTAGCCAATTAACAAATTTCGTTTTCACTAGAAAGAAATTAACTCTTGGAGTTGTTTGAATCAATTTGAAATAACTGGAGCAGTTAGAGTGAAATTTATGTGGGATGTTAATCTTTAATAATGAGAATATTATGTTCTCCCTAATAAACTGTTATGAAGGTTTTATTAGGGATGTTATTTGATGGTGGGAATGGAAAAAAAACCTAACCAGGTCTCTGGCACAACAGGATGGCTACTTCAGAAAAAACAAGATAGGTTTTTGTTAAAGTTCAAGCTGTTCTTAAGCTTGAGAACCTAGCACTGATCCATTTCGGAAGTTAAACACATGAAAGGTGATAGACTTGGGGTTCGTTTGGGTCACCACCACGTCTGTGGTGGTGACCAAAAACGGTTTGGTGCAAGTTTTACTTGTTGCAAAATGGTCCTCGTTTTGGATGTTGCGTCCTGGCAAAAGCTTGTAGAACCCTGCTTCTTAAGTTGTGTCAACATGTGAATGTGCATCACAGACCCACAACCACCACATACCGAAATCTATCCTATTTGTGTGCGTTAGGGGGTGGTTTGTAAATTCCACCACCGCAGGATGCCCCCAACGCAGGACATAAAGGTATCCAAACGATACCTCGGTCGATTTGTTATAATTTTGTACATTTTTTTAAGGTCTTGTCTGTTTAGGTGATTCTAAAGCCAAAGTAAACTTCCTCTAATTCTCTATACCTAATAACTGGTGCAAATATTTCTGCGTGGATTCCAATATGCTTAAATGTGTTTACTGCATATATTGTTAATTGAGCCGACTTGTTTTTCTTGATAAATCTAACTTGGCTTTACTTTGACCTTGACCTATTTAATTTTTAGTTGACCCAAACCTAACATCTGCAACTGAACATTAATGGGCTCCCAAGCTTAAGTTGAAAGTGAAATGATCATATATCTGCACTTGAAGGATTCCGAACCAACTTAAATTTTCGTGTCATAAGAGTGTTCTTTAGAAGAGGAAAACCCCAAAAAAGATTTCTTTTGAGGACTTTACAGTGTCACAGAAGTGTTCAGTGATTTTTTTATACTATCATAAAAATCTGGATTGGACGGAGAAAAAACCCATGAGAAATTAGGATGTGGGCCGTGAAAGGTTGCAAATTTGCAACCACTGGAGCACCTTTTGAGATGTTATTCTGCTGCATTTGGTATTGTAAATGTTTAAACTTTCTTACATCTATGGCTGACTGGCTGTTATTGAAGGGCAAATTGTTGTTTCCTTGAGCATTTGGAAACACAACAGATGACTTGTGACAGTTTTTACCTCTGCCCTTTCATTCCTCTCCTTTTAAATATTGAATAGTTGACTTGTAATTGGATACATTTCATATGGAGGTTAATTATTTCCTCCCATTTTAATTGTTGTTTGCCAGGTAAAACCTGCTAGTTAGATGGGGGTAGAACTAATTGTTTTGATTCCCGACATATAAAATATGTTAGTTGGGATAGGCACTGCCTTTGTATAGCCAATATATACCAACTAATTAGAAAATGCAATCACCCTTACTGAATTAGAAAAAATAAAATTGTTCTTTATGCAATCAACCCATTGCTATTGAAAAAAGAAGAAGAATGGATTCGTCCATTTTGCTCATTCATATGGATATTCAGAATTGTGAGTTAGTAGATTTTCTTCTTGCTCACAAATACAATTTGGTGGTGTTGTACTCAATTGCTAACTAAACTGTTCTAATGCAGATAAAGTTTGAAGAAGGCATCATAGGCACTCCACAGCTTACAGATTCGATTGTCATACCCGACCAGATGGAGGTATTTGGGCAAAATATTGACCTCTCACCATTCAAGGGTGTATTCAACTCAATACAGGATGCAGCTTCCTCGGTTGCAAAGACAATCTCTGGTCAGCCTCCACTAAAGATCCCAATCAGCAGCAGCAATGCTCAGTCTTGGTTGCTCACAACTTACCTCGACAGTGAGCTGAGGATTTCCCGAGGGGATGGGGGCAGTGTCTTTGTTCTGATCAAAGAAGGGAGCTCGCTCTTAGAATGAGGCAGCATTTGTTTGGTCACTGGTTGGATGACGGTGTAAGTCTATAAGTGAGGAACACACGCGCTATGTGTTTTGAAGCTTGATGTTGTATACCTTATGTTTGTTTTCCTACATGTGTGCGGTGTGAAATAGTTGAAACTTATCTGTATATTTAATATTTTGTAACTATAAATTAATGATATATTTTAAGAATGATTTTGATGTTGGAATTAGGACTAAAATATATACAGGCAGCGCTGGTTCGTTAGCAGCACGTTTGGTTTTTTTTGGGACTAGTAAGGATAGGGTTTGAGGCTTTGAGCATTTTTTTGGTCTAGTGAATGAACGCATGCAACAGGTTGTCTGGGATATCAAAGAAATGCTTTTCACACCAAACGTGGGCTTTAAATGTGGGATGATTTCATTATTGGTGGTGAGTTGCGGGGTTCTGATGGAATTAATTTTTGCAATCGGGAAAGTTTTTCATCTTCTCTTACTAATTAGTTTCTCAATCTATTTTCTTATCGGTTTGGAGCACCATGAGAACTGGTGGAGGTAAATAATTTTCTGCCAAATCAAGTTTGTGTTTGATTCAATAATTTGCGTCCCAAATTGTAAATCAAGTTTTAGATGGTTAAAAAAGGCTTGATAAGTCAACCGCTGACATATCAAGTCAAGACGTGATAAAACGTGTGAACTAACCAATTACAAAAGTAGAAAGAATCAAAGACAAGGGCAAAACATTTTAAACATCAAAGACAACATAATCAAAATATAACAAGTTGTGAACAAACAATAAGTGGAAGAATGGAGATGCCCATGTAGGTGACTATCTTTGGAGTGAAATAAACTTGGGATAACCAAAATGAACGATCGAATCTCAGTAAGTCACATTCACATGTTTAGGATAATTGAGATTTAAAAAATAATGTTGTATTATAGTAAATTAATCAAAAGGGAAAAAAATCTCATTATAGTTTTAAAAATAATGACCTTTGCGAAACATAAACTCCAGCATTTGCTGCCCAAAGTAAAATCCCATAATTCCAATTCCAAGGGACTGGTCTGGTCTGGTCTGGTCTGGCATCATATCATATGTAATGTTCCTCTTTTGTTTTTGTTTTTGTTTTTTTAGTTCTGCTGCTTTCCCTCCACACCTACACAGTGCAGGGTTTGGAATGGAAGACTAGAGAGGTTTCTTCTGATCTAATTATATCTCCTTGTGCCCTTTCTTCCTTTTTCCTTACACTAAAAACCACTTCCTACCATTCCCTTTGTTTTCATCGGTAATGCCACTAGCGTAGTGCAAACCCTTCACCTTTTCCTTTTTCGATTTTTGGCACATTTTTCTGTTTTTTTGTGTGTGTGTGTGTGGCGCTTTCCCCCTTTTTTTGTTTCGAATATTACTAATATAAGAGAAGGAGAGAGTAGGAACGGTATTTTTGGCGTTCTATGTTGCTATTTCGGTGTCAGGATTTTTTTGGTTCCAAATGCGTGAATAGGTTTTATTCTTTACGTTTATTTACACTGTCAATTTTGTATTTTTCAACCTCTCTTTTTGGTGTTCCGCCCCGAATGCATTTCTTTGTGTCTTTGTTGCCTTCTGTTGTATCACGATATTTTTTTGTAACTTTTGATTTGTAAAAAATAAAAAATTCATAATCAGTGGACAATTTGTTTTGAATATGTGTCTAGGTTTTGTTCTATGCTTTTTTCCATTGTCAAGTTTTGGTGTTGTTCTAACATATTTTTACTGATGATATGAGCTATATTGAATCCACATTCTCCATTGTCTATGTGGTGTTGGGAAATTCCTACATGTTTTTTTTCCGGTGCCATCTATAACATTTTCAAGCGTTCCTTAGATATTTCTTTTTGAACTTTTACTTATTTGGTACTTCTTGTTGTAAAATTTGGTATGATGTTTGTGTTCACTGGTGCTCTTTTTTTGGGAAATTAATTCCTAACCCTCATATTCTTTGTTCACTATTTAGAGTTTGCTATATAAAGATTTGAGTTTTTTGGTTTTATTTTTCGAATGATCAGGGGCCATTTCTGCCCTTTTCCCTTGTATTTTGCACTTGTGGGTCTTCAGTTCTCTAGTGGCATCTATTTGATGAGTGGTATTCTGTTCAATGTTGATGTGTTCTAAATTCTGGATCATTATTCATTTTCCTTTTGGAAAGATTGTCTTCTTGGTGTCATCTAGAAGATGAGCGGAGGAGAGCGGCTTCCGATTGTGAGGCCAGGTGTTGGAGTCCAGGGGTCGTGCATCCCTCTTCAGACCAACCACTTTGCTGTTGAATTCCAGTCCTGGGACATAGAGTTTTACCAATACAGTGTATGTTATTGTGCCCCTTTTCCTGCATTTTGTTGGTTTTTGTTCTATTGTATGTGTTTGATGCAAAGTTCTGTTCTTCGAGTAAAGGTTTGTATCAAGGCGGAGGACAATCAGGAAATAATTGGCAAAGGACTAGGGCGGAAGATAATCGACAAGCTGTACACGACATATAGTTGTGAACTTGCTGGGAAAGATATTGCTTATGATGGGGAGAAGAGTCTCTACACCATTGGTTCCTTACCCCAAAACTTATTTGAATTCATGGTTGTTCTTGAGAAGTCGTCTCCAAGGTTGTCAGTTTGCATAATTTATTTGTTTCCATTTTAGATGATATCTTTCCTTATTATTCCCGTGGGTATCAAACTCTTGTTTCCATTTCCTTCCAGTTGCGTAGGAGGTGGAAGCCCAAATGGAAATGATCGTAAACGATCACGATGTCTTAATGCTACAAAGATTTTCAAAGTAGAAATAAAGTTTGTTGTGACGGTCCCTCTGTGCTCCATTGATGATGCTCTTAAGGGAATGGAGTCAAATAATGCCCAAAATGCTTTAAGAGTACTTGACATTGTACTAAGACAACAGCAAGCAAAGAGGTGATTAATATGATTTTGTTCTTTGTTTACATGAGTATGTTTCTATTGGTACATCAAATCAAAATTTGTCAAAGTTGCTTTAGATTTCTAAATTCCAATATTTGCCTACAGAGGATGCCTTCTAGTTAGACAATCATATTTCAGTGATAATGGTCACAATCTAGTTCCATTAGGTGGTGGAGTTTCTGCTCTGAAAGGGCTTCACACTAGTTTCCGAACCACTCAAAATGGACTATCTTTGAACATCGGTATGTGACACGAGTAAACTGAATCACATGCTGCTTTACATGGTTGATAATTTTGTTTCTGGTAATTCTGATATGCACTTTTTTGCAATTTTTGTTGTGTGATATGCAGATGTATCCACCACATTGGTTGTGAAAGCAGGACCTGTCATAGACTTTTTAATTGCAAATCAAAATGTGAGAGATGCTCGCCAGATAGACTGGATGAAGGTTAGGCAAACTTTCTCTTCTTTAGTTACATTGCATTTTAATTTGGACTAGCACATCCTGTTTGGTCCAACCTTTGTAGGCAAAAAGAATGCTGAAAAGCATGAGGATTAAGACAAAGCACACCAAAATGGAATTCAAGATTAGCGGATTAAGCGAGCTTCCATGCATTCAGCAAGTGTACGACTTTGTTGTTGTAATTGTTATTCATATTCTTGCTCTGAACTTGGTTGGTCAAATTTTCATTCGACCATTATCTTCTATTTGTTACAGTTTTTCGCTGAAGCTCAGAAATGACAATGTCGAAGAACAGACAAAAGAAATCACCGTGTACGACTATTATAACGAAAAAAACATTCAATTAACATTGTCTGCGTATTTTCCATGTCTCGACGTTGGGAGGCCGAATCAGCCAATTTACCTACCTTTGGAGGTCAACAATCACTTCTGACTTTCTAAAGCATTTCAGATATAGTATTAACTAGTTTTCGTGTTCATTAGCTATGTGACTTGGTTCCACTGCAACGTTATACAAAGTCATTATCTAGTCAGCAGAGGACAGCATTGCTTGAGAAATCTCGCCAAACTCCTCAAGAGAGAAGGAGAGTTATTTCTGATGTAGGTCGTTGCAGATTTTATATACCAATTCTTTTATTTAGGACAGTAGGTGCTTTGATAACTAAGTATGCATTTTGGCAGGCCTTGCTGACTAACAAGTACGAGAATGAGCCTATGTTGGTTTCATGTGGGATATCCTTAGATAAACAATTCATGAAAGTCAATGGCCGTGTTTTGAATGCTCCAACCGTGAGAACACCGGTTTCCTTACTCATTGCTACGTATTTCCACATTTATTGTGTGATAATGGACATTTATGAAAGACATAATTAACTTTGTAATGCAGTTGAAGGTTGGCAATGCAGTAAGTTGCATTCCTTGTGATGGGCGTTGGAATTTTAATAATAAGGTATGAATAGTAATTCAGCTGTCATAGTTTCGATTTTCACGGCCTTTGTCACACTTCATCGATTATGTTTCAGACCTTCTACACTCCAATTGGCATCAACTCTTGGGCTATAGTAAACTTCTCTGCACGCTGTGATATGAGCCATCTGTCACGGGAACTAATTAACTGTGGGAGAAAGAAAGGAATTGTAAGTGTTTTGTTTTTAAAAAACATCATTGCCTGTTACTTTGCATGTGTTTAGTTAAATCTGCATCTGTGTCTTTTTGTCATTTTTTTCTTGCGTTTCTAATGCCTATGTTTAGACATTTGCACGGCCCATCACATTAATCAATGAAGAACCACAATGGAGGAAAGCTGGGCCAAATGAGAGGGTCCAACGAATGTTTCAAAAAATATCACTACTAACACAATATCAGCAACACAAACTACAATTTCTTCTGTGTGTCTTGCCAGAGAAAAAAAATTGTGACATTTATGGTACAACTCGATTCCTCTCTTCTTGGAAGCATATTTCTGTGTGTAAATATGTTTCAATATCTATCCTCTATTAGGACCATGGAAGAAGAAAAATCTCCATGAAGAGGGAATATTCACCCAATGTGTTGCGCCTGTGAAACTGAGTGATCATTATCTTTCAAATGTTTTGCTAAAGATCAACACAAAAGTAAGTGAATCTATATCTTCTTTGATTTATTTTTTCAAAGGGTGTCCGATTCAATGTGTCCTTTTTTTTGAGTGTTGATTGTGCGTTTTTATGCCTTATCAGCTTGGTGGTACCAATTCGTTATTGACAATGGAATTAAACAAGAACATTCCTCTCATAAGTGAATCTCCAACTTTAATATTGGGTATGGATGTTTCTCATGGTTCTCCAGGAAGATCAGACATTCCATCTATTGCAGCGGTACCTATCTCTTTCAAGTTTCAATATAAGTGTTTCTATATGTAAAATCGCCTATTTGTGTAGCAACTTACAAACAAAATTGGAGGGAAATTAAGACAAACTCATGTTTTCCTGATACCTTTGTGAAATGTCTTGAATTGAAATAAGGATTCAACCATCATGGATAGATTTGGTAAAGTGACATTTTATCCTTTTAACTTATATCGAAACCACGTTTAAATATGCGGCCGTGTAAAGCAGTTTTGTTGGTGGTGCACAACCACATAAAACCCTTTCTCATTGGTGTGGTCGCTTATACTACCATGTTGTTCGCACAGTCACACAAACAACCTATTGTTGTTTGATTTTTGGTTTAGTTTTTTTTCCTCCCTAACATGTATAGATTTCCCCATTCACCTCACCCTTATGAGATAATTTTTTAAGACATTTATATTTTCCGTATTTTTTACAATTTTTTGTGGATTTTATTTTGAAAAAAGAACAAAATGTGTGTGCAACCGCACAATCATTTGTGCGTCACACATGTGACTCGGCATATGCTGACTGCACAAGGTTGCATTCAATATACCAGAGCCTTGTATCAAAACAAGTCAAGGGCACCTCAGCTGATCTTCCCCCCCTTGCCAGCTCTTGTATTTCAATTGTTTTTCCCATTTCTATTCAAATCAACCATCGGGGCTTAATCTAAATGATCTTTGTTTCACTCAATGTGTTTTAACTTTTCCTAGTGATTTTGGTTATGGAATTCATTCCCACAAATTTCTAAGTTATATGATATGAAAGATATTAACTAATGAGCCGTTGATTTATTTATCTTTTGAAATTCAATCATGTTGATGTTAGTAAAAGAGATTGACGACTATATATTTCTACAACAAGTGGTACATAAACATATACTTCGTGCTTGAAATGAAGCTTAGAAAGAGTAGCTTGATGTATAATAATTCCTTTGAAAAATGCAAAGGGCAAAATCACTTGAAATAGAGCTATGAGTTTATATAACTAAATTCAACTGGTACTTTGTTACCTTCTTTACATTGTTTTGAACTAGATGGGTTGACAATTTGACATTGTATCTGTATCATCACTTCAATCATTCAAATTTCAAAGCATATAATTCCTTAATCTTACCAATGCATAAATTCATTTTGTTTTGCCACTAAAGCCTTTTCTTGTAATTTAGAAGAAGAACCTTTAGATGTGCTTCAGATGGTGCCGAAGTCATGACCAACGTTTACCAATTTTGAAGTATCTCATAATAGATTCTTGTGTTCCGAGTTATTTATTCTAATGTTGTGGTCTACATGTAGTTCTTTTCACAATATCTGCTCCTCAGCCACTAATCTACCCATAAAAAAATTTCACCCTTTCATTTGGTCATTTACTAGTATAGTTTATATGTTGATTTTATTTGTTTCCTTAGGTAGTTGGATCTAGATGTTGGCCCTTGATATCTAGGTATAAAGCATGTGTGAGATCTCAATCCCCAAAATCGGAATTGATTGATTCACTATACAAGCCGTTGTCTGACGAACAAGATGCTGGTGTTATGAGGTGATGTATCTTAGATGTCCTGTTGGCGTTTTCGGGTTGTAACTCTCTTCCTCAATATTTTATGAGCATAAGATATATTCCTGATGGTTACTGTTCTTTTTTAACCACGCTATTGTTCTTGTGGTTGTGTTACTTTTTGAAATCAGGGAGCTCTTGCTTGAGTTCTATCGAACAAGTAACCAGCATAAGCCAAGACAAATAATTATTTTCAGGTAGCATCTATTATCATTTGCTTTCTGAAACTTCAATTGATATTTAACTTATTTTTCATCATATGTTTCTGTAATATTTCCTAGATGTATCATGTATGTATGTTATCCTGGTTTCATCATTCTCTTGTTTACTCATTTCTTTAGTTTCCTGGTAATTCCTACTGATGTGGGGTTTTCTCTCTCATGCAGAGATGGAGTGAGCGAGTCACAATTCAATCAGGTTCTGAACATTGAACTTCAACAAATCATCAAGGTACTGTACCTAATCATGCCGTTTGCTTAGATTTGATTGCCAGGGGAAGTCTCAATTGAAGTTAGATAGATTCTTCGAACCTTCCAGAATTAACTCTCAACATTCTCCAGGCCATTGAGAGATTAGGCATTGATTATCTTCCTAAATTCACGGTGATAGTTGCCCAAAAGAAGCATCACACAAGGCTTAATACAGATTCTCTCGAGAATGTTCCAGCCGGTACACTTATATCTTATGCAACTTGTCAGGTCTTAACATGTCATGGGACTTGTTATCAACTTCTTTCTGTCTAATACTCCGGAAAAAAACTGTTTGTCCACAGGAACTATTGTGGATACAGGGGTTGTGCATCCTAGAAATTATGATTTCTTCATGTGTGCCCATGCCGGACCAATTGTAAGTGTTGATTGTCCTCATATGTTAATTTAAAGGCTATCTTTCTTGACATGCAATTAAGGTATAATCTCCAATGGTCTCTCATTTGTGTTGGGACGGATAAAATTGCAGGGTATGTCCCGGCCAACTCATTACCATGTATTGCTGGATGAGATTGGATTTTCACCTGATGATCTCCAGATGATGATTCATGCCTTTTCTTATGTGTAAGCTTGCAGTCTTTCAAATTCAAAACTCGTGTAAAACGTGGTGGCACAATTTGTGATTGTTTTCATGTGTTGTCTGACCAGCTATCAGAGGAGCACAACTGCCATTTCTATCGGTATTTTCCCATCTTGACCACCTCTGAAACCGCTAAATGTTGTATTTGTTGGTTATGTTTGATAGTTTGACTGTGTCTGTGCCTTGTCTTTGTTTATTCGTTTCAGTGGCTCCAATCGCTTATGCACACCTTGCGGCTGCACAAATCGCACAGTTCATAAAAACAGACATTCCTACTGAGAGTGTCACAACTACAGACACTGCTCATTTTCCTCTGCTCCCTAGGCTGCACAAGAATGTGGAAAATTCGATGTTCTTCTGCTGATGGAGTAAAGAAGACATGGTCTATACTGAAAATTGGACAGACTCCTCATCTAACAATTTATAGGAAAGCGAAAGTTACTTAGTTCAGCTGAACTTGGGGTCATTTTTGTTCGTGCTGTTCAATGTCATTTTTTTCTTTTTTCTTTTGGCACAATTTTGTTTGGCAAAAGAAAAAAAGAGTTTTGTCCACTTCCATTTGACTGTCGATTTTGGCTTGCGGATGTTAATATTTGCGATACCAATTTGGTGGGTTTTTTTAGCTTTCATGGAGTGTTTCTTCTTGAGTTTCTTTAAGACCGAAGACAGGTTCTAAAGGACTCTTATCATGGTCCTTAATCCTTGTTGTAGAGGAAACTGAAAAGAAAGAAACAGTGTTCATGGTAGCAATTTTATTTAGAATTAGATAATCAAGAAGAGACAAGCCAACAAATCCCTATATTTGATTAGGTATTAAGGTTTCTGCGGCCTGCTTTATGACTTCTCCTGAAGGTGTGTGTTTGGGATGGAGTAAGTTCTTGAGTTTTATCAAGTTCAGTTCAAAAAGAATGTTTACATTTGCCGATGGATTCCAATTTAGGTTTAATCTACTCATAGGAATCATCTGATTTTGTGTTGCTTTCATATAATGAGATAGAAGTTAATTTCGGATTTGTTCTACATTTTTATTTTTTTCTTCTCTTTTTGCAAAGCAACCTTATCCTAAAATCACTAATGCCTCAGATCAGCAGTTGAAAAAATCATGTCAAACCAACAACCAAACGATAGAATGAATCCACAAATAATGGTTGCCCTCGTTTGAGTCAACCCCTCAATTAATTGGGGCAATTAGTTACACGATTAGGCTAATTACAGAAGCCCTAAACTACGGTCCACGTCGGGGGAGTACGGACGCGAGGAAGTCGGATCACAGTTCTTGGATCTGCTTCCTCTTTGAGTTCTGGCCGTTGGATCGACTCCGTCCCTTGGATCTACCCACCAGATCAAGCTGAACTTTAAATTGCACCCCTGGATTCTTACAGAACTTCTAATCTCAGCCGTTCGATTCTAACCAACACATTCTTCCCTCCACTTACTATTTTAATAAACTAATCATTAAATCGAATTCACCAGACCATCCTTATTCATCCTAACAGTGAGAGATTGATTGACACAAATAACTAGAATTTCCTTTCCAGAAACCTAAAGCAAAATGTTGGAGTCCATGGTGACCAGGGCAATTCCAAGTATTTTGCTAGAAACATGTTGGAACAATTTATTGAAAACAATGAGGTAAAACATCGAGGGAAAGACTGATGATTAGCTTGAATTCCACGTTAGTCTTGTCTGAAGAAAATGTTGTTGCAGGGTCAACGTAGTTATTTGACCACTCTGCTTGAGTAAATAAAGAAAACAAGCAAACAGGAAGACACCCACATCTGGAACATAAGAAAAGAAGAGAAATGAAACCATAGATATTGGATAATAAGAACAGATACATATATTACCTTTTAAAATTACACAAGGAACTCACTCAAATGGTTTCCACACGCCTAGAGATTGTTTTGAGTTACAAAAAAACACCAGACATCGACTAACCTTATTCAGGAGGGAGATCATTTATAAATAACAAATAAAACAAGGGCATCATTCCTGAAGCAACAAAACCACATCAGACAACCTGATTGTATTCACAAGATATATGCAATTATGCACATGATGGAACACACAACTCGACACTGGTAAGGTAATGTGTGAAATGTTGCCCCACCTTCCAAATATGCCGAACTTAAAGAAGAAATGACGAATGTTTTAGGTGATCAAGAGACTCCAATTGTCTTTCCAAGCAACCACAGAACCAGAGCAAGCTCTACACCAAAAATCATGTGGAGCCATGACCGGTCTAGCATAAAGCCGTACACTGTGATTCCTGCTCTGTTGTTTTCCAGATAAGTAACTGCAATCCAGTTCACAAACAAATTACAGATTAAAATTTCATTTATAACACAATCTAGTAGATGTTCATAAGGGAAACAATATGCATGTTACAATTTTTGACAGTTTCAAGAGACCATTTTATATTAAACTCAAGTTTATATTTGTTTCACGATTAAAATAAGTCTCTTTTTGTTTTGTATTTTTTGCTATAAAGCGCAATGGAAAATGAGCAATAATACAGTGACACTGGAAAATATTAATGGCAATTAGACCAGATTGTATTAGATGATTTATCATGCAAATTTCATATCAATCTGGAGATACTTGCAATAAAACTGCAGAGACTCCATTAACCTTAAACCAATGGGATGTCAAAGACAAAAAGGAAAAAGGGAACCATCAAATAAAAATAATGGTTTTGTTTTCTCATAATTGGATAGCTTAAAAATCTTCTCAATATAGGAAAACATTTTATTCAGGGGTATATGCGGAAGCTCCACGGGGACCTTTTTTTCTTCCTTGGAAAGGATATCTGGTTTTAGATGAAGTGCAGTCTTTTAGTTATCAAAAGTTCCATCCATTATGGGGCCCAACCCCATGAAAATTTGAAAGATTGGAGGTAAAATTCAAATAAAAGCTTAAAATAATTACGAAATTGATATATCCTCCTAATTTCAGATAAACTGGCAGATTAATCTAAACTAGCAAGTTATGATGAAAATGTCAATAGCATGCTTTCAAGTCTTTTTAAACAAGAGATATCAGTGAGTCCTCACCAAGGGCCTGCCTCTTCTGAAAAGAGATGGTGTTGGCATGGGGTTGCCACAATGTGGTGTCTTCATCGTCATCACCTATATCATCCTCGCTCGACTCACCGGGATTATTTAACGAATTCAGTAAAGCAGAGAAGTCCCTTGATGTCGCCTTCTGATCTGCTGTCCTAGTATCAGGTGTCTCTGGATCAGTGTCGAATGATTCAACAGTTGCATTGACATGCCACTTTGCTGCTTGGCTGGTGATTGCTTGAGCCTTGTGGGTGATCTTTGCAGCACTTCTCAAGCATATCATGAGGCCAGTAAGAAGCCCGACTGAACAAAGCTGCCAACTCAAACATAACACGTATTCAATAAAATTTGTCAATCCCTTTTTATTTCACACACTTTAACAAGATTAGCCCATGACTCAAACAATAATGGCATGTTAAGAACATATAGTGCATCCATTGTCTGTTAAGATACTAAACAGATCTGACAACATGATACTTCACTTTTGCAGTCATATACATGTATCATGTATGCATAACACGACCGTTATCTTGCCATGACACAAGAAACTTAATATAATGGAGCTACTGATATGACTTAAGTAGGAATTACATGGTGCAGATGAAGTACAGGAGATTTTCCCAATAAAGGTTCAAATAATCATCTCTAAGTCTTGAGCTACAAAGGTAGTAGTACTAAAGCAGTAAGATATTGGGATCTCGAGCGACAAATCACTAGAGATGATTATTAGGATCTTAAAGTTATTGAGTTCAGTTTGTTTTCAAGGAAGAAAGATTGGTAAATAGTAATACTCACAAATCTATATCATTCTAAAATAAATCCATTTTTCATAAAATTAGAGAGCTTCTTCAAGTTATTACCGCGGTCTCTCCAGTGTTGAAGAAATTGACATCACCATGAGGTCTTGTGGTGAGAAGCAACGATGCAAGTTGAGAAATAGTAACAAGCATGAGTGTACAGAGGATGAACATCCGGAAGCGATGGCTTATAACCCGGAGCTGTCGACGTATGCGAAGATGATCAGAAAGAATTGATGCAACATCAGACTGATCGTGGAACACCGCTGCAAAGTCCTGCAGCCGAAGAATCTGGAGGTGGCAAATAAGCCGAAACAGCACACAAACGAGGAAGAAAATAGATGTTCTATACAACCAGGAACACAACTCCAAAATGCACGTAAAGATATCACTGGCAATGGGGTTTCCAAAAATCAATGGTATCCTTCCCAGCCCCTTATAGTACCACCAGATTTTGTATGCTGTCTCGGCAGCAAAACAAGGGAGTACAAATGAGGAGAGGAGCCTGAAGGATCTGTGGAGCTGTGCAGTATAGCCAAGACGTACCTGTTGATGGCAAAGCATATATAATTCATATGGTATCACTAATAATGAAATTGAATCCATATAATTTATAAAATAAAACAAATACCAAGAATGATATCTAATACCATACTGACTCAGAAGATTTTATAAACAATCTACATGGTACAAAAGGAGAAGAGAAGGGAAGGGAAGGCTTTTGCTAAAACATCAGTCATGTTTTGTCTCAGTTAACCAATTAAACAAAAACAAAAAGATCCTTTGACAATTGACTGTTCATGGAGGTGGTTGCCAGTTTGCCACCCAAACTTTGACCAACAGTAAGGAATCACACAACTAGTCCAACAAAGTTCAGCTGGATCTAGCTTAGGGTGGTTTACGAAAGGTAAGTTAAACAATTGAGACAACCAACTAAAAAGTAGCATTTTTCCTTGAAGAATATTACAGAAACCATGTCAATTACATTCAAATTACAGAACCACAAAGCACCAAATTACAACACTGCCACTCATAAACATCTGTCAGAAATAAAATCTAATGTCACCTTCTGATTTATTTCATGAGGTGCATCGATCACACTTACATTACATGTCAAGCAGGTAACAACTTGTCCCTAATCCTACGTCAAGTATGACCTGTCAAATACCCATTAATCAACTTTCTCACACTAACCTTATAATAGTTCACCATGGGTAACTTTTCAGATGCTTAAACATCATGAAATTGAAATTGTTACATCAGTAAACCCAATTCCAAACAGCTCCCACCAACTTTTCAAGTTTTGACTAAGTGGGACTTGCCAATTACTCGTGTTGGACCGGGCTTATGTCAGGGAAATCGTATCTATCATGTTGTACATAATTCAGAAAGTGCTCACCATGTTCGGAATTACAATACCCTAACACCACAACATATTGTTGTTTTCATGCTATTCAACCTCCCGAACATCCATTTTCAATTGAAAAACCAAATGATTAGCCTGCCAGAAGATGTAAATCGCGTTTTTTTGGGTAAAATATATCAGGTCCAATCATTTCGTCTCCATCTAAAAGAATTTGTAGTTCATTCCTCCTAAAATCATCATAACTAAGATAATCGACCACATAAAATTCATCATCGTACCGCCATTTGAAACCATGCCTTGTCGAAAACAATCGAAAAAAAAACGAAAAAAAACCTAAAATGAGAAGCGAAAGTCACCTTCTGGCTATCCCCGCAGAGCTTGTCGAGGAAGAGGAACCTCCTCAACCCATACTTCTTCACAAACCCGGACAAACACAAGAATGACAGCGCGGCGACGGACGTCAACGAGATCTCAACGACGGTATCGTAGCTCCGGCGACGCTCGTTGTACAACAGGACGAAGTGGGACCCAAGAGGGACGACGACGGCGAGCAGGAAGAAGACAGCCCACGACACAGCGGCTGACCAGGCGGCGGACTGGTCGACGCACATCCAGCGGAGGAGGGAGCGGAAGCTTCGGAGCTCGTCGTCGGAGCGGGAGGCGCAGCGAGCGTAGACAGCGCGGCGCTTGAGGAGGAGCGACTCGGCGGCGGACGGCATGGTCGTCGTCGGGTTCGGATCGGGATCTTCAGGTTCGGCGAATCGGACCTGCGGGAAGTGGGAGTTATGGTGGGTCATCGGTGGGTGGGGACCACGTGCTATATTTGTGAGGGTGGGGGGTGGGGTGGAGAGCCTGTAATCGCGGGCGGGGTGGACTGGACGACCGGGAAAGGTTGAGGACTCTGCTTTTGCTTCTTCTTTTTTTAAAGCCGTGGAGAAAAAGGCCAAGACAACAAACTCTTGCTTTTTCGTGGGACCCACTTCTTCTCTTTTGTTTATCTTTTTCATTTTTTATTATAAAAAAAGTAAGTATTACTTATTTGAATCTTAACGGTTTAATTGGAAAATCTATTGTCTTTTGTGGTCAAATTTAAACATAGGATTTCAACAGTCTTAAGTTGCGTATTTGTGGTGTTTGAGAATGAAAAATGAGATGGAAATGAAGTAGATAAAATCAAAAAAAACGTTTTTAAGAACAAATTTACACTATAAATCCCAGAGAAAAGAGGATAGGATAAAATTTTGGGACCCATTTCTTCTTTTTTGTTTATCTTTTTAATGTTTTTTAATTATTATTGATTCTATTGTTTTCGTCTGATCAAACTTAAGCATCGATTTCAACGGTCATAAGTTACTTGTTTGTGATGTTCGAGAATGAAAAAGGAGACGGAAGCGAAGTAGATAAGATAAAATAAAAACGTCTTTAAGAACAAATTTACTTGACATTTGGTTAATAGAACATCAAATGACTTGTTGAGGAATCAACACTTACCAATTTATTATTTTTTTGAAATTATTCCTATTTTAGTTGTAGACTTATGAAAATATGAAGGTGATATATCTTTGATTTTGTGTTTTTGGTGGTTATAAAATTTGGTGTGTTGGCCTTTTGGTGGGTGTGGGTCACATGGAATAGAGACGTGTCCGTGATTTAACGGGATGTTTGCTTTTTAATTAAAAATCAGTGAACTATTGCTTGTCTATTCATGGATCTGAATCAAAGATAACTATCACGATCAGTTAAAAAATATCATGTTCAATCATCTCTGTTTTTAAATTCAATATTTATAGTTTCTTCGATAAAAATTTACGTGAATATATTTCATACATATAACACACGATCACAAAATCACATGCAGTATGCAGAAGATTTGTTTGCTCCACACTGGTTGTCATTCTCTTTTCAGCCTTTGAAGAACATCAAATCCGTGGAGTATTTAATGCTAGAGAGTCCCTATTTTTCAATGGCTACGACAGTCGACAGAAAGGAAAAATATTTTTAGAAAAGGCTCATATTTATCTTGTTTGGAATTTGGATATAAAATTGACGGAAAGTGAATGGAAGAAGTCCTTGGAAGTTCTGATAAGTAGGCAGAAGGCGTTGAAAGTTGATGATCGACCGGTCTTGAAGAGAAGACAACGATCTGTAAGAGACAATAGTTGGCCTTTTTTTCAAATTTTTACGCATACTTTGTGCTTGTCAGTTGTCAACCTTTTTATAAATTGTCAATAATTCCTCTATTTTTAGGCGTTTTTACTATAAAAAAAATTCAGAAATGATATTTCATATTTTTTTACGTGTCTTTACAGGAACTTTTTGCCGGCCTCTAAATCTACAGATGAGATACTTAGAGTTGTCAAAGAGATTTTTTTCGTTTGAAACGCGGCTAAAGAGTTGTGATTTGCATACACAAACAATGAGAAAAGTGGCGAAGTCTTTGGTTGTATGGCTGTGGTTACCCAGCAGCTTTAATGTTATCTTGAATGGAACCATTATTCTAAAAAATAACCATTACCCAGCAAGCTTTTTACGGTTGAAGTAGTTTGATAAATCATTAACCATTCCCCAGGGAAAATTAGCTAATATGGATCACGAGAAGGTACCACAGAGGATAGGTCTCGTGTGGAAATTGGCCAGATTTAGGTTCGGATACCAGGGAATAAGGTTGTCAAATTCTATTCAAACTCGAATTGTTTATTAAACGAGCTAAGATTAAACACCAAGATACACTCGTTTAATAAATGAGTCAAATTTTAACTCAACTGGGTTAGCTCGATAAGAGTTCGTTTGACTCGTTTAAGTTTATACACATTACATATATGTCACAAATAAACATATTATTTTCCATATCCTAATTACCTAAAAGTAGACCATATACTTTATAAAATTTCTCATTTATATGCTAATGATGTTTATAAAATGTAAATAATATGTTTTACAATAAGTTAATCAAACCTTAAACGAACTTGAACGAGTGAAAAAGTTGTCGAGTAGATTCTTAAACGAGCAAACAAGCTTAGCTCAAGTTTGACACGTCTATTAAACGAGTCAAGCCCAAACAGGACATCTAACTCGTTTATTAAATGAGTCAAACTTGAACTTGACTCGTTTAATAAAAACGAGCTGAGCTCAAACAAGATAGACTTAACTCGTTTAGGCTCGTTTACATCCCTAGCAGGGGAATTAAAATGGTTACTTTGTAGAAGAAACGTCAGTGTGTGTTAGTAAACATGAAGAGTAATTGGAACCAAACTAATTAATATCAACAAGATAAATAAGCAACCTTTCTACTTTGAATTGAGTGGATTGGAGATTTATCGTCATTTAAATGAGCAGTGTTTTGATAACAGAACGTTGATTTTTTAACATTAGTTTAACATAAGCAAAATGGAAAATTATACTTTCATGATACGTTTAGGTGACGGTCAATTGAAAATTTGCGGGAGATTTTAAAATATTGAGAATTGAAGTCACGTGATTTCAAAACTATCAAAAATTGTACTCTGAGACAAACTCTCCTAGTTCCACACTTCCACCTCCAAGTGAAATGAAGTTCAATTTTCTTTTATCTTACCTCAATTTTATCATGATATCAGGGGGATAGATGAGTTTTCTCTCTATTTCAACAAGAAATTTATGTATTTTGCACCATCAAAATATTAGGAACTAGACTTCTTAAAATAAATTTTTCCAAAAATAGAGGTTTACATTGCTAATCATATTTAGGCTCCATTCGTGTATACCCATTACTCAACTCAGGAGTTTGGCGTAAATTTTAGGCTGGGAAGAAAAGAAAAGAAAGAAAGAAAAAATCACAAATTTACAAGAAGTATCATATCTGGAAGAAGAAACAAAACAAAAGGCCTTAGACCTCAGACACGAGAAGGTGGCGTGAGTTGCTTTTTAGGGCACCCTTAACGGTGCTTGGTCGCCCCGGCACCCGAGTCGGGCTCCCGGGTGATTGAGCGTTAACAGGTCAGGTGATCTCCAGGCGTTTGCCTGGGACGCCCACCCGGGCGTTGGGTATCCCGATCGGACGCCCAGGTGGGGGGGACGTGTCAGCCTCCCACTGGTCTATTTTTTGTTTTGTTTTTTGTTAAAAAAATTATAAATTTATTTTAAAATCGTTTTAAATGTTTTTTTTCATTTTTTTCTAAAAATATGTTTTTTAATTGTTTTGATTTTGTAGATTTTTTTGTAAAATTTTCATATATTTTATCCAAGATTGATCTTCAAATGACGTGGATGAGAGATAGTGTAGGATGGTTGGGGGTAATCCGAATATGATTAAGGAAATTTTTTAAGTAGATTGGGTGAGCTGACGTGACAAAAAAAGAAAATAAACCCCGTGTAGCCGTTATTTATGCTCTTAACTTATGTGTAAAATCCTAACGGTAAAAATCAAATTTAAAATCTCAAACGGAAGACATAAAGACTGTTTGCGAATTTCCGTAGGTCCAAGGCAGGCGGGAAATAGAATGAAAAAAAGGCCTTCTAAAATGAGAAGAAACCCTAGCAACCGTCGCGGAAGAAAGGCCGCCCTTTTCGCCTCCATCGACCTCCACTCCTCCAACTCCCCAAACCCTCCCGCCCTCCGCCACTGCGACGGCCACATGCCCCCCGACGCCGACAAAGACGGGGGGGCTTCCGAGAAGAGATCCTTGGTCGTCAGGATCCCGCTCAAGAAACGACCCCGACTCGCCGACCCCGATTCCTCCGAAGGGAAGGACTCGGGAGTGAGGAGACTCCCTACGTCCCTTCTGGCTTCCCCCGGCGAGAGTAGAAGTGGTAGCGGAAGGGGAGGGAAAGAGGAGGTTGGTCGTGACAGTGCGAGGTTGGGGAAGGGGAGCAAAGAGGACGGTGGTGTTGGTGATCGAAATGCGGCGGAAGAGAAGGTCGAGTCGGGGTCGGATTTTCCCAGTAGCGTTTTCGATGTCGTGGAGATGTTTAGAAGAGAGTTAGGTGGAGAAGAGAAGGAAGATGATCTTCTGAAAGTGGCTTCTGAGAAGGGAATTGTGTTTGGGACCCCCAGGTGGTGGAGACCTGGAGGTTACGGCCACGAGGTGAATCAATCTTTCTTGTTTTCAACTATTGCGATGGTGTTATGATGATTCTTATGTTATGCTATGCCATTTCTTGTTAGCTTCCGATTTCATTCTTCTCTACCGTATGCATTGAAAAATATGAATGTCTTTTGTGCTTTAGATTTTATGTAGCTGGATTGAACAGGTTGCTAGTTGCTACTGCTTAACTTGTTTGATCTGGCTTATGTGTTGACATTTGCCATTTAATAAATAAAATATATATGCTTTAAAAAAACTTGTTCAATCTCAGCTGGTGAAGGGTTATCTAGTTTTTTCATGAGCCCTGTGAATATAGGATACCAACTCACCTTTGCCAGTTACTGCTTCACCACAAGCTTCTTCATTTCGTGCACTGCAAATTGAGTGATTCTGATTATTGACATCGACATCTTATTTACGATTTGCCTTCTGTTGTTGTAAAATGTAGCTCCAGGAAATGAAGTTAGATGTGTTGATTAACTAAAAAATTGTACTCTACTTAAAAGTTATAACCCTTCCTCTCTGTCTTTGAGCAAGGAATTTTGCGTCACAGTAGAGATATCCTAGATGGCTTCTTCTTGTTTATGTAAGCTGACGGTCTACTTCCAGAGTATTTGTTTATATTTGTGCAACCTGTCCAGTCTTCAAATTTCGTAGCTATACTCTTGGAATTCAGAAGGGTAAATAATATATTCTGAAATTGCTCTGTTTTCCTAATTATATGTCTACTCTACTTAAAAGTTAAAATCCTTCGTCCTCCCATCACAATTTCTTTTGTCACAGTACAGATATCCTATATGACATTCTTGTTATTTAAACTGACATTCCACTTCTGGGGCATTTTTCAATTTGTGCTATAACCTGATAAGTCTTCAGATATTTTGGCTCTTCTCTTGCTAGTTGGAAGGGTATGTTATATACTCTGAAGTTGCTCTCCTTTTTTCCTCCTGATAATTGGTGGACTTCTAGTACTGTGATTATCATTTTCTTCAGTTGGTTCCCTCTTCTGTCTATGAAGAGAGGGTGCGTAATTCTAATGTCTGTTCTGTCTATTCTATAATAAAATTTTGGCATATGATTATGTTTGCACCAGAGTTGAACTAGAGATTGTGTTATGTTTTCATTGTTGACATTATTGCCCTGTTTCAATCTTGTGATATATTATTCTATATCCAATCTCTCAGCTCAAATGCTTTTAGAAATAGTGTAACCTTGTGTTTATGTTCACAGAGGTTTTAGACATTTTGGTTGAACTTTAGTTCTATCTGACTTGTATAGCTCAGAGTATGTTCACAGAGGTTTATAGTCACAATGCTCTTTAATTATTTGATCAGTAGTAATATATGAATATGTTATTTTTTCTTTTCATGCAGAAATGAATGGATCACCCAGAATGGCAGAAGTCTATCTATCTATGGCCTGTGCAATTGAATGGCCCTTCTGAAAACTAAATGCCTTGGCTGGAGTATGTCCAAATCGAGGAAGCTGTCAAAGAAAGACAATATGGTATCATAGGGGATCACAGCTAACAATGCTGACAAATCATAGGCATCGGAGTGCTGGTTATTGAATTCCTCAATGCAGATTAAGATTTGAAGCTTTTGAACACGTCCGGAGTCAATGCAGATTCTGAGTTGAAGGTTGAACATGTCCAGGTTGCCGTGGTTGCGATTGCTTCGCCAAAAAGATGTGACCTCTGAAGGCCCAAAAACAATGTGCATTCACATTCAGAAAGCTCCTATATCCATTCTCAGGACTACCGATACTGTACAATGTGTTGCTGCATTGTCGGACTTCCAATGTACCAGTTCGCATCATCGAAAGTACTCTAGTTGAAATTTGTCTCAGAAAGATCTTTTATTTCTTCAGTGCAGTAAAGAATTGACAAAATTCTCATGTTATTTCGATTAAGAGTATTTTGGAAAGAACAGACAAAATTCAATCCTCTCAATTTTAGGAGAGAAAATTAAGAGCTCATTTTGTACAAGTATATTTCTCTCCTTAGGTTATCCAAACAAAGTGAAAATCAAACTTTTTTTTTGTTTTCTCACCATTTCTCTTCTCCCCAAGAAATGTTTTTTTTCCCCAAGCAGTGTAGTCCAACAAGATCCATTGGCTGAAACTTCACGTAGTGAACTCGTATAACAAGGTAAATGATATTTTGATCCGTGACTCAACTTAACCGGAAGTGGTAAATCTCCAACAAAATTTACCGTAGTTTCTAAGCAGTCCATTCATCTGACACACACAGAAGAGACATGCAACCTGAACCGTATACGTGTTTGATGACAAAATGACAAAGTTCTTAACGACCAGCCAATTATTAGCTCCCATAAGCTCGGATTGTTGGGTTTCCACACAAGAACAAATCAAACATCATAAATTCACAATGCCAAACCACCAACAATTCTAATTTTCTCTTAAAAAAGGTCATTTAAAATTTATATCACCTGCAATCAAATTGCAGATATCTTATGTTCCACTATGATCAAAGAAGTACAATGTGGGTGAAGGTTTAGCATAAAAATTAGCACCATAATAATAAACCCCCCCAAAAAAAACAGATCCAAAAACACATATGTTACGAAACCCTAATCCGAACACCTCTACGGCGACGCCTCGACGTCCTTATCGGCCTTCTTCTCCGGCAAGGCCCCCCCATCCCCACCCTCCTCGTCCCCGACCAGATCATCCCTAACCCTAAAAATGGCGTGCAAGACGACAACCGGCACCCCAATCCCGAGCGCGGTGAGGAGATGACCGACGGCGTCGGTGAGCACGATCTGGACGAGAACGACGATCCCGACGAGGGCGACGGCGAGGCGGCGATCGAGGAAGCGGTGGAGGAGGCGGGAGGAAGGGAAGGCGCGGAGGAGGAGAGCGTAGAAGGCGGCGACCTTGGACATGGCCATGAGGAAGAAGAGAGTGGGGCGGCGGTGGGGGGCGAGGGTGAGGAGGAGGGAGATCCAGAGGAGGACGGCATAGTGGAGGCGGAAGAAGGCGAGGTTGCGGACGGCGCGGACGGCGGCAGCCTCGGCGTCGGGAGGGGTGGAGAAGGATGTGGGGCGGAGGAAGCGGGAGAGGGACTTGCGGGTCGAACGGATTTGGTCCCGGAGGCGTTGGATCGTCCCCGCCGCCGACCACCAGGGACGGGCCATCAGGTCGCCGACGACGTCTGGATCCGGAGTTTTTTTTTCCTTCCAGGAATGGAGGAGGTTTTGCCTTTTGATTTGTCTGGGGGCAGAGGAGAAGCGACCCAGCTGCAGCGTAACGACGGAGTCAGGTAAGTAAGTAGGTCGTGTGTTTCTTCAGGCTTTTACCAATTGCTAATTACCAGTAATTACTGTGGGAAACGAAGGGAAGCGGTCGTAATTGGACTTAAGACTTAGACTCGCGTAAATATACTCGGTTTTTTGTCCCGGAATTTCTCTGTACTAACCTCTATTTTAAGACGGAAAAATTTTCAATTTTTTTTTAAAATTTGTCAAAATAAACATGCAATGAATGACCCGAAAATACATGTGACATTTCTTCCAGCAGTGTAAATCCTTACCCTGTTCTGTCGTAATTTTAATTGCATTACAATCATGATGAGTTTGCTGGTAGGGTTACAACGTGTACCTCACATCCCTCCATCAGACTATTGTCAACGTCCCCCCCCCCATTCGTTCGATTTTTTTTGTTTTTTTTTCAAAAATAAATATTATTTATATATAATTAGGATAATGTATTAATTAGGTAAATGAAATTTAATTAATTAGGTATTACAAAATAATTGAAAAAAATATTTTATAATTAATTAACAATTTTTTGATTTACTGAAAAATAAAATAAAATAAAATAAATCATAAACAAATTAAAAATACAAAAAACAATTGCTTGAGAATTCCAAACCTCGATCCAATCGTCTCGTCTTTAGTAAGTCACGCGCGTACTGTAGGTCATCGATGCTTGAGAAGTCCAAACCTCGATCCAATCGTCTCGTCTTTAGTGAGTCACGCGCGTACTGTAGGTCCTCGATGTTTGAGAAATCCAAGCCTCGATCCAATCGTCTCGTTTTTAGTGAGTCACGCACTAACTGTAGGTCCTCGATGCTTGAGAAGTCTAAGTCTCGATCCAATCGTCTCGACTTTTGTGAGTCACGCGCGTAGTGTAGGTTAGTTCTCACAACTATAAATGTACTCCTCCTGGTTGGTTCTCTCTCATTCATCTACGAATAATGTCTTCACCCGATAAGTCTTCCAGTTGGAAGTCTTCATCATCTTCAACATCCAACGACGAAGTTTACGACCAAGTGTTGAACTCCTTAACAGAGTATGTCTCCCAAGTGGTGGACCAACGTCCTAAGAGGCGTAGAATGCGAACTTCGAACCCAGATAGAGATATGGAGCTTGGTTACAACAGTTTGATTGCCGATTATTTTTCTAACGACCCTGTTTATCCTGACAACATTTCCAGGAGAAGATTTAGGATGCGAAAGCATGTATTTCTTCGCATTGTGAGTGTCATTGAGGCGTCTGATGTCTTCTTCCAACGTAATCCAGACGCCATCGGTAGGATGAGCATCTCTGGCCTGCAGAAATGTACCACGGTGATTCGTATGCTAGCGTACGGTGTTGCGGCTGATGAGGTGGACGAATACTTGAGGCTAAGCGAATTCACGACAAGAAACACACTTGAGAAATTCGGCGATGGTATAATTAACAACTTCGGTGGTGAGTACCTCCAAAGACCTAATGCAAATGACCTAGCACGACTACTTCACGTTGGTGAGCAGTATGGGTTCCCAGACATGATGGGAAGTATCGATTGCATGCACTGGGTGTGGAAAAATTGCCCTGTTGCTTGGAGGGGCCAATATCAAGGGCGTAGTGGCAATGTCACTCTTGTCCTCGAGGCAGTGGCGTCGACTGACTTGTGGATATGACACTCATTTTTTGGAACACCAGGTTCATGCAATGACATAAATGTCCTGCAACGATCTCCGATTTTTGACGACGTAATGGAAGGACGAGCTCCACCAGTGAATTTTGAGGTAAACGGTTCTCGATATAATATGAGATATTATCTTACTGATGATATTTATCCAAAATGGGCAGCATTCATTTCGTCCATCGTTCATCCACAAACACCGAAGGACAAGTTATTTGCTGAACGACAAGAAGCAGCACACAAAGATGTAGAACGTGCATTTGGAGTCTTGCAAGCGCGATTCGCGATAGTGAAGAAGTCTTCTCTTGCATGGAGTAAGATTGTACTTAACAAAATAATGACAGCTTACATTGTAATACATAATATGATAGTGGAGGACGAACGTGATTCCTTTGGTAATTTTGGAGATTGGAACAAATTTGTTCAGGATCATCCTGGAAATTCCGTGAACGACGCGGTTCGGTATTCCACTGACCGTGTATTGGATATTACCAGGTACTTGAGAAGGAGAGATCAAATGCGTGATCTCACCACACATTTGAACCTTCAAGCCGATTTAGTCGACAATATATGACAACGCTTTGGAGGAAATGCGTCTTGATGTATTTGAAGTTCAGTATTTAAGCATGTATTTTTAGTTTTAGTTTCTAAATTTCCGGTTAATGTAATATGTAATGTGGTTTTCTAAATTTTAATAATATTTTCGTATTTATTAATTACATGTTAATTAAAAACGAATGAATTGTTGATATTAAATAATTACGATAATGATTATTAATATATTTTGTTGATTGTTGAAAGAGTTTTGGAGAGAAAAATAAAAATAATGACGCGACAACAAATACTGTAGCGTGATTGGGTGGATTGGGTAATGGTTAAAGATTTTGTAGGAGAGTTGGTTTGTGATGACGTGACAGAGAGAGAAGCTGACGTGATTAAGAGAGAAAGCAGGGCGCCGTTAATGATGCTCTAAAGTGCTAAACCGTCAAACACTAGTTTATTAACCAGGACACAAATTTACGCAGCTTCTTTTTTTCCTTTTATACCTTGAAAATCATTAAAATCTAGTTTTATTCTTCGGACGAATGAACTATGTATTCAAATATAGCCCTGTTGTTGGAGTCCTGCTACGGTGCTACCAAATCCGACTTGAAAACGAAAGGAATCCATCAGATGGAAGAAACATTCCTTACACCACCTTGATTAGCTGTTTCACGCTTGTCAGACGTAAATCATACTCTTTATTTCATAGGTCATGTAGCGGTGGTATGTTTAAAATTCAAAGTTAACTACAATTAATATCTTAATAAATTAAAAATTAAGATGGTGGAAATAAGGGTAGGTCATGTAGCGGTGGTATGTTTCCAGGACGATGTGAAGAACCAAGCCAACCAATTCGCAAAGGTAAACGATTTGTTGACGCGGTGCGTCCCAAACGCCGTCAAACGTGGCCAATACGGTCAGCAAATTTTATTTTTTTATTATCAAAAATTAATAAAATCACATATTATTTATTTATTTTGTGTTACATCACATGCACGTTAAACAATACGACATTTGATTTTCACCATACATATCTCCTCAAAACCTTCCATTATCCCCAAAAACCTTTCCTTATCCATCATTTTCTCCCGATGAATGACGAGATCGGTAAGAGAGATGTCGAGGGAGATGACATGAGAGTGAGTCTTGAGGGAGGTAGGGACGTCAACGACGTTGGTTAAGACGTCACAGTGTAGTTGGTCGGCTAAAAGATGGAGGAAGTGGTCGGCGTTGGAGCTTGTCCCAAGGCGAGGAGGAGGAATGTTGTTTTTTGTAACTGATTTGAGTTTTTTGTGTGATTATTTATGAGGAAGTTTGTTTTTTTGTGGTTGATTTGAAGTTTTTGGTTTTGTTTTTTAATGGATCGGTCTTATTTTTTTGGAAGTGTTGTTTTTGTAGTTGATTTGAGTTTTTTTGTTGGAGTTTTTGGGAAAAAATGTTTATTTTGGCTGATTTAAAGTTTTTAGTTTTGTTATGTGATGAATCAATCTTATTTGTGTATGTTATTTTCGAAAGTTTGTTTCTTTGTAGCTTTTGTTCTTTGTAGTTGTTTTGGTTTTTTGTGTGATGTTGTTGAGGACGATTCTTTGTAGTTAATTGAGGTGTTGTGGACCTGTGGTGATTAAATTTTTTGGGTTGTTGGTGTTTGTCTTAAAAGTTTGGTTCTTTCTCTTTGATTTCAGTTTGTGGTGTTCTTGTTTAAAGTTTGTTTGTCTTTGATATTAGTTTTTGGAGTTTCTAATTTATTTTCACGGAATTGGATTTGATTACGTGTTCTTAAAAAGAATAAACACATGTGATAAAAAAGACAAACTCATACTTGAAAAGGACAAACCACTACTTAAAAATGACAAACCATTACTTAAAAATGACAAAACGTCAACATAAAAAGGACGACCCACCAATATAAGAATGACTAACCTAACTGTTAAAAATGACAAAACTATACTTAAAAAGAATAAACTTACACTAAAAAGGGCAAAATCATAGTTAAGAAGTACAGACTGATACTTAAAATGGATAAACTCATACTTAAAAAGAACAAACTACTCCTTAAAAAAGACAAACCATACATTAAAAAAGACATACTCATATGTTAAAAAGGACAAATGTAGTTGTTAAAAAGAAAAAAAACATATATATTTAAAAAGACAAAACACGAACTGTTCATTTTACATTTGTATCCGAAAGTTGCTTGAGAAATCAAAGATTACGTTGGAAAAGTAAAAGTTACACGAGTAAACCAAACGTTACTTTGGAAAAGTAATGTTGTATTGTGAAACTAAAAGTTACATGCGACACAAACATGTTATTTAATTAATTTATGAAAGAAAAAGACATTTGACTTTTACTAACTGGAGTGACCACGTCAGTTCCGTCTGGGGCGTTGCATCCGTGTACAAGGACCCGTTGGTAAACCCAAGTGGACCTGTTTGGCGTGCTGCCGTTGCATATGCGTTGCCATCGATACACGTTAAGAAGTAGTGGTAATAGGTTGTAGTTAAGGAGCCCAATCCAGTGGATGGAGGGAGGTTAAAGGCTCCAAGTGGGAAGACTTTTCCTTGTGTAGTGCCTACTAGTAGCGCGTTAGTGCCGCATCACGCGGTGTGGAATTTGTTTTTTGTTTTTGTTTGAAAGTAGTTAGAATGTTAGATACATGCGGTGTGGAAATTTGCCGGAATAATATTTCAGAAGATATTTGCATTTATTATGAACTCTGTTTTTGTCATATTTGGATTTATATCTTTTGTCCCATTTCCAATTTTCCCATTAACGTGCCGTTTGGGAACCTGAGTTTTGACATTTTGTGGGTTTTTTTTGTTGTTGCAAAGAACCTCAAACGCAAAAACAAGAATCCAAATAATTTTTTTGGATGTTAGAGGTTGCGGTTTGGTGTGGGGGTTTGTAAACTTTTTTTTGTATAGAAAGTTGCGTTTTTGCAAACAACCAACTTCACCTTGTGTTTTGCAAAACGCAAGGGGCCAACCTTTATGTTCCATTTTCCCCTTTAACTTACAAATGTAATTCTACTTTGTATCCTTGATTATTTGCCCTAAACTAATCATTACTTGGTAGATTTATCCATATTTTTTTATTTTACCCAACTAACATCAACATTCTTGTATTTTCCATACCAAATTTATTTGTGTATTTTGTTCACAACATTGTTATTTGTGTATTATATTCACAACATTGTTATTTTTCGTACCAAATTTATATTTGTATTTTACCCTACCACGTTGATTTTGTGTACTCTACTTAACTTTTGTAATTTCTTGTGTCATGACTAACTTAATTAGTTTTTTAAGTTTTAGTCTTTGCGAACAATAACCCCAAGGGATTATTTTTTAAAAGTATTCATAAATGGGTATTTTGGTAAAAAGACATCAAAACGCTAACCTCAGGAAATTGTTCCAAACAACCTCCTAAAACGCAGGAAAATATGCGAAAAACTCAAATCAACTTATTTTGGGCCAAAACTCTGAGTTTTGAAACTACACAAATCCCAAACGATGCCTACCTAAATAGTTATGTCACTTGCCAGGGTAAAATTTTAAGAGGTTCGAAAATTCAGTATGATATATGCTTAATTAGGTACTTAACTATATAAAATTTAAAATTGAAGGATGACAAGATCTAAGTCAATATACATTTTACAAGTAAAATCCAATATCCTGAGCCTGAACCCCCGCGGCTGAAGTTGGCATCGCCACTGCTTGTATCCTTAGACCGTGGGTTTGGAGAGTCATTATTTTATGATGATGCATTGATGCGTGGATGCAGAAATTTGAGCGAAAATTAATATCGGATCTGCCAGCAATATCACAATATATGGTTTTTTCATCTTGTGGAGTTGCTTGTTGGATGGATGTCAATGGTCATAAATTTTTTTCACGGTAGAAAAGGTTGCAGACAGAGACCTTTTTTATATTTTGGCATATGAGATTCCCAAAATAAATAAATAAATAAATAAATAATAATACGACAGTGAAAGTTATCATAATTGAGTAATACTAGTGTATGAGATTGACCTTGATAAACATCAATCTAGACGTAGCAAGTAAGGTGTACAGCCAACTCAACCTGCAATGAAAATAAATAAATACACTAAAGTGACAGTTATCATAATTGTGTATACCAGTGTGAGATTGACCTTAGCAACTAAGGCGTAAAGCCAATTCAGCCTGCACTCCTCCAACTATACAGTCATTTTCATGGAAGTCCGGAAACTTAACTTGGAGGGATCAAACCAAAAGCTACATAGTCCCCTGAGTTTACAGTAGAAGCAGTAGAAATTACTAAGTAGATATTTTAAAAACCGAAACTCTAGTTTGAATCAACCATCTAAGTTTAATTTTACATCAGTTGTCTTTTTTATCATACAGATGCAGTGTAATAACAATTATTTCTATCTACTTCCACACATCCAGATAGGAACCCTTAAAACAAGTGTTTTAACGTTCATAGTTTCTAGTGTTCCCACTAAAACAAGTCCAGACAATCGTGTTGGGGTGATGTTGGATCCTCACAAGGAGGATGTGTGTGCCTTCCTTCATATGTTGTGATCACCATTCGACAATCCTCCGACATCCTCTCAACCCTTTTCTTCACCCGACAATTGCTATGACTACAACGATAATAGCTCCTGTGTATCTCATCAATCAAATGAGCAAACTGATATTAGCCAAAACATTACATACCTTTTCTAACAAACCTGGATTACTGTTAGTTGTTGTGGAAGTTGGTTACCTAGGGTGGGTGCTGTTCTTGACAACTTTCTGACCATACTTCCTCCACTTATAACCATCATCCAGCACATCCACATCACTCCTTGTCTGGAAGCAGAATCTTGGTGTTCGAACTTTCCTTCCCACCTTAACCTTGCCCTTGTCTTGCACTTCCATTTCCCTACTCCTACATGTCATTTTCATTTCATTTAGGTTAGTTATGTCTTTCATACACATCAACACAAAAAGACCATTGCTTTGTGGCTGAAGGGTCAAAGGATCTCTTTGCCAAAGACAATGGAAAAGTTTTGAACTAATATATATGTTTCTGAACCCTGGCTAAGCGAAGAGCCTTGTATACCGTTTCCCTTCATTCCGTAAACCAAAAACCATAAGTGGTAATTTACTTGCTTGCCAACCTTGAACTGCTGCTGCCATCTTTCTTGTTGTCTCTGGCAATTCTTGTGTAGCTCAGGCTCTTGATCTGATTGATGATTACATTCATGGTAATTGGACAATGTAAACAATTCTATGACATATAAACCATACCATGATTGTAAAATAAACAATTGTTACGAGTCAATCACCTCTTGCTCACTACTACCAGGATTGTTTTGCATAGGCAGAGGGGACAATTGTGGAAGGCATTGTTCTGTGAACGATGGATTCAGAAAGCCCAATGCGTGATCATCAGCTTCATCAATTTCCCTGATAAAGTCGATACTGTCTGATGCATTCGGAGAATAGTGGAGCTGAGGGACGTGGCTGGAGTGGCATTCTGGCTCATTTCTGCCATCTTCTTCCATCAATGCAGTGAGGGTCAGTGCCTCTATGCCTTTTATGTCTCCTTCCTTAGTTTTTTCCACTTGATGTTGTCGGTGGTTTGTAGGTACTGGTTGGATTATGTTTGCTAAGGTGGCAGTTTTTTGTTTCTTTATTTCTAGTTTTCATCTTAATTGCTTTGCCACGTTGAAAAAATTATAGCCAGATATGATCACTGAGACCGTAAGTCGATTTTCATTCATTTTGGAAACTTGGATTTGAGATAAAGTACACCTATCATACAATGACAATAAGTAGTAAGAGAAGAAGAAACGACCAATACCAGTAAGATAAAAGTGATGCTTTCCTATATGGAATGCACAGAGTCCATTCATGTTTCCATATATGTCTGTTCCTCTGTGACACTATTCATATAGGCAGTTTTCTAACGTTACTGCACAATACCAAAAGAGCTTGTAGTATTGTACTTACCCTTACATCACTACCTCAAACTCCCCATTTCAGTGCCCTAATCACAAGTTCACAATTAACTTTCCAGAATTATCATTGAAGTTCTTTTACTTAGATAAAATTTTGTTTCTTCATTCTAGTTGTTTTTGGTGTTTACTTTGTCAAATATATTTTTGTGCTTCACCTACCGTTAATGTTGATTCCAGCATTTCTGAAATTCCCACTATCTCGTCCACTTGCAATTTCCATTTTCCAAAGACAACAATCAGAGTGAAGGCAGCATATATGGGTCTAGGGGCTGTTTAGTATTCAACACTGCTATCCTTCCAAGTAAGAATCTTATTGTATATGTTTTTCCCTTCTATCAGCAATAATAAGGCAGATGGCTTCTTCCTATCTTCCCACCTTTCAAATTGGTTCCTTGCCCATATCATCTCATCATGACCCTTAAGATTTTTGTTGGTAGTGTAGTCAAGTTTGAAGGTTCCAGTAGGCATGGTGGCAAAGGAGACGCCAAACATTATTCTCTGTTTCTCACTGTTTGACCAATGACAAGAGGAGGGGAAATTGAAGTAGTCATAGTCTTTTGTAAGTACTCTCGTAATGTTTTTAGAAGGATACGCGGTCATCATATTATAGTTAATAAAAAAATGACATTACCTTGTAAATTGTATTGTTGTGGCTTCTACTTACCTTTATGCATGGATTTGTAGAACTGTTGTGAATATCATTCTGGCAACGGACTTTCTATTTTAGTGTCATCAAGACTACATCTTAATCGAAAGATATATGTGCTTTTGCTCTTGAAAGGATAAAAGGATGTATATTGTAGTTTCATTGACAAGAAAAAGATAATCCAAGAGGAGTCTGAAGGATGAAAACTCGGTGGATGACACACAATTGAATTGATCATTGATTTTAAATTTCATTCAAGTTAAGAACGAGCCTTGTTTTAGAAATTTCGTTTGGTAAAAATTGATATGTTTATCCAAACAAAAGAAATTAAAAGTATATTATTTCTAAATCCCTCATAAAATTTCCTCATGATTTACGACGCTTCCAAAACCTGTATTATTGGCTATTTTGGAATTAATATGAATTATTTTTAACTTTTCAGGATTAAGTTTCTCAAACTTAAAATCAATCTCTATCCCAATAAATTATTCTATTTTGTCTGAAGTTTCTCTTTGGGTGATCCAAATTGTTTGAGCTTTTTTATGAAATACAAAACCATGTCCCTCACCAAACATTTTAATTAACTCACGAGGACATTCATATTAGTCAAATAGTTTTAAATGATCCATTTCTGAATGTCCAAAGATGCTTTTATCACTGTCATCTTAAGCTGTGATTTAATCAAAATTCCACAAAGATATGAAATCTGAGAACAAGCCAATCTGATCATAAAGAGAGATTGGCAAGAAACGTGTGTAAAGAGCGAAAGCACAGGAGAATACAAGCCAAAAACTTCAATCTCCGCTCTTCCAAGTCCCAACCAGCGTCACCTAATAGTGGAACTGCTTTTAATTCTGAAGCAATCTGTAGGAGGGCATGTCTTCCAGATGTTGGATGTCTTCCAACAGTAGTTCTCTTTCCAGCTGCCTTCGTGTAGATTTCATCACCATCTGGGATCATACATCAGTAAAATGTGTCAACAATGATAAATTTAATTTACATGTAGCTAAAATTATCAGAGCCCGTGCGTACACTGAAGTCCATGTAGGAAGCACGCATGGCAAGCCATTGATTATCCATCAGCTTGAAAGTAAGGCAGTACAGGAGATCAAATGCTCGCTCATTTTCTGCAGGTTGATTAATCATCATTGTAAGCATACTACAAAAGCATCACAGTTTCCATGAAGGAAAGTGGAATTTGAGGTGAAACCTATCTTCCTTTTCCGAAGATACAAACATATAAGCTTCAATCTAGATATCAATCGGTGTTGAGTGAAGAAACTAAGATCATTCAAGTAACAAAATACTTCTAGATACCATACAGATGTGGGACTATACTTAACAGTGCCATGTCCTTGTGGTGTCTAATGAGTCCAACATGTGTATTTTAAATAGGGGTATTTGTGTTGGGAAAGGTACCTTACCAGAGTTTCCATCACAATTCAATTGGTGTTGAGCGAGAAGTCTTGCGATCTCAAGTCACAATGATGCACCTTGGTAATGCGAGGTGGGATTTCAACGATTGTCACATTCCTTTATTCTCAGCACGTCTAAAGCTGATTAGGATCCTAAACACACATGGATTCTTGTGATGATGTCTTTCCTATTTTGCCATTTTTCAGTTACAGCATCGATGACTAATCACCCTAAGACCATTGTCATTGAGAGATCATCCCCAAAACTCCATACAATAAACCAGTCCTAAGAGGCTTAGACTGAGGTCATTAAGAAACCATCTCCAAAACTCCATACAATGAACCAGTCCTTGAGATGGGTGAAAAGGTAGACCTTATCATCATAGATTTAGTCAGTTTGATCACAGGGACACATCTTATCACAACAAAATACTAACAGCGTTTACGACATGATCAAAGCTCCCATCTGTCTTTAGTTAACTTTATTTGTTTCCAAAATGCGGTAGGGAAGTTCACAAAAGGGTGTGCTTCAATTGAGGGGTTGGGAGGGGAATTCTTAAGGAGGTAATTGTTCACCCACCCAAGAGTGTTCTGAATGATAGGAAAGATTAGGTGTGAGAGACTATTATACCCATATCTTTCCCCCTGACGAAATAATAGTGGGGATTATTTCTGTTTTTTCCCCTTTTCCCTTCATCTGACACCTATATTTGCTAGGAATGTATTATGGGTGGACTAAAATCGAAAACCTAACCAATACCAGTTTAGTTGGGTCAGGTTTAGAATTTTTATTTTGAAATAAATCCTTGTTAACAATTCCCTTGGTATTCCAAACCTATATGAAAAGAATTATTACCCTCACCCCCTGAAATCTAACATTACTCCCTTAATAGTTACTCCTGAAATCATTCCTCCCAAATAATTAAGCGCATTCCAAGCACATCTTAAAGCTGTGTTAATACATGTACTCTTAAAGGAAAGTAATTGTCGAAATTCAGTTTGTACAAGATAAAGGTAGCCTAGCACATAAATCAGAAAAATATACGCTCAAACAAATGATTTTAAACCCCATGAAAGCTAAGGATCTTGCTCCAGAAAAACAAGAAAACAATGGGGCACTTCTAGCATACCTGAGAGTAGCTTCAGAAAGATTGTGCCCATTAAAGTATTTGGTTTGACTACAAAATGGCAATAAAGTTTCATTAATATGAAGCAGGATTATATTTCAAGAAACAAAATATCACCAACAAAAACTTCGGAAAAAGTGAGAGAGTAGAGGAGGACCTGCATTGTCCAAACAACAGAAAGTTGTGATTGTGAATGCACTAATATTAGGAGATAGAAAGTACCTGATTGAAGATCAAGCATCTGAAGAAGCATGAATGTTATATTTACACCAGCCACCGCAAATGGATACTCCCACTTTGATCGATCACCTTCTTGCTTGCGAAGAAGACTTTGGAAGGATTTCTGCAATGAAAAAAGAAAGGCTTAAAGGGAGAGAAGCAAGAATAGTGGTAAAATTAAATGCTATCAGAAAGACGATGCGGAGCTAGTCTCTCTTAAGGAATGTTATTTGCTTTAGTTTACAAATATCTTTCACTGCTTTATACCAAAACTCGATTGTGGGAAGAAAATGGTAGTGCTACTTAGTATGACATATCATTGCATTCCAGAACCATGGCCAAGCGACGACCAGAAGTTGCAGAGATATGAGATTTTAGACCAATTATTTTGGTATTTTACGAAGAATTTGAAGTGCCTATATTGCCTCAGAAATTTAAGGTGAAGCCCATTCTTTAGAATAAGTTTATCCTCTAAAACTGCAGAGAAACAAGCATGACAAGCTATGACAACTGCTTCATTATTTAATTTTTGAAACCAAGGTACCATCATGAATTATAATTTCCTTGGTAACTCATTTCAAGTAGTTACAGTACTCAGCCAAAAAAAAGAGGTCACTGCTTGAGTGTATATATGTATATTTATCAAGAATGCATTGACATAAGGATTGATGTTTATCGTGTCGATTTTTTCCTCTTTGTGTTCTTGACAGTATTAGGCTTTACTGTGCAAATGCGTTTATGAAAATGTTTACGAAGCATCTATAAATTTGCATCTTCAGCATTTTGATTTGGACATCTTATAATTCATGAGGTATGAAATATCTAGAGAAAGGATAGGGTTAAAAACAAATAGACAGTACGGGGAAGATCTTTGCAAAGAAGAGTAAATTTTCCAAAGATATGAATCCACCACCCCTGCAATATGACAAAAACTATAAGGAGCTAATTCAATCACCAAAGACCAATGTGATAGAAATTGGACAAAAAATGCACCTAAAGTCAGTGGATGGATCTTTTCCTTGCCAACCCATTTCCTTCCATTGTTCTGATATTAGTCCACAGAAATCAGATCCAGGAAAAGTAGCAAACCAGAGGGCTCTCAGGGCTTCCTATAGTTTGAAACAGCAAGTCATATTGGAGGAAGTACAAAAATTCTTGAGTTGACAACAATAAGTCGTAGCACCTTAATTCCCTATAGTAGTACACAATAGCCATTTCCGAACACCTACTGTGATACTAAGGTACAGGTACCCCAGGTAGGCTGAATAAAATATTGGTTCCTTTGCTTAATAAGATAAAGCAGACAAGGGTTTCAATTTTGGCAATAAGTTTCGAAGGCTATTGCTAGACAGAAATAGTAATCATACCAAATTCAACAATACTTGGTGAATAAGCCAATTCAGGATTTTCCAAATATTTTCAAAGAGTTATATTACACAGAAATTGAAAATTCAATTCATTTTGAAAAACTCTAGAAATAGCACAAGGACCTATATCAGAAGAAAAAAAGGGTTTCAACTCAATTAAAGATGATATGCTTGCATCACAGATAAAAGCTAAAGCATGACAACTCAAGCCAAACTAGCATATGGTATGCAATTCCAAATCTAAAAAGACAGATGTAGAGTGTTCTAGCACCAATTGCTTAAGACATCACAAAAGTAACATACACTACAGTTAAAATCTCAAGTCAAAACTTAGGTATGGGGATTGCTTTGCAACTTAACAATTTTACCGATTTTAATGTGAAAGAAACACTTGAATAAAAATAGAAAATTAGTCAATAATTCACATTATCATAACACATCTGTTTTCTTCAAGATTACCTGGTGCTCTACTTTTGTTCCATCATAAGGAACTTCTACTCTCTTTTGCAACCTATGCAAACACCTCTCCTGAAATGTTAAAACATTTAATAACTTAAAGGACAAATCAGATTTTTAGTTACAGTAATAAAATATGACCAAGAGTTAACTGCACAATGTCACAAAAAACCATGTCGTCCAGGAAAGTTTACTGTGCCTACAAATTAGCCCCTAAACTTAAGCAATTTAAAATGGAAGGAATACCTCAAAAGGAGATAAGTTATATGTCAAATGAGAAAAACTAGTTCTCTGAACGCAAACACAAGGAAAGCCTTTTCCAAGCCATGCAGCCGATCCAGCAACAACATCACCTGTAGCAGCATAAGCCACAAATGACTGAAGAGCAATAAAAGTGTAACAAGAGTAACATCAAACGACATAACAGGAAAGAACATGGTGATAGTAGGTTGTCGATTGTGGAACATCATCCCCCATTCTGATCTTTTTTGCCCCTTGTAACAATAAATAAAGCATGATATAGTTTGCCTTTGACTCTCTGGCTATAATCATGTTTGGAAGTTCATGTCCAAAATGGAACGAATACCCAAATGACAATGAATACTGCATCCTCGGGAAGGAACTATAATTAACTGACAGAGTTGAAATGAGAAATGATTGAGCATGAATTAACACGTTGCATGAGTTCATGTTACTATCTGTGGTTGCGTCTCTCTTTAAGAAACGTGGAGCTCAAGTAGCTGGTTGTTAACAGATGAACTAATTGTGAGTAAGTAACAACATGTCCTTACATTTACAGTTTCCCAAATAAATAGTGCATAATTTGTGATAACTACTCTAGTTTTTCTTGTAGAGAAACAACAAGAACAACAACAAAATCTTTAATCTCAAACTAATTGGGGTATGCTAGAAATGAACTCGAAAGAATCACGATTCAAGCATGTGATTAACCTTCTTCCACGCGTTCATATCCAATGTCAAATTCCTGGGAATGTTCCATTATTTTCCTTGTAGAGAATTTCTAACCTAACCGATTAGAAACAATGCTTCTCTCTTTCTCTCCAATACGAAGTTGAAATCCATTTTCCACAACAACAACAAAAAGAAAAAAAAGAAAACGAATCTTAGAAAACACAACCTTGATCGAGTCCCTGCGAGATCCTCCTGGTGGCGACGGACGATCCCCCGGTCCCGTCCATGATATCTCAGTCTCAAAGCAGCCAAATCGCAGTTCCGCTGCGGAAAAGAGGGCAACAACATCGAATCTTAGTCTTCGCCGTGCCATGTGGGTGGGGGTTGAAAAGGCATAGAATCGGATCGGAAAACTCACCACATTGCTCGGGAAGCACAGCACGGAAACCTAGGGTTTCATCGGGAACGTCTGGGATCTCAAAGGGGGAGGGGAGGATGGATGGATGGCGCGGGAAAGCGAGGCGTCCCACTTTTTTTCTGCTCTCGCTTCTCTCTTTATTTATACGTCTTTATATAAAAAGTCTTTCGGAATTCGGAAAATTTATTTCTACCTTTTACTAAACTTCATTGGTGCTAGGTATATTGCCCAATGGGACAATGAAAATGTTAAAACTTAAAACAACATTTAAAAAAGTTATTTTTTTTTAAAAAGACAACATTAAACGGCTTAGTGTGTCGTGTTTGTGTGTGTGCTTTCGTGTTAGACATTTCTATATTTTTATCAAGATTTTGTGTTAAATACAACTTAGAACAACTTTCACTGTGTTTAGAACTTTACATTGAAAATAGTTAAATAAAATGTTATATTGATATTTCATTTACAAATAATATATTAACTAATTGTTATCAAGTATAGAACAACTGATTATCTAACAAAAGATGTTATTCGTGTCAATTTTGCGTAAACAATAAACATGTTGTGTACTATCATGTCGAATTACATACCATATTTTGTATTTGTATTTTCACAAATCATAAGAATAATGTATTTTTACCGTACAAATTTTTTCATGTCAAGTCGTGTTTAAATTGTATTGTTATTTCGTATCATGTTACAATGTCGTGTTAAAAATTGACAGACCTACTTCTGATAATTCACCAAAACATAAGGTGTCTGTTGTTTGCTTGTTTCAACGTGGGGATTGGAAAAAAACCAAGATGTAAGGAGATTGACGAGACTGGAGGTGTATACAAGAAAAGTCAGATGCGAGAAGTGAGTGGGAATTGTTTCAACAATATTGCATAAAGTCAGCAGTGAGACTGTGAGAGGTCAATATCTTTCTCTTGTTTGAAATGCAAAATTCGTTCGGGTACATTCTAGTTTCAACCAGAATGGGTGGATGGTGGTGGATTGCAAATTTCGTATGCAGATTTTGACAAGAAGTCACATGAATGAACATGTACCAAGACACATCGGTGATTCAATCGGTAAAACATAGTCATTCACTTGAGATTTTCTTTCTTTCCTTCCTTTATACATTCTCTCTCTTTTCAAGTCACTTCTCAGAAAAATTGAAAATATTGGATTTTTTCTTCTTCTTTCAATTCCATCTTAAAGTTTTAGGACAACGGAAGTCACAGTATCACAGATGACCAAATCAATTTTTCTCTTTACCTAACCAAACCAATATATTACAATCTAACACACACGTGGTCGTGGTGCCTCAAGCCAATGCTAAAGTGAATGTCAGGATAGAAGACATTATCTAGACAGGGAATATCTTCTTGACGACCAACTTTCATCAGATCCACCCACGCTCTCCCGAGATTCCTCCAACCTCGATACCTCCAACCCCAAACATTTTTTAAACTAACCATTGATAGTTTAGACATATTCTCAGTTTCTCACCTACCAATTGCATTGGTAGATATTATAAAATTTGCAGCCGTTAATCAGATCTACTGTTCGTGGTGACTTGCCAATGTATAGGATGTGGGAATCCATGTGACAATTAATGTTCTAAACGATCTTATTCCAAAACAATGTCCTGAACTATTGTGGATGGTTGTACGACGAGGAATAACTAGAAAAAGTTGACAAGCAGGGTTAGCTCAGGCTGCTTGGCTGGTCGTCTTAGAGTAATATGAACTTAATGTTGCATGTTAGATTCACAATAGTTGTTTCGCAACATATCCCTCCTTTGCATGAGCTAATGTGTGTTTACAATCGCTTGTCAAACTAATACCTATACTTACAAAATAACCGTGGGAGCTTAATTTAATGTGTGTGTTCATTAACTATGGTCTATGGTTATGTCAAGTTAAAACATATTGGAGAATGGAAACATGGCAAGGACGTCGTCCTTATCATCACTGTTGTCTGTGTCTTCTTAGATCTGTAACGTAAAGCTACAATATCTATTCCTTCACATGTCAACAAAAGAAGAAACACCTCTCATGGTTCTGTTTCATGTTCCCTGGCGTTTCTCGGCATGTCCGTTTTGGAATTTGGAAGCTATATATATGGTAAATGCCCAACCTTCCACTGCAATGCTTAGGCCTTTCATTCGTGTGAAAATTGAGTTGTCTACAGCTTTTATAAAATTTAAGCACTTAAATGAAAAATGTGATCAAATTCTATAATACAACGTTAGACACACATTATGTTTAGCACTGTGATGCTATTTGTTCAACATTCTACTGTCAAACATGACATCAAAATGATACTCGTAATTTTTTAAGGATTTTTTTCTTCTAATAATCATGAATATTTTTATAAGAATATAAGAGTGAGAAAACTTATTTGACAAAATATGAGACACATAAACGACATCGCACGTATCATTTTTATTTAACTAAAAACGATATCACAGATGTCATTTTCACTTTATACGTTAAATGAAAACGACATTTCCGATACATTTTTATCGTACAAAAAAATAGTATCCGAAATACCATTTTTGCCTAAGACAAGAAAATGACCATCAACCCATCTTTCCGCACCTCTCCCTCACTCCATTGTGTTCAGCCACTTTTTCTCCCTCTTTCTTGTGGTTCCGTCATCTCTCTCTCTGACGTTCCCGTCTCTTCTGGTAAGTGTATGTACTTGTTTGCATTTCTTTAATAAATATTTTGGAAAAAAATTCCAGCAATAGAAACAATGTCAATTCGGTTTTTGTTTGGATTTTGTTGGTTCGTAGAGAAATTGGATTTGATATTTGTATGTTTTCTTTATAGATGTTAAGATTGTGGTGATGCAACTTTAGGACTTTAGAAGGATTTGGTTGATGTAATTTGTTGATTTATTTTTGAAATTTAGTACTGAAAATATTGAATAATGACGGGACTATATATATTACTCTTGATGATTATAATTTGATCTGCTGCATGAGACCAAACAGTTTTTGTTCTTAATAGAACGTATCTTAATTATGGTGCAATTATGATTGTGTGATTTGGGTCCTCGTTAGTTGAGCTCAACCATAGTTGGATTCTAACAATCAACTATAAGTTCACACAATCATTGGGTATGGTTCTTGAAAATTAGATAGCAATTTTTATTACTTGAGTGAACTATCTATGATTATGATGAATTTTGGTTAAAAATTAAGCTTGATTTTGAACTGATTCCCGTAGATAGTGTCGTAGCGTTAGGATTCTGAATAGTTAGCGTCTCACGCAAATAAACAATGTTGAAATAATAATTCAAACACATACCTAATAAAGCTCCGGCTCAGTTTTAGCATCATTGCCATCATCACCACCGATCAAGGAAATCATCCACTCATTGAAGACTCATAAGGAAAACATCCAGACAAAATCAATATTCACCAAATCCGCATAATCAAATGTATTAGGCAACTATGTAAACGGCTATACCTCAACGTCTCTTTTAGAGGTCAATATATAAACATCTTGTATTTCAAACAAAACAGATAACAATCAATAATACAAAAACATTCATCTTCATCGTTTTCTACATGGCATCAGAGCAATGATCGATGATCTCATAAGCTCGCAACTCACCATAGATTGAACTTGGCCTCAGAAGCATCACAGACCTCATTCCAATCGGAAAAATGACCTCCCTTGGTCTCCCGGAGGGCAACACAAGCCAAAGGACCGTGTCGCAACTTCACAACGGGAATAACTTCCTGTCTTGGGTGCGAGCGGTCACCCTATCCCTTAGCGGTCGAGGGAGACTCATCTTCATCACCGGAAAAACTTCCTAACCAACTGGAGAAGGCAGTGAAGCCAAACAAGAAGAATGAAACTCAAACAATGACCTAGTCATGTCCTGGCTTCTACAATCAATGGAGCCAAACATAACGGATATCTTCATGTACTCATCCACAGTAAAAGAGCTATGGGAGTCCGCTCAAAATCTCCATGGTAAACAAAAAAAATTCGCACATATTTTTAAGCTAAAAAATGATATTGCGCAGACCAAACAAGGAAAGGGCTCCGTCACTGATTATGTGGGGACGCTCAAGGGCAAATGGGACGAGTTAGAGGTTTATGAACCACCTAGCTCGGATCCGCAAATCATTCAGGCACGGCAAGATCAAAATCGGGTGTACCAATTCTTATTTAGACTTGACTCAAGTTTCGAACAAATCCGAAGCCAAATCCTCATGTCGCCGGAGTTACCCCCACTCACGATAGTCATCACAACCATACAAAACGAAGAATCTAGACGGAAAACAATGTCGCAACCATCACAAATCACTCCTGAAAGCCATGCCTTTGTCGCCACAAAACCACAACTCAAAAAAAGGTATGGAAACAAATCAAGTGAAAGTTGCGATAACTGTAAAAAAACAGGACGCACAAGGAGCAACTGTTAGTTTGTATATCCCCATCTCCGGCCGACTCGAGACAAAGAAAGGAGGGGAGACGGGAAACGGGACGGGCAGACCAGCGGAGGAGGCGGCTTCACCAGCCAAAACCCTAACGGGGGTGGCAGATTCACCAACCAAAACCAGCTCGGGTATGGCGGCGTGCGCTCAACCTCTGCCGAAGGAAACCCTAGCCTCTCAGACCAACACAAAAATCGCTAATATGGAAACTACGGAGTCGGATCTCGTGGGCTTTATACTTCGGAGCAGAACCTGAATCCACCCCCACCCGACCACTTCTCCGGATCTTCCACTCAATCGGGTTGAACTCCAGATACAAACCAGCTGAAGGAATTGGTGGCCCATTTGAACGACTTTTTGCAGCTTCACCCCCCAAGAATAGGTATTATCCAAGGTATGGTTAACTCCTCAACAAATTGCTTTCATGTCCAATCTCCCATAAATGTTTCCAAGCCTATGTGGATTATGTTGGATTTCATGTTTAATTATACATATATATTTTTCGAATTTTCATGTATAATAAGGATCAATTTTCAATTTTCTAGAATTTATTGCATGCATCGGTTTGTTTTAACAAACTAGTTTCAAAAACTCTATTAAAACAAACATGAAGGAGCTCCGAAATTCATACCTAGAAGTTCTCTAAAACTTCTCGAAGATTCGGAGACGGTTGGGATGCTCCTCGCTGCGCCGGATGCCTCCGAGTATTCACCAAACTCTAAACAAGATCGGAGAGAGGGAAGCTAGTCTCTCAATCTCCGATTGGATTTAGAATCTAATTACTAACCCCTCTTTAGTTCCCTTTAGAAGATGACCTCTGAAGAACTAAAACTAAACTTAAGAATTAAGGAATTTTCGTGGAGAATTATGGAGAGAGATTTTGCATAAGAAAAATAATGAATTAATTAAGGAGGTAATGAGATAACCTTGTATTTATAGGTTCTCTCCAAATTACCTATTCGTGTGCAACCTCTTGCCCATGATTCCATGCAAAATTCCATCTAACCGTCCATTATTTTTTTAATAAATAATCTTAGCCACGAATTAAATCAATTATGGACCAATTCCATGCATGATCTAATTAATTCTTAAATTAATTCTGCATAAAACCGTCTGACCGGTCGACCGTCTGCGAGGTCCGGTCGACCATTTAGACCTGGTTTCGGTCGACCGTTTAGACACTCGGTCGACCGTTCGCAACATTAAAATATTTCATCACAATGTTCGGTCTACCGACCGATAAATTCGGTCGACCGAAAACGAACAGACGAAATCCCTGTTACGATGTACACACATCCGGTCGACCGTGCAATATTGCGGTCGACCGTCCCACATCCGGTCGACCGTTTACTGTTTAGCGGTCGACCGTTTGTGCATTGTGCTGTAGACTTGTCAAATTTCGGTTTAACCCCTACAAAATTTGACATTTCGGGATTAGTAATAAATTCACAACTTATGTAATATATTATCCTATGTAATGATCAATCATTACACCCCATAATTTTTACATCACATATGAATTTAATTTAGATTCTAATTATGTTATAAATCACAACATAATTTTGATTTTGCTTGTTCACCCCATGTGTCATATTTTCTACATGAAACCCGACACATCCTATGAACTCAAAATCCCCATTTCTTGTTTCCCAGTTTTGTGGTGTGACCTATGGGAGGATCTAAACTAAGTTGGTAGTGATATTAAGAGTTTAATATCACAAGCTATAAGCGGTATCTAGCTACACATTATAGCTCCCAATTAGTTAGATGTCTTAATTCCACTCGAACCAAAACACGATCCACTTAGTGATGAAGTGCACCACTTGTGTCCGTCCCTTGCCTCATGATATTAAGAATACACACAAAGTAGTATTGTGTCATCTTTGTATTAGTATTCATTTATTGATCTCTTTAAGCTAGTTATAAATATGTGACTTAACTCAAATCACATTGTGCACATTATAACTTTGCTTTATCAAGGGGCCCACTAATATCATCACTCAATTAAGAGGGGCAATGATAGTCTTTTGACTAACTATCTTCTCCAACAAAAGTTGTACTTAACCAACCAATGCCTTTACACTACACTGATCGATAGTTCAAGATACTGATCTAATTAAGTATTCCTTAAGTGATTAGATATAAGTCTCATATCAAAGGACCAAAGACACAGTAAAATATTAATGACACAGAAACACATTTCTATAATATTTTACTTATTAGGTCTATTCAGTATACAAAAGTAATATTTTCCTCTTTTGCATACCCGTGTCGTCACTCACTTGTAGAGCTACAATGATCTATGACCAACACGACAATCTTAACTCGGTAATTAATGTCCCATGTTAATTACCATGATTGCGAATATCTATTGTTTTATGCAAACCAATATCTTTCAGAGTTCTACGGTTAAGGACCAAGAACCTCTTCCTTAACACTTCTAAAAGACGAATAACATAAACAAAGAACAAAATGATTTCTCATTCAATTCATAATAATTGACATTTAAAAGTAAAACTTTTAGAACACATTCCCTTCAGATTATTGATTCTGGCGCTACTGATCATATGACTGGTAACCCTAACCTGATTAGAAATCTTTAGACCAATTTAGACTTTTTAAACAAATTTGTTACCGTAGCAAATGAAAATCAAGTCGAAATTAAAGGAATATGAGACATAAACTTACTTAATAATGATGAAAATGCCCTATACATTCCTCATTTTGACGCCAATTTACTATCAGTTGTCAATATCACAAAAAAATTTAAATTGTAATGTTATTTTCTCACCCTTTGATGTGACATTTCAGGATCGTATCACAGGAAGGATGATTGGTAGGGGAGTTCTAATCAATGGACTCTGTGTTTGACACCTCAAAAATGAGTTTTCTTACAACAAACTCACCTAAACTAAATCTTTGGCACCGACGCATGGGGCATCCATCACATATAGTTTTTAAAAAAAATCCTACTATTAGAAATAATTTATTATGTGATGTATGTCGTTTCTCAAAACAAACTCGTCTTCCTTTTTATCACTCAAGAAATAAATCAGGTCGGCCTCTCGAGATGATTCTTTCTGATATTTGGGGATCCGCTCCAATTGAATCTCACGATGGTTTTAAATACTTTGTGATATTTATTGATGATTTCTCACGCACTTCATGGTTATACTTGCTTAAAACAAAATCTGAAGTATTTAGAGTTTTTTGTGAATTTGTTCCATTTGTTGAAAATATGTATAAAGCTACAATAAAAATTCTTCTGTCCGATAATGGTTACGAATACACCAGCAACGATTTTCAAATTTTCTTAAAAAAACATGGCATTTTTCATCAAACTATATGCATTAATACTCCTGAACAAAATAGTATTTCTGAGAGAAAAATTCGTCATCTCTTGACCGCCACAAGATCTTTACTTCTTCAAAATAATGTTCCTAAATATTTTTGGTCAGATGTCGTTTTAACTGCTACATACCTTATTAATCGCCTTCCTAGTTATGTGATTGGTCATAAACAACCCTTAGAACTACTCCACAATCGCAAAATGCATGTTGATCACCTCAGAGTTTTGGTTGTATTTGTTTTGTTCATAAACCTCGAATGGATAAATTAGACTGTAACTTTGTCAATGCTATTTTTTAGGATATTCTGTTCAAAAAAGGGATATAAGTGTTATGATCCCAAAAAATTTAAGATGTATATTTCCAGGGATGTATCTTTTTTTGAGACCGAATCCTACTTCAAGACTAATGAAGCCTCCGATGATCAAGAAAATCCAGGTCCCAATAGAGTTCTTCCCGAAGACATCTTTCCTCCTGAGGAACCTGACATTCCTCAAGAGAGGGGGGTAGATGAAGGCGGGGGTGAAGGTAATCACAACTTATGTAATAATAATGGCGATGGTGAACCTCCTATACGGAGGTCCAACATGCACACTCAAGCTCCCAACAGACTTCGAGATTATGTCACTTATAACATCACATATCTTATTCAAAACTTTCTTTCTTATGACGCCATTAAACCATCTCATCATGCTTTTTTAACACAACTAGATATTCATAAAGAACCTAGTTCCTGTCATGAAGCAGTCAGTCACCCAAATTGGTCCAAAGCCATGAAGGAGGAACTGCATGCCTTAGAAGCAAATAAAACATGGACTATTGTACCACTAGAAAAAGGAATTAAACCGGTAGGATGCAAATGGGTGTATAAGATAAAATATAACAGCAATGACTCTATAGAGAGATATAAAGCTCGTCTTGTGGCAAAATGTTATACTCAAACCTACTGTATAGACTATCAGGAAACTTTCGCTCCTGTGGCAAAGATGAACATTGTTCGTGTTCTTCCTTCCATAGTTGTCAATAAAGGTTGGAATCTCTATCAGATGGATGTAAAAAATATTTTCCTCCAAGGAACTCTTGAGGAAGAAGTCTATATGACGCCTCCTCCTGGTATCATCACAGGTAAAAATCAGGTTTGTAAACTCCATAAGTCCATCTATGGACTAAAACAATCACCACGAGCATGGTATGCTAAGATCAGTCATTTTCTGGTTCTTTATGGTTTCTCAAAATGTTTCGTTAATGCATCCATATTCATAAAACAATATAATCATATCACCACTATAGTACTTATTTATGTTGATGACATTATCATTACAGGAGATAGTGATATGCATATAGACTTGGTTAACCAGTATTTAAAGTCTAAATTCGATATAAAAGACCTAGGACATTTAAAGTATTTTTTGGGTATAGAATTCACATACTCTTCTAAAGGATTATTTTTATCTTAAAGAAAATATACTCTAGACTTATTAAAGGAAACTGGAAAACTAAGATCTAAACCAGTAAACACACCTCTTGAGACCAATCGAAAAGTAGGACCAACAGATGGTGAACCGGTTAAAGACATAGCTCAATATCAACGCTTAGTTGGAAAACTTATTTACCTCATGGTAACTAGACATGACATAACATATGCAGTCAGTATTGTTAGTCAATTCATGCATGCACCACACACTCATCATCTAGACATAATTGATAGAATCTTTCACTATCTTAAAAAAACTCCGGGCCAAGGTCTTTGGATGAAACGAAATAACTCTAACACCATTATGGGCTATTCCGATGTAGATTGGGTCGGAAGTCATGACAGAAAGTCAACAACAGGATTTTGCACGTTTGTTAGAGGAAATCTTGTTACTTGGAGAAGCAAAAAATAAAAATGTGGTTGCTAGGTCGAGTGTCGAAGCCGAATATCGAGTTATGGCATCCGCTACTAGTGAACTTGTTTGGCTTAAACAACTCCTCACAGAATTGAAGCAACCCTACCATGAGCCCATCAAGATGTTATGTGACAACAATGCAGCTCGTCACATAGCCACCAATCCAGTATTTCACGAGAGAACCAAACATATCGAAGTCGACTGCCACTTTGTTCGGGAAAAAGTTCAAGCCAAGATAATCGAAGTCCCATACGTTCAAAGTAAAGAGCAACTTGCGGATATATTCACAAAAGTTGTGGACCGAAAGCACTTCGAAGACATTCTTCACAAGTTAGGTTCCTTCAACCTTTTCCGGAATCAACTTGAGGAGGACTGTTGAAATAATAATTCAAACACATACCTAATAAAGCTCCGGCTCAGTTTTAACATCCTTGCCATCATCACCACCGATCAAGGAAAACATCCACTCATTGAAGACTCATAAGGAAAGCATCCAGACAAAATCAATCCTCACCAAATCCGCATAATCAAATGTATTAGGCAACTATGTAAACGGTTATACCTCAACGTCTCTTTTAGAGGTCAATATATAAACCTCTTGTATTTCAAACAAAACAGATAACAATCAATAATACAAAAACATTCATCTTCATCGTTTTCTACAAACAATACCATATTGATCCGATCGTAGGTTACTTACCGAGGAGTTTATACTTTATACCTATATGATGAACATATCTAATTAGCAAAAGCTTACAACTTCATAATGTGCTTAAATCTTCTTTCTGAATTCATTTTAAATTTTTGTTAGCTTCCAACATATAACTCGCAATGCTCGAATTCAATCCCATAATTCTAGCTGATTCAAATGCCTAAATCTTAAGTAATATAAAGTCATTTTTAGATATTCCTCCAATTTTCTTTTGTAGACGAATTCAGCATACACATCACTACATATTAGTTACTACGTTTGAACCTCATTTAAGTTCATGTTGTTAGTGATAGATCAAAACTAAGAATTTTCCTACGTTTGGGTATGTCGCTTTCAAAATTTTCATTTGTTTACCGATTTGTAGATTTTAATATTACCAAAGTGGCATTAACAATTGAAACAATAATATGTCATTTATTTGGAGAACTGAAACTCGATGGGATTCTTCCATTTTTGACCTTAACTAATGTTTTTATGCTGGTTGGGTGAGGTTGGTTATTTTTAAAATGTGTAATTATTATAATTGTAAACACCTCTAGTATCATTACTTGAGACCGTAGTAAACTTCCATCTTGTACTCGCAAATTAATTGTTTTTAGTAGCAAATATTCAGTTAAATTAAACTTCGATTCAACAATTTTACTTGATTAAAGACCTCACTATCGTTAAAAGGTCGATGCATTCAATTGATGTGGTCCATTTTTTTGTATAGTTGCCAAATGTCTGACTTCACGTGAGGCTCCTGGTCATGTGGACCCTTTAGTATTACAAAAGACTCGTGGTCCTGTGGACATTTTAGTATTACATAAGAACTACAGATCATTTTTCGATTCATGATAATGTAATTGTTTTAATTGAAATTTAAATTTAAGTGTATTGTTCCATATTAGATTTTAACAAATTGATATTTTTGTAGAAACAATTCCCTGATCTTAAGTGCATTGAACACGACATTTAGTTCAACACATAAATGGTGCAGGATGACAATGTATGGGGGTTGCTGCAGGTTGCTAGATTTGATATAATTTCTTGTTTGTCCCGATTACAACTTGATTGAAATTTGATCCGTGCTGTTGTTGAGACGTGGAGACTTGAGACCCGTACTTTTCATTTCAGACACAGGAAGATGACAATTACATTGCAAGATGTTGGTATTCTTACTGGTCTGCCCTCGATACATTAGTTGTTTGTGTCACCTTAGACCACAATTGGTATGAGGTTTGCATGAACATGTTTTGGGCGTCGACGAAGAGCAAGCGACGACTGTAGTGAATGATGGACACATGACGATGTAGTGGTTTACAATGATGTTTTGCTTCTTTTAGGTTCACGTCGGAGGACTTCTAGATCATAGCTAAATAATGTGAAGATGTCTCAAGTAGAGGTTTACAAAAATGAGCTAGATGGTCAAGAAGAAGACCAAGTATGTTGGACCCCTTATGAGAATGTGGATATGTTGAGTTTATCAGCTACTTGTAGACAAGGAAATGATATATGGATGACGAGAACCTGACTGGTTTGTTTTGGAATTGTTGCTATGTACGTACCTGACAGAGTACTATGTCTGCTTCATAATTATCAATATCTATTGGTGTGAGATGAGATGACTCAAATAAAGAGCGAGGAACTGAGGACAAAGTATCTACTTTATATTGGCTACATGTCAGTGGTATCGCTTAAAAATTCTCAATTAACCGACTTGTCTGCATAGTATGAAAATTTGTTTGGTTGTTTTTGAACAAACAATACGATGGTCTTCGTACTATCAAATCAGGATAACATCGTTTTCGTGCTCTGATCATCAAATACATCAGCATAGCCACTTGAATGTTAACGTCAGATAAAACACTTCTTTTGAAAAACCACAAACTCGACAATTTTTTTCACACAATTCATCATATCGCATTCTAGGAGTAACATGCATTATCCGTCTATAACCATCTTCATATTCTGCATTGCGGTCTCTAAATTGAACAATCTCATCGGAAAAATCAGTACAAATCCAATACCGGAGCTTATTACTGTGGGTGTACAAAATCTACACATTATACATAACAATAACGTTCATATAATCACTATACATGCATTCCAAAGACATCATTTCATTTCTTATCAAACTCAAAAGCATAAAAAACAATCGTTTTCGTCGAAGGGAGGGAGAGAGAAATCGGGTACGATTGGGAGGTTGGAGGTGGGAAAAGAGGGGTTGGCCGTCATTTTCTCTCTCTAGGCGAAAACGATGTTTCGGATACTATTTTCTGCACATAAAAATAGTATCCACGATGTCATTTTTATTAAACGTGTAAAGTGAAAAGGACAGCTGTGATATCGTTTTCATTTGCCTCATATTTTGCCAAATAAATTTCTAAATCTTATATATTTTCATTTTTTTCTTTTTTCCATCATTTTTTCCTTTTTTTAATCATCATATAAAAATCAGTCACTCTAGTGTCTAAATGTATAGCATATTGATTATGATCGGTACTCATTTTAAAATATCCACGAAACATGGTTCATTTATAAATTCCCCATCTAACCAACGTTCAGATAGGCGGTCGCCTGTCGCAGTGGTCGCCTGGGTGACCACCGCCTTTCGCCCAACCAAGCTGGGCGAAATAGGCGAGAGTCGTTGGAGGCACTCCAACGACTCTCTCCTTTTTTGATTTTTTTTTCCAAAAATTACAAGTTTGCCACTACCCCCAAATCCTATATAAACCCCTCCAAACCTCTTCATTTTTCACACATCTCTCATTCTCTTCTTCTTCATAATTCTATTCTCATCATCAAGTTTCCTAATCACCAAGTTTTTGCGATTAAGTCTCCGGTCTGGTGCTTAGTTTTGAAGTTGAAAAATGAAGTCTCTGATCCGGTTCTTCATTCTTCAACCGCCAAAATCAAGTGCACTCTTTCTAACTTCTTTTTAGAATTAAATTAATTAGTATTTTATTTTCATATTAGTGTAAATTTTTATATTAGTCTAGTTTTAAGATATGGCTTACGTACCCAACACTAGTCTCCCTATGCATCACTAGAGTTACGACGAACTAAGACCTACCCGTACAAATGACCCTGGTTGGAATACTGCCCATTACATTAGTGCTAATGATAAAAACTGCATTGCCCGTGTGTTATGTGGTAAGAAAACTAGAGGTGGTATAACACGTCACAAACAACATCTTGCACACTCACCCGGTAGCAATGCTAGACCTTGTGATAAAGCTCATGACTCTATTAAACAAGACATAACTGCATATATGATTAGAAACAGTAGGACATTAAAAAACGAAAATGTATGTCTTGATGATTATGTAGACCGAGAAAACATAGAATTTGATCTGGAAATCGGGTCGGGTTCCGGTTCTGCTCGGACCCCAACCTCCCATTCTCGCCCCGTTCCTGGTCGAAAGAGACAAAAACAACGTTTGTGGGCACCATTTTGCGGACGTGGAAAGGACGTGGTTTCCGGCCCCCAACAAACAACCATCGAAAGAACCTTTAGAAAAGAAGATAGGAAAACAATTAATCAAAAATGGTCTAGGTTTTTCTATAGATGTGGTATATCATTCAACATTGTAAGGACGCCTGAGTGGAAGGAAGCAATATCTGCTACTTGTACTTACGGACCCGGACTTAAACCCATGACGTATCATGAAGTTAGTGACTCATGCCTTAAAAAATTGACTACACTAGAGGTATACTAGAGTTGTACAGACAAGATTGGGCAACATACGGGTGCACGTTGATGACAGATGACTAGACTGATAGGTCCGGTAGGAATATAATCAATTTTCTAGTAAATTGTCCGACAGGTACCATGTTCATGAGGTCTGTAGATGCTTCCGGTCACACCGCAGACTACCTATACAAGCTGATGGACAAGGTAGTTGGCGAGATTGGCGAAGAACACGTTGTTCAGGTGGTCACTGACAACGCCGCCGCGTACGTACTTGCCGGTAGGATGTTGCAGCAAAAAAGAAGGAGATTGTTTTAGACTCCCTGTGCAGCGCATTGTATCGATCTCATCTTGGAGGATATTGACAAGCTGTTTTTGAAGACTATTGCTTTAGCTCGTAAGATCATCAAACATTTCAACAGCTCTGCCATGTTGTTGAAGAGGATGCGAATTGTCATCGAAGGGAACCTGCTACGCCCTGCTGTCACGAAATTTGTCACCGCCTTTCTGAGTTTGCAAATGTTGTTTCTGAAGAAAGACAAACTCCGAGCCTTTGTTGTTTCCCCGGAGTACAACGATCCTAATGAAAGTTGGATAAAGAACAAGAAAAAGAAGGAGATCTCTACTGAAGTTGCCGAGACCATTCTACAAAGTGGTTTCTGGACCAACGTCGTGAAGGCACTGAAGGCCTCACAACCTATGGTTCAGGTTCTTAGATTTGTTGACGGCGATGAGAAACCACCGATGGGATATCTGTGTGACGCAATGGAGAAAGTCAAAGAACAAATCATGAGGAACTTTGACGGAAACCCGAGGTTGTACAAGCAAGTCATCGACATCATCGACACCAGGTGGGGTCCAGGGAAGATGATGTCCTCACCGCTGCACTCAGCTGGTTTCTTACTCAACCCTGGTACCTTCTTCTCCGTCCCACCTCAGGATCGAAATGTAGCTTTCAATGAGCATATGCCTGGATTAATGGATGTTGTAGAGCGGCTCGTCCCCACTCCTGCAGAACAAGACAAGATTTACGGTCTACTTGATCGTTACAAAAACTCCCTCGGAATATTCTCGAGGGATATGGTCGTCAGACAAAGGTCGGAAAGAAGACCTATAGATTGGTGGCAATCTTATGACGCAGACATGGGAGAGACCACATTACAGAGGTTGGCCCTGAGGGTGTTGGGATTGACATGCTCGGCATCAGGTTGTGAGCAGAATTGGAGTGTCTTCGAGCAGTTGCACTCAACGAGAAGGAACATGTTGGCTGTGAAGAAGATGAATGACTTGGTGTATGTGAACTACAACCAAAAGTTAAGGCAAAGGTTTCAGCAAAGGATGGAGAAGCCCAGATTTTATGACCCCATCAGTGTGGACTACAATCTCTTCGACGAGCATCCGTGGTTGGTGAAAACTGAAGATCCGGTCTTCGCTGGAGAGGAGCTTACATGGGCCGATGTCGAGGAAGCAACTTTAGGACATTCTTCTTCACGGAGACACTTTGCTCGATCCATGTCCACTGCATTTGACGCGCGGTGTTCCACTGCATCTGACGCACCATTATTAGGTGGTGGCATGGTTGGTGTCATCGTTCACATTAGTTCTAGAGATCCAGGTGCATCGAGTTCTCAACCACCGATGGACATCGACGAGCAATATGTCAAATCCGACGATGAAGAAACTGAAGAAGATGATGTCTACGTCGACAATCCGAACGAGAACCACTCCGACGACTCTGATGGTGGTGGAGGATATGATATGGTTCCCAGTTGGACATTAGATCAATGTGTCCAATGAAATTAGTTAGTTAGCTTGTAATTCTAATTTCTCTCTTATCTGCTATTGTATGAACTCTGAGTTACCTTTTTAATCGTACTACTAAGCAATAAATTGTATACATAAGTGTTTAGGTGGGTAGAGAGGGTGCCTAGTGAGGCATTGGTCGAGGAGCTATGTGTCTTTTCGAAACCTAAAGATGTATGGTATTTTTAGATAATATTTGTAAATTTTTTCCTATTTTTCCCGATTTTCCTGATTTTTTTATCTTTTTTATAAAATTTAATTGAATTATAATAATAAAAAGACCGACCAAACTTGAACAGTCGCACAACCGCCTAGGCGACCGGATGCCCCCGGTCACCTAGGCGGTCCCAGAACGTTGCATCTAGCACCTTAATCAACCTCCAAACATGGTGTTTTCAGCTTTTATACATGCCGTGGTATGGAAAATTGGGGACTTCGAGGTTCCTAGGGAGCAAACTGTCACCAAGCTTCCAACTAAAAGGCATCGTCGAAACTATAGCATGCATTAATGAATCGGTCTAACTAGAGTTTTTCGTAAATCAAACTAGCAAATCATAACTCTGAAATATAGAGTCCTAGTTATTGAGTACTGAAGTAGGGCTGAGTGGCAGATATACACAACTGCATTTACAAATCTATCATCGGAATATTGACATCATATGATATCCATGAAAACATCACACTCGAATGACTCAACCATAACAACGAATAGGATCATTGCAACCCTTCTCCGCAGATTGCCCGAAACCAAAGCGCCCTCCCTTTGCAAGGTACTGCTGATGATATTCTTCTGCCCGGTAAAATTTCTTCGCTGGGAGGATCTCAGTTACAATTTCCCGTTTGAGGGTATTCTGATACTCCTCCAACGATTTCCTTGCTATAACCTCCTGCTCAGGTGTGTAGAAGTATATGCCAGAACGATACTGTGTCCCGACATCGCTACCCTGTGAAGAGAAGCAAATTTAATTAAAAACACATATGAACAACCTATCTGGAAGTAAATCATATTTGTATTGGTAAAAAGCAAAAATTATGCTAATCATATTTGTATTGAGTGAGGTGGTCACGAGCAGTAGTTTCCATTGCTATAGTTATTGCAATACTGCTCCTGACGAGTTCACTTTCCATTGCTAGGACTGGCCATGGCCTTCCAGCTTTGTTGGTCATGAAATTCAATCCAAGTATTCTAAGAATAAAAAATGCTATTTTAACTTCCAATGGAACTTACTAAAAATGACAATTTTCAGTTCAGTAAACTAATCGTAGAGATACTATTAAATCCTATCCAAGATGTAGTAGAAGCTCCTCTCGCATATATGTATGTATTCGAACCAACTGTATACTACGAGTAGGATCAATTATTGTACATAGTCATAGTATTACTCAAAAAAAAACCGTGTCATATAAGTAAATGCTGTATGGGATTTTATGAAAAGATATGATACAAAGGATTTCAAAAAAAAAGAAAAGTTGTTGCTATTCCAAAAAATATACGACAGATTCATGTCTAGTTAAGTTGTTACTATTTCAAAAATATACCACAGATTCAAAGGCTAGTTAAGTTGTTACCATTTCAAAAATCTATCAAGTGGCAAACATAAATATTACAGATCATATGTTACTTGATTGAAGTATAGGCAGAATTAACCAGGCCAAGCAAAGTGAGGTCGAACTAAGAATATCCAAACTCAAGTTATCAAGCTTAATTTTGAGTTTGGTCTTAATTGTATAAGTTATCAACCCTTAAGCCTAACCTTGTTAAGCATACGTATTCTATAAATCCATGAAGACCCACAGAAAAGCTAGGGTCATCATAGCTAATAGTCTACTACCAATAATGAGGTCCTCAATAAGATGAAGAAAAAAAAAGTTTATATATAACATAATGGCTTGGGCATAAGATGTTCCTACTTCATGCACTAGGAGTTTGAGTTTTCGGGAAATATATATCAAGGAACAGAAGGTTATCGGGTTAAATTCGAATAAGTTTAGTTTTGTCTCCACGGGAGACCTATGCTGGGCTAATGTTTCAATTTTGAGAAATATCAGTTGAGAAACTTGGATTCATAATCCCCGATATAAAAAAACTCATAACGTGATAACGCTTCCTATTAAATCCTTTACAATTCTACATCAACATCATCAACACTACTCCAATGCCTCAAAAGAGGCTCCCTCCACCATTCTACACTGTTATATTTTCTTCTAATAATGAGCAGTCATAGAATACATACTTGCACAAGATAGACTGGCCTTATCAGTTAAGGACTTGATGCAGTCTCGTTGACCACTCATTCATATCATATGTCAATTGGTCAACTTTTTTCCAAGAAATGAACTATCCTTTATTGCGAATGTATTCTACAATAATAAAATTAAAACATTAGTACCATATTTTCGTAGTTAATTTTCTTGTATAACTGCACAATACGTCCTTTGCAAAGGGCTTGTTCAGACTACTGCTTCTGAGAATTCACAAACCCCTTATGATTACCCAAATGGTTGCAAATGGCAGTCACAGTAGATCATAGCACTTTATTCTTTCACGATTCGGATTACAGAAAAGTAAATAAAATTCAATTCCAATGTTAACCAACTGGATATGCAAGTATGGTTTCAGACCTTGGTTGGCATCACTTTATTTTCTTAATATCTCTCTTTTAAGAATAAATAACCACTCGTTACACATGATAATATACTATTAGTGATTGAGGTATTGTAACGTCCTGTACCCAAACTCACGTCGAGCCCGAGTCCGATGCCACCTCGAAAAATGTAATTCACTAAAGAAAACAAACAAATACCTGGCGATTGAGAGTAGTAGGATCATGCCTGGACCAGAAGACGCCGAGCAAATCCTCATACCGACACATGCCCGGATTATACTCGACCCTAACCACCTCATTGTGGTTAGTCGAGCCGGAGCAAACATCATTATAGGTAGGATTATCCGTAAATCCCTGGCTATACCCAACCTCCGTCCTGGAAACCCCGGGAACCCTCTGGAAAGCGAGCTCGACCCCCCAGAAGCACCCGGCACCGAACTGCGCGAACTGGTGCCCCGGCGCCGGGATGTCCTCATCCGGGGCCTGCGCGACCGCCGAGGCGGCGGCGGACATGGACGTCGACCCGGTCCGGGGGCCGAGGTTGATCCCTAGCTTGTTCAGCCAGCTGCTCATGGAGAGGCGGGAGAAGGGAGGGTGGGGGAATGGGAGGGGTTTGGGGGAGAGGAAGAGGGAGGGGCGAGCGAGGATGGGAAGGGAGACGAGGGGGAGGGTGGGGATGGCGTGGAGCATGGTTGCGTGCCGGGGAAGCGAGGGAGGTGATTGGAACGGCAGGGGTGGGTGATGGTGGTCGAGGGGGAGGGTGTCGTCACCGCTGGTGGGGTTACCGGTGGGAGGGGATGAGTTGACGCGTGGCGAGAAAAGGACCACGATTTCGATTTGGGTGGGGGTGGTGCCGTGGTGGTGGGTTTTTTCTTGTTTCGGATCGCCGGTGACCCGGTTTGGAAAACCCGATTGGTTCCGTATTTGAATCGGGTCTTAACCTAATGTTTTTTATTGGCATAATAAAAAAATAAGTTATGATCCACGTTCAATCCTCAACAAAGGTATTAAACAATGCATTTCAAAGTTTGGGTGTCCGACGTGACCTTTAGTTCTTTTTCTTCGAAAATCTGAGTTTGTTTTCGAGGTTTCCAATCAACGGGGTTGCATCAACTTGATAAATGTCAAGTTGACCAAAATATGGTAACATGGGCAGGGTTGAGGTCCTAATGTATTCTTGAAATTGTTTGTTATCCGAACATGTTGATTTGTTGAAAAAGATGCATTCCATCAGATATATAATTGATTCAAGCAAAACCTAAAAAAAACTGTTAGTTGGGGTGAACAGAAGTTAAATCAAAACCTTTTTTGGGGTCGTTCCAACACTTTAACGGTCCAATTTGAACTCGATAGTGCTAGTAAAATATGAAACTATTTCAGATAGGTTTGAAAACTTGAAAAGCTATTTGGAACATATTCTAGTAAGTTCTACCAAGTTCAATCCATTTGGAACAAAACTTGAAAAGCTAATTGCCTAAGTGGCAAACGCTAAGGGCACCCTTAACGGGGGTGCCCCGCCCGGGCGCCCTGGTCGGGCGCACCCCGTTAACGGGCGGGGCGCCCGTGGGGCGCTTGCCCGGGCGGTGGGCGTCCCGGGCAGACGCCCGGGCGCCCATGGGAGGGGGACACGTGTCCCCCTCCCATTGGTTAATTTTTTTTTTGAAAATTTTTTAGTTTTGGTTTTGTTATTAATGGATTGGGTATTGTTATAAATGTGGGGTAATAGTTTTTTGTAGGTGATTAAAATTAAGAAATTTCCAGAACCAATACACTGTTTAATCACGGGTGCAATATTTAATCACGGGTGCACTATTTTCAATCACGCGTGCACTGTTTGCAATCACGCGTACACTATGTGCAATCACGCGTGAACAGTGCAACAAATACATCCAAACCCTCCCAACTATAAATACATCTATATTATCTCCTGATAAATCACATTTCCTTAACTTCTCAACTTGTTAGCTTCTTCTCTCATCAATGTCGGATAATAGTTTAAACTCCGGTCAATCCGACGATGATAACTGGAATGAGACATTAAATCTAATGGATCGTGCTATTGAATTAGCCGGACAGATTGTTTACGAAAGGACTACACGTCCTAAGCAGCGTCGAAGGAGAACGACGAACCCAGATAGAGATCGTGAACTAGGTTACAGACGCCTTGTAGACGATTATTTCTCTGACAACCCTGTGTATTCTGATACTCTTTTCAGGACAAGATTTCGGATGAGAAAGCATGTCTTCCTGCGCATCCACAATGCCATCGAAGCATCTGATGTCTTCTTCCAACGAACACCGGACGCAACTGGTAGGATGAGCATCTCTGGTCTACAAAAAAGTACGACAGCAATGCGAATGCTAGCATATGGCGTTGCCGCTGATGGGATCGATGAGTACCTACGAATGAGTGCGGCAACATCCAGAAATGCTCTCCTCAAATTCTGTGAAGGTGTTATTCGCATCTTCGGCCCTGAGTATTTACGTCGACCAACTGCAAATGACTTGGCACGCCTACTTTACGTTGGTGAGCAACGTGGGTTTCCAGGTATGATGGGGAGTATCGATTGTATGCACTGGGAGTGGAAAAACTGTCCAGCTGCTTGGAAGGGACAACATCAAGGACGTGCTGGGAAAGCAACTCTGATCCTTGAGGCGGTGGCATCGTACGACTTATGGATCTGGCACTCCTTCTTCGGAATACCGGGTTCATGCAATGACTTGAACGTCCTGCAACAATCTCCGGTTTTCGACGACATACTAGAAGGCCGAGCACCACCTGTTAATTATGAGGTAAATGGTGTTCAATATGATATGGGATACTATCTTACTGATGGTATTTATCCACAGTGGGCGGCCTTCATCCAATCCATCCTTCACCCTCACACCCCGAAGCACAGATTGTTTGCTGAAGTGCAGGAGGCAACGCGTAAAGATGTTGAACGCGCTTTCGGAGTGTTGCAAGTGAGGTTCGCGATCATCAGAAACCCGGCTCTTGCCTGGAGCAAGGACGTTCTGTCCAAAATAATGACAGCTTGTATCATCATGCATAACATGATAGTGGAGGACGAACGCGACTGCTATGCTAATTTTGGAGATATTCGCGAATTTATGGAAGATCGTCCTGGAAGTTCAGCTGAGGCAACGTCGTATTCGACCGATCGTATAGCGGATATTCACGAGTTTTTTGTCAATCAAGATCGAGTGCGTGACAGGAACCAACATTTGGATCTGAAAGGCGATTTAATTGAGCATATATGACAACGCTACGGACGAGGAGCAGTTTGAAAATCGGTTAACGTAGTTTGTCATGTAGTATTTAAAAGTTTAGTTTATGTAATATGTACTGTTGTTTCTTAACTTTGATTGTAATATTTCCTATTTGAGTTTGTCTTAAATGTAACGTGGCTCCGTAATATTTAATAATAATTTCGTGATTTACCAGTAATTGTTAACAATATTTCGAGTTAAAATATAATTATAATGTAATTAAAATTATATTTATATAAAATGTAATTTGTTAAATGTTGTGTGAGAATTAAATTTATTTAATTAAGAAATGATGTGGATGAAAGAGAGTGTAGGGTGGGTGGGGGTAGCCTGAGCATGGGTAAGGGGTTTTTTTGGGTGGGTTGGGTGAGCTGACGTGGCAGAGAGAGAAGCTGACGTGGCAGAGAGAGAGTGCAGGGCGCCCGAGGGTAGCCCGGACGCTGTTAAATATGCTCTAATACCTATACCACCTAGCTCAATTTCAGATAGGTTTGAAAACTTTCCAAGCAGGAGCGAGGGTTGAAAATATTTGGGTCATGAAAAAAAGATAAGAACGTGCCCACGTCACAACCTGCATGGAGAATCCACGTGTTACGCCAACAGATTCAGATAAGTATTGGAATTTACATTTGTGGTGTCTGTTCTAGTGTTATTTGTATTATATTTTTCATTTCAACTTTTATAACTATTCTTGTCCAATTTGAATCTTGTTTTCAGATTATCAACTTATCATTGACAAATTTGATACCTTGATACCACATGTGATGTGATCTTCAATTACATTAACATGTCTCGATAAGAGATTTATTTTCTTGTTGAGATTATTGCAGAGATGTTAAACGCTTGTACTTTTGGCTCGATTGTTGATAGTTGTTTATATGAAGTGAAGAAAGTGTATTACAAAAATCAACCACTCTAATAAGCTATATTATCAATCAATGGTCGTATATATGTTGATATCTTGTAACTTCATGTGATCACGCTAGATAAACAATCATTAATTTCCAATTTTACATCTTACGCTGTCATAAACTTGTAACTCTAATTTCCTATCTGCAATTACTCTATAAGCAAATTGTGTATGTACTTATATTATCCATATCAATATAATGACTTGGATGCTTACGAAACAATCTTTATAATGACTTCCGTGCTTATGTAAAAAAACTTCTCATCCACAATTAATTTTTTACCTTAAAGATATTAAAAAGAGGAATATGGTACATCCAAAAATCAAAAATCAAGAAATATTAGAAGAAAACGATATACAGAGGTTTATTTGCCATAATAAAATTATTGAGTTTTGAGGGTGACGATGGATGGAGAAGAAAACAGAAAATAAGAGAGAAGAGAAAACATAATCGAATGATACTGTTGAGAGTTGTTATTTCTTTTTATAGGCAGGCATTTTAATTATTAGTGATCCGATTATGATATCTGGATTACCATTTATCAGTTTACAGAAGAAGTTTATAAAGCCTTTGACGGGTCATGCCTTAGTTGGTTTAATAGTGCACGATCATGAATAAGGGCCACAAACTGAAATAACATTGAATTTGAGTTAGACTCAACATCCAATCAGCTGTGATCAGATATCTTTACATAATTCATCACAAATCTCTTTTGAATTTACTAATATGCCTTCAAATCATACTCGAGCCGTAATTCTTTGCACGTTATTTATTGATTAAGACCGTAACCACAAATCCAACCTCTAAGAAATCAAAACGGATAAAAAAACACTTGAAGTTAGTGCTTGTAATACAAATATAACAAAAATAGAGGTCATAAATGCAAGTCCCAAACAAACAGTTAGTCAGTTAAACTCACTAAACACTTGCATGCAGACAGAAGAAACGGGATGGAACTTGTCCGGAGCACGGTCGCCACCCTCCCCCGTCCGTTCCTAGGCCTCCCCCATCTCCGACCGACTCCCTCCGTCAATATCCCCTCCGGCGCCACTAACTCCGGCGGTCGGGCCTTCTGCCGTTGCTCCAACGGCGGGGGGAAGAACTATTCCGTGAAGGATAACCTAAAGGGGTCAAGGCGAGGCAGGGATGGGGTGGTGAAGGTGAAAATCAAAGAGGAAGGTTGGGGATATGAGAGAGACTTCGCGGCCTCGGAGGAGAAGAAGACAACGGTGTCGAGGAGGAGAAGGAGAAGAGTGGATTCTACGGTTTTGGTCTCCGCCGCTATGGCCGTCGAGGTCGAGTCCGTTATAAGCCCGCAGGTTGACGTTTTTCTGGATTTCGCCTTACTTTTATTTCATTCTTCTCTGCTGTTTCTTCTTCCAAAGGCGATTTTACTCACAACCCTTTTTTTAGTTCTACTTTCTTCGTAAGCATAAATGTTGGGATCTTTAATCTAACCAAACGAAACGATATTGGATTCTTATCCACGTTAGGTGTATACATAAGATATTTCTGATCCAAGATACCTTTAAAATTCATGAAAATGGGTTTTGACTAACCAGGGCTTAAGTAAGGTATGTAATATAATATGGTCGTACATAGTATATATCCTGTAGAGAAATTAAAACGGTGAATTCTATTAGAAATTAGTCGTACATAGTATATATCCTGTAGAGAAATTAAAACGGTGAATTCTATTAGAAATTAAGTGTCCAATATGAAAATCCAACCACAAAATCGGGAACGACATCCACAGGAGACTGGACCCTGGTATGAGGTCTAATCGCACGACGAACAGTCATGTCGAGCCACCTCTTAGTTATTCACATCTTTTAAGGGTTGTGGTAGTGTCTTGAATTCTTGATGCATACTTGTATGGCTCATTATATGATTCCAATTTCCAAGTTTGTGCTGACCTAGTAACCAGAGTATGTGTTAGGATAGTTCTCTCTTCGTGCGAGAGTGGCTCTGGGATGTGAACAATAGTTGTTTGTGGAAATCGGATTTTTTCTTATTGCTGTTGATAAGACCTTACACCCTTATATAGAAAACTCAAACAAAACAATTAGGAAATCTAAATAAAAGGTAACTATCAATTAAAGATATATCCTTAATTGGTAGCTCACATTTTTATTACAACAAATAACAATAGGAAACTAAATCAATTGGTAACCTCCTTAGTCGTGCCAGGTTGGGTATTGATCGTATCATCACTCCCCTCCTCCAATTGAACATTGTCCACGGGGTTCTAAATAAATATGAGCAAAGATGCATGACGATCCGGAGGCTCTTTGTCTTCGGCTAGAAAGATGGTGAGTTGATCCAGTAGATCCGGAGGCTCTTTGTCTTCGGCTAGAAAGTTGGTGAGTTGTTTCACTAGATCCGGAGGCATGAGATGACGTAGCGAAAGACATGGTGTCGTGGTTTTGTTGGTAACTGTGGGGTAGGAGTCTGTCGGTGGTGAATGTATGAGTGGTAGATGTGTATTGGAGAGCGTTAGGTGAAGGATTTTATCCTCATTATTTTCAACTAGATCCACAACTAGAGAAGGTGATGGAGGTTGAGAAGTTTGTGTTTCATGTTCAATAGATGGGTGTTCAGGTTTAAGATTGGTAAGAGGTGTGGTAGACAAAGGTGGGTTTGTGGGGGATGGAGGTGTTGACGTTGGGTGATGGTTAGTGAGTTGTTGCGTGATGGCGTGAGGTGTTGATGTGGGGTCTTGAGATGTGGTGGAAGATCGTGGGTTGGTTGGTGGTGGAAGAACGTTGTTGTTGAGTTGGTGGATAAGTAGACCTTTGAGTTTGTCGATTACGATGGCAAGGGATGCAACGTTGTCGGAGAGGATGGCAAGTTTGTTTTCGTGGTCGTTGGGTTTGTTGGTGAGGTGTGTAATGACATCTTCGAGAATGCGGAGTCGAGTACCTTCTGCCATTAGAGGGAGATCTCAATGAAAACACCAATGTTAGGATAGTTCTCTTTTCGAGCGAGAGTGGCTCCAAGATGTGAACAAGATGGGTAGATGGGAACAAGAATTGTTCGTGGAAATCGGAATTTTTCTTATTGCTCTTAACAATACCTTACACCCTTATTTACAAAACTCAAACAAAGCAATTAGGAAATCTAAATAAAAGGTAACTATCAATTAAAGATATATCCTTAATTGGTAGCTCACATTCTTATTACAACAAATAACAATAGGAAACTAAATCAATTGGTAGCTCCTTAGTCGTGCCAGGTTGGGTATTGATGGTATCAGTATGTTTCGGCCTCTTTAGAATCGGTCTTAGGTCTAGCAAGGTCAAGACGTTTTGTGCTTGTCTAAATATATATTTTGCCAAGAAGTTTCTTGGTTTACTTGTCAAAACCCCCCACAGATCTGGAGGACTAGTTCAGTGTATTTAATCAGGTAGGCTTTAGCAATTTGGTTTAGAAGATTCTTGCTTGGTGATTTGACAATTTTCAATCCAAATTAGCAATGGTTCTTCCAATTCAGCTCATGGTTTGGTTATTTCAGCAGGTGATATAGCTTTCAGTTTAGTTCCACCAATGCACCACCACCTTTTTTCTTTCGTCATTTTCTGAGCAACGCTGGCTATTAAATATGGTAAATGTCAAACCTATACTAATTACTGAATTCAAACGGAGCTGCCTGCAAGGGGTATTAGATATCTGCATTCTAATTCTTAATTTCACATTATCGTAGGCATTATGACATCTGCAATATCTTTCGTGATTGTCTGGTGGTTTTTGTTGAAAATTGGTTTATATTTGCTAAGGAAGCAAATCCAAGAAGATCCGGTCGACCGACGCACAACCCAGAAAATTTCGACGAAGACGGGTCAGTTTACCGAATTGGATTCGGTCCACCGAACAGAGGATTCCAAGCACTTCGTGTGCAGCTGTGATCGGATGACCGAATTGGAATCGATCTACCGTCAGAGGGTAACAAGCACTTCGGAACAACGGGTTCGGTAAACCGTTGAGGAGATTTTTGGTGTTCCGAGAATCTGAAAAGTGTCTGTCCAATTTGGAACGGTTCACCGAGGGGTTTTCGGTCAACCGAAAGGTTGTTGAAGAATTCGTTAGTTCGTGGAAGAATCGTTCTCGCGGTCCACCGAGTCGCGTGAGAATCGTTCCCTCGGTCAACCGAGAAGGATTCGGTTAACCGAATCAGCACAGGAATCGTTCCTGTTGAAGCACGCACGGTTAACCGAACGAGCATCGGTTAACCGTGTCCCCATGAATGGTTCTGTTCGGTTTTGCTTAATTATAACTCAGTTTTTGAGTCTATAAAAGAATTTGTTTGCTTTTCAATGTAACACGAAAATATCAATAGTTTTTTTCATTATGAGTTGAGAGATTAAGGCTAGAGATAGATCTAGAGTGCTTTGGGAGACACATTGCTTCCAATCATTTGTAATCTCGGTTGCTTCTCTTGTTGGAGAAGTGGAAGAATGAAAGAAAACCCGCAGGAGACCCCCCAATGACGTAGGCACGTTGTCGAACCTTGTAAATTGCGTGTGTCGTGGTTGTTTCAGGTGTGCATTTGTGTTTGCTTGTTTATTTCCATCTTATTAGTGTTCTTGTTGCAATTGAGTTTGGGAGAGGGTCAGAAGTTATTATTCCGCAATCAATATTCTATTATACGTGGTGTGTTTAATCCGTGTCGTGCTAGTGCATCTTAGATCCCCCTCCCAACAGTTTTCTCCTTTTTTATTTTTATATAACTTGACTACGTGAGTTTCTTTCAATGGTGAGGGTGTTTGTGGTCTTTGATTCTCTTTGTTAACCCCTTGGTCCTCATCATATATAAAAAATACAGCCCCTTCCCATAATTGTTTTCTTTGTCACTAAAGTATACCTTTGAATTTGATGCAGGAAATTGTTACTAAACCTGTATGGAACACCTTCGCGAGTTGTATAAGTGGGATATGGAAGGGTGTAGGGGCTGTGTTTTCACCTTTAACAGCAGAAATGGAGCCACTTGAAATTGGAACACAAAACGAAAATTTGTATGATTGTTATACATTTTCATGTCTTCAGAACTCACATTACTCTGGAGGCCATCCCTCTAGAATTCACCGGAAGACCAAGTGGATTGCTTTGAATCCGAATGGAGAGATTACACACAATTCGGTAGGAAATGACAAGAATCGGGACAAAAGTGAGTCCACACGAAAGAAGAAGCATTTCAATAGAAGCTGGGAGTGGCCCCAGTTTGAATCCTTAGATTTTGATTCAACTGATGTTTTTGAGGAAGAGCTTTTGGGCATCGAACCAGGCCTTGTTTGCTTTGAGGTAAAGCCATAAGTGTGTGGTGTTGTTTTTTGTAAACTGAAGATCACCCGAGTTACATGTACTCATTTAATGTTGCTTCTTATTATTGAAACAATCTTAATCAGGTAGGACTTTGCACAATCTTGTGTTTTATAACTAAATGATTTGCTCTTAATTTTGATGTGTGTCAATGGTGATGGATTTAGCATCACATTTACAAAGCAAAACAGCCAATGCTGTTCTGTCCCCACTTCTTTTGGACCTTTCATTTGACTCAGCATTTAAAGATGTTTCAATTGAGTAAATCATTTGCTAAGTGTTTTTCAGCATGCTCATGACTACTCAAAGGGCTCTGTGATATAATCTGGATGGTGTCTCTTTACGTGATCAATTTGACCTTTTCAGTTTTATCATTATCCTCAGCTTGATTTTTCATTTTTCTCTTTAGTCTCGCATCCTTAAATTTCAATTAAACACTTATATCGTGTGATATTTGGAGTTGCAACGATATTGTGAGCTTTGTTTCTTGATCCTAGTGAAAAATCTTTTGGTGCTGCAGTTATTTTCCAAATGAGTGTGTTTCTAGTTAGAATCCCTTACGTGATAGTCTTATTTTGATCGCAATAAATGTCAAGCAACGCTTCATCCAACTATCAACCGTATGTATTTCTTCTACTCACTTGATGTTGCTGGTATGAAGAGCATCTTAACATAAGATGAAATTGATGGCATGATGTACTTATAATTTGCAGGATGGATCATATTCTAATGGGCCTTTAGATATACCAGTTGGAGATGAAGATTACTCCAAATACTTCACGTGCCCAACTTTCAAATTTGAGCAGGTTTGTTTTTGAAATTTGGGGGCTCTTGTTTGCTCCTGTTAATTAGTTATCCTTCGATTTTATCTACTGATCTTTATTACTGAATTGTTGTACTGTATGTTGTTTTTCTCCATTTTTTTGGTCCCTAAGATCAGCAGAGTTTTGTTGCAATAAATTTCTTGATTTAAAGTTTTCAGTGCATGTTATGATCTCATTATTTCTGGCGGATTGGATTGATTTTTTTCTTCTATATATAGTGTCTAATGAAAGGAAGCGGTAGAAGGCTGCGAGTTGTACACAATATCGAGTTCGGTGAAGGAGGTTCCAACATCCAAGTTCTAAGAGTTGCCGTTTATGAGGAACAATTGGCTAGAACCGCTACTCCAAATGACAGAAGGTGAGCTTCCCCATTATTGCTGCTCATTTCACACGTGTCAATTTATAGCCGTTAAATAATTGGATTTCTATATGATTTATCGATGGTCCTAAATTTCGGTCAATTTTGATGAATGTTCGATTTGAGTCTGATTTTTGGATGAACTGGGCATCGAAATGTTCCCTTTAAAGAGTTTCCAGAATTCTATTGTATTGGAAGGGAACATCGAAATCTCCTAAAATTTTGCCATATTGTGACACCATTATAGCCATTTCCAATTGTGCCAAATTGTTGTAGATAGTGGCACAATTTTCCACGTTTCAATAAGCTATTCAGATGATAAATGATCCATCTTCATGTTAGCATCATACTAACCATACACGACTCGGGAAGATTGTCGCCTCTGAAGGGGACATTTTTTCTCTAGATAAGTTGCAGCTACATATGTTCTCATGTTGTTAGGACGATCAAAATGATCATGGCCTGAATTCTGAAAGACATTGAACTTGGTGCTGATCATTAAGAAGTTCAAAATCTTTTTGTTTATGATATACATAATGTATTTTCTGTACTGTATGTTTGTCTTAACTCTTAACTATGATATGGACCAAAATTGTGAACTGCGTCATATCCAGCTCTTTACTGCATTGAACATGTATTGTATAGTATAGTGCAAATTTATTCCATTAATTTTGATTCTCACTAATGAATTTGCCGATATCGACCCATATGAATTTTGAACAGTGGTGCCCAGATCAATCTGAAGCCATTTTCGCAACGAAAAAGAGCACAACCATCAGACCTCACAGGCTCATGGAAAGTGCTTGAAAGGAGTGCAACTCCAGTTTTTTATGAAGACACACCAGAAGATAACAGTAGTGGTCTGCCTTACATCTACCTTTGCACTGAGACGCTGAAAAATAGAAGCTCTCCACAGAATCAAGTTTTCTCCAGTGAGGAGGAAGCAGCGCTCAGCATGGACGATGTCGCTGTCGTCTGGCTTCCAGGAGGTGTTACAGGATATTTCGATGTGAAAAAGGATGGTGTTCTCTCCATTGGAGTGGGATGGTATTCCGACGGAGTGAATCTTGTTATGGAGAGAGACTATGGGGAGGATGGAAAGCTCAAGGAGGTAAGATGCAAATCTGAAGTGAAGTGGAATTCAGAAGTGTGTGCCTAAAAAGATGTTTTTGTTCATATCAGACTTTGTGGTTTGGAGGTTTAAACAAGTTTTTTGGTTGAAGGTTGAGGTGTAAATAAGCCGTACAGTTGTATAGGTATATATAGGTTGCTTAAAGTTACTAACCTGATGTGTTTGTTCACGTCAGACTTTGAGTTTGGAGGTTTAAACAAGTTTTTGTTGCTCGACGACTAGGGTTCACCCGCCATTTTGGTTCTTTACATAAAGCTTTCTTCAACCTCTGCTCGATTCTCTAATTTACTCTGTTCTCTGATACTAAGTTGATTTTTTAGTTGATTGGTTACTTGGTCTACTACTTCTACAGAACTTAAGTGTATCTAGAATTCGGGATCCAACTTTTGTTATAAAGGGTTGTATAATTTTTGTATTAACCAATGTTCAACTATTTTTCTAATAAAAGTTGAGGTGTAAATAAGTTCTGCAGTTGTACAGGACTATTAAGTTGCTGAAAATATACTAAACTTTTTCGTCATTTTTCTTAATTAGAGAGATGAAAAGGTAGAAGGCCATCTCCATGTTGATGGGCACAAGTAAAGCCACCATTTTGGCGGGGCGTCATTTTTGTGATACTGGTGTTGGCTAATCCATTAGCTTGTTGCCAGATTTAGCAAATAGTTTTGCTTAAATTATATTGTTTATTTTCTGTCTTAAATGTGTCTAAAGGCATCGGAAAGCAAATCTAATCGAATTCAGTTTTCCTTTGACCATACACACGAAGAACGACGGATAAGGAGGTTGTAATTGCCGGTCGAATTATTCTATGATTTCTGACTTACGACCAATAAGCCACGCTTTCTATTTCGGCCGAGTATCTAAAACTCCTAAAACAGAGATACTCCGTGACGCTGGTTTTGCTTTTGACTAAAAGATGGATGAGATAAGGTTCAAAAATCAGTTGCACAAGTTTAACTGTTTTTGACTCAGAAACGACTTTTGAGCTTGTACAGCATAACGTTTTAAATATGAGCACAAGTGGGAGGTTTCAGTCTTCATAACTAATCTGGCTTGCAGGGAGAAAGAAACCATTTCTTACAATCAATTAACCACGCTCTGTTAATCTCCTAACCGATCCTTTTTTATTCTTCACCATTACTTTGCCTTTGCCCACTCGTCCATCTAATTGCAGTGAAATCTACAATATTAACACCAGATGCAATTCGTGTTCAGACACGTGCCCAGCTCTTGGTGAAGGAATTAGTAATATTTTCATGGCCAATATTTCCTCTTTCCTTGTTTAATCTCAAAAGGAAATAATCAAAGCGGCTTATTGTCTTTGTTATTTGTTAATGCAATACATAGCCAAACCTCTATAGTAACAACTCGGGACATGGCATGAGTATATCTCTCCTTTTATTATTTTTATTTCATATTCTCCAACAACTTAGAGCACCCTTAACAGCACCATTAACAGTGTCCGGACAGTTTTCGGGCGTCCTGGTTTCTCTCTCAGTCACGTCAGCTTCTCTCTCCGCCACGTCAGCACAAATCAACCCCTTACAAAATCTTTAACCATTACCCAATCCACCCAGTCACGCTATAGTATTTATTGTCACGTCATTATTTTTATTCTTCTCTCTAAAACTCTTTCAACAATCAACAAAATATATTAATAATCATTATCGTAATTATTTAATATCAATCATTCATTCGTTTTTAATTAACATTTAATAATAAATACGAAAATATTATTAAAATTTAGGAAACCATGTTACATAGTACATTAACTGGAAATTTAAAAACTAAAACTAAAAATACATCATTAAATACTAAACTTAAAATACATCAAGACACATTTCATCCAAAGCGTTGTCATATATTATCGATCAAATCAGCTTGAAGGTTCAAATGTGTAGTGCGATCACGCAATTGATCTCTCATTCTCAAGTACCTGGTAATATCCACTACACGGTCAGTGGAATACCAAACTGCGTCGTTCACGGAATTTCCAGGTTGATCATCAACAAATTCGTTCCAATCTCCAAAATTACCGAAGGAATCACATTCATCCTCCACTATCATATTATGCATTACAATGCAAGTTGTCATTATTTTGTTAAGTACAACCTTACTCCATGCAAGAGATGACTTCTTCACTATCGCGAACCGCGCTTGCAGGACTCCAAATGCACGTTTTACATCTTTGCGTGCTGCTTTTTGTCGTTCAGCAAATAACATGTCATTCGGTATTTGTGGATGAACGATGGACGGAATGAATGTTGCCCATTTTGGATAAATATCATCAGTAAGATAATATCCCATATTATATCGAGAACCGTTTACCTCAAAATTCACAGGTGAAGCTCGTCCTTCCATTACGTCGTCAAAATCGGAGATCGTTGCAGGACATTTAAGTCATTGCATGAACCTGATGTGCCAAAAAATGAGTGGCATATCCACAAGTCAGCTGACGTCACTGCCTTGAGGACAAGAGTGGCATTACCATCATGCTTGGGAACCCACGCTGCTCACCAACGTGAAGTAGTCGTGCTAGGTCATTTGCATTAGGTCTTCGGAGGTACTCACTGCCAAAGTTGTTAATTACACCATCGTAGAATTTTTCAAGTGTGTTTCTTGCCGTGGATTCGCTTAGCCTCAAGTATTCGTCCACTTCATCAGCCGCAACACCGTACGCTAGCATACGAATCATCGCGGTACATTTCTGCAGACCAGAGATGCTCATCCTACCGGTGGCGTCTGGATTACGTTGGAAGAAGGCATCAGATGCCTCAATGACACTCACAATGCAAAGAAAGACATGCTTTCGCATCCTAAATATTCTCCTGGAAATGTTGTCAGGATAAACATGGTCGTTAGAAAAATAATCGGCAATCAAACGGTTGTAACCAAGCTCCCTATCTCTATCTGGGTTTGAAGTTCGCCTTCTGTGCCTCTTAGGATGTCGGTCCACCACTTGAGAGACATACTCCGTTAAGCAATTCAACACTTGGTCGTAAACTTCGTCATTGGATGTTGAAGATGATGAAGAATTCGAACTGGAAGACTTATCAGATGAAGACATTGTTCGTAGATGAATGAGAGAGAACCAACCAGGAGGAGTACATTTATAGTTGGGAGAAGTAACTTACAGTATGCGTGTGACTACACAAAAGACGAGATGATTGCATCGAGGCTTGGACTTCTCAAGCATCGATGACCTACAGTATGCGCGTGACTAGGCAAAAGACAAGACGATTGCATCGAGGCTTGGACTTTTCAAGCATCGATGACCTACAGTATGCGCGTGACTAGGCAAAAGACAAGACGATTGCATCGAGACTTGGACTTCTCAAACATCGAGGACCTACAGTATGCGCGTGACTAGGCAAAAGACAAGACGATTGCATCGATGTTTGGACTTCTCAAGCATCGAGGACCTACAGTATGTGCGTGACTACACAAAAGACAAGACGATTGCATCGAGGATCTACAGTATGCGCGTGACTACTTGAATATATATACCCCAACCACCTTAATTCTCTACTCACCTCTATTCCGATCTTACTTCTTCCACCATAATCTCACAATGTTCTCTTCAGAAGACAATGGTTCACAAGAGTACTGACGATCTCCACGTCGTCCACCCCCAACCCAACACTTCTTCCCCTACCAAAATGTTCCACAACCAGGATTCCACCCGTTATACCAAAGCCAATTTACCCCACAACCATGATTCCACCCGTCTCACAAAAACCATTTTTTCCCACACCCAGGGTTCTACCTGCACAATCAATACAAACCGCCAACTCAGGAAGAATGCCAAACTCAATTCCCAATGGGTATGTATACTCGCATCCTAAGTTACGAAAGTAGTGGAAATGCAAGCCGCATTACACCTGATGTGAATGACGAAAATGTCGTTCAACCTACAAGTCATGAAGGAACACACAAAACTGCGACGATAAAGTCGCAAAAATCGTGGTCCACACAAGAGGATCAACGACTCGTCTCGGCTTATGTGGTTGTAAGTGGCGATGTTGTGGTTGAGACAAACCAAAAAATGAAGTCCTTCTAGAGACGTGTGGAGCGCCTCTTCAATGACTCAGGCGAGTCATGTGCAGTAGAGCGTAACGATGAATCATTGAAGGGACGATGGCGGCGTACATCGCCGTCTGTGAACCAATGGATCGGTTGCTTCGACCAGTCGGTGCGGAGGAAGAGAAGTGGTTACAACGAGGACGATGTCATCGATGATGCGCACACCATCTACGAACGAAAACACAAGGCCAAATTTCAGTACATGCATGTGTGGCTTATGTTACGCAGGTACCCTAAATGGGAGTCAGTTGCGCTTGGACTTCCCACCGGAGACGTCGCTGAAGAAAGTCCAGGGAGTTTGAGCAGCAGGAAAAGAAAAGGCATCGATGACGATAGAAGTCATGCAACACCGTCAACAGATGAAATGGTGTTCGAACCATGTCCTCGTCCTGAAGGTGTTAAAAAAGCTTTAAAAAATGGAAACAACCATTTCAGGCACAACGCGATCCCGATATGTTAGAACTGGGGAAACAGATTGAATATAGCGCAAAAGTAAGAGGGAAAAATACTTGCGTTACGAAGAATGGGTGGAGAGGAAACGCATCGAAGCTGAGGCGAAGTTCCAAAGAGAACTTAACAGCAAGAAACTTGATGTCGTATTTGCTCTGATGAAGAAGGAAAACAAAGATGAAGTCGATAAAGAAACATTTGTTGAACTCAAAGAGTGGGCTAAATCACAAGGATATTTGTAGGTGCTCATGTTTTCATTTGTAATATCAATATGTGTGTTGTAGTTTATCGCTATTGTGGTAGTTTAAATGTCGTATCCGTAGGAGGACTGCATTTCCTTTCCGTATTGTTGTTGTATTTCGTATTCTGTATTTGTATTGTATTTTGTTTCCGAAGTGTATGAGTATTGTACTACTATTTCTTATTTTGTTTATGATTTTTTTAATTTTTAATTTTACTTTTATCTAAATAAATCCAAAATAATTTAATTAATCATAAAAAAATCAATTAATTTTCAAAACCTAATTAATTTAATTTCAATTTACCTAATTAATACATTAACCTAATTATATATAAATAATCTTTTTTCTTAAAAACAAAAGTACAAAAAAAAAAATTTTTTTAAACCAATCCGGGGGGGGCACGTGCCCCCCGGATCAGGCGCCCTGCCCAGAACCGCCCTCCTGTTACAAGTGACGTCTTCTTGTGGAAATTATAGAACTCTTGTTGAGCTGTTTGATCATGATTACAGCATAACCTAATGACAATAATTACCATTTAAGAAAAAAGCACACTTACTAGGTATGTATAGGAAAGTGTTTGATTCGGTGGTCTGGCATTAAAATAAAAAAATTGTACGCTAGATTCCTATATGGTCAAATGGCAGGTTAGCTATATATAAACTGATAAGCAAACATACTCTAAAATTATTGGTATCCAATCATGTTGGTTAATCAGATATATTAGGTGATCAGCCCAACCATATCAAATATTATGGCGCTATCTAGTACAGATATAGTTGAAAAGCATTTCTTTATATGTTCACATAGAACTGCTTATTTCGGGATATACATTATTTTGATATTCCGACATAATCTTTTACTCTTGTCGGCAGAAAAACCCAGCAAGACTAAATATTTAAGGATAAAATTAATTCGAATCCCTTCAATTCTATAAATGTAGTGGTCGTAGTCGAGCAGAAAATGATGGGAGTACTTTGGTCACAAAAGAAGGAATATTCTTGGACTGATATGTAAAATATTAAGTGTATGTACTCAACACTGATCAAATGGCGTTTAGATGGGATTCGGTAACCTAAACATTTAAATGATATTACAGCCACCTATGCCCAAAAGCTTTTTCAAGTAAGTATATTCTGGCCTTTGAGGCTCTCATAAGTCATAATATATCAACTCTGAGATTGGGCTTGTTTGACATCGAAAATGGATTGATAATAAGTGTACCAATGTTTTTATTTGTCACGTGAATTAGCCAAAATTTCCCACACGAGGTTATATGTCTCAACGAAATTTTAAGTCCTACCAGTACGTGTTAATTCAGTTGGTGGATCAGAATTAAGAATCATTCTTCAACGTGTTATTACATATTTGAAATATAACTAAAATATTTAATATTTTCAAAAAAGAAATTATAGGTCCAGCATGATACTGATATACTACATATCACGGACCTGTTATTGATCGATTGTTGTTATCCTCAAATCAATACGTGGCTATATATATATTATCTTCCTCTAACATTTTTCATCGCCATCCTTACCTTAGATAACCCCGACATAGGTTTGATTTCCCTTTCTCCCAAGAAAAGAATAATTCTGTAGAATTTTTGTAAAGAACTATCCAGAATTTTATACTGAACTAATCATCTTTGGCTGCTGAGGATTTTCAAAAGTTTTATAAATGGTGAATTGAAAGAGAAAGAGAACGATCATTTTTTAAGTAAAATTAGTACTTTATTTGTGCATGCATGGCCTTTAAGACCATGTTTAACGGTGACCGGACTATCCTGGGTGTCATGTTCTCTCTCTCTGTCATGTCAGTTTCTCTCTCGGTCACGTAAGCACACCCAACTCATCAAAAAAATCATTTTAATCACACCCAGAAATACCCCACACAACATTCATTCTCTCACATCCACGTCATTTGAAGATCTATCGTAGGTAAAATAAAATAAAAAATTCACAAATAAATTTACAAAATCAAAACAAATAAAAACATATTTTCACAAAAAAAAGATAAAATAATTTAAAATGAAAATTTTAAGTTTTTTTAACAACAAAAAACAAAATTAACGAATAGGAGGAGCAATACGTGCCCCCACCCAACCGGGCGGGTGATCAGGAGCTCACACGCCCGATTTCACGCCCGGGCGGGGGAGTGCAGGCCTCCATGGTGCTCGATTTTCGTAGGAAATCTGACGTGATCGGGCGCCCGGGTGATCACGCGCCCTTTAAGAGTGCTCTAACATCTCCTAGTCACGTCTTTATTCTCGGAGTGGTTTGTAGTAGGTCCACAATCTATGACATATAAATTCTAAGTATATGAAATTTATTATGGAAAAAAGGTGTTCCAATACTCGGTGGAATGGAGAAAATTAGAACGCATGACATATAAATTCTCCCACAAGTTAATGTCATTCCGTAACATTTGGTGAGACATGTTGGTGGTTTGGAGAAAATTAGAACGTATGATTCCTTGGCATATCCCAACTCCCAAGCTCTCCCCAACTTATGGAAACATGGCAATTAAACTAAAAAAACTAGGTCCACGACTGTTGGCTAATAACCTTAGCTACTGCTTTATAGGAAATGTTTGGTGAGTTAGATACTTTGATATATTAGCTTCTGCAATAATCAGATAAACAATGTACGAACCAACTCCCATTTATAATTGAAATAATTACGTTAATACCCTCCGAATATATGAAAATATCCACATTCCTCTATATATTTCGTAATATATATGTTCATACTCAATGTTATTAATTTAAAATTAAAAAATTTAACAACAAAATATCATGTGTCTTTTTTTATATAAAAATCATTTTAACATGAAAATTTATTGAAACAAGAAAAAAAGACGTTATTTATAAATCCCAAAATTGAACAATATCAGCAACAATTTTTTATAACTTGAAGGATATTAATGAAATTTCCATTTCTATAAAAGAACCTAACGAGGAGCCAATGCTCAAGGCAAATACATAGCAAAGCAACAAATTAACCAACGACATACTTCATATCATAGAGCTTTCCGAAGGAAAAAACAACAACAACTCCAAATAACAACAAATTAGCCTAACTCATGGCTCCTGGAAAGCACATCCACATCGAGGCCATCCAAACGGTGACTCCGGCGAAGGCGTGCGAGCCGGGCCAGTCTAGGAAATTGTCTTCTCCCATACCGACCGATCTCCTTCAAAACCACCATCGCCTCGTGGCGTGCTACAAACGACCGGCTGACGAGGAGGTGGATGAGTCGGGGCATGCGCTAGCCGGGTGGTTCAAGGAGTCCCTGAACGTGGCTTTGGGGGAGCATCCGGTCTTTGCGGGGAGGCTTCGGCTTCGGCAGGAGGAGGAGGAAGGGAAGGGTGAGGTAAGGTTTAGCGATGCCGGGCTTAGGCTTGTGCACGCTCAGGCTGGGGTGAGCTTGGATGAGTTCTTGGAGTTGAAGGGGGATGATGAGAGGGAGGAATTGTTGGCTTATTGGGCTGATGTGGATGAAAATAACACTCATTACTCTGCGCTTTGCTACGTTCAGGTCAGTTTATTTGTGAATTTACTCTCATACAATAAAAATAAAAATATACATCATCATGTAAAAGAATTGTATGATGTAACTTCGACATATGTTTTTCGATAGATGGTGAACCAACATCGTAATTTTCGAAAGCGAATTCAAGAAATCAAATTTAATATTTTCATTTTCTTAATTATTGATATATATATATATAAAGTATGATTACGTGCATCATTTCAAATTATCCCTTGAATTTTTTTAATTATGCTTTTTGATAATTTCAACGATGGCATTGTTTGTAATAAAAATTGCCCTTTTTACCCTTAAATTTATTGTTTTCTTAACCCCATAAAGTTCAAGCAATATTGCAATAGCACACAGTTCATACCTTACTCCTACTGCTATTTTTTCTCTCCTACTAATCAGAGGACACCAAGTGACCTAGCTAGTAATTCCTAACCCAAACTGGTCATAAATCTACGATTTAATGTGTTTATCTCTTCTATAAAACCTCGTTTTCTTTTACAATCTTAGTTGTCCAGACGATTAAAAAGTAAACATGCAAAAAAAATATTCCAATATTTATGCTTGCGCGTGTGGAATAATTAAGGTTGTGCTTGTACAGTTTAGAAAGGAAATATAACCATACCATAAACGAGATAACCTTCTTTACGTTCGCTTGGTACGTAGTCTATCTAAGTGGCTTAGTCCATGAGAAGAAAACAGAAAAATAATACAGCAAACAAAGTGATATTAAGAAACAAAGTTTGACATGATTAACGTTTATTTGACATTCAGGTTACAAATTTCAAAGGAGAGGGGTACTCCATCGGCATAAGCTGCAGCCTTCTACTGGCAGACACAATCTTCCTCTTAAACTTCTTAAGAAAATGGGCTGACATCCACACCACAATGCTCAACTCCAACCGCTTTGCCGCGACGCCGGTCTTCCACCTAACCAAGCTCAAGAGCCCCTCCTCCGCCCCTCTAGCCTCCACCCCACTCGACCACTCACCGTCCCCGCTCGCCAACCGCACCACTCTCCTCCACGTCCCCGACCGCACCACCGCCCTCATGTGTCATGGGGAGTTCTACGTGATAACCCGCGGCGCGGCGGGGGAGGTGGAGGTGGAGAGCCACGTGGGGGAGGCGGAGATGGAGGTGGGAGGTGGGGTCGGGGTTTTGGACGTTGTTAGGGAGGAGGAGCTGTGGTTTGAAGAAGGGAATAAGCCTGTTAGTGTGTTGTATAATGTGAGGTGTGGGAAGGGTGTTGTGCAGGTTATGGCTCATGATCATTTTGGACTTTGTGCTGTTACTGTTGTTAACAAGGTTTAACTAATAATTAGTTGGTGTTTGTTTGGTTAAGCATGAATGTGAGTGAGTGTGTGTTGTGTTGCGTTGTGTGAGAGATACTGAGATTTTATGGATTTGTGAGTTATTATTTGCTGTATTTGTAGGATTCGAAGGATTATTGGAATATCGTTGCATTTTTTATTCATCATGGACAATGTGGTGTTTTTTGTTGTTGAAGTTATATATGGATATTAAGGTGTGGAATGCAGTTTTTCTTCTTCTTATTTTTGTAATAATACAATGATCATTTGGATCACACCAAATTGTCAAGAAATTCCATTAGTCTGATTAATTTGATATATTCAGAGACCACTTAATTTATTGTTTCTGCGTATGTATATATGAAAAAATATTTTCAAATGTACCTTATTATCTACTTTCTGATGAACTTACCCTACATCCTAAGATGCCGGTGGAACCAAGAATTTTGATTATGGGGTGAAAACATAAACGAAAAAAATGAATATATATTTCTAGAAAATTTACAATTGGCTGCACGAGTTTGCATATTTTGAATAAATATTTTGATTGTCTTCTATTGACAGCACGAATTTTCATTACGATTTTGAATAAATACATGATTAACTCATCGTTAACTTTATTGAGTAAATATTTTTTAATATAAACTATCAAATTGTCATTCAACAAATTGTCTTCTATTCAATTGTGCCAACAGTTCTTAACTATATTTATTGTCAAAAATCGTCTTTCGACGGTTGCAATTACAACAATTTTCTCAGCTAAAGCATCAATTCTTTCCAAGTTACAAAAGTCACCCATGCTATACATGTCAAAGATATGTGTTTGAATATCATTAGAAAGTCTAACATGATATATAGTGGAAAATTCATTAGGATAGTATTTTGTTAAACATACTAGTTTTGATCTAAGCACGACATGCAAATGAATAATTCTGCATTTCTTTCATTGAAATGGTTGTTTAATTCTTGAAGTTTTGTATATAACAAAGTAAAACAACTCCGCACGATGATAAAAATTTGTGATTTCCTGACCCATTCAGTGTTGTTAGTCTTCGAGTATAAATTGTTCATCCATAGTATGAATCACAATTTCATACATGACACAAAATAAGTGTATTTCCGTTAGTACGTCATCAGAGTCTTTACAATACAATTTCGGTTCAATCTTTATTTCAAGATTAAGAGAATGAACGTGGATAGTACCCACTCCCCATGATATTAATTACACTTTTAGAAAATACAAATATTGAAGTTAAGAGAGAATTCGAGTAGAAAAATATTAAGAAGAACAACATTAAACTTTTTTTAAAATGTTAACGAAAATGTTGTATATTACTAGTTCCTTAGAATTTTTAACATTAATTAAGAAATCAGAGGGACATCCATCCCCATGATATTTTATTATATCTTTTGAAGAATTTTTTTTAGCATTGTTCATTAAACCTCGGTAATTGGTTGCCGTGTTGTGTCATGCTATGTCGGATCCGTGGGTGTCGGGTCGACTTTTCCTTTGTCGAGTCGTGTCATATTTTGATTTTTCGGTTGTTTTTAATTTGAAGTAAGTATACAATAACAATTGAATTAACACAAACACAAATTTATTGGTTACATATAAAAAAGACCTGAAGACTAGCTAAACTTAAGGAGTAATGAAAAATATCTAGACGGTATTAGAAAAAAAATTACTCCTTTAATTGAATGGTTAACTAATTCGTCTTCAATCTTTATCGTCGTTGTCATCTTGAAGATTCATGTTTTGCATTTTGTCTGCAGCGTCGTTCCAATCCTTCAGGCATAAGCTCATATCGATTGACTTGTCAGACAATGTTTGCCTCTTGTCAAACAAGACACATTTGTATGTACTAAATGCAGACTCTGACGTCACAGTTGACGCCGAATGACATAATAAGTTTCGTGCCACTAAGAAGACTATTAGAAACCTACATGAGTTCTTTCTCCACCGATCTAAAACATCAAAATAAATTAACTCAACAGTATTTCAGTACATTTCAGTGTTTTAAATATCCAGTTTTTTGTGTGTTAGTTTGCTTTTTTTTGATATAACCAATTCCATCGGGAGTCATCATCATCTGAATCCATTGCAGTTGGAGGTGGTTGTGATTATGAACTAGCAACATTTGAACCCATTTGATTTACATTATATAGTCTTTCATATTCTTCAAATTATTTGATTAACAAAGATCTATACCTATCTACATGATTTTTGAAATTATCATGATTCATATTTGTAAAAAAATATTCCAAGAAAACTTGTAAACCAGTAATCTTAAATCTAGAATCCATAATAAAAGCTAAACAAAAACTAAATGGAACATGATTTCAATATTTATTAAACTTAACATCTATTACATTTAAAATTTCAACAAAACCACAATGTTGCCTATATTTCGCAAATACTTTACTAATTGGAAGTAATTCATAGATAAATATGTTAAATGTAGGATAATATTGTCCACTTAATCTAGTAGTGAATGTGAAAAAAGGTTTTAAAAAATCTAACATATTTTTACAAATTTTCCAATCTAAATTCGTTAACATGCACTCGTTTTGTTTTTCATTATAAAATGTTGTAATTGCGAGATTGTAAAGATAACAAAATTTTACATTTCATATGTAGAATTCTATATATTGGGGACATTTAATTTAAAATTCCTATGTTTAATTTTATTATATGCACAAAATTCTCTAATTCCTAGTATGTAGATGTACTACGTAAGCAATTGTATTCCTAACATTTTCTAAGTAATGTTTAATTATGATAAGTTCATCTTGTGCTACCAAGTTCAAAATATGACAAACACATCTGATATGAAAGAATAAATCATCTATAGTGGATGACAATAATTTATAAGCATTTGTATTGTAGAACTGTTATTAGTAGCATTATCAAACGTAATTGCATAAACTTTATTTTAAAGATTATTAGTTAACATGACATCTTTAATATGATCAAATATAACATTGGTAGTGTGTGAATGTAAAATAGGTAAAAAAAAGAAATAATAATTTTTTTCTTTAAACACCATGAATTATCTAGATAATAAGCACTTAAACAACAATAAGATAATTATTTGGATCAGTCCAAACATCACTAGTTAATGCTATATTATTGTTCATTGATGAAAGATAACTAATCATGCGTTCTATTTATTTACCGAATTTATTAAATGCAATATTTTTAAGTACTTCTAGAAAATGATTTAAATTGTGGATTATGGTAGAGAATTACTTCCCTAAGGCCTTTAGATTCGCATGTGATAAATGATAGTTCATCTCTAATTATGAAATTAATAATTATATCTCTACCTTTAATTGTATAATATTTTCTGAAATTTAAAGTTCTACTAGTTCTGTTTAAAACCGATTGACGTGAATCCACTACCAATTATTCTTAACTTTGCATACAAGTAAATTACTTAGATGACAAATTCTTCCACCTGACTCAACCAAATATACATGACCACAATGTCTACAAGTAGCAGTTGGTTCACCATTAGAAGTTTGTCCTTTGTCAAAATGATCTCATACTGGAGATGTTTTTTCCTAGTACTTTTTGTTGGTTTTTTGGCTAATAATCGTTAATCCGTTTTGATAATTAATCAACATATCAATAAACACATGTATCAATTAAAAGATCATTGCTTGCATATACTTGTATTATCTAACGTTTCAGGAATCAAGTTTGAGTTGAATTGAGAGATCAAGATTGAAGCGTAGCTAGGTTTAAATTCTATGTATTTAGGTTACAAATGTAACTTGGCACTTGAATCTTTGATTCATTGCATTGCATGACACTTAGAGAATCTACATAAGTCTCACACAACATTCCAATTAACTTAGACTTCAATAGAAAATCATCGAAACTCATTAGAAACCTAGAACTGGATATCTACACTCAAACGGTCGACCGGTAGAACCATTTGGTTCGACCGGATTTCAACAGATTATTCCAGAAAGCTTATTTTGTCCAAAACGGTCGACTGACTTACATTCCAAGTTCGACCGTGCCTTAAATATGCCCTGCCGGTCTGAAATCGGTCGACCGGAATATCCATTTTGTTCGACCGCTTCTTCAATATATTTTGACTGTCTGAAATCGGTCGACCGAAATAGTTGTTTTGTTCGACCGTCTCACCTTGTCGAGTGATAGGACTTAGTTCATCATTTACAGATCTTTCAGCCTATCAGTTGTCGACACGTGTCCTGGTTAGTGAGACTTTCGGTCGACCGAAACCTTATTTTTGTTCGACTGATTGCATTCTGTATTCGTATTAAATATGACTGTTATACTTGTCGTATACTCCAACGGTCGTATACACATTTCTCACTTGACCCCCTTTTTTTGGATTTGGCCTTCCGGTCGACCGGACGTCCCTTCACGGTCGACCGAATCTTGAAAACTTCCCCTACACATTTTTACTGGGAGTTTTCGGTCGAACCATCCATTCATTCTGTTCGACCAATTGTATCTGATTTTATCTTGTCTAAAATCCCACATGTCAAACGGTCGACCGAAACTATCTTCACGGTCGACCGATACTTACATCTTTTCCAGATCAAGTCCTACTGGTCGTTTTCGGTCGAACTGGTGATCCAAATCGTTCGACCGATCACTTAAGTTCTAGCCAATCTGGACCGACCGTTTGAATCTTCGCTCGACCGAATCTTGTTCTGTTGCATTCCGGTCGACCGAGTAACACGATCCGGTCGACCGTTTGGGTCCTGAAATGTGTTCTGTCACTTCCTGAATTGTGTTTTCTTGCACATCTTCTTACCATTTCAATCTCAACGGCTAGAACTAGTTTAGAGCTTATAAATAGAGCTCAGAACACTCATCTAAGATCACCACTCGTTCTCCAAGCTCAAATCTCACTACTACTCTCATATTTGTTCTAAACACTTGTGCTCACATCTTTTCACTTGAAATCATCATCCTTTGATTGTATCATCTATTTCAAGTGCTCAAGATTAGTTGCTGAAGTTAAGTCTTCAAGAGTTGTACTAAGCTTCCGGAGTGAAGCTCTTCTCGGATTGTGAGAAGGTGGTCCAAGCTAGGCGAGGGTGTTCGCAAAGCTTGTGGTGTAAATGCGTGATCTCGACCCGCAACGGATATCAGATTAGTGGAGGACGCGAAGTTGCTCGAGTAAGAGCAATTCGTAAGAGATGATTAAGATCCGGTGTTTGGATCCAAACCTCTATACATCTGGAGTTGTGGTTTGTTGTTCTCTCCTTCATATTAATTGTCTTAGCTTTTAATTTGGCATAGTTTGTTAAACAACCTTAATTAGTCTATTCCCCCCTCCTTTAGACTAAGTTTAGGGCTAGTAGATCCTACATTTTTACCTTTACGTTTAAGTTGATTAACATGAGGGGGTAAGTTATCATTATTTTCAGAATCATATGTTAAAGTCATGGAAATTGTTAAATATGCAAACAAAACGTACATTTTTTCATAAATGAGAAAGTCACGATGATGATTGATTAATTAAAATTAACTACTAAAAAGATTAAAAAATCTGAAAAATGAAGAGCAGATGAGTCACGAAATCGACAGTCGGCGGTCTGCTTGCTTCACGCTGTAGCTCACACTCGAGTTGTCTCTACCAAAATCAGAGCAATTAGAAGAAACTAAGTAAAGAAGATTTGGAGAGATTTGTGTGAAGAAAATGAGAGAGATTTGAGAGTTTATATAGGAAAGATGCGGTAGTTTAGTAATTTTTACAAAAAAATATAAACGCACCTAACGGGTAAGAGTGCCGCGCCGGCAAAAAGGAAATTCGGTGATCCACATTTAGCATCGGTTGTGATTTGGGTGGCCACTGATATTCTTCAAAACTCAACATCTTTAGCAAAAGGACAAAATGCATAGCGTACTCAACTTTTAAAACGTTTATTTGTTAATCTAATGAGCTGCAAATAAGGGAGTTGGTTATCATCGATAGGAATGCAGGAAGTTGGACTCATCAGTCATCAATGAAATAAGTATTTTTTAATGCATCCTCTAAGATGACTTCAGATGGTGCATTTTTCATGCTTAGATGGGCTGGCAATAACTAAAGTTAATTACATCATTTGGAGAAAAAGTACTCGGATGTTTCTAGCAATTTGATAAGAAGGACAAGATATTATAAATAATAATAATAATGAGGATATGTTTTTTCGAGGAAAGCTACACTACTTCTATTCATTAATAGTAAAATAGGTTTACAAACTAAATAGATATTACATCGTGATACTAGTCAAAATAATAATAGCTACCAAAGCTTAAACAAAATACACATATAACAAAATATGGAGGTTATCCCTCGGTGGGTACCACTTCTACTGCACTAACTAGACTCGGACGAGAAGCAATTCTTAAGCCTAAAGTGCTTTAGGCCTTGAAAAGTAGGTTTCCTGACTAGCTCAGGGACACATCCCGACCAACCGAAATCGCTCACAAACTAGATCTCCTCATCCATGAGATCATCAGGCAAAGGTGGCATATTCAAGTTTACGAGGGCCATATATACAACGAGGACATGTGAGTTCTGCTTGTAAATGGATCTCATATCATATGAGCTCCACTTTCGAAAAAAATAAATTGGTCTGACCGTCCACAAGCTGTCCGTCCCGGCCCATTAATATTCAGCGGTGAAATTTTAATACTCTGCACTCATTCAGTGACTAAAACCAAAGCTTATGAATGATTGACGAGCTCTTATAAAAAAAAGACGAAGAAGAAAGATTGGCGATACACTTTCAACCAAAAGAATACATACGTATTGGAATAGCATCCAAATCAATAAAAATGTCTTCTCGTATTCTTCATTCTCAACTTACGATGAAATTGCTTTCTAAGTTTTTAAATTTCATTGGACGTGTGTATTCGAATGGGAAGGCTGATCAAAGGGAGAGAGAAAATGAAACAGTAACTAACTATTGCGGATTTGTGGTGACAAAACACACCACCCCTCAGTCTAATTAATAACAACTGTATGGAAAAGGAAAGATAGCTATAATGTATCTCTATAATTAAGTGCTAACCACCTCCAACCAAGAATATCGGTTCATCATCAACATCATGCATTGAATGGAAAACGATGTATTAAGTACTACCAAACTACATGGGTAACATAATTGTGTTGAATAACATTGTGTATCGAATTGAAGTTTACAAACGTATCAAATTACAAAAGAATGGTGGTAACTATTGAAACTAGATGACATTAAAGCTAGCGCTTCCAACCGACTAGTAATAGTGTGATACCCAAGATGCAACTAATTATTTTTGATCACATGTCTTGAGTATTTCAAGATTTGTCCAAGTCGAGTGGTTTTTAATTAGAAATTATAACAAAATGTCATAATTTTTAACCTTCTTGTCCTTTTTTAATATATATTGAGTAGTGCAATAATTTTTCTCAAAAAATAAAATGACAAAGTTGTCCTTCCATTCCATTAGATATATCCACACATACGTAGATGTAGGCTAGTCAAAACATTCCGTCCAAGCTGGCATAACCTCAACCATGGGCACTCCGGAGAGCAATCCGGCGACCACCCCAGTCGTCCAGATCGAGGCGGTCCAGACGGTGACACCGAAACACATAACACCAACCTCGGACAACAAGACCATCCCTGGCTCGGGCCAACTCACCCAAGAGGCCTTACAAAGCCGAATCCGGTTGGTCCTCTACTACAAGAGCCCGCTGGAGGACAAATGCGGGTGGAACTTCGTGGGGCAGCTGAAGGAATCGCTGAACGTGGCGTTGCCGGAGATGCCGGTGATCGCGTCGAGGGTGAGGAGGAGGGAGGAGGATGGGGAGCTGGAGGTTAGGATGAATGATGCTGGTGTGAGGCTGGTGCAGGGGAGGGCTGTTGGGGGGATGAGGGAGTTCGTTGAGCAGGGCTTGGAGAGGCAGCTTGTGTATTGGGTGGATGTCGATTACCGGAATCCGCATCTGTGTCCTTTGTTCTACGTTCAGGTGATCGTACATAGAATGTTAGTTTTTCTTAATAGTTTGTAAATAAGATAAGTTTCTACAATCTTCTATTTACAACGGGAATGTGAGGAAGCACACGAAAAAAATATTCTTCAACTTAACTAATTTTTTTAGCATTTTTCTTCCTCTTTTATTGCTCTTATTATACGAGTAAAGATAAGATGTAAGCATAGGTCATAAATATTATTTACACCAGGGATATTAGCCCACTTCTTCGAACTGGAGTTCTCGCAACTTGTGTTCTTGTGTCTCAAAGAAGCGAATCACATGTTTACTTTGATAGGTAGGACTATGGAAAAAGTCTTGAAAATTGGTTATGAGCATTTTGTATAAAGTGGTTGAATAACATTTTCTACGATAATTTTATTCTTAATTTTGGGTTAGGAATGAGGGTTTTATGTTGTCCGTGAAATCTTATTTTCACTTGACTTTAGTGCACAAAGTGTGGTCCGTGTAGATGTGTATTGTGTAGGGAAGCGTCGGTGGCTAAATTTTACAACTTGGATATTCTTTTCTTAAATACATCTAAAGAAAGATTTTAACATGGATTCTAAAAGTTGTGTATACATTCTTTGCAACTTAAAGTTTTTTATGCCGTTAATTACATGGATGACACACTATAAAAGGTCTCATCTTAAATTCATAATGAGCATCAAATGGGGTTTAATCTCAATTAAGAGATATCTTGTCTTAAGATATCAAACGTTTGAATCACAACAGTTTCATTCTTATATTTGAGATGTTGGGATTTAAAAAAAGAGTAGGGTAGATAAAATAAAATAAAATCTTAATCAACATGCACGCCCTCATATATACTACATATAACATAACCATAATCCCGTAGATATTGAATACTGTTATTACAGTTGACAGCGTTCGAAGGAGAAGGGTACTCCATAGGAGTGAGCAGCAGCCTGCTAGTAACCAACCCTCTAAGCCTTGCCAGAATCCTGAAAACTTGGTCCCGGATCCACCGCGACATGACCACCTCCGGCAACTTTCTCGAGATCCCCCTCTTCCACCTCCGAAACTTCAAGACAAACTGCCAGCGCTATCTCCAAACCAACAGTCACAACACCACCTCCAACAATAACACAATCAATCCCACCTCCATTCACCACACCAAAACCTTCATGGCCACCCGTCGCAAACAACCACCCACCAATTCCTCTTCCACCACCGGGCCTATGGCCTTCTTGATCACCACATCGGGTGATGTGGAGGTTAGTGCCGAGGGTGTTGGGGTAGAGAGGGGGGAGAAGGTTGTCTGGGCAGATTACGTGGGAGTTCGTGACGAGATCAAGTTCGAGGATGGCTTCCCGGTGGAGGATGTTAAGTTCGAAATTGAGTGCCTTGACCAGAACGGAGTCGTCATCGTTGTACCTGGGTTGAAGGACGGAGCTGAGTGGATGTCAGCAGTTGTTTTTGAGACCATTCCGCCATCCCCCGTGGTTTGAGATAACAAAGGATGATTGATACTTCTGAAGTTTCTTTTGCTAGCTTCTATAAATTCTTAAGACTTAATTGTAATTACTGTCCAAATAAACTTTCTGTTACGTGATTTACAATTCAATATGAATTTTCATTTGCAGTGATATGCAGCATGTGTACATGATATAAACCAAATTGATGGGATAATAGGACAATAACGGATGAAATTTGAGTTACCCTAATTTGTTTTTACTCGTACTTGGGCAAAAATTGGTTCCGACGTAGAAGAATAACTCGCAAATCTTTCACTTTATTCTTCAAACAGTGCAAACTTATAAATAGTTTTCATTGATTCGAAACTAAATACACAATCTATGCATCTCCAATACAGGTCTACTCACAACTTCAAAGGTAAGTTAATATAAGAGATGCTGGATGATCTGTAAAACATGCACATAACACATAAATGGAATGTCTGCTTTTCACCACAGATTCTCTAATGTTGCTCGGTTTGGACATATACAGGAAAGAAATTACCTCATGCTGAACACCAGTTACATCCATCCAGGTTAAACCATCTAACTTGAAGGTTCTTGAGGTGATCTCTTGTTATCATTCCGCTCTTTAAATCTGGCCCATATCCACCTGGCAACCAAGAAACCGCCAAGAGCATACACCTAAAGAAGCAAAAAGAATGTTAAAGGTTTTTTACAGACTCCACAAATGAACAAAAGCTATAAAGTTGGCATTTAAGCAGATGTCTGAAGGATAATTTATTATAGAAGCCAAATGCTTAGTGCAATCATAAGTTCTTTTTAATATTGCAATCAAAAGTTCCATTCGATGAAAATTTTCAGCAGATACAATTCAAGGGGATATGGTGTATGTCTGAGAAAAGAAATTACCTGTATGTCTAGAAAGCCATATCTATTGAGTCCTAATTCATCTCCTTGTCCAGATTTATGTTCTTAAAGTTATGCCCAAGTTCAGTAAAAACTTTACATTAAGTTTCCTATCAGCTAGTAATTTACAAAAGATTTTTGGTTCTCCAACTTACTTGCTTCTATCTTGGTCAGTGGCAGCCTATCACAACTCCCTCTAACTGGAAACTGCGAAGGCATGGGTGTGGTTCTAGAACTAAGGATTCAATACAGCTTCCCGTCACAACAAGAATTTATCTTGGTGTTTGAGCCACCTATTTCAAGACAGCTATCCTGAAGGTCAAATCTTTATTCCTTGGAACATTTTATATGCTCTCGTCAATTATTGGAACGACAAGTTTGCTATTGGCCCCAAACCCTATTGCAGAAGATTTACACATGCTTTTCTTTAACAAATTGTCACGGATAAGATTTTAAAAGACATTATGAAGTGGTAGTGGTCAGCACACTGTGTATTGTCATCCTGGATGTGGCGAAAGAGATGGCAACCACAATTATGACGGGGCATTGAAGTAAACTTTACTGTAAGTCAAGTGAAGGGATGCTTCCAAGAAACTATGACTATTCAAGCGATGAGGTTGAAGCTAAAAGTGATTTACCTGCCACAAGTTGCGAGGTGAGTTCGTCGTGCCATCATCACAATCTTGGGATGCTTCCAACTTCAACGATGGAGGAAAATTTTGTGCTTGACGGGCATCTGGTAGAAACACCATGGCAGGCATCATCGCCCCAGATGATGGTGTCAATGATGATGATGACTCTTTGTTCTCCCCCATTGTTGCTTACTCACTCTGTCACTCACAATCGGAAAATACGCGCAACTAGTATTATACAAACAACTTCTTGTATACAATACCTAATACAAAGCAAACACCATAAGTTGTAAAATTTTCAATTCAAAATATGTTAGAATCATAGGTCTACAAGGAAATTCATTTCAAACAATTTGAACCTTCCAATATCAATATGTATTTGCATCAAATGAAGCAAATTATAATACAAAAATTTGATCATTAACACCTTTGTAGATATACTTGCAGGAAATACTCAGTTCAATTCAACTTGTATAGTCCACTAAACTATAGGTCTATCTATGTATGCCACAATTTTGTAAATATTTTGGTGTTGAAGTATTTGGCTCCATCATCTCTCCAACAAGTTTGTTTTTAAGCTGAATATAACCGAAATCAACAAAGTATTACTATAAAGAAACATGAGAAATTTGTTTTGTTTGTGAATGGAAAAAGATATCCAATTTAATGAAACCAGCAAACATTTCGAGTTCTTAACTTCTTGAAACCTAATCTCTTTTTCATCGATAAGCTTTAATAGTTCAAGTCTAATCTAAGAAACATGGAAATGTGGCAAGGCAACACAATAAATCAATAATATATGGAATATGTTTCTCTTTGAAGTGAAATCTGTTGAAACCAAGGACGTGTTTGGATTATCACTAAATTCCACAAAAAACTCCAAGATGGTATTTCAAATGACAAAAGGATTAAAAATTACAGAAAGGAAACATCTCAAAATCGTAGTTCAAGCATAGAAGCAACGTCAACACGATTACATTATGTACAGCAACATTACCAACATCAAAAATGAATCCAAATTAGGAATTTTGAATTATGAGTTAACGTACAGGATTTGAAGTGCAACCGCAGTTGGAAACCTGAAATTCTGAATTAACTAGAATTCCGTTTAAGAAAAGGGTGGTTGATTTAATTGGGGAATGAGAAGTACGTTACGGAAAATATTCACAACGTGTATCGAAGCTTCGAAATTTACCTGGGGTTAAGGTGAAGGTTGGGAGATGGAAAGAAAGGAAAGGGACGGATGATGGTCGAGGGCGGACGGCGCAGGTACCGATAACGATCGCCGAGTGTGGAATTAGGGTTAGGGTCTTTTTCAAGTGAATATTCAGCCCGACTCGGCCCAGGGTATGGTTTAATCGGGATGGGGATCCGCAAGTTGGTATGTACTCTTCAGCCATGACTCCGCAAGTGAATATTCACGAGAGTTCTCTCTTTTCCAAATTATTTTTTTCTCTCTCTACCTCACTTTTCTTTTTCTCTTTCATGCACTATTCACATCTTAACCATAAAATCATCACTAATCATGACCCCGGACGACATGGTCATGAACATTCTCTCTCTCTTCCACATCAGTTTTCTCTCTCCCCAACCCACTTTCTTCTTTTTCATACATTATTTATATCTTAACCACAACCCACCACAACGCACAACAATCTATCTCTCTCATCCACATCATTTCGGAATTCATCTTGTTAAAAATTTAAAAAAAAATAAAAAAAATCAAAACAATTATAAAACGTATTTTAAAAAAACTCAAACAAAAAATTAAAAAAAAATAATAAAAAAAATGAACGACCGGGTCGACAACCCGGTCATCCACGACCTGGGACAACCGGGGAAAACTTGGGTTAAGAGGTTGTGGGTCATCCATGACCTGTGCATGACCTGGGACGACCTTGATTTTAACCCCGAAAGGGGTGTTCTAACCCACCACAACCCACAACAACATATCTCTCTCCTCCACGTCATTTCAGTGTCTATCTTGGAAAAATTTTAAAAAAAATTAAAAAATCAAAACAATTATAAAACTTATTTTCAAAAAAAAATTAAAAAAACTAAAACAAAATCAAAACAAAACTAAAAAAATCAAAAAAAATGATGACCGAGTCGACGACCACGACCCAGGATAACCTGGGGTTAAGAGTGTGATGCCCAGGCATCTTCAACCAGTCATCCACGACCTGAGAAAAACGCACTAAGGTCATCACTAACCATGACCTGGACGACGTGGTCATCAACTTTCTCTCTTTTCAAAATCAACTTTCTCTCTCTTCCACATCAGTTTTCTCTTTCCTCAACTCACATTCTTCTATTTCCTATACTATTCACCTCTTAACCACAACCCAACACAACTCACAACAACATATCTCTCATCCACATCATTTCGGGGTCCATATTGGTAAAAAAATTTAAAAATCAAAACAATTATAAAACATATTTTCAAAAAAATTTAAAAAAACTCAAACAAAAAATCAAAACAAAAACAAAATCAAAAAATATTAAAATAATGAACGACCAGGTCGACCAACAACCGGTCATCTCCCCTGTTAAGGGGGAGATGACCTGGTCATCCCAGGTCGTGGACGACCTGACCTGGGATGACTGTGGTTTCTTCCCCGTAAGGGGTGCTCTAACCGTGCACTAATACAAGGGCACTCCTGGGTAGGGGTGAAAACGGAGCGGATACGAAGCGGATGTGCCAGTATCCGAATTCGTATCCGTTTTTTTTCTCGAATCCGAATCCGAATTCGAGCGAATGTTTGAGAAAGAGATCCGAATTCGTATCCGTCGAATTCGGATCCGAATTCGAATAAATTCGTATCCGAATCAAGTTTAAAATCCATTTCGAATTAGGATATCCGAATTCGTTAAAAAATCCGAATATACTTAAAAACATTTTTTGATTGATCTAAACAAGAATAAATTTCAAATTTTATTTTTTGCCTACATGAAAAAATATTAAATATAATATAAATAACATAATTTAATTCATATATATTGTATATATATATATATTTATTTATATGTGCATATAAAATACGAACCAGATATTATTCGAATCGGATGTACCAATATCCATATTCGCTTCGTTTTTTTACGGATGTTTATATCCGAATACAAATTCGGTTACGGTTTTTTTTTTCTCGGATAATTTTTTTGATTTCCAATACGAAGTCGGTCGGATTGACGGATTTCGGACACAAAGTTTCACCCTACTCCTGGGTAACAAATTATGATTTTTTTTCTCTTTCTTTCGAAGATATCTATTTGATAGAAATATACTACAAGACGATGATTAAAAATGAAAACTTGTATGATTTGTACTAATTTTACCAGATCAAATTGAGTTTTTCAAGTTTCGAGATTATTTTCCTTTTACATACAAAACCTTAGAAAAAGTAATTATTACCCCCCAAAGGTTACTTCATGTCTAGAATCTTTCTCCCCCTAATTTTTACTCCATTCGAAATGCACTCTAAAAGATTGTTTTATTCGATGACTCGAGCATTACCACCTTGGATCATTTCAATATGTAATTTCCAAGGTTGTGATTAATTTGTAGGAAAGCTTGAACAAATTACACAAACTAGAATTTGAGATGAGTTATGCTTTTTAGGCTTATTGATTTATCTAGTTCCATGCATTTTACATGAAATGTGTCTTCCGGGTAGTGTTAAAAAATATAATAGTCATTTATTTACTTAATCACAATAATTTAAATTGTGTATACATAAGTTTGGAGAATTAATGTTATAGCAGTCATAGGAATCAAACTTTTTGGAAATTAAAATATCAAAACTTCCGTCCACTTCATATAAGTCATTGCGAAAAAGCCCCCTTGAAATCAAATAGAGCTTGGATTGGCATCTCATGGGTTAGAGACTTAGAGATTTACAGTTGTTAGAAGAAGGTTTCGGCCTGGGCCCGATAAGACGATGCTGGGCTTTCATGATCTGGGGGGCGGCCATATAATACTTTCCGTAATAAAATAAAAACTTTCTTAACTCTACTCTCATACATAAGTAGATTTGCCAAAAGACATTTTGTATACCTTCAATCTTGGCATAAGGTTTTGTCTTGCTAAATCTAAAGCCTATAGTCCACCGATAAGTCACCACTAACTACTTCCAAATCTTAAGCATTTTAAATACTCGCTTATGGTAGATGGTGCCGTTAATATCGACGTTGTAAAATCCATATCTATACATTCTGTCGTAGAACTGTCAATTTTGGTTCGAGCTCGAAACTCGATTCAGACTTGAAACTTGACTTAAACTTGAAACTCGACTCGTAAAACGTTTGATTTTGGTTTTAGCTTGAAAGTAAAAGATCTTAATGAAAATTTTAAAAAATATTTCAACTTGGTTCTATAAACAAATTCTCCAATTCAATTTGTACTTACTCGACTCCTTTACGCATGTAGTTTGTTCGACTGGACTATATCGTCAAAAAAGCAAAACAAACAATATTCCAGAAGCACCTAACCTCAGTCCTGATCGTGGTAGGTGATGGCACAGACAGACGCGTCTTACACATCTACTTGGACTTTGGTTCTAACCAGTCTCCAATAACAAATCCAAATAATTCCCGGCTTCGAGCTTTCGGTAAACAAATCCTCCCCTGCAGAGGTGGAGCGACTTACATGGCTGAGAGAAGTGCTCTTTTTTAATCATTTCCCTTTCCTGCTCAGCAACCACAAAAGGTGTTGGTGGTGTGGATACGAGTTTTCAAAGCATTAGGTGCTTAGACGAGGCCTGAGGGTCCCGGTTAGGAAGTCGAAGCACATGGAGACTTCCCGGAAAGGAGCAGTTGAAGTGGAAGTACCTAACGTGGGATGGAGCATCATGGTCTTTGATTCAAAATTGACCTCTTTCCTGAGAATATTTGCATCTTTGGTCCCTATTTTATTCATTTATCCGCATAATTTTTCAGCTCAATCGAGAAACCTAAGGGAATTAATATTCGTCGTCTGACTTTTACTTAAATCGCACATCTCAATTATATTTTTGACTTTTACAATCCATTTAATACTGATTGTGCCTAGTCTTTTAAACTAAGACTTTTGTCTCAGTTTTTCTCACTCTACCAGTATCAACACCACGAAAATGTCTGACAAACGTCTGGATCCGGTGCAAAAAAAAAAATCTACTCCGGACGTCTAGCTAGGACGCCCACCCGTTGGGGGGGGGGGGGGGGGGGGGCTTCCGCGAACGTCAAATTTTTATTTTATTTTAAACTTGAAATAAATGAGATATTTAACGATATTCGAGTGCACCGAGCGTCCGCTAGTTCCTTTTTTGACATCCGAGACATTATTTTTGATGATTATGAGAGGAAGATGAATAGTGAATGGTAGTAGAAGAGTGAACTGAAGAGATATATAAGTAGAAATAAGAGAATGACAAAACGGTAATTGGCACGATCGATTTAAGTAATTTTCGAATCACGTTCAGCAATTCAGGAACCTAACTGTAAACTATAATGGTTACTGGATTTAATATTATACATAACGTATATACTTCAAACTTTATCAACCATCACCTAAGCATTTCAGTTTAATAAAAGTTTGTTACTTATGCCTCTTTACCATTATCTTAGTGCACGTTAGTTTAGGGCCTAATTTTTTTGTGGTCTTATGAAATATAAACTTGTTATGCTTGTTGTATAATGTTGGTATTGCCAGAGAGGCAAGTCATGTAGTAATTTGAAGTTGTGTGACGACGTTAAATAATACCAAGTTTTAGAGGATATATATGTGATGAATGATTTTGTTACCTATATTGGGATTGGCATATCGACAATAATAGACATTTGTGGTATTAATAATTAAAATATAAAGGAATCAACACCAATATGAGTAAGTAGGAGGCCATATATGCGAAAATCCACACTCCTTACCATTATTCTAAAGAAACTTTGCTTCTTATTAAAACAAACCCCGGCACGTCTACCTGCTCCACGCTCTTCCACTATATATATAATGGGCGGTCACTTTTGATAGCAGACATCTCAATTACCAGCAACAATGGCAGTGGTGGGTGCTTTCGCTTTGGTTGTCGCTGTTCTTGTTGCTGCTCCGGTGCATGCCGCTGACCACTCCGTTGGTGGTAGCTCCGGTTGGACCACCACCGGAGATTACTCCACATGGGCTGCCGGCGAGACTTTTAAGGCCGGCGATACTCTCAGTAAGTGTTTTGCTTGATCTTCACTCCTGATTCCTAACTTTATAAGTATAAGTTGGAGCATGAGGTCAAATGAGCTTAGTACGAACCTTATATGCTTAAACATACACAAAACATTTGTTACGTATGAATGTATGATTCACACATTTAGTAAAATTGAACTAACTTAATGGTCCTATTGATCCTAGATTCGCAATGATAGATCTTATGAAATCTTTTGTGCCACAAGGTTAGAATCGACTAGCTTTAGATGGAACTATAAGTAGTTAACTAATCTTCAGGTCAGAGAACACCAGTCAGTGTTTTTCTTCTGATTGTTCTAATATTTAACTGTGGATATATAAGGAGGAAAGAAAGAATCGACATAATTGCTTAACATGTGCTTGAATAGTTTTCAATCTTTCTGAAACATACATCATATTTTATCTCCGATCTGCATATTCACGGATCAACCGAAAACAATATTTCAGATTGTGGAGCCTTTATATCTATTTTGGTGGTACATAAAGAGCTTACAATGATACTTTTTTTTTCTTTTTTGGAAAATCTTCAATTTTAACTATAACAGCTAATGAGCTAAACTAAAGAATAGGAGTAAGAAGCATATATTAAGCATAGAGAAATTAAATACCTGAAGATATTTATAAGATCAAGGTATATACTAATGTATAGATCTAGATCTAAAGCAAACAGAGTTGTACATTTAATTAATTAATTAATCTAAAAAACAGAGGTATGTACTTTTTTTGTACAGGTATTATTAACGATTTTTTTAAAACTGAAACAGGCTTCAAATACGACTCGCTCCACTCGGTGGTACAAGTGAGCAAGGCCGACTACGAGAGCTGCAGCTCCAGCAACGCCATCAAGACCGACAGCAGCGGGACCACCAAGATCACGCTCGACAAGCCCTCTACAACCTACTACTTCATCTGCGGCACTCCCGGCCACTGCACCGGAGGCATGAAGGTCTCCGTCACCACCGGCAAAGGCTCCGGAGGGTCAGACACCCCTGCCGCAGGTGCTGGTTCAACACCCGCTGCGGGTGCAGGTGCTGGTTCCACCCCGACCGGTGCTGGTGCCAAACCCAGCGGTTCCGCCGGATTCACGGTGTCTGGGTCGGGTGCGTTGGTGGTGGTCATGGGGGTCGTGGGGTTGGTGTGGGGCTAGGGAAGAGTCAGTGCTTGTGTGTGGAATGGTTGGTTGGTTGATTTAGACTTTAGACTCATCCGGCCGGGATTTGGTTTGTTGGTTAATCAGTGATGTTTTGGAGATTTGGATTCTGTTAATTGTTGATGCTAATAATGTAGTAGTGAACCAGTGATTTGATGGATGATTTGTTGTTTGCTTGTTTTCGACTTCTTACTGCATCTTCGATTACCACTAACAACCATCATTTGCAAGTCTAATTAGATATTTATGCTGACACCTGAGAGTGGGGTTAGCAAATAGCATCACAAGACCACTAAGACAATGCTTGGTCACGTGACGACGTCTAACACAAATGGAACTACTTTTTGATCCCTTACCCAATACAATCTCTACATGTGTTCCCGTAACATAAATATCAATTATTTAAAAACATTCGTAACCTAAGAGCATCCGTAGGGCTGTGCATCCGGACCGGACCGGATTTTTATCCGGGGTCCACCGAAGACCGGACCGGACCGGATGTCCACGGACCGAAGACCGGACCGGACCGGACCGAATCGGTCCGGTCCGGTCAAAAACCGAATTTTTACATTTAAAAAAAAATTGGACCGGTCCGGACCGGACCGGAAATTTTAAAATTTACCGGACCGAAACCCGGACCGGACCGGATTTTTTCGAAATTTTCCGGACAGAACCCGGACCGACCGGTCCGGTCCGGTCCGGTTGACCGGGTCAACCCGGGTTTTGCTCTCCCCTACCTTAACGCTTAAAAACTCAGGTCATCCCAAGATCATCCCAGGGTCGTGAGTTAAAAAATATTTTTTTGGGTGAAAAACTTCGGTCGTAGATGATCGGGTCGTCGACCCGGTCGTTTGAACGACAGGGTCGACGACCCGGTCATCAAATATTTTATTGTTTTTTGATTTTTTGATTTTTTTGTTTTTGTTTTGATTTTTTTAATTTTTTGTTTGAGTTTTTTTAAATTTTTTTTCCGAAAATACGTTTTATAATTGTTTTGATTTTTTAGAATTTGTTTTTATATTTTTTAAATTTTTATCAAAATGGACCCCGAAATGATGTGGAGGAGAGAGATAGGTTGTTGTGGGTTGTATTGAGTTGTTGTTAAGAGATGAATAGTGTAGGAAATAGAAGAAGGTGAGTTGAGGAAAGAGAAAGCTGATGTGGAAGAGAGAAAAAACTGATTTTGAAGAGAGAAGAAACTGATGACCGGATCGTCTAGGTCATGGTTAGTGATGGTCTAAACTGTCATTCTTAACAACTATCATTCTTAAGCGTTGCCGGCCTTGCGTCACTACCATTGCCAAACGTCATATCCGCCCCCTTTAAATCCTTCCTAACCACTATCTTTCCATGCACTCACACGACCTCCGGCGAGTCCCAGGACATCAGGGACCGCTCCATTCAAGTGTTTCTATGGGGTTTATGAGAGGATCGACGAGTTCGTGGGCGATAGGAATTAAGAGGGATGTCGATGAAGATTTCTCGACCTATTTAGGTTTGCTGTTTTTTAACATTTTTGGCATCAACCAAAAGCCAACTCTTAGACATACGTACTCTGTCAGATTCATATATGAAGATACTATACTTTTTTAGTCTAGGAATCGCTTAGCCGTTTATGACTATAAACCTGGATTTTTGGACGTTCGATATGCATGCAATTTTTGTAGCCAACATTTGGACTCGGTTTGTATTTTCAAAAGCAATAAATTAAATGTATTGTTTCTTTTTACTTCATTTTATAATTTATATCCTTCTACAAATTTCTTATACGAGAGCTTTTAATAGCTGATGTATTAAGATATTTTGTTATTCCATATCTATTTTTAACTAGCTAGTATAGGCTGAAGATTTTTGGGAACTACGTACTTTATTCCATACCTAATAAATGCTGATATATTGTGAAATCCATTATTTTGTTGAAGATTTAACAGCAAGAGTCTTATATTAATTATTCTTGCTATTATTATTTCAGTCGTGGCATACATTCCAAATCCACACTGAATTTCAAACAAAAGTAAAATAATTTTATTGTAAGCAACTATGAGTGCTTAATTGTAAGCAGATACTACCATCACATTTTTCTTTTGTGACTATTCTATTGCTTAATTGTAACTATGTTTTGATATTTGGTAATAATACAGAGTAATACTTTTTGGTCGAAATTTTTACTCCACTCAACTAGTTTACAGTTGTAATTGTAATGACAGTGGTCAACATCACGATCTCTGATTGAAGTCTATCAGAAATGAGAGAAGGAGATGGCATGAAGTCAATTTTAATTACTAACCGTGATAACAATGACAAGGAGAAGAGAAGTGTAGCATAAAGAAGGTTAAAGAGGAGACGATGGTTTAGTTGGTTAATCTAAATCGTCTATATTACATGAATTTAACATGTGGCAAACATATTTATCAAAACAAGTTTCTAATTAATCTCAACGTGAAATTATGACAATATAGATTAAATGTACTTAAGACGACGATCAATACTAGTTCATTTTAATTATTTGATTATGGCATCTCAAAAAACAGGTATTAGCTAAATATTATGAAACAATAAGTACATACATCTTGCTTGAGGCTTGAGAATTGAGTATTTAATTAGACTAGTTGCATATTTTGCTGGTATAGATTTCGAAAAAATAAAAAAAATTGTAATTTAAAAGCACAAGCACTATTAGCTATATGAAACATGGCTTCAGCAGGAGCAGCTAAACCACCAACCGAACCTTGCGTCCCTAGACACTGCCCGGCATCACCTGTCATTACCGACCACAAACCACCAACAAATGATATTAATTAAAATAGAATAACATAAGGTACATTCAAGGTCAAGATGAAGCCCAAAGGAGTTAGGTTAGCTACTTCTATAACAGGTATATCTATAAGATTTTGGTATCTCCCAGAGTTTGAATCTCTCAATTAAGCAAGCATCCATGGCCATGCCTCTTGTGTTGTGGGCTTTGACAGCTCTGGCGTTCGCAACCACGTCGTCGGCCACCGTCTACACGGTGGGTGACTCTGCAGGTTGGGACATCAGCGCCGATCTGTACATTTGGAAACGGGGCAAGAGTTTCTACGTCGGTGACGCCTTACGTAAGTGATTTCGTTTTGGTAATGGAATTGGAGAGCTGGTGTTTTGTAAGTTTTATAGAGATCTTCTCTGTTTGGAGTTTTAGAGAATGATTTCATGTTGTGTAAATATGTTTAAAAAGACTAGAATTGACACCACTTATCTTGACAGTCATCGAGTGTGCCTTTTGATTTAGCTTCTATTGAATTTAGATGAAATCATTATGCATGACGATTTTTCTTAATTTTCCTAGGGAAATAAGGTACCAGTAGGTCAACGGTCCACCCTCACAACCTTTTGCAAAAATAAAAGAAACAATAAGACGAGCCAGTCCATGAGCCAGCTTATGACCAGAAATGGTCCAGTCCAATAGTCTCTCCGTATGTGTGTCAGCCCAATAGGCCCAATGAGCCCTAACGGTTATATTAGATTTTCAGTTCTTATGAGTTATGGCTTAGCCAATAATTAGTTGTAAATATGTAATAATCTGACCGATTAGATGAGAGAGGGGAGATTTATTTATATGTGATTATTATAGTTGCAGTAGAAATTATCGTACAAATCCTATGTTAATTATCAGAGGTATTCCTCTTATGTAATAAAACTTATACTTAATTTGTACATGTTTGGTGTAGTGTTCCAGTATAACACATACAACAACTTGTACGAGTCCAAGAAAGAAGGCTACGACACCTGTTCCACGGCCAACGCCGTCAAACTAAGCGACGCAACCGGGAACACTACCGTTCCGCTGACCTCCCCCGGACACAGGTACTTCATGTCCGGGGTGTTGTCTAGCTGCCTGGGAGGCATGAAGCTCGACGTGAACGTCCAACCACGTCCGGGGAGCGCACCTATCGGTGCACCTCTTGGGGCGCCGGTGACTCCTTTTTCAAGGAATGGTGGTTTCACTTCTTTGGGTTCTTGTGATAGGACAAGTTCATTGCTTGTGGCTTGGACGTGGTCGGTTGTCTTGGTTTTGTTGTGGATGGTTGTTGTCTGATTTGGGACTGTTAATACTTTTAGTGAAGACGTTGTTGTTGTTGTTGTTGTTGTTCACTTTCTGATTGAGTTGTGTGCTTTGCTATCAAATCTTATAAGTTGCTTAATTTTTGATTACGGGATGAAAAGAGATTGAACTGTGACGAATGAATTGGTTCGGTGTAAAACTGTTGAGCAATTTCAATATAGAAATTTGACCATTTAGAATTTTAGATCACTTTACCCGCCAACCTGTTTTTTGTTTTCAACCGACACCAACTAAAACCCACCAACACAACATCTCCTAACACAACATAATTTAGTAATTATAAAGATGTAATACAGACCAATTCACACTTCCCGCCAATCTTTAAAACAAAATGCCATTTCTACCGGTCCACTATTAACACGTACGCATAAGGCATAACGACCGGCTTTTTTGTTTTTTCGCAAAACCATTTCTTTATGTGCACAATCAATCTCGTGTCATGTTCCAAATTACCATCCAATCAATTGGCATGTGTAATAACATTTCAAACAGGAAAATAAAAAAACAGTATCGATATTAACAGACACAATCGATCGAGAAGCTTCTAATTCACATACATATCCCTCCTAAACCAAAACATGAAAACAAGAAATTCGTAGGACAATATCAAAGACAAATTACATGTATAACCTTCTCGATTAATAAACTAACTTAAGCAAGCCTTTGTAAACATAGTACATGTTTCATCCAAACAAACCAACTTCGATCCCACCTATAAATCAAAGCTCTTCTCATCCCTGGAAAGGACACCACCATGCATGTTACTACTGCCCAGTCGACTGTTCTTACAGGAGCAAAACAGCACATCCGACCACCGCAAGAAACCGAAATACGGTCACCTGTGCTCGAACTCCTCCATTGCCATGTGGACTCGGTGGAGGCGTTTCAGAGCACGGGGGCTCCATGACCGTCGGAGGCCTGTTTAAAGGTGATAGTGGAGTGGGAGATTCTGTTTCTGGGGTTGGAGGAGGAGTGGGTAAAATAGGTGCAGGTGTTTCAGCCGGTGGAGCGTTTGCTGGAGTTGGTGTTACGGCAGCAGCAGGTGCAGGTGTTACAGTCGGTGGAATGTTGCTAGCCGGTGCAGGGGGCTGGCTTGGAGGAGGGACCGAGGGTGGTGTCGCCTCTGGGGGTGGTGTTGAAGGAGATGGAGAGGGGACTTGTGGATTAGTAGGCGCCGGAGACGGACTTGGAGTAATCGCTGGAGGAGGAGGCGTAGGGACTATGGGAGGTCCTGCCGGAGAAGGACTGGGAGTGACCGATGGGGGTGTTGCGGTCGGTGGCGTCGAGACTACAGGAGGTCTGGCCGGTGATGGTGTGGGAGTAACCGATGGGGGCGTTGCAGTTGGTGGAGCGATGGGTGGTTGGGGCGGCATGACATTCGTCGGAGGTGCGGCTGGTGGTGAAGTCGTGGGGACCGGTGGAAAAATGGCCGACGGTGGAGGTGTTGCTGTTGGTAGAGTGACAGGGGGTGGTGGCATGACATTCGTCGGAGGTACTGCCGGAGGAATGGTAGGAGCGGAATCGGATGGCAGTGAAGCGGCTGGAGGTTGTGAAGGATAATTGGCCGGAGACGGGCTCGAAGCATGAGGCGATGGTGCTTCGGCCGGCGTATCGGCATGTGATGGTGGTGTGACGGTTGGTGGAGGCATTGACGGAGATGGAGTGGGAACTTGAGTAGGAATTGCAGTTGGTGGTGTTGGGGGAGGAGTAGAGGGCGGTGTCACCGGAGACGGACTAGAAGCAACTGACGAAGGTGAATCTGCCGGTGGAGTGACATGTGATGGCGGCGTGGCGGCTGGGGTTGTCATCGGAGGCGAAGCGGGAGTATCTGGTAAAGGAGTAATTGACGCGTGTTGTGGCGCGATATGTGATGGCGGCGTGGCAGTTGGTGGCAATATGCTTGGCGGAGGACTGGTGAGAATTGGAGGATACGACCCTCTCGGAGCATCGTAGGTGGGGGATGGGGATGGTGCAAGCGTCATTGTAGGTTGTGGTGTCGTTGTGTAAGTCGGAGTTGCCACCGGAGGCGATATTGGACTTTGCGATGGTTTATTGTAGGCGGCGGTGGTGGCGACAAACATAAGGGAGAATGCCATGACGAGACGATTGAATGTGGCCATGGTTGTTTCCGTTCACTCCCTCGATCTTCTTTTGTCTTTGGTTTCCTTTGTTGTGTTTAATTCTTTCTTGGAATAGAGTGGGGGGAAGTTGGTTGGTGCACAGATATGGCAAACAAAGAGTGTGTGGGGGTTAGGAAACAGATGCATGTCAATGGATGGGATATGTAAATTTGGCGGTGAAAGGGTGTGGTGTGCAGATACACCCGTTCAAATAGCACATTTGCCTTACTTTTGATGTTGGAATATTAGCGTAATGATAATACTTCGTATGTTAAATATTAAAAAAACAAAACGAAATAAAGATCTATATGACTCCCGAAAAAATTCATCAATCCGTACTACATTTTAATTTTGTCTTAACGATGTAAATGCTATCTACGCCGCCTTACATTTTAATTTTATGTCTAAACGATGTCAGTTCCCACGGTCTCACACCTATCAGAACGTGCACAAGTATAGTAGGACTATATATATTAGATGATTCTTGCTGTCTTGCACATGTACATATACAATTAAGCAAATTAATCAACATGTACAACACAATATCAAACTTGAAGTACGAATTACGAGTCCATTCGTGCTTAATACAAAACGTAAATCTAGCTAAAAGGTAGGACAACCACGTACAACGACGCCTTTAGCCGTGGGGCAATGGGCTAGAGGACAGCCATCAGGATTATTCCCCCACCAATCCACATTCGTGTCCTTCATCTGCAAGGCGAAGTACAACAGCACCCCCATGAACGCCACGCCGGCATCGAGTGCGCCCGACAGCACGTAGTTATGCTGTTTCCACATCTCAGGGTAATACCCAGGCCCGGCCCAATAGCAGGAGCAGGGTGAGCTCCTGCTCCGGGCCTCATTCCGGGTCTCACTTTGAGGGGGCCTCAAAATAAAAATAAAAATGTACATGACCTTATTGGGTTGCAAAGAAAATTAGTGTTAACACATAAATAACACTTAAACATTGATAAATTTGTCTCAAATATTGCTAAAATGACAAAAAAATTCAATTAATATTGCATTAAGTTAGTGAATTTTTTATTATTTAAACTAGGAGGATAATTTTTTTCAAATTTAGGAGTCTCGTTGTTGATTTTCGCACAAGGCCTCAAAAATTTCCGAGACGGCCCTGGTAATACCTAAGCACAACGTACCCCGACACGAACCCCACCAGAATCCAAGTTGTGTAAGACACGGCCGTGGCCGGAGGCATCATGCGGGTAGCGCCGATCAAGACCGGCATGTTTATGAGGCTTATCCAACGCTGCTTGAGGAACATTTTCTGGGCAACGTAGATGAACATAGGTGCGATGGCCCCGCCCAGAAAGAACCAATTGATGGCTGGGTATGGCCCTAGATTGCCGAAGATCCGACGTGGACCAATGAGACCCCATACGACCGATGCGTCGTAGAATATGTTGTCGTAGGGGCACGTCCATGGGCTGTTGCTTGCTAGTAGAGCCGTGTCGCAGATGTTTGGGACGGTCTCTAGTAGCCACCACCCCGTTGCCAAGTACACTATTGTTGCTATAATCGTTCCCAGGACCTACATGTACATAATAATTAATAATGGAACTTGGATCAGACAAATATTCCATAACTAACTAACTAATTATTTATTGTTGAATACATTTGTATTGTTTAACTAAGGTCATGTTTTTGTCAAAAAATGGATTCTCATCGTTAAGGATTAAAACTAATCCCAAATACGCAGCGGAATCGAAATAGTAAATCCAATTGACTAAAAATTGAGATCAAATGCAAATCCGAATTCAAACCACACAAAACACGCAAGATTTAACGTGAAAACCCAATGCGGGAAAAACCACGGACGACACAACTACAAATCCATTATAGAGAAACGTATTACAAGGAGATACTTACAGGAGACACGAATAAACCGGCGATGATACTCAGCTCAAATTCTCCCACCGAATCAACAAGGATACTCTCTCTCTTTTCTCTCAAGAATGCAAAATGGACAATAACAATCAATCTAATTGTTCTCTAATTACAAAGGGGACGAAATTGCCTTTATATAGTAGGCCAAAACAAGTATAAGTTATACCAAAATCGCGTGGAGAAATGTGCAAAACGTGGGCAGAAACTGGGTCCAACGGTCGACCGAACGGGTGCTTCGGTCGACCGATCCTTTAATCGTATCGCAAACCATCTTTTACCGGTCGACCGAAAGTAAAGTACTGGTCGACCGAAAAGCGACAATAACTTTTCTTTCTTGCTCGAGTGCATACTCGGTCGACCGAATCACTTAAGTTTCGATCGACCGAAAACCAACATGCACTTTTCTCCCAGCTCCTTGTATGTGCCCGGTCGACCGAATCCTAAGTTGTGGTTGATCGAAAACCGACATACACTTTTGCCCAGCTCCTCGTGTGTGCCCGATCGACAGAATCCTATATTCCAGTCGACCGAAAATGGACAGACACTTTTGCTGGACAAATCAAAACACACATCCGGTCTACCGAACGCCTTCCGGTCGACCGAATGTCTGTTTTATCCCACAAATACTTTAATCACATATTCAAGGTAAACAACAACAATCTCCACCTTTACCTTTAATAACCCCCGGAAATCATTGAAGGAACACTTCCTTCCTCATTGTGTCGTCGTCTTAGCTCTACCTACTTGGAACTCAAACCAACCAAGTTCACACATACCATGAACTTAGTTGAAATAACTGGCTTCGTCAACATATCAGCCGGATTATCTTCAGTGCCCACCTTCTTCACCACCACACCTCCTTCAGCAACAACTTCCCGAATGAAGTGATAACGAACGTCGATATGCTTCGTCCTCTCGTGGTACATCTGATCCTTCGTAAGATGAATGACACTCTGACTATCACAATAAATAACCACTGTATTCTGACCTGGACTAAGCTCTCCAAATAAACCTTTCAGCCAAAGAGCTTCCTTTATACCCTCGGTCGCTGCCATATACTCTGCCTCCGTTGTAGACAAAGCGATAGTGTGTTGCAACGTCACTTTCCACCTAATAGCTGTGCTCCCAACAGTGAACACATAACCTGTCATAGATCTTCGTCTATTGCGGTCTCCCGCGTAATCGGCATCAACAAACCTCATTAACGAATATGAAGATCGACCAAATTTCAGAGATAGGTTAGTTGTACCTTTTAGATACCGGAGAATTCACTTCACAGCTGACCAATGCTCCTTTCCTGAATTCGACATATAGTGGCTCACCACACTGACCGCCTGAGCTATATCTGGACGAGTGCATATCATAACGTACATCAAGCTGCCAACTGCACTAGTACAAGGCACACGTGACATGCATGCCTTATCCTCCTCCTTCTTGGGACACAAGTCTACCGAGAGCTTAAAATGCGCGGCGAGAGGAATTCTTTCAGACTTGGCATTTTTCATGCCAAAACGATGCAAGACTTTCTCAATATATTGCTGCTGGGAGAGAAACAAATTCTTGCACGTACGATCGCGACGTATCTCCATACCTAGAATCCTCTTCGCTGAACCGAGATCCTTCATCTCGAACTCAACCTTTAACAATTCTTTAAGCTCAGAAACTTTAGACTTGTCCTTAGCTGCTACCAACATATCATATACATAGAGTAATAGCAAAACAAGAGAGCCATCTGGAAATACCTTTCGGTAAACGCAACAGTCATACTGGGACCTGTTGTACCCATGTCCAACCATAAAAGAATTAAATCTTTTATACCATTGTCGAGGCGACTGCTTTAATCCATAAAACGACTTCTTCAGCAAACATACCTTATTCTCTTTTCCCTCGACCACAAAGCCCTCTGGCTGGGACATGTAAATTTGCTCATCTAATTCTCCATGTAAGAAAGCGGTCTTCACATCTAGTTGCTCTAACTCTAAATCATGAATTGCAACCAAACTCAACAAAACACAAATAGAAGTAGGCTTCACAACGGGTGAGAAAATATCGCTATAATCCACACCCTCCACCTGACTAAAACCACGAGCAACTAATCTTGCTTTGTATCTCACATCTGAGAGACCCTCGATTTTCTTCTTGAAGACCCATTTGCAGCTAACAACCCTTTTTCCTTTTGGAAGTTCTACCAGCTTCCAAGTTTGGTTCTTATGAAGAGACTCCATCTCTTCATTCATTGCACCCACCCAAGCAACTGAATCGGGTGCCAAAATTGCCTCTGAATACTTGCTTGGCTCACCAGAGGTTCCAATATCTTCAGTTGCACTAAGAGCATATGCAATGACTGATTCAGCATATCTACGAGGTTTCTTGGTCAGCCGCCTCTCTCTGACCCTTGCCAGCAAATACTCTTCATTTTCCTCATATTTCGAACTCTCTCCTTGTGTCACACTGGTATCCTCATCAACAGTCACTACTGGTGGCTCCACCTGAACCAGAGTCCCACTTGACACAGGATTAGAAATAACAGTGTCTTTCCTGGAAGGTAACATAGCAAGCTCATTAAAGACAACATTTCTTTCAACCATGAGCTTCTGAGATTCCTTGCACCACAAACGATAACCCTTCACACCCAAATCGTAGCCAAGGAATATACACTTCAACGACCGAGCATTCAATTTTCCTTGATCTACATGTGCGTACGCTGGACAACCGAAGACTCTCAACTTGGACAAATCTGAAGCTCCACCTGTCCAAACTTCTACCGGTGTTCTCATGTCCAAAACGGTGTGAGGTGAACGGTTTGAAAGGAATGTGTTCTAAAAGTTTTACTTTTAAATGCCAATTATTATGAATTGAATGAGAAATCATTTTGTTCCTTGTTTATGTTATTCGTCTTTTAGAAGTGTTAAGGAAGAGGCTCTTGGTCCTTAACCGTAGAGCTCTAAAAGATATTGGTTTACATAAAACAAAAGATATTCGCAATCATGGTAATTAACATGGGACATTAATTACCGGGTTAAGATTGTCGTGTTGGTCATAGATCATTGTAGCTCTACAAGTGAGTGACAACACGGGTATGCAAAAGAGGAAAATATTACTTTTGTATACTGAATAGACCTAATAAGTAAAATATTATAGAAATGTGTTTCTGTGTCATTAATATTTTACTGTGTCTTTGGTCCTTTGATATGAGACTTATATCTGATCACTTAAGGATTACTTAATTAGATCAGTGTCTTGAACTATCAATAAGTGTAGTGTAAAGGCATTGGTTGGTTAAGTACAACTTTTGTTGGAGAAGATAGTTAGTCAAAAGATTATCATTGCCCCTCTTAATTGAGTGATGATATTAGTGGGCCCCTTGATAAAGCAAAGTTATAATGTGCACAATGTGATTTGAGTTAAGTCACATATTTATAACTAGCTTAAAGAGATCAAGAAATGAATACTAATAGAAAGATGACACAATACTACTTTGTGTGTATTCTTAATATCATGAGGCAAGGGACGAACACAAGTGGTGCGCTCCATCACTAAATGGATCGGGTTTTGGTTCAAGTGGAATTAAGACATCTAACTAATTGGGAGCTATAATGTGTAGCAAGATACCGCTTATAGCTTGTGATATTAAGCTCTTAATTGAAGGGAATGTGTTTTAAAACTTTTACTTTTAAATGTCAATTGTTATGAATTGAATGAGAAATCATTTTGTTCCTTGTTTATGTTATTCGTCTTTTAGAAGTGTTAAGGAAGAGGCTCTTGGTCCTTAACCGTAGAGCTCTGAAAGATATTGGTTTGCATAAAACAAAAGATATTCGCAATCATGGTAATTAACATGGGACATTAATTACCGAGTTAAGATTGTCGTGTTGGTTATAGATCATTGTAGCTCTACAAGTGAGTGACGACACGGGTATGCAAAAGAGGAAAATATTACTTTTGTATACTGAATAGACCTAATAAGTAAAATATTATAGAAATGTGTTTCTGTGTCATTAATATTTTACTGTGTCTTTGGTCCTTTGATATGAGACTTATATCCGATCGCTTAAGGAGTTCTTAATTAGACTAGTGTCTTGAGCTATCGATGAGTGTAGTGTAAATGCATTAGTTGGTTAAGTACAACTTTTGTTGGAGAAGATAGTTAGTCAAAAGACTATCATTGCCCCTCTTAATTGAGTGATGATATTAGTGAGCCCCTTGATAAAGCAAAGTTAAAATGTGCACAATGTGATTTGAGTTAAGTCACATATTTATAACTAGCTTAAAGAGATCAAGAAATGAATACTAAGACAAAGATGACACAATACTACTTTGTGTGTATTCTTAATATCATGAGGCAAGGGACGGACACAAGTGGTGCACTCCATCACTAAGTGGATCGGGTTTTGGTTCGAGTGGAATTAAGACATCTAACTAATTGGGAGCTATAATGTGTAGCTAGATACCGCTTATAGCTTGTGATATTAAGCTCTTAATATCACTGCCAACTTAGTTTAGATCCTCCCATAGGTCACACATTTCTCGTTCGACCGATTGTCCTTTGTCTCAACCGAATCCCCTTCTCGGTCGACCGCCCCATACTTTGGTTCGACCGATTCACTTAAGTAGAGTTAAGTTCTAGCTCGTTTGTCCGACCGAATATTCTTTTGTTCGACCGTTCTCTTTGAAATCAAGTTAACGGTCGACCGGTTTACTAGTTTCGGTCGACCGGTTCTGGACAGATTTGCAGCCCGATTTTCTGCTTTGTGTATCTTGCACAAAACCAAATCAAATCTATCCCCAACGGCTAGAATACCTTAGGAGCTTATAAATAGAGGATCAAGACTTGTTGTTAACACAACTCTCCAACTCCAATTGTCCCAATACATTAGAGAGAAACCTCAATCCTCAAAGCTCCCAATTCTACACTCTTTAAGCCTAAACTTCACACATTTGATCATATACTCATCCTACTCAAAGTGTGCTCAATTAGAGAGTGAATCTCACTCAGTTACAAGTGTTGTCAAAAGAAGCAAGGACTTCGGTGAGAGCCCGAAGTGTCCCTCTCGGATTGTGAGAGGAAGAATTCAAGCAAGCGAGGGTTGTTCGCGTTGCTTGTGGTGTAAAGGCGTTCTCTCCCGGCCCGGAACGGGGAGTGGTTAGTGAAGACGTAGGCGGAGCTCGCGGAGTCGAGCGGAGCTTACAAGAGAGGACTAGGACCCGGGTGGGGTGCCGAACCTCTATAAAAACCGACGCGTCTTTTGTGGTTTACATTGTCTTTCTTTCTCTACTTGTTTGTTTATTCCGCTGCGCATTTGTTTGCTTAATCAAGTAGAAAATTAGGGATTAGATTAAAAGTGATTAGTGGACCCATAACCCACACGATCCTACATTTGGTATCAGAGCCTTGTTAGCTAAATTCTATACTTAATCGTATTTTTAGCATGGCTAGCACATCTAATCACTTAGAGGGTTTATGCACCACAAAGCCTCCTTTGCTTAATGGGTCAAATTATGATTATTGGAAAAATAGAATAAAAATCTTTTTAATATCAAATGACCTTAAGTATTGGAAGTTTATTCAAAATCCATACATACCCCCAAATGAAGATGATTTAGATTCTCTATCTAGGGCTCAAATGAAAGAAATTGAAATGAACTCTAAAATCATGAACATTCTTTATTGTGGCCTTAATGAGGGAGAATACAATAGAATTAGGGGTTGTGAAAGTGCAAATGAAATATGGCATAGGTTACAAATGCATCATGAGGGTGATAGTAAAACTAAAGAAACTAGGGTTAGTCTTCTCATGCATAAATATGAAATATTTTCTATGCAAATCGGTGAGAACATAAGCGACATGAACACTCGCTTCACCGATAGCACTAACTCTCTTTTGATTCTTGGAAGAATGATAAATGAAGGAGAGATGACTCGAAAATTCCTCCGGTCATTGAGCAACGATTGGTAAGACAAGGTCGTGGCAATCGAAGAATCGCACGATCTTTCAAAATTAAAGATGGAGGAACTCATTGGAAATCTCATGGCCTATGAGCTCCAATTGAGTCATCGAAGAGAGAAGGAAGCTTCAAAGAAAAACTCCACCTTGGCATTACATGCAAATTTAGATGAACCAAGGAGGAGTATAGAAGATGAGGGCATAGAAGTCCTAGCCAAAGACTTCTTCAAATACCTCAAGAGGGATAAGGGAGAAAAGAATGAAAGAAGAGGTAGAAGAAGTGAGAAAAGAGAAAAAGAAAAAGAGAGGGAGGAGAGTGAAAATGAGAGAAGATAGGGGGAGAAGAAAAAGGAGAGAAGGGATAGGAGAAAAGAAAAGGAGAAGAGCAAGAGAAGAGAAAGGAAGGAGGAAGCACACAAGGCTACATGGGATGATTCTTCATCACCATCATCATCGTCTTCTTCCTTGCAAAGTAGAAGAGAAGTGGCTCACTCATGCTTCATGGCTATTGAAGATCAAAGTGAGGTAGATTCTAACTCTTGTTCTAGTAATTCATGCTCAACTAAGTCTTATTATAGTGATAGCTCAAACTCTAGTGCAAATAATGAAAATTATACACATGATGAGCTTCAAAATGCATTTCATGATTTAGTTAAACAATATGAGATCATTTGTGAAAAGAACAAAAATGCTAGAAAAACTATAAATGATCTCAAATGCCAAATTGAATTAATCATGAATGAAAAGAATGAGGTGATTGCTAGACTTGAATCAAATGAATCATCACTTGCTAGTCTAAGTAAAACACCCATTGTTGATGAACATGTAGATCTTAAAGTTTCAAATATGCAATTAAGAAAAGATCTAGAAATGTTCACTAAAGGAACAAAAATGCTTGATATGCTTTTAGGTAGTCAAAGACAATCCTTAGCTAAACATGGTTTAGGATACAATGTTCAATTAAAAAACCATGTATCTCATACTACATTAAATGGCAAGCATTTATTTGTTAAGTCTACTTCCTCAAGTGTGTGGGCTCCCAAAACCAAAATGGTGTGGATTCCCAAAGCTAACACTCAAGGACCCAAAGTTGTTTGGGTACCTAAATCTACTCTTGTAGGAGCTTGAGGAGGAGATTGGTGGTGACCGGGTGAGCTCTAGAGTCAAATTCAAATCCGGTTGCATCACCAAATGAGATTGGAGCTAAATTCGAATTCAACATTGGTATAAATTCCTATCTATACAATTCATGTTAAATTAGCTCTAATCTAGCTTCACATGCTTAATTGACATATCATATTGTTCAATTCATTGAAAATCATTATCCCTATTCATTGCAAATCATTTATCACATCCATTGATTCTAAATGTCAAATTTTAAATGGATGTTAGAATAAGGCATAAGTTGAAACTTAAATGAACTTAACTTGAATCATACTCATTGTTTCCATTTAGCCTTATTGATAGGGGGAGCTTAAATGTTATATCTTTTATTAGAGTAATGAAGTGCAAAATTTAGGGGGAGCAACTTCATTACAAGACATCCAAATTCTAAGCTTAAAGTCTTAAATAATTATTATTTTTGATGGATGTCAAAGGGGGAGAGATAATTAAGGGGGTAACTTGGAATTTGGCATAAAATTGAACAAAAACTATGCACATCCATAGGGGGAGCATTAATATGCATAGTTTACATATACAAATTCCATGTATTTAGATAGAATTAAGATATAGGTTGCCATCATCAAAAAGGGGGAGATTGTTGGCTTTTTGACCTTAATCTAGGTTTTGATGATTTAATTAACCTAATCTTAATTATGATGATGTAGAGTAGCACACATATTGCATTGCATATATATTGCATGTGCTAACCTCTACAGGTGATCAAGACTCATGGAAGGAAGGAAATCAAGTCAAGATTTGTAATAAAGCTAAATGAAGACTTGTAATCTTGATTTTATTTTGAGTCTTAGGAACATGTGTAAATTGAGCATACAAGAGTTAAAAACCAATCACATACACAATAGGTTCCCTATAGAAGTCACACACGAAATTTCACATTATTTGGACTTCATTAGATCACCTAAACCTTAGTCGGAAATCACTTATAAACTTAAACCCAGATTTCCTGTGTGAACCGGTCGACCGAACCAGTTCTCAGTTCGACCGGTTTATAACAGACTCTCCACAGTGATTTTACCGAACTCTACCGGTCGACCGGTTCTACCTTTTCGGTCGACCGATCCCGGATTTTAATATGACCGTTTTTCTTGTCGTATTCCTATAACGGTCGTATTCGTATAAAACAAAACTTAACCCCAAAATACATTCGGTAACCGGTCGAACGAAGACCTTGTTTCGGTCGACCGGTTGAACATATTTTCAGAAACCAAATTCCCTGCTATGGGTCGACACATTTCTCGTTCGACCGATTGTCCTTTGTCTCAACCGAATCCCCTTCTCGGTCGACCGCCCCATACTTTGGTTCGACCGATTCACTTAAGTAGAGTTAAGTTCTAGCTCGTTTGTCCGACCGAATATTCTTTTGTTCGACCGTTCTCTTTGAAATCAAGTTAACGGTCGACCGGTTTACTAGTTTCGGTCGACCGGTTCTGGACAGATTTGCAGCCCGATTTTCTGCTTTGTGTATCTTGCACAAAACCAAATCAAATCTATCCCCAATGGCTAGAATACCTTAGGAGCTTATAAATAGAGGATCAAGACTTGTTGTTAACACAACTCTCCAACTCCAATTGTCCCAATACATTAGAGAGAAACCTCAATCCTCAAAGCTCCCAATTCTACACTCTTTAAGCCTAAACTTCACAGATTTGATCATATACTCATCCTACTCAAAGTGTGCTCAATTAGAGAGTGAATCCCACTCAGTTACAAGTGTTGTCAAAAGAAGCAAGGACTTCGGTGAGAGCCCGAAGTGTCCCTCTCGGATTGTGAGAGGAAGAATTCAAGCAAGCGAGGGTTGTTCGCGTTGCTTGTGGTGTAAAGGCGTTCTCTCCCGGCCCGGAACGGGGAGTGGTTAGTGAAGACGTAGGCGGAGCTCGCGGAGTCGAGCGGAGCTTACAAGAGAGGACTAGGACCCGGGTGGGGTGCCGAACCTCTATAAAAACCGACGCGTCTTTTGTGGTTTGCATTGTCTTTCTTTCTCTACTTGTTTGTTTATTCCGCTGCGCATTTGTTTGCTTAATCAAGTAGAAAATTAGGGATTAGATTAAAAGTGATTAGTGGACCCATAACCCACATGATCCTACAGTAATATGCGGCGATTTCGCCGCACAATCTCCTTTGATTTAATCCGGATTTTTGTTGTGTGTTTATGATATGATTTGATCCTCCTTTGCGCGTCTGGATGATTTCTTTCCATTCTTTTGAGCTCCGGATTAATTCCTTTATATGTTTGGAGATTGATTTTTCTTTAGATTTTCTCCAAGATAATATTTTGGTGCTTTAATTGCAATTAGGTCCTTGTCTTTTTGCAATTAAATCCCCGGCTACTTTTGTGCGTAAGTCCTTGTTCTTTTCGTAATTAGGTCTTGAATGCTTTTATGCTTGGATACATTTCCATTTGAAACCCGATAAGGTTGCACTTCGTCTTTATGATAGAAATGAGTCTTTTGCACGCGTTTATGCTCGGAATGTGGGTAATTTGCATTCAGGTCCCTGTATTCTGTAAATAAGACTAAACACATACCTTAGTAGCATTTATTGATATAAAAGCAATCTAAATGAAAGACATATGATGCAATGTATGCAGTGCATGAATATGTGATACTCTAATTTATTAGGAGTCTATTCTTGATATGTTGGTCATTAAGCACTGAGTATGACCATGTATGTAACATCTTAGCCTAACGTAGAATAATTAAAATAGATAACTTTAATCAAAACAAATAGATAAGTTAGATGTGGGCTTAAGTGAAATAAATGGTTGTTTTGAATTAAATGGAATTAATGAGACCTTCACGGACTAGATTGCAATTTACCCATGACCTTAACCCAACCCAACCCAACGGTACCGACAGAAAGGGGTTTTTGTGGGTTTCTTCGGTAAGAGGGAAAATAGGTTGAGAAGAGGACAAGCAGGGAAGGGAGTTTGGGTGGTTTGTCGTTGTCGTCTTCGTCCTTCGTCGACTGCTTCTCTGTTGATATTTGACTAAGGTTTTAGTGTGGAAGAAACAAATCCACGTTATTATGACAAGGGGTTAGAGATTTATTGATTTGGTCTAGAAAGTTTTAGACAATAAGATTACTTCACTAGTAGAATTTTGAGTAAGTAGAGATGTGAGTACCCAAACCTTGAAGAGAAATTCAAGACTAATTGGATGTTTGTGTGGTTTTTGGAGAAGGAAGGGGGTGAATGCAATTTTCCCAAGCTTTCCACGTGTGGTGATGAGGAGAAGGAGTTGAGAGATGGTGGTTTGTTGGAGGTATAAAGATGTTGGATATTAATCCAGATTCGAGTACATCGGGGCGTCTGTTGGTTCATTACTGACCTCCAAAAACATTATTTTTTATGATTATAAGAGGAAGATGAAGAGAGATGTGTGATAGGAGGGTAAATTGTCGCGTTATAGCTGTAGAAATGAGAGAATGACAAAATGGTAATCTGTTAGGACGATTTAAGTAGTTTTAGGGCGACGAATAGTAGTTCAGTTCTGAAATTGCCTATTTGCAAGTCCTTGAAGAATTTGCTCAATAATTTTAAATTCGTTTCCAATATAATTTTGGTTTTAGAGATTAATCAGAGTCGAAAGATCGATCTCTTATATTCACATGTCGTCATTGATTTCTTCAACAAAATGGAACATGATTCTATGTAAACTATAGATCACTCAAGTCATCGTTTGGAAAGGTAATTGGTTTTCCTAAATCTTTTACAAAATTTTAAGAGTCAATAAGGTAACTGTTCTATCGACTTGATCTAAATGAAAAAAAGAGAACTAATAACTGACGAGTCAAATTGGTCTGGCACTTCTGGCTCTTCGGAGTATACTGACTCTTATGAGAATAGGTCGGCGGACTGGCCTGACAGGGCAACTGGATCCATAGTGGATCGTGTGGCAACGATAAGACCCAAGACTCAAATTTCATGTCAATTAACTGATACAAGTAACATATAAGGGCCTCACAAGAGTCTAATGTTAGAGAATTTGGGAATTGAACTACTGACTGTGAGGTTAGCTTATGCATTGACTGAAGACCGCAATGCGCCTGTGGTGGTAGTCCGAGTAAATATTAATTGATTTTCTGCATTAATCTGAACTGAATTGAATTCGAACCGTAGTAGATCAAAATTGATGATTTGAAATATAGATGATTGATTTAATTTTGTTATGCATTAGTAATGCATTTAGTTGTTCATACGGATTTGATGATATTTCTTGCATGTTGGGTCCTTAATTTTAAAGATTCAGACGGATTATTCTATCTTTCTTGCAGATCTTGAAGCAGAATATGTTGGTTCTAGCTAGCAATCGTGTGGACAGTGGACATATAGTTTTTGCGGGTGGATAATATTGATTGACTGTGTTGGCTTTTTGGCCTTAATCTATGTTTTGATGATTTAATTAACCTAATCTTAATTATGATCATGTAGAGTAGCACACATATTGCATTGCATATATATTGCATGTGCTAACCTCTACAGGTGATTAAGACTCATGGAAGGAAGGAAATCAAGTCAAGATTTGTAATAAAGCTATATGAAGACTTGTAATCTTGATTTTATTTTGAGTCTTAGGAACATGTGTAAATTGAGCATACAAGAGCTAAAAACTTATCACATACACACTAGGTTCCTTAGAGAAGTCACACACAAAATTTCACCTTATTTGGACTTCATTAGATCACCCAAACCTTAGTCGGAAATCACTTAAAACCTAAACCCAGATTTCCCGTGTTAACCGGTCGACCGAACCGGTTCTCAGTTCGACCGGTTTATAACAGACTCTCCACAGTGATTTTACCGAACTCTACCGGTCGACCGGTTCTACCTTTGCGGTCGACCGATCCCGGATTTTAATATGACCGTTTTCCTTGTCGTATTCCTATAACGGTCGTATTCATATAAAACAAACTTAACCCCAAAATACATTCGGTAACCGGTCGAACGACGACCTTGTTTCGGTCGACCGGTTGAACAGAAACCAAATTTCCTGCTATCGGTTGACACATCTTCGTTCGACCGTTTCACCTTTGTCTCAACTGAATCCCCTGAACGGTCGACTGCACCATACTTTGGTTCGACCGTGTAACTTAAGTAGAGTTAAGTTCTAGCTCGTTTGTCCGATCGAGTATTCTTTTGTTCGATCGTTCTCCTTGAAATCAAGTGAACGGTCGACCGGTTTAGTATTTTCGGTCGACCGGTTCTGGACAGATTTGCAGCCCGATTTTCTGCCATGTGTATCTTGCACAAAACACAATCAAATCTTGTCCAAACGGCTAGAAATCTTTAGGAGCTTATAAATAGATGATCAAGACTTGTTGTTAACACAACTCTCCAACTCCAATTGTCCCAACTCATTAGAGAGAAACCTTAATCCTCAAAGCTCCCAATTCTACACTCTATAAGCCTAAACTTCACACACTTGATCAATTACTCATCCTACTCAAAGTGTGCTCAATTAGAGAGTGAATCCCACTCAGTTACAAAGTTTGTCAAAATAAGCAAGGACTTCGGTGAAAGCCCGAAGTGTCCCTCTCGGATTGTGATAGGAAGGATTCAAGCAAGCGAGGGTTGTTCGCGTTGCTTGTGGTGTAAAGGCGTTCTCTCCCGGCCCGGAACATGGAGTGGATAGTGAAGACGTAGGCGGAGCTCGCGGAGTCAAGCGGAGCTTACAAGAGAGGACTAGGACCCGGGTGGGGTGCCGAACCTCTATAAAAATCCCCCGTGTCGATTGTGGTTTGCATTATCTTCCTCTACTTGCTTGTTTAGTTTTAATTTCCGCTGCTTTTCTTTGATTGTCTAAACAAGTAGGTGATTAGCTTAAAAGTGATTAGTGGACCCATAACCCACACGATCCTACATTTGGTATCAGAGCCTTGTTAGCTAAATTCTATACTTAATCGTATTTTTAGCATGGCTAGCACATCTAATCACTTAGAGGGTTTATGCACCACAAAGCCTCCTTTGCTTAATGGGTCAAATTATGATTATTGGAAAAATAGAATGAAAATCTTTTTAATATCAAATGACCTTAAGTATTGGAAGTTTATTCAAAATCCATACATACCCCCAAATGAAGATGATTTAGATTCTCTAGCTAGGGCTCAAATGAAAGAAATTGAAATGAACTCTAAAATCATGAACATTCTTTATTGTGGCCTTAATGAGGGAGAATACAATAGAATTAGGGGTTGTGAAAGTGCAAATGAAATATGGCATAGGTTACAAATGCATTATGAGGGTGATAGCAAAACCAAAGAAACTAGGATAAGTCTCCTCATGCATAAATATGAAATATTTTCTATGCAAATCGATGAGAACATAAGCGACATGAACACTCGCTTCACCAATATTACTAACTCTATTTTGATTCTTGGAAGAATGATAAATGAAGGAGAGATGACTCGAAAATTCCTTCGGTCGTTGAGCAACGATTGGGAAGACAAGGTCGTCGCAATTGAAGAATCGCACGATCTTTCAAAATTGAAGATGGAGGAGCTCATTGGAAATCTCATGGCCTATGAGCTCCAATTGAGTCATCGAAAAGAGAAGGAAGCTTCCAAGAAAAACTCCACCGTGGCATTGCATGCAAACTTTGATGAGCCAAGGAGAGTGGAAGAAGATGACATTGAGGTACTTGCCCAAGACTTCTTCAAATACATCAAGAGGGATAAGGAAGAAAAGAATGAAAGAAGAGGTAGAAGAAGTGAGAAAAGAGAAAAAGAAAAGGAGAAGGAGGAAAGTGAAAATGAGAGAAAAGAGAGGGGGAAGAAAAATGAGAGAAGAGAGAGGAGAAGAGTAAGAGGAAAGAAAGGAAGGAGGAAGCTCACAAAGCCACTTGGGATGACTCTTCATCTCCATCATCATCATCCTCTTCCTTGCAAAGTAGAAGAGAGGTTGCCCATTCATGCTTCATGGCCATTGACGAAGAACAAAGTGAGGTAGCTTCTAACTCCTCTAAATCTTATTCCACTAGAAGTAATTCATGTTCAAGTAAATCATATTCTAGTGCTAGCTCTAATTCTAACTCTAATGATGAATCATATACACATGATGAGCTACAAGATGCATTTCATGATTTAGTTAAACAATATGAGATCATTTGTGAAAAGAACAAAAATGCTAGAAAAACTATAAATGATCTCAAATGCCAAATTGAATTAATCATGAATGAAAAGAATGAGGTGGTTGCTAGACTTGAATCAAATGAATCATCACTTGCTAGTCTAAGTAAAACACCTATTGTTGATGAACATTTAGATCTTAGAACTTCAAATATGCAGTTAAGGAAAGATCTAGAAATGTTCACTAAAGGAACAAAAATGCTTGATATGCTCTTAAGTAGTCAAAGACAATCCTTAGCTAAACATGGTTTAGGATACAATGTGCAATTGAAAAACCATGTATCTCATACTACTTTAAATGACAAGCATTTATTTGTTAAGTCTATTTCCTCAAGTGTGTGGGCACCCAAAACCAAAATGGTTTGGATCCCAAAAGCTAATGTTCAAGGACCCAAAGTTGTTTGGGTACCTAAGTCTACACTTGTAGGAGCTTGAAGAGGATATTGGTGGTGACCGGGCGAACCAAAGCATCGAATTCAAATCTGGTTGCATCACCAAGTCAAGATTGTAGCTAATTCAAGACTCAAGTTGGTATAACTTTCTATCATCTACAATTCATGTTAAATTAGCTCTAGTCTAGTTTATGTGCTTAAATGTCATACATTTAGAGTTCAATTCATTGAAAATCATTACCCTATTCATTGCAAATCAATTATCACATCCATTGATTTTAATTGTCAAATTTTAAGTGGATGTTAGAATAAGGCTTAAGTTGAAACTTAAATGAACTTAACTTGAATCATACTCATAGTTTCCATGTAGCCTTATTGATAGGGGGAGCTTAAATGTTATATCTTTTAGAGTAATGAAGTGCAAAATTTAGGGGGAGCAACTTCATTACAAGACATCTAAAATTCTATGCTTAAAGTCATAATTGTTATTGTTTTTTGATGGATGTCAAAGGGGGAGAGATAATTAAGGGGGTAACTTGGAATTTGGCATAAAATTGAATAAAAACTATGCACATCCATAGGGGGAGCATTAATATGCATAGTTTACATATACAAATTCCATGTATTTAGATAAAATTAAGATATAGGTTGCCATCATCAAAAAAGGGGAGATTGTTGGCTTTTTGGCCTTAATCTATGTTTTGATGATTTAATTAACCTAATCTTAATTATGATCATGTAGAGTAGCACACATATTGCATTGCATATATATTGCATGTGCTAACCTCTACAGGTGATCAAGACTCATGGAAGGAAGGAAATCAAGTCAAGATTTGTAATAAAGCTATATGAAGACTTGTAATCTTGATTTTATTTTGAGTCTTAGGAACATGTGTAAATTGAGCATACAAGAGCTAAAACCTTATCACATACACACTAGGTTCCTTAGAGAAGTCACACACAAAATTTTACCTTATTTGGACTTCATTAGATCACCCAAACCTTAGTCGGAAATCACTTAAAACCTAAACCCAGATTTCCTGTGTGAACCGGTCGACCGAACCAGTTCTCAGTTCGACCGGTTTATAACAGACTCTCCACAGTGATTTTACCGAACTCTACCGGTCGACCGGTTCTACCTTTGCGGTCGACCGATCCCGGATTTTAATATGACCGTTTTCCTTGTCGTATTCCTATAACGGTCGTATTCATATAAAACAAACTTAACCCCAAAATACATTCGGTAACCGGTCGAACGACGACCTTGTTTCGGTCGACCGGTTGAACAGAAACCAAATTTCCTGCTATCGGTCGACACATCTTCGTTCGACCGTTTCACCTTTGTCTCAACTGAATCCCCTGAACGGTCGACTGCACCATACTTTGGTTCGACCGTGTAACTTAAGTAGAGTTAAGTTCTAGCTCGTTTGTCCGATCGAGTATTCTTTTGTTCGATCGTTCTCCTTGAAATCAAGTGAACGGTCGACCGATTTAGTATTTTCGGTCGACCGGTTCTGGACAGATTTGCAGCCCGATTTTCTGCCTTGTGTATCTTGCACAAAACCCAATCAAATCTTGTCCAAACGGCTAGAAATCTTTAGGAGCTTATAAATAGAGGATCAAGACTTGTTGTTAACACAACTCTCCAACTCCAATTGTCCCAACTCATTAGAGAGAAACCTTAATCCTCAAAGCTCCCAATTCTACACTCTATAAGCCTAAACTTCACACACTTGATCAATTACTCATCCTACTCAAAGTGTGCTCAATTAGAGAGTGAATCCCACTCAGTTACAAAGTTTGTCAAAATAAGCAAGGACTTCGGTGAAAGCCCGAAGTGTCCCTCTCGGATTGTGATAGGAAGAATTCAATCAAGCGAGGGTTGTTCGCGTTGCTTGTGGTGTAAAGGCGTTCTCTCCCGGCCCGGAACATGGAGTGGATAGTGAAGACGTAGGCGGAGCTCGCGGAGTCAAGCGGAGCTTACAAGAGAGGACTAGGACCCGGGTGGGGTGCCGAACCTCTATAAAAATCTCCCGTGTCGATTGTGGTTTGCATTATCTTCCTCTACTTGCTTGTTTAGTTTTAATTTCTGCTGCTTTTCTTTGATTGTCTAAACAAGTAGATGATTAGCTTAAAAGTGATTAGTGGACCCATAACCCACACGATCCAACAGACTGTACACGTGAAACAGTTTACTGGTTGTGTATTTATTGATGGTGTTATTGGGTACTATTGTGTTTCGAGATTTTGTAATTTAATTTGATGTAAATTTGTAAAATATTCTACATGATCTTGTATTGTCTCACATTTATATATACTTATATATATTACTGACCGGTAATGTCTTGAATTTTGTTAATTTTTTTTATTTGTTCGCTTCCGTATTTTTATTGTCAAATTCAGGATGTTACAATATATAACTCTGTAAGTTTACGCATAAGGTTAATTTAGTTGATGGACTTATGATCTTGAATTGACCTGGACCAGGAGTTGAACCCCCACATCTTGAAATCCATGTTTGTTAACGCTTTAAAAGAAAGAATACGATCATATTTTGTCTTCTCCTAAAACGTGAGAACTTATTTTTATTTCTGAGATATACCAGCAGCGTTCCACATTTAACCTACACTTATTTGAAGTTGATAATAATGAAAGAAGACTTCTGAGTTCTGAACCATCGGATTCCTTTGTATTGGAGTAAATTACTTCATAATGCTTATCATAATTATCGCAACTTCAGCTCACGACTTCACAAGAAGACATACAGGGAGACGTGGGTTCCACATCACTCATTGGGCGGAAATTTTGGACCACATTGATCCTGATCAAGATGGAAGGAGGAATCAAACAATTAATATTCAATATTAATTGGATTCCTCTGCCATGGCACACAGGCCCCAATAAGATAAATTTAACAACTGGATAACAATAAAATTGATTTGTGGTTCTTTTATTTACTTTACGACTCCATCTCATTTTAAATCTAAACTGAGCTAACCCAGTTGTTTCGTTCATTAATAAGCTTTCATTTTCGATCCCCCACATCAATTGACACGTATGAAAAAGTAGTACGTGCACTTAATTCTTATTTAGCAATTAAGATATTACCGTTTGGTTCTTATTTTGCCGGCGGGCATTTCCTCCAAAATCACGTACTTCCTCGACATTAATTTATGATTTATTCCTAGGTTTTGGAGTTTTCTGAGGAATCTAACACCGAGAAATAATACTACAGTGGTCATTAGGAAGCTTGCAACTTTGTGGGGAATTTAATTTTTTTGGTTTTTTGTTTGACTTTTTTATTTCATTTTGAATCTTTTCAAATACGAGAATCCTAATCAGGTGTTTGTGCACTTGGAAACTTAGGGAAAAAATAGATTCCATTTGATCAAAATTATTCATTGTGTTTGTGTCCGTTTAGGAAATGAAAAAAAGATTATTTGCTTAGGGTACCGAGAAACAACTAAATTGGCATTTGTCATCTGATTTTGACTATTTAGCCTAATGTCATAAACAAATTAAACTATTTATTTAATGTCATAAAAAAATAAAATATTTACATTTATATCATTCCGTCCGTGAACAGTAAACTTTTTCGTTAACATCCCTTAAAGATATTAATATTTAATGGAAATTTTGCAGAATCACCCTGAATAAACTAAAAATTCATAAATTTCAGTATATGTGTTGTAAAAATTGTAAAAAATTACTTAAATAATTTATCTACTCTATCATCTTTATCTTTCAACTTTTATTTCTTCTTTGTCTCTCACTAAACTTAATGGATCCATTACTTCACTAATGAAATTCGATAATTTTTTAATTTTAAAAATACAAAATAATTAATTATTTTTTATTAAAAAATATTTTTCTAATAAAAAGTCATTTTTTATATAAAATGTGTTTTTCCAAAAATATTTATTTTGTTGTATAAAAATTCTTTTATCAATTTAGTTGTTTTCTGGTGGCACCCAAGGAAATAACCAAAATATTTTCACTCTATTTCCCTCTACTATACATAATGTATTGAAATATTTCCCTCATTTACTCATACCCCTCACTGGAAACCAACAGAAAATACATCAAAGGTAAAAAATGTACATGTTTATCAAACTTATTTAATAATTATTTTTAATACATAAAAAATTAATTACAAAAGCATTAAAATCAAAATTTTAAAATTAAATTTTCTTTAAAAAATCATGACAATACGTTAATAAATTATACAATAAGCTAGATAATAAAGATTAAGAAAACATCTTGAACTTCATATTGTCTTGTTAAAATAAAATTCTAAAATATATAATTTTACTTTTGAACAAGAGGTATATGTATAAAATATATACTTCTCACATCACATTTTTAAGTTTAATTAAACTAAAATGTGCATTGTCTATTTAAATCTTAATGTGCAACTTACTCTTCAAAATAAAATTATATATTTATATATACAACATTTATAGATAATATCAATTTCCAAAAATAATAGTTAATGAATTTAGTTTTTTATTTTCCAGTTGATTTCAGTGACTTACACAAACAACAGAATCTTAGTCAAAGGGAAACTAATTTCCTTTGATTTTATTTTTCGTTGTTTTCCTTTTGACCATAGGATCTATTTTTCAATAGTTTTCTGTGCACAAACACCCCTTAAGATTCCAACCAAACATGAGTTAAAGAAATGGTAATTTGCTTGGGTGCACCTCTGGCGTGGTGTTATTAGGACTTTGCTCATAGTTTTTGACTATTGGCTTGGGTGCACCTATATGTCAATGTTATTTCCTTGGGTGCACCTCAACCGTTAATGACACTAACTCCGTTATAACGTCGTAACCGTACCGTTAGGAATTTTTTAATTTACATACAATAATTTTAAAAGTCTTTAATGGTAAATATATAAAAAAATCGAAAACCTCTCTCCCTTTCTCTCTCTCTCTCTCGTTCTGTCTCCAAATCTCTCTCTCTAGTCTCTCTGTTCTCCCCACTTCTCTCCTCTTTTTCTTCCGTCCTCTCTCTCATATCCTCCATTTTCTCCTCTCTCTCTCTTTAAATTGTGATCCAACTGAGAATAGAGACTAGAGAGAGGAGAAAAGTGAGGAGAAGAGAGAGACTAGAGAGAGGAGAGAAGTGGGGGAGAAGAGAGAGATTTGGAGAGAGGAGAGAAGTGGGGAGGAGAGAGATTGGAGAGAGGAGAGAGAGAAGAAAGGGAGAGAGGTTTCATGTTTTTATTTTTTATATTTAAACTTAACGATATTTTTAAATTTATAGGTGTAAAGTGTCATAATAGTATGGTTAAGACATTATAACGGAATACGTCCTATTAACGATAGAGATGCACTTAAGCAAATACCATCGATATTTATGTACATCAAGCAAATTGTCGATAATCAACTGCAGAAGACCCTAAAAGAAAAGATTCCAACCAAACATCAGGAAAAGAAAAGAAAAAGAATACTGAAACATTAATCTTTTGACGTACCCGAAAAGAGACACTTGAACAAGATTTCTCGGCCACCACATCTCCGCCGGAAGCACCAAATACCACCGGAATATTCCCGCCCACCCGAACCCCAACGCCTACGATATTCCAAAAACACAATCAAACACCTCAATTTCGATCTTCCAACCAAGCCTTCAAAGAAAATAAAATAATTACTTGTACAGTGAGAAGAACAAGAAAGGAGGCGAAGAAGCTGATGTCATTCTTATAGATAGCCTTAACGGAAGTAACGATTTGCATCCCGTAAAGCCCACCGACACCAGAATTGGCTAAAATGGTGATCAAGACATGCTCCTTGACGTTAAAAGGTCCGGGGTTAAGACTGAATTCCCACTTCCTGCCCTTGAAAAACACTTTCTCCGGTAGAGTCTTCGCCATGAGGTGTCCGAGAGGCACGACAGCAATCTGGGCCGAGATGGAGGAAATGTTGATGGACTCCGTCCGGTAGAAGAAGAACTGGTTGAGGAACGAGAGCACGACGCACGACAGCATCTCGAGGACCCACATCCTGAAGGTGAGGACCGGGAGGGTGGGGTCGTCGGTGATCGGGACCGTCATGGCCACTTGCGGCACCGGGTAATTCTCCTCCTCCTCCTCCTTGATCACTTTCTTGGGTTCCATGCAGTGGCGGAGACACATAGGGGGCAGGTGGGGCACCTGCCCCACCTAGATTTCCAAATTTCCCCCCAAAAAAATTTTATATCAAAAAAATCCCAATCCCCCCCCCCCAGATTTTAGAGTTTGCCCCACCCAAAAAAATCTGCTGGATCCGCCCCTGGTACTTCCATGGTGGAATGGTGAATGGTTTTGGTTGGGAGGAATGGAAAAACTTGTTGAGATTTAAGTGCTAATTAATGATAGTGTTGGAGGAGAATATGAAGATGCAAATAAGCCCGCCAACTAATGTGTTTAAGTACAAAACAGGATTAGAAGATTCACAAACGGAAGGTCCACAAGCGCCTAAGTTAGGATGGGCGTTACAAAAGTCTAGTTATGCGTACGTACATAGGATTTACTTGCTACCTTGGTTTAAAGTCATACTTAGAAAGTGATTTTCTAAATGACAAATTAATATACGAACTATATGTTTCTAAAAAATGGTATTGTGACACATCAAATATATGGAACCAACGAGGGTTGTTTTACATCAGAAAAGTATGTCTACCCAAGAATGTTTATTGTATAACGCACAGTTGTACTATTATTGCTCAAGCACATGCAGCTTACGGGAGAGTGTATAATTGCTATAAAACTTGCCGTCAAAATGTTCAGGCCGTTGAGTAAATAGTCTCATATTGTTAAACATAAGTTGTGTGCAACACTTTATAATAAAATTAGATTCATTACCTTACACCTAAGTATTTATGTTTTGTTGAGGTAGTTGACAAATCAAATTTCATATGGTATCATAGCGGATCGATCGACCTGTGAGGACTCACTCCAACCCATATTGTCCACGTATAGACAGGAAAAAAAATCTCGATCACACGTGTGGGGGAGTGTTGAGCAAATAGTCTCACATTATTAAACACAAGTTGTTTGTAACACTCTATAATAGAATTGCATCAATTATTCTTCACCTAAGTGCTTAAATTTTATCAAGATGATAGACCAACCAAATTTCACATAGTAATAAGATATTTGTATTTTTATAGACAAATGTTATCAACTCATACCAACTTGACCCGAAATTCAAATAAATTTTGAAACATCAGACAGGAGACAAAAATGAGAGTCAGCCTAGACCTTTGAGTGTCACAGGTTGGGACCACAAAAACAATAATAGTTTGATAATCTCTTTTAAGGGTCGTGTTATTAGGAATCTCCGTACGGTTTGATTTCGTAGACATCTGAAGATTTGGCTTCAAACATTTTTTCCAATTTTTTTTGGTTAAAGTAGTATTTGTAAATCTATAATCATTTTTGCTAGGCAGTAAACACTCTATTTTTATTCGAAAAATGAGATCAGCACATGTATTGTCGGCATGTCGGGTTTATTTTTGAAAACATGGAGTGCTACTCTTTTCGTATTCTCGAATTTGAACTCAATACCGGTGGTGCGTAGTTTAGGACGTCACACTCATACCTGAGATAATTCGGATTGTATTCAGTACTAAAAAAAACAGTAATCCAAGGCCATAATGGCATAATCAATAAAAGTGGGATACCTTAAAAAATCATATAAAAGTAGAGAGTATTTTATATCAAGTAATTTAGAAAATTAGCTTATCTATCAATAATGCATGTTAAATTGTTTGTGTCGGTTTTTCAAATTGGTGAATCCAGGATGGGCCAGCCGAGGATGAATGCAGACAGTGACTTTCGACGTGACTTTGCTTAGAAAAAGAAGTGGCATTCACACATTACATGTAGCTATTACGGCTAATGTGTGGCCAACCTTTTTTTTTTTTGGGTCTACGCTGTACCAATCTCATTTTAAATCCGGTATGGACTCTCTCAAGACTAATAATGTTGAATCTTTGAGCGGCCAAGGATAGATCCATATCTCGAGGTGTGGAGAAGAAGAGAAGAGGAAGAAGACGAGATTGAGATTTTTTTTTGTTATTACCTTCTGTTATGAACTGACTCAACTATTTATATTGGATTGAGTTAGTTGTAATCGAATCTAGTTAATTGGATATGGAATAAACATGAACCAGTTATTACAATACATGATTTGATTGCTGGACTTATACATTCCTTACTCCAGTCTAGAATGAATAAAATGCAAATGATTACAACAAGACTCTAGTTACAGAATTGTGTAAGTAATGTTTGGAGTTCAACACTCCCCCTCAAGTTGGATTGTGAAGATCATGAACACCAAGCTTGGAAGTTAAGCATCTGAACATCTGTTTGCCCAAGGGTTTAGTGAACAAGTCAGCAAGTCGCTCTTTACTGCTGATATACTGAGTTTTGATGATCCCATTCTGAATCTTCTCTCTAATGAGGTGACAATCTATCTCGATGTGTTTGGTTCTTTCATGATGTACAAGATTGACAACAATGTGAAGTGTTGCTTTGTTATCACAATATAGATATGTAGGATGATCATGAGAAACACCTAAATCTTGCAACAAAGAGATGAGCCAAACTACTTCACAACTGGCCACAACCATTGATCTATATTTTGCTTCAGCAGAAGATCTAGAAATTTGTTTTGCTTCTTTGTATTCCAGGAGACAAGAGAATGACTAAGAAAGATGGTATATCTTGTAATTGATTTTCTTGTGATTGGGCAACTTGCCCAATCAGAGTCACTATATGCTCTGAGATGTAGGTTGGAATCTGAACTGAAGAATATACCTTGAGCAGGTTTGAACTTCAAGTATCTCACAGCTCTATGTGCTGCATCATAATGCTTCTTGCATGGGTTGTGCATGTGCTGACTCAATTGATTAACAACAAATGTGAGTTCTGATCAATCAGTAAAGCAATGCCAACAAGCCTTCTATATCTTGTAGGGTCCTCTAACACTTCTGCATTGATATTAAGTTTCGAATTTGTCTCCATAGGAAATTCAGTTGGTTTGCACCCCAAGCATTCCAGTGTCATGTAGTATCTCAAAAGCATATTTTCGTTGTGACAAATGAATACCCCTGCTTGAGCGAGCAACTTCAATGCCAAGAAAATATCTGAGTTTTCCTAGGTCCTTGATGTGAAACTTAGTCTTCAACTTTTCTTGAATGTCATGTATTTTGTCTGAACTGCTTCTTGTGACAAGAATGTCATCTACATATACAAGTAAGATAGTGATATCATCTCATTGCTTAGAGAAAAATAGAGAGTAGTCCGCAAACGACCGAGAAAAACCTACTTTAATAAGAAACTGAGAAAGTTTCTCAAACCAGACCCTTGAAGCTTGTTTAAGTCCATAAATGGACTTATTGAGTTTACATACAAGTTTTTGCTCCCCCTGAACCTTGTAACCGGTGGAACTTGCATGTAGACTTCCTCATGTAATTCTCCATGCAAAAAGGCATTATACACATCTAACTGGTGGAGTGGCCATTTCTTTGCTGCTGCTAAGGCAATCGTCACTCTAACTATTGACATTTTGGTAACAGGAGCAAATGTCTCTTGGAAATCAATGTCATCTCTTTGGCTAAAACCTTTAGCCACAAGAAGGGCCTTGTATCTTTCCACTCACCCATCAGAGTTTAGCTTCACTTTGTAGACCTACTTACTTCCAATTGTCTTTCTTCCTTTTGGTAACTCAACCGGATTCCTAGTGCGGTTACTTTTTAAACCTGCAATTTCTGTCTGCATAGCAGACTGCCATTTTGGATCTTGTTTTGCTTGGGCATAGGTATGTGGTTCAACTATTGATGTAACATTAGAAAGAAAAGATATGTAGGCAGAAGAAATGTGATTGGTCGATAAACGATTAGAAATAGGATATTTGATACATGTCATGTTAATTTCCTTGCTCGAATTGGATGCTTGAGATTGGGTATGTTCTTGGACTGTAGGACAAATAAAATCTTTCAAGGTGGAGGGTGGTTTGGATGTTCTGGTGGATTTTCTGGTGGGTGGTGGGTTTTGTGGGTTTGTAGTTGGTTGTTCTATATTTGGAGTTTGGGTATCTAGACAAATATTTTTGGGTGTTGGAGGTGGTTGAAATGGTTCAGGGGATAAGTTGTTGATAATGTTGGTGAGTTAGGGGATCAAGAGACATATTATAGTCCAAGTCAGTGATGCAGTTGGGTATAACAACAACAAGAGAATCAGTATAGATGGAATTGATGAAAGGAAAAATATTTTCATGGAAAACCACATTCCTACTGACTGTGGATGTCATATATGTAGGATCGTGTGGGTTATGGGTCCACTAATCACTAATTAAGCTAATCACCTATTGAACCCTAATTAACTACTTGGTTGATCGATCAAAGAAATGCAGCGGAAATTAAAAACAAATCAATCACAAGTAGGAAAGCAATGCAAACCACACAACGACGCGTCGGATTTACAGAGGTTCGGCCGCGCCTACGTCCTCTCTTGCAAGCCCCTCTCGAATCTCCGTTCGAGCCCCTCTTGCGTCTTCACTATGCCTCCCCGTTCCGGGCCGGGAGCAACGCCTTTTACAAGTCTTCAAGCTCGCGAACAACCCTCGCCGAGCTTGGCACCACCTCTCACAACCCGAGAGGATCACTTCGGGCTTTCACCGAAATCTCTACTTCTTTGTCTTGGGCTTTCACCAAGACCCTTGCTCACTTTGTCTTGGGCTTTCACCAAGACCCTTCCTCTCTTTACAACAATGGTGACTGAGTGGAACTCACTCTCTAATTGAGCACAACAATTGCTAGATGATTGTGTGATGAAGGATGTGGAAATTAGGCTTTGGAATCACTAATTGGGAGCTTTGAGGTTGTGGAAAATCTCACTATAAGTTTGACACTTTGGAATTGTGAAATCTTATGGAAAACTAAGTGTGAACCTCTATTTATAAGCTCCTAAAGATTTCTAGCCGTTTGGACAAGATTTGATTGGGTTTTGTGCAAGATACACAAAACAGAAAATCGGGTTCAGAAATCTGTCCAGAAACGGTCGACCGAAAGGTGTATCGGTCGACCGAACCCTTGAGTCTGTTGATGGATCGGTTGACCGAACATAGGTACTGGTCGACCGAATCACTTAAGTTCTATAGGTCAACGGTCGACCGAGCAGGTACCGGTCGACCGAACTACTGGGTTCGGTAAAGAGAAATCTTGATCGGTTGGACAAACTTGTGTCGACCGATAGCAGGTAGATTTTACCTATTTGAACGGTCGACCGAACTAGGCAAATGGTTCGACCGGTTCTAATGTATATGGGGGTGTATATTGAGAAAAATGTGTATACGACCGTTGTATAATACGACAAATAAAACGGTCGTATTTTTACCAGAAATGGCAAACGAAACGGTCGACCGAAGGTCTACCGGTCGACCGAACAGGTCTGGGTAATCGGTTAAATAGATGTGTGATCGGTTGAACGGATTGGTCTGGTATAACAAAAATTGTGTATAACCGGTCGACCGAAAGGTGAACGGTCGACCGAACTCAGGTAGACTGGCGACCAATGTTTTAGGTGTTTAGGTGATCTAATGGAGTCCAAATTATATGATATTTTGTGTGTGACTCCTAAAAGGAACCTAGTGTGTGAATGCATGCATATTAGCTTAAGTTATGCTCAATTTACATAAGTTCCTAATTCTCAAAGAAAGGAAAAATTACATGTCTTCAATCCTAGCTTGATTACATGTCTTGACTTGACTTGATTTTTCTTCTTTCTTGAGTCTTGATCACCTGTAGATGTTAGCACAATATAATATGTATACTATTATACTACATGTGCTAATCTACATGTCCTTATTAAGATTAGGTTTAATTACATCATCAAAATACGGATTAAGGCCAAAAAAGCCAACAATTCTTCCCCCGGTAGCGCAGAGCCCCAAACTAAGCGTCGGGTGGACATGAGGGGCTGCACGTTTGTGCCAACGAGCTGGGATGTTAAGCCCATGAGCCCAAGAAATTGCTGGGGCCCATACCCCAACAATCCCCCCCCCCCAGAATTTTACATCCGTGCAGGGGTAAGACTCGAACTCGTGACCTCGCTCTGATACCAGTTGACCAGGACCTTCGCCCAGTTGACTTTGCCACTCCACTAAAAGCAATTGCTGTTAGTGAGGGGGTCAACTAAACTATTCTTCCCCCGGTAGCGCAGAGCCCCAAACTAAGCGTCGGGTGGACATGAGGGGCTGCACGTTTGTGCCAACGAGCTGGGATGTTAAGCCCATGAGCCCAAGAAATTGCTGGGCCCATACCCCAACAATATACCTTATATCCTTTATGACCTAAGGGATATTCCACAAATACTCCCTTAATGGCTTTGTCACTAAACTTATCTTTGGGATCAGGATGAGTAACAAAGCAAAGGCAACCAAAACATTTCAAATATGCATAATTGGGTCTCTTTGACAAGAGAATTTCACAAAGACTCTTATTCCCTAAGATTTTACTGGGAATCTTATTAATCAAAATGCATTCCTCCCAAAACCTTATAAGCATGTTGGCTTGGAATTTCAAGGCTCTAGCTACCTCTAAAATATGCTTGTGTTTCCTTTCCACAATCCCATTTTGCTGTGGGGTATGTGGACAAGATTTTTGATGGAAAATACATTTCTCTGCTAGGTAATTCTACAGGTCATGACAAAGAAATTCCATGCCATTATCACTTCTAATGCATTTGACTTGTTTGTTGACATGCATTTTAGTATGCTAGTGATGATTTTTTTTAAAATCCCACTAGTTTAAGACTTCTTTTTCATAAGGAACACCCATGTCACTCTACTAAAATCATCAACCACAGTAAGGAAGAAATGATATCCATTATGAGTAGAGTTTGAATATTTTCCCCCATACATCACAATGAAGAATTTCAAAAATACAGGAAGTGTAACTTGAGCTGTTTACAAAGGGTAACTTCCCTTGTTTAGCTAGAGGACAATGTTCATAGAAAATAAAGGATCAAAAGAAATCCTGGAAACATATTTGGCTATTTCTTGAAGTCTTTGGTTTGAAGGGTGGCCAAGTCTTCTATGCCAGAGGTTTTGGTTTGTCTGGGTGGTGTTGGTAGCATAAAAATTAGGTTTTGAGCCTTCTTGAAGAAGATAGACTCCATCCAAGCACGTACCCCATCCAATCATCCTCTTTTGAACAAAGTCCTGAATTATGCAAGCGTCAGGTTTAAAGTTGACAAAAAAGTTCAGGTCTTTTCCTAATTTGCTAACTGACATGAGGTGAGCATCAAAGTCAGGAACAAGTAGCACATTTGTGAGTTTTATGTTTGGTGTGACATTGACATATCCTATAGTCTCCACTTTAACTACACTACCATTAGGTAACCTAACTGGGTAGGGGTGTAAACGGGGCGGGTAATACCCGTATACCCGGTCACCCGCCCCGAGCGGGTACGGGTATGAGCACAAAAAGTCATACCCGTTTAAAAATTCAAACCCGTATACCCGTACCCGTATACCCGTACTTGATTGTTCGTTTTATTTAAACCGCAAGTGCACGGCCGCGTTGAAGCGGTGGCACATACGGGTCGTCCACTGTGAGGTGTGTCGACGTTTGGTTTGTGTGAAGGCGAGTGGTAAAAAATGGAGAGAAATGTTGATTACACTAAACTACACTAAGATGCAAAAAGGAAAGGAAGAGAAGCAATAAAACTAAACCCCATAAGGGGTAGAGAAATAATGTGAATAGAAAGATGTGTGTGTGTGTTGAATTAAGCTCTTCACAACATGTAGTGCATGAAATCATAAAACTACATCCAACTTTGCCTCAACATGAATTAAGATAAGACTACATCATTAAAACATACAAGACAATAATTGGAATGAAGCTAAATGAACTCATGTATAAAGACTAGACCCTACTATGCCTCCACATGAATTAAGATAAGACTACATCATTAAAACATACAAGACATTAACTAAGGTAAAGGCAACAATAGTACATACACTACAAATTGTGTTTTCAATATTAATTCCATCAATATCCTAACCCTATCATTCCCCATAAAATAGGTCCACTAATCAAAGCATATGCTAAGCTTCATTCAAGAGCATTAACATATCAAAGATAAGAGTGAAAACCCATTAGATGGTTATGGAAATCATATAAAGCTCAAGGGATTAAGATAACACACACTTAATACATTACATGATCATATCACATATTTCTCCACCCCCAAATGGGGATGGAACTACTCACACATATTTAAACTAACTACAAAATGAAGCATTATACTGAAATGAAATTACCCTAAGAAAGCAAGAAATATTAAAGAAGCTTAAAAGGAAAGGAAAGACTAAACAAGCATGCACAAATTAAAAGACAACATTAAAAGAAACTAGAAGAATTATTTTATTAACAAATGACTCACATTGAAGGTAGCATTCTTCTCCACCTTGAGTTTTTACTCCAAGGCTCACTCCTTAGTAGAGAGAATGCTACCAAAGAGGGAGATGGATACAATAGAAGGTGAAGAGTTCTATTTATAAGCATGGAAAAAGCTAATCCGGGACAATCCCCCGATGTGGAACTAAACCAATACCAAAAATAGCCTAAACAAAATTGGCGGTCTATAAGGCCCAGATCCGTCTGCTTTTTGTATTGGGCTTTGCGTGAAGTATTTCTTGGTCTTGGATGCATCTACTTGGTTTGTTGGAGCTCCGACCCGAATCGAATTGCCAAAATACTCCCCATGATGGTGTGAAGTTTCCTGTTTTGCTCTTAGGTCCTTTGGTCTTACGATCAGGTCCTTCTCCCTTGCATCTTAGTCCCCAGGTCTCACAATTAAGTCATTTTTCCTGCTTTTGGGTCCTTTCATGGCTCTTCTCTTCAAACCTCTTTATTCCTGAAAACTAAACATAAAACTCGTCACGTAGCATTGCTTAGGTGTAAGATAATGGATATAAGATACAAATATAAGCATGAAATGATGTCAATCATGTGACATTGACAGATCCTATAGTCTCCATTTTAACTACACTACCATTAGGTAACCTAACTGGGTAGGAGTGTAAACGGGGCGGGTAATACCCGTATACCCGGTCACCCGCCCCGTGCGGGTACGGGTATGGGCACAAAAAGTCATACCCGTTTAAAAATTCAAACCCGTATACCCATACCCGTTTGCCCGGTTAATAAACAGGTCGGGTACGGGTATACACATTACCCGTACCTGTTTACCCGTATACCCGTTAAGATATATTATATATTTTTATATATTTTATATGTTATATATTATATATAATATATATTATATATACTACATATTATATTTTTATATATTATACCCGTTATACCCGTTTACCAGCCCCGTACCCACTAACTTAATAGGTACGGGTCGGGTACGAGTATTCATGTTTTTTCCGGGTATATACCCGTACCCATACCCGCTAATTTAGCCGGGTACGGGTACGGGTAGGGGCATACTCGACCCGTACCCGACCCGTTTACACCCCTATAACTGGGATTGGTTGTGGTAATGATTTCGTATTGTAAAATAGTTTGGGATTGAGACACATATGGTCTGAGGCTCCTGAGTCAATGATCCAACTATCTTTCTTAAAAGAAAAATGGCAAGAGGATATACCTGCAACATTAGCAGTAACTTCAACTTGGCTCATATTTGAGTTACCGTTCAGAAGTGCCAGCAACTGGTTGTATTGGTATTTGGTGAATGTAGGTGTATCACTCTTACTTTCTGCTGTCATGGACACATTTTGAACGTCCTTGTACTGACCCTTGCTATTGTTTCTCTCTTGAGGCTTGTTGTTTCCATTGGTTTTGTTGCTCTTTGGTAACCAACCAACCAATAACAAGTCTCTTTGGTTTTTTGCAGTTTGTGCAGGTTCATTTTGATTTGTTTTGACTCATTCCGCCTGCAGTCTTCACATTCTGACCAAAATTTGCAGCTAATGCAGAACTTTCTAGATTGTTTGAAGGATTAACTCCTCTTTTCCTTTCTTCCTGTAAGAGTAGAGCACATGCCTTGCTCAAATTTGGGATAGGTGTCATTAAGAGAATTTGGCTCCTCACATTGACATAAGACTCATTCAACCCCATTAGGAACAACATCATTTTCTCTTCTTATTCCCTTTCAAGCAATTCCTTCATTCCTCCACAGTTAGATTTTGGAGGTGTTACGTATGTACTGAGCTCATCCCATAGTTCTTTTAACCTTCCATAATAGTCACTAATGCTTCTTGATTCTTGTGTCAAGTTACAAATAGCACTCTTAACCTGCAAAATTCTACAAGCATTCTGTTGCAAGAATCTTTCTTCCAGATCAAGCCACACATCTGATGCCTTGTTGGTGTATATCACACTACCAACTAAATCTGGAGAAAGTACATGGTCGTTGCACCTACTCCAATCACATGCTCTTTTGGCGATTGTAGAAGCAGAGGTTGTTTTAGGGTTCCATCAACGAATCCAAGCTTGTTCTTGGCATTGAGAGTGATGTGCATCGATCTCCTTCATGTACCATCGTTTTCACCGTTCAGTTTTGAAGAAACTAAAAGAATTCCATGATTATCCGACGATTGGAGGTGATAGGGGGAGTATGGATTAGAGACGTCCGTCGAATCTTGCTTCTCAGTTGTCATCCTCAAATTAGGTCTCCCAATCGGCTTTGGTTCGGGTTATACGCGGAAACGAACGAGTGCTCTGATACGATGTTGAATCTTTGAGCTGCCATGGATGGATCCATATCTCGAGGTGTGGATGAGAAGAGAAGAGGAAGAAGATGGGAGAAGAGAGGAAGAAGATGAGATTGAGATTTTGTCTTTTTTGTTATTACATTCTGTTACGAACTAACTCAACTATTTATATTGGGTTGAGTTAGTTGTAATCGAATCTAGTTAATTGGGTATGGAATAAACCTGAACCAATTATTACAATACATGGTTTGATTGCTGGACTTATACATTCCTTAATCCAATCTAGAATGAATAAAATGCAAATGATTACAACAAGACTCTAGTTACAGAATTGTGTAAGTAATGTATGGAGTTCAACAAATAATCTTCCAAATGTTTCTACCCAATCTCATTTAAATCTGTATTATCTTAAGACTAATAATTGTCCAACTCTGTTACCCTAGTTATAGATGAGAACTACTTTCAATAACAACAGTTTGAAAAGAAGAAAATAATTTATCACCTCTTAACATAAATGTCTAATAGTGGTGTCCATCCTTTTTGGAGGAACTTGTCCTTAACTCATTTAACGTTGAAGTTCACAGAAACTTCAAAACTAGTCGCACTAGCGTGATTTCATTCCCATGTCCATTTCATTCTGGCGTTAACTACAAGTGACAAAAAATGGATGGATATAAACAAGGTGCAAACATGAATTCGGAATTAAGTGGATATCATCAATGTAAAACCCTTTCATAGGAGTCGCCGCCGAAATTACATCTTTAGATACTAAGGAGGCCTGGATAAAGAATGAGTCATTATAGGAGGACATGGGGCGTCCAGGATGCGCTATGTTAGACCAAGATCCTAATTAAAGGGAACTAAGTGTATTTAAGGGTGACCAATGGGTTTGGAGGTGTTGATATCCTATTAGTAGAGGTTGAGGTGCTAGCAAATGAGTGGAGGCTTTAGAGGTGGGAGTAAAAGTAAGTATATATATGAGATAAGATGGTGAAATCGGGAGAAAAAGAAAAAGATTAAGTGAAATAAGATTTTGCTTCGACGTGAAGAAAGAGGTTGAGTGAGAGTGTGTTGAGAGGGAACCAAGAGAAGAAGAAGCAGGAGATAGACAGGAGGTAAAGGAGAAGATCACCGTCGACGCTTAGAGTTGTGTCGATCGTGAAAAATACATGTCAAGTTCGATGAGTAACTCACACTAGGTGTGTAAGAGAATTGGGTCGTCACCGGAGGTCAAGACCTCGTCAGAGGCAACTTACAACAGGGTTGTTGTAGGTTAACGATCGACCAATGTTGGTGTTGGTCGACCAGTCGTAGTATAAAAGTTAGATTTTTACTCACACCGGTCGAACGATGTCTGTTGGCGGTCTACCGATTGTGCATATTTTACGGGAAGAAGCAGACACTGTTAGTTTCAGTCGGAGGAGACTCATTTGTCGTTCGACCATTTGAATTGAAGATAAGTTGGTTTGGGCGTAGACCATCAAACGGTCGACCACCCTAGTCTTTCGTTCGACTGTTAACTTAAGTGAACTTAATCTATGTTCGACCAATTCATGTATATTGTTCGACCGATTATGTATGGAAGAATGTAGGCGATTCTTGTTATTTTTGGTCGGACGAGACCCTTCGTCATTCGACCGTTGATATGAATATTATAATGGTTTTAGACCCCAAAACGGTTGACCGTTCTTGTGTTTTTGTTAGACCGTTTGAGTCACAGTTTAAACGTTAGTTTGGTACAACTATCAACCGGTCGACCACCCGACCATTTTCGATCGACCGTTGATGCTCAAATTTAGTTATATTATTTTACGAGTGATGGTTCATATTATTTTCCATACTCTATAATGTAGTGTTGTTACGCAACCTTGTGGCGCGAGGAGACTACCCATCCTTTATGGCGGCGGAGTTGACCGCCTGGATTGCCATTCGGCAAAAGTATGTCAGCTTGTGTTAGCAATTATATGTCAGCTTGTGTGAGCATTTGAGGTATCAACTTGTGAGAGCAGCCTATGGTTCAACTTTTGTGAGCATACCTCCGTACTACAATATGTGGATGTGATGAGTACCGTGTGGGCCCCGATGTGATTGACGATATTGTTGTCTTCAATCCCCTGTTAGGAAAGCTTTATGTTGCATTATTATATGCAATGTATACTAGTATGATAGGTTTCATGTATGGTACGTCATATACATGTAGGAGACTTGGTTTACGAGATTTCCTTATGGAAACATAGGGATTGTGTCATGTTGTTTTCAAGCCCAGAGCGACTTTGAGAGGTGGTGACTGAGGACGAGCACACTAGGACTAGATCCTCTAATCTCATTTTGAGGTTGTTATGATTACTTGTGTATAATTCTTCTTGAGTGGACGTATTGGCGAGCAACGTACCAGCGCCTCGAAGACTTTTTTGAAAGGCCGCTGTGCCATGTCCCAAAGAAAGTTCTCGAGGACCTTGGCGTCGCGCGCGCCCACAAAAACTTGTGGTTCCCGCCGCTTCCTCTTCCGCGGCTCTCGGAACAGCTTGAGCTCGTCAGTAGTGTGCTCACCTCCTACAACATCTACTGTATTTTGATGTAATCATACTTTTGAAAATTCTTATGTAAATGGTGCACCAGTTGATGTATTATATGAGTATCGTTCTCGTGTTCTTTGGTTTGAATCTTGAGTTTAAAATTTTAATTTTGTTGTTGTTTTCAAGGATGTTACACGCTAACTTTTTAAACATGATGTTTATCCTTCTTATATAGGAGGTTGTCCTTTTTAAACACAGAGTTTGTCCATCACTTGTAGTATTTTTCATCACTTTATGTGGTACATTTTTACACTTACGGTGGTCCCTTTTTAAACAATGGGTTTATCCTTTTACGGGCGTCAATGACGTCCGCATCTACTAAACATTTTTTCTAGTGGATGGTTGCACCGGAACCTTTTTACAATTTACATCTCCACGCAGAGAATAGAATCATATTCAAGAAAATTCTGAATCAACTTCATCCTTGTCTGTAATTCATCAAGCTCTTCATAAATCTCCTAAAAACTCAAGTGAGACTTATCCTCCACAATAAATCTATGCACTGTGCCATCCAATTCAATTGAGTTGTATCTTGCTACCTTCTTGTACTGCATTCCCCTTTTCATCTTCCATGATCTCGCAACCCCATCCCAGTGCCCCAAGGACGTATATATATATATATATATATTTGAAAGAAACACATAGTTTGCGGTGTTCCATGGCTCGAGATCAAAGAGAAATTAAGCTGCTATTTCGGCTAGTTTGATTTCACGATGGAAGCTGCAACCTCCCAAGAGCGTTCCCCAGACTACAGAGTCTGCTTTCATGGGCATGCTTGTGATGAGCTTGTAAGCATCATTCAGAAGCCCGCCCCGCCCCAATAGATCTACCATGCAACCATAGTGCTCTAGCTTTGATCTAATTCCAAACTTCTTCTCCATGGAATTTAAAAGGTCACAACATTGATTAACCGATCCTCCATGCGTGCATGCCAAAAGAACGTCGACAAACGTGATATCATCTGGACCGAGTCCTTTCTCCTGAACATGATGTTGTCGCAAACATGTCAGCTTAAAGTCAAAAAACATAGTCTCTCATTGGTAGTCAAAAGGAGGAAAAACCTAAATCTCTTGGTAAAAACTAAAAAATCAAAATCCACTAATTTCCATTAGGTGCTTGAATTTAAAAGAAATGGTAAGTCAATCAAATTTCACATTGATTCAACACCAACATCAACATATTGGACCCCCACTTCTAACTTATGCTATTTACATGCAGACATGAAAATATTATTAATCATAGCCCCTAGTAGCATAGAAAATCGAAAAAATAACTTTGATTGACGTGTAGAGGAATATCATGGAACAAGTCACTGCATTGATTGTGAAAGAAATATAAACTTCTACATGATTTTTTTTCTCTCACTTTCTTAGTATTGCAACTCGAAGAAAATGCTCAATCAATCAAAATTCACACTCAAGAGATCATATGACAACAAAGCCAAGAAATCTCTACACAACGGTAAAATAATACTAACCAGCATGTCATGGAAGAGCTCCAACGCCTCCTTCCATTTCCCATGCATGGCCAAACTAACAATCATCGAGTTCCACGAGCAAACGTTCCTCCTCCACCCAATCTCCTCAAACACCCTTCTCGCATCGTCAATACTCCAACACTTGGCGTACATCTCCGCAAGCGCATTACCAACGAACAAATTCCCCACAAACACATTCTTCCTCGCATAACCCTCAATCTAGCTCCCTGTCTCCAAGGCCCTGAGGTGCGCGCACACGAGAAGCACGCTGGTAAGCGCGACCTTATTCGGCCTGACCCCACCATCCCTCCACATCGCCTCCTTGTACAATCCGTTCTGCGCATACCCCGAAACTGTCGCCGTCCAAGAGATCAAATTCTACTCACACATTCCATCAAACACCTCCCAAACAGCCTCGACAACCCCAATCCAATTATACCCGACGACCAACACGTTCCACCCGGCAACATCCCTCTCGGGCATTTCAACAAACACCACCCTTGCCGATCCGACAAAGTGGAGTCTGGCGTAAAGGTATGTTCATGGGGGTATTTGCCTTAGTTTTGATGTTGGAATTTTACCGTAATAATAAGACTTCATATGTTTAAGATTTAAAAAAAGTAAAACAACAAGAAATAATTATCTATATGACTCCCGAAAAAATTCATCAATCTGTACCACATTTTAATTTTATGTCTTAACGATGTAAATGCTATCTAGGCCACCCTGCATTTTCACTGCACAATTCTTATAAACAAATTCGACGCTATTACTTGCTAATTGATCACCAACTAGGTAACCCAATGCTTGTTGAAACTTGTGGTATCGTTGATTTGACATATGTTTGTTAATGAATTATTAGAATTGATGAGGAGGAATGTGTGTTTGTTTGTGATTATTATTTGATTACAATTTTGTGAGTACAAAAATAGTGTACAAGAACTAAGAGGGAAATAATGATGCTTTGGAGATCCTGTTTTCCATCTTTGTGTAGCTGTTGTGGTCTTTCTATTCTTGCATGTAGCCGTTGTAGCATTGTCTTATAAGTTGATGCGTGATTTGTCTTATTTGATATAGAGGTGATGAGATCAAATCTGATCAATCAGGTCGGGTGAACCGTTATTTTAACACCCCCTCAAGTGGATTCCGAAAGAGATTGAAGGATCATAGCTTCTGAGAATGGTTTGGAAGTGCGTCTTATTCAGAGATTTGGTGAATATGTCTGCTAACTGATCTTTACTTTGGACATAAGGAACCTCAATTTCTTTGGTTTGTAACTTATCTCGAATGAAGTGATAGTGAACTTCAATGTGTTTGGTTTGCTCATGAAAAACTAGGTTCATTGCTATATGACGAGCAACATGATTGTCACAAAATATTTGCATTGGTTCTTCGCACGGTACCTTCATTTCATTCAACAGTTGTTTCAGCCATATAAGCTCACTAGTGGTAGATGATATTGCACGATATTCTGCTTCAGCGCTTGATCTAGCTACTACGTTTTGTTTCTTGCTCCTCCAAGTGACGAGGTTTCCTCCCACGAAAGTGCAGAAACCAGTAGTGGATTTCCGGTCGAAGCGACCAACCCAATCTGCATCGGAGTAGCCAACTATAGAGTTAGAATTGTTTGATTTCATCCATATTCCCTGAGCTAGAGTTTTTTTTTTAAATATCTAAGGATTCTATCAACTATGTCAAGGTGATGAGTGCGAGGAGCATGCATGAATTGACTAACAGTACTAACAACATATGTGATATCAGGATTTGTGATTGTTAGGTAAATGAGTTTTCCAACAAGTCGTTGATATTGCCTTATATCTTCTAGTGGTTCTCCATCTGTAGGGTTAGTTTTTTGGTTGGTTTCAATAGGTGTGTCAACCGATTTAACTCCTAACTTTCATGTTTCACGAAGCAAATCAAGTACATATTTTCGTTGAGATAAAAATAATCCCGTCTTTGAGTATGCAATTTGAATGCCTAGGAAATACTTCATGAACCCTAAGTCTTTGATGTCATATTTAGATTTTAGGTAAGATTTTACTAAGTTGATTTCTTTATCGTTATTTCCTGTAATTATGATGTCATCAACATATACAAGTACAATGATGGTGGTATTATCGAAATGCTTGATGAACATAGATGCATCTGCAGAATATTTTGAAAAACCAGAAGATAGTAGGGAGTGACTGAGTTTTACACACCATGGTCGAGGGATTGCTTCAATCCATTAATGGATTTGTGCAATTTGTAAACCTAATTTTGAAGAGAGTCGACGCCCGGAGGAAGAGTCGTGTAGACTTCTTCTAATGTACATTGAAGAAAAGTATTTCTAACATCCATTTGAAAAAGGTTCCACCCATGGTCAACAACAATGAATAAGAGGACCCTAACGATGTTCATTTTTACGACAGGAGCAAAAGTTTCTTGATAGTCAAGGCCGTAGGTTTGAGTATAATCTTTAGCAACTAATTTGGTTTTATATATGTCAATTTTCCCATTACTGTTATACTTGATTTTATATACCCATTTGAAATGAATGTGTTCTAAAAGTTTTACTTTTAAATGTCAATTATTATGAATTGAATGAGAAATCATTTTTGTTCCTTCTTTATGTTATTCGTCTTTTAAAAGAGTTAAGGAAGAGGCTCTTGGTCCTTAACCGTAGAGCTCTAAAAGATATTGGTTTACATAAAACAAAAGTTATTCACAATCATGGTAATTAATGAAGGGAATTTGTTCTAAAAGTTTTACTTTTAAATGTCAATTATTATGAATTAATTGAGAAATCATTTTGTTCCTTGTTTATATTATTCGTCTTTTGGAAGTGTTAAGGAAGAGGCTCTTGGTCCTTAACCGTAGAGCTCTAAAAGATATTGGTTTACATAAAACAAAAGATATTCGCAATCATGGTAATTAACATGGGACATTAATTACCGAGTTAAGATTGTCGTGTTGGTCATAGATCATTGTAGCTCTACAAGTGAGTGACGACACGGGTATGCAAAAGAGGAAAATATTACTTTTGTATACTGAATAGACCTAATAAGTAAAATATTATAGAAATGTGTTTCTGTGTCATTAATATTTTACTGTGTCTTTGGTCCTTTGATATGAGACTTATATCCAATAACTTAAGGGATGCTTAATTAGATTAGTGTCTTGAGCTATCGATGAGTTTAGTGTAAAGGCATTGATTGGTTAAGTATGACTTTCGTTGGAGAAGACAGTTAGTCAAAAGATTATCATTGCCCCTCTTAATTGAGTGATGATATTAGTGGGACCCTTGATAAAGCAAAGTTATAATGTGCACAATGTGATTTGAGTTAAGTCACATATTTATAACTAGCTTAAAGAGATCAAGAAATGAATACTAATTCAAAGATGACACAATACTATTTTGTGTGTATTCTTAATATCATGAGGCAAGGGACGGACACAAGTGTTGCACTCCATCACTAAATGGATCGGGTTTTTGGTTCGAGTGGAATTAAGACATCTAACTAATTGGGAGCTATAATGTGTAGCTAGATACCGCTTATATCTTGTGATATTAAGCTCTTTATATCACTGTCAACTTAGTCTAGATCATCCCATAGGTCACACCACAAAACTGGGAAAAAAGAAATGGGGATTTTGAGTTCATAGGATGTGTCGGGTCTCATGTGGAAAATTTGACACATGGGGTGAACAAGCAAAATCAAAATTATGTTGTGGTTAATAACATAATTAGAATCTAAATTAAATTCATATGTGATGTAAATATTATGGGGTGTAATGATTAATCATTACATAGGATAATATGTTACATAAGTTGTGAATTTACTACTAATCCCGAAATGTGAAATTTTGTAGGGGTTAAACCGAAATTTGACAAGTCTGCATGCACTGTGCAAAAACGGTCGACCGTTAAACCATTAACGGTCGACCGAATGTTGCGCGGTCGACCGCAATGTTGCACGGTCGACCGGATGTGTATCGATCGTAACGAGAATTTCGTCTATTCGTTTTCGGTCGACCGAGTATTCTCGGTCGGTCGACCGAACATTGCGATGAATTTTTTTTGTTACGAACGGTCGACCGAGTATATCGATCGGTCGATCGAAACTCGGTCTAAGCGGTCGACCGGACCTCGCAAACGGTCGACCGGACAGACGGTTTTATGCAGAATTAATTTAAGAATTAATTAGATCATGCCTGGAATTGGTCCATAATTGATTTAATTCGTGGCTAAGATTATTTATTAATAAATAATGGATGGTTAGATAGAATTTTGCATGAAATCATGGGCAAGGGGTTGCACATGAATATGTAATTTGCAGAGAACTTATAAATAAAAGTTTATCTCATTACCTCATTAATTTCATTCATTATTTTCTTGTGCAAAATTCTTTTTCCATAATTCTCCACGAAAATTCCTTAATTCTTAAGTTTAGTTTTAGTTCTTAAGAGATCATCTTCTCAAGGGAATTAAAGAGGGGTTAGTAATTAAATTCTAAACCCTATCGGAGATTGAGAGACTAGCTTCCTTCTCTCCGATCTTGTTTAGAGTTTGGTGAATACTCTGAGGCATCCGGCGCAGCGAAAGCATCCCCAACGTCTCCGAATCTTCAAGAAGTTTTAGAGAACTTCTAGGTATAAATTTCGGAACCCATATTTGTTTTAATAAAGTTTTGAAACTAGATATTGAAACAAATTGAAGCATGCATGAAATAAATTATAGAAAATTGTAAATTGATCCTTATTATGCATAAAAATTCGAAATATATATATGTATAATTAAACATGAAATCCTACAGTGGTATCAGAGCTTAGGGTTCAATTTTCTTATGATTTAAGGCTGTAAACAAATTTAGTTTACCATCTAGGATTTAAACAATTCGTTTTACCGGTTTTTCAGTCCTTAAATGTTTTGTTGAAATAATTCTTTGTAATAATTCTTTTTAAATGTTTTAAGTGGTTTAAAACATGTCATGTAATTATTAGAATTATAATTTAGACATAAGTCTAACTTGCAATAATTTCGTTTTAAGTATAAACGATTATTTTGTAAGAGAATCAACAAAACCGAAAAACTACGGTTCATCTTTCCTTTTAGGAAATTGGATGGACAGCGGTTCAAAAATTGTTTTTGAACATGTTGATGGATGAAAAACGTTTTTAATGGATTTCAAAATGTTTTTCAAAGAATTGTTTAGGATTCTAGATGATTGATAAACTAGATTGCATAGTTTATAGCAATATTGCGTGCATGGATGCTCGAGTTGTCTTTGCAGGAATTGTGGGTTTATATGTTCCAAATCAGCAATTATGAATGTATGTAATCATTATTATACAGGGGCTTATGTATGTAAAAGCCAAAATTCTCTCTCTTTCCGTCTTTTAGATAGTTGCATATGCATATGAGAGGTTTTTACATAGGACTTGCACTAATCGGTTTTTATCGAATGTGAGGAGTATGTTTATTTTCTGTAAAATCTACATCTCCGGTGCAAGAGGAAGTCGCCGCTGTAGCGCATCGGTCGAGGATTGAAGATCAGGGATCGAGGATCGAGGATCAAAGGGAACATATAAACTCACGCGATGTGGATTGTGTGAATGTTTAATTTCTGTTTTTATCTTCCTATGCATGTGATGAATGTGTTGAATATTAGGATGTGTATAATTAATAATATGCATGATAACCTAAAATTCTAAATCACATGTTAAATTGTCCAACAAAAATTAAGAATAGTTTTCCTTCTTATTTCATCCACTAGCAGTCATTGATCGAGGGATACTCTGCTCGCCCTTAGCGGGAGATAGCTCCCTCCAAGTTTGGGAATAGTGGGAGATATAATGGTTGTCTATTGTTGTGCCACAATTAAATATATGAGGTGTGTTTCACCCTAGTGAACCCCAAGTATGTTTAGTTGTGAATACAATAGATAAACGTATCTCGTATCAAATGAAAATAAGTTTTCTTAACATTACCTAGAGCCCTCGCTCGGTTTTGGGAAAAAAGTTTTTCTTACGAGGATAGGTCGTATTCCCTCATAATTAAAACGACAAGAGTCACAAGAGTTTGAAGATGCTAAATGTTGCTAAAACTCAAAAAGGTTGTGATTAGAAAATGTTTTCTTACCTTGATATTGTAATGTATTCGATAGCCCTTAGCTAGTCTATATTACAATTGATGGGATCTTGGATTGTTGCATTTATGGGCAATATTTTTATTTGCAACATTTACATTTATATTCGATATATGTATGCATTTTGAGTCCATGGGATTGAGGAAGCATGTAGATTGGCTTGATGATTGATATGTAATGGGGTTTACCCTAGTTATTATTGTTTTATACATTGAGAATGTATGTGAGAGAAAACTTTGATAACAAGTGGGAGATTGAAAGGAATGTGTTCTAAAAGTTTTACTTGTAAATGTCAATTATTATAAATTGAATGAGAAATCATTTTTGTTCCTTGTTTATGTTATTCGTCTTTTAGAAGAGTTAAGGAAGATGCTCTTGATCCTTAACCGTAGAGCTCTAAAAGATATTGGTTTACATAAAACAAAAGATATTCACAATCATGGTAATTAATATGGGACATTGATTACCAAGTTAAGATTGTCGTGTTGGTCATAGATCATTGTAGCTCTACACGTGAGTGACAACACGGGTACGCAAAAGAGGAAAATATTACTTTTGTATACTGAATAGACCTAATAAGTAAAATATTATAGAAATGTGTTTCTGTGTCATTAATATTTTACTGTGTCTTTGGTCCTTTGATATGAGACTTATATCCGATCACTTAAGGAGTGCTTAATTAGACTAGTGTCTTAAGCTATCAATGAGTGTAGTGCAAAGACATTAGTTGGTTAAGTATGACTTTTGTTGGAGAAGACAGTTAGTCAAAAGATTATCATTGCGCCTCTTAATTGAGTGATAATATTAGTGGGTCCTTTGATAAAACAAATTTATAATGTGCAAAATGTGATTTGAGTTAAGTCACATATTTATAACTAGCTTAAAGAGATCAAGAAATGAATACTAATACAAAGATGACACAATACTACTTTGTGTGTATTCTTAATATCATGAGGCAAGGGACGGACACAAGTGGTGCACTCCATCACTAAATGGATCGGGTTTTGGTTCGAGTGGAATTAAGACATCTAACTAATTGGGAGCTATAATGTGTAGCTAGATACCGCTTATAGCTTGTGATATTAAGCTCTTAATATCACTGTCAACTTAGTCTAGATCCTCCTATAGGTCACACCGCAAAAACTGGGAAATAAGAAGCTTGATTTTTGGTTCATATGATGTGTCGGGTTTCTTATAGAAAATATGACACATGTGGTGAACAAGTAAAATCAATTATGTTGTGATATATAACGTAATTAGAATCATGATAAATTCATATGAGATGCATATATTATGGCGTGCAATAATTTATTGTTGCATAGGATAATATATTGCATAAGTTGTGAATTTGCTAAAACCCCCTAAAGTTCAAAATTTTTGTAAATAAATCCAAAATTTGAAAAGGCAAAATCGGGTAAAAGTTCGGTAATCCGTTTATGGTTCGGTCGACCGAAGGTTCTGTGGATCGGTCAACCGAACATGGAACGGATGGTCAAAATTGATTGACCGAACTTGACCAAAGTGCCTGGAGTTCTGGTTCGGTATACCGAACCAGGAACGGTCGACCGAACAATGTCCAGTTCCGATATTTTCGGTTAACCGAATGGCACTCGGTTTTAGACGTGGGTTCGTCCGATCGGTTAAGGAGAATTTTTCTCCTTAAGAATCGGTCGTTCGTCTGATGCACGGTAAACCAAACGTGACATATTCGGTTAACCGAGTGTGACTCGGTAAACCGAACCCCGATCGATTTTCTGTCTTTGATAATTAAGAGATTAATTTGATCGATGGTTGGATTAGCTCCGAACTTGGTCAAACATTTTGTGGATGCATGTAATGCATTATGGAATTAGTTTGTGAGAGAAAATGTCAAGAGAACATGACTTAAGAATAGCCATGATTGAGAGTAAGATTGGAACCTATAGATAGGTCTTTATTCTCCTTAATTATGTGAGATGTTTTTCTAATTGTTTTCTCTCCAAATTCACCACAAAAAGCCACGAAAATTCTCTTAGTTTTCTAAGTCTTTGGAAGGAGAAATCTCAGAGATTAAGGAAATGGTTTGTAGCTAGATTCTAAGCTAGTTCGGAGATTGATTGACTAGCTCCTTTCTCTCCGACCTTGTTTAGGGTTTGGTGAATACTCGGAGGCATCCGGCACAACGGGAAGCGACGATCGTCATCCTCAACGTCTCCGGATCATCAAGAAGTTTTAGAGAACTTCTAGGTATGAAATTCGGAGCCCATGTTTGTTTTAATAAAGTTTTGAAACTAGTTATTGAAACAAACTGATGCATGCATGAAACAAATCATAGAAAAATTGTAATTGATCCTTATTGTGCATAAAAATTTCGAAAATAAATATGTGCAATTATACTAGAAATCCTACACCATTTACATCCTACGGGTTTGGTGCCTGGTTTAGCCGAAACCATGGACCAAGTGTGATTTTTCCTTAAAGCTTCTAGTTCGTCATTCATAGCTTTTACCCAATTAGGATCCCTAAGAGCTTCGTGATAAGAGGTAGGTTCTTGGTGAGCATCTATTTTATCTATAAAGCTTTGGTGGTTAGTCGCGACCCGGTATGGTGGGCATAACGATGCACGATGGTTGAGCAGCCATCGCTGGATAGCATCGATCCCTCAGAGTTTTGGGTTGCACAACAGGTGGGTCCACTACGTTCTCACCCATTGGATCTGGGTGAGGTGGTGCAACAGGTGCATTGGGGCTAAGTTCCAGACTGGAATCTAGATGAACTCGTGAGAGTCGATTACTCAAGTCCTGAATCCAAATCTGAGTGCACCGGGTTGAATAAATTTTTGAATTCAAATTCGAAATTTAAATTCCAAATTTAATTTCAAGAATTAATTACAATTTTTTTTTAATTTTCGTTTTTTTTATGTTTTTTTTTCAAAAGGGAAACAAACAATAGAATGGGGAAAGATGAGAAAGGAATCCTAATCTAGAGAATTTAGGTGAGAAGAGAAAGAAGACTCAGATGAGAAGGGAAACTTAACTCTAAAGATAGAAAGGAGGGTCGGTCAGAGGTTTCCCAAACAAGCACGGTTCAAACAATCCTAGACCTAGTGTCTCTTAGATCTAGACGACTCCTAACTGATTGAGTCGAATCGATTCGCTTGATTCACCTCCCTCACTAATCAAACCAACTTGGCCAGGCCGTGTATAGCTAGTGGGGGCGCTTCCGACAGAGTCGGTGCCAATTAGACAACCACTTCGCTTGGAAGACTTACGTCAACACAAAAACACTTTCTAGACACCAAATTAAATTCAATCGGCTTTAGGTCATAGCAAGTTAAACATATTCTTCTCCTTAAATGAGTCTGAGTCCTTAGGGGTCAATGTCTAATTGATTTTAATTTAAGGCTTGGGTGACACTTTAGGATTGTGATTTGTGGGCCACGGAAGGGTGATGAAATCTCCACCGTATCTTTGCCTACGGAGTTGCCCTTAAGATAGTTTAACTTAGATCTAATAAAGATAGTCAAACAATGGTCTTTAGAGGGGGGCAAATGCAAGGTTATATGCAACTAGATTATATGCTTAAATGCAATCGATGAAAACCACGATACGTACCTTGACTCCAGCACTCTTCAACAGAAATTGATTTGCAAGAATTTAGCAAGAATAATGCATACAAAACACTAGATGATGCATGCACTAAGACCTTTCTAATTTTGCCAATTTTAGGTCAGAGTTGAATTATTGCCAATTATGGAATTTTTGCCCTAACACATGCAGTTCTATGAAAAGGAAATTTTCTGAAAATAGAAATTACGAGGAAAAAGGCAACAAAGGTTACCTACGCAATGCTCAGTCGGGTTCGCCGCCCGCTCTCGAAATTTCAGTAGCTCCACGCGTCCACCCAGAGATGGTGCTAACCCCAGAAAAATTTGAAGCCCAGACGTTTCAGGTGTGCGGCGATTCCGCCGCAGGTTGCTCTTGGTATGCGGCGATTTCGCCGCTCGTTTAGCTCCGACTGTGCTCGGATTTCACCGTGCACTCTGTTGTCTCCTGAAACACAAATCCAAATAGTTAGATCGCACACAAGATAAACAGAATAAAATCGAAATCAACAAAAAACAAAATCTACGTCGCCTCCCCGGCAACGGCGCCAAAAATTTGATGAAGATTTAAATTTATACCGCAAGTGCACGGCGTCAATGAAGACGTGGCAAATACGGGTCGAACACAAGGAGGGAGAGATTTTGTTATTAGTGTGATTTTCGATTAAGGGGAAGAAGGAGAGAAGAAATAATTGGGTTTTGAGATTTTTGGGTTTTAATTAGCTAAAGCAAGAACAAGAACAATTAAAACTAAAACAAGAACAAAGAGGTGAATTCCGTCGGGTGGAGTTTAGATTAGAGAATTCAGAAACTTATAATAAATCATATTAGTTATGAAGCATTACATGATAAATGATTTAACATAAACTCAAGTAATAAAAATATACTAATACGAACTTAAAATAATAACATTTATTCGTCTTCTCTTCACCCTAAATCCGTCACCTCCACCCTTTGGAAAGAGTTAGAAACTCATGGAGGGAGGAAGAAGGGGTCCTTGAGACATTACAAAAGAAAACTAATAGTAAGAAATAAAAGACAGAATTTTATTAATGAAAAGAAGAATACAAAACTAAGATTAAGAATAAAAATTACAACCAAAGACTAAGGACCCTTCTAACATCGTTCTCGGGTCTATTTATAGTTGCTACAAGGGATCTAGGTATAATATTGGAAAGTACACGTGTCCAGACACGACTGGACGAAATTGGGAGACGCGGATCGATGCTTGGGCGGCGGAAACGCCGCACATTGTGTGTGTGGTGTGGCGGAAACGCCGCACAATCTGGCCTGATTTTGGTTGAATGTTTATGGTATGATTTGATCCTTCTTTGCGCGTCTGGATTGATTCTTTCCATTCTTTTGAGCTCCGGATTAATTCCTTCATATATTTGGAGATACACATTGATTTTTCTATATATTTTCTCCAAGATAATAAAAGCTACTCGTGATTTGCAATTAGGTCCTTGACTTTTTTACAATTAAGTCTCCGACTTCTTTTGTGCTTAAGTCCTTGTTGTTTTTGCAATTAGGACTTGAATGCTTTTATGCTTGGATACATTTCCATTCGTTACCCGATAATCTTGAACTTGGTCTTTATGATAGAAATGAGTCTTTTGCACGCGTTTATGCTCGGGATGTGGGTAAATTGCATTCAGGTCCCTGTATTCTGTAAATAAGACTAAACACATACCTTAGTAGCATTTATTGATGTAAAAGTAATCTAAATGAAAGACATATGATGCAATGTATGCAATGCATCAAATACCCCCACACCTAGATTTTGCTAGTCCCTAGCAAAACAGAATATAAGAAAAATGAAAACAGGGAAATACTAACTCACTTTCGTAGGAATCACGGTTGCACTTAGCATGTGCAACAAGCCGTTAAACCTCCTTGTTGCCAAGGGGGAGGAGTGTTGTCTCCTGAGGGTTTTCAGCGGATATACCCACAAAATCCTGAATCAACATTTCATTGATAGTTCTCAATATCCCTACCTCAACCTTATACATATCACTGAGAATTCTTGCATGCTCATTATATAAATCTAACTTATTAAAAATATGACTTGGTCTTTGTTCCTCCAACATTCACACCATTAACCCTTCTACGCATGTTATTACTTAAATTATTTTGCACGTCTCCTCTTGTGGTGAAGTATCATTCGGATCAACCATGGCATGGATCATTCTTTTAGCTTTGGGCCTTGAATATTATTTTTTTTTCTTCCGTGATTCAACACATTTGCTTTTTGTCACTTTTACCATTTTTGCATTCGTGTAGCGAGTTTGGTCGATAATCCCGAGCTGGTAGATTCAAGTTACCGGGTTTCAAGATACCCCTACGGATCAGTGACTCAAAGGCTTGGGCTTTTGTAGTCATTTTGCAAAATGTGTTTCCTCACTTTATTCTTTTATTTTCCTCAAGGCTTAATTGCTATTAGAAGTCCACACTTCCCGGTATATTTTCCTCAACCTCTGCTTTTTATCAACCACTTCAAAGATTTGATTCATCCAATTTCAGTGCATACATGTCTTAAAGGGCAATGAGTTATTTTTTTGGAACTTAGATTTATGTCATAATTTCTACAAGCAGAATTATATAATAAGGAACAAAAACTCAATGCAATTTGAACACGGGTTTTGACAGTTCAATCTTAAGCTATGTCATGAAACATTGATTTTTTTTTTAGAAATAAAAGACAGATCTATAGCTAAATATATACATAAACACCCCCTACACCTAAATCATGCATTGTCCTCAATGTATGCAAATATAAAGCAAATGCACTTATTACCTTGGTGGACTGCGGTGGAAGGATGGGATTTGCTCAAAGTCAACCATAGTCAGAACTGGATTGAATGACACCATATTGGTGCATGTATCCAGTTGAATTGTTCCCCATGTTGCAATGAGAGTCCTGATTCACAGGTTCCACACCCCTCACATAAGTTGGTTCTCTTATTTGCTCGAGTGACGGTGGGTGTGTAGATGAATTCCTCTCCTTTTTCTTACTTCCTTTTTGATTTTGTGATGATTCAGAAATATTATAGATTCGTGATTTCATCACAACGTCACTTTGATTGCATGTTATTTCTGGCTCACTATCAATATGAAAGATATTAAATTCAGCTTTTAAGTTCTCAAAAGATAATTGCATGAGCTCATTACGACAGTTTATCAATGCTTCCGAAGTGGCTAAAAAGGCTCTGCCTAGAATTACAGGGATTTGTCGGTTAGGATTTACAACATGTGCGGTATCTAGTACGACAAAATCCACTGGGTAAATGAAGTCACCAACCTTGATCAAAACATCCTCTACTATACCTCTTGGTTTCTTAATAGAACAATCAGCAAATTGAAGGGTTGTCTTAGAGGGTTTTAGTGGACCAAGGTTCATTTGCTCATAGACAGAGTAAGGGAGTAGGTTAACACTAGCACCAAGGTCTAGAAGGGCTTTGTTGATAAAAGTATATCCTATTGCACATGAAATTGTGGGACATCCAGGATCCTTATATTTTATAGGAGATGTGTTGGACAAAATAGAACTTATGTTTGCAGTTAAGAATGTCTTCTTTGGTACGTTTGTTTTTCTCTTTTTAATGCACAAATCTTTTAAGAATTTAGCATAAGCAGGTATTTGTTGAATCATGTCTAAGAGTGGAATGTTCACCTTAACTTGCTTAAATACTTCCAAGATTTTCTCTATTTGTGCACTTGAGTTCTTTTTGAGTCTATTGGGAAATGGGGCTTTAGGGACATAGACTCGCTCAGGTTCAAGTTGAGCTACGGGTTCAGATTGAGTAGGTGGGGTGGGCGTTTCAGATTGGACGTCGGGTTCAATGGTGAGGTCATATGTGGCAGTTTGATGGCTAGATTGATTAGACGTTCTAGGATTGACCACATTATTATCAATCTGTCTTCCGGACCGTAATGATAATACAGCATTTATTTGTTGGAACGGTCCTTCTTCATTAACCATTTGAACCGGTCTAGGGTTGTTATTTCCTGAATTTGCTTGATAGGATTGATATGAATTATTAGATCTAGGGTTCACCTCAGGTTGACTTGGAAACCAACCATTTTCTCTTTCACCTACTATTTGTGCTAGTTGGCTGACTTGTGTCTCTAGCCTTTGGAATGTCTGGTTGGTTGTTTGTATAAAAGTTTTCATCAAATTTTCCAAGATTGTCAACCTAACCTCATGATCGTTATTGTTACTAAACCCAGGTGATGTATTATTTTGGTTATACGGGTTTGGTTGTTGTCTAGGAGGTTGACCTTGTTGGCTAGATGAGAAATTGGAATTATTACGCCAACCCGAGTTATAGGTTGATGCGTATGGGTCATTTCTAGCATGGTTATACATGGCATTAACTTGGTCCCATTCCGCACAATCCTCCATTACATGACCAGTCTGACCACATCTAGAGCAAGGGATAGACGAGGCTTGATTCACTCGGTGTTGGGTTTGTAGCTCTAAACTTTCCATTCTGCGCATAAGGGTAGCTAATTTTGCTTCAGCCGCTATGTTGGCATCTATAGCTAAGACACCTGGTTTGGGTTGACTTGCTATTCTAGATCCAATACTCGGGTTAAGCGGTGTTCTAGCATTGTCCCATTGCATACTGTTTTCAGCTAATTCCTCAAGGAAAGTCCAGGCATCATTTTCGTTTTTCGACATAAAGTTCTCTTGGCTTACGGATTCTACCATAACCCTAGATGTAGGTGTCAATCCCTCATAAATAATTTGACATAATTGTCATCTCGGAATTCCATGATGAGGGCATTGGGTCAGAACACTTTTGAATCTTTCTAGATAGGAATAGAACGGCTCACTCTCAGACTGAACGAATGCAACAATTTCATTCCTAATCCTCATAGTCTTATGGTTGGGAAAATATTTTTTCAGGAATACCTGAACAAACTCAGCCCAACTCCTAATAGATCTTTCGGCTAGACTATATAGTCATTTATTAGCGTCGTCCTTCAGTGCCAGAGGCACAAATTTCAGACGCACTGCCTCCTCAGGGATATGCTGGTATTGCATAAGAGAGCATATTTCCTCAAATTCTCTAAGGAAGAGATATGGGTCTTCCCTAGAGGTGAACTTAGGCAACATACTCATGTATTGTGCCTTGAGTTCGAAGTCGCGACCCGGTATGGTTGGCATAACGATGCACGATGGCTGAGCAGCCATCGCTGGATAGCATCGATCCCTCAGAGTTATGGGTTGCACAACAGGTGGGTCCACTACGTTCTCACCCATTGGATCTGGGTGAGGTGGTGCAACAAGTGGATTGGGGCTAAGTTCCAGACTGGAATCTAGATGAACTCGTGAGAGTCGATTACTCAAGTCCCGAATCCAAATCTGAGTGCACCGGGTTGAATCAATTTTTGAATTCAAATTCGAAATTTAAATTCCAAATTTCATTTCAAGAATTAATTACAAATATTATTTTTTTAATTTTCGTTTTTTTATGTTTTTTCTTTCAAAAGGGAAACAAACAATAGAATGGGGAAAGATGAGAAAGGAATCCTAATATAGAGAATTTAGGTGAGAAGAGAAAGAAGACTCAGATGAGAAGGGAAACCTAACTCTAAAGATAGAAAGGGGGTTAGTCAGAAAATTCCTAAGAAAGCACGGTTCAAACAATCCTAGACCTAGTGTCGCTTAGATCTAGACGACTCCTAACTGGTTGAGTCGAATCGATTCGCTTGATTCACCTCCCTCACTAATCAAACCAACTTGGCCAGGCCGTGTATAGCTAGTGGGGGCGCTTCTGACAGAGTCGGTGCCAATTAGACAACCACTTCGCTTGGAAGACTTACGTCAACACAAAAACACATTCTAGACACCAAATTAAATTCAATCGGCTTCAGGTCATAGCAAGTCAAACCAATTCTTCTCCTTAAATGAGTCTGAGTCCTTAGGTGTCAATGTCTAATTGATTTTAATTTAAGGCTTAGGTGACACTTTAGGATTGTGATTTGTGGGCCACGGAAGGGTGATGAAATCTCCACCGTATCTTTGCCTACGGAGTTGCCCTTAAGATAGTTTAACTTAGATCTAACAAAGATAGTCAAACAATGGTCTTTAGAGGGGGGCAATTGCAAGGTTATATGCAACTAGATTATATGCTTAAATGCAATCGATGAAAACCACGATACGTACCTTGACTCCAGCACTCTTCAACAGAAATTGATTTGCAAGAATTTAGCAAGAATAATGCATACAAAACACTAGATGATGCATGCACTAAGGCCTTTCTAATTTTGCCAATTTTAGGTCAGAGTTGAATTATTGCCAATTATGGAATTTTTGCCCTTACACATGCAGTTCTATGAAAAGGAAATTTTCTGAAAATAGAAATTACGAGGAAAAAGACAACAAATGTTACCTACGCAATGCTCAGTCGGGTTCGCCGCCCGTTCTCGAAATTTCAGTAGCTCCACGCGTCCACCCAGAGATGGTGCTAACCCCAGAAAAATTTGAAGCCCAGACGCTTCAGGTGTGCGGCGATTCCGCCGCAGGTTGCTCTTGGTATGCGGCGATTTCGCCGCTCGTTTAGCTCCGACTATGCTCGGATTTCACCGTGCACTCTGTTGTCTCCTGAAACACAAATCCAAATAGTTAGATCGCGCACAAGATAAACAGAATAAAATCGAAATCAACAAAAAACAAAATCAGTGTCGCCTCCCCGGCAACGGCGCCAAAAACTTGATGAAGATTTAAATTTATACCGCAAGTGCACGGCGTCAATGAAGACGTGGCAAATATGGGTCGAACACAAGGAGGGAGAGATTTTGTTATTAGTGTGATTTTCGATTAAGGGGAAGATGGAGAGAAGGAATAATTGGGTTTTGAGATTTTTGGGTTTTAATTAGCTAAAGCAAGAACAAGAACAATTAAAACTAAAACAAGAACAAAGAGGTGAATTCCGTCGGGTGGAGGTTTAGATTTAAGGTTTAGATTAGAGAATTCAGAAACTTATAATAAATCATATTAGTTATGAAGCATTACATGATAAATGATTTAACATAAACTCAAGTAATAAAATATACTAATACGAACTTAAAATAATAACATTTATTCGTCTTCTCTTCACCCTAAATCCGTCACCTCCACCCTTTGGAAAGAGTTAGAAACTCATGGAGGGAGGAAGAAGGGGTCCTTGAGACATTACAAAAGAAAACTAATAGTAAGAAATAAAAGACAGAATTTTATTAATGAAAAGAAGAATACAAAACTAAGATTAAGAATAAAAATTACAACCAAAGACTAAGGACCCTTCTAACATCGTTCTCGGGTCTATTTATAGTTGCTACAAGGGATCTAGGTATAATATTGGAAAGTACACGTGTCCAGACACGACTGGACGAAATTGGGAGACGCGGATCGATGCTTGGGCGGCGGAAACGCCGCACATTGTGTGTGTGGTGCGGCGGAAACGCCGCACAATCTGGCCTGATTTTGGTTGAATGTTTATGGTATGATTTGATCCTTCTTTGCGCGTCTGGATTGATTCTTTCCATTCTTTTGAGCTCCGGATTAATTCCTTCATATATTTGGAGATACACATTGATTTTTCTATATATTTTCTCCAAGATAATAAAAGCTACTCGTGATTTGCAATTAGGTCCTTGACTTTTTTGCAATTAAGTCTCCGACTACTTTTGTGCTTAAGTCCTTGTTCTTTTTGCAATTAGGACTTGAATGCTTTTATGCTTGGATACATTTCCATTCGTAACCTGATAATCTTGAACTTGGTCTTTATGATAGAAATGAGTCTTTTGCACGCGTTTATGCTCGGGATGTAGGTAAATTGCATTCAGGTCCCTGTATTCTGTAAATAAGACTAAACACATACCTTAGTAGCATTTATTGATGTAAAAGTAATCTAAATGAAAGACATATGATGCAATGTATGCAATGCATCAAATACCCCCACACCTAGATTTTGGAGATTCGAAATATGATATATTTTCAAAAAATGAAACATCTCTAGAGATATACATTTTACAATCCTGAGGGTCGTAGCATTTGTATCCTGTTTTAGAAGAATAGCCAAGAGATGGTTTTAACAACATTTGGGTCGAATTTATCGATTCTTTTTTTATGAACATAGCAAACATATCCAAATATTCTGAGGTGATTGATGTTCATACATCTACCATTTAATATCTGAAGAGGTTGTTTACGCTGAAGTAAAGGACTAGGGAGGCGATTAATGAGATAGACAGTCGTTAATATAGCCTCTGACCAAAAATATTTGGGAACATGATTCTGGAACAATATGGACCTAGTGATATTAAGGAGATAACGATTTTTCCTTTCGGAAACACCGTTTTGTTCAGGGGTATGAATGCAAGTAGTTTGATAATGAATGCCTTTAGTTTTCAAAAAAAAATTGAAAAACATTGCTAGTATATTCGGAGTCATTATCAGACCTAAGAATTTTAATTCTAGTGTCATACATGTTTTCTATAAAAGAGACATATTCACAAAATACCAAAAAAAACATCAGATTTGGATTTAAGCAAATATAACCAGGTCGTGCGAGAAAAATCATCAATAAAAGTAACAAAATATTTAAAACCATTATACGATTCCACCAGGGCTAGACCCCAAATGTCCGAGTGAATTAATTCCAATGGTTTTTTTTTGTTTTAATGGTAGAAGAATAGAAAGGCAATCTAGTTTGTTTTGCCAGACGACAAATATCACAAAATTACTCGGATTTAAACTTTAAGATAGGAAATAATTGCTTTAAAACAAGTTGCGACGGATGACCCATCCATTTATGCCATAATTCAGAAGACTGGTATGACGCATTATTAGCTTGCAAGAAATTATTTGAACTGTCTAACACATAAAGGCCATTTGTGAGAGTTCCTTTACCAATCATCTTCCCGGATGTTCGGTCTTGAAACAACACATCAAAAGGTGAAAAAATGACATTACGATTTAATTTCCTAGTGATCCTGGCAACGGAAAGCAAATTAGACGTGAAGGTGGGAATAAAAAAAACATCTTGGGAGTGTTATTCAAGAAATTAGATTCACCTACACCATTAATTTCTACTTGATTCTCATTAGCAACAGTAACATGTTTGTTTATTTTTAGGTCAAAACAAATATTACGCAATAAGTTTTCATTTCCGGTCATATGATCGGTGGCTCCTGTATCTATAATCCAGGCATCTCTAGTATTAACAAAATTTGTGATTGAATCTGAAGAGCTGTTAAGAGAGTCAATACCTGTGCAATTACCTTGATTTTGACTCTGACCAGAGATTTGGAGAAGATTATTCAGGTGGACTATAACTTGGCCACTTGTAGGGGTGAGCAAAATTCGGTTCGGTCCGGGTGTCCGGACCGAACCGGACCGAACTTTTTCGGTTCGGTCTTCGGTCCGGGAGACCCCGGGAATTCGGTCTTCGGTCTGGTCCGGTTTGGTTCGGTCCGGTCAAATACCAAAATTTTAAGGGTTAAATTCGGGTTTTGGACCGGACCGGACCGTACCGAATCGGACCGAACCGAATTTATTTGGTCCGGTCTTCGGTCCGGTCTTCCGAAAAGTTCGGTCTTCGGTCAGGTCCGGTTCGATCCGGTCCCAGACCGAAGCTCACCCCTACCCACTTGTTGTTGCATGCTGGCTTGGGTTGCGCGTGGGTCGACGTCAAAATGGGTCAGTTGCCTAAACTTGTCGGATTCTGGTGAGAGAAGATGCGTGTGAAGGTCGGATATATAGCCCCTGTTGTCGCGGGTCGACCCGCTTTGTCCCCATTTGCTCCATTTGCTTCCTCCGCTAGGGTTAGGTTTTCCTGGAGCGAGATTTCTGCCACCGCCGCCGCTGCTCTGGTTTCCTCCCCCATCCCCTCTCCACTCTTCCATCCCGTCCTTCGGTGGTCTAAGATGGGGGTAGAAGTGATTTGTCTGATTTGATATAGAGGTGATGAGATTTAATAGATCAATCAAGTTGGGTGAACCGTTATTTTAACATGAATAATTCGACTTCAGTTTTCTTGGTGCTTTGCAACTTTTTTTAGTTTATTTCCCAAGATTGGTATTCACGTGTCCAGCTAGTCATTTCTGGTGGTTTGAACATAATTGGTCGGGTCCGTTTTTAAGCTCTATTACCGAACTGTTAATCCTTGACAATGTTGACACTAGGGGTGTCAGTGGATATTCGAATATCCGAGCATCAGTCCGTATCCGTATTCGAATTTGAACATTCAATCCGAGAAAAAATATCCGTAAGACCGTATTCATATCCGATCCGTAAAGTCGTGGAGCGGATATGGTTATTAGTACATCTGATCCGTATAATATCCGATCCGGGATCGAATATCCGTAGTTCAACATCTATATTTGTATCTGTATTATATATATATAGTTATTCTTTAAATTAATGATATATATAAGTTAGGTATTTTTTCTATAAATTACCCAAATATATAAACTATTCTAAATTACTAACCCTTAAGTACTAACCCGATTAATATCCGCTTTGGAACTACATATCTGTATTTCAACATCTGTATCCATATTTGTATCATATACTTATGCAATACATTATTATACCTAGAAGTATTCCTATTTCAACATTGTGTGATTATATTTTGAATATATAGTTTAAATTTATTTATTCAAATAAAAATACATCTACTAATCACATTTATTCAAGCATTGAATATTTCTCATTTTCAGAATATGGAGTTAGAAGTTAAGATAAAGTAAATTAATATTTGAAACCAAATAAAATTATAAATGTGACTATGTATAAGAATTTGTCTAAGTGAAAATAAAAAAAAGGTTATAAGGTTGGGAATTATGTTTACGGATGCGGATATTATCCGTATCTGCTCCGAATCCGTCAAATATCCGAACAGATATAAACTTTTCATATCCACAAACAATACGTATCCGAATCCGTAAATTTCATGCGGATACGAATATGGATATACCTATATCCGGTCCGTATCCGCACGTTAGTTCCCACGCACCCACACCTATCAGAACGTGCAAAAGTATAGTAGGACTATATATATTAGATGATTCTTGCTGTCTTGCACATGTACATATACAATTAAGCAAATTAATCAACATGTACAACACAATATAAAACTTGAAGTACGAATTACGAGTCCATTCGTGCTTAATACAAAACGTAAATCTAGCTAAAAGGTAGGACAACCACGTACAACGACGCCTTTAGCCGTGGGGCAATGGGCTAGAGGACAGCCATCAGGATTATTCCCCCACCAATCCACATTCGTGTCCTTCATCTGCAAGGCGAAGTACAACAGCACCCCCATGAACGCCACGCCGGCATCGAGCGCGCCCGACAGCACGTAGTTATGCCGCTTCCAAACCTCAGGGTAATACCTCAGCACAACGTACCCCGACAAGAACCCCACCAGAATCCAGGTTGTGTAATTCACGGCCGTGGCCGGAGGCATCATGCCGGTGGCGCCAATCAAGACCGGCATGTTTATGAGGCTTATCCAACGCTGCTTGGGGAACATTTTCTGGGCAACGTAGACGAACATAGGTGCGATGGCCCCGCCCAGAAAGAACCAATTGATGGCTGGGTATGGCCCTAGATTGCCGAAGATCCGACGTGGACCAATGAGACCCCATACGACCGATGCGTCGTAGAATATGTTGTCGTAGGGGCACGTCCATGGGCTGTTGCTTGCTAGTAGAGCCGTGTCGCAGATGTTTGGGACGGTCTCTAGTAGCCACCACCCCGTTGCCAAGTACACTATTGCTGCTATAATCGTTCCCAGGACCTACATGTACATAATAATTAATAATGGAACTTGGATCAGCCGAATATTCCATAACTAACTAATTATTTATTGTTGAATACATTTGTAATGTTTAACTAAGGTCATGTTTTTGTCAAAAAATGGATTCTCATCGTTAAGGATTAAAACTAATCCCAAATACGCAGCGGAATCGAAATAGTAAATCCAATTGACTAAAAATTGAGATCAAATGCAAATCCGAATTCAAACCACACAAAACACGCAAGATTTAACGTGAAAACTCAATGGGAGAAAAGACACGGACGACACAACTACAAATCCACTATAGAGAAACGTATTACAAGGAGAAACTTACAGAAGACACGAACAAACCAGCGAGAATACTCAGCTCAAATTCTCCCACCGAATCAACAAGGATACTCTCTCTCTTTTCTCACAAGAATGCAAAGTGGACAATAACAATCAATCTAATTGTTCTCTAATTACAAATGGGACGAAATTGCCTTTATATAGTAGACCAAAACAAGTATAAGTTGCACCAAAATCGTGTGAAGAAAAATGTGCAAAACGTGGGCAGAAACTGGGTCCAACGGTCGACCGAACGGGATCTACATGTACATAATAATTAATAATGGAACTTGGATCAAGCGAATATTCCATAACTAATTATTTACTATTGAATACATTTGTATTGTTTAACAACTGAATTGCTAAACATCGCCCCAAAACTATTTAAATCGCCCCTTGAAATTACCATTTTACCCTTCTCTCATTTCTACTGCTATAACGCGACATTTTACCCTCCTATCACACATCTCTCTTCATCTTCCTCTTATAATCATAAAAAATAATGTTTTGGAGGTCAGTAATGAGCCAACGGACGCCCCAGTGTACTCGAATCTGGTAAAATATCTAACATTTTTTTAATGAAAAAATAATAAAAAATTACGGGCGACCGACGGAGCCGCCCCCACGTAGGAGGGGGGCGTCTGGGTAAGACGCCTCCCCCATTGGGGAGGCGTGTTACCCAGACGCCCCGCCCATGGGGGAGGCGTTTTACCCAGACACCACGCCCATGGGGGAGGCGTCTTACCCAGACGCCCCCTCCTACGTGGGGCGGCTCCGTCAGACGCCCGTAATTTTTTATTATTTTTTTAAAAAGATAATTGATTATAAATTTAGATAATTGTTAAATTAATTAATTAATAATTACTATATTCGGATGACCGATACCCCTTCAGTACACCGAAAATTCAAAAATTTCCAGATCCAACAATTTCAAAATCCAAAAAAATTCCAGGGGGCGCTGCCCCTTTGCCACCCCCGCCACCTCACCGGCGAGGCCCCCGAACGACCTGTCGATGTGGTATTTGTATGTCAGGATGTTTTACCGCCGGGGGATTTTCGATCTTAAAAAATGTTGGATCTGGACATTTTTTGAATCTCCATCACTTGCAAAAAAACTCATTGTAATCCGACCGGTTACCACCGAAAACTTGCAAAGAAACGTCAAATAATTTGAGATAACACACCGTACAATTTTAATTTGACAAAAAAATTAATAAAACGGGACGTCTGGCTAAGACGCCTATACCATCGTGGAGACATCTGGCTAAGACGCCTCCACCATGGTTGAGACATCTTTTCCAGACGCCTCCACGATGGTAGAGGCGTCTGGCTAAGACGCCTGTACGATGGTCGAGGCGTCTGGCTAAGACGCATGTACCATCGTGGAGGCGTCTTAGCCAGACGCCCGAGTCGGAGAAAAAAAATCTGTCTCCGTTACTTTGCCTGATCTAGGTGCTTCGCCAGACATTTTCGTGGTGTTGGTACTATGAATGTTAGTAAAACTGAGTCAAAACCCTTGTTTAAAGATACGAGACGATATGGGTATTAAATATATTGTTAAGGGCAAAAAAGTCATTTTAATGGACGATTTAAGTAGTTTTGGGGCGACGTTTAATAGTTCCCTTTAACAAAGGTCGTGCTTGTGTCAAAAAATGATCTCATAATTAACAAAAAAATAATAACGGAAAACGAAAATAACAAAATTTGGTTTCTTTTTAACGAAGTTTATATTGTTTGTGCACGTTACTAAAAATTATTGGAAAATAAAAAAATATTATTATTTGGCTATATACATAACAGATTATTGGAATTCAATATCTGGTAGTGTCTAATTCAAGACTATAAATTTACTAACTAAAATAAAAAGAAATTCTGCTCGGTAAGATGCAATATAGATTGGCACCTGTGCCAGGAACATAGTTCTAGGAGGGATCTTCATGTAGTGGCCAAGCTTGAAATCGGCGAGGAACTCGAGGGCCTGTGTCATACTGATGTACCCGTACGTCTTGAACAGAACATTGGCAACGGGTCTCCCCGGATACATGTACCCCATAATGTACTCTGTTATGATGTTCAATCCTGGTTGCTTCTCAAATGATACACCAAACAATTGCATGTTAAATAGGATTATTGGAATATATATACGCATACATACGCTCGGGTGGTCACACACACTTAATTAATGTATAACTAACTGAACTATTTTTTTCTACGATATATAATTATGTGCTAGTAACGGTTATAAAATATAACCGAACACTTTTATGGAAGTACGATATATTTAAGGACAAGGTTATACAAGTTCTAACCTGATTTGTGGTAGAGTAGATGATTCCAATGGGAAGTGTGAAGAAAAATGCCAAGACACAAGATAGAATGACACCCCACCACGGCAACTGAAGTTGATCCTTGTAGAATTGGCATGCCAAGAGCGAGATGGCGATGTTGGCAACCAAGAGCACAAGAAACCACCACTCCGGCACTTGCTTGTATCGGCTCATGAGCCTGGTGTGGACGTCCATCTTGCCCTTCTTCAATGCCGACCTCGCCGTGACCCAAATCTCCCTTCCGTGGAAAAGAATCACGTGGGAGATGGTGGAGGTGAGCGCTGCGAAGCCTACCCCGTATGTCATGGCAAAGAATGTGCTTAGGTGGAGCTGGCCGGTGCGCTCGTAGGTCGGTAGGTCGATGCTGAACTTGTTGTCGACGATAGAGGAGATGTTGTACCTATCGTGCAAATAGTACCATGCACATTGGTCGAGATAAAATGTTTTAAAGAACATACGTATTAAATAAGTTCGATAACTCAGTTTGTAGATTTTTAATTTTTAATTAGCTAATTATACCATGATCAATCCCAAAAAAATAGGTTTTACGTTAGGATTTTAATTAAAAATAACATGCAATATTGCATGCTTTGAGAAATCTATCGTGTACTCGTTAAAAAAGCTTGCAAATTTTGAATTATTGACCAACCAAATTTCACATTACTTGTTGCCAGTGGAGGTGAAGAGGCTCCCGGAGAAGATGGGGAAGGTCTTGGCATTAAAGGCGTCGAGCCAGTAGGAGAGGGGGGTGAGGACGTACATCACGACAATGAAACCGGCTAAGACATTGACGGTAGCGAACCAGGGGGAGGCCAGGGGGCTACCTAGGTAGGCGGAGACGGTGGACCAGTCGAGGGCCACAGCGCCAATGCCTAGGCCCGACATGCCGGAACCGATCTGCTGGAGGAGGATTGATTTTGGGAAGGCCCAGCAGATCCATGAGAGGGATGTCAGCATCACGAAGAGATAGCCGGGAAGGACGTAGTATGCGAAGCTGCATAGGAATGCAATCAGGAAGAATTGGTTCCGAGACAAGAAGCCTTTGGGTCTCTTGTCCTTCTCGTGTAGAGCCCTGCAAGCGTATATAATTTCATATCAACATGACATCATTTCACAGATACAAGTACTTCACATGATTGGATAAGAGGTCAAAACTTTCAATTACAGCACCTTGTTGGCTATTTTGATCTTAATTTTCACAAAAATCAAAATTAACCTCATTTGTAACTCAGTTCACCGTTTTAGACTCTCAGTGAACACAAAAAACTAGTATGTGATTTCTTCGGGAGGATATTTAGCCGAAAGTTGTAATCAGATTCGTGGACACCTAAGATAATATGATATGTGCGGAAGGATATGTGATACTCTAATTTATTAGGAGTCTATTCTTGATATGTTGGCCATTGAGTACTGAATATGGCCATGTATAACTCCATGAGTTTACGCATAAGGTTAATTTAGTTGGTGGATTTATGATCTTGAATTGACTTGGACCAGGAGTTGAACCCCCACATCTTGAAATACATGTTTGTTAACGCTTTAAAAGAGAGAATACGATCATATTTTGTTTTATCTTAAAATGTGGGAAGTTGTTTTTTATTTCTGAGATATACCAGCAGCGTTCCACATTTAACCTACACTTATTTGAAGTTGATAATTATGGAACGAAGACTTCTGAGTTCTGAACCATCGGACTCCTTTTGTACTGGAGTAAACTACTTCATAATGCTTGTCATAATTATCGTAACTTTAGCTCACAACTTGACAAGAAGACATAAGGGGAAACGTGGGGCCACATCACACACTGGACGGAAACTTTGGACCACATTGGCCCCTATCAAGATGGATGAAGGAGTCGAACAATTACTATCCTATATTAACTAGATTCCTCTACTGCTGCAGACAGTCCCTAAAAAGATAAATTTAACAACTGGATAACAACAAAATTGATTTGCGGTTCTTTTATTTTATCTACTCTACTCCATCATCTTAAATCTTAACTGAGCTAACCTCGTTAGTTCGATTCTTTTATAAGCTTTCATTTTCGATCTCCCACATCAATTGGCAACATATGGAAAAGTCGTACGTGCACTTAATTCTTTTTTAGCAATTAAGATATTAAACTGTTGCTTCTTATTTTGGTGGGGGGATTTCCTCCAAAATCACGTACTTCCTCAACATTAGGAAGCTTGCAACTGTGTGGGGAATTTAATTTTTTTTGGTATTTGGTTGGAATTTTTTATTGCAATTTGAGTCTTTTCAAGTAAGAGAATCCCAGGATTCCAACCAAACATCAGTAAAAGAAAAGATTCCAACCAAACATCAGGAAAAGAAAAGAAAAAGAAACATTAATCTTTTGACGTACCCGAAAAGAGACACTTGAACAAGATTTCTCGGCCACCACATCTCCGCCGGAAGCACCAGATACCGCCGGAATATTCCCGCCCACCCGAACCCCAACGCCTACGATATTCCAAAAACACAATCAAACACCTCAATTTCGATCTTCCAACCAAACCTTCAAACAAAATAAAATAAAATAAAAAATTACTTGGGTAGTGAGAAGAACGAGAAAGGACGCGAAGAAGCTGATCTCCTTCTTATAGAAAGCCTTAACGGAAGTAACGATATGCATCCCGTAGACCCCACCGGCACCGGAATTGGCGAAAATGGTGATCAAGACATGCTCCTTGACGTTAAACGGCCCGGGGTTAAGACTGAATTCCCACTTCCGGCCCTTGAAAAACACTTTCTCCGGTAGAGTCTTCGCCATGAGGTGTCCGAGAGGCACGACGGCAATCTGGGCAGAGATGGAGGAAATGCTGATGGGCTCCGTCCGGTAGAAGAAGAACTGGTTGAGGAACGAGAGCACGACGCACGACAGCGTCCCGAGGACCCACATCCGGAAGGTGAGGACCGGGAGGGTGGGGTCGTCGGTGATCGAGACCGTCATGGCCACCTGCGGCACCGGGGAATTCTCCTCCTCTTCCTCCTCGACCACCTTCTTGGGTTCCATGGTGGAATGGTACTGAATGATTTTGGTTGGGAGGTTGAATGTGTGTATTTAAAGGAAAAACTTGTTTATATTTTAGTACTAATTACCAATTAGGGTTGGAGGAGAATATGAAGATGCAGCAGATAAGCTAGGATCAGAAGATTCACAAACGGATGGTCCACAAGCGCCTAAGTTAGGACGGGCGTTAGAAAAGTCTAGGTACATAGGATTTACTTGCTACCTTGGTTTAAAGTCTACTTAGAAAGTAATTTTCTAAGTGAAAAATTATTATACGAACTATATGTTTCTAAAAAAGGGTATTGTGACACATCTAATATATGGAACCAACAAGGGTTGTTTTACATGGTAATTTTGACCCGAGTCCACCCTTCTATCTTAGTACTTTTTTTTGAGACTGCGAGAAAGATGAATGGAAATTTCTAAGATGACTGATTGAGCTCATAAGAACTGATCGCTTGATATACCTAGTGCCCATAACAATTGCTAGTTATTGCAAGGGATTCGAACACATAGCATCTGGGCTGAAAATTCTACATAACCGTCAAGCCATGCCTAAGTATGTCTAGCCAAGATATATTTTTTGTATAACACAGTTCTACTATTATTGCTCAAGCTCATGCACCTTAATGGAGACTGTCTTGTAGTACCAACTTGATCTGAAATTCAAATAAAATTTGAAATATCAGACACGAGACATAAAAATAAAAAAAATGTTTGAGTGCTCTCACCACCAGGTCCACGTCATCTGCTAGGGATGCAGATCCCCCACTCCCCCTGTGGAGGATCCCCCACTCAAATTGGAGGACCCCATATCTTTTTTGTACCTATAATCTTAATTTTTGTCCAATGCACAGTGGGAACCAACGATCTATTATTTGATAATGAGAGTCAACCTAGACCTTTGAGTATCAAAGGTTGGGGACCACAAAAGCAATAATAGTTTGAAAATCTTCAGAGAGGGTTGTATTATTAGGAATGCCAGTATGGTTTGATTTTGTAGTCATCTAAAGTTTCTGGTTGAAACATTTTTTCCACAAAAATAATTGGTTAAAGTATTTGTAAATCTATAATCATTTTTGCTGGGCAGTAAACACTATTTTATATTTGAAAAATGAGATCGACACTAGTATTGTCGACATGTCCGGTTTATTTTTGAAAACTTAGTGTGTTATTGTAACATCTCGTCCGCGAGTCCGGGCCGTCACTCACGATCCAGTGATCCACAACACCCTCCCTTAATTTGACACAAAAGTTTAAGCCGATTGATGTAACGTACCCGAAAACAACGGAAATTTAAACAATAATAAAGACCGTCAACGGTCAACACAGGGCACGTCACTGGAAAACAAACCAACATATATATATAAAATATATAAGATACAGACCCACGTGGAAGTCAAAGTATACATAAGAGTCAACTGTGATTACAACAAAAATGAATATACATGTAATCACTACCTCAACGAAAGAAGGATGAAAGAGGACACAGGATCTGATCCCGGGGGCACCGTCCTCGGTCACCACCTCAAACTCTATCCCTGCTCGCTACCTGAAATACAAACAAACAAACATGTCTGAGTTCCCTGCAGCAACCCCGTATACCAAACCTCCTAAAATACGAAAAGGAAATTAAAGACAATGCAATGCAATACACATGATCATCCGCCTCGGGCCCACAATAATGCCCTCACCGCCTCCGCGGCACTGAACCACTCCTGCCACTAGGGTCAAGTCAGTCCACCGCTGCCTCACAAGGGTCAGTCGACACCACTGCTCCCCAAAAAGTCCAGGAAGGAACCCCCGGTACACGCCGCACTCCAGGAGCGAGTCAGCCCGCCGAATACACAACTCGGGTCAGACGACAGTCGCTGCTCCCCCAAGAGCTGTCAAACGCGCACCCTGCCGGAACATCCTCGGCCTACCGCTAAACCCTCGCAAACTGCCCAAGGTTTACGGCACACATCCCTCACACCCCGCTCGGTAAGAGAGGAAACAGTAATACAATAATACGCCTTCGTCGAAGGTGAAATCCGTAGCTCTCAAAGCCGGTAATCAACCGTCGCCTCGGAGCCGGTAGTCGACCTATACTCAACGGATCGCGTGTGGATAAATCCACCAACCTGCGGCAGATCGGTCGACCGCTAAAAGCACACCGGTCGACCGGTCCCCCACACAGTACACAGTACTGTACAAACAAGTCTACCGGTCGAACCACGCCAACCGAATTACCGACCAATCGGTCGAACAAAAGTCATCTAGCGGTCGACCGTTTGGATGGTCTACGCTATAAAAATTTATATAATATATATATCCGATCGGTCGAACCAAGGGGTCGTTCAACCGATAACAGGACTTCTCAGTATCTTGCCCAAGTGACATTCGGTCGACCGGAACTGCTATACAGTTCGACCGAAACATCACATGCACTCTACTGCTTAATTAAAATGCTCAGTCGGTCGACCGAAAGTTAAAGAGCGGTCGACCGTTTTGATGGTCAAAGCTCCCAACCGACTTAGCATCGAATAGATCGGTCGAACAAGGTTAAGGGCGTTCGACCGTTTAATAAGTCAAAACCCCCAACCGACCCATTCTCATTGTTATTCGGTCGACCGGCTAAGTGGTCCCGTTCGACCGATAACAGCATCAACCTTTTTTCCCGCACAAATCTGGCATAACGGTCGACCGTCCAAGGACATCGTTCGACCGTTCGCGGGTAAAAATCAATATAATAATAGGATCGGTCGACTGCCCACAGGCACCGGTCGACCGATCGTCGTCTTCAACCTCTGAATTGGTTGAAATCCGACGGGGAATTCGACACCAACGTCGATCCCCAACACTCACAAGGCATAAGTGAGTTATATTGAAGATTTGGCATACCTTTTTGACGGTTGTGGAAGCCTCCCAAGCTTGAGTCACTTCACTCCTCTTCTTCTTCCTTCTTCTCCTTCTTCTCCTCTTCTTCTTCTTCACCTTCTTCTTCTCTGAACTCTTCTCTCACTCTCTCTGGAAATCCAAAACAAAGAAGCAAAACGTTTTCAGCTTAACCTTATCTTTACTATATATATCACCTTTAGTTAACCACCTCCAAATCTACCAACCATAGCAAGCCACCTCATCTTCCCATCCTTATCTCCTAACTCTTCATTAACATAATTAATTAGGGTAAGTTAGGTTTAGTTTAGTTAATTAAGGTGTTTAGATTAGGTTCTTACAATCTACCCTCCTTAAAAGAATTTCGTCCGCGAAATTCGAAACAACTGACTTACCGGAATAACTCTGGATACTGCTTCCTGACATCCTCTTCGATCTCCCAGGTAGCCCTCTGACAGTGTGATGCTGCCACCTGACCTTCACCATCGGAATCGCTCTCCTCCTGAGCTGATGTACCATCTGATCCACAATCTCAACTGGTCTCTCATCTAATGACAAATCCTGCTGGATCTCCGGTACTGATATCTCTATCACATGAGCTGGATCGGCCACGTACTTCCTCAGCATAGAAACATGGAAGACGTTGTGAAGTCCTGCGAACTGTGGTGGTAGTGCAATCCTATATGCCACCTCACCGACCCGATCCAATATCTCAAAAGGTCCAACATACCTCGGACTCAGCTTCCCCTTCTTCCCGAATCTCATCACCCTTCTGGAAGGCGAGATCTTCAGGAAGACATGATCTCCTACCTCAAAAGTCAGCTCACGCCTCCGCGTATCAGCAAAACTCTTCTGTCTGCTCTGTGCTGTAGCTAGTCGTCTCCGAATCACGTCGACCTTCTCTGAATACAACTGGATAATGTCAGGTCCAACTAGCTGTCTCTCGCCCACATCACTCCAGCATACCGGCGATCTACACGGTCTCCCGTATAATGCCTCATATGGTGTCATCCTAATACTCGAGTGGTAGCTGTTGTTGTAGGCGAACTCGATCAACGGCAAATGCTCATCCCAATGCCCGGCCCAGTCAAGTGTACACGCTCTCAGCATGTCCTCCAATGTCTGTATCGTCCGCTCTGACTGGTCATCTGTCTGTGGGTGGAAAGCTGTGCTAAACCTCAGACGTGTCCCCAGTGCTCTGTGTAGACTCTCCCAAAATCTCGAAGTGAATCTAGGATCTCTGTCTGAAATGATACTGACTGGTACGCCATGAAGTCTGACAAACTCATCAATATATAACTTAGCTAGACCCTCCAGAGCAAGAGTGGTCTTAATAGCTAAGAAATGCGCCGACTTGGTCAGTCGATCGACTATAACCCAAATCGCATCGTGGAATCTCCGTGTCTTCGGTAGCCCCGTAACAAAATCCATCGTCACGTAATCCCACTTCCACTCGGGCAACTCAATCCTCTGCATCTACCCTGCTGGTCTCTGGTGCTCGATCTTCACCTGCTGACAGACCAAACACCTCGACACAAAGTCTACAACGTCCTTCTTCATACCTCGCCACCAGAAGTTCCGCTGCAGATCTTTGTACATCTTGGTACTCCCTGGATGAATGGAATATCTCGATCTGTGTGCCTCCTCCATGATATCATGTCTCAGGTCCTCTGTCTTCGGCACCCAGATACGGTGTCTGAATCTCAGACCTCCATCCACTCCAACTGTGAAGTCTGACCCATCTCGTGCAGCTAACTGTAACAAACTGCTCAACTCCTCATCTGTAGTCTGAGCATTAATCACTGCTGATACTGTCTGAGGCTCTACTCTCAATCCGGCAATCACTGCGCCCTCAGAGCTATCAGCAAATGGTCTCCACTCTGCCAAAGACTCTAGCAGTCGCCACTCCTGAATGCATAGGTCTGCTACTGATACCTCCACCTTCCGGCTCAAAGCGTCTGGAACCGTGTTCGCCTTCCCCGGATGGTAAGAGATAGTGAAATCGTAGTCCTTAATGAACTCAAGTCATCTGCGCTGCCTCATGTTCAGCTCCTTCTGCGAGAACAGGTACTTTAGACTCTGATGATCTGTAAATACCTCAAACTGCTCGCCATAAAGATAGTGTCTCCAGGTCTTCAGTGCGTGAACCACTGCTGCTAACTCCAAATCATGCGTCGGGTAATTCCTCTCATGGACCTTCAGCTGTCTGGATGCGTACGCGATCACCCTCCCGTGCTGCATAAGTACACATCTTAAGCCAACACCTGAAGCGTCGCTATAAATCACGAATCCACCCGTGCCAGTCGGCAATGACAAAACTGGTACTGTAGTCAACAGTCTCTTCAGCTCCTGAAAGCTGTCCTCGCACTTCTGCGACCATACAAAGGTGACTCCCTTCTGCGTCAGAGCCGTCAGTGGTGCTGCCAAACTCGAGAAGTCTTTGATGAAGCGACGGTAATAGCCCGCCAGTCCAACAAAGCTCCTAATCTCCGTCACGCTCGTAGGGGTCCTCCACTGGGTCACTGCCTCTACCTTCGCTGGATCCACTGATATCCCCTCTGCCGATACAATGTGCCCAAGGAACGCCAATCTGTCCAACCAAAACTCGCACTTTCAGAACTTAGCATATAACTGCTGAGCCCTCAAGATGCTGAGTACAATCCTCGGATGCTCTCTGTGCTGCTCCACATCTGGTGAATAGATCAAAATGTCATCCACGAAGACAATCACAAATATATCAATATACTGCCTGAACGTCCGGTGCATCAGATCCATGAACGTTGCCGGAGCGTTTGTCAATCCAAATGGCATCACCAAGAACTCATAGTGTCCATATCTCGTCCTGAAGGCTGTCTTCTGGATGTCCTCATCTCGGATCCTCAACTGGTGATATCCTGAACGCAGGTCAATCTTCGAGAAAACATTCGCTGACTGCAGCTGGTCAAAGAGGTCCTCGATCCTATGTAAGGGATACCTATTCTTCACCGTCACCTGGTTCAGCATCCTGTAGTCTATGCACATCCTCAAGGATCCGTCCTTCTTCTTCACAAACAAAACTGGTGACCCCAAGGAGAGACGCTCGGTCTGATAAATCCAGAGTCCATCAACTCCTGCAACTGCTTCTTCAACTCAGCAGGTGTCATCCGGTATGGAGCCTTCGACTGTGGTGTAGTGTCATCTACCAGCTCAATGCCGAACTCCAACTCCCGGTGTGGTGGTAAACCTGGAATCTCCGCTGGAAAAACATCCGCGAACTCCTGCACCACCTCAATGTCCTCTAGCCTCTGAGACTCTGCCTCCGCAACCACAAGTGTCGCCAGAAATGCTGCACATCCCTGCTGTAACAGTCTCTGAGCTCTCACAGCAGATACAATAATGCGACCCCCTCTGCTTCTGATCCCTCTAATCAGAATATCAGGCAAACCCTTCTTCGGGATCAAAATCTTCTTCTCACGGCACAAGACTCGAACATCATATTGGGACAGTCAATCCATCCCAAGTATGACATCAAAGTCCTTCATCGGTAGCAAGACCAGGTCTGCCAGAAACTCCTGATCTCCCGAAACAACCGTGGTGCCGCGGACAAATCTCCCCACAGTGCCCACCAGACCCAGGGGTGTGCTGACCTCCAAAGTGGCAGTCAACATCGCATGGGTACAGCCCAACACTCCCGCAAATCGCTCTGAGATAAACGACTGTGTCGCGCCACAATTAAAGAGCACCCTAGCTACTGAACCAGCGACAAAAAGTGTACCTTCCACAACAGCGCCTCCATCACGAGCCTCTTCTGCCTGGATAGTGAAAACTCTGCCGGTGCGCTGTCCCTGCTGTGGTCTAAAAGGTGGTCTACCTCCGCCTCCACCTCTCCCGGGTGCTGGTAACCCCGGTGGTCTGCTCGGTCCAGCTCCTCGGCTTGGACAGCTCCTAATAAAGTGGCCCAGCTGGCCACACCCATGACATGCTCCGGGGGTGAAGCACGGCCCAGAGTGAAACCTCCCACAACTACCACAAGGCTCAGGTCGTGGTTCTGCAACTCCTGCTCCCTCGAATCGGGGCCTCTTGCCCGGATTCCCTCCAGTCTGACCTCCCGGCCTCCCAGAGAACCTACCCGATAGCCTCATCTCATCCTGGTAGTTCTCTCTGTAGTCACGATCAAGAACAGTAGCACTCTTCACTGCATCGGCTAATGTGCGTGGGCAACGGTCAACACAGCTGAAATTTAAATAATAATAAAGACCGTCAACAGTCAACACAGGCCACATCACTGGAAAACAAACCAACATATATATATAAAATATATAAGATACAGACCCACGTGGAAGTCAAAGTATACATAAGAGTCAACTGTGATTACAACAAAAATGAATATACATGTAATCACTACCTCAACAAAAGAAGGATGAAAGAGGACACAGGATCTGATCCCGGGGGCACCGTCCTCGGTCACCACCTCAAACTCTAACCCTGCTCGCTACCTGAAATGCAAACAAACAAACATGCCTGAGTTCCCTGTATGAACCCCGTATACCAAACCTCCTAAAATACTAAAAGGAAATTAAAGACAATGCAATGCAATACACATGATCATCCGCCTCGGGCCCACAATAATGCCATCACCGCCTCCGCGACACTGAACCACTCCTGCCACTAGGGTCAAGTCAGTCCACCGCTGCCTCACAAGGGTCAGTCGACACCACTGCTCCCCAAAAAGTCCAGGAAGGAACCCCCGGTACACGCCGCACTCCAGGAGCGAGTCAGCCCGCCGAATACACAACTCGGGTCAGACGACAGTCGCTGCTCCCCCAAGAGCAGACAAACGCGCACCCTGCCGGAACATTCTCGGCCTACCTCTAAACCCTCGCAAACTGCCCAAGGTTTACGGCACACATCCCTCACACCCCGCTCGGTAAGAGAGGAAACAGTAATACAATAATACGCCTTCGTCGAAGGTGAAATCCGTAGCTCTCAAAGCCGGTAATCAACCGTCGCCTCGGAGCCGGTAGTCGACCTATACTCAACGGATCGCGTGTGGATAAATCCACCAACCTGCGGCAGATCGGTCGACCGCTAAAAGCACACCGGTCGACCGGTCCCCCACACAGTACACAGTACTGTACAAACAAGTCTACCGGTCGAACCACGCCAACTGAATTACCGACCAATCGGTCGAACAAAAGTCATCTAGCGGTCGACCGTTTGGATGGTCTACGCTATACAAATTTATATAATATATATATCCGATCGGTCGAACCAAGGGGTCGTTCAACCGATAACAGGACTTCTCAGTATCTTGCCCAAGTGACATTCGGTCGACCGGAACTGCTATACAGTTCGACCGAAACATCACAGGCACTCTACTGCTTAATTAAAATGATCAGTCGGTCGACCGAAAGTTAAAGAACGGTCGACCGTTTTGATGGTCAAAGCTCCCAACCGACTTAGCATCGAATAGATCGGTCGAACAAGGTTAAGGGCGTTCGACCGTTTAATAAGTCAAAACCCCCAACCGACCCATTCTCATTGTTATTCGGTCGACCGGCTAAGTGGTCCCGTTCGACCGATAACAGCATCAACCATTTTTCCCGCACAAATCTGGCATAACGGTCGACCGTCCAAGGACATCGTTCGACCGTTCGCGGGTAAAAATCAATATAATTATAGGATCGGTTGACTGCCCACAGGCACCGGTCGACCGATCGTCGTCTTCAACCTCTGAATTGGTTGAAATCCGACGGGGAATTCGACACCAACGTCGATCCCCAATACTCACAAGGCATAAGTGAGTTATATTGAAGATTTGACATACCTTTTTGACGGTTGTGGAAGCCTCCCAAGCTTGAGTCACTTCACTCCTCTTCTTCCTTCTTCTCCTTCTTCTCCTCTTCTTCTTCTTCACCTTCTTCTTCTTCTTCTTCTTCTCTCTGAACTCTTCTCTCACTCTCTCTGGAAATCCAAAACAAAGAAGCAAAACGTTTTCAGCTTAACCTTATCTTTACGATATATATCACCTTTAGTTAACCACCTCCAAATCTACCAACCATAACAAGTCACCTCATCTTCCCATCCTTATCTCCTAACTCTTCATTAACATAATTAATTAGGGTAAGTTAGGTTTAGTTTAGTTAATTAAGGTGTTTAGATTAGGTTCTTACAGTGTAGTTGTAGATTCATGTCATTACAACTCATATAATATTCTTATGTTAGGCGATGTACGACTAAACAAATTGTGATGTTACAACATATCTTACTTAAACACATGATGCCATCGTCATGGTCAATCTCATTAATCAGTCACCAAATGTTGTGAGATTCTAGAAGTGACTCTCAACTTTTTAGTATAGCACATTGGCTAATATAAAATTAGTGGTGTGAGATATAATGATAACATGAGTCTACTACTACACCACATAACCGGATTAAGCTTTGGTGGCAACTTCAAGGAGGGAATTGTAGACCAGTAGACTTGTGGATGACGTACCAGACTCGAGCTCGGGGACGAGATGTTACAACTATTCTTTTTGCATTCTCGAATTTGAACTCGATACTGGTGGTGCATAGTTCTGGACATCTCAGCTTGCCGAAATAGCTCAGGACGTCACATCCATTCCTTAGATAATTAGGGTTGTATTTAGTACTCCAAACAAATACATTAATCCAAAGCCATAATGGCATAATCAATAAAGGTAGGATACCATAAAAAAAGTAAAATTATAGAGTATTTTACATAAAGTAAATTAGAAAATTAGCTTATCTATCAATAATGCATGTTAAATTGTGTGTGCCGATCTTTCAAATCGGTGAATTCACGATGGGCCAGACGAGGATGAAGGAAGACAGTGACTACGGACCAATGAAGGAACTTAGAGGAGACTTTGAAAGACTTTGAAAAGGAAGTTGTATTCACGCTAACTTTACATCTAATGCGTGGGCCAACTTTCTTTTTTGGTCTCTCAATACAAACCTCGCTCAGACCATAAATAACAATGTCCGGATTACCTCACCCGCCCTGCTCTCTCTCTACCACGTCAACTCACCCAACCCACTCAAAATATCTCTTTAACCACGTCCGAGCTACTCCATCCATCCCAGTTCTCTCCCAACCACATCATTTGGAAATCAATCCTGGATAAATATAAAAACAATTCACAAAAAAGATCTACAAAATCAAAACAAATAAAAAATCTTTTTTTTCAGAAAAATATATTTGAAAAAACAATTTAAAACGAATTTAAAAACATTTTTAACACTAAACAAAAATAATAAAAATTTAAAAAAAATCAGGCCAATGGGGGACGCATTCCCCTTTTCATCTTCCATAATCTCGCAACCCCGTCCCAGCACCCCGAGGACGCATATATATTTGAAAGAATCACATAGTTTCCGGGGTTCCATGGCTCGAGATCAAAGAGAAATCCAGCTGCTATTTCGGCTAGGTTGATTTCACGATGGAAGCTGCAAGCTCCCAAGAGCGTTCCCCAGACTACAGTCTGGTTTCATGGGCATGCTTGTGAAGAGCTTGTAAGCATCATGCAGAAGCCCTGCCCGCCCCAATAGATCTACCATGCAACCATAGTGCTCTAGCTTTGGTCTAATTCCGAACTTCTTCTCCATGAAATTGAAAAAGTCACGGCCTTAATTAACTCAACCTCCATGCGTGCATGCCAGAAGAATGCCCACAAACGTGATATCATCTGGACCGAGTCCTTTCTCCTGAACATGATGTTGTCGCAAACTTGTCAGCTTAAAGTAAATAAACATAGTCTCTCATTGGTAGTCAAAAGGAGGAAAAACTTAAATCTCTTGGTAAAAACTAAAAAACAAAATCCACTACTTTCCATTAGGTGCTTGAATTTACAAGAAATGGCAAGTCAATCAAATTTCACATGGATTCAACACCAACATCAACATATTGGACACCCACTTCTAACTTATGCTATTTACATGCAGACAAGAAAATATTATTCAATGCTCCTAGAAGCATAGTTAATCGAAAAAATAACTTTTATAGACGCATAGAGAAATATCATGGAACAAGTCACTGCATTGGTTGTCAAAGAAATATAAACGTCTACATGATTTATTTTTTCTTTTCACTTTCTAGGTATTGCAACTTGAAGAAAAATGGTCAATCAATCAAAATTCACATTCAAGATATCATATGACAAGAAAGCCAAGAAATCTCTACACAAAGCTAAAATCATACTAACCATCATGTCATGGAAGAGCTCCAACGCCTCCTTCCATTTCCCATGCACGGCCAAACCAACAATCATCGAGTTCCACGAGCAAACGTTCCTCCTCCACCCAATCTCCTCAAACACCCTTCTCGCATCGTCAATACTCCCACACTTGGCGTACATCTCCACAAGCGCGCATTACCAACGAACAAATTCCTCGCAAACACATTCTCCTTCGCATAACCTTCAATCTTCCTCCCTGTCTCCAACGCCCCGAGGTGCGCGCACGCTGGAAGCACATGGCAAGCGTGATCTCATTCGGCCTGACCCCACCATCCCTCCACATCGCCTCAAACACGTCCAACGCCTCCTTGTACCACCCGCTCTGCATGTACCCCGAAACCATCGCCGTCCAAGAGATCACATTTCTCTCACACATTCCATCAAACACCTCCCTAGCAGCCTCGACAGCCCCAATCCTATTATACCCGGCGACCATCGCATTCCACCCGGCAACATCCCTCTCGGGCATTTCATCAAACACCTTCTTTGCCGATCCGACAAAGTGGTGTCTGGCATAAAATGGTATCAACGCGGTGGAGAGACGAGGGTTTAGCGGGAAGCCAAGCAGGAGAAGGTGGCCGTGGAGGGCTTTGCCGAGGAGGAGGGACAGGAGGAGAGGAGGTAGACGAGGGAGTGGGAGTTGGGGCGGCGGGAGCGGAGGAGGAGGGAGTAGAGGGAGAATGGGAGGTGGGAGGGGGTGTATGAAGTGTAGGAGTAGGCCTGGAGGAGCTTGTTGAAGAGGAAGGTCGAGGGTGGTGGGGAGAAGGTGGTGAGGACGGCATGGGCATAGAGGAGGTTGTTGGATTCGAGAAGGTTGAGGAGGAGGGTTTGGAGGAGGTCCGGGTTCGTTCGGAGGGCGCGGGCGTGGAGAGGTCGGTGTGGGTGCGTTGTACTTGTACTCTACGTGGGTTGGTTTAAAAATTTACTCTCGTTTTGCAGACGTTCTTTTGTTGGTAGTTGGTACTACTTCGACCGGCGTAGAACATAAAATATCGTGTTTCTCAAAAAAATAGAAATAATAAAACTTGAAAAAAAAACTCATAAAAACAGATCCTAAGGGTTAACTTTGGAGTTTAGGCTACTTGGACTTATTTAAAAGAATTATGTGTTTTTTATAATATTTTACGATTGGATTGCCATAATTTTTTTATTTAATAAAAAAAATCCAAAATTCGAAATTTAGGAGAGAAAAAATCCAAAACTACTCGGAGTTCCCGCCAAATTTTTTTCTTCTATTTTCTGTTTTTTCTTTTCTGTTTTTATTTTTTATTGTAATTATTTGTAATCTTTTTTTAAATCTTTTTTTTTCAAAATATGTTTTCTAATTTATATTACTTTTCTAAATTTTTTAAAATTATTTTTAATTTTTCCAATAATCGACCTCCAAATCACGTCGATAACCCGGCGTATTTGAAATGTTAGGGTATTTTATACAATAAGAAAACAAATTTTTTTAGTCAGATTAATAAATTATTTACAACTGAATATTAAACAAACACTAAAACTAATTAAAACAAAAAATTGAAAACGCTATCAAAAATTAGTAGGGTGTACACACATTGCAAATATTTTTGGAGGTCGATACAGCAAAAAATTAAAACACAATTAAAAAATTTTAAAAAATAATAACAATTACAAAACATATTATGAAAACAAATATAATAAAAAACATAGTTAAAACGATTTAAAAAAAATCAAAACATAAAACACTACGACTAAAATCCGGGACTTTTTTTATTTTCTTTTATTATTTTGATTTTATGTTTTGTTTTTTTACGAATCATTTTAACTATGTTTTATACATGTATATTTCAAAATATGTTTTGTAATTATTATTAATTTTTAAAAAAATTTAATTGTGTTTTTAATTTTTTGTTGTATCGACCTCCAAAATGTTTGTAATGTGTGTTTTTTGTTTTAATTAATTTTATGATTTGTTTAATATTCAGTTGTAAATAATTTATTATTCTGACTAAGAAATTTTGTTCTTATATTGTATAAAATACCCTAACAATTCAATACACGTCGGGTATCGACGTGATTTGGAGGTCGATTCTTGAAAAAATTAAAAACAAAATTAAATGTTTTGAATAAATAAAAACATTTTAAAAAATAATAAGAATTAGAAGACTTATTTTCAAAAACAAATATATTAAAAAACAGATTAATTTTTTTTTAAATATCAAAAACATAAAATCAAAAACAATAAAAGAAAATTAAAAAGTCACGGATTTTAGTGGTAGTGTTTTACGTTTTGATTTTTTTTAAATCATTTTAACTATGTTTTTTATTATATTTGTTTTCAAAATATGTTTTGTAATTGTTATTATTTTTTAAAAAATTTAATTGTGTTTTTAATTTTTTGTTGTATCGACCTCCAAAAATATTTGCAATGTGTGTACACCCTACTAATTTTTGATAACGTTTCCAATTTTTTGTTTTAATTAGTTTTAGTGTTTGTTTAATATTCAGTTGTAAATAATTTATTAATCTGGCTAAAAAAATTTGTTTTTTTATTGTATAAAATACCATAACATTTCAATACGCCGGGTTATCGACGTGATTTGGAGGTCGATTATTGGAAAAATTAAAAATAATTTTAAAAAAATTAAAAAAATAATATAAATTCGAAAACATATTTTGAACAAAAAAGATTTAAAAAAATGCTAAATTTCGAATTTTGGAAAAGAAAAAAAAATCCTAAATTTCGAATTTTGGATTTTTTTTTATTAAATAAAAAAATTACGGATTGGAATGTACATATATAAAATCCGAAAAAATAAGAAAAAATTCTAATATCTTTTTAACTAGTTAAGCACTTCGGCCCCGTTTAGGGAACCCAGTTTACACCCTTATATAACCTGACAAAATTCTTACTGGTGATCGAAAGAAGCTAAACAACTCATTTCGTTTTTCCTTACCAACAAAATATTCTCGAATTACATGTAAAAATGAACATAAAACCAGAAGCAAGAGGACCCCAGCTTTCAGATTCCCAATCCTAATAATTTTCACCTATTGTCCAACCTCTAGCCGGAAAAAAAAAATCATGTAGGAATTAAGTTTTCCCAAGACATTCAGGAAACAGGTGCTTCTCTCGATCGTAATGTAATCAACTATTATACGTAGCCTATGATTTAAGGACATACTTCGATGGTTCTGCATAATGAAATATGAAATCCATATTACATGTTGATCCAAAAAAATCACAACTATCTTATCAAGCCCTTATCCCCCAAATAGCCATGACCATAAAGCATCCGTGCTGAAACCCGATCCAATTTCGTCCTTTAAGGCATCTGTAAATGGAAGTGAGATTTAAGGCGTTTACTGAATTATTTGGGTACGAGATAAAGACCCCAAAAAATAAAAGTTAACTTCGACGGTAAGGGTGGGGAATAAAAATATCAATGAGTAGTTCTTGAGAAGTCTTTTTTGAACCCCTCTATTGCTCTAAGGTTTCACAAGATCATTATGATGAATACAAGTTCTTAAATTACTGAAATGAACAGAATAAGATACTTAAAAAAACTGGCCCTCTTCAATTCTTTTCGTCACCGTTGTTTTCATATCCTGCGTGCAATGTTTGTATCCTAATTAATGAAAATATTGGCCAGAGCGAACTGAAAAACCTCATTAGGAAGCAGTATAATACAAATTACATATATAAGATGCATTACCTCAGGGGATACTGTTGTGTTGAGTCTGATGATTATCCACTCAAAAAGCAGCTGAAATCATTGTGGAAGGTTTTTTTATTTAAAAACTTTATTATTTAAAGGAATCAACTTAACACGTGTAAGAAAATTCTAGCCGCTTTGAAAGTGGATTCAAGGTTTCAAACCGGCAACCTTATGTTAAAATAATCCGATTGTGACCAATTGAATCATCTTAACTTGTCAAGTCATAGCATAAGTATTTCGGTTACATATTATAGCGAAAAAGGAGTTGTCTTTCGATCACAACCATGCTATTTAGCCATTTGAAGTAGATGTATCTATAAAATCTAGTGTCAAGCATATCAGTGGAACACTAATTTTTTTACACCATATAATTTTTTTAATGTAGTTACAAATTGATAAAAGTAACTTAAAAACAAGAAAATGTCTAATTTTTTAGATAAAACGTCACAACCAAGAAAACTACAAATGTTAAATATAATAGAATTTGCTGATGGGTGTTCTTCTTAAAGTTACCCTTCATGTTCCACAGTGTGACTACTGGATGTAAAATTTCAACATGACATGTGATCAATCTTGCAAGCTAAATTTACAAATTTAAGCAGTTTCAAGAATTTTCTTCTAAATGTTTCACTTGTAAGGATATAGCAATTGAAACAAAATGAAATGTGAATATTACACCTATTAACAAAATAATGATTAGTACCAGCTTGAAAACGATAACGGATCTTAAATACAAGTTGCAAAGCAAATATATTTTTTTCTATTCCCCTTCTTATTACACCTATTGTCTTCAGAGATTATGTGTTTTTATATTGTTTCATTAACAATGATACCAATGCTGTCAAAATTAAATTGGCATGCACTAAAACACCATGTAGTATGTATTATAAGAGAAGAGTAAGTAACATCACCAGTAGCCCAAGGAAGGACATCACAGGATAAAGACAAGTGAAGTCGTTGGCCACGGTAAAATGAACATTGTTCGTGTTCTTCTGTCCGTCGCCATTAACCATGGATGAAATCTATTCCAAATGGATGTCAAAAATGTCTTTCTACAGGGAAATCTGGAAGAAGAAGTCTATATGACTCCACCCCCTGGATACGCTATCCATCCTGACCAGGTATGCAAGCTTCACAAAGCTATATACGGACTAAAACAATCGCCTCGTGTCTGGTATGCCAAACTCAGTCTCTCTCTCCTTAAGTATGGTTTTATTAAGAGTTCTGCAGATGCCTCCATGTGTTACAAAACATGATCATAAAAACACTACCATTATTCTCATTTATGTCAATGATATTATAATAACCGGTAATAATAATCACCAAATAAATTTAGTTAAAGACTACCTAAAATCTAAATTTGATATAAAAGACTTAGGGATTATGAAATATTTCTTAGGTATAGAAATTGCTCATTCCAAGAAAGGGTTATTCCTTTCACAATGAAAATACACCCTAGACCTTCTTAAGAAAACCGGAAAACTAGGATCAAAACCTACCACCACACCAATAGAAACTAATAGGAAGATAGGACCCACAGATGACACACCATTAACCAATATTGGACAATTCCAAAGATTGGTAGGAAAACTTATCTACCTCACAGTTACTCGACCAGATATCACCTATGTTGTAAGCCTTATAAGTCAATTTATGCATGCTCCTCGCACACATCACTTGGACTTGGTTAACAGAATCTTATATTACCTAAAAGGCACACCTGGGCAAGGACTTTGGATGAAGCCTAACAAGTCTAACTCAATTGTTGGTTATTCTGATGCAGATTGGGCTGGAAGTCATGATCGGAAATCTACCACTGGCTTCTGCACATTTGTTGGTGGAAACCTTGTTACCTGACGATCTAAGAAACAAAATGTCGTTGCTCGCTCCAGTGCAGAAGCAGAATATCGCGGAATGGCATCCACTACCAGCGAGTTAATCTAGCTCAGTCAGCTCCTCAAAGACATGAATATCACAACCCAAGGCCCAATGAAAATGGTTTGTGACAATAATGCAACCCAACACATCGCAACGAACCCTGTCTTCCATGAACGAACTAAACATATCGAAGTTGATTGTCACTTCATCCGAGAAAAAATTCAGTCAAAAGAAATAGAAGTTCCCTACGTTCCCAACAAAGAACAACTTGCGGACATATTCACTAAAGCTCTCGATCACAAATCATTCTCTACACTTCTTCACAAGTTAGGATCTATCAATCCCTTCCAGATCCAACTTGAGGGGGCGTGTTGAAATCATCTTACCGTTGCCTCCCGCCGGTCCAGCTTCTTCCGTTTCAGTTTCCCACAAACAATAAATCTGTATTTATGAGACCCCAACGAATCTATTGTACTTTATATAAATACATCACAAATCATGTAATATACATAACAACAAAAATAAATACAAAATTCTTCTTCTTCTACGCCATCTCTTTTTTTCAACACCGTCGATCGTATCCACATCGTCACGGCGCAAACACCTCAACTCGTCTAAGAGCGCTTTAACGTTCAAGTCTAATGGTTCCAAGGTCATAATTGCTCGTCTGACCCCAGTACTAGGTCTGGGGATTCGTTGGCAGGAGAATGATGCTGGTCCGTAATGAATCCGCTGCATCTGAGGCATCCGTGGAGGGGCAACGGAAGGCAAGAAAAAAGTCATGGTGTGAAAAGATCCAAAAAGAATAGGATCGTCCATCGTAGTTACTGATTTCGTTTCCAACAAAAATTGAACAAGTTGTGATCCAAGATCTACGAGGGAAATATGAAAGTAAACCGTAATCTGAACTCTTGTCTAATGGGCACGTTGTTTAAGATGTAACCGTGTGGGTGGTTTGCCAATGGTGCTTCATTATTACTTAGACGGTTGTTATTTCTCTTGTAGTTTATTGCAAAAAAAAACATGGATATCTAGTATCTACAGACTACAAGACTACAACCAACCAATTAGACAGTTGTTAATTCCAATTAGGAATGGGGAAATATTTATATTTTTTGCTCATATGCACATTATTATACCTTTTTATGGTTTTGACACCATTTCAAATTCCATAAGAACAACCTATAAAATATCACATACATTTTAAACATTTGTCATTTCAAAGTAATGCTTATCCAAACAAGATAAATGAAACTCGCATCATTATGATTTTTGGAATTATAAACCTCGTCAGCTGAAAAATCCACGGAACTTACAATGCACCCAAATAAGTCATAGACATAAAATAAAATAAAAATCGTAAATAGGTGACTACTCAACAGTAACAATCAAAATCAAAACTTCCAATTTCCAACATAAAACCGATAAATCCAAAATCAAAATACCGAAATCTAACCGCTTCTTTGAACCTTAACAAACCCACACCCACACATGACACATCCAGTACACACTTCCACACCAGACCAGACGAAAAATCCCCAATTCTCCTACAACAAGAACACCGACGCTCGCGAAAGTTTGAAAGATTACCGGGATAGCGAGGGTGGGTACCGTTGGAGGCGGCGGGGGGTAGACCCGGTAGGTTAGGAGAAGAACGGCAGAGAGAGGTTGGTTGTGGGTTTTGGCCTTTGGGTACTGGGAGGAGAGTGAGAAAGGTTGGTTTTGCACGTGAGACGCACGGAGGAGTGAGTGAGAAACAGAAATATTGTTCTTGCGCACGTGTCATATTCCCCTTTGTTCAATTTGAATTTCAAGGGACTGCATTTTTGTGTAACGAGTAACGAATCGCACCCAAATTATAATAAATAATACGAAAAATTGTTTTCGCATCACTTGAAAACAACTAAATTATTTTCCGTGTGACTACTAGAAAGTTATATATTTACACTCATGCTACTAAATTTTTTATTTATTCTGCATTTATGTCATTATTATTTTTAAATGTGTCATTATATTAACTTTACAACTAATTCTATTAATATAAATTAATTTTTAATTGTAAATTTTACAAAATTAACCTAACACAAAGTTCCTGAATTCCCTAAGCTCGAACAAGAGTCAAGACCGCCCCAGAAGAAAAGGAAAAATCTTGTTCAAGCAATCCAACAATTAGAAAATATATACATAATCAACTGCTATTCTTTTCTCATTATCTTTCTTCACCAAGGTTTTCATCTTTGTCTTCTTTATTTTCTCTCTATATACTCTCTTTTCTTTATTTTCTCTCTCTATATTTTTGTCTTTCTTTTCACATCTTTTTTTTCTATTCTCTCAACTCCCTCACATCATGTCTCTTCTCCGTTTCTCTCTATTCTCTTCTTAACTTCTCTCTTACCTGCAAATATTTAATTATTTTTAATTGGATTTTAAATATTTAAATTTTACAATAGAGAGACGAGAGAAGTGGGGGAAGAGAAGAGACAAGAGAGAGAAGTGAGATAACAGAAATGGGAAGAGATAAAAAAAATATAGAGATAAAAGAGAAGAGCCATGAACATTAGTAACGAGAAAAGAATGACGAAGAGAAAGAAGTGAGAAAATAATAAGAGTTGAACGATGTGTTTTTATATTGTGCAGGTGATATTTTGCAAATTCATAATTCAATATTAATTACAAAAAACTTTTTGTCTAATTGTTGGATTGGTAAGAGTCAATTTATAAAATTTATATTAGTGGAGTTAATTGTGAAGTTAACAAAGTAACACATTTTGGAAAAATAATGACATAAATGCAAATAAATAAGTTTTTTAGTGGCACAAGTACCAATATATAACTTTATAGTTGCCACGTAGGAAATAATAGCATGGTCATGGTAGAAAAATAATTTCATTGTTTTCCAGTTACACACAACCGATTTACCCTAAATAATAGAATTAATTTTCTGAATTGCTAAATATCGTCCCAAAATTATTTAAATCGCCCGTGCGAATTACCGTTTTGTCATTCTCTCATTTCTACTTATATATTTCTTCATTTAACTCTCGTACCATCACTTTTTCTTCATCTTTCTCTCATAATCATCAAAAAGAATGTCTCAGATGCCAGGAAATGAGCCAGTAGACGTCTCGGTGTACTCGAATCAGATACAATGTCCCATTTATTTTATGTTTTTAAAAAAATTTGGGTGGGAATAGAATCATGTTCAAGAAAATCTTGAACCAACTTCATCCTTGTTTGTAATTCATCAAGCACTTCATAAATCTCCTGAAATCTCAAGTGAGACTTATCCTCCACAATAAATCTATGCACTGTGCCATGCAATTCAATTGAGTTGTATCCTGCTACCTTCTTGTACTGCATTCCCCTTTTCATCTTCCATAATCTCGCAACCATGTCCCAACACCCCTAAGGAGGCATATATATTTGAAAGAATCACATAGTTTCCACGGTTCCATGGCTCGAGATCAAAGAGAAATTCAGCTGCTATTTCGGCAAGTTTGATTTCACGATGGAAGCAGCAAGCTCCCAAGAGCATTCCCCAGACTACAGAGTCTGGTTTCATGGGCATTCTTGTAATGAGCTTGTAAGCATCATGCAAAAACCCAGCCCGCCCCAATAGATCTACCATGCAACTATAGTGCTCTAGCTTTGGTCTAATTCCGAACTTCTTCTCCATCGAATTGAAAAGGTCACCGCCTTGATTGACTTATCCTCCATGCGTGCATGCCAGAAGAATGCCCACAAATGTGGTATCATCCAGTGTACTCGAATCTGGTAAAATGTCTCATTTAATTTAAGTTTTTTTAAAATAAAATAAAAATTTGGGGTGGGCGTCTGCCAAAGATGCCCCAATGGGGAGGCGTCTCCCGTAGACACCTCTCCCATATTTTTAATTTTTATAAGTAATAATTAGTGTTAATTGATAATTAGTTAAAAATAATTAATAATTTTGTTAATTTAGATGTTTAAATCCATTTAACAATATTTATTTCTAAATTTTAATTAATAGTCATCAGGTTACCGAGGAGGAAAAGGAAAATTCATACAATTACACGTTGTACATGTTTACGAAGAGGATTCAACACCTCGTCATCCACGTAGACGGGAGATATCTGCTTCGGTGAGGAGGGAGAGTGATATTTTACGTCGTCGTCAGACACATGAGGATTCTTTCGACGACGACGAGGATTCAGATAAGGTGGAGAGTGACAATGGGTGTCAGTATGGGTTGGAGCGGCAGGAGGAGGCGAGGCAACAATATGGTAGAGGACGGGGGCGACATGGTAGTTCTTCTTCTGCTGAGTGGGTCATTCGGAAGGGTAGAGGTGGTAGGTTTGTGACCGGTGATTCGAGTTTGTGCACTGCAAATCCCTGAGCTCAGAAGAAGAAGAGAGGTAAGGAAGATTCTTGGATCGTGACTGGTGTGATACCCGGTGGTCGTTTAGATTGCAGCGTCATTCCGAGTTTCGAATGCCACATCGCTAGACACATTTGGGAGTGTGAGGTTCAGAAGATTCTAAAGTGTCATAATCGACACAGAGCTTGTACTACATTGCATGGGTGGTGCTCAGTTTTGAGCGATGATATCACAATGGTCATTACTGATAGTGGGTTGGGTCATTTGCCTTACATCATATTCCCCTACCTTGACATGTCATTGATTTCTGCATTTGAAAAGCGATGACAGTCTGACACCAACTCTTTCCACTTACCTTTTGGAGAGATGACGATCATGTTAAATGACGTCTTTAAGATTCTGTGCATTCCTGTTGGGGGTCATATGTTCAGTGCTCAGGTATTGATGCCTGAGCTGAAGAGTTATGTACCAGAGTTGCTCGGGGTGAGCGTCGATGGTCTTAGGAGGGATAACTCATTTTGGAGTGGCGGTGGTGTTAGCATCAATGTTGTTGACGACTTTTGCAGACGGGGACGACCACCGCAGACTGAGAATACACAGTTGAGTGCCTACCTGTTCTTACTGCTCGGATGCATTTTGTTTGTTGACAAGAGCGGTTGCAGAGTCAGACCACGCAACTTATTGGTCAGTATTCATGGGGGTCGGTGATGTTGGCATACTTGTATCGCCAGTTGAGGATAACGAGTCGTGCTGATTGTTCTGGTATTGCGGGTTGTCTTACGCTGCCGAAGACTTGGATATATGAGTAATTTCCTCCTTTCCACCCACATCGGGAGCGAAAAATCATTGAGTCGGGTCATCCTCGTTCGCGTATGTGGGTTGTCCGGACCGAGATAGGAGCGAGGGGCGACTCCATTCCATTCGTAGACGGTTAGATCAGATGATTGCATCGCATGTATAAAATGCTATATCATTCACGTTTATTTAATTATTATTATTATTATTAGTATTATTATTAACGTGTAAACGTTTAGGTGGAGTGGTTGCCCTTCGGTCCTGAGCCTGCTGCGGCTGTGCCGGGGACTTTATTGATGGGCGTTATTCGTTATCAGGATATCATGGAGCCTATTTTTCTGATCGCGTCTTACGTCAGTTAGGGTACGTTCTGGTTATCCCGGTTAACATCCTGATGCCAGAGCATGCAGTGCGGTCTGCGATTGCGACGTCGTATGACGTCGGGTACAACGCTTCGAGTGCAGAATCAGTTTCAGGTTGACTTCACTTTGGCGATCTCACACGTAGCCGCGACCGCTCCACTTGTCATGTAGATTATTTGGATTGGTTCGATATGTGCTCACATCTAGCTCTCGTGCGCGGTACAGCCTTGAGACCTGATAGAGCATTGGATAGGACACGTGGCGATGCGATAATTTTTTTAATTTGTAATGTATATTTTGTTTTTATTGTTAATGTACACTGATTTTTATGTTATACATAGTGGATGAGTAGGATGATACGGGTTGCGTAGGCGTTCTTGACTTACAAAGACTTGATGCAGAACGTGGGGACAAGATCTGCATGTGTAGATTGGGATGACCTCGTACATGAGTGGAACAGTCAGTTGGGCATTTCTGACCATGATTCGGATGATGAGTTGTAGTTGGCTTGTACATTATTTTATTTTATTATATGTTGAACTATTACTACATGTATTGGTATTTGCTTATCTGTTGTACTCTTATTATTTATTTCTGACGAACATATTTTCTCTCTATTTGGTTATTTGTTGTACTTTTATTATTTATTACTCACGAGCATATCTAAAACATGTTTGGTATATGTAATATAATTTAAATTAAAAATCTTATAAAAAAACAACACAATATAAGTACAAATACACGATATAATCGCGGATAGATTATATATTAAAAATACAGTAATTGAACAAATACATTACAAATTACAATCAAAATGTACTATGTAACTGGTCCCAATATGCTCTTTTACTTTCGTACTCTTCCTCCTATCCAGTAACACTCTCATCTCACATTTGAAACTATATGGTCGTTATAGGAGGTACTGGGAATCCCTCAGCTGATTCTAAACGAATGAAATGTCTGTAACTCCCTAAATGAGCAATGATCAACTCTTTACATGACTTCATCATGGTAGACGAACTCTCCCAAGGTAGCACTGTAATACACTGGTAAAATGAACCATTCGCTCCCACTAAGAAATACATAATTGCACACTTGTAAAAAATGACAATCGGAAACAAGTTGCACCAAACCTCCATATAGTGATCCTCGCCACAAGGTCATCTGCCATAATCAATTCGCTGACGAGGTTGTACCACACCGTCGTAATAGACGTGCTCATAAATGGGATGCGCCCCTATCTCATTAGAAATCGCACGACGGACGCAGAATCAATTGTCTTGACCAACACAGAAAACATCGGCAACACATCGAAATCTACAGTTGTCATCAACGCGTACGTTATTCCATCTCTTCAGAAATGGTAAGATGATTCCTGACACTCTATCAACATGTGAGAAGTTATCGACGTCAATCCGTCCGAACACTATAAGATGAAAAAATAACAAAGTTATATATAATAACTTGAAGAACATGATGAAAACCCAAAGGGGGGCATCCTACCCAGACGCCCCCACCATGGAGACGACGACTTACACAGACACCCAGAACGATATTTTTTGCTGGAATTACTTCACCGGATCCAGACACTTCAACATACATTTTCGTGGTGTTAGTACAGGTAAAGTGAGGGAAACATAGACATAATCCTTAGTTTAAGAGACGAGACGAAATGAGAATTAAATGAATTGTGAATGACAAAATAGTAATTAGATGGACGGTTTAAGTAATTTTGGAACGACGAATAGTAGTTCCCTTAATCATAAATATGTGTTGTCCAGCGGGTTCGTACCGAATATAGGTAACTATACATGGTAAACTTTAGTTAGGTTCTTTTGCAACTAACACCATTTGTGATGACTGATGAGTATATTATTTAATATTTATAGAACAATTGTTTAGCTTGCCTAGTTTGTAATGACTCGAAATTAGTAAGTTAGAGGAGCTGATCGACTCAATCCTTTATATTGGGCTGTTTAGCTTACCTAGTCTGTGATGACTCAAAATTAGTTAGTTAAAGGTGATGGTCGACTCAATCCTTTATATTGAGCAGTAGAGGAAAGAGCTGGAATGGGCTTCATATCTAACGGGCTTCAGCAGACGGAAAACTATCTGAGCTTATTTATACGCTCTAAGCATTTAAGTGAAAACATCATCTATTCCGTTCAGCTTCATATATTGCACATGCCTCCAATATCTCAATACCTTTATATCCTGCTACCAGTACCACCCTTGTCAAATTCATTTTTAACCCACGTTATATTCAACCTCGTTTGGAACCGACATTAGAAGCCTTTCGATTTACCAAATGAACATAACATAAAGTCAACAAGTACAAAAGACGTTCAATAGTTCAATCAAAGTCCAACACAACGATATAAAATAACAAAAACATCAAATTTAGCATTACAAAAGAGATATTCTAAGAGATCAAAGTTGGCTGCGAACGCAAAACATCCATCATCAGAAGCACCCACGAAGCTTCTAAGAGTGCAGATTAACAACCCACGCTGCCACGCACAAGATAATGACATAAAAATAAACAAATTAAGCCGGAATCCTCCAACGTTGCCATCACCAACGCACCTTCCTCGAAACACCCCTCCAGTAAACGGACAACCAACTGCCAACACCATTATTCATGATCCCCACGAGAATGTGGTGCCACACAATTAAACAAGCCCCACATCCACCCTCACATCAATCACCACATCTTGATTTTCAGTTTTTAGTCTAAGTAATCTAGCATCTTAATTAAGCATGCATTGAGATGCAATTGGTTTCTTGACATTTGCAAAGAATGCGATAATGAAATGAAACATTGGAATGAGATAATTTGAAATTGATAAAAATGTTAAACTTAATTATCTCATTTTAAAGTTCCATATAATATTTTTTAGTGACGCATCCAACATTCGTTATATGTTAAAATAGATCGGATTGAGAGGATTATTGGGTGATTAATATGTATTAATTACTAAATTATGACCTTATGCATTAGTTGACATAGACACTGTGAATTGCCTAGCCTATTTATATCGCACCCGAACGCAACCTAAATTAAACACAAAACAAAAGCGCGAAATGGAAGAGAGACGAGAAGCCATTGTGGAAGAGCAATACGAGGACCTACTACCAAAGATGGTGGAGAAGCTGGAGGCGGACGAGTTCATTGTGGAGCTCTGCGCCGGATTCCAACTATTGGCGGATCCTGAGAAGGGAGTCATCACGGCGGAGAGCCTGAGAAAGAACTGCCATTTCCTTGGGATGGGAGGGATGACGGCCGAGGAGGCATCGGAGATGGTGCGAGAAGGGGACCTGGACGGCGACGGGGCGCTCGACCAGAAGGACTTCTGCGTGCTCATGGTGAGGCTCAGCCCCGACATGATGGACGACGCCGAGGAGTGGCTCGACAAGGCCATCCATCACGAGCTCCACAAGGCATCTCAAGCTGCATCTTGATTTTATTTATGTATAAATAAAACATGCTTTGATTTGGTCTGTGGAAATTGTTTTGGTTTTTGTTGTGGATTGCATGGTTAATTTGTTGTACTTGTACGATTTGCGGTTTGGTTTGTGATTGAGAATTTTGATTGCCGTGAATTTGATGAATCAGATGAAGTCAACGTGAATGTTGAATATATAGTAATTATAGCATGATAGATAAATAGAGTAGATAGTAGATACCGATGAGAGTCTGTAGTGGCCGGGTAGATTACATATTGACTTAATTTAGATAGATTTTTCCCCTGAAAGCAATTGACTTTACACAGTTAAAATGACGGACTAATTCTTAACGATGTGGGTCTTTTAGATATTTAGATTGAAGCGGGAAAGTTGAGCTTTTGTTGGCATTTTTTTCCCAAGAAGATATTGCCCACTGCATAATCTACTACGTGGGTTGGCGATGTCTTAACAGTGTAAGCAACGAACTTACTGCAGTAGTAGGTTATTAATCGGTGACTTCCTGACTGGTGAGGAGATCTGAGTACGTAATTTTTGTTGTTTAAAAAATTACTCTAATGTTCTGTTGTCAAAGAAAAAAAAATATAATTGGAGAAGTGTGGGCTAACTTTTCTTCTTTCTTCGAAGTGGTATGAACTAGAACGAGTGGAGAGGAAAATCCTATTTAAATTTAATTAAAAGTACTTCTAATATTAGACAAGCTGGGCCAACTAACTTAATTTGCTCGCGTGCCCTAACCGTTGTTCAGGGTTTTTCAGTTTGTGTGCGATAATGTGCCAATGACCCCTAAATTTTTTTGTGATATTGTGATTAATAGCTTCAATTTTTCCATACAGCAAGAACCTTCTTTTGTCGAGTAACCCGAAGAAATGGAAAATTGCACCCAACAAGACATGCAACCTGAATTCTGAAAAGACTTCACCACGAAATTTGAAGTCTGGAACCTCTCAACTCTTTAATCTTGATGGATTATATATGTAAGTCACTTTGCTTTGCCAGATGTAATCCTTATAACCAAGGTTAGAAATCTAACAATTGAGTTAACCCCCATCAGTAAACCGAATGGTATACGATATAAAAATTAAAATTTAAGGTATCGCTAACATTTATGTTCATTCGGAAAGGGCATTAATGCAACATCTGCATTCTGCATCTGCTTCCAAATCTTCCCTTCTTTTTTGGTACAAAAGTTGGACCGAACAATACGATTTATAATTGCGCCAATCTCGTCACTGCTGAGGGTGCTTTGCCTTTTTCATTTGTGGTTAAATTTTCTCTTTTGACTCCAAACGTTGTTTGTGAGTATTTAATGTAACATCCTCAAATAACAGAAATTTAAAATTTTGAACAATCAAGAGATACTCAGATAAAACTTATCAATAAGAATGTTACTCATATAAATCAACAATCGTTACACCAATAATACAACAGAGTTTGTCAAAAGACATGATTACAACAATACTATAAAAGACGGTACAAGTAATCATGGCGACCTCGAAGAGTCCGAAGAGGATCCTGACCCCAAAATGTGTGCGTCTGCTGTCACCACCCGACAGAACCTACTGCGGTCCTGAAAAATGAATCAAACAATGATGCCTGAGTTTCCCATTAGGAAACCATGTATGCCAAGCTCGCATATATGAATGCAACAGTACGGTAAATGAACATATCATACTAGTAACATGTCATATCACATCTGCAATGCATCAAATCCCTCCAAGGGTAAACGGGAGCTCAGTCCAACAACAATAACGACCCTCAACAGGGTCCACAAGGACATCAGTCCAGCAACAACAACGGATCTCCCTCGGAAACCTACCGTAGGCACATACATTCTTACGGACAATACGCGACGCACCCCCACACGCGACTATTCGAGCCAAAGGGATCAGTGAGGGGTGTCCGCACTTCCGCGCAAAGTAATCATGTGGTCTACACCACCTCGACGGAGCTATAGCCCGGTCGGTCAACATCCCATGATAGGTGCCCAATCAGGGATCATCACCGGAACAACATCGGTGGCATCGCCGACACAACATCGACGGTACAACATACGTCCGGCACAACATCGGACGACACAACCATAAGCCGGAACATCGTCGACACCATCATCGCCGACAAAAACCTCAGCGGCATCGGCGGCACAACCTCGGCGGTACAACATACGTCCGACACAACATCGGACGGGTCCAGACCGTAGTCTGCAGGGTCATCATGCTCCACGAGTCATGCGTCAACACGCATTGGGATCCACGATCCCTCAGGTATGCTACTCTACAGAGAGTAAGGCAACAACACGTCACACCACGGTCCAACATGGAGGTGGCGTGACCCAAGTGTCCACACTCTTCCACACGGCGGTCTCTGGGCAGGCACGAGCACGTACCCGCCGTCACCTCCCAGCTCACGCTCTAAGCGAGGACACGGGTTTCCGTGGATAGAGTTGACACAACACGAGGACCAGGAATTCAGTTCTGCACACAAATGATCGACCGAAAAGGCCTAACTGGTCGACTGTCCCCAATAGGTTCGGTCGACCGAAGGTCTACAACGGTCGAACTATTCTGCGCGTCACTTATGTCCAAACGATTGAACAACAGTATAAAACCGGTCGACTGAACGCGAGGTAAAAATCCGGAGTTGGCCAAACTCAACAAGTCTATTCGGTCGATCGACTCAGTGTTGGTTAAAGTCGGGCAAAAAGGTAAAATTGGTCGACCGCCCGAAGGCATCGGTCAACCGTTGGTCGACAACAACCTTGCACCAGCCAAGGATTTTACGTCGTTCTCTCGTCGCCGGCGAGGTCTTCGACCTCCCGCGACCGACCACAACTTCCCACCAACGTGGGGGAACAATAAAACCACACTAGTAAGCCGGCATACCTCAAGAAGACGATGGAACACGCCGGAGTTCGCTCAACGTCGCCCGCAACCTCAACACCTCGCTCGAGCACTCCTCGTCCCACGTCCACGAGCCTCGCACACGTCCACCTCTGCGCGCCTCACGCCGGAGAGGACCCTTCCTCCTCTGGACGCCGGAAAAGAGAAGAAGTGAAATGAGAGAGTGAGAAGGAAGAAGAAAGGAATGAGGGAGAGAAGAGATGTTGGTATTCTCTACACCAAAACCAACACCAACAACACCCAACCCACTATTCACCTCATCTTCCTCATTCTAATCCCCCACTAATCCCGGGATTAGCCTAAGCATGGGTTAGGATCTAACATTTAAATTCCCGACAATTTTTATTTCTAATAGGTAAAAGGCAGCGAAGAAGCACAAAGGTGTCAAAATCTATATATTTCTTATTTATTTTGAAGAATTTGCGTGATGCATGCTTATCTACATTTGTCTTTAGAGAGGATTTCTTTAGCTTGATCTGAAAGTGTTCGGATACGTATGGAAGAAGAAGTCGGGCCTCGATCGTACAGTTGCTGCAAATGCAGGAATCACGTCTGCATGCACGATGATATCATCTCCAAAGATTTCCGGGTAGAGATTAATTTATGGGAACTACTAAACGTCGCCCCAAAACTACTTAAATCGCCCCTTGAAATTACCAAATTGCCCTTAACAATATATTTAATACCCATATCGTCCCGTGTCTATAAATTAGGCCTACGGTCTTGTATATTCATAATTTATCAGTAAAAACACCACGAAAATGTCTGGCGAGGGTGATGCATCCGGTGAGGTAAGCCTGGCGCAGGGCAAATTTTGGGCCGAGCGTCTGCATTAGACGCCTCCCCCAAGGTGAGGGCGTCTGCGTAGGACGTCCTCCCCTTGGCCTAGGCGTCTAACGCAGACGCCTACGCAAAGGGAGATGCGTCTTATGTAGACGTCCTCCCCTTGGGTAAGGCGTCTTTAGTAGACGCCATTCCCTTCGGTCAGGCGTCCTACGCAGACGCCTCACCTTTGGGGAAGGCGTTTAACTCAGACGCCCCCCCATGGGGTAGGCGTTTAATCCAGACGCCTGAATTTTTTTGATTTTTTTAATTTCGATTTTATTTTTGTAGGTTCCGTTGGAAGATTTCGGTGGTGATGGAGTGGATTACAGTGAGTTATTTCAAACTACACAAATCTTTGCAACAATCGATGAAGCATGTAAATGGGCCAAACAAGTAGCTATCGGAGCTGGGTTTTTTTTGGTCGCGTCGTCGTATAAAACAAGATCAGATAGTCGGATGGATTGTTATTTGAGATGCGACCGGCGAAATCAAATGGAGTCTCGGGATATGGATACTGCACTTCGAAGAAACACCAAAAGAAAGGGTTGCGGTTGCCGTTTCTTAATAAAAGTGGTGGAGCGACGAGATCGTGATGGATGAGTTTTGGTTTTTAATAGTGCTCACGGACATCACAACCACAGACTGACAGTTTATCCAGAGGGTCATCGTCAAATTAGTGGTCTAAGTTCTGGGGCGAAGAAGATTGTTCGTGATATGACTGAGGCGCAAGCAAAACCACGGAACATCTTGAAGGCAGTAAAAGAAAAATTCCCGGAGGACAATCCAAATCAAAGACATATTTATAATTTCAGAGATTACATGAGGAGGACAAAATCTGAAGACCGGAATCCCGTCCAGCAGTTTCTCTATCAAGTAATGCAGTGTGAGTACTTACATTGGATTATGGCGGATCCAGAAACTGATGTCGTCACTCACGCTTTTTTGGCACATTCAACGTCAGTCCAGTTGTTGCGGACATATCCTTTCGTTATCTGCATGGATTCGACTTACAAGACGAACAAGTATAAGATGCCTTTGTTCGAAATGATTGGGGTCACACCAACAAACATGAATTTCCTTATTGTATATGCGATTTTGATGGTTGAAACTTACTCCAGTTATCTGTGGGTGATGGAGAAGTTGCGAGATCTGTTATTGGGGACTGTCAGCCCGACTGCAATAATAACAGACCGGGAGTTAGGCCTTATGCGACCAGTGAGAGAGGTTTTTCCTGACTCTGTTCATTTACTCTGCACATGGCACATCAACAAAGACGTATTGAACTACGCATACCATGTATTCGGCAAGAATAAGCAGATGGCAGAGACTTTGAGGCGTGGAAGATGGAGGAAAATCATGCTTTCTACTTCAGAAGCCGAGTATGATAGAGCTGTGTATGCTCTGAAAGATTTGTATAGATCGTGGCCGGCTATCACGGAGTATCTGGACACCACGTGGTTGGTGCATAAAGAAAAGTTTGTGCTGAATTGGACGAACAAAGTCCTTCATTTTGGGAACACCACGAATTGTAGGGTCGAAAGTGCTCATTCGGCTCTAAAAGAGTGGATTTCTACATCGACTGCAGCTCTGGACACTCTTTTCGAGCGCGTCAACGCGGCTATTGAAATGCAGCTGACGAATATTCGAAACTTTCTTGAAGACTCGAGACGGCGAAATTTGACTAATTTCGGACATGCTCTATATCGTCACATAAATGGTCGAGTTTCGCATCACTGCTTGCAATTGCTGAGTCAGGAGGTGAAAAGAATGCAACAGTTAGATGATGAAGTTGAATATCGTTGTGAGTGCGCTTTTCTGACTTCTCATGGGATACCTTGCGCATGTACCATCCGCGGATGTCTTGAATCAGACAACAGAGTTTACTTAGAGCAGATTCATTCGTTCTGGAGGACACTTGTCATTGGGGAAGGAGCCGGGAACGCAGAGTTTGTGTCTCAGGCAGATCAAGACGCCGAACATTTTTGCAGCCTGGTTGATGAGATTGCAGGAAGTGACCCCACCATAATTCGATCTGCCTCTCGGGTTTTATTCGAGCAGCTACACCCCGAACATGCGAATTTGAGAGAGCCTGCAGAAAAAACAAAGCTACGAGGTCGACCAAGGGGAAAGTCGACACGACGGGACCCTAGTGCGTTTGAGTATGTAGAGCGAGGTAGTGGTCGATCTTCAGGTAGTGGGAGTAGAGATCGTGGTCGTTCTTCCGGTAGTGGAAGCAAAGGTCGTGGTCGATCTTCTGGTTCTTCGTCTGTGAGGGGAGGATCAGGTATACCATCCCTATATTTATTGTTATTATAATTTTGTTATTTATTTCAGTAAATATGTATCTTTTGTTATTATATGTAACTGTATTTTTTGTTGATATTGTAGTGACTGGGCGGGCTGACGTAGACGACTTCCCATATGCGGATAGGATTCCAGGAATCATTATGTCATTCCTACACCAGTGGAATGATGTACGTGCTGATGGAAACTGTGGATTTCGATGTGTCGCCGATGTTTTCCACGATGGTGATGACAATTGGCAACTCGCCCGTCGTACCATTTCAAATGAGATAACTGCGAACCCATCTTTTTATGAGCACGTATACTACGACGGTGTGGAGCAGGCTCGTCACCGGATTAATTGGGGCGAGGGACCTTGTGGCGAGAATCACTACATGGAGACGTGGACGGACTTGTTTCCCATTGCAAATTTTTACAAGTGTGCAGTTATGTTCTTCTCTCTCGGAAATGATGGTTCGTTGTATCCATGTCTTACAGTTCTACCTTGGGAGAGTCCGCCTACCGTGACGAGACCGTGCAGAGAGTTGATTATTGCTCATTTAGGGAGTTACGCTCATTACATTCGTTTGGAATTGAATGAGGGATTCCCCGTACCTCCTATAACGACTCTGTGGTTTCAAATACGAGATGAGAGTGTTATTGGATGGGAGCTGGAGTATCAAAATAGGATAGCATATTGGCAACAATTATGTAATATGTTTTGATATGTTTGTACAATTATGTAATATGTTTTGATATGTTTGTACATTATATAGTGTTGCTTTATTATGTAATATGTTTTGATATGTTTGCTTTATTTGCATTATAGTACGACAGGTTAGCAAACACAAATACAAATAATAAGCGTACAACAGATAAGCAAACACAAATACAAACAATAAGCGTACGACATGTTAGCAAACACAAAAACAAATACAAATAATAAACGTACGACAGATAAACAAATATAAATTCAAATACTAAGAGTACGGTACAACAGATCAGCCTACTCATCATCTGAATCATGGTCGGAGATGCCTAACTGAGTATGCCACGACTGTATGATCTCATCCAAATCTCCGCATGCAGCTCTGGCATCGTCTGGCAGCTCATCCCTCATCTGCAAGATTGGCTCTACAGCCCGTCTCATCTTACCCATCCAGTGCACATAACATTAACATTAGCGTACATTAACAAAACCTACGGTACAAATAAATATAGATAAAATGAAAAATTTACCAGATCACCACACGTCCTATCTGGTGGTCGATCTGCTCTCCGGGAGGCACCACGGACGATGACAGGATGTGAGTAACTACCGAACCAATCAAGATAACGTGCATCACACTCGGAGGGGTCGCGACTACGTCTGAAGTCGCTAAGGAACAGTCGGCATGATCTCAGAAATGTCCGCCAAGTCGATTCCGCTGTAGAAGCGGGGAACCTGACGTCGTACGTCGCTGCAGTCGCAGACCGCACCGCATGCTCTGGTGTCGGGATGTCAACCGGGATCACCTGAACATATCCCAACTGACGCAAGACACGATCGGGCATATAAGGCTCTATGATATCCCGATAACGAATAAGGCCCATCAATAAAGTCCTCGGGACCTCCCCTGCTGGGTTAGGACCATAGGGTAACCACTCCACCTAAACTTTAACACATTAATAATAATACATCTTAAAATTAAATAAATAAATGTAAATGGTGTAAAGTTTGATACCTCTGATGCAGTCATCTGATCTAGCCGTGCGCGGATTGAACGCAATCGTCCATCGCTCTTGTCCTCGCTCCGGACGGCCCACATACCCGAACGTGGATGACCCTCCTCGATAATCTTCCGCTCACGATGCGGGCGGAATACGGGAAAGTACTCGTATATCCATGCCTGCAGCAGCGTAAGACAACTTGCAATCCCAGAACAATCCGCACGACTAGCTATCCCAAGCTGACGGTACAGGTATGCCAACGTCGCTGAGCCCCACGAGTACTCACAAACGGTCTCCGGGTCCTTAGCCTCCAATAGATCGTGTCGTCTGATCCGGCAACCACTCTTGTCGACAAACAAGACGGCTCCGAGCATCAAGAATAGGTACGCCGTCAACTGTGTATCATCGACCCGCGGAGGTCGTGCCCGTCTGCATAGGTCCTCAAGGGAGTCGATGCCGACACCACCACCACTCCATAAAGCTGTATCTCTCGCCAGACCATCAGGTGTGACACCAAGCAACTCTGCCACATAACACCTCAGCTCAGACGTCGACCCCTGAGCACTAACCAGACGACCATCCACCGGAATGCGCAGGATCTGGAAAACATCGTGAAGCATGATCGTCATCTCTCCGAAAGGCATGTGAAAAGTGTTGGTGTCAGGCTGCCACCGCTCCACAAACGCAGAAATCAAAGGCATGTCGAGATAAGGGAACATGCTGTACGGTAAGTGCCCCAAATGCGTGGCACTAATCTCCTCTCTGATATCAGCACTCAGTGTAGACCGCCAACCCTGTAGTGCTGTACAGGCTTTGTGCCGATTATGGCACTTCAGAACCTTCCGATCCTCTCCGTCCCAGATCCGTCTAGCGATGTGACCCCAGAAACTAGGAATGACGCTCCCATCTAAAGGACCACCGGGCGTCATACCACTCACGATCCAAGAATCGTCCTGGACCCTCTTCTTCTTCTGAGCGCGGGGATCTACAGTGCACGAGCTCGAATCCCCGGTCGTAAACCTCCCACCCCTACCCTTCCGCACCATCCATCCGGCGGAAGTAGAACTACCCGCTCGACCACGTCCTCTGCTATACTCTCCCTGCCTCTCCATCTCCGGGCGCTCTAACTCATACGGGTCATCATCGTCGCTCCCGTCGTCGGGACTGTCCACATGCTCATCATCGAATGAATCATCATCCTCCTCACGACGACGTAATGCCTCTCTCTCCCTCCTGACCGAAGCAGATATCCCCCGTCTACGTGGATGACGCGGTGCTGAATCATCATCTAAAGAACGGAAGACGTGTAATGGTATCGACTTGCCTTTCCCTCCACTGTGACCCGATGACTATTAATTGAAATTTTAAATAGAAATTTGTTAAATTTGTTAAACTAAATTATCATATTTATCACAATTGTTAAACTAAATTATCACAATTATTAAACTAAATTAAAACAATTGTTAAACTAAATCAAAAATTGTTAAAACTAAATATCACAAATGTTAAACTTAATAAGAATTTGTTAAATTAAATTTTCAGATTTATCACCATTTATTGAAGTAATTATCAGATTTAATAATTAAAAAAACAAAAATTGTGGAGGCGTCTGCGAGAGACGCCTCCTGCATGGTGGAGGCGTCTGTCGGAGACGCCTCCTCCTTGGGGGAGACGTCTTCCGAAGACGTCTCCTCCATCGGGGAGACGTCTTCCGCAGACGTCTCCCCTCTACGGGTCGGCGTCCGAGGACGCCCGACCCATGCGGGGGGCGTCTCCTTCGGACGCCGACCACTTTTTTTAATTTTTTTTTGAAAACAAATAAATAACGTAAGGTTACCGTATACGGGTACACCGGGGGAACTGCTGACTGCTTGCCTGGCCTCCGAGACATTCGTAATCTTCTGTAGTAGGTATAGGAAGAGAAAGTTTTGAGAAAAGAGTGAAATTGTGAGATATATAAGCAAAAATAGGAGGAAGGACAATTTGGTAATTTTAATGGACGATTTAAGTAATTTTCGAACGATGTTTAGCAATTTATAGCTACTTGCATGTCTTTTACTAAACCCTAGAATTCGAATTTTTACATGCATGTCTTTGATTCGAAATTTGAGGCTTTAGATTCCTTTGCTTTTGAATTGTTGGTATCCTCTCGTGCATTTTCTTGGAGTTTATCCTTTTAAGAAGGGTCCGTGGGTCGGATCATACCAGCATCAAGACACCTCATAACTTCGAAGTTAAATGTCTTTCCCAAATTACCCGTGAGAATTTTGCACATTTTTTGTTGTTGTCTTTGCTCTTCCATACCTGATTTTGCGTAACAGAAGATCGAGACTTAAATGACGTTGCACTAACACATGTGACAAAAGGAAACTTAGCTAGTGAGCATCAATTGGCAATATTACTTGGATATAAGACAATGGAAATCAATTGTTAAAGTTCATGATTTTTTTCTTCTTCTAATTAAAACATAATTACTAAAGAAAAAATGAATTTCCATCCTAGCAAAAATCTAACGTAATACATTTTAGGGTTAATTACAGTTTGCTCCCCTGAATTATGCATTGTTATCATTTTGCCCCCCTAAAGTTTCAAAGTTAACAGTTACCTCCATTGACCTTTAATTTTGTAACACTTTGTCCCATTGAACTTCCAAAACTCATTATTTAACACACATTCGACGTTTTTTTCCTAATTGTTTTATTGTATCCCCAATACACTCCTAAACCTATATTTACGTGAAAGTTTGGATCGAAACGGAGGTCGGATATGGTTGGAATTTGGGTCGGATTGAGTGTCAATCTGTCAATCTAACCCAAATTTTCCAATCATATCAGACCTCTGTTTCGATCCAAACTTTCACGTAAATATAGGTTTAGGAGTGTATTAGGGATACAACAAAAAAATTAGGAAAAAAAATGTCGAATGTGTGTTAAATAATGAGTTTTTGAAGTTCAAGGGGCAAAGTGTTACAAAATTAAAGTTCAGGGGAGGTAATTGTTAACTTTGAAACTTCAGGGGGGCAAAGTGATACCAAGACATAGTTCAGGGGGCAAATTGTAATTAACCCTAAATTATATTATAAACCTCAAATTTCATCACAATATTAGCCTATATCAATCTTATTCAATTTCTTCTCAAAGGAATTTTTACAAGAAAATTCTTCTTCACGATCACCCAAATAATTAATTTCAAAAGTCAATAGGGTACGTTTCTAACACTTCGTGCATACCTGATTTTGTTTTTTTCCCTTTTGATTTTTTTCCCTTTCATGTTTATCTTCTTTCTCTCTTTTTGTGATCTTTTTTAATCCTGCTTCTGGAACGAAGGTAGTGAAACAAACCTTTGAAGTTATTTTATGTGTGATTGTTTCTCGGTAGAATGTAGGGTTAATTACAGTTTGTCCTCTTAAATTATGTCTTAGTATCACTTTGTCCCCCTCAAGTTTCAAAGTTAACAGTTACCTCCCATGAACTTTAATTTTATAACACTTTGCCCTCTTGAACTTCAAAAACTCATTATTTAACACACATTCGACGTTTTTTCCTATTTTTTTATTGTATTCATAATACACTCCTAAACTTATATTTACGTGAAAGTTTGGATCGAAAGGGAAGTCGGATATGGTTGGAATTTGGATCGGATTGAGTGTCAATCACTCTTATAATAGCAAATTAGTTGTCGTGATAACGAGATTAGTGATGGCATTAAATATGTGATCGGATTAGTGGGGGTGGTTGGTTTTATTATTTGTTATATTTAGGATTTTATAAATTAATCAGTTCATTAGATTTTGAAGGGGTCTTCTTTTCAGACTTCGGATGGATTTAATCAAGTTTTTTTGGTTAATTTTTTTACTAATTCCGAAAAGGTTGAATGCATTAAATTAGCATTGTTTCTCATTTATTTAACTAATAAGTAATTTTGTACATGAGTTCTCAAAATAGTCGAGTTTGGCCTTCACACTTGATTTCACCATCTACTCATTTTTCTACAAACAAAATTAAAACTCCACACAACAAAAATCGAGAGGAAATTGGATTTTTCTTTATAAAAAAAGTTAATTTTGAGGGACAAAAGAAATATTAGGATTGCATATTTCACTTAGATTCATGGCTGAAAAATATCAGTCAATCGGTTTTTCTTAATTATCCAATAATTCGTTTCGACCAATTGGATTAATTTAAGAGCTATAATTCCATCTAATCTCAAACATTAAGATATTGCACCAATATCTGATAGATTATTATTTATAATTTTGCACAAAAACTTTTGCATAATCTCAAAGATGGTTTAATTTATTAAAAAAATTATATTTTGGAAACACAAATTAGTGGGTTTTAGTAGACGGCTATGATGAATTCCAAAGAACGACTAGGATTAAAATAGCCAAAACTTAGTGGACTTGGTGAACTTTAATAAACGGTCAAGATGGATTTGAGGAAATAGAAAATAATAATTAAGGAACAATTGATTGATTAGAAGGACAAATAAACGGACAAACCAATATCGATTTGAGGAACAAAAATAAGTAATCAACCAATGACTGATATTGATTTGAAGAACAACAAATTAGTAGACGCCCAAAATTGATTTGAGAGACCAAAAAAATTATTCAAAGAACGGCTAAGATCGATTAGAAGGACAAAATTAGTGGGAATCATTCTACTATATATGATGGTCACAAATGAAGGGAACTGCCAATCTAACAATGACTCTCCCTTGGTATTCTGAATCTCTGAACAATAAAACTCGTTGGAAAGTAATTGGTACATATGGACTATGTTTGGCACACCCTTCTGCGTTGCATATGGTTGGGAATTTCGCATTCCCACCACAGACGCTTGAGGGTGCTTCCAAACATTACATTAACATCTGGAGTGGAAAATCTGTATGGAGTATGAGAAGCAAGTCAGGATGAGTGTCTTGTGTCTCTAGGTGTTTTTTCATTGCCATCCAAGACGTGTGGACTTCTTCTTTTTTGAGGTGAAACGCTACGTTGGACGTTTGAACATTTGCTAAACGGCCCATATATAGTACAATATGGACAACTTTTGAGTCGCTAGCTCCTAAATCCACTGGGTCGGTGATTTTCCAAATCGAAGGAGGGAAATAGTCTCAATGTAACATCCCCGAATAACGGAAAATTTAAACTTTTAAAATCAACGAAAACACAAGAATAAGAACCATCAAGAGTGGAGACATTACTCAAAGAAATACTCAAATATATCTGGTGCACCATATTACATAAGAGTTTGTCAAAAGAGTGATTACATCAGAATCTGAAATACATAATACATGTAATCACGACAACCTAAAATAAACAGACAACATGATCCAGTCCCAAAGTGCAATCTCCCTCGGTCACCACCCGCCGGAACCTAATGTGGTCCTGAAAATAATCATAACAACAAAGCCTGAGTTTCCATAAGGAAACCCCGTATGACAAGCTCACATATATGCCCTATCATACTAGTATAGCATGACATGAATACAAGCAATAAAACAACATTCCCACAAAGGGCAAAACCGGACATCCGTCCTGCAATAGTTCCCGCTGCCACACAGGCCGCGCAGTCTACAATCGCTACAGCTGCCACACAGGCCCCGCGGTCCGCAACATCACCGTCGCCACACAGGTTGCACGGTCTACAACCACCGGTACCACACATGCCACACAGTCCAAACATCGGGTCTCCGTAGAGACGTACCGTAGGCACATACGGCCTAGCGGACAGTACGCAACACATCCCCACACGCGACTACACAATCCAAGGGATCGATGAGGAGGCGTTCACACTTCTGTGCAGGTAGAATCAGATCTGAAAACATCGTGGTCCACCACCACACCAACGGAGCCGTCGCTCAGGTCGGTCAATCACCGGCGCCATACAGACCGCACGGTATCTCACTTGATAGGTGCCAAATCGAGCTACCTGCTGGAAATCATCATCGGCAGTCCATCACTGCAACCACACATGCCACGCACGATCCTCCCTGCCGCCACATAGGCCGCACAGGGGCCCTCCCGTCAACACGCAGGCCGCACGGGCTCGTGCAATCACTGCCTATCAAGGCCAGTCGAACATATCCGCCACACAGAGGGCCAGACAATCGACAGATCCGAACCGAAGTCCGCAGGGTCATCGAGCTCCACGTGCAGACACCGACTCCGCCGCTATAAAAGCAGGGCAGCAGCCTCCGTAGCCCTCAAGGTCGGTAGTCACTTCACCCAACGACAGTTGCGTGCCCCCTGAAGCAATGTGATCCGCAATCCCTCAGGCTGCTACTCTAAGGAGAGAACAAAGTACAAACTACGTCACCCTCTATATTACAGAGCCGATATGTCCCAAGCATCCACACTCTTCCACACGGCGGTCCCTGGGCAGGCACGTACAACGTACCCACCGTCACCTCCAGGCTCACGCTCGAAGCGAGGACACGGGTTTCCGTGAACAGAGTTGACACTTCACTAGGACCAGAATTCAGTTATGGGCTCAAACGGTTGACCGGAAAAGGTATACCGGTCGACCGCTTCCGCAAAGGAATCGGTCGACCGAACGCCTACATTGGTTGAACTTTGTGCTCAAAACTCAATCCCCAACGGTCGAACACGAGTCTAACACCGGTCGACCGAACGTGGTCGAAATCCGGAGTCTGGTCAAAATCATACAAGTCTATTCGGTCGACCGACTCAGGGGTCTCGGTCGACCGAAAACTACCATGGTCAACCTAATAGTCTAAGTCATCTACCGGTCGAACAAGATCATAAAATCGGTCGAACAACATAGAATCCAATTTAGTTCACTTAAGTTCCGGTCGGACAAAAGGTCTAGAACGGTCGACCGTTTGGATAGTCAACGTCTGGTCCAAGCGAAACACGAAACAATTGGTCTAACGACTCAAGGGTCCCGGTCGACCGAAAACTCCCAGACAAACCCAGACCCACCAGCACAAGCATGACCGGTCGACCGCCACAAGACATTGTTCGACCGATGTTGGTTAAAGTCGGGCGAAAACACTAAACCGGTCGACCACCCGAAGGAAACCGGTCGACCGTTGGTCGACAAAAACCTTGCATCAGCCAAGGATTTTACGCCGTTTCCTCGTCGCCGGCGAGGTCTCCGACCTCCCGCTACCGACCACAACCCCACCCCAACGTGGGTGAGAAATAAAGACATTTAATGCAAGAACTTGGCATACCTCACTTCCGAAGAGATGAAGAACGTCGGAGCTCCGCAACCAACTCCGGTCTACACCACTCGCACCTCTTCAGTCCGCACCACACCGCTCCGCTTCCCTCTAGCTTGCACACCCGCCTTGCTCCGCAACCCTCACCACCGGAGTTCGAGGATCTTGAAGGAGAGGAAAAGATGGAGGCTTGAAGAGAGAAAGGAGTTGAAGAAGAAGAAGAAGAAGAAAGAAAAAATAAGGAAGGAGATGGAGGAAACATGAGAGAGAGAAGAAGAAGTGAGTTTCTCCTTTCTCCAAACCCAACACCAACAACAACCCACACCATCACCTACCTCCTAGCCCATCCCTCTTCACGTCACCAACCATGCCTCCACTATTCCTTCCCTCAACTCCCATGCAAACACCATCATTAAGCCCACCTAATCACCATTAGTCTCTTAAAAAGGTTAGGGTCATTACACTCAACCTGCATGCTTGAAAGATTTTCTGTCCATCGTTGCTACTATGATTTCAATACATGCTTATTTTAGTTCTACTTTACAAAAGAGCCACCTCTTTTCATATTTTTATTCTGTCCTTGTATTCAGAATACATAATTTCTACACATAATGAGGTATCATCTAGTGAATGGATCATCGGTCAAATAAAACTTAAACACCATATTAGCAGATCGTTTCGGTGTCTTGAGAGTAATTCCAAAATTTTCAGGCCGACGGGAACCACCTGCGTTTCAATTCTGATCAATTGATCACTAATCATTACCTGGACACATATTTATAGGGCAACGATAGAATAAGTACCAGATTTTGGGGCCTAAATAAACTTCGCCTTGGTTTTCAAAATCTGACCGTCGAACGAATAATCCGGTCGTTGGATTTGATTTACCATGTAAGTTACAAAGTGCATATCAAAGGTAAAAATATGGTGATTTGTGTGAGGAGATGCATCATTTTGAAAGAAAAAACACTAAAATATTTTTTCGAATTAAAATCATCCATGATTCCTACATTACTTACATATAATTCATATTACGGTTTAACTTGGTTGTTGAGGTTACGCTCTCCTTATTGGACAAAAGTTGCACGGAATTCATAATTTTTAGATTCGTACTTTATAATATCGAGATTAATTTAGAGCATGGTTAACGCGCCCTATCCAGGTCCTTCCCGGGGCGGCCACATCGGGTAGCCCAGGTCGGGCGCGTAATCGTGCGGTGGGCGACATGATTTCCCGCCCGAGCAGGAGCATGGTAGGGGTTGGGTGGGGTACGTGTCCCTATTAGTGGATTTTTTTTATTTCTTAAAAATATGAAAATATTCATTTTAAAATTATTTTAATTCATTCTTTTCAATTTTTTCTTCTGAAAATATTTTTTTTGTTATTTTAAAATCATTATTTTTACGTAGAATTGATCTCCAAATGTCATGGGAAAAGAATGTAGTGTGTTTGGGGAGTTTCAGAGCACAATTAAGGAAAATTTGGGGGATGAGGTGAACTGACGTAACAGATAGAGAAGTTGACGTGACAGAGAGATAAAGCAGGACGTTTGGGGTAGCTTTGTCGCTGTTATTTATACTCTAATGGGGTGTTAGTGGCGCGTAAAGTTCCGGAAGTGGTTTTCATAGTCAAACGGAAAGTAGAAGAAAACATAATTCAATGCAAAACAGTTTCCCTTTGACCGAATTCTGTTGTTTGTGTCTGTCTCTGGAATCCGACAGAAAATAGATTCTGTTGTTTGTGTATGTCTCTGGAATCCGACAAAAAACATATTCTGTTTTTTGTGTCTGTCTCTGGATAGAAATCATATTCTGTTGTTCGTGTCTGTCTCTGGAATTCGACAGAAAACAGATTCTATTGTTTTCTATCGTTAAAAAAATTTGAAAAACTTTGTAATTGCATTTAAATATATAAATAAACATTTGTTGTTGTAATCTCAATAAAAACACATTTAATTTATAAATGAAAATTTGTTGTTTTAATCTCAATAATATTACAATAAACCACATAATGTCATATAAATAAATGTTAATATTCAACCAACTCACGTAGAATGTCATATTTTCCCACAAATGAGGGTTAGTTTAATGGTTGGTTTTCTCAAGATTACAGCTTCCTCCTTAACTCAAATTATTGTTTTTCATTCTCTTGTTTGTTAGTTGAGTTGCATCAATTGCTTTGTACATTCCTCACCACATTGTTATTTTTTGGATTCAATCATCGTAGTTATAAAGATTTTTAACAATTTCTAATGATTTTCATATTCAAAATCTCAACCTCTAAAGAGGGAGAGGTTTAGCATCCTACAACCAAAGACGGATGCACCCTTGTGGGTGGTGGGGCACGTGCCCCACCATTAAAAAAAGTTTAAAATTTCTTTTTAAATGGAGAAAGTCACTTCATTTATGACTAAATTTGACTAGAATGATGTCCCAGGAAGAATGATGTTTCAAAGTAGTAATCCACAAGTGCCAAATCTGTAGGATCGTGTATGCACGGATTTTCTAATCACTTTTCAGGTTAATTAACCTCTACTTGCTTAATCAAAGATGCAGTGGAAATTAAAACAAATAAGCAAGTAAAGACAAGAAATTATGCAAACCACAAAGGAAGACTCAAGGATTTTTACAAAGGTTCGGCCACCTGCTTACGTCCTCTCTTGCAAGCTCCACTCGACACTTCGAGCTCCGCTCACGTCTTCACTATCCGCTTCTCATACCAGGCAGGGAGACCACCTTTACAAGTCTTCAAACTCGCGAACAACCCTCGCCGAGTTTGACTTCTTCTCTAACCATCCGAGAGGATCACTTCGGACTCTCATCGAAGTCTATACTTTTGTCTTGAGCTTTCACCAAGATCCTTGCTACTTGACAGACAATTGGAGTAGAACAACACTCTCTAGCTTGAGCAAACGTTGAGTGAGATTTGGCTACGATCAAAGGTGTGGAAGTTTAAGGCTTAGAGTGTGTGATTTGGAGCTATTGAGATTTGAAGACTTCTCTCTAATGTATGGAACAATTGTGTGTAGGAGAGTTGTCTAAACAATGTTTGATCAACTCTATTTATAAGCTCTAAGTAGGTTATAGCCGTTGTGATAAGTATAGGAAAAGTTTGTGCAAGAAACACAAAACAGCGAACTGCAGCACAATTTCAGTCGACCGAATCGGGCATACCGATCGACCAATCGGTCAAATATGGCTATAACTTAAGTTCACTTGATAAAATGTGGAGGAGAGTGGGGGTAAATGGTCGATACTACTGGAAGGATTCCTCTTTGGCTGATAGGTATTGTAGCTGGTATTCTTGTGATCGGTTCAATAGGTATTTTCTTTTACAGTTCATATTCCGGTTCATAGTAAGTAAAGTAATTGTATGAACTGCTAACGGTCGAACTAAATGGGGATCGGTCAACCATTCAGGGGTTTTTTGTCTGGTAAAAGATGGATCGGTCGAACTGACAGAATGGTTGGTTCGACTGGAAATTTTCAGGCACTTCTGGGTTCAAGGAGAAAACGAGTTTCGGTCGACCGAGCTCTAGGAGACGTTCGACCGGAAACTTCCAGTGTGTTCAGGGTGATCAAGTTTGTTTGATCGGTCAACCGCTATGTAAATATCGGTCGACCGAAAGTCTAGTAGATTTGGGATTTTGGGAAATCCGACCGTTGAGGAAAACAACAAATCTAACAGTCAAGTGACACGTGTAGACGGTCAGACGAAATGGTTCAAATGGTCGACCGGTTCAACACTTGGCTAATAATATCAACAAACCCAATCGGTCGAACGAAGAACTCGTTCCGGTCGACCGATTTGGCACTCACAGATCAAGTTTGTTTTAAGTGTTTTCCAGTCCTAGTTTGAGTGATCTATTGAAGTCCAATTGATGTGAAATTTTGTGTGTGACTTCTATAGGGAACCTAGTGTGTCTGTGATTAGTTATTTACTCTTGTATGCTCAAGTACACAAAGTTCCTAAGACTTAAAAGAAATGCAAAATACATGTCTTCAAATGAGCTTGATTACATCTCTTGACTTGAATAATTTCTTTCTTGAGTCTTGATCACCTGTAGAAGTTAACACAATACAATATATATGCTATGCATAGTGTGTGCTACTCTACATTGATTATGATTAACATTAGGTTGATTGAATCATCAAAACATAGATTAATGTCAAAAAGGCAACAAAATCTTCATCATTTTCGAGTTGATTTTTTTAAGTGTCTTTGATCTACAATTGCAAGAACATAAAAATCGGTTCAAAGAGGTAAGCAAAGAATCACTTGTTTGTATGTCTTGTTTCAGTCTCGTTAACCGGTTTTCTTCTTTTGACAAAAGGAAAAGGAAATTGGTCCGACTTGCTTAATTTTATCCTAATGAATTTTCAAGTGACCAATTGATATTCTTTGAATATTCACTTGATAATTTTATTGTTGACATTTGAAATGATGAGAGATTTTGAAATGTGAAGAATTTTAATGAGATTTCCGTGAAACTTGTTAAGACAAACAAGCATGAAACTTATTCAAATGTCTACTTACTATTGAAGTTGGTGTTACTTCTTTCCGTGGTAACGACATGTGTTGAAAAAAGTATTTTCCGAAATGACTCTAGTAAAAAATAAGTTTTATAATAGCATGAGAGATCAAATGTTGAATGATTATTTAGTTATTTATCCAGAGAAAGATTTATTTTTTGGTATTAACATGGATGTTATTATAAATCAGTTCCAAAATGTGAAAACTCGTCGAGAACAATTGTAATAATTTTAAAATACTATTAGGTTGTAATTTAAATTATTTACAACATTTTTCTTCTAACTTTTTATGAAATATTAATATTTTTGGCTTGTATGCTTTTTTGGTTGTCGGTTGGTGCAGTAATGTGTGATGCCCTACCATACTTGAAATCCTAGATCCGCCACTGCCTGCAACCATCAATCAAAACCCACACACAATGCAATACATATGATTTCTTCAATGGTAGAATAAATTACCATTCAGTAATAAATTGAAGTGTAACATACAATATCACTCAGGCGAAGACATGCCATTGAAATATTTAAAAATTTACAAATTCCAATCAAGATTTCGTCAACCGCAACTATTTGTAGCGGTTTCAAGCCTCTCGCCGTGCTCTTTATTCCTGCTCCTTAGTGTGAGTTATGAAGACAACTCCAATTAGGAACACTGTTGCTAATTAACTTCCACTCCTGAATTTTCTCGATAAGCCTATACAATAGAGACAATTGTAACATGTAAATTCTATAGTAAAATGCTTATGCTCAAATATGATATAACATAAATAGAAATTATATGAAGTCATATATTGATAACATCAGAGAGCCAAAAAATTATTAAGAAAAAATAATTTAATTATAAAATCCTAAAAGGATGACTTCTCATTATCACGCTTCTTTAGAGAAACATGGCAAACAAAGTGATAGAGGATATTTTCTTGTAAAAACTTTTAAAACCTTAAGGATAGCTTTGGTCTTGTATGTAGCAAACAAAAGTTACCCATAATTACCATATCTTTAACCTCAAGATATGATTAAATTTTGAAAAGCGAAACATTCACAATATGAATTAAACTTACTTCTGTAATCTGACATATAAAGGCAGCGGGACAATGTGCAAAATAGTAAAATCAAGAGAAAAACAAAATTATTTAATTCCTCAGGAATCATATCTAAATGTTAGTCTTAATTGTGGATATTATGAATTAAATTAACATGTCAAATAAACAAAAACATCATCAATTCAGATGTAATGACATACAAACTCTCCACACACAAAACGAAAGCAGAAACATCAAAAAACAGACAATCAACGTCCATATATTGAACTAACATACAAACTTACCATTAACCAGGAATCATGGAATATGAGAAAAGGAGGAAAAATAATCTCATCAAACACCATTATTTCTTGCTACCAAGTAAGCATTAGAATGCATCACTTCATTTTAATTTTTCCTAAAAAATTTAATCTCAAAAGCAAATAAACTTACGAACTAAACTCACAAGCAAATAAACTTTGTGATAAAATAAACTCAAGAGCACTTAACATTCAAGAACTAAAAAGTTGTAAAAGTTTCATCTTTAAGTTCTTTTTTATTAGAGAATGGGAAAAATGCTTACCTTTTACGGTTGAAATGCTTAAACCCACGTAACATACCATACAATCACTTTAAGGAAACACATATTAATTCAATACAGGTGAATCCACTTTCCAATCAACACATGGGATGAAAATATTTGAATCATGAGACATATTAAAATGAAATCCAACTACAACAATAATCCAAGTTCAGAAAATTAAACTGCAAACATAATCTGTTAGAACCTAATCTTAATTAGATTAGGCTAATTGGTTTTTGTTGCTAATCCTAATCCTTGAGATATTTTGTTAGGCTGAAGGTTGTGATTGGCTGGTGGAGGGGTGAGGTGGCGTGTGGTGATTGGTGGATGGGGAGATGAGAAGGTTTTTAAGCTAAAACCTTCATTCATCTTTTCTCTTCTTCTCATTTTTCCTTTCACTCTCCTTCAACGCATCTCTCCCCCTCTCAGCTACTAGGTTCGTCGTGGTGTCATTGTCGACGAAGGAGGAGAGGATTCAGTGAAGTTATTGAGTGCTCGGGATCGTCGTTCGTCGGAGGAAGAGTTCGCCGGAGAAGAAGGCAAACCGTGCAATGGAGATCGACGTTGGTCTTCAAAGGTTTCTTCAAACCTTCACGGTATGTCAAGTTTCTTGTTAAGACACACCCAATGTGTGTGAGTGGTAATTTTAGTCGACGGTAGACGTTAGGCTCGTCGAAGGTAAATGTGAAGCATAATTTCTGCTGAGAACAGTCGACCGGCTGGTGCAGTGGTCGACCGTTGCTAGTGTAAGCTGGAATTTTGCCTTGCGCCGGTCGAACAATGCCTTGGCGGTCGATCGGTCAAGTATAGTGGGCAAGCTTTGTGAGTTTTTGGTCGAACATACCCCCTTTGTCGTTCGACCAGTTACACTGTTGGTAAGTCGGTTCAGACCTAGACCTTCAAAATGGTTGATCGCCATTTTGATCTGTTCAACCGATTGTACCTGTAGCTAAGTCGGTTCAGGCCTACACCTACTAAACAATCGACCTCCTGTATGTTTGTTCGACTGTTGATTTGTGGACTGGTGTGGACAGAACGTGAACCATTTAAATGGCCGAGTGCTCTTGACTCTGGTCCGACCGGTCACTTAAGTTAACTTAAAGTCTGTTCGACCGGTGCGAGTGTGGTTCGATCGGTATGACTTAGAGAAATGTAAGAAGTGCCTAGAGAAATGCGATCGACCGAGACCCTTTTGTCGTTTGACCGTTGGGCTTGAAATATTGTTGGTGTCACTACTAGAAATATGGGCATCACCTGTAGGATCGATGTAATGGCTTACTTCTAATCACTTTTTGGGTTAATTAACCTCTACTTGCTTAATCAAAGATGCAACGGAAATTAAAACAAATAAGCAAGTAAAGACAAGAAATTATGCAAACCACAAAGGAAGACTCAGGGATTTTTACAAAGGTTCGGTCACCCGCCTACGTCCTCTCTTGCATGCTTCGCTCAACACTTCGAACTCTGCTTACGTCTTCACTATCCGCTCCCCATTCCGGGCCGGGAGACAACGCCTTTACAAGTCTTCAAACTCGCGAACAACCCTCGCCGAGTTTGGCTTCTTCTCTCACAATCCGAGAGGATCACTTTGAGCTCTCACCAAAGTCTATACTTTTGTCTTGGGCTTTCACCAAGATCCTTGCTACTTGACATACAATTGGAATGGAACAACACTCTCTAGCTTGAGCAAACTTTGAGTAGGATTTGGCTATGATCAAAGGTGTGGAAGTTTAAGGCTTAGAGTGTGTGATTTGGAGCTTTTGGATTTGAAGACGTCTCTAATGTATGGAACAATTGTGTGTAGGAGAGTTGTCTAAACAAGGTTTGATCAACTCTATTTATAATCTCTAAGTAGGTTATAGCCGTTGTGATAAGTATAGGAAAAGTTTGTGCAAGAAACACAAAACAGTGAACTGCAGGACAAATTCAGTCGACCGAATCGGGCATACCGATCGACGGCTCGATCAAATCTGGCATAACTTAAGTTCACTTAAGTAAAATGTCGAACTAAATGGGGATCAGTCGACCATTCACAGGGTTTTCGTCTGGTAAAGGATGGATCGGTCGAACTAACAGAATGGTTGGTTTGACCGGAAATTTCCAGGTACTTCTGGGCTTAAGGAGAAAAAGAGTTTCAGTCGACCAAGCTCTAGGAGATGTTTGACTGGAAACTTCCAGTGTGTTCAGGGTGATCAAGTTTGTTTGATCGGTCAACCGCCAAGTAAATATTGGCCGACCGAAAGTCTGGTAAATTTGGGGTTTTGGGAAATCCGACCGTTGAGGAAAAGGACAAATCTAACGGTCAAGTGACACGTGTAGATGGTTAGAAAAAATGGTTCAAACGGTCGACCGGTTCAACACCTGGCTAACAATATTAACAAACCCTATCAATCGAACGAAGAACTCATTCCGGTCGACCAATTTGGCACTCACAGATCAGATTTGTTTTAAGTGTTTTTCGGTCCTATTTTGGGTGATCTATTGAAGTCCAATTGATGTGAAATTTTGTGTGTGACTTCTAAAGGGAACCTAGTGTGTATGTGATTAGTTATTTACTCTTGTATGCTCAAGTACACATAGTTCTTAAGGCTCAAAAGAAATACAAATTACATGTCTTCAAATGAGCTTGATTACATGTCTTGACTTGAATAATTTCTTTCTTAAGTCTTGATCACCTGTAGAAGTTAGTGATTGATTCGTTTTATATTAAACTGCAAGTGCACGGCCGTGTTGAAGCGGTGACAAATACGGGTCGATCCACAGGGAGGTGTGTCGACTTTTGGTTTGTGCGAAGGTGAGTGAGAAAGAAAGGAGAGAAAAGTTGGTTACACTAACTACACTAATCTAAACTAGTAAACTAGGAAAGTTGAAATGAAATCACAAAATAAACTAAACTAAGCAACTAATGAAAGGAGATAAAACTCAGGAATGGAAAACCCATAAAGGATGGAGTGTGTGTGTGTGCACATGAAATAAGTGTGGTGAATGCATACAATAAGCTCAAGTGTGGTTAGTGTTTGTTAATGCATAAGAAGTACCTCATGGTAAGACCTATCATTTACAACACTAACCTAGGTGATTAATATGAGCAATGCAAGGTTGTTATTAAGAAAATAACGAGCATGAAGTGTACCTAACTATGACAGAAACCATCAAGTAAAGTTCTTATTAATTCAAGCAAGCATACTAATATCTCTCACAAACAATAATATCTAGCATTCATACCACCTACATAACATGTACATACATCTACTCCACCCCCAAAGGGGATAAACTACTCATTAATCATTACACTAACTACATTAACAAAATGAGACATTATACTGAAAGGAAATTTAACTAAGCAAGAAACGAACATTAAAGACGCTAATTGAAAGAAACATAAACTAAAGAAATATGCAAGAATTAAAAGACAAGATTAAAAGAAACCAAGAACAATTATTTTATTAACAATGACTCACATTGAAGGTAACATTCTTCTCCACCTTGAGTTTTACTTCAAGGCTTACTCATTAGTAGAGAGAATGCCACAAAGCAATGGGTTGGAATACAATTGAGGAAGAGTAGTTCTATTTATAGCCATAGAAAAAGATAATCCGGGACAATCCCCCGGTATGGGACTAAACCAATACCAAAAATAGACTAAACATTCACTAATACAAGTGCTCCAGAAATCTTAGCGGACCCAGGCCAACCCGGACTGCCAATTGGCGGTCTACAGGATCCGGATCGGGCTGGTTTTCATTCTTGGTTTTTCTTCATGTATTTGTTGGTCTTGGATGCATCTACTTCGCTTGTTGGAGCTCCGACCCGAATAGAATTGTCAAAATACTCCCCATGATGGGGTGGAGTACTCTTGTTTGCTCATTGGTCATTCTATCTTGCATTCAGGTCCTTTGATCTTGCATCTTAGTCCTCGAGTCTCTCAACTCAGTCCTTTTCCCTGCTATTAGGTCCATTATATGCCTCTTCTTCTCAAACCTACTTATTCCTGAAAACTAAACATAAAACTCGTTACATAGCATTGTTTGGGGTGAAAGATAATGAATATAAGACACAAAGATAAGCATGAAATGATGCCAATCAGTTAGCAAAATACAATATATATGCTATGTATAGTGTGTGCTACTCTACATTGATTATAATTAAGATTAGGTTCATTAAATCATCAAAACATAGATTAAGGCAAAAAAGCCAACAATCTCCCCCTTTTGATAATGACAACCTATATCTTAATACTTGAAATTTCTATGTGTAAACTAAGCATAAAAATGCTCCCCCTGTGGATCTGCATAATTTGTGTTCAATTTTAATCAAATTTCAAGTCAACTCTCCTTAATAATCTCTCCCCCTTTAACATCTATCAAAAAAATAAGATTTAACATGAGATTTTATTTCTCACCCTAAATTCTTGTAGTGAAGTTGCTCCCCCTAAATTTTGCACTTTATTACCCTATGTATATGATATTCATTAAGCTCCCCTATCAATAGATTGATTCTCCCATTTTAACATCGAATAAATATGAACATGTAATATGTGATGTATTGCTCCCCTTTGACATCCATTAAAAGATTTGACACTAAGACAATGGATATGTTTCAAAACTTACAAGATATGTAATGAATAATATCTCAATTAGGCATCAAAATCATTTTTCTTCCCATTTTAATGATTTACATCAAGCATATCCTAATTGATCAAAGAATGTGATAAAGATATGAACATTTTGCATTCAATTTATTCTAGATTAGAACTAATCTAATATGAATGTAGAGGATAGACTAATTTTACCCAACTTGATCCTTGAATTGCTTCAAATCTTCTTTCGGTAGCGCAATCGGATTTGAATTTGACTTTCTAAGCTTGCTCGGTGACCACCGATCGCCCTCATTCTTTAGGTACCTACAAGTGTAGATTTTGGTACCCATTTTTGTTTGGGTCCATTCAATTTAGCTTTTGGTACCCATACCCAAGTGGATTTAGGTACCCAAACACTTGAGGTTCTTTTCATGGTAATATGATGTTTTCCATTTATGCTATCTTGAACAAGATGATTTTTAACATAAAAGACATTGTAGACTAAACCATGCTTGTCTAAAGATTGCCTTTGATTTTTAAAATCATATCAAAGTTTTTCTTGCCATTTGTGAACTTATGCAAGTCATCAATCAAAGTTTTATTTGAATAATTAAGTTCACTATTCTTAAACACTAGAGATTCATTTATGCATTTTAGATTTTGAACTAAAGAAGTATGTTTTTCATTCATTTGATGCATGTGAATCTCTAATTCGACACATTTGTCGGTCATGCAATTTAAGTCATTCAATAATCTCTTGCTTTCAAGATATGATTTGTCAAGTTTCTTAAGCAAGTCATTTTTATGACTTTCAAGCATATGACTATCAATAACATGAGATGAGTTGAGTTTATCTTTTAATTTCTCATTCTCATCTTTTAAGCATGCATTCTCCAAAATGAGCTTATTGATTTTAGCAAGTAAATCATTTTTCTCATTTAAGATGGATTCATTTTGACAATGAAGATCATGATTTACTTGTCTAGCTAACTTGTTCTTTTTTAACAAAGAAACTCATATCTTTCAACAAGTTCATGAAATGCATTTTGTAGTTCTTTAAAAGAATATGATTCATTATTAGAACTAGAACTAGATGAGCTAGATTTAGAAGATACCTCACTTTCTTCATCGATTGTTACAATGAGGCATGTGTGGGCATCTTCTCCCTTGGATGAGCTTGATGAGGAGTATGATGTTGAGGTGTTCTTATCCCATCTCTATTGAGCTTCATTCATTGGGCTTGATTCTCCTTTACTCTTGGTTGGTGATTCTTCCTTGTCACCATACTTAGCTTGAAGAATTTTCCAAATCTCATGTGCACTTTCTGAAGAAGACACAAATTCAAAAAGTTCATACTTAAGTGCACAATGTAATACATTCATAACCTTGGCATTTAAGCAAACTAATTTATCTTCTTCTAAACTACATTGTTTATAATCAACTTTAGGCATATTATATGGAGTTAAGATTAAGGACCACATATCTAAATTACTCATGGATTTCAAGTATATCTTCATTTTACTTTTTCATGAACAGAAATTAGTTCCATCAAAATATGGTGGTCTAGAAGAGCATGTAGGTGATTTTAAATCATAAGAGGTGGGTGTGGATGCAATTACGGCCATGCTTACTATGGTTAAGTAGATGATTTAAGCACCTATGCTCTGATACAAAATGTAGGATCGATGTAATGACTTACTTCTAATCACTTTTAGTGTTAATTAACCTCTACTTGCTCAATCAAAGATGCAGCGGAAATAAAAACAAATAAACAAGTAAAGACAAGAAATTATGCAAACCACATAGGAAGACTCGGGGATTTCTACAAAGGTTCGGCCACCCGGCTACGTCCTCTCTTACAAGCTCCGCTCGACACTTCGAGCTCCTCTCACGTCGTCACTATCCGCTCCTCGTTCCGGGTCGGGAGCTAACGTCTTTACAACTCTTAAAACTCGTGAACAACCATCACCGAGTTTGGCTTCTTCTCTCACGTCTTACACCGACGAATAAGTACTGTCAGTGTAGGTTTCCTCCCCAAAAAGGGGCAGGCGTTAAAAACAATTCGCGCAAAAATATACTCCGACAGAGAGAGTTGATAACACCGACAGATAAAATCCGCTAGTCTAGTAGTTCTCCATTCACCGACGGATACAATCCGTCGGTAATATATTTATAAATTGCATGTTCATTTAAAGTTACCTCCGACAGACCATAACATTATACCGACGGTTAACAACGTCGGTGTACCTGAGCTTGCTTGGACCGATGGATCTGTATCCGTCGGTGCAAACTCTCAAAACCAACTGTTTCTTTGGCTACTACACCGACGAATAACAACGTCGATGTACCTGAGCTTGCCTAGACCGACATACATGTATTCGTCGGTGCAAACTCTGGAAACCAACCATTTCTTGGGCTACTACATCGACATATAACTATATACCAGCGACGAATGAGTGTCGTCACTGTACTCGTCCTTCAAGTCACTGACGGATCCTATCCGTCGGTGATAATTGTGAAAATCAACCATTTCTCGGGCTACTACACTGACGTATAACTATATAACACTGACAGATATGTCCCGTCGGTTTACCGGTCATTCAATTCACCGACGAAAACCAAACACCGCCGGAGATAAGTTTGAAAATCGAACGTTTCTTCAGCCATTTCACCGACGGATGTGTGTACCACCGACAAATATATTCCGTCGGTGTATGGTTTTATTAGAAGACGATTCGGGGCTTACCTTCCATTTCCTTTCTCTCCCAAAAAATCCTAACTACTCCAGACCCCTGCTTGCCCACCGAGCACACCTCCGTTCGTCGCCCACCGCGCACACCTTCGTTTGACGTGCCTCCACGCTGACTCTCCTATCTGGTAACGAGGCTTCATCCCCCACCCGAGCAACTCCACCATCCTGGCCGACCCTCCTGCCCACCACCACCCTGACCTCCTCCATCCTCTAGCCACCATCACCAGCCACCGTCAACCATCCCAACCCCGACATCGACGCCCCACCCCATCCCCAACCACAACCCCGAACCCCATCCCCATCCCCAAACCCGACCTACAAACACAATCCCAGCCCCAAACCCAAACATCAGCCATAAACCCAACACCAAACTCAACCCCCAGTCCTAAAACCCAACCTCAAACCCGACCTCATACCCGTATAGATTATTTCAATGTTATAAATTTATAGTTTGAATTCAATGTTATAATTTTAATTACAGTTTACATTAATTGTTAGTTTCAATGTTATAAATTCTTGATTTGAATTTGATTATAGTTTGAATTCAATGTTATAGTTTTGATTATAGTTTACATTAATTGTTTTGATTATAGTTTACAATTATAGTTTTGATTGCTTTTTGTAACTTTTCAATATTAGTGATTTTTCGTTGTCTTTGGACTCGAGCCTGCAGGCGGAGTAGGGATGGGAGGTTTGACGACTTAGCTTTATTTATTTTGTTACTTTTATCATCTATATAATGAATGACTGAGTCAAACTCATTTGTGGCTAAAGCTGTTTTTTGAATGAATGAATGTTTTCTTTTATGAATTGTTTGGTATCGACTTAATGAATGGATGAACAATTTTGACCTAATGAATGAATGATTGTGTGAATGGTTTTGTTGTTGTCAATGAATGAATGGTTGTGTGAATGGTTTTGTTGTTTTGAGTGAATGAAACACATTTCATTTTCTTTGATTAGGGAAAACTAGAGTTCGGAAAGAGCCTTCGGGCTCTTTCGAATTCTGGAAATAGTTTACACCGACGGATATCTGTCGGCTTAATTAAAGTTTATTTTTAATATACCGACAGATATCCGTTGGTGTATATGCACTCAATATACACTGACGACATCTATCCATCGGTGTATATCAACTTTCGTCGAATAAAGTACTATTACTTATGGGTCGATTTACTTCAACTGACGAATACATCTGTCCATCTTAAGCACCGACGGTGCGTCCGTCGGTGGTATCCACTTCGACGAAAACACACATGAAAAAAATGGGTGGGAAAATTTGGCGCCAAAACTAAGTCTGACGTGATCTCTCCGTTGGTGCATCCGTCAGTGTATATGTACACCGACTGAGGTTGTAAATGGGGCGGGTAAAACCCACCACGATCTGCCAACCCGACCCGCCTAAGTCGAGTAGCAGTGTAAAAAATCCACCCGCCACCAGCCTACTCGAATACCCGCTTACCCGACTAATAAACAGGGCTGGTAGCAGTTGTATTTTCTAGCCGCCCTGTTTGCTCGATTACCTGCATAAGAATTTAATAAATTTAATAATAAATATTATATATACACACACTCCTATACCATATACATATCCCTATTCTCTAATCCCTAATTTACCAATACTGTTATAAAGTTGAAGTTATTTATAAATTTATGGCGTTCATCACATGAGTCATGCTTTTAAGGTGCTAATATGTCATGATTTTAATTTATAGTGTTATGCAGAAAAAAAAAAAAAACATATAAAAAATCCATTTATCAATCTACCCGCCCCGCATAACCCGTTTACCCACCCCGCCCACCCGCGTAACCCGTTTACCCTATCTTAGAAGGTCGGGTAACAGTTTTAAAAAAATCACCCGACCCGACCTGCCAACTCGACTACCTTAGACAAGTCGGGTAACAGTGAGTTCAAAACCCGCCCCGACCCGACTCGTTTACAACCCTAACACCGACCGACGTAACACAGACGGAGGAACATCTGTTGGTGTAATGCTTCATCGACGGACATGACTATACACCGACGATTATGGTCCGTCGGTGAAGACTAGTTCTCCTGTAGTGGTGTGGTAGCGTAGACATTCTACACAATCGACCGCCTGTGACTTGTGTTCGACCAGTTGGTCATTTTGTTAGTTGGCCCTGTGAGTTGACCTTTTAGCGGTCGACCGTCCTTGACTTGGTTCAACCGTTTGACTGTTCGACCGTGGTGTGTCGGTCGAGACACTTGCCTGGTTCTTGAGAGAGTCGGTCGACTGGCTTTTGGTTTCGGTCGACCATTGTTGCTTTGTTTTGCACTTGTGAGGTGCTTTTGGTGTGGCTGTCCTTGTGAGGCGAGTTGTGGATCGATTTTCTTCCGGAAAATGGTGCCTTGTGTACACGTGTGTTATGACGGTTAGGTGAAAGAGCCTTGGAGTCCCGTAGTTGTTTGTGTATAGCTGTGATTGAGTGAAAGAGCATTGAAGCCCAGTTTGTGTGGTAGAATGGTTGGGTGAAAAGGCCCTCGAGCCCCGTAGAGCGTTCAGGTTGGGTGAAAGAGCCCTGAAGCCCGGATATGGACTGCGTGATAGGGGGTTGGGTGAAAAAGCCCTGAAGCCCTAGTCTTAGGTTGTGGTAGTTGTGGTTGGGTGAAAGAGCCTTGGAGCCCAACCTTGTGATAATGCTTTTTCTACTATGAATAGAATTGCATGCTATGTTTGTTGTATTTTGTTCATGTATGTGTTAGGGGTGGTTTCTTTCTGAAAACTCAGGCATCGTTGCATGTTTACCTTTCAGGCCGGGAGCGACGTTAGAGGGTGGTGACCGCGGAGGAGCATATCCGGGACGTGATCCTGCTTTTCCCTTTTGGAGGTTGTAGTACATGTATATTTCTTTATAGTCTTTTGATGTAATCACACTTTTGAAACATTCAGATATATATGTTATATATATGTTGGTGCACATTGTGTTTGTCTTTCGTAATGTCCTCAGTGTACGATTTGACTATGTTGATCACGTTTGATAAAATTTTAATTTTTCCGTTGTTTAAGGACGTTACATAATCTCTCCATTAGCTTCTATAATAATTCCATTTTCCATAATCTCTCCAGCAACAAATTCAACAAAGTCAAGAGTAAAAAACCCCTATCAGAGATTGTGTACCCCGTCGAAGAAGAAACCCCTATCAGAGATTGTGTACCCATGTAGGGTCGTCGTCGAAGAAGATGTGGTGGTCGTCGTACGTCATGCCGCGGAGCACCTGACCCCAAACCCCGTCGGAGACGTCGCCAGACTGGAGGGGGGAGGATGCCTTTCGAAAAGTCATCGTGGTTTCTTTCGGGTGCACAAACGACCAATCTTACCCGGTGAAACGGAAATCATTTCCCCATTTCCTTCAAATTCCACCGGTACACCCCCCCAATCTCTGGTTCGAGTCCGACCAATTATATTTTATTTTTTCTGCAGTCCAAAACTAATCTACTTGTAAAAAAGAGAGGGTTAATTACAGTTTGCCCTCCTGAATTATGCTTTGATATCACTTTGCCCCACTGAAGTTTCGAAGTTAACAGTTACCTCCCCTGAACTTTAATTTTGTAACACTTTGCCCCATTGAACTTCAAAAACTCATTATTTAACACACATTCGACGTTTTTTTTCTTAATTTTTTTTGTTGTATCTCTGATACACTCCTAAACCTATATTTACGTGAAAGTTTGGATCGAAACGGAAGTCGGATATAGTTGAAATTTGAATCGGATTGAGCCCAAAAAAAATCTTCCCGTCGGTCGCGAAAACACCACCATCCTGTCATCCATCTCTCTCTCCAACAAACAAATATTACCCAAGACCCGTCACCGTAAAACCTCTTGTGGTACCAAAATCGTCCCTCAACTCCACCGACGAATATCCCAAATCCAAACCAATGGAGACTCGCCGGAGAAGCTCCAAACCCGCCGATCTCACGTCCCTCCTCCGCCGGTCGTGGTACCACCTCCGCCTCTCCGTTCGCCACCCCACCCGCGTCCCCACCTGGGACGCCATCATCCTCACCGCCGCCAGCCCCGACCAGGCCCAGCTCTACCATTGGCAGCTCCTCCGGGCCAAGCGTCTCGGTCGAATCGCCAAGTCGATCGTCACTCTTGCCGTGCCTGATCCTGATGGCGCCCGGATCGGCTCTGGCGCCGCCACTCTCCACGCGTTGCGGTGTCTCGCCGAACATCTCCTGGACGTTCAGGTTGTCGTTCTGTTCTTGCCTAGAGTTTGTGAAATTTGTTTAGTCAGATTGAGCAATATAGGCTTACAATGTAAATGCTGTACTTAGGAGTCCTTTTAGGATGTACTATTTGGTTCGTGAAAATGAAATTGGTTGGAATGACTTCCCTAATGCACCCTCAGTTTGCAACATGAACCGGATTGATTAGTACGTAATGCCATTGTACAAAACATGTCTCTTGCGCCAAATCGACCAAATCTTAGTCTTGGGGAGCTACAATGTACTTAGGAATTTCTTATGAGGCTACAATTACAGGCATCAATCTTCCTTTCGTCTGCTAAAAGTGGGGATTTCTGGCTCCTTTCGGAAAAAAATAAAAACAAAATGTTGACAATTGCCGGCAATGTAGGTTGAATGGAACAACATGAATGTGATCGATGATTTTGTGCAGAAACCTTCTAAGTTCACTCCAAAATCACTAATAATGGTCCAAGTCCAAGTTTTGACTTTGATTGTTAGGATATGAGTCTTGACAGATTTTTTTGCAAATATCGAGCAATTTGGCAGAATCTCGATAAACAACCCTTATCGGTGGCTATTGTGTTTCTGTTTGATGGCTAATGTCAGAGAGCTTGCTTACTTACAATTTGAGCTTCCAAAATTGTGCTTCTACTTGTTCATTTCCTTTTTTCATTTCAGTAAATGTTTTGCTTCCAGGCATTTGGTGGGATTTCCACCTTCGAGAGAAAAACTATGGGAACTAGAGCTCGTATGGCTTATTTGTATTCATAGATTAGAGAAAAAAATAGTATGATGAAGAGGACCTGAAACAAACATCAACTGATACGGCAAATGCCACAAATCACAACAAAACAAATATTAAATTATACTCGATTAGCATGGGAAATGTCTTTTTTATTGGTACTCCTGGGGGAATATGTCATAAGAAAAACATGAAGTGGTTCTCTATGGTAACAATTTCTAGGAATTTGAGGTCTCAAAATCCCTATAAAATAATCTGTAAGGGGTGTGTTTGGGTTCTTCTGTAGGCTATTTTCGGTCTTCAAGAGAAAAACAAGTGACATACATATTTTTGGTTTCAAATTGAAATTCAAAATAAGGTGGTAAGCTACCACACCAAAAATGTGTCTTAAGGGATAATATCTCTTTTTAGGATATATGCATGCTCACAGATTGCACAGATCCTCAAATATTGGCATGCATTCCTTTTAATCATGATGTCCTGATGATGAACTGAATTGCATCTCTCTGCCGTTTATTGTTTGGTTGAGCACATTATTTTTGGTCTTATTTGTAAATGGTCAAAGAAGTGAAATGGATTTATGTTGGGTTTGTAGAAGGTGGAGATAGTTGAAGTCTTATAGTGGGTCTATGTTTCTTTATAGGGCCATCACAATTCACAACACATTTGAAAACAAATGTTAATTCATTTGAAATGATTATAGAAAAAAACATATTTTTTGCAAACTTGATCAAGAATTCATATTAATAACTACAATGTCACTGGTTTGATTGCTGTGTCCATTTCCACTGGAGTATAAGATGAAACTTTTTTTTGTCTTTTGCCTAACTAAATTAAATGACTGTTAAACTGTTCGCACTTCTTACTCCCCTTACCCTGTCTGAGATGGGAGCCTCTTTTTGATAACAAAAGGCTGAGCAACAAGCTGGTTTGGCATAATATAATTCGAGATGTCAGTTTTTGGCTAGCAGGAATGGGATCAAATGGGGATTTTCTGTTTTGAGTAATCTCTAGCTATGTTTTGTTTGTTTTCCAAGGACTATATCTCTTAGTTGTGGGATCTTTGGGTTTTGTCCATCTTTGCGGGATGGCTGCCTTTCCATCATTTTGTCCATTTGTTTTTTCCCCTTTTCCCTCTTGTATCCCTTTTGTGCCATCTATTAATGATAAAAAGGCAGATATTTACTTCCGAGGAAATCAAAGAATGCTAAATTATTGGATGATGATTTGAACAAAATACTTGCCCAAAGATCTACACTACATCCTTTTGGGTTGCATTAGGGAACTTTGTTTTGTTGCTATTATGTAAGTTATACAGAAGTTAGTCTTCGATATAGGTCTTCATAAATTATTACTTACTCTTCTTATTTTGATTGGGTTTGTGCATCATGTACAGGTAAGAAATTCTCAGGAAAGTAATCCACATTCTGTTGTGAGAGAGGGCTCCAACAATGAATTAACCCCCTCCTCCATGGTAAACTTACTTGAGAAAAAACATGTATTACTGCTTCATGCTGGTGGCGATTCTAAAAGAGTCCCATGGGCAAACCCCATGGGTAAAGTTTTCCTACCCCTGCCGTATTTAGCTTCAGATAACCCTGATGGACCTGTTCCTCTGCTTTTTGACCACATACTTGCAATCTCGTCTTGTGCAAGGAAAGCCTTTCGAAATGAAGGTTACTATACTGGTGCTCCTCCTATAGCATTTAAATGAAATCGGCTCTTGTACTTCAAGAAATGTGGAGTGCAACTTATACTTTGTAAGGTTAAATTTTTTACATATCTCCAGATATCTTTTTACCTATATTGCTACAAATCTGGCACATTTAGAATGATGGACATAACTACCATAAAAGGATAAATTTGTGGGGTAATTTAATTTGGTATTTTACACATTCCTTTTTACATCTTTGTACTCTTTGGAGTTTGATTTAGCATAAGATCTCTATGTGTTTCTCTGAATTATTATGTTTGGTTTCTTCTTGTCTGTTTTTGCATCGTGCATTGCACTGTTCAAGTATTGAATTAACTTTAATCTGCACTCTTGAACCCATGCATCAGTTACTCGACTTCTCGGTGTCTTTTTCCCACTTTTTTTCTTCTGGTTGTGCTTAACAGTTCAGTGGGTAGCTTCGAGGTTAAACGTCCATCTGTTTTTGTGATTTAATCTATCCCCATTTTTGCAAAACAGTGTAGCTTCTAGTAAGGTGATTATCATTGAAGCTTTTCATTTCTTGCCAGGTGGGATTTTCATCATGACAGGAGATGTGTTGCCATGTTTTGATGCTTCCACTATAATTCTTCCAGATGATGCAGCTTGTATAATAACGGTTCCGATCACCCTTGATATTGCCTCAAACCATGGTGTAATTATTACTTCAAGAAAAGAAAGCTTTGATACTTGTTCACTTGATATGGTTGAGAATCTCTTACAGAAGCCAAATCTTGCGGATCTTATGGAAAACAATGCTATTAGGCATGATGGAAGAGCATTACTTGATACTGGTATAATAGCAGTGAGAGGAGGAGCATGGGTTGAGCTTGTAAAACTTTCAAGCACGAGTGATTTAATGATATCAGAACTTTTGGAAACCAGAAAAGAGGTCAGTTGAGTATTGCTATTTTTATGTATCTGCTCTAATTGTTAAAAATGTTAAGTTAGTTTTTGTTTTTTTCTGGATGTAGCTTTCGAGTAATTAATGATCAATTTCTATAAATAGATCTTGAAGTGGCAGGGATTTATCTCAAGGTAGGTTCAGCTTGTAATGTGTTTTGAGGTTATAAGTATTTATAATACAGGTCGTTCATTTGTAAATAATTAAATATTAAGGACACATTTGTTTTGTCTTTCTTCAATGTGATTTCTTGGAAAATCTTTTGCACTTCCACCACATCAATGCACAAATTCTCCTAGATTCCTTCATCAGCAACACCTTTTTTACTACAATATTTCTTTTCGAACTCTTTATTTTTCAGTTGCCACTAAACCCAAAATGACTGCTATTGTTCTCCTACCTCAAAACCACATTACAAAGATGGAAGTTTAGATATCTAATACTGAAAAGTAATTTTCCCTAATTATCCATATATCAATGGATTCTCTAAAGTGAAGAGAATGTGGGAACGGGTGCTCTCGGGCTTCCCATTGCTACTACAGGAGTCTATGTCGTCACCTCTGTTTGGTCAAACTTCTTGGTCAAGAGTATAGAGGACCGAGAAAAAAAAGTGTATATAGGGAAATTGCATACTCTAGAAGCCTAAATAAATGCAAACCATGGCATCTGTACTGTGCCATGCGAATATTTCTTTGATCTCATTCTTTTTATGGTGGATGTAGCTTTTTAGCAACACAATGCTAGGTAGACAAGCCTTTTAGCAATACCATGCAAGGTAGATGTAACAGATCCAGTGTATTGCATGCCATTTTGGCTTATTGTACACATATAAGTACTACAACTTAGATAGGGATCTAGGTGAGTTACAATGCTATATGCATTGAATATACTCCTACATTCTAATAAATTAGAAAAGAAAATACTTAAAAAAGTTTGGTTCGTCAATCTTACCAAGGTAGACATATAGTCACTATCAATCGATTACGAGGGTTAGAAGGAAGATTGTAGCGAGTGGTTGGCGGGTCCTGTCTGTATCATATCTATTTACTCTATAGTAATGTTGATTTCTTCAGCACCTTCCAGATTAATATTTAATGGCATATAGTTGCAGAATTTACCTTGCTCCATTTACACTTCTAGAGGACAAATTTCCTCCTTGAAATTTCCTTTCCTTGTAAATCAAGCCACCTTCCGCCACTAACTTTATTGTCCAATGACTTACCTAATGTTGTGAGAAGATGGTCTTCCTTATGGAGATTGACTATTAGGAATGAATAGATATTCAGTGAAACATACTCTTTTGGTTGTTATGATATCTTTGAAACCGTTATTTGTATTATTGTCTTGTGAATTTAAACTTACATTAATATCGAACTTGTAATTGTAACCTTGCACATATCTTTGATTATTATTTGAAAAAAGTACTTCCGTAGTTCCAGATATTGTACCTTGTACCTATGTTGTAGTACCTTGCTCGTCCATGGTGGGATTGGGTGGGACAAGTCATCCGCCTTAGAGCATCAGTAACGGTGTGGGAAAAAAGATCGTGAAACCGATCGTAAATAAAAAATATATATTTAGTGTGGAGGAAGACTACGATCCGCGACCAGACGTGCGGATTGTGGTGTTTAGTTTAATATATATTTATTTGTTTTTTATTTGTTGTCGGCTCCATTTCTACGTTTGTATTGATTTTAATTAAGAGATAATTGTATTGTTTTAAAATAGAGATATCTTAGAAAATAAAACTAATAAAATTTTAAAAAAATCACCATAATTCTTATCTCTTCATGTTCTACGGATAGACACCCGTATAATACTAGATTTTCATTGGGTTTGTTTAATTTTTATTTTATTTTTGTTGGTGGACTCATCCTAGCCGGGACCGTCCGGGGGGGGGGGGGGGGGGGGCTAGTCTCTGCCTGGGACCGTCCTGGGTGACTCGTCCCGAACGGGACCTTCCCTCTTCATAAAAATACAAGTTGTGCCTCTTCTACCTTCAGCTAGGCTGGTGCATGAGCTTGAGCAACGCTTGCTGATTGTTTTTACTGGTCAAGTAAGTTCTATTTCCTGATTTCTCCATCTGCTCTTTGCTTATATATTGTGTGGTCTTTCCCTAGATAATGTAGAACCTACTGCTTGAATCACTTCTTCCATCTGTACTGCTTTGGAGGCTGAAGATATATAATATGAAGTTATGAACCAATGTCCTGGCATTAATATGATTATGATTGATGCAAACTTTACTGACTGCTTGTTGTCTTACATCCCTTCAGTTTGAATCAGTACCAATATTTTTTCTTGGATATGTGGCCTTGGGCCTTAAAATTGGCAAAGAACTCTTTCGAGTTGCTCCTTTTGCCTATGCTCTCGTGTACTTCCTAATTTTTCGACCTATGAAGTTATAGACCTCAAACTGTTCTAGGCCTTGTGACATTATTCATTAGTCATTACTGGATTCATCCACCGATTTGACCCAAGCTACTTATCTGTTTTTCTTTCAGTTTATCTTAAGGTTTAAACATCTCCATGTAGGTTTGGCTTGCACACCAAGTTCTCGAGAAAGTGGTAACTCGGTATCTTCGCCGTGACAACTTGCTAATATCTAGCATTAAACGCCTGGCCACCTTGGCAAAAGTTGGACGAGAAGCAATGATGAACGAAGATATAGATCATCTGGGAGAGATAATGCTGGAGGCTTGGAGGCTGCATCAAGAACTAGACCCATACTGTAGCAATGAATTTGTCGACAAGCTCTTTGCTTTCTCAGATCGTTTCTGTTGCGGGTACAAGCTGGTTGGTGCCGGAGGTGGTGGTTTTGCTCTGCTACTCACCAAGAGTCAAGACTTTGCACTTGATCTAACACGATTGCTTAAAGAAAGTCCAGAATTCGATGTGAAGGTCTTCAACTGGAACATTCATTTGGAGTAAATTCACAAATTTCATGTGATTCCTATTGCCCGCATATGATCCCACTGACTTGCAACTTGCAAGCTTCCATTGGCCCAGAAAACTTGTTCTTTTAGTCTTTCTGAAGGTCTGAAATCCGAAGTCAGAAAACTCTCTTTGGGGAGTGTTGTATCCATATTTCGTAAATTTCTTCATATTTTGCTGTGCAACTCTAGGAGCAGCAAACCTCCTTTGACTTTAGATTTGTATAAATAATATTATGATTCTTTCTGTAGAAAGACACCTCTATAATCAAGATTGTAATTTGTTGTTTTCTGTACTTATCCTTATTGATAACTTCGGAACTTCCTAAGCTACCGTCATTAAATCTGAAAGAAAACTATGCACTGGCCAATGCATCGTTTTCCTGCAGACACAAGCCACAGTTGTAATATCATGTTTCAAAATTATATCTAATGTTGCAATACGGATACGGGGACTCGGGCAAACACCGCATGACTTCCGTATTGTTTTTCCACATTCATAAGAAAACAAGCGATAATTTTTTGCAATTTTTAAACATAATTTAAGACTACATTGGAATTGTAAGTAGACAATTTTCTTGACCAATTTTACTATTCTTTCCGAGAATAAATTTGACGGAATGGAACGCAAAACGCCCATCAAATTTCTTTGTAAGACGATATAATGTTTGCCCGATCAAACTTAGTCGACTCCAACCATTGCGACCAATCCAGATAAACTCAATTTAATTTGAGTAGACAATTCGACCAAATTCACTCCAGACCAAATTATTCATCCCACTCTATACAGGTCGATACAATAACAAAACATTAAAATCGTAAAATTTAAAAAGAACCACTGAACTCCATATTATTATTATAAGGGTAAATTACAAATAACCCCTTCAACTACGAACCTAATTCACTTAACCACCATGAACTTTAAAATGTGATACTTGCCCTCTGAACTTTTAGTTTTCTTGCACTTTCTTTCCCACTCCATTAATAATGTGTTATTTAAAAAAAAATACAATGTTTATGTAGAGTACCCTATGTGACATGTTTGAGTTTAGATTTCACGACAAATTTAATCTAAATTTAGTGTTCAATGTTGTACATATTTCGTGCATATACAATATGGATTCAATGCACATTTTAATTCAAACCTGTCAATTGATGTAATATTTGAAAACGAAAAAAATAAAAAATATAATGATAAATATGTTTAAAAACAACACATTATTGGTGGAAAGATGATAAAATGTTAGAAAAATGAAAGTTGAAAGAACTAAGTGTAACATTTTAAAGTTCACGAGGATGAAGTGAATTGAATTCATAGTTGAGCGGATTATCTGTAATTCACACTTATTATAATAACCAAGTTCGAATCACAACAAACATAGCTTCAATCTCTGTTGTACTGTACACTTACAGTTGCAGGAAAAAAACTTCCTGAACTTTATAACATCATGCTCGTACTGTCGTACATTTTTAGCGAAAATATATGTAATCGTCCCAACTCCCAAGAAAGTAGAAAGATAAACGGTCCTCGTCCGCAATTTTAAAAAACTCAAGTCCATTTTTTGGAGTAAAAGAAAGAAATCAACTTTTTTATGGATATATATATATATATATATATATATATATATATATAGGGTCAAGCTCTAGTGAGCCTAGTGCTCATCAAATTTAGTTTAAGCTCCTTACAATCTCATCATTGGATCTTATTTACAGTTAATCTCACCATTCATTAGCATAACCGTTTTTTTCTTAATCTACCTTACAATTTGAAATGAGTGGTGAATATTGTGGGGGCTTAATTTAGAAAAATTAAGCCCTGGGCTCACTAGAGAATTCATGTATATATATATGGTCAATCTCTAGGGAGCCCAGAGCTCATCAAATTTAATTTAAACCCCTACAATCTCACCATTGGATCTTATTTACAGTTAATCTCACTATTCAGTAGCATAACTGTTTTATTCTTAATCTACCTTACAATTTGAAATGAGTGGTGAATATTGTGGGACTTAATTTAGAAATATTAAGCCTTGGACTCACTAGAGAATATACATACATACATATATACATATGTATATATATATACATATGTATATATATATACACATGAATTCTCTAATGAGCCCAAAGCTTAATTTAGGAAAATTAAGCTCCCACAATATCCACCGTTCATTTCAAATTGTAAGGTAAATTAAGAAAAAAACGGTTATACTAGTGAATGGTGAGATTAACTGTAAATAAGATCAAATTGTGAGATCGCAAGAGACTTAAATTAAATTTGATAAGTCCTAGACTCACTAGAGTTTGACCTGTATATATATAGACATTACTTATTCCATCCTTTACAATTGTGTACAATAGTCTCCCGAGTCGGTGGTTGGGATTGGCAGAAGGAATGGGTCTGCTGTCGAACCGGGTGGAGAGGTCGGACATCAAAGCCGGAGAACACATCTACACTTGGAGAGCAGTCTACACCTACTCCCACCACGGTACGCATTCTATTCTATTCTCTTTTTCTTTTCCTTTCTTTCTTGTTTAATAATCAGTAATCAGCAATCAGAACCAGCATTTGTTTCTCGTCGATCTGTGACTTCATTCGCCTTTCTTTCTTTCCTTCCTTACCTTCTATTGTGAGTCCCAAACTAGTTGGAGTCATGGATTCGGGTTTCTATAAAATGGAGGTTTCTCCGAATCCTTTTTTCCCCCCTCTAAATTTCTGGAATTTTCTTCCTTTTCTACAATGTTGGTGGTGGTTGATTCTAAATATTAGGTATCGAGTGACTTCACAAGACGATTAATTCCGTATTGTTTTCGACTTCTACTTGTTTCCATCAGGTACCGCATGGAAGTAGTATAACTCCAGAATTGTGTCTATTTTGGTCCTGTATTTCTAAGGCTTGTTCTATGTAATTTTGAGATGTTTGAGGCTTTATGAAACTTCAAAGTAAACAATTGGTGCATTTCTAAGTCGGAGGTTGAAGATAGAAATTTGAGCATCGATGAGGGTATACCATCAGAAAATGTACGCCAAATTATGATAATCTGCCTTTAAATTTTTTTAGGTGTATCTTTCTTAGATCTAGCCTCTGTTGCTAAAGTTTGTCGTGGAAATTCCTTACTTGTCTTGATTTCTGTAAGACGTGCATCAGCTATTAGCTTGTTGTGTTTGTTAACTTCCAAGATTCTTTATTTAGCTGATGGTTTGTACTGGTTTGGAAGTTAGGAAAATGTTCTTGATTAGGTAGAGTAGGTTTGGTTGGTCTTGTTGGTGTAATTGGCATCTCTTCTCACCACTCACACTCTATAGTAGTAGGTGTCTTATTCCTCTTTCAAATGCACATGCTTCTGAGCTTCTGTGCAGGTGTAAATGACTAATCTGACCATATGAACCTAAATCCATTTTGAATCTAGTTCTGCTGAGTGATGTCTAGAACTGTTTTTTATTATTTTCTAACTTTTTATTGCATGATATTCTTGTAGGTGTCTCCACATTATGGCCTTATGAATTATTAGCTGGTCTTAATTTCTTTTTCTTCAAGATGATTTTATTATTGTCTGTTGCCTTGACAATAAAGCTGCTTACTTTTTCTCTTTGCTTTAGTAGAGATGATGTATCAACTTTCTTCTTTGCATCTCCTACTGCAATCTTTTCTTTTTTTTCCCTTTGCCTGTCTTTTGAGTTTGAGATCAACAAACAGATAGTTGCTTATTTTGCTCTGCTACCAAAATGATATAATAGGGAAATTATAGGTTCTAACAAATTGGAGGTTGTCATTTGTAATGGCAACTTCAGGAGAGAGAAAAGAACATAAAAGAAAGTTAAGAGAAATTGAATTTCTCCTCCTTTGGCAGCTTCAGTTGGAGAGCGAAGAGGAGAAATGGATTATCAATAAGATAGGTGTAAATCAACCTCTCCTTTTCTCTCTCCAACTGGAAGAGTGGAGAGGAAGTGCACGCTTTTGATTGTGTAAACCAAGCTGGCAAGCTCTGCATGTTTAAATTACCACCCCCCCCCCCCCCCCCCCCCCCCCCCCCCCCCCCCCCCCCCCCCCCCCACACACACACACACACACACACACACACACACACACACACACATCCTATCATACACACAGTAAATGTGGCCAACTGCTTTTTAATCAAAGATGGTTATGGGCTCCACCAATAATTTCTGTGGAACCAAAACGGCTTTTCTATTTCAATGTTGCATGATTTCTTGATCTTGAAATCGGAATAGCAAGCCAAAGAGTATTTTGCTCTTCAAATGAATGAAATTAAACTTGAAGCCTTTAACTAAAAATATGTAAATTTATAATTGCCATGACACCATGTGTTGTAGTAAGCCTTTTAAGTCTAAGACACAATGATTGACTGCAGGGATCTATGTTGGAGGTAACAAAGTTGTTCATTTCACTCGCAAAAAGGAAACAAAAGATACGGACTTGCTTTCGGACCCCGACTTAAGATTGGAGGATCCCCCTTCTTGTTTCTCCTTTCCCGACTGTGGATTCAAGCGACCAAACAGCGGAGTAGTCCTTACCTGCCTGGATTGCTTCCTTGACAACGGCTCCTTGTACACGTTCGAGTACGGAGTAAACCCTTCGGTTTTCATCGCGAAGTTCAGAGGTGGAACCTGCACCACTGCTGAATCTGATTCGCCAGAAATGGCAGTGCACAGGGCAATGTATCTACTTCAGCATGGCTTTGGTAACTATGACGTGTTCCAAAACAACTGCGAGGATTTTGCTCTGTACTGCAAGACGGGTCTGCTTACAATCGACAAAACTGGTCCCGGGAGCAGTAGTCAGGCTTCTTCATTCATCAACCTTCCGGTCTCAGCAATTCTTTCTTCCCCATTCAAGCTGCTCATGGCCGGGCCAGTCGGTATGGTCACAATGACTGCCGGAATGTACTGTGCAGGGAGATACATGACTGACATAGGCGTGAGGAAGGATGTGATCAAATTGGACGTGGAAGACATGGCTGTAACTCTTGGCTCTGCTATGCCCAATGAGAAATTGACTGAGGAGGAGGTGGATTCTAAAGAATGCGCCCCTCTGGTGGTATTGGACGATTAGGTGCTGTTTTGAACTCTCTGCGTGACATTCTGCAGCACACATTGTCTCATTTCTTCATTGATGTTATTATCAATAAGGAGAAACTTGTGGGCATGGTCTTAATAAAAAAATATCTGAGCTCTATGTGAAAATAAGTGTTAGTTGAACCCAGAAGAAATGAGCTTATGGTTATGCCGTTATGCAGTGAATTCAAATGTGCAGTCTTGCTTCAAATTCCAGTTAATTCAGTTATTGTGGAAAATATAGAATGAAGTGGGAATTGAATCTTTAAAAGATTTTTTTATAAAGAATGATAGAGTAGCGTGTGAAAGTGACAAGTGGCATAGCAGTTCATCTACTTGCACAGGGATTAGTACAAATTCTCAAGGCGGTAAGCAATCGCCATCGCCAACTACTTTTTTTTAATTATGAAAAAGCAATTTGGAAGCGCACTCACCAACTCTTACTGACTTAAGGGACAAATCAGCTTAAGGGACAAATCATCGGCTGTGAAGCCATGATTTTTCTTCTTCTGATAATTAATCAAACCATAATTTTGCATCACAAACTTTTATCTGAATGGACCAGAGAGACAGCCATGTGAACGACCAGCTGGGACAGAAACTCACTGTTCGCACTAGTCCTCTCATTTTTCTACCAAAGATTAACTTCCCGTTTCTTCTTGACTTTGTTTAGTTGATCGAAGGGGCAAGGTAGGGACTGTGGTTAAATTTGACTGGGGCCTCTTTTTTCAAGGGACGATCACCACTTCACCAGTAGCCTAACACCAACCAAGTTCACCATAGCACTTTTCAGATGTCGAAGGGGACGCGTAAGGGTACTAAATATTACTAAAGATAGAGAAATGACCACACAGAACAAGCTTAATGTATAGAGCAAACAACGTGCAATTCACAAACACTAATATTAACGGGTAGAGTCGGAGGAGACATCTTCATTTTCGAATGCAAAAGAGTACAACAACTAACGAGATGAATGGGTCACTCTTGGTTATCTTTCGGTCTTGCGCTGGCCAGCTCCTTCATCATCTACCTACCCATTCTGCCTTGTAATCTCCATCCACCAATGGCATTTGCTTTTTCCAATTTGGGTGGCTTTTCCAATATAGGAGGATTTTCGTTCTTTCACTTTTCCAACTTCTTATTATCCCACGTTGCCTTCTATCTTTCGATATGTTTGCAGTTGGATTCTCCATGTAAATTCGAAAGAAAACCATTTATGTGCTCATGAAGCAATTTTCTTTTCTCTTCACGTCACAATTCTCGTGGATGGTGTTATTGGTTTTAGTCGCACACAAGGTGTTCGATCAAATGCCTCCAAAATGGAGCTTAAGTTCTGCCTAAAGCGACACCCTAGCTAAGGGTTCGTAAATTTGTTTTGGGTGCCCTCTTCTTGGCAATTAAATCATCAAATTTTTAATCTTGGCAATTATTTGGAGTAAATGACATTTTTCCCTTCTATTAACAAGGGATGTCATTTCTATCTATATAGTATTCTTTAGCAAATAAATAAATGACTGTAATCACAATGTCTAAGAAAATCTCAAGCAATTAATTGTGTAATCTTATTCCACTGGTCAGACTCAAAAGCGGAGATTTGAAATGGCAGTTTTGTTACTGGGGGAGGAAGCGTTTTAGTGTATATAGTTGAGTTGCTAACTTAAACCTCATGATTGTTTTCAGTGACTTGCTTGTCTGATCTTTTTTTTCTAGGTGAGTTTGCTTAGTTGCGAAGTTTTTGCTTGGTTGTTGTTTTTCCTATTCAATTTCTTGTTTATTCTGGTGATGATTTTTCAATATCTTCTCGATTTTTTTTCTATTTTTCTTTGTTGTGACTTGTGACATTTTGTGCTCCATTGCTTCTTTTATGCTACCTTCAGATATTGCTTCAGCATCAGCTGACACAGTACCCAACATCAGTGGAATTGAGCGCTGGAAAAATCATGTTCAGAGCCCTTGATTTGGGAGGACATCATATTGCTCGTCGTATTTGGAAGGACTGCTGTGCCAAGGTAGATCACTTGTTATATGTTACTCATTATTTGGTTTGATTGATTTAGGATATCATTTTGGTCCTGCCATCTAATATTATTAATAAACATATTTTTTGGGTGATATAGGAGTGAAAGACATGGTCTTAAAAAATTTAATTCTTGGCTATTTAGAATTGCTACAGTTTTAAGTTTGAGGAAGAAAGATAATATCCTTGGATGATGAAAAAATTATTAACATATATTGATGATGACTTGCGAATGTTATGTCGTATTTAGTTGTTTAATCAACCAACGAGTTTGGTTGCTGCATGTGAAAGTTTGTGAGAGAATTAAAGTACAAAAAATGCAATGTATGCTTTTCTTCTTCTTCTTATAAGCATCACTAAGCTACCCCTTTTTCATCGATCAATTTTGTTCTTTGAGTGTCTGACCTTCTTTGTAGTCTTAAGGAGTTTAACAAGGTTCACATATGAAATAAATAAGGCTAATATCCTTCGGATCACATTGAAAAGTCCTAACAATTAAAACAATAACGTTATGAGTATTGAAGAATAACACCAAAAAATTGTTGTGCACCTTCAACCAGATAATATTTTCAGCCATGGAAATCTGACATGAAAATTCATTTTCAGACTTTTTTCCTTGAAGAGAAGATGGCATAGAAACTTACAGGATACTATCCCTATGATTCATTCTTACTGTCATTAGTTATACTTCAATCGCACGGACTTTCAGAAGTGAGGGTTCTCTTTGTTTCTCTCTTTTATTACTTGATCTTAAAAGATGAAATTCTGAATTCTGGTGTTCTTAAAATGAGTGGTTTTTCTTTTCAAAAGTTGGAATGTGAAATTTGAAAAATGGTGTTCTTTTTTACTTTGTGTGGATGTTGAAACTCTCTCATTTGCACCCTAACAGAGCGAAAACCTATTTGTCGTTAAAAGTAAATTTTTGTAGTTTCTTGTGAAAGTTGAAGGTTTTCCTTTGTTCCTCTTTTCCACCACTTGAGCATAAAAGATTAAAAAAGTTGAAAAAAATTATGGACCTGCATTTGTGCATTGACCGATTCGATTGTTCTCTAATGGTAGTTTTTGGTTGAAAGTAAGTGAGTTTTTGTTCTTCCGTTGGTTAAGCGCCTTAAGCCTAAAATATTGGATTCTCGTATATTTTTATTTTTAATTTTATATGACCTTGAAAGATTACATTACTAATGTTGTTGTTCTTTGAAGCTTTTCTTTCTTTTTGAGATGGGAATTGGCTGGTAAAGTTATTTTTTTACTTTGTAATTTGTATGATGTTTGGCACTTTTTTTCTCTCCATTTTCAGATAAAAACTTTAAAAGTCCAATTTCCCGGAAAAAAAACTCATCATCAGTTTATATTTATGGTTGTTTCTGGATGGAAGTTGCATAGAGCCATAGATTTTATCAGTTCGTGGTTTACATGAAAATTGGTGTTCATTACGATAATATGTATTTTACTTGTATAAGATTTGCAACTTGTATTTATGTTTCCAATAGTGTGTGCTTGTCATGTGGGGGTCAACTTGTATTTATGTTTCCAATAGTGTGTGCTTGTCATGTGGGGGTAATGGCTAGAAATTTAGGTGGGTTTGGCCTTGACTTACCTTTGAAGCTTAAATTCAGCTTCTTAGGTACTAACTCCACGTAGTTGTGTCTTCCGGGTTCTGATGTGCTTCTTGTTGATTAGAGTAGGATGTTGTGGTTCTCTTTTCAAGTTCATTGGATGTTGTAAGAATTTGTTGCAATAGTACATTTTTCCTTACAGTTTTCCTATTTTCGGGTGAGGAAACATATGAATGTCATGGTGGTGAATTCAATATGTTACTGTGTTGCATTGAGGGTTTTAGACGAGCTGAACTAATATTAGACCTGTCAAAATCAAACACAACACGATAACATGATACAGATACGATATAATAATTTACTGTATGAGTACAAAAACCTGTACACAAATACACGATAAACATACACGTTACGATACACGAATCCTTATTGTGTCGGGTTCGTGTATAAGGATTCATACACGATAAGATATACGATAATGTATCGTGCACACGATAGACACGGTTGTACACAATAGATGAAGTGCACGATAATTCTAGACGAGCTGAAGTAATAATGTAATTTCGTCTGCTGACTATTCAAATCATTTTGGCTAAGGGTGCTTTATGGACTTCTTGATGAAAGTATTGAAAGAATGGTGAAACCCCTAATGAATAACCATGTGAAATCTTTTCTTCTTTCTGGAATCTATTGTATTTTGCTTGGACCGTGCTTGTATTACTTTAACCTATTTAAGCATATTAAAAGCTGCTGGACATCGAACAAATTTGTACCAATCTAACCACTTGTAGTTCTTTGAGTTGTGTATATACGTTCTTAATCGGAATCGATAGTTTCTTCATAGGTCAAACTGAAAATTTTATACAGTGAATTGGCAAGACACATGCGGAGCATGTGCCCTTTCCTAGTTCATTATAAAAACACAATGAATGTTTAACCTACGATAACAGTGGTAAATGGGTGGTAATACGGCATACCCATGACTATACTCGTCTAATTAAACAGTTCACAGTTTGATTATAAACTCATTTATTTTCACCTCTACGCGTCTTATTTAAGTAAACGGTTTCAGGTGGTTAAATGATTATATAGGTCAATTTTAGTGGATATTAAAATGGATAGATGGATTGAGTAAAGAGATATTTACAATGGTGTGCTTGGAAAATATCGAATTACCGAAATACACCCTAAAAGTTTGAATTTACAGTGGTGCACTCGAAAAACTTATGAAATTACAATGGTGCACTCGTAACTGACGTCGCTAGTCTCCGTCAAATTTATTTTCAACGGACGTTTGATTACAACGGATATTTATTGTGGTGTACTCGAAAAATATCAAAATTACGGAAATATATCCCCAAAGTTTGAATTTACAGTTGTGCACTCGAAAAATTTATGAAATTACAATGATACACCTGTAACTAACGTCACTAACCTCTGTCCAATTTAAATTCGACAGACATTTGATTACATACTTTAATTAAACTCGACCCGTTAAATTACCTAAATCCCACCTAAACCCCAAATCCCACTTCCATCCACCTCCCACATCGCCCCAAACCCCAACCTCTCACTTCCATCCATCTCTCACATGCCCATCAATTATTGCAATGATACTTGTTTAAGATTGAGTTTTTTTGCTTTCGTACCGATCAAAAGTTTGGAAATTGACGACGCACTCATGGTTCTGTGAAAATTGGATGTGTACCTATCAAATAAACTTGTAATTGACCTCATACATATCTGTCACAGCGCGTCTCACAATCGTGTGCCTCCATTTACAGGTGCACCATTTTAATTTCATAAGTTTTTCAGTGCACCATTTCAAATTTCTGAGGAGTATTTTCGTATTTTCGATGCTTTCCAAGTGCATCACTGTAAATATCCCTTTAATTAAAGGGTGTATTCAAACGTTCGTCGAACTTAAATTGGACGAAAGCTAACGACGTCAGTTACGGGTGCATCATTGTAATTTCACAAGTTTTTCGAGTGATCACTGTAAATTCAAACTTTTAAGATGTATTTCCAAATTTGCAATGTTTTCTGAGTGCACCATTGAAAATATCCCTTGAGTAAATGGTTAAATAGATAAAAACTTATCAAATGAATAAACGGGTGATTAGCTAAAATTTATAATACCTATAACATTTAACATCAATCATTTACTAATTTATAATTAAAACATCCACAAATCCATAATCAAACATCCAAAAAATGTTCCACGTAATGATAAACATACGTAGAAACATCTAAGTAGTATGAAATTGGAGGATTTTTTTAAAAATAGAATACAAATAAATTATATTACATATATATATATATTAATTATATTTCTCAATTAAACGGTTAAATAGATGAGTGAACTCTCGTACCTTTACCCGTCTCATTTATTAAGTGAACTGCTAAACGTCGTCGCGATTTACTTAAATCGCCCGCGTCTTTTACATTTTGCCATCACACACACACATATATATTATGAATATTATGAATAGACTTTTATCTGTTCTTGTTGCTTCATAGATTGCTTGTACTTTTAGTATTTATCAGTAATTGATATTGTTAACTTTGAGAACATCTGCAAGGTATCGAGATCCACATTAAATAAAGTAACAAATTAGATAAAGTAACAAACACATAATAATGTACGAATCTTCAGAAATTACACATTACAATCAATTTCTACTATGTAAGTGCTTCCAATGAGCTCTCATCTGTTCATACCGCATCTCTCATCCAACAACACTTTGAGTTCGAATTTGGAACCATATGTGAGTGACAACATTTATTTTTATTCTTCAGCCAAAATCCATTACAAGTACTGATCGTACTTGTTTCACCAGTGACGATACCACCAAAAAGAACTCGACTTCTATCGCAACTTGTTTTGCTTATTTAATTGTTTGGTCACATGTTGGAAATACTTTCGGAGTTACGAAATCTCACTATAATCTACCCCGTCACCACCAAAATTTTGTAACGGAACCTGAAATATTTTGAAATTACACACCATAAGAATTAAAAATTATTTAAATTAAAAAATAAAATTAAGGTGGGGCGTCTGACTCATTGTGGCGGGGCCCGCACATTTTTTAATAAAAAAACGGAAGAACAAAATGGGAAATAGAATGAAAGGGGAGGGCAAAATGGTTAATGGTGCAAGCGTTTAAGTAAATCGTAGACGACGTTTAGCAACCCTCTTTGTTAAATGGTTACAATTTTCAGACCCTTACCGGTCCGTTCATTAAAACGTTAGAATTTTCTAACCATAACCGTACCCGTCTGTGCAGTTACAACAGTTCAATGGTTTTTATCCTACCAATTTACAACCCTACTTACTCTGCTTTTCAATTTCTGCCATTTATCAAGTATTTGATACACTGATAGATGATAATAATAAAAAGAACTTCAACCTACAAAAATGCCTAACATACTTAATGTGCGTAACACAGCTTTGGAGAAAGCCATAAATTCTATTCCAATCTGTTCTATTCCAATGTGAAACACTGATGCATAATTTACTAGTCAAAGATCATAACTTTACAACACCAACTTGTGTAACTTACATTTCTTGGATCAAAACATTGCTTCCACCCTCTCCTTTCAATCTTCAAAATTTTAAAGTCCTGCTCCAATCTTCCCTCCAATCTTCAAAATTATGAAGTCCAGCTCCAATCTTCCCTCCAACTTACATTTGCTTCCCTCCAATCTTCAAAATTTTAAAGTCCTGCTCCACCACTGATGCGAGGGAAGCCTTCTCCGTTCTCACAGCACTCAATGCAAGACCAAGATCCCTTGGGCTGTTCATGTGCCCAGCAAATCAAAAAATAAGACTTCCTCTCTGCAAACCGGATCTTGCTTCGACTTCCGTCACTCTTTGCTTTTGTTTTTTCAGATTTAAGCATCTTCTCACCATCAAGCAGGAGCCTTCTGAGATCACATAGCAAGCAAATCAAGGCATTTGTGTCTAAGGAGAATATATCAGCCACATCATCCATGAGACCCAATGCGAACCGAAAACCACCAGCGTGTCTGTAGACAGGAGAGCAAGTCTTTTCAAGGCAGTTGCTCAGTGCTTCTGCCACGGTCTCGGGCTGACCACCTTCACCCAAGACAGATGAAATGCTCAAGATCACCATAGCTGCTCTGAGGGATCACAATGCCAATCTCCATTGTACAGCCGAAGTGTGAAGCAGTAGCTGTATACAACATCTACCAAGTGAACTGTTAAAAGGGGTGATGGATCTGCACGAGTTAGCTTGCTCAAGGGTGGAATGGGAGTTTCAGGCTCAGCTGGGATCTCAGATGCAGTACCACTCTCCTCGGTACTTTGAGGTGATGCTTCAGGTTTGTTCTCATCAATTGGCTTAACAAGCTGAGTTCCGTCTTGGCTAAGGCAGATCATTCTTGCAGAAGACTTCAACCACCAAGGTTCCCAAGGGTCTATCATTTTGCTCAGTTGACCAGATGCAACTGCACGCTGGAAGTGCTTCATTTCATCAACAGATAGATCTTCAAATCTGATACTCTCTCCTACGTATGACAATACAAATGAAAGAAGATAAACAGATTAGGTGTAGATGTCTGTAATCCAAAATGGTACGTGTTATTCAGAGAGATCAACTATGACTAACAGATAGCCTCAATTCTAGAATATTGCCCATGGTTGAATCTATGGCCATTCAAAAAGGATAATGTTAGCCCAATCCATTACAAATAAATTGGCATGTATTGGGCGGCCTTTTTCATCATAGGAGTTTCTATGACTGGTGTGAGACTTGTGTTGGTTTGTCAGTACAGGAAAATAAGGCTAAAAATAAAGTAGTTCTTAAAAATGGGGTATTAACTTACACAAGAAAGAAGGAAGTTTAATCCGACCATAGAAGCTATAGAGGGAAAAGTTGTGTATGAAGAGTGGAACAGGAGTATACCGGATAAATTTTTTCGAATAGTCTCCTCCGCTAAAGTGGAATCTGCACGAACAAAAATAGCATTTTAATGAGAATCAAGGAAAACATTGAATAAAAATTGAAAACAATTATATATACCTGGATGTTGTTTTCAAAGAGTGTTTAAAAGACATGGAACCATACCAACATTTCTAAAACTCCAGCAGCGAAGCATGGTTCAGGTAGGCATTAGTGGCATCTAAGCACAATTTTAAGGCCAGTGTGTAATATTACTGACATTTCACGTTCATGTATAACCTCTATGTTAATTGACAAGTACCTTTGACCATTTCAGTACTGAAGGCACCAAGAAAAGTAGTAGCCAGAACCCAACTACCAGGAACAAAAGGTAGACTTTGGTAGTTTATATCTTATAACTTCCCAAGTTACAAAAAAAATGAACCAAACTAAATAGGATGTTTGTCTATTAAGATCTAGTTTCTTCAGCACTGAAAATGTTACTGCAAGAAGAATGCCTTCAGAAAAAGGAGAAGATGATAGCTTGCAGTCAAAGAAGACATCTACTGACATGGCAAGTTTTGGCCTGACATATGGGTTTGAAACCCTCAACAGTGAGGTGCTAATTTCACAGTGACAATAAAAGTTATACAACAAATCTTAGGTTAGATTTAGAATTAGTCAATTAGCCCAGCTTGAATTTACAAAGAAGATGAGAGTTCCCTAGACCGACGCAAACTAAAGAAGTCAATAAGGTCTTTCGCTGCTTCACAAAAACCTTGAAGATTATGCAGAAAGAGCTTATAAGAGTGTTTACCGAACACGGTACTATATATTGATTACGTTGAAATAATACTTAACAACTGAAAGTAACTTAACAAGATCAATTGACATTAAAAAAACTGAAATAAAAAGCCCTTGCAGGAACAAATTTTGAACAGTCAAACAAAAGTAACAACTGCATGGTTAATTGCAAAACCGAAAAAGAGAATGCTTGTCAAAATAAAATGATAAAATGATTGTGTTTTACAATAACAGGGTGAAGATAACTTATTGGGAAGACTATAACATAAAAAGGAGGAATTTCATGATCTAAATGAAGAACATACAACAGAAGTCAGAATTATGCTATCAATTCCAGACAAGATAAGACTTTCTCTTGTATATGCAAACGTACCAAACAGAAATAAAACCTCGGATAAGTTGTTAGAGGATTGAACTTGATGTCAAGCCTCTATAAAACTTGTGTTCTTTTGATTTGTCTTGTGGTACCATATTTCGTTGTAATATCATATACCAACACAACACTTGATATGGGGGTGTGATTAACCAACATCCAATCTAAAAGGCATTAATATGGGCTAGGGTTCATATTCCATTCATCAAGATTGTATTAGACGTTTGGGCCACAGAAAATGGGGGCAAAGAGAAATTACCATTTTCCTGTTCTTCCACTTCATGATCCATCTCTTCCTCTGAATGGAATCGCTTCAAAATGTCTAACATTTTACGCTTTGTTGAATCTTCTGGCTTGATCATCTTCATCTCCTCCATAACGTTCTCACGCATAAAGGACTCCGTACAGCGGACTCCATGCCCCTGTCTCAAACATATTAAGTTCGGGACAATTCGAGTTTTGGTTTAAGAGAGAACCCTTCTATTTCCTAATATCAGTTGTTCTCAACACATTCCCTCGTAATATGATCTCTTTTGAGTCCAAGATGTAGATTAAACCATGGGCTATTCTAGAGTCTAGGCTATTGCTTAAGCAATTCAGCTCTACTACCATATAAAGTTTTATTTCCAACTCAAGACCAATTCCCGGTTAAGGGTGAAAATGGATCTGACTTTCTCCAATCTGTCCAACTCATTTGACATAATACCAAACCTTCTAGGATGTGGATGTGAATACTAAGTCTAAGCAATATCGTAAATTTTATTGGCAGTAAAATAGTGATATTTACAAATAGTTAACCTAATAATTGCATTTTCCAATGATGAATATAAAGTTACTACAAGTGTGCTTCAAAGGGCCCATGTAATTTTATCTTTTATAGGTCAAAGGATCCATACATTTGAAGAAGACAAAATAAACTTCCCATGTAATAATCCTTTTTTAACGAAGACAACCTCATAATGTGGGTAAGTCTCTTCTTATGCACACGAGTTCCAAACACATTATTGTTACTACGTGTGAAGTTACACGGTAAGTATCGACATTCATTTTCTTTGTGCAAGAGACAAAAAAATTGTTTTTCAGAAAGAATACAATCTCATGCTATTGCTATTAGGATATGAAAATTCATAAACTGTATTTGTCTCTGTTTTTCAGAAGATACCAGAAATTTCATAAAAAAATCCTGGATTCCATCATTCCATGTGTATTCATATATGTAATAACTAAAATTTATTTGGAAACAAAGCCAATATTGGCTCAGCATCCGCTCTATTTTCAGTCCTACTACCTTAGGGATCTTTCGGAACCATATTTGAACCATAAAAAAACGGAGAGGTCGCCGGCGAGTCCCGCGTCACGATGGGAGCCATGATACGGTTGCGGTGACGGAGGACAAAGTTGGGGTTTAGGAATTAGGGTGTTTGGGGTTTGACGTGGAATTGGATGTCTAGAATCAATATGGGAAATGTTTAGTAGCTGCTCTCCGGGACGCTGTGGCGGGACGCTGCTGAGTTGGACAAATCCAGCTCAGCCAAAGTTTAATATTTTTGGCGGGCAGAGGGGGCAGCCGCATTTAATGCATCTCAAATCAGACGTGCTCCAAATCATATCATTCTTTTTGGCGCTCACACCTGCTCCATACATCTTTTTGATGAAGATGCACGGAATGGCCACCGTCACTTCTTTCTTTCTTTTTCATTTTCGTTCATTTCTCTTCGTTTTGAGAGAAATCTTCACTCAAATGGAAATGACGTTAAACGTTCCTAAGGAGAAGATGATTTTCCCCTCTTTCGAAGGAGCAAGAGCCTTTTACAACGACTATGCTGATGCTTGTGGTTTTGGTGTTAAGCTACGACATACTCATTACGACGCTGATGTGGTTATCCGGGCTACTCTTACTTGTTCCAAGGAGGGTAACACACCAACAGACCAAGGTCAATGCATAATGAAGCCACGTTTATCTAGTAGAGTTCAGTGCACGGCTCGCATCAGGGTTTCTGGAAACCCAGCAAGGGGATACCAGATTAACTTTGTCGATCTTAATCATAACCATGAAATGCTGCAGGAGCACCAGATGCGTTTTCTAAGACAGAAACGATTTGTACCTGAGGCCGCCATAACACGAATAGCGTGCAATGACGCTTCTGGGATCTCTGCTGCTAAGACCATGCAATCGTTTGTTGTTGAGGCTGGGGGGCATGACAAAATTACTTTTAACGATAGAGACCTAAGGTTTGAAGACTTTTGTACGTTATTTTGTTTGTAGAAATCTACGGCCTTAATATTTTTTGTGTATGCAGGAATGTTATAACCGAAGTAAGGAATTTGAAAATGGGACCCGGCGATGCACAAGCTCTTCAGAACTATTTCATTAAGATGCAGAAGATTGATGCAATGTTTTTCTATGTCGTGGATATGGATGACGAGGGAAGACTAAGGAACGTTTTCTGGGCCGACTGCCGTTCCAGGGATGCCTATTCATACTTTGGGGATGCTATATGTTTCGACACTACGTACCTCACAAACAAATACGACATGCCCTTTGCACCATTTGTGGGAGTTAATCACCATTTTGAGTATGTGTTGCTCGGTTGCGCTTTGCTGTCTTCCGAGACCACTGAAAACTACATATGGCTCTTTCAGACGTGACTTTCGTGTATGGGAGGTACGTATATAGAGTTCGTACTCGCTTTGATTGGGTTGTCCTTTACGATTGTTGAGTTATTGGTTTTCCTTTTTAAGTGTTGTGTGTTCATTTTTAAGTGTTGTGTGTTCCTTTTTTAGTTGTGCCTGTTCATTTTCAACTTCTTTCTAAAACCTTTTGAGTGACTGTGTTCCTTTTTAACTTATGTCTGTTCCTTCTTAAGTGAAGTCTGTTTCCTTTTTAACTGATGTCTGTTCCTTTTTAGTGTTGTCTGTTCCTTGTTAAGTGATGTGTGTCCCTTTTTAAGTGAAGTCTGTTCCTTTTTAAGTGACCTCGTTTCCTTTTTAAGTGAAGTCTGTTCCTTCTTAAGTGAAGTCTGTTACTTTTTAACTGATGTCTGTTCCTTTTTATGTTATGTGCGTTCCTTTTTAAGTGTTGTCTGTCTCTTTTTAAGTGAAGTCTGTTCCTTTTTAAGTGAAGTCTGTTCCTTTTTAACTCTGGTCTGTTCCTTTTTAGTGTTGTCTGTTCCTTTTTAAGTGAAGTCTGTTCCTTTTTAAGTGTAGTCTGTTCCTTTTTAAGTTATGTCTGTTCCTTTTTAAGTGATTTATGTTCCTTCTTAAGCGAAGTCTGTTCCTTTTTAGTGATGTCTGTTCCTTTTTAAGTGATGTCTGTCCCTTTTTAACTGATTTCTGTTCCTTTTTTAGTGTGCTCTGTTCCTTGTTAAGTGATGTCTGCCCCTTTTTAAGTGAAGTCTGTTCCTTTTTAAGTGACCTCGTTTCCTTTTTAAGTGAAGTCTGTTCCTTTTAAGTGAAGTCTGTTACTTTTTAACTGATGTCTATTCCTTTTTATGTTATGTGCGTTCCTTTTTAAGTGTTGTCTGTCTCTTTTTAAGTGAAGTTTGTTCCTTTTTAAGTGAAGTCTGTTCATTTTTAAGTGATGTCTGTCCCTTTTTAAGTGAAGTCTGTTCCTTTTTAAGTGAAGTCTGTTCCTTTTTAACTGATGTCTGTCGCTTTTTAAGTGTAGTCTGTTCCATTTTAAGTGATTTCTGTTCCTTCTTAAGTGAAGTCTGTTCCTTTTTAGTGTTGTCTGTTCCTTCTTAAGTGAAGTCTGTTCCTTTTTAGTGTTGTCTGTTCTTTTTTAAGTGAAGGCTGTTCCTTTTTAAGTGTAGTCTGTTCCTTTTTAAGTTATGTCTGTTCCTTTTTAAGTGTAGTCTGTTCCTTTTGAATTGATTTCTGTTCCTTCTTAAGTGAAGTCTATTCCTTTTTAGTGGTCTCTTCTTTTTTAAGTGATGTCTGTCCCTTTTTAACTGATTTCTGTTCCTTTTTTAGTGTGCTCTGTTCCTTGTTAAGTGATGTCTGTCCCTTTTTAGGGGATGTCTGTTCCTTTTTAAGAGATGTCTGTTCCTTTTTAAGTGATTTCTGTTCCTTTTTAAGTGATTTCTGTTCCTTCTTAAGTGAAGTATGTTCCTTTTTAATTGATGTCAGTTCCTTTTTAAGTGACCTCGTTTCCTTTATAGCGATTTTTATTTTTCCTTGCAGATATCCCTCCACCAGCTATCATAACGGACCAATGTGGGGCCATTACTACTGCTGTAAGGAATGTCTTCCCAAATGCCAGACACCGATTTTGCATTTGGCACATAATGAACAAAGCTCCCGTGAAGTTGCCGACGAAGTATCGACATCACATGTTATTTGATCTAAATTTGATTGTCTATGACTCAAAGAACCCAGCTGAATGAAGTCTCCCTCGTAAATTTTTGAAAGGGTGATGCCCCTTTCCTCCCATTTCTTCAGGATAAGTCGTTTTCCAAACATGCTCGACCAACGATTCCACCTAGGATGGCCTCCCATTTTAGGCTCTGCCAGGTTGAACTTCTCGCACAGCCATACCTAATAAAGAACAAGCGAAACTTAAAAAGGAACAAGTGAAACTTAAAATAGAACTAGCGAAACTTAAAAAGGAACAACTTGAACTTAAAAAGGAACAACTTGAACTTAAAAAGGAACAAACGAATCTTAAAAAGGATCAACTGTAACAGAAAGGAAATTCTTGAACATAAAAAGAAACAAACGAAACTTAAAAAGGAACAAACGAAACTTAAAAAGGAACAAACGAAACTTAAAAAGGAACAACTTGAACTTAAAAAGGAACAAGCGAGACTTAAAAAAAGAATAAGCGAAACGTAAAAAGGAACAAGTGAAACTTAAAAAGGAACAAGCGAAGCTTAAAAAGGAACAACTTGAACTTAAAAAGGGACAAATTCAACTTAAAAAGGAACAAGCGAAACTTAAAAAAGAACAAGCGAAACTTAAAAATGAACAACTTGAACCTAAAAAGGAACAACTTCAACATAAAAAGGAACAAACGAAACTTAAAAAGGATCTACTGTAACAGAAAGGAAATTCTTGAACATAAAAAGGAACAAACGAAACTTAAAAAGGAACAACTTGAACTTAAAAAGGAACAAACGAAACTTAAAAAGGACAAACGAATCTTAAAAAGGATGAACTGTAACAGAAAGGAAATTCTTGAACATAAAAAGAAACAAACGAAACATAAAAAGGAACAAGCGAAACTTAAAAAGGAACAACTTGAACTTAAAAAGGAACAACTTCAACATAAAAAGGAACAAACGAAACTTAAAAAGGAACAAACGAAACTTAAAAAGGATCAACTTGAACTTAAAAAGGAACAACTTGAACTTAAAAAGGAACAACTGGATTACCTGTAGTACAGCAACACACCCCTCGACGTATCCCCTTCTTAAAATAGAAGAACCAGTAGATCTCCTATCGCATAGATCCCGGTTTGCCTTCTTCAGGCCCGTCACAAGTGCCTGGTGAACAGCCTCGGCCCACGCGTACTTGTGTAGCCTAGTGAAGTCGGCCAAGTGGTCGAGGAACCCAATTTTGGTTCGATGGGTGCCATCGCAGAACAAAAAATGGCTGAAGATGTAACAAATGAGTAGCCGGACGTACTCCTCCTCCTCATCAACCAAATATCTCGTAGCCATCATCTGGGCAGATAGTTGGGTGTTGTTCAGAATCTCCCACTGTCGGGTTGCGACTTCCTTCGGATGCATTCTGACAGTCTTCCCATGTAATCTTAGCCCCAATTAGGGCAACGTCTTCGGCGGTGAAGTGTACTACCCCAGAGCCAATCCTCAACCCCACCTCCTCGGGGTCATAGTGTTCCACGAACCAGTCGATAATGTCATTATCGACAGGAACGTTGGAGAGGTTGATGAAGTGACCGAAGGGGGTAGCCCGGAAGGCGTCTTTCTCTGCGTCCCTCAACTTCCCAAAGACCTTCTCTATTGGGGTCCACGAACATTTGGAGGGCTGGAAGTAATGCGTAGAAGCCTAGGAAGACATCAACCGTATGAGAACATTCCTTTTTAGAGTATCACAATTCAATGTTACGGTAAAAACGACAAACCTGGTGCACCACAACCCCCGAAATAGACGCTTGAAGTGTAGAATCCATTTGGTCGACGGATATCTAGGGTTACGGTGAAGAACTGGGGTGATGAATCGGAGAAAAGTTGAGAAAGAAAATGTGAGAAAGATCAGAAACGTTTTTGGTTTTCTTTTGCAAGTCGGGATGTGAACAGACGCGTCTGATGTCCCTTCCCGGTTTTATCGATACGTCAGAGAGGGAACCGTCGCACGAAATCCGCAGCTGTTTTTCCATTTTTCGAAAAAACCCGCGCTTTAATTTTCACTGATTGGGCTGCTGACTAGATGCCACGTAAGCCGCGTCCTGGACGCGCGCGGCCGTCTATAAGGACTCAATCAATATATGGGTGTAGATGGATTGAGTTAAAAATGTGATTAACGTGGAATACAATTTCTAATCACGTTATTTTTTTGTTAGTAAATCAAAAGGCTTGTAGGGAAGTCAGATTGGTTTTGAAAGAATTCTTGAAGTTTTAGAAATCACACGAATTTCAACAAAAACAATCCGTTTTTAAATTTTTCACAATTTCTTTATTTTTTGATCGGTCTGATAATACAAAAAAATATTATAACTTAAAAATGTTAAATATATGCGTCTAAAATGAAATCTTTACATTTTCCCATTTTTAACAAAAATTCAACGACTATACAACACACGAATTTTGTCAGAAACACTCAATTTTTAAATTTCTCACTATTCTTTTAGTTTTGAGGCGTATGATGATACCAATTAATATTATACGACGAAAATGTCAAACATACATGTCTGAAGTGAGATTTTTACATTTTTTTCTTTTTTAGCAAAGATCCAAATGCTAACACCCGAATTTTGGCAAAAACACTTAGTTTTTAAATTTCTCATTATTTCTTTATTTTTTGATCGGTCATATCGTACAAATGAATATTATAACTTGAAAATGTGAAACATATGCGTTTGAAGTGAGATATTTACATTTTATCATTTTTAGCAAAAATACAAAGGTTATATAACACGATTTTTTGCAAAAACATGCAGTTTTTAAAATTCTCACTATTTCATTATTTTCTAACCGGTCTGATGGAACAAATGAATATTATAACTTGAAAATGTGAAACATATGCGTCTGAAGTGAGATATTTACATTTTCCATTTTTTAGAAAAATTCAAGGCTATATAACACACGAATTTTGGCAAAAACACTTAGTTTTAAAATTCTCGCTATTTCATTATTTTCTGACCGGTCTGATGGTACAAATGAATATTATAACTTGAAAATATGAAACATAAGCGTCTAAAGTGATATATTTACATTTTCCCTATTTAGCAAAAATCTAAAGGCCATAGCACACGAATTTTGCCAAAAACACTTAGTTTTGCATCAGTATATCATTTTCGTTGTATAATATTCATTCGTGTCATCAGATTTCTTAAAAAATAAAAAAATATTTCCATTTTTACAAAACTGAGGGTTTTACCGGAATTCGCGTGCCCTTTGTTTTTTTTTGCTAAAAAGGGAAATATCTAAAAATCTCTCTTCGGACGCATCAGTTTAACATTTTCGTTGTATATGTAATATCCATTCGTGTCATCAGACCCCTCAAAAAACAAAACAATAGTGTCTTTTTAAAAAACTGAGAGTTTTTACCAAAATCTGTCTTCGGACGCATCAATTTAACATTTTCGTCGTATAATATCTAGTCGCGTCGTTAGACCGATCAAAAAAAAACAAAGAAAAAGTGTCATTTTAAAAAAACTGAGTGTTTTTACTGAAATTCGTGTGCTATAGCATTTGGTTTTTTTGCTAACAAAATAAAATCTCAAAAAATCTCTCTTCGGAACCATCAGTTGATTTCGTCGTACAATATCCATTCGTGTCATTGACCCCTCAAAAAACAAAGAAATAGTGTCATTTTTAAAAACTGAGGGTTTTTACCTTAAAAGGGAAATCTCAAAAAATCTCTCTTCGGACGCATCACTTTAACTTTTTCGTCGTATAATATCCATTCGCGTCATCAGACCCCTCAAAAAAATAAAGAAATAGTGCACTTTTTAAAAAACTGAGGGTTTTTACGGAAATTCGTGTGCTACAATAGCCTTTGGTTTTTTTTGCTAAAAAGGGAAATATCTAAAAATCTCCCTTTGGACGAATCAGTTTAACATTTTCGTCGTATATATAATATCCATTCGTGTCATCAGACCCCTCAAAAAACAAAACAATGGTGTCTTTTTAAAAAACCGAGAGTTTTTACCAAAATTCGTGTGGTAAGCCATTGGTTTTTTTTTGCTAAAAAAGGAAATCTCAAAAGATTTGTCTTCAGACGCATCAATTTAACATTTTCGTCGTATAATATCCAGTCGCGTCGTTAGACCGATCATAAAAACAAAGAAAAAGTGTCATTTTAAAAAAACTGAGTGTTTTTACTGAAATTCACGTGCTATAGCATTTGGTTTCTTTGCTAACAAAATAAAATATCAAAAATCTCTCTTCGGAACCATCAGTTGATTTCGTCGTACAATATCCATTCGTGTCATTAGACCCCTGAAAAAACAAAGAAATAGTGCCATTTTTAAAAACTGAGGGTTTTTACCTTAAAAGGGAAATCTCAAAAAATCTCTCTTCGGACACATAACTTTAACTTTTTCGTCGTATAATATCCATTCGCGTCATCAGACCCCTCAAAAAAATAAAGAAATAGTGCATTTTTAAAAAACTGAGGGTTTTTACGGAAATTCGTGTGCTACAATAGCCTTTGGTTTTTTTTGCTAAAAAGGGAAATATCTAAAAATCCCCATCGGACGAATCAGTTTAACATTTTCGTCATATATATAATATCCATTTGTGTCATCAGACCCCTCAAAAAACAAAGAAATAGTACAATTTTTAAAAACTAAGGTTTTTTACCGAAATTCGTGTGCTATAAAGTCTTTGGTTTTTTTTTACTAAAAATGAAATATCTAAAAATCTCTCTTCAGACGCATCGGTTTAACTTTTTCGTCCTATAATATCCATTCATGTCATCAGACGCCGCAAAAACAAAGAAGTAGTGTCATTTTTAAAAACTAAAGGTTTATACCGATATTCGTGCACTATATAGCCTTTGATTTTTTTTCTAAAAATGGAAATATCTAAAAATCTCTCTTCGGGCGTATCGGTTTATCAGTTTCGTCGTATAATATTCATTCGTGTCATCAGACCCCTCAAAAAACAAAGAAATAGTGTCATTTTTAAAAACTGATGGGTTTTACCGAAATTCGTGTGCTATAGCCTTTGGGTTTTTTCTAAAAAAGAAAATATCAAAAAATCTATCTTCGGACGCATTGGTTTACCATTTTCGTCATATAATATCCATTCGTGTCCTCATACCCTTCAAAAAACCAAGAAATAGTGCCATTTTTAAAAACTGATGATTTACCAAAATTCGTGTGCTATAGCCTTTGGGTTATTTCTAAAAAGAAAAATATCTAAAAATCTCTCTTCGGAAGCATCAGATTAACATTTTCGTCGAATAATATCGATTCGTGTCATTAGACCCCTCAATAAAGAAATAATGACATTTTTAGAAATCTGAGGGTTTTTACCGAAATTCGTGTGCAAGCCTTTGGTATTTATGCTAAAAAAGAAAATATCTAAAAATATCTCTTCAGATGCATCAGTTTAACATTTTCGTCGTATAATATCATTTCGTGTCATCAGACCCCTAAAAAAATAAAGAAATAGTGCTCTTTTTAAAAGACTGAGGGTTTTTACCGAAATTCGTGTGCTATTACAACCTTTGGTTTTTTTCCAAAAAAGGGAAATATCTAAAAATCTCTCTTCGGACGCATCGGTTAACATTTTCGTTGTATAATATCCATTCGTGTCATCAAACCCCTCAAAAAACAAAGAATAGTGTCATTTTTAAAAACTAATGGTTTTTACCGAAATTCGTGTGCTATATAGACTTTGGGTTTTTTCTAAAAAGGAAAATATCAACAAATCTCTCTTCGGACGCATCGGATTAATATTTTCGTCGTATAATATCCATTCGTGTCCTCAGACCCATCAAAAAATGAAGAAATAGTCCCATTTTTAAAAACTAATGGTTTATACCGATATTCGTGCGCTATATAACATTTGTTTTTTTGCTAAAAAATGGAATATCTAAAAATCTTTTTTCGGACGAATCGAGTTAACAATTTCGTCGTATAATATCCATTTGTGTCCTCAGACTCCTCAAAAAACAAAGAAATTTTGCCATTTTTAAAAACTAATGTTTTTACGGAAATTCGTGTGCTATAGCCTTTCGGTTTTTTGCTAAAAAGGGAAATATCTTTTCGGACGCATCAGTTTAACATTTTCGTCGTACAATAGCCATTCGTGTCATCAGACCTCTTAAAAAATATAGAAATAGTGACTTTTTTAAAACTGTTAGTTTTTACCAAAATTCGTGTGCACTTTGGTTTTTTTTGCTAAACAGGGAAATATCTAAAATTCTCTCTTCGGACGCATCGGTTTAACTTTTTTGTCCTATAATATCCATTCGTGTCATTAGACCCCTCAAAAAACAAAGAAGTAGTGCCATTTTTAAAAACTAATGGTTTAACCGTTATTCGTGCACTATATAGCCTTTCGTTTTTTTCTAAAAAGGAAAATATCTAAAAATCTCTCTTCGGACGCATCGGTTTAACATTTTCGTCGTATAATATCCCTTCGTGTCCTCAAACCCCTCAGAACCAAAGAAATAGTGCCATTTTTCAAAACTGATGGGTTTTACCAAAATTCGTGTGCCCTTTGGTTTTTTTGCTAAAAAAGGATATATCTAAAAATCTCTCTTCTGACACATCGGTATAACATTTTCGTCCTATAATACACATTCGTGTCATCAGACCCCTCAAAAAACAAAGAAGTAGTGTCATTTTTAAAAACTAATGGTTTATACCGATATTCATGTGCTATATAGCCTTTGGGTTTTTTCTAAAAAGGAAAATATCTAAAAATGTCTCTTTGGAAGCATCGGTTTAACATTTTCGTCGTATAGTATCCATTTGTGTCCTTAGACCCCTCAAAGAACAAAGAAATAGTGTCAATTTTAAAAACTGATGGTTTTTACCGAAATTCGTGTGCCCTTTTGTTTTTTTTTGCTAAAAAGGGAAATATCTAAAAATCTCTCTTCAGACTCATCGGTTTAACATTTTCGTCCTATAATATCCACTCGTGTCCTCAGATCCCTCAAAAATAAAGAAATAGTGTCATTTTAAAAACTAATGGTTTATACCGATATTCGTGCGCTAACCTTTGTTTTTTTCCTAAAAAGGGAAATATCTAAAAATCTCTTTTTGGACGCATCAGTTTAACATTTTCATCGTATAATATTCATTCGTGTCATCAGACCCCTCAAAAAATAAAGAAATAGTGCCATTTTTAAAAACTAATGGGTTTTATCGAAATTCGTGTGCTAAAGCCTTTGTTTTTTTTCTAAAAAGGAAAATATCTAAAAAATCTTTTTTCGGATGCTCCAGTTTAACATTTTCGTCGTATAATATCCATTCGTGTCCTCAAACCCCTCCGAAACAAAGAAATTGTGCCATTTTTAAAAACTAATAGTTTACACCGATATTCGTGCGCTATATAGCATTTGGTTTTTTTTTCTAAAAAGGAAAATATCTAAAAATCTCTTTTCGGACGCATCGGTTTAACATTTTCGTCTTTTAATATCCATTCGTGTTACCAGACCCCTCAAAAAACAAAGAAATAGTGCCCTTTTTAAAAACTGATGGTTTTTACCGAAATTCGTATGCCATTTGGTTTTTTTTTGCTAAAAAGGGAAATATCTAAAATTCTCTCTTTGGACGCATCAGTTTAACTTTTTCGTCCAATAATATCCATTCGTGTCATCAGACCCATCAAAAAACAAAGAAATAATGTCATTTTTAAAAGCTAATCGTTTATAACGATATTCGTGCGCTATTTGGCCTTTGGTTTTTTTCTAAAAAGGAAAATATCTAAAAATCTCTCTTCGGACGCATCGGTTTAACATTTTCGTCGTATAATATCCATTCGTGTCATCAGACCCCTCAAAAAACAAAGAAATAATGTCATTTTAAAAAACTAATGGATTTTACCGAAATTCATGTGCTAAAGCCTTTTGTTTTTTTTTCTAAAAAGGAAAATATCTAAAAATCTCTTTTCGGACGGACCGGTTTATCATTTAGTCGTATATTATCCATTCGTGTCCTCAAACCCCTCAAAAACAAAGAAATTGTACCATTTTTAAAAACTGATGGTTTTTACCGAAATTCGTATGCCATTTGGTTTTTTTTGCTAAAAAGGGAAATATCTAAAATTCTCTCTTCGGACGCATCAATTTAACTTTTTCGTCCAATAATATCCATTCGTGTCATCAGACCCATCAAAAAACAAAGAAATAATGTCATTTTTAAAAGCTAATCGTTTATAATGATATTCGTGCGCTATTTGGCCTTTGGTTTTTTTCTAAAAAGGAAAATATCTAAAAATCTCTCTTCGGACGCATCGGTTTAACATTTTCGTCGTATAATATCCATTCGTGTCATCAGACCCCTCAAAAAACAAAGAAATAATGTCATTTTAAAAAACTAATGGATTTTACCGAAATTCATGTGCTGCCTTTTGTTTTTTTTTCTAAAAAGGAAAATATCTAAAAATCTCTTTTCGGACGGACCGGTTTATCATTTAGTCGTATATTATCCATTCGTGTCCTCAAACCCCTCAAAAACAAAGAAATTGTACCATTTTTAAAAGCTGGGGTTTTTACGGAAATTCGTGTGATATAGCCTTTGGTTATTTCCTAAAAAGGGAAATATCTAAAAATCTCTCTTCGGACACATCGGTTTAACATTTTCGTCGTATAATATCCTTTCGTGTACTCAGATCCCTCAAAAAACAAAGAAATAGAGCCATTTTTCAAAACTGATGGTTTTTACCGAAATTCGTGTGCCCTTTGGTTTTTTGCTAAAAAGGAAAGTATCTAAAAATATCTCTTCGGACGCATCGGTTTAACTTTTTCGACTTATAATATCTATTCGTGTCATCAGACCCCTCAAAAAACAAAGAAGTAGTATCATTTTTGAAAACAAATGGTTTATACTGATATTCGTGATCTATATAGCCTTTGGTTTTTTTCTAAAAAGGAAAATATCTAAAAATCTCATTTCGGACGCATCGGTTTAACATTTTCGTCGTATAGTATCCGTTCGTGTCCTCAGACCCCTCAAAAACAAAGAAATAGTGTCAATTTTAAAAACTAAGGGTTTTCACCGAAATTGGTGTGCTATAGCCATTGATTTTTTTCTAGAAAGGAAAATATCAAAAAATCTCTTTTCAGACGCATCGGTTAACCATTTTCGTCGTATAATATTCATTCGTGTCCTCAGACCCCTCAAAGAAAAAAGAAATAGTGTCAATTTAAAAAACTGATGGTTTTTACCGAAATTCGTGTGCTATATAGCTTTTGGTTTTTATCTAAAAAGGAAAATATCAAAAAATCTCTCTTCAGACGCATCCGTTTACCATTTTCGTCGTATAATATCCATTCGTGTCCTCAGACCCCTCAAAAAATAAAGAAATATCACCATTTTTAAAAACTGATGGTTGTTACCGAAATTCGTGTTCCCCTTGGTTTTTTTGCTAAAAAGGAAAATATGTAAAAATCTCTTTTCGAACGCAACGATTTCACATTTTCGTCCTATAGTCTCCATTTTTGTCATCAGACCCCTAAAAAAACAAAGAAATAATGCTATTTTTAAAAACTAATGGTTTATACAGATATACGTGCGCTATATATCCTTTGTTTTTTTTTCTAAAAAGGAAAATATCTAAAAATCTCTCTTCAGACGCATAGGTTTAACATTTTCTTCGTATAATATCCATTCGTGTCATCAGATCCCTCAAAAAAATAAAAAATAGTGTCATTTTTTAAAATTTAGGGTTTTTACCGAAATTCATGTGCTATAGCCTTTGTTTTTTTCTAAAAAAGAAAATATCAAAAAATCTCTCTTCGGACGCATCGGTTTACCATTTGCGTCGTATAATATCCACTCGTGCCCTCAGACCCCTCAAAAAACAAAGAAATAATGTCATTTTTAAAAACTGATGGGTTTTACCGAAATTCGTGTGTCCTTTAGTTTTTTTTGCTAAAAAGGGAAACATCTAAAAATCTCTTTTCGGACGCATCGGTTTAACTTTTTCGTCTTATAATATCTACTCGTGTCATCAAACCCCTCAAAAAACAAAGAAGTAGTGTCATTTTTAAAAACTAATGGTTTATACCGATATTCGTGCTCTGCATAGCCTTTGGTTTTTTTCTAAAAAAGAAAATATCTAAAAATCTCTCTTCGGACGCATCGGTTTAACATTATCGTCGTATAGTATCCATTCGTGTCCTCAGACACCTTAAAAAACAAAGAAATAGTGCAGTTTTTAAAAACTGAGGGGTTTTACCGAAATTTCGTGTGCTATATAGCCTTTGTTTTTTCCTAAAAAAGAAAATATCTATAAATCTCTCTTCGGACGCATCGGTTTAACGTTTTCCTCGCTTAATATCCATTCGTGTCATCAGACCCCTCAACAAACAAAGAAATAGTGTCATTTTTAAAAACTAATGGTTTATACCGATATTCGTGCGCTATATAGCCTTTGGTTTTTTCTAAAAAAGAAAATATCTAAAAATCTCTAGTCGGACGCATAGGTTTAACATTTTCGTCGTATAATATCCATTCGTGTCAACAGACCCCTAAAAAACAAAGAAGTAGTGCCATTTTTAAAAAATAATGGTTTATACCGATATTCGTGCGCTATATAACAATTTTTTTGCTATAAAGGGAAATATGTAAAAATCTCTTTTCAGACGCATCAGTTTAACATTTTCGTCGTATAATATTCATTCGTGTCATCAGATACCTCAAAAACAAAAAAATAGTGCCATTTTTAAAAACTGAGGGTTTTTACCGAAATTCGTGTGCTATTTGGTTTTTTTGCTAAAAAAAGAAATATCTAAAAATCTCTTTTCGGACGCATTGGTTTCACATTTTCGTCCTATAATATCCATTCGTGTCATCAGACCCCTCAAAAAACAACGAACTAGTGTCATTTTTAAAAACTAATGGTTTATACCGATATTCGTGCGCTATATAGCCTTTGATTTTTTTTCTAAAAAGGAAAATATCTAAAAATATCTCTTCAGACGCATCATTTTAACATTTTCGCCGTATAATATCCTTTCGTGTCATCAGACCCCTCAAAAAATAAAGAAATAGTGCCATTTTTAAAAGACTGACAGTTTTTACCGAAATTCGTGTGCTATAACAGCCTTTTGTTTTTTTCCTAAAAAGGGGAATATCTTAAAATCTCTCTTCGGACGCATCGGTTAACATTTTCGTTGTATAATATCCATTCGTGTCATCAGACCCCTCAAAAAACAAAGAATAGTGTCATTTTTAAAAACTAATGGTTTTTACCGAAATTCGTGTGCTATAGCCTTTGGGTTTTTTCTAAAAAGGAAAATATCAACAAAAAATCTCTCTTCAGACGCATCAGTTTACCATTTGCATCGTATAGTATCTATTCGTGTCCTCAGACCCCTCAAAAAACAAAGAAATAGTCATTTTTAAAAACCGATGGTTTTTACCGAAATTCGTGTGTCCTTTAGTTTTTTTTGCTAAAAAGGGGAAATATCTAAAAATCTCTTTTCGGACGCATTGGATTCACATTTTCGTCCTATATTATCCATTCGTGTCATCAGACCCCTGAAGAAACAAAGAACTAGTGTCATTTTTAAAAACTAATGGTTTATACCGATATTCGTGCGCTATATAGACTTTGGTTTTTTTTTTCTAAAAAGGAAATATCTAAAAATCTCTCTTCGGACGCATCGATTTAGCATTTTCTTCGTATAATATCCATTCGTGTCATCAAACCTCTCAAAAAAAGAAATAGCGTCATTTCTAAAAACTGAGGGATTTTACCGAAATTTGTGTGCTATATAGCCTTTGGTTTTTTTGCTAAAAATGGAATTATCTAAAAATCTCTTTTCGGACGCATCGGTTTCACATTTTTGTCCTATATTATCCATTCATGTCATCATACCCCTAAAGAAAAAGAACTAGTGTCATTTTTAAAAACTAATGGCTTATACAGATATTCGTGCGCTATATAGCCTTTGGTTTTTTTCTAAAAAGAAAAATATCTAAAAATCTCTCTTCAGACGCATCGGTTTAACATTTTCTTCGTATAATATCCATTCGTGTCATCAGACCTCCCAAAAAAAAGAAATAGTGTCATTTGTAAAAATTGAGGGATTTTACCGAAATTTGTGTGCTATATAGCCTTTGGTTTTTTTGCTAAAAAGGGAAACATCTAAAAATCTCTTTTCGAACGTATCGGTTTCACATTTTCGTCCTATAATATTCATTCGTGTCATCCGCCCTCTTAAAAAACAAAGAAATAGTGTCATTTTTAAAAACTAATGGTTTATACCGATATTCGTGCGCTATATAACATTTGAGTTTTTTCTGAAATGGAAAATATCTAAAAACCTTTCTTCGGACGCATCGGTTTAACATTTTGGTCGTATAATATCCATTTGTGTCCTCAAACACCTCAAAAAACAAAGAAATTGTGCCATTTTTAAAAACTAAGGGTTTTTACGGAAATTCGTGTGCTACCCTTTGATTTTTTCCTAAAAAGGGAAGTATCTACAAATCACTCTTCAGGCGCATCAATTTAACATTTTCATCCTACAATATCCATTCGTGTCATCAGACCCCTCAAAAAAAAGTAGTGTCATTTTTAAAAACATAGAGTTTTTGCCGAAATTTGTGTGCTATATAGCCTTTGGTTTTTTTTTCTAAAAAGGAAAATATCAAAAAACTCTTTTCGAACGCATCGCTTTACCATTTCCGTCGTACAATATCCATTCGTGTCCTCAGACCCCTCAAAAAACAAAGAAATAATGCCATTTTAAAAACTGATGGTTTTTTCTGAAATTCGTGTGCCCTTTGGTTTTTTGCTAAAAAGGGAAATATCTAAAAATCTCTTTTCGGACGCATCAGTTTCATATTTTCGTCCTATAATATCGATTCGTGTCATCAGACCCCTCAAAAAACAAAGAAATAGTGTCATTTTAAAAAAATAATGGTTTATACCGATATTCGTGCGCTATATAGCCTTTGGTTTTTTTCTAAAAAAAAATCTAAAAATCTCTCTTCGGATGAATCGGTTTAACATTTTCGTCGTATAATATCCGGTCGTGTCATCAGACCCCTCAAAAACAAAGAAATAGTGCCATTTTTAAAAACTGACGGTTTCTACCAAAATTCGTGTGCTATAGCCTTTGGTTTTTTTTCTAAATAGGAAAATATCAAAAAATCTCTCTTCGGATGCATTGGTTTACCATTTTCGTCGTATAATATCCATCCGTGTCCTTAGACCCCTCTAAAACACAAAGAAATAGTGCCATTTTTAAAAACTAATGGGTTTTACCGAAATTCATGTGTCCTTTAGTTTTTTTGCTAAAAAGGGAAATATCTAAAATCTCTCTTCGGACGCATCGGTTTAACTTTTTTGTCCTATAATATCCATTCGTGTCATCAAACCCCTCAAACAACAAAGAAGTAGTGTCATTTTTAAAAACTAATGGGTTTTACCGAAATTCGTGCGCTATATAACATTTGTTTTTTTGCTAAAAAGGAAAATATCTAAAAATCTCTCTTCAGACGCATCTGTTTAACATTTTCGTCGTATAATATTCATTCGTGTCATCAGATACCTCAAAAACAAAGAAATAGTGGCATTTTTAAAAATTGAGCGTTTTTACCGAAATTCGTGTGCTATAGACTTTAGTATTTAAAAACAAAACGTGTCATCAGACGCCTAAAAAACAAAGAAATAGTGCCATTTTTAAAAACTGAGCGTTTTTACAGAAAAAAACCAAAGGCTCTCTTGGACGCGAATTTCGGTAAAAACCCTCAGTATTTAAAAATGACACTATTTCTTTGTTTTTAGGCGTCTGATGACACGGATGAATATTATACGACGAAATTGTTAAACGGATGCTTCCGAAGAGACATTGTTTGATATTTCCTTTTTTAGTAAAAAAACCAAAGGCTATAGCACACGAATTCCGGTAAAAACCCTCAGTTTTTAAAAATGACACTATTTCTTTGTTTTTTAGGCGTCTGATGACACGAATGGATATTATACAACGAAAATGTTAAACAGATGCGTCCGAAGAGAGATTTTTTGATGTTTCCTTTTTTAGTAAACAAACCAAAGGCTATAGCACACGAATTCCGGTAAAAACCCTCAGTATTTAAAAATGACACTATTTCTTTGATTTTTAGGCGTCTGATGACACGGATGAATATTATACGACGAAAATGTTAAACGGATGCTTCCGAAGAGACATTGTTTGATATTTCATTTTTTAGAAAAAAACCAAAGGCTCTCTTGGACGCGAATTTCGGTAAAAACCCTCAGTATTTAAAAATGACACTATTTCTTTGTTTTTTAGGCGTCTGATGACACAGATGAATATTATACGACGAAATTGTTAAACGGATGCTTCCGAAGAGACATTGTTTGATATTTCCTTTTTTAGTAAAAAAACCAAAGGCTATAGCACACGAATTCCGGTAAAAACCCTCAGCTTTTAAAAATGACACTATTTCTTTGTTTTTTAGGCGTCTGATGACACGAATGGATATTATACGACGAAAATGTTAAACGGATGCGTCCGAAGAGAGATTTTTTGATGTTTCCTTTTTTAGTAAACAAACCAAAGGCTATAGCACACGAATTCCGGTAAAAACCCTCAGTATTTAAAAATGACACTATTTCTTTGTTTTTTAGGCGTCTGATGACACGGATGAATATTATACGACGAAAATGTTAAACGGATGCTTCCGAAGAGACATTGTTTGATATTCCACATGAATTTCGATAAAACCCCTTATTTTCTAAAAATGGCACTATTTCTTTTTTTTTGCGACGTCTGATGACAGGAATTGATATGATACGACGAAAATGTTCAACTCATGCGTCCAAGAGAGATTTTTTGATATTTCCTTTTTTAGGAAAAAAACCAAAGGCTATATAGCACACGAATTTCGGTAAAAACCCATAGTTTTTAAAAATGACACTATTTCTTTGTTTTTTGCGGCGTCTGAAGACACGAATGGATATTATACGACGAAAATGTTCAACTCATGCGTCCAAGAGAGATTTTTTGATATTTCTTTTTTTAGCAAAAAACCAAAGGCTATAACACGAATTTCTGTAAAATTCCTTTGTTTTTAAAAATGGCACTATTTCTTTGTTTTTTGCGGTGTCTGAAGACACGAATGGGATACTATACGACGAAAATGTTCAACTCATGCGTCCAAGAGAGATTTTTTGATATTTCCTTTTTTAGCAAAAAAACCCAAAGGCTATATAGCACACGAATTTCGGTAAAATCCTTAGTTTTTAAAAATGACACTATTTCTTTCTTTTTTTTGCGGCGTCTGAAGACACGAATGGATATTATACGACGAAAATGTTAAACTCATGCGTCCCAAGAGAGATTTTTTGATATTTCTTTTTTAGGAAAAAACACAAAGGCTATAGCACACGAATTTCGGTAAAACCCTTAGTTTTTTAAAATGGCAATAGTTCTTTGTTTTTTTACGCATCTCATGACACGATTGGATATTATACGACGAAAATGTTAAACCGATGCGTCCGAAGAGAGATTTTTTGATATTTCCTTTTTTAGTAAAAAAACCAAAGGCTATAACACACGAATTTATGTAAAAATCCATAGTTTTTAAAAATGGCACTATTTCTTTGTTTTTTGCGGCGTCTGAAGACACTAATTGATATTATACGACGAAAATGTTAAACTCATTCGTCCCAAGAGAGATTTTTTGATATTTCCTTTTTTAGGAAAAAACCCAAGGCTATATAACACACGAATTCCGGTAAAATCCCAAGCATTTAAAAATGACACTATTTCTTTGGTTTTTAGGCGTCTGATGACACGAATGGATATTATACGACGAAAATGTTAAACGGATGCTTCCGAAGAGAGATTTTTTCATATTTCTTTTTTTAGTAAAAAAACTAAAGGCTATACCACACGAATTTCGATAAAACCCCTCATTTTTTAAAAATGGGACTATTTCTTTGTTTTTTGCGGCGGCTGATGACACAAATTGATAATATACGACGAAAATGTTAAACTAATGCGTCCAACAGAGATTTTTTGATATTTCCTTTTTTAAGAAAAAAACCCAAAGGCTATAGCACACGAATTCCGGTAAAAACCCTCAAGTTTTAAAAATGACACCATTTCTTTGATTTTTGCGGCGGCTAATGACACAAATTGATAATATACGACGAAAATGTTAAACTAATGCGTCCAACAGAGATTTTTTGATATTTCCTTTTTGAAGAAAAAACCCAAAGGCTATAGCACACGAATTCCGGTAAAAACCCTCAATTTTTAAAAATGACACTATTTCTTTGTTTTTTGCGGCGTCTGATGACACGATTGGATATTATATGACGAAAATGTTAAACTCATTCGTCCCAAGAGAGATTTTTGATATTTCCTTTTTTAGGAAAAAACCCAAGGCTATAGCACACGAATTTCGGTAAAAACCCTTAGTTTTTAAAAATGGCACTATTTATTTGTTTTTTGAGGCGTCTGATGACACGATTGGATATTATACGACAAAATTATTAAACCGATGCGTCCGAAGAGAGATTTTTTGTTTCCTTTTTTAGTAGAAAAACCAAATGCTATAGCACACGAATTCCGGTAATAACCCTCAATTTTTAAAAATGACACTATTTCTTTGTTTTTTTAGGCGTCTGATGACACGAATGGATATTATACGACGAAAATGTTAAACATATGCGTCCGAAGAGAGATTTTTTGATATTTCCTTTTTTAGCAAAAAAAACCAATGGCTATAACACACAAATTTCTGTAAAAATCCTTAGTTTTTAAAAATGGCACTATTTCTTTGTTTTTTTGCGGTGTCTGAAGACACGAATTGGTATTATACGACGAAAATGTTAAACTCTTTCGTCCCAAGAGAGATTTTTTGATATTTCCTTTTTTGGGAAAAAACCCAAAGCGTATTGCACACGAATTTCGGAAAAACCCTCCGTTTTTAAAAATGTCATTATTTCTTTTTTTTGAGGCGTCTGATGACAAGAATTGATATAATACGACGAAAATGTTAAACTCATGCGTCCGAAGAGAGATTTTTTGATATTTCCTTTTTTAGTAAAAAAAACCAAAGGCTAGAGCACACGAATTCCTGTAAAAACCCTCAGTTTTTAAAAATTGCACGATTTCTTTGTTTTTTGAGGCGTCTGATGACACGATTGGAAATTATACGACGAAAATATTAAACTGATGCGTCCGAAGATAGATTTTTTTATATTTCCTTTTTAGTAAAAATCCCAAAGGCTATAGCACACGAATTCCAGTAAAAACCCTCAGTATTTAAAAATGACACTATTTCTTTGTTTTTTAGGCGTCTGATGACACGAATGAATATTATACGACGAAAATGTTAAACGGATGCTTCCAAAGAGAGATTTTTTGATATTTCATTTTTTAGAAAAAAAAACAAAGGCTATACCACACGAATTTCGATAAAACCCCTCATTTTTTAAAAAATGGCATTATTTCTTTGTTTTTTGCGGCGTCTGATGACAGGAATTGATATTATACGACGAAAATGTTCAACTCATGCGTCCAAGAGAGATTTTTTGATATTTCCTATTTTAGGAAAAAAAACGAAAGGCTATAGCACACGAATTTCGGTAAAAACCCTTAGTTTTTAAAAATGACACTATTTCTTTGTTTTTTACGGCGTCTGACGACACGAATGGATATTATACGATGAAAATGTTCAACTCATGCGTCCAAGGGAGATTTTTTGATATTTCTTTTTTTAGCAAAAAAACCAAAGGCTATAACACGAATTTCTGTAAAAATCCTTTGTTTTAAAAATGACACTATTTCTTAGTTTTTTGCGGTGTCTGAAGACACGAATGGATATTATACGACGAAAATGTTCAACTCATGCGTCCAAGAGAGATTTTTTGATATTTCCTTTTTTAGGAAAAAAACCCAAGGCCATAGCACACGAATTTCGGTAAAACCCCTTAGTTTTTAAAAATGGCACTAGTTCTTTTTTTTTTATGCATCTCATGACACGATTGGATATTATACGACGAAAATGTTAAACCGATGCGTCCGAAGAGAGGTTTTTTGATATTTCCTTTTTAGTAAAAAAACCAAAGGTCATAGCATACGAATTCCGGTAAAAAACCTCAGTTTTTAAAAATGACACTATTTCTTTGTTTTTTTAGGTGTCTGATGACACGAATGGATATTATACGACGAAAATGTTAAACGGATGCTTCCGAAGAGAGATTTTTTGATATTTCTTTTTTTAGTAAAAAACCCCAAAGGCTATAGCACACGAATTCCTGTAAAAACCCTAAGTTTTTAAAAATGACACTATTTCTTTGTTTTTTGAGGCGTCTGATGACACGAATTGATATAATACAACGAAAATGTTAAATGGATGCGTCTGAAGAGAGATTTTTTTATATTCCTGTAAAAACCCTCAGTTTTTAAAAATAACACTATTTCTTTGTTTTTTGAGGCGTCTGATGACACGATTGGATATTATACGACGAAAATGTTAAACATATGCTTCCGAAGAGAGATTTTTTGATATTTCCTTTTTTAGTAAAAAAACCAAAGGCTATATACCACACGAATTTCGATAAAACCCCTCATTTTTTTTAAAAATCGCACTATTTCTTTTTTTTTTTGCGGCGGCTTATGACACGAATTGATAATATACGATGAAAATGTTAAACTAATGCGTCCAACAGAGATTTTTTGATATTTCTTTTTTTAAGAAAAAACCCAGAGGCTATAGCACACGAATTCTGGTAAAAACCCTCACTTTTTAAAAATGGCATTATTTCTTTGTTTTTTAAGGCGTCTGATGACACGATTGGATATTATACGACGAAAATGTTAAACCGATGCGTCCGAAGAGAGATTTTTTGATATTTCCTTTTTTAGTATAAAAACCAAAGGCTATAGCACACGAATTCCGGTAAAAACCCTTAGTTTTTAAAAATGGCACTATTTATTTGGTTTTTGAGGCGTCTGATGACACGATTGGATATTATACGACAAAAATGTTAAACCGATGCGTCCGAAGAGATATTTTATGATATTTCCCTTTTTAGTAAAAAAACCAAAGACTATAGCACACGAATTCCGGTAAAAACCCTCAGTTTTTAAAACTGACACTATTTATTTATTTTTTAGGCATCTGATGACACGAATGGATATTATACGACGAAAATGTTAAACGGATGCGTCCGAAAAGAGATTTTTTGATATTTCCTTTTTTAGTAAAAAAAACCAAAGGCTATAACACACGAATTTCTGTAAAAATCATTAGTTTTTAAAAATTGCACTATTTCTTTGTTTTTTGCGGTGTCTGAAGACACTAATTGATATTATACGACGAAAATGTTAAACTCATGCGTCCGAAGAGAGATTTTTTGATATTTCCTTTTTTAATAAAAAAAACCAAAGGCTATAGCACACGAATTCCTGTAAAAACCCTCAGTTTTTAAAAATGGAACTATTTCTTTGTTTTGAGGCGTCTGATGACACGAATGGATATGATACGACGAAAATGTTAAACGGATACTTCCGAAGAGAGGTTTTTTGATATTTCATTTTTTAGAAAAAAAACCAAAGGCTATACCCACACGAATTTCGATAAAATCCCTCATTTTTTAAAAATGGCACTATTTCTTTGTTTTTTGCGGCGTATGATGACAGGAATTGATATTATATGACCAAAATGTTCAACTCATGCGTCCAAGAGAGATTTTTTGATATTTCCTTTTTTAGGAAAAAACCCCAAAGGCTATAGCACACGAATTTCGGTAAAAGCCCTTATTTTTAAAAATGACACTATTTCTTAGTTTTTTGCGGTGTCTGAAGACACGAATGGATATTATACGACGAAAATGTTCAACTCATGCGTCCAAGAGAGATTTTTTGATATTTCCTTTTTTAGGAAAAAACCCAAAGGCTATATAGCACACGAATTTCTGTAAAATCCTTAGTTTTAAAAATGACACTATTTCTTTGTTTTTTGCGGCGTCTGAAGACACGAATGAATATTATACGACGAAAATGTTAAACTCATGCGTCCCAAGATAGATTTTTTGATATTTCCTTTTTTAGGAAAAAACCCAAAGGCTATAGCACACGAATTTCGGTAAAACCCCTTAGTTTTTAAAAATGGCACTAGTTCTTTGTTTTTTTACGCATGTCATGACACGATTGGATATTATACGACAAAAATGTTAAACCGATGTGTCCGACGAGAGATTTTTTGATATTTCCTTTTTTAGTAAAAAAACCAAAGACTAACACAAATTCCGGTAAAAAACATCAGTTTTTAAAAATGACACTATTTCTTTGTTTTTTTAGGCGTCTGATGACACGAATGGATATTATACGACGAAAATGTTAAACGGATGCGTCCGAAGAGATATTTTTTGATATTTAATATTTTAGTAAAAAACCAAAGGGTATAGCACACGAAATCCAGTAAAAACCCTCAGTTTATAAAAATGACACTATTTTTTTGTTTTTTTAGCCGTCTGATGACACGAATGGATATTATACGTTGAAAATGTTAAACGGATGCTTCCGAAGAGAGATTTTGTGATATTTCCTTTTTTAGTAAAAAAACCCAAAGGCTATAGCACACGAATTCCTGTAAAAACCCTCAGTTTTTAAAAAGGGCACTATTTCTTTGTTTTTTGAGGCGTCTAAAAAGAGATTTTTTGATATTTCTTTTTTTAGTAAAAAACCAATGGCTATAACACACGAATTTCTGTAAAAATCCTTAGTTCTTAAAAATGGCACTATTTCTTTGTTTTTTGCGGTGTCTGAAGACACGAATTGATATTATACGACGAAAATGTTAAACTCATGCGTCCAAGAGAGATTTTTTGATATTTCCTTTTTTTGGAAAAAAACCCAAAGGCTATAGCACATGAATTTCGGTAAAAACCCTTATTTTTAAAAATGACACTATTTCTTAGTTTTTTGCGGTGTCTGAAGACACGAATGGATATTATACGACGAAAATGTTCAACTCGTGCGTCCAAGAGAGATTTTTTGATATTTCCTTTTTTAGGAAAAAACCCAAAGGCTATATAGCACACGAATTTCTGTAAAATCCTTAGTTTTAAAAATGACACTATTTCTTTGTTTTTTGCGGCGTCTGAAGACACGAATGGATATTATACGACGAAAATGTTAAACTCATGCGTCCCAAGAGAGATTTTTTGATATTTCCTTTTTTAGGAAAAACCCAAAGGCTATAGCACACGAATTTCGGTAAAACCCCTTAGTTTTTAAAAATGGCACTAGTTCTTTGTTTTTTTACGCATGTCATGACACGATTGGATATTATACGACAAAAATGTTAAACCGATGTGTCCGACGAGAGATTTTTTGATATTTCCTTTTTTAGTAAAAAAACCAAAGACTAACACGAATTCCGGTAAAAAACATCAGTTTTTAAAAATGACACTATTTCTTTGTTTTTTAGGCGTCTGATGACACGAATGGATATTATACGACGAAAATGTTAAACGGATGCGTCCGAAGAGATATTTTTTGATATTTAATATTTTAGTAAAAAACCAAAGGCTATAGCACACGAAATCCAGTAAAAACCCTCAGTTTATAAAAATGACACTATTTTTTGTTTTTTTAGCCGTCTGATGACACGAATGGATATTATACGTTGAAAATGTTAAACGGATGCTTCCGAAGAGAGATTTTGTGATATTTCCTTTTTTAGTAAAAAACCCAAAGGCTATAGCACACGAATTCCTGTAAAAACCCTCAGTTTTTAAAAATGGCACTATTTCTTTGTTTTTGAGGCCACTGATGACACAACTTGATATTATACGACGAAAATGTTAAACCGATGCGTCCGAAAAGAGATTTTTTGATATTTCTTTTTTTAGTAAAAAACCCAAAGGCTATAGCACACGAATTCCGGTAAAAACCCCTGCATTTAAAAATGACACTATTTCTTTGGTTTTTAGGCGTCTGATGACACGAATCGATATTATACGACGAAAATATTGAACGGATGCTTTTAAAGAGAGATTTTTTGATATTTCTTTTTTTAGTAAAAAAACCAAAGGCTATACCACACGAATTTCGATAAAACCCCTCATTTTTTAAAAATCGCACTATTTCTTCTTTTTTTTGCGGCGGTTGATGACACGAATTGATAATATACGACGAAAATGTTAAACTCGTGCGTCCCAAGAGAGATTTTTTGATATTTCTTTTTTTAGGAAAAAACACAAAGGCTATAACACACGAATTTCGGTAAAACCCCTTAGTTTTTAAAAATGGCAATAGTTCTTTGTTTTTTTACTCATCTCATGACGCGATTGGATATTATACGACAAAAATGTTAAACTGATACGTCCGAAGAGAGATTTTTTGATATTTCCGTTTTTAGTAAAAAAACCAAAGGCTATAGCACACTAATTCCGGTAAAAACCCTCAGTTTTTAAAAATGACACTATTTTTTGTTTTTTTAGGCGTTTGATGACAAGAATGGATATTATACGACGAAAATGTTAAACGGATGCGTGCGAAGAGAGATTTTTTGATATTTCATTTCTTAGTAAAAAAATCAAAGGCTATAGCACACGAATTCCAGTAAAAACCCTTAGTTTTTAAAAATGGCACTATTTCTTTGTTTTTTGCGGCGTCTGATGACAGGAATTGATATTATACGACCAAAATGTTCAACTCATGCGTCCAAGTGAGATTTTTTGATATTTCCTTTTTTAGGAAATAAAACCAATGGCTATAGCACAAGAATTTCGGTAAAAACCCTTATTTTTAAAAATGACACTATTTCTTATATTTTTGCGGTGTCTGAAGACACGAATGGATATTATACGACGAAAATGTTCAACTCGTGCGTCCAAGAGAGATTTTTTGATATTTCCTTTTTTAGGAAAAAACCCAAAGGCTATAGCACACGAATTTCGGTAAAATCCTTAGTTTTAAAAATGACACTATTTCTTTGTTTTTTGCGGCGTCTGAAGACACGAATGGATATTATACGACGAAAATGTTAAACTCATGCGTCCCAAGAGAGATTTTTTGATATTTCCTTTTTTTAGGAAAAACCCCAAAGGCTATAGCACACGAATTTCGGTAAAACCCCTTAGTTTTTAAAAATGGCACTAGTTCTTTGTTTTTTACGCATGTCATGACACGATTGGATATTATACGACCAAAATGTTAAACCGATGTGTCCGACGAGAGATTTTTTGATATTTCTTTTTTTTGTAAAAAAACCAAAGGCTAACACGAATTCCGGTAAAAACATCAGTTTTTAAAAATGACACTATTTCTTTGTTTTTTAGGCGTCTGATGACACGAATGGATATTATACGACGAAAATGTTAAACGGATGCGTCCGAAGAGAGATTTTTTGATATTTAATTTTTTAGTAAAAAACCAAAGGCTATAGCACACGAAATCCAGTAAAAACCCTCAGTTTATAAAAATGACACTATTTTTTTGTTTTTTTAGCCGTCTGATGACACGAATGGATATTATACGTTGAAAATGTTAAACGGATGCTTCCGAAGAGAGATTTTGTGATATTTTCTTTTTTAGTAAAAACCCCAAAAGCTATAGCACACGAATTCCTGTAAAAACCATTAGTTTTTAAAAATGGCACTATTTATTTATTTTTTGAGGCGCCTGATGACACGAATAGATATTATACGACGAAAATGTTAAACAGATGCGTCCGAAGAGAGATTTTTTGATATTTCCTTTTATAGCAAAAAAACCAAAGGCTATACTATAACACACGAATTTCTGAAAAAATCCTTAGTTTTTAAAAATCACACTATTTTTTTGTTTTTTTAGGCGTCTTATGACACGAATGGATATTATACGACGAAAATGTTAAACAGATGCGTCCGAAAAAAGGTTTTTTGATATTTCTTTTTTTAGCAAAAAAACCAACGGCTATAACAAACGAATTTCTGTAAAAATCCTTAGTTTTGTGAAATGGCACTATTTCTTTGTTTTTTGCGGTGTCTGAAGACACGAATTGATATTATACGACGAAAATGTTAAACTCATTCGTCCCAAGAGAGATTTTTTGATATTTCTTTTTTTGGGAAAAAACCCAAAGGGTATAGCACACTAATTTCGGAAAAACCTTCAGTTTTTAAAAATGACATAATTTCTTTGTTTTTTGCGGCATCTGAAGACACAAATGGATATTATACGACGAAAATGTTCAACTCATGCGTCCAAGAGAGATTTTTTGATATTTCCTTTTTTAGTAAAAAAACCAAAGGCTATAACACACGAATTTCTGTAAAAATCCTTAGTTTTTAAAAATGGCACTATTTCTTTGTTTCGTGCGGTGTCTAAAGACACGAATTGATATTATACGACGAAAATGTTAAACTCATTCGTCCCAAGAGAGATTTTTCTATATTTCCTTTTTTGGGAAAAAACCCAAAGGCTATAGCACACGAATTCCTGTAAAAACCCTAAGTTTTTAAAAATGGCACTATTTCTTTGTTTTTTGCGGTGTCTGATGACATGAATTGATATAATACGACGAAAATGTTAAACTCATGCGTCCGAAGAGAGATTTTTTGATATTTCCCTTTTTAGTAAAAAAACCCAAAGGCTATAGTACACGAATTCCTGTAAAAACCCTCAGTTTTTAAAAATGGCACTATTTCTTTGTTTTTTGAGGTGTCTGATGACACGATTGGATATTATACGACGAAAATGTTAAACTGATGCGTCCGAAGATAGATTTTTTGATATTTCCTTTTTTAGTAAAAAAACCAAAGGCTATAGCACACGAATTCCGGTAAAAACCCTTAGTATTTAAAAATGACACTATTTCTTTGTTTTTTAGGCGTCTGATGACACGAATGAATATTGTACGACGAAAATGTTAAACGAATGCTTCCGAAGAGAGATTTTTTGATATTTCATTTTTAGTAAAAAAACCAAAGGCTTACCACACAAATTTCGATAAAACCCCTCATTTTTTTAAAATGACACTATTTCTTTGTTTTTTGAGGCGTCTGATGACACGAATTGATATAATACGACGAAAATGTTAAACTCATTCGTCCGAAGAGAGATTTTTTGATATTTCCTTTTTTAGTAAAAAACCCAAAGGCTATAGCACACGAATTCCTGTAAAAACCCTCAGTTTTTAAAAATGACACTATTTCTTTGTTTTTTGATGCGTCTGATGACACGATTGGATATTATACGACGAAAATGTTAAACTGATGCGTCCGAAGATAGATTTTTTGATATTTCCTTTTATAGTAAAAAAACCAAAGGCTATAGCAGACGAATTTCTGTAAAAATCCTTAGTTTTTAAAAATCACACTATTTTTTGTTTTTTAGGCGTCTTATGACACGAATTGATATTATACGACGAAAATGTTAAACAGATGCGTCTGATGACACGAATGGATATTATACGACGAAAATGTTAAACAGATGCGTCCGAAGAGAGATTTTTTGATATTTCCTTTTATAGCAAAAAAACCAAAGGCTATAACACACGAATTTATGTAAAAATCCTTAGTTTTTAAAAATCACACTATTTTTTTGTTTTTTTAGGCGTCTTATGACACGAATGGATATTATACGACGAAAATGTTAAACAGATGCGTCCGAAAAGAGGTTTTTTGATATTTCTTTTTTTAGCAAAAAAACCATCGGCTATAACAAACGAATTTCTGTAAAAATCCTTAGTTTTGAGAAATGGCACTATTTCTTTGTTTTTTGCGGTGTCTGAAGACACGAATTGATATTATACGACGAAAATGTTAAACTCATTCGTCCCAAGAGAGATTTTTTGATATTTCTTTTTTTGGGAAAAAACCCAAAGGGTATAGCACACTAATTTCGGAAAAAAACCTCAGTTTGTAAAAATGACATTATTTCTTTGTTTTTTGAGGCGTCTGAAGACACGAATGGTTATTATACGACGCAAATGTTCAACTCATGCGTCCAAGAGAGATTTTTTGATATTTCCTTTTTTAGTAAAAAACCAAAGGCTATAACACACGAATTTCTGTAAAAATCCTTAGTTTTTAAAAATGGCACTATTTCTTTGTTTCGTGCGGTGTCTGAAGACACGAATTGATATTATACGACGAAAATGTTAAACTCATTCGTCCCAAGAGAGATTTTTTGATATTTCCTTTTTTGGGAAAAAACCCAAAGGCTATAGCACACGAATTCCTGTAAAAACCCTAAGTTTTTAAAAATGGCACTATTTCTTTGTTTTTTGCGGTGTCTGATGACAGGAATTGATATAATACGATGAAAATGTTAAACTCATGCGTCCGAAGAGAGATTTTTTGATATTTCCCTTTTTAGTAAAAAAATCCAAAGGCGTACACGAATTCCTGTAAAAACCCTCAGTTTTTAAAAATGGCACTATTTTTGATTGGATATTATACGACGAAAATGTTAAACTGATGCGTCCGAAGATAGATTTTTTGATATTTCCTTTTTTAGTAAAAAAACCAAAGGCTTTATCACACGAATTCCGGTAAAAACCCTTAGTATTTAAAAATGACACTATTTCTTTGTTTTTTAGGCGTCTGATGACACGAATGAATATTGTACGACGAAAATGTTAAACGGATGCTTCCGAAGAGAGATTTTTTGATATTTCATTTTTTAGTAAAAAAACCAAAGGCTATACCACACGGATTTCGATAAAACCCCTCATTTTTTAAAATGGCACTATTTCTTTGTTTTTTGAGGCGTCTGATGACACAAATTGATATAATACGACGAAAATGTTAAACTCATGCGTCCGAAGAGAGATTTTTTGATATTTCCTTTTTTAGTAAAAAACCCAAAGGCTATAGCACACGAATTCCTGTAAAAACCCTCAGTTTTAAAAAATGGCACTATTTCTTTGTTTTTTGAGGCGTTTGATGACACGAATTGATATAATACGACGAAAATGTTCAACTCATGCGTCCGAAGAGAGATTTTTTGATATTTCCTTTTTTAGTAAAAAAACCAAAGGCTATAGCAGACGAATTTCTGTAAAAATCCTTAGTTTTTAAAAATCACACTATTTTTTTGTTTTTTTAGGCGTCTTATGACACGAATGGATATTATGCGACGAAAATGTTAAACAGATGCGTCTGATGACACGAATGGATATTATACGACGAAAATGTTAAACAGATGCGTCCGAAGAGAGATTTTTCGATATTTCCTTTTATAGCAAAAAAAACAAAGGCTATAACACACGAATTTCTGTAAAACTCCTTAGTTTTTAAAAATCACACTATTTTTTTTAGGCGTCTTATGACACGAATGGATATTATACGACGAAAATGTTAAACAGATGCGTCCGAAAATATGTTTTTTTATATTTCTTTTTTTAGCAAAAAAACCAACGGCTATAACAAACAAATTTCTGTAAAAATCCTTAGTTTTGAGAAATGGCACTATTTCTTTGTTTTTTGCGGTGTCTGAAGACACGAATTGATATTATACGACGGAAATGTTAAACTCATTCGTCCCAAGAGAGATTTTTTGATATTTCTTTTTTTGGGAAAAAACCCAAAGGGTATAGCACACTAATTTCGGAAAAACCCTCAGTTTTTAAAAATGACATTATTTCTTTGTTTTTTGAGGCGTCTGAAGACACGAATGGATATTATACGACGAAAATGTTCAACTCATGCGTCCAAGAGAGATTTTTTGATATTTCCTTTTTTAGTAAAAAAACCAAAAGCTATAACACACGAATTTCTGTAAAAATCCTTAGTTTTCAAAAATGGCACTATTTCTTTGTTTCGTGCGGTGTCTGAAGACACGAATTGATATTATACGACGAAAATGTTAAACTCATTCGTCCCAAGAGAGATTTTTTGATATTTCCTTTTTTGGGAAAAAACCCAAAGGCTATAGCACACGAATTCCTGTAAAAACCCTAAGTTTTTAAAAATGGCACTATTTCTTTGTTTTTTGCGGTGTCTGATGACAGGAATTGATATAATACGACGAAAATGTTAAACTCATGCGTCCGAAGAGAGATTTTTTGATATTTCCCTTTTTAGTAAAAAAACCCAAAGACTAGTACACGAATTCCTGTAAAAACCCTCAGTTTTTAAAAATGGCACTATTTCTTTGTTTTTTGAGGCGTCTGATGACACGATTGGATATTATACGACGAAAATGTTAAACTGATGCGTCCGAAGATAGATTTTTTGATATTTCCTTTTTTAGTAAAAAAACCAAAGGCTATAGCACACGAATTCCGGTAAAAACCCTTAGTATTTAAAAATGACACTATTTCTTTGTTTTTTAGGCGTCTGATGACACGAATGAATATTGTAGGACGAAAATGTTAAACGGATGCTTCCGAAGAGAGATTTTTTGATATTTCATTTTTTAGTAAAAAAACCAAAGGCTATAACAACACGAATTTCGATAAAACCCCTCATTTTTTTAAAATGGCACTATTTCTTTGTTTTTTGAGGCGTCTGATGACACGAATTGATATAATACGACGAAAACGTTAAACTCATGCGTCCAAAGAGAGATTTTTTGATATTTCCTTTTTTAGTAAAAAACCCAAAGGCTATAGCAAACGAATTCCTGTAAAAACCCTCAGTTTTTAAGAATGGCACTATTTCTTTGTTTTTTGATGCGTCTGATGACACGATTGGATATTATACGACGAAAATGTTAAACTGATGCGTCCGAAGATAGATTTTTTGATATTTCCTTTTTTAGTAAAAAAGCAAAGGCTATAGCAGACGAATTCCGGTAAAAACCGTTAGTATTTAAAAATGACACTATTTCTTTGTTTTTTAGGCGTCTGATGACACGAATGAATTTTGTACGACGAAAATGTTAAACGGATGCTTCCGAAGAGAGATTTTTTGATATTTCATTTTTTAGTAAACAAATTAGGCTATACCACACGCATTTTGATAAAACCCCTCATTTTTTTAAAATGACACTATTTCTTTGTTTTTTGCGGCGTCTGATGACACGAATTGATATTATACGACGAAAATGTTCAACTCATGCGTCCAAGATAGATTTTTTGATATTTCCTTGTTTAGGAAAAAAACCCAAAGGCTATAGCGCACGAATTTCGGAAAACCCCTTAGTTTTTGAAAATGACACTATTTCTTTATTTTTTTTGCGGCGTCTGAAGACACGAATGGATATTATACGACGAAAATGTTAAACTCATGCGTCCCAAGAGAGATTTTTTTATATTTCCTTTTTTAGGAAAAAACCGAAAGGCTATAACACACGAATTTCTGTAAAAATCCTTAGTTTTTAAAAATAACACTATTTCTTTGTTTTTTGCGGGTTCTGAAGACACAAATTGATATTATACGACGAAAATGTTAAACTTATTCGTCCCAAGAGAGATTTTTTGATATTTCCTTTTTTAGGAAAAAGCAAATGCTATATAGCACACGAATTTCGGTAAAAACCCTTAGTTTTAAAAAAATGACACTATTTCTTTGTTTTTTGAGACGTCTGAAGACACGATTGGATATTATACGACGAAAATGTTAAACTCATGCGTCCGAAGAGAGTTTTTTTGATGTTTCCTTTTTTAATAAAAAAAACCAAAGCCTATAGCACACGAATTCCTGTAAAAACCCTCAGTTTTTAAAAATGGCACTATTTCTTTGTTTTTTGAGGCGTCTGATGACACGATTGGATATTATACGACGAAAATGTTAAACTGATGCGTCCGAAGATAGATTTTTTGATATTTCCTTTTTTAGTAAAAAACCAAATGCTATACCACACGAATTTCAAGAAAATCCCTCATTTTTTAAAAATGGCACTATTTCTTTGTTTTTTGAGGCGTCTGATGACGAATTGATATAATACGACGAAAATATTAAACTCATGCGTCCGAAGAGAGATTTTTTGATATTTCCTTTTTTAATAAAAAAACAAAGGCTATAGCACACGAATTCCTGTAAAAACCCTCAGTTTTTAAAAATGGCACTATTTCTTTGTTTTTTGAGGCGTCTGATGACACGAATTGATATAATACGACGAAAATGTTAAATGCATGCGTCCGAAGAGAGATTTTTTGATATTTCCTTTTTTAGTAAAATAACCTAAGGCTATAGCACACGAATTCCCGTAAAAACCATCAGTTTTTAAAAATGGCACTATTTCTTTTTTTTTGAGGCGTCTGATGACACGATTGGATATTATACGTCGAAAATGTTAAACTGATGCGTCCGAAGATAGATTTTTTCATATTTCCTTTTTTAGTAAAAAAACCAAAGGCTATAGCACACGAATTCCGGTAAAAACCCTTAGTATTTAAAAATGACACTATTTCTTTTTTTTGGCGTATGATCACACGAATGGATATTATACGACGAAAATGTTAAAAGGATGCGTCCGAAGGGAGATTTTTTGATATTTCCTTTTTTAGTAAAAAAACCAAAGTTTATAACACACGAATTTTTGTAAAAATCCTTAGTTTTTAAAAATGGCACTATTTCTTTGTTTTTTGCGGTGTCTGAAGACACGAATTTATATTATACGAAGAAAATGTTAAACTCATTCGTCCCAAAAGAGATTTTTTGATATTTCCTTTTTTAGGAAAAAAAAAAAACGGTATAGCACACGAATTTCGGAAAAACCCCCAGTTTTTAAAAATGACACTATTTCTTTGTTTTTTGAGGCGTTTGATGACACGAATTGATATAATACGACGAAAATGTTCAACTCATGCGTCCGAAGAGAGATTTTTTGATATTTCCTTTTTTCGTAAAAAAATCAAAGACTATAGCACACGAATTCCGGTAGAAACCCTCAGTTTTTAAAAATGTCACTATTTCTTTTTTTAGGCGTCTGATGACACGAATGGATATTATACGACGAAAATGTTAAACAGATGCGTCCGAAAAGAGGTTTTTTGATATTTCTTTTTTTAGCAAAAAACCAACGGCTATAACAAACGAATTTCTGTAAAAATCCTTAGTTTTGAGAAATGGCACTATTTCTTTGTTTTTTGCGGTGTCTGAAGACACGAATTGATATTATAAGACGAAAATGTTAAACTCATTCGTCCCAAGAGAGATTTTTTGATATTTCCTGTTTTGGGAAAAAACCCAAAGGCTATAGCACACGAATTCCTGTAAAAACCCTCAGTTTTTAAAAATGACACTATTTCTTTGTTTTTTGCGGTGTCTGATGACACGAATTGATATAATACGACGAAAATGTTAAACTAATGCGTCTGAAGAGAGATTTTTTGATATTTCCTTTTTTAGTAAAAAAACCTAAAGGGTATAGCACACGAATTCCTGTAAAAACCCTCATTTTTTAAAAATGGCACTATTTCTTTGTTTTTTGAGGCGTGTATGACACGAATTGATATAATACGACGAAAATGTTAAACTCATGCGTCCAAAGAGAGTTTTTGATATTTCCTTTTTTAGTAAAAAAACTGAAAGGCTATAGCACACGAATTCCTGTAAAACCCCACATTTTTTTTAAATGACACTATTTCTTTGTTTTTTGTGGCGTCTGATGACACGAATTGATATTATACGACGAAAATGTTCAACTCATGCGTCCAAGAGAGATTTTTTGATATTTCCTTGTTTAGGAAAAAAACCCAAAGGCTATAGCGCACGAATTTCGGAAAACCCCTTAGTTTTTGAAAATGACACTATTTCTTTATTTTTTGCGGCGTCTGAAGACACGAATGGATATTATACGACGAAAATGTTAAACACATGCGTCCCAAGAGAGATTTTTTTATATTTCCTTTTTAGGAAAAAAACCCTCACTTTTTAAAAATAACATTATTTCTTTGTTTTTTGAGGCGTCTGAAGACACGAATGGATATTATACGACGAAAATGTTCAACTCATGCGTCCAAGAGAGATTTTTTGATATTTCCTTTTTTAGTAAAAAACCAAAGGCTATAACACACGAATTTCTGTAAAAATCCTTAGTTTTTAAAAATGGCACTATTTCTTTGTTTCGTGCGGTGTCTGAAGACACGAATTGATATTATACGACGAAAATGTTAAACTCATGCGTCCGAAGAGAGATTTTTTGATATTTCCTTTTTTAGTAAAAAAACTGAAATGCTATAGCACACGAATTCCTGTAAAAACCCTCATTTTTTAAAAATGGCACTATTTCTTTGTTTTTTGAGGCGTCTGGTGACACGATTGGATATAATACGACGAAAATGTTAAACTGATGCGTCCGAAGATAGATTTTTTGATATTTCCTTTTTTAGTAAAAAAACCAAAGGCTATAGCACACGAATTCCGGTAAAAACCCTTAGTATTTAAAAATGATACTATTTCTTTTTTTTTGGCGTCTGATCACACGAATGGATATTATACGACGAAAATGTTAAAAGGATGCGTCCGAAGGGAGATTTTTTGATATTTCCTTTTTTAGTAAAAAAACCAAAGGTTATAACACACGAATTTCTGTAAAAATCCTTAGTTTTTAAAAATGGCACTATTTCTTTGTTTTTTGCGGTGTCTGAAGACACAAATTTATATTATACGAAGAAAATGTTAAACTCATTCGTCCCAAAAGAGATTTTTTGATATTTCCTTTTTTAGGAAAAAAACAAAACGGTATAGCACACGAATTTCGGAAAAACCCCCAGTTTTTAAAAATGACACTATTTCTTTGTTTTTTGAGGCGTTTGATGACACGAATTGATATAATACGACGAAAATGTTCAACTCATGCGTCCGAAGAGAGATTTTTTGATATTTCCTTTTTTAGTAAAAAAATCAAAGACTATAGCACACGAATTCCGGTAGAAACCCTCAGTTTTTAAAAATGTCACTATTTCTTTTTTTAGGCGTCTGATGACACGAATGGATATTATACGACGAAAATGTTAAAGGTATGCGTCCGAAAGGAGATTTTTTGATATTACCTTTTTTAGCAAAAAACCAAAGGCTATAACAAACGAATTTCTGTAAAAATCCTTAGTTTTTAAAAATGACACTATTTCTTTGTTTTTTGCGGTGTCTGAAGACACGAATTGATATTATACGACGAAAATGTTAAACTCATTCCTCCCAAGAGAGATTTTTTGATATTTCCTTTTTTGGGAAAAAACCCAAAGGCTATAGCACACGAATTCCTGTAAAAACCCTCAGTTTTTAAAAATGGCACTATTTCTTTGTTTTTTGCGGTGTCTGATGACACGAATTGATATAATACGACGAAAATGTTAAACTAATGCGTCCGAAGAGAGATTTTTTGATATTTCCTTTTTTAGTAGAAAAACCCAAAGGATATAGTACACGAATTCCAGTAAAAACCCTCAGTTTTTAAAAATGGCACTATTTCTTTGTTTTTTGAGGCGTCTGATGACACGATTGGATATTATACGACGAAAATGTTTGACTGATGCGTCCGAAGATAGATTTTTTGATATTTCCTTTTTTAGTAAAAAAACCAAAGGCTATAGCACACGAATTCCGGTAAAAACCCTTAATTTTTTAAAAATGACACTATTTCTTTGTTTTTTGCGGTGTGTGAAGACACGAATTGATATTATACGACGAAAATGTTAAACTCATTAGTCCGAAGAGAGATTTTTTGAAATTTCCTTTTTTGGGAAAAAACCGAAAGGGTATAAATTCCTGTAAAAACCCTCAGTTTTTAAAAATGACACTATTTCTTTGTTTTTTGAGGCGTGTATGACATGAATTGATATAATACGACGAAAATGTTAAACTCATGCGTCCGAAGAGAGATTTTTTGATATTTCCTTTTTTAGTAAAAAAACTGAAAGGCTATAGCACACGAATTCCTGTAAAAACCCTCATTTCTTAAAAATGGCACTATTTCTTTGTTTTTTGAGGCGTGTATGACACGAATTGATATAATACGACGAAAATGTTAAACTCATGCGTCCGAAAAGAGATTTTTTGATATTTCCTTTTATAGTAAAAAAACCCAAAGGCTATAGCGCACGAATTTCAAAAAACCCCTTAGTTTTTGAAAATGACACTATTTCTTTATTTTTTGCGGCGTCTGAAGACACGAATGGATATTATACGACGAAAATGTTAAACTCATGCGTCCCAAGAGAGATTTTTTTATATTTCCTTTTTTAGGAGAAAACCGAAAGGCTATAACACACGAATTTCTGTAAAATTCCTTAGTTTTTAAAAATGACACTATTTCTTTGTTTTTTGCGGTGTCTGAAGACACGAATTGATATTATACGACGAAAATGTTAAACTCATTCGTCCCAAGAGAGATTTTTTGATATTTCCTTTTTTGGGAAAAACCCCAAAGGGTATAGCACACGAATTCCTGTAAAAACCCTCAGTTTTTAAAATGACACTATTTCTTTTTTTTGAGGCGTCTGATGACACGAATTGATATAATACGACGAAAATGTTAAACGCATGCGTCCGAAGAGAGATTTTTTGATATTTCCTTTTTTAGTAAAAAAAACCAAAGGCTATAGCACACGAATGCCTGTAAAAACCATCAGTTTTTAAAAATGGCACTATTTCTTTTTTTTGAGGCGTCTGATGACACGATTGGATATTATACGACGAAAATGTTAAACTGATTCGTCCGAAGATAGATTTTTTGATATTTCCTTTTTTAGTAAAAAAACCAAAGGCTATAGCACACGAATTCCGGTAAAAACTCTTAGTATTTAAAAATGACACTATTTCTTTTTTTTTGGCGTTTGATCACACGAATGGATATTATATGACGAAAATGTTAAATGGATGCGTCCGAAGAGAGATTTTTTGATATTTCCTTTTTTAGTAAAAAAACCAAAGGATATAACACACGAATTTCTGTAAAAACCCTCAGTATTTAAAAATGACACTATTTCTTTATTTTTTGAGGCGTCTGATGACACGATTGGATATTATACGACGAAAATGTTAAACTCATGCGTCCGAAGGGAGATTTTTTGATATTTCTTTTTTAGTAAAAAAACCAAAGGCTATAACACACGAATTTCTCTAAAAATCGTTAGTTTTTAAAAATGGCACTATTTTTTTGTATATTGAGGCGTCTGATGACACGATTGGATATAATACGATGAAAATGTTAAACTCATGCGTCCGAAGAGAGTTTTTTTGATATTTCCTTTTTAATAAAAATACAAAGGCTATAGCACACGAATTCCTGTAAAAAACCTCATTTTTTAAAAATGGCACTATTTCTTTGTTTTTTGAGGCGTCTGATGACACGATTGGATATTATACGACGAAATGTTAAACTGATGCTTCCGAAAAGAGATTTTTTGATATTTCCTTTTTTAGTAAAAAAAAACCAAATGCTATATCACACGAATTTCGATAAAAACCCCTAGTTTTAAAAAATTGCACTATTTCTTTTTTTTGAGTCGTCTGATGACACGATTGGATATTATACGACGAAAATGTTAAACTGATGCGTCCGAAGATAGATTTTTTGATATTTCCTTTTTTAGTAAAAAAACCAAAGGCTATAGCACACGAATTCCTGTAAAAACCCTTAGTATTTAAAAATGACACTATTTCTTTTTTTTTTTGGCGTCTGATCACACGAATGGATATTATACGACGAAAATGTTAAAAGGATGCGTCCGAAGGGAGATTTTTTGATATTTCCTTTTTTAGTAAAAAAACCAAAGGCTATACCACACGAATTTCGATAAAACCCCTCATTTTTTAAAAATGGCACTATTTCTTTGTTTTTTGAGGCGTCTGATGACACGAATTGATATAATACGACGAAAATGTTAAACTCATGCGTCCGAAGAGAGATTTTTTGATATTTCATTTTTTAATAAAAAAAACCAAAGACTATAGCACACGAATTCCTGTAAAAACCCTTAGTTTTTAAAAATGGTACTATTTCATTGTTTTTTGGGGCGTCTGATGACACGAATTGATATAATACGACGAAAATGTTAAACGCATGCGTCCAAAGAGAGATTTTTTGATATTTCCTTTTTTAGTAAAAAAACCAAAGGCTATAGCACACGAATTCGTGTAAAAACCATCAGTTTTTAAAAATGGCACTATTTCTTTTTTTTAGGCGTCTGATGACACGATTGGATATTATACGACGAAAATGTTAAACTGATGCGTCCGAAGATAGATTTTTTGATATTTCCTTTTTTAGTAAAAAAACCAAAGGATATAGCACACGAATTCCGGTAAAAACCCTTAGTATTTAAAAATGACACTATTTTTTTTTTTGGCGTCTGATCACACGAATGGATATTATACGACGAAAATGTTAAAAGGATGCGTCCGAAGGGAGATTTTTTGATATTTCCTTTTTTAGTAAAAAAACCAAAGGCTATACCACACGAATTTATGTAAAAATCCTTAGTTTTTAAAAATGGCACTATTTCTTTGTTTATTGAGGCGTCTGATGACACGATTGGATATTATACGACAAAAATGTTAAACTCATGCGTCCGAAGGGAGATTTTTTGACATTTCCTTTTTAGTAAAAAAACCAAAGGCAATAACACAAGAATTTTTGTAAAAATCCTTAGTTTTTAAAAATGGCACTATTTTTTTGTTTATTGAGGCGTCTGATGACACGATTGGATATAATACGATGAAAATGTTAAACTCATGCGTCCGAAGAGAGATTTTTTGATATTTCCTTTTTAAAAAAAAAAACCAAAGGCTATAGCACACGAATTCCTGTAAAAACCCTTAGTTTTTAAAAATGGCACTATTTCTTTGTTTTTTGAGGCGTCTGATGACACGAATTGATATAATACGACGAAAATGTTAAACGCATGCGTCCGAAGAGAGATTTTTTGATATTTCCTTTTTTAGTAAAAAAACCAAAGGCTATAGCACACGAATTCCTGTAAAAACCATCAGTTTTTAATAATGTCACTATTTCTTTTTTTTTGAGGCGTCTGATGACTCGATTGGATATTATACGACGAAAATGTTAAACTGATGCGTCCGAAGATAGATTTTTTGATATTTCCTTTTTTAGTAAAAAAACCAAAGGCTATAGCACACGAATTCCGGTAAAAACCCTTAGTATTTAAAAATGACACTATTTTTTTTTGGCGTCTGATCACACGAATGGATATTATACGACGAAAATGTTAAAAGGATGCGTCCGAAGGGAGATTTTTTGATATTTCCTTTTTTAGTAAAAAAACCAAAGGCTATACCACACGAATTTATGTAAAAATCCTTAGTTTTTAAAAATGGCACTATTTCTTTGTTTATTGAGGCGTCTGATGACACGATTGGATATTATACGACAAAAATGTTAAACTCATGCGTCCGAAGGGAGATTTTCTGATATTTCCTTTTTAGTAAAAAAACCAAATGCTATAACACACGAATTTCTGTAAAAATCCTTAGTTTTTAAAAATGGCACTATTTTTTGTTTATTGAGGCGTCTGATGACACGATTGGATATAATACGATGAAAATGTTAAACTCATGCGTCCGAAGAGAGTTTTTTTTTATATTTCATTTTTTAGTAAAAAAAACCAAAGGCTATACCACAAGAATTCGATAAAACCCCTCATTTTTAAAAATGGCACTATTTCTTTATTTTTTGAGGCGTCTGATGACACGAATTGATATAATACGACGAAAATGTTAAATGGATGCGTCTGAAGAGAGATTTTTTGATATTTCTTTTTTTAGTAAAAAAAAGCAAAGGCTATAGCACACGAATTTCTGTAAAAACCCTCAGTTTTTAAAAATAGCACTATTTCTTTGTTTTTTGAGGCGTCTGATGACACGATTGGATATTATACGACGAAAATGTTAAACTGATGCGTCCGAAGATAAATTTTTTGATATTTCCTTTTTTAGTAAAAAAAACCAAAGGCTATAGCACACGAATTCCGGTAAAAACTCTTACTATTTAAAAATGGCACTATTTCTTTGTTTTTTGAGGCGTCTGATGACACGAATTGATATAATACGACGAAAATGTTAAACGCATGCGTCCGAAGAGAGATTTTTTGATATTTCCTTTTTTAGTAAAAAAACCAAAGGCTATAGCAAACGAATTCCAGTAAAAACTATCAGTTTTTAAAAATGGCACTATTTCTTTTTTTTTGAGGCGTCTGATGACACGATTGGATATTATATGACGAAAATGTTAAACTGATGCGTCCGAAGATAGATTCTTTGATATTTCCTTTTTTAGTAAAAAAACCAAAGGCTATAGCACACGAATTCCGGTAAAAACCCTTAGTATTTAAAAATGACACTATTTCTTTTTTTTGGCGTCTGATCACACGAATGGATATTATACGACGAAAATGTTAAAAGGATGCGTCCGAAGGGAGATTTTTTGATATTTCCTTTTTTCGTAAAAAAACCAAAGGCTATATATACCACACGAATTTATGTAAAAATCCTTAGTTTTTAAAAATGGCACTATTTCTTTGTTTATTGAGGCGTCTGATGACACGATTGGATATTATACGACAAAAATGTTAAACTCATGCGTCCGAAGGGAGATTTTTTGATATTTCGTTTTTAGTAAAAAACCCAAAGGCTATAACACACGAATTTTTGTAAAATCCTTAGTTTTTAAAAATGGCACTATTTTTTTGTTTATTGAGGCGTCTGATGACACGATTGGATATAATACGATGAAAATGTTAAACTCATGCGTCCGAAGAGAGATTTTTTGATATTTCCTTTTTAATAACAAAAACCAAAGGCTATAGCACACGAATTCCTGTAAAAACCCTTAGTTTTTAAAAATGGCACTATTTCTTTGTTTTTTGAGGCGTCTGATGACACGAATAGATATAATACGACGAAAATGTTAAACGCATGCGTCCGAAGAGATTTTTTGATATTTCCTTTTTTAGTAAAAAAACCAAAGGCTATAGCACACGAATTCCTATAAAAACCATCAGTTTTTAAAAATGGCACTATTTCTTTTTTTTTGAGGCGTCTGATGACACGATTGGATATTATACGACGAAAATGTTAAACTGATGCGTCCGAAGATAGTTATTTTGATATTTCCTTTTTTAGTAAAAAAACCAAAGGCTATAGCACACGAATTCCGGTAAAAACCCTTAGTATTTAAAAATGACACTATTTCTTTTTTTTTGGCGTCTGATCACACGAATGGATATTATATGACGAAAATGTTAAATGGATGCGTCCGAAGAGAGATTTTTTGATATTTCCTTTTTTAGTAAAAAAACCAAAGGATATAACACACGAATTTCTGTAAAAACCCTCAGTATTTAAAAATGACACTATTTCTTTATTTTTTGAGGCGTCTGATGACACGATTGGATATTATACGACGAAAATGTTAAACTCATGCGTCCGAAGGGAGATTTTTTGATATTTCTTTTTTAGTAAAAAAACCAAAGGCTATAACACACGAATTTCTCTAAAAATCGTTAGTTTTTAAAAATGGCACTATTTTTTTGTATATTGAGGCGTCTGATGACACGATTGGATATAATACGATGAAAATGTTAAACTCATGCGTCCGAAGAGAGTTTTTTTGATATTTCCTTTTTAATAAAAATACAAAGGCTATAGCACACGAATTCCTGTAAAAAACCTCATTTTTTAAAAATGGCACTATTTCTTTGTTTTTTGAGGCGTCTGATGACACGATTGGATATTATACGACGAAATGTTAAACTGATGCTTCCGAAAAGAGATTTTTTGATATTTCCTTTTTTAGTAAAAAAAAACCAAATGCTATATCACACGAATTTCGATAAAAACCCCTAGTTTTAAAAAATTGCACTATTTCTTTTTTTTGAGTCGTCTGATGACACGATTGGATATTATACGACGAAAATGTTAAACTGATGCGTCCGAAGATAGATTTTTTGATATTTCCTTTTTTAGTAAAAAAACCAAAGGCTATAGCACACGAATTCCTGTAAAAACCCTTAGTATTTAAAAATGACACTATTTCTTTTTTTTTTTGGCGTCTGATCACACGAATGGATATTATACGACGAAAATGTTAAAAGGATGCGTCCGAAGGGAGATTTTTTGATATTTCCTTTTTTAGTAAAAAAACCAAAGGCTATACCACACGAATTTCGATAAAACCCCTCATTTTTTAAAAATGGCACTATTTCTTTGTTTTTTGAGGCGTCTGATGACACGAATTGATATAATACGACGAAAATGTTAAACTCATGCGTCCGAAGAGAGATTTTTTGATATTTCATTTTTTAATAAAAAAAACCAAAGACTATAGCACACGAATTCCTGTAAAAACCCTTAGTTTTTAAAAATGGTACTATTTCATTGTTTTTTGGGGCGTCTGATGACACGAATTGATATAATACGACGAAAATGTTAAACGCATGCGTCCAAAGAGAGATTTTTTGATATTTCCTTTTTTAGTAAAAAAACCAAAGGCTATAGCACACGAATTCGTGTAAAAACCATCAGTTTTTAAAAATGGCACTATTTCTTTTTTTTAGGCGTCTGATGACACGATTGGATATTATACGACGAAAATGTTAAACTGATGCGTCCGAAGATAGATTTTTTGATATTTCCTTTTTTAGTAAAAAAACCAAAGGATATAGCACACGAATTCCGGTAAAAACCCTTAGTATTTAAAAATGACACTATTTTTTTTTTTGGCGTCTGATCACACGAATGGATATTATACGACGAAAATGTTAAAAGGATGCGTCCGAAGGGAGATTTTTTGATATTTCCTTTTTTAGTAAAAAAACCAAAGGCTATACCACACGAATTTATGTAAAAATCCTTAGTTTTTAAAAATGGCACTATTTCTTTGTTTATTGAGGCGTCTGATGACACGATTGGATATTATACGACAAAAATGTTAAACTCATGCGTCCGAAGGGAGATTTTTTGACATTTCCTTTTTAGTAAAAAAACCAAAGGCAATAACACAAGAATTTTTGTAAAAATCCTTAGTTTTTAAAAATGGCACTATTTTTTTGTTTATTGAGGCGTCTGATGACACGATTGGATATAATACGATGAAAATGTTAAACTCATGCGTCCGAAGAGAGATTTTTTGATATTTCCTTTTTAAAAAAAAAAACCAAAGGCTATAGCACACGAATTCCTGTAAAAACCCTTAGTTTTTAAAAATGGCACTATTTCTTTGTTTTTTGAGGCGTCTGATGACACGAATTGATATAATACGACGAAAATGTTAAACGCATGCGTCCGAAGAGAGATTTTTTGATATTTCCTTTTTTAGTAAAAAAACCAAAGGCTATAGCACACGAATTCCTGTAAAAACCATCAGTTTTTAATAATGTCACTATTTCTTTTTTTTTGAGGCGTCTGATGACTCGATTGGATATTATACGACGAAAATGTTAAACTGATGCGTCCGAAGATAGATTTTTTGATATTTCCTTTTTTAGTAAAAAAACCAAAGGCTATAGCACACGAATTCCGGTAAAAACCCTTAGTATTTAAAAATGACACTATTTTTTTTTGGCGTCTGATCACACGAATGGATATTATACGACGAAAATGTTAAAAGGATGCGTCCGAAGGGAGATTTTTTGATATTTCCTTTTTTAGTAAAAAAACCAAAGGCTATACCACACGAATTTATGTAAAAATCCTTAGTTTTTAAAAATGGCACTATTTCTTTGTTTATTGAGGCGTCTGATGACACGATTGGATATTATACGACAAAAATGTTAAACTCATGCGTCCGAAGGGAGATTTTCTGATATTTCCTTTTTAGTAAAAAAACCAAATGCTATAACACACGAATTTCTGTAAAAATCCTTAGTTTTTAAAAATGGCACTATTTTTTGTTTATTGAGGCGTCTGATGACACGATTGGATATAATACGATGAAAATGTTAAACTCATGCGTCCGAAGAGAGTTTTTTTTTATATTTCATTTTTTAGTAAAAAAAACCAAAGGCTATACCACAAGAATTCGATAAAACCCCTCATTTTTAAAAATGGCACTATTTCTTTATTTTTTGAGGCGTCTGATGACACGAATTGATATAATACGACGAAAATGTTAAATGGATGCGTCTGAAGAGAGATTTTTTGATATTTCTTTTTTTAGTAAAAAAAAGCAAAGGCTATAGCACACGAATTTCTGTAAAAACCCTCAGTTTTTAAAAATAGCACTATTTCTTTGTTTTTTGAGGCGTCTGATGACACGATTGGATATTATACGACGAAAATGTTAAACTGATGCGTCCGAAGATAAATTTTTTGATATTTCCTTTTTTAGTAAAAAAAACCAAAGGCTATAGCACACGAATTCCGGTAAAAACTCTTACTATTTAAAAATGGCACTATTTCTTTGTTTTTTGAGGCGTCTGATGACACGAATTGATATAATACGACGAAAATGTTAAACGCATGCGTCCGAAGAGAGATTTTTTGATATTTCCTTTTTTAGTAAAAAAACCAAAGGCTATAGCAAACGAATTCCAGTAAAAACTATCAGTTTTTAAAAATGGCACTATTTCTTTTTTTTTGAGGCGTCTGATGACACGATTGGATATTATATGACGAAAATGTTAAACTGATGCGTCCGAAGATAGATTCTTTGATATTTCCTTTTTTAGTAAAAAAACCAAAGGCTATAGCACACGAATTCCGGTAAAAACCCTTAGTATTTAAAAATGACACTATTTCTTTTTTTTGGCGTCTGATCACACGAATGGATATTATACGACGAAAATGTTAAAAGGATGCGTCCGAAGGGAGATTTTTTGATATTTCCTTTTTTCGTAAAAAAACCAAAGGCTATATATACCACACGAATTTATGTAAAAATCCTTAGTTTTTAAAAATGGCACTATTTCTTTGTTTATTGAGGCGTCTGATGACACGATTGGATATTATACGACAAAAATGTTAAACTCATGCGTCCGAAGGGAGATTTTTTGATATTTCGTTTTTAGTAAAAAACCCAAAGGCTATAACACACGAATTTTTGTAAAATCCTTAGTTTTTAAAAATGGCACTATTTTTTTGTTTATTGAGGCGTCTGATGACACGATTGGATATAATACGATGAAAATGTTAAACTCATGCGTCCGAAGAGAGATTTTTTGATATTTCCTTTTTAATAACAAAAACCAAAGGCTATAGCACACGAATTCCTGTAAAAACCCTTAGTTTTTAAAAATGGCACTATTTCTTTGTTTTTTGAGGCGTCTGATGACACGAATAGATATAATACGACGAAAATGTTAAACGCATGCGTCCGAAGAGATTTTTTGATATTTCCTTTTTTAGTAAAAAAACCAAAGGCTATAGCACACGAATTCCTATAAAAACCATCAGTTTTTAAAAATGGCACTATTTCTTTTTTTTTGAGGCGTCTGATGACACGATTGGATATTATACGACGAAAATGTTAAACTGATGCGTCCGAAGATAGTTATTTTGATATTTCCTTTTTTAGTAAAAAAACCAAAGGCTATAGCACACGAATTCCGGTAAAAACCCTTAGTATTTAAAAATGACACTATTTCTTTTTTTTTGGCGTCTGATCACACGAATGGATATTATACGACGAAAATGTTAAAAGGATGCGTCCGAAGGGAGATTTTTTGATATTTCCTTTTTTAGTAAAAAAACCAAAGGCTATACCACACGAATTTATGTAAAAATCCTTAGTTTTTAAAAATGGCACTATTTCTTTGTTTATTGAGGCGTCTGATGACATGATTGGATATTATACAACAAAAATGTTAAACTCATGCGTCCGAAGGGAGATTTTTTGATATTTCCTTTTTAGTAAAAAAACCAAAGGCTACAACACACGAATTTCTGTAAAAATCCTTAGTTTTTAAAAATGACACTATTTTTGGTTTATTGAGGCGTCTGATGACACGATTGGATATAATACGATGAAAATGTTAAACTCATGCGTCCGAAGAGAGTTTTTTTTTATATTTCATTTTTTAGTAAAAAAACCAAAGGCTATACCACACCAATTCGATAAAACCCCTCATTTTTTAAAATGGCACTATTTCTTTGTTTTTTGAGGCGTCTGATGACACGAATTGATATAATACGACGAAAATGTTAAATGGATGCATCTGAAGAGAGATTTTTTGATATTTCTTTTTTTAGTAAAAAAAAGCAAAGGCTATAGCACACGAATTCCTGTAAAAACCCTCAGTTTTTGAAAATAGCACTATTTCTTTGTTTTTTGAGGCGTCTGATGACACGATTGGATATTATACAACAAAAATTTTAAACTGATGCGTCCGAAGATAGATTTTTTGATATTTCCTTTTTTAGTAAAAAAACCAAAGGCTATACCACACGAATTTCGATAAAACCCCTCATTTTTTAAAAATGGCACTATTTATTTGTTTTTTGAGGCGTCTGATGACACGAATAGATATAATACGACGAAAATGTTAAACTCGTGCGTCCGAAGAGAGATTTTTTGATATTTCCTTTTTTAGTAAAAAAACCAAAGGCTATACCACACGAATTCCTGTAAAAATCCTCAGTTTTTAAAAATGGCACTATTTCTTTGTTTATTGAGGCGTCTGATGACACGATTGGATATTATACGACGAAAATGTTAAACTCATGCGTCCGAAAGGAGATTTTTTGATATTTCTTTTTTTAGTAAAAAAACCAAAGGCTATACCACACGAATTTCGATAAAACCCCTCATTTTTTAAAAATGTCACTATTTCTTTGTTTTTTGAGGCGTCTGATGACACGAATTGATATAATACGACGAAAATGTTAAACTCATGCGTCCGAAGAGAGATTTTTTGATATTTCCTTTTTTAATAAAAAAAAGCAAAGGCTATAGCACACGAATTCCTGTAAAAACCCTCAGTTTTTAAAAATGGCACTATTTCTTTGTTTTTTAAGGCGTCTGATGACACGATTGGATATTATACGACGAAAATGTTAAAAGGATGCGTCCGAAGGGAGATTTTTGATATTTCCTTTTTTAGTAAAAAAACCCAAAGGCTATATAAC